>CM032876.1:26601445-27868112 GCA_019176425.1 Megalops atlanticus | reverse complement strand
ACCCCTCTGAGATTCATTTGAACAGCAGGCAAACAGTCACACAAATCGATCTGGAGTTTCTGCCTGTGCCACCAGGGACAGCAAGAGTGGAAACTGGAGTTGAGATTTACATATTTTTATTTAGTGGTTTATTTGGGATTATGACAGATTAGGATGCTATCTTTCTGACCTAAATGTCAATGTGAGAGATAAGGATGGTATCCACATATTCACATATTCAAAGAAATAAACCAACAAACACAATCATATCATTTCATCATTTCATTCAAGGGGAAAAAAATCAGCAAACCTAGATCAAGCAATTGATCATTGCTTGATCATTATACATTGTATTATGACTGCTCTGGTCTGCATGGGTCAGCAGGGTTTATTGAACAAAATCACATCTTATCTAAAATGAAGACTTTCACTAGGATGGTTTTAAATCAACCAAGTCATTTAATGTACGCTCATCATTTCCATGCTGCATATCTAGGAGGATTGAAATAATCAGAATAAGACAGATCACTGCTGTCTCATGTTAGTGTATTTTCATGGTTTTCCTTGTTATGATACCAATGTGTTCCTATTTTCATTTCAAAATAAAGAGGAAAGAGTCTAGGTAGTGTTAGTCCAAAGTAGTTGCATCCGTATTCATTTCAGAAGCCTTTAATGTTCAGAGATGATCATAACTTTATTTTTTAAAGAAATGCAATGCAATGATTAGTGGCGAGTACCCCAATTGAGTGGAAAAACACAGCCAGGGCATAATTGGGGAAGGGGATCGCTATAGTGGCATCACAGTAGTACAAAACCGACAGAGGCAGGAATTGGTTTTTGTATTTGAAGTCACAACATGTACTGAAAAAAAGCTAACACAAGCATAAGTACTGTAACATATTTATGCTTATTCTCCCAAAGAGAGCTGAGGCAAGGGACCCAGTTTTCAGGGAAGAGATCAAGGGTTATTTTAGAGTGAAACACTGAGTTTCTCTATGGTGGCATATTCTGTCACAAGGTTTGTTATTTGTGGTCAACCATTCCTTTTTTTCTTTCCAGTTAAGTTTATTTTTAAAAGGGGGAAAGGCATGGATTTGTAACATCTGATTGATTGATCTAGAGCGGAAATATCTAAAAGAGGCAGAGGGAGGAAGTGAGTGGGATGCTGCAGCACTTTTTTTTCAGAATTGCCTGATAGATGGCCATAGCTTATAAGGCATGTTAATAACTTGGGTACATGTGTGTCCGTTGCTTTGTATTGGACATGCTGAATGTGAGTTAGCTGACAGTGAAAAATTATGTTTTCATAAGGACAATCTGTTGTTATTTTATTATTTTTTGTCTGTCTTTGAGAATGGATATGCTGTTATCACAGGATGAAAACAGTGTATATATTATATAGACTTAAAATGTAAAATGGCACTAATTCTTCAAATGAAAGGGGTTGCTGCCAGTCTGAATGTTTTCATTAACTGATTTGTGTAGAACTTAATGCAAGAAGCGTTTATTTGAAGTAACAGCTTTTATCCTTTGAAATGTTAGCGTATGGAGTTATACTGAAATAATAGACTAAACGATGTGGATGGATTATCCCAAGGTTTGAATCATCTGTTCCTATATTTCATTGACTCTATAGTTAAAAATGCCATTCATCCTTTGAGCATTATGATCTAATGTTTTCTGTCACTACTTTTAGTTATAACAGTGGTTGCTGTTTGCTTAATTGAAACATAATGGCATTGTTTTAAATATATGCCCTCTAAGCTGGGCAGTTAATTTCACATGCTGAGGCTTGTGCTGTAATTGAACTTAACTGCTCACCTTTATAGATGTGTGCAGTATAGCACGACCACCTTAAAAGTGTTACTTAGCGTGAAATATAAACTGTCACTAACTATCCACTTCCATGATACTAAACTGGTCAGTCAGTTAATCAACCTGTTCCATTTGAATCTTGACAAAACAGGTATTGCACGAGTGATTGTACTAACATTAAATTTTGCACTATGAATCAATATATCTTATTCAAGGACCCTTTTGGATCTTAATCAATGTTTCTTAAACAATGACAAATCCATCAGAAATTAAATTTGAAATAAATTTCATAAAAGCAGATCCTTCTAAATGATAGCATGCAAGTGGTATACAAATATGTTTTAAAATTAAAATTTTCCACTTAATTCATTTTGCATCATTACCTTTTGACTAGCAATTCAAAACTGGGTCACTCAAGGCTTATCATAAAACATTCATGAAAAACGAATTAAACTAGCAAAAATGTGCTTCACGTGTGTACCATCAATTGACTTAGAGGTAAAAATTAGTCAACCTACAATGCAGTAAAACACACAACAAAGACTCGACCCTCGTCGCTGGTATTTGAATGAAAGACAGACGAATAACTGATGCAGCAAATAGTCGGCAAATGCCAGAATGGTATTCAGCCCTTCACCCATAAGCATTTGGCAGAAAATGTAACTGTATTTAAAAGGTCACTGTATTTCAGTTTAACAGACATAATTTGTTGTCATAATAATGCTGACATTCCTAATGAGACACAAAAATAGAATAGGATAATCATATATATTTAACCATCTGTGAGTGTGCTGCGCAGGAACGCAACATACCAGCCACATTGTTGCCTTCCCTGTTAGACATTTAATACTGACGTTCGCGCTTATTTAATATACTAAATTACATTTTAAATTGCAACCATTTAAACCTTCATTTAAAAATCCATTAATTCCGAAATCTAAAAAAACAATGTAACATTTGTAACCCACGAATGTTAAATCTTACCTTGTGATGATGATTCCAGCAGGTGAGAAATGTTTAGCACCTTTCCAAGACACAGTAAACCAAGCGTTGTGGAAAAGGACGAGCTATAATCTGTTGCAGCCAATCCAGTAATCTAATTTAACTGGAATCTGCTGCGCTGTACTTGGTGTCTGTATCTCCATCTGTGGGTTACATGTTACTGTCGAAAGGCATGAAATACATACGTTTAAATGAACAAACGCTGTACGTTAAGGGTATATTGTTCCTGACATCTTGATGAACCCACTGTCATCGTGAATATGTCAGGTATTTAGTAACACTTTCTCATCTACTAGCATCTACTGTAACTGTGCTCGTGTGTCGTTTTCTGCTATCCGCTTGTCCTTGTGGTTCTGCACTCACAGACCCGCCCCCTTCTATTTGACTAACAGGTATTTAAACCAATTATGGAGACATTGCTGTTGCTATAGGCTGCCAATAGGGTGGTAGTGTTCCTGTTGCTGAATGAGGTGGATGTTGATGGAGGAGAGTCAAACAAAAATGCTTTCAGAATAACCATTAATAACGAGGCACATCCATAGGTATACCAGTGTGGACTTACGATTTTAAGTGATTTTTACAAGTATTCTCAATATATGAATGATTTCAATGAATTGCCATAGTAATATGTTTCTTTGCATCAATTATCTAAAATGTGGCCCAAGATGTAAAGCACGAAACGTTTCTGTTTTGTTCTATTATGATTAGGCTATTAAAAATAGCAATAACTATCGACCACGGTCACACAAAACAGGGATACCTAACCCACCCCCTTATTTAAATCAGACTAGAGCCGTATGCTACGTGCCCTACAGATCTCCACTGTCTACGAAAAAAATACATGGAAGTAAAAGAGAGCAAGATGTTCGAACTCAATTATATTCACATGTTATGTAAGCATATAGAAAAAAATCACATAATAACTGTGCTAAAACTGTAACTGCAGGTTGTCACAAATTAGCAAGGTATTACAAATTTGATGCTACAGTGTGACCCACAGGCTACCATGAGCTTTGAATGAAGTGGAAAAATACACATCTTTCTCCCTATCCCTGCCCCTCCCCTCTTGGCTTCGCAGCAACGGCGCTGCGTCTGTCGCCAGGCAACTGTCTCCATGATGGTACGGGTGCGGTCAAAAACAGCGAGGTATAAGAATTTTCTTTCACTGTTTAGCGACAGACAGGCATACTATTTACTGGGTTCATGATGTTGTGAATACTGCAGATTCATTTATGTCATCTAATCACAATCCTATCCTTACGTCGTTGGCTGGGTTGAACATAATCTCGTTCACCAAGCATAGGCTACATCAGGGCTGGTAAGCAAGGGTAGATTGAATCTAACACAATGTTATTGCCACCTGGTTCCATTGCTTGCTAGAAAGTTTGCAATATGCAGCTCTATTGAACAAACTTCCTCTCCTCTTTCATGGTCTTTCTGGGTATTGCTGCTGAATTTGGACACAGTAGAAAAGGACCTGTCCACTTCAGCAGGGGTGACAATATAAGGTACTGCCCTGAATTGGTTTTTCTGCTATTCTCAGATCATTCTCACCAAATCAAGTGGAGAGACTATCTCTTGACCTCTCAGCTTTTCTCAATCAGAGTTCCATAAGGATTGGTACCTTGTTTGGTTGATCATTGATCATTGGTACCTTGATTGGTATCATGTTTACTCTTGCTGATCAGCTCTCTCTCGCAATGTTGTTTAAGTTAGTTGGCCCTCAGAGACTTTCCAAAATAGCAGAAAAATATGTGTTTCTTTCCTCTTACTCTACCAAGCCTCTGGTTCAGGTCCTTATACTATCCTGCTTGAACTTCTGCTACTGTCTGTTGGTTTGTCTGTGTATGTGTGCCAAGAGATCACTTCAGGCTATTCAGAATGCTCCCACATGACTGCTCTTCAATCTCCCAAAATATGCTAATGTATTGGCAATCCTCACCTTCATTCTCTGGCTTCCATTTCTTGCTTGCATCTTTTCCAAGACCATGGTGCTATCTTACTGAGCAGTCAAGGGCAAAATGCCTCCATATCTTCAGCATCAAACCACATAGGCTTAAATGTAGACTTAAATGTTATACTATTATTTACATTATACAGAAGTAACAGAAAGTATAGTTATGTTGTCTGTAGTTTTAAATCAGGATGAACATTATTTCTATTCAGTCTGCTTTATGGAACTATGTAGTGATGCCCGACACATATTGGCAGTTTCATATTAAATATGATATTCTTTGGAGGCTACATTACAGATTTAGAGAGCTCTTGCCAACCTGGCTTTTGACTACAAATGGAAATGTACCAAAATTAATTTAACAGCATGATATTATTAAGGAATTATATAGAGAATCACTGTTATTTAATTAAAAATTAAATCTTTTTCCAAAGAACTCACAGTTCTAATGCTGCAAAGTCTCATAACACTTAATTTACCTCTGCTGGCTTCCTTATTTTCCACAGGAAAGAACTGATTTTTGCTTTTTGAGATTTAAGTAAACATCAAGACAGCTTTACTAACCAAGTTCAAGCATGGAAATGCATTTATTAGAGAATATTTAGAAAATTTACTTAAATTGTGAGTACATTTCCCAGATGGTAAGTTCTCAATCAACTGTTGTCTTAAACATGATGCAATAAAATCTAGAACAGTGTGAATGGCTGTGATTCAAAGATGACTGATACTGGATCTCATCTCCAGTAAAAAGTACTTTTTTTCTAACCAAGTGAGATATCTGAGCGTATCTTCATAACCTTAAAAATAAGTCAACATTTTTAAAACAAAAAATCAACTTGCATCTCTATATTAATATATTAATATCAACATTGAAATGTGATATTATAAAAAGGAAGTGATTAAAACATTCACACATGTTTACAGAAATAGGAGGTACATTTACGTCAAAGCTGTAGCAATATTTGGGAACTGTAGTGGCATGTATCATTGAGGGTGGTTATTATGTGTCTGCCATCTGTGCATGTTTAGTCACACGTTAATGTTTTCAATAGCTTGGAAGTGGCTGTTATGTTTGTCCAATATAAAATGTATGAATCAACAAGGACTGATTCAGATTTTTGTCATGAGTTACAAATGGAGAATCAGGTTTGTTTGAACCCTGAAAACCATTTTCCTTCCTAGACTGGCTCCTTGCATATAACCATGTCGATATGAAAAATCTGTAGGTAATCTTAAAAATTCAAACAAATCAAATGTACTCACATTCAGTCTATTGAAAGTGTAATGAAAGCTGGATAGAGGCATCCAAAGGCTTCTTGTTTTCCTAGTGTGTAAAGGGACATAACACACGAAAAAATTATTAATGTGTTAACTATTAATTAATACATCAGTATTATCATAGTTAAGGTCAGCAAGCTCTCTGAAGGTTGGAGGCAAATGGCTATTGATGTGCATAAGGTTGGAGATGGCTGTAAATGAATTCACATGAAACTGAATCTGTCACTTTATTCTGCAGTGTCCATTTTTGTGAAATTTAAAGCTATGAGGATGGTTGTAACCCTGCTGGGAAGAGGATGTATGTCTATCTTGCCACCCTGGGCTGTCAGACAAGTGCAACTGCAGAGGTAGTGTACATTCAAACTCAGCAGTTGGAGATCTCCAGGTTACAAATTGTCAAAAATAACCATTCAAATTGGCAGGCAAGAATGGTATATTTATGACAGAGATGCAAGGAAGAAGTCTCTTTTGAAGGCAAGCCACTAAAAGATGCAAGTTGAATTTGCCAAACTACATCTGAAAGACAATTGTAAGCATGGCTCATGGTCAGATGAAATTAAATTTTAGCATTTTGGTCATGTTAATCAATGAAGGTGAAGCCTATGTTGTGAAAGATCCCATACCAACTGTAAAATAGGGAGATTATGGTGATTTTGGGGTTATTTTGTGTCTATGGGTCCTTGAAACATTTTTTATAATAGTTATGATCTCCAACACATACCATATCAAGACATTTTTATCAAAATCTGGGTCCCCTCTCAGAAGTGCCAGAGCCTCTTATAACATTACAGGAAATGTGTAGTCCCTGCCAGAAGAAGATTTTTAAAATGCTAATTACAGGGACATGAATAAATGTGACCCAAGTTTGTTTTTTTTTTTTTTAAATAAAATCCACTGTGTTTGAACAATCTGAATTTATGTTCTGCAATGCTCTGAAGATTTAAATATAAACTTTCTGAGCAGATAAAATTTTCCAATAGATGCATTTATTTCTTTTATAGTATGTTTTTGCTCATATTTTGTTAGGGATATGAATAAATACAGGGGGCATTGTATGTTGCACAATTAACCATTTGCATTGGCCCAGGATTTCAATCAAGAATTGTTTTTTGGGTGATGATGCATCTTATAATGCACCTGCCCCATGCATTTGTAATTTTTCTTACAGTAATTGTTCTAGAATCAGGATGGGAGTTTCTATATGAGTTTCAATGTGACAAATGGTTATGCCCTCATTATTTGAATAATGCATTGACCAGATCCATAACTGACTGTAGATATTACTTGTTTAGTGTATGATATCATTACCCATTGCCTTTACTATATCTGAATCCTTTGCCCTCAAAACATTGAGATGTGTTTTTGCTACTCTGAATATTCTCCCATATTATTATATGCAACCATTCTTTCTGATGCCCCTAGTGATATTATGTAACTAAATTCAAAACTGTGTTTTTGTCTTTCACGTATCAGTTACACTCATGCCTGATAAGATGCTATCCACTGTAGTGTGTAGGAATGTAGTCTATTTTGGGTAACAATGTGGATCAGTGGTAAGGAGCAGGACTTGTATTTGAAACATCGCCAGTTCAGGTCCTGGGTGGGTCATAGCCATTGTACCCTGTGACCGCATGGTTCTACTGTTGCTTCTTCAAGTTAGGATATTCTGCCTTGATGTTCTTTTCAAACATTTCCTTAAAGTGTACCTTCAGCAATTCTCTGACGAATAATGACTAGTTAGTCCTACTATTGTTTTACACACTAACTAGGCTGAAAGTATCATGTGTTTGCCACTTGTAATACCTGTGTTTATATTTTAGATCAGTGTTTCTCAGTCCTACTCCTGGAGGCCCACTATCCTGCATATCTTCTATCTATCCTTGCTCCAAGCACACCTGATTAGTGTGATTAACATGCTCTTGATTAAATCAGGTGTGCTCAGCTAATCAAAAGTGCCACTGATGAGTTCAGTCAGGTAGCTAGAGCAGGGAAAGATGGAAAACGTGCAGGACAGTGGGCCTCCAGGAGCAGGATTGAGAAGCACTGTTTTAGATTACCCAGATGAGACAGGTTTCCTTTAAGCGCATCATATCACTCAACTACAACTCCCAAAAGTCTCTACGACTTTTGATTCTTCCCCCTCAGGCACCCCATTCTGCTGCCCTAACATACCTAACTAAATCCTCAACCTATCACTACTGTCACACTGTCTGTCGCCCAATTTGGGTGGGGTTAAGAATGATGGACAGGCATAAGTCCAATTAAATTTCAGTTTATTTTTTTGTTTATTCGCTGAAGCAATTTATAGCCAATGGAAATTATCTAGAGTAAAGCGTCAGCAACTAGCAGTTACTATCTTCTCCTAAAGTCTTGCTTGTTTGTTGTGTGCTGAACCAAAGATGGTGGGTCTCGGCTAAAGCGGCATTTATTTTACATAGCTAAATATTTTTCACCAGTGTCCTTACAGAACTTCTGACGTAACTATAGCTAGTAGCAATATAGTAGTTATTTTATTTTTGAGCCTGGAACTCGGACATAGTTACAGCTATCGCTAAAAGCGTGCAAATGGTTTCTTACGACGTGGTTGTAGTTGGATGGCTAGCAAGCTAGGTTTTTGGTACTAGCCAGCTAGCTACGTTGGCTAGCACGTTGATATAGCTAGTGGCTATTTTAGTTAACAAGGAAAGCCGAAACTGTTTATTTACGTTAACGCTAGCTCGACAGCCAGCTACTTATTTAATAAAATAGGATATTTTACCACAATAACTTGAATTTGGCTATAACGCACAAAAGACATCTAAATATGGATAAGGTAACGTATTGACATTTTCTTTATTTCATGTAGGTGTCTTATTTAATCCTAGCAAGCAAATACTTCTGTAGTTCATGTTAAGCAAGCTAGCCAGCTAAAGTGATGAATTATGATCAGGGAGGGTGCACCATAGACTGCAGCAACGTTATATGACCGGTTAGCTAGCAACCTGCGGGCTAGCTAGCAGGCTAGTCTTTGGAAGGGCGTTTTGTTGTCATGCCATTTCGGTGAGTCGCCGGGGGTATTTCGTTCGATTTCAGGCATTAGAAACAGCAACGGTGTGACTCTCTTTAATTTTGTCATACAGTTGCTTACGACCGAGCTAGCGAGTCCGGTAACGCCCGGCAACAAGAGCATGGCGTAACGACTCGAAAATTGGAGTCTATAAGCAGCTAACGTTATAGACCTTTGGGTTTGCCAGACTGTCTAGCTAGTATTGTCTACATAGCGAATTAGCTATTTAGATAACTTAACTATGTGAACTGTCACAATTTCACGGTTGTAAAACTACCAACTACCAAGCTAACGTTAAACGCTTTGACAGAGACACTCAACACGCCCTAATTGGTTAGCTTGCTATCTTGCTGAAACACATTGCACCGTCACCACGTTGTTGCTAGCTAGCAAGCAAGGATAGCTAGATACCTCGCCCATTTTTGGGTGGGTAAAGCGCTAGCCAGTAGGCCAACAAAGTTACTGACTACTACAATCAGGATGAACGGTGATGGGATACTGAACGGCTGCAAGCAAGATGCATCTAATTGTCTCAAAGCTTTATGTGATGTTTTTTTGCTGAGATCTATCTAGCCCTATTGAACTTAGCCACCTTGCTGGATATCTAGCTAGCTGACTGCGTCAGTTTCTTTAATGTAATTATGATTTTTCCATTCTTCGCAATTATTTCGAAGAATACGACAAGTAATTGAACAATTATCAGGAAACAGCTTTGCATGTTAGTGTTTATAGCTAGCTAATCAGCTAGATGTATAGCCTTAGTTTACCTTACAAATCAAATCCAAGTGATTCTGACTTGTAACACGTTAGCATCTCACATCCTATTCGTTACTGTATTAGTGAAATTTGTGATGGCCACATATCTAAAGGTTAAAACAATTTGAATTTTTGCCAGTGCACCTGGCGATAAGCCCCTAGCTATTGTGATGTAGCTTGGTCGACGTATGCTTGCATCCAGCACTATTTTGTCTGAATGGTTTGTCTTAATTTCATACTTTATTTCAGTCTTTTTTTATTTCAGACGAGCATTCAGACTGAAAGCATACTTTACAGGTGTTTTTGCATACTTTCACGTTTAGGGTAGGATCTGTGGTACGTGGGTTTTGTAGAGTGCAGCGTTTATTCAGACCTCGATGTTAAGACGAAGATTTGTTTTCTTTACAGGCTGATTTCTTGAAGGGTTTGCCTGTCTATAACAAGAGCAATTTCAGCAGGTTCCATGCAGACTCCGTGTGCAAAGCATCGGTGAGCATCCAACAATCTGCTGTGGATTTACCTGGGTGATAGGATGATGAGGCTGATTATCATTTTGACCTGTAGATGTTGTCAATAGTTTGAGTGATTGACATTTGTGATACTGAATTTGTGTGCCAGATCAGTTCTTTTCTGAACACTCCTTGTTAATTTGAAATGGGCACACTATTTGATGTGATGGTTTCCTGTGACATAATGCAGAAGTGTTTGTCATCAGTATGATATTAAGTCTTGCATTAAAAAACTGCTGTTGCAAGTTCCCAGATGTATATAATGATCAATGTTTTATTAACATGACACTTTGCCAAAGAGATTCAATTCTCTTCATTTTCAGTAGTACAATTGTGTCTTTACACATTGACCAAATTGTAGTAAATTATTTCTCTAATGAACAGATTGAGGTGTTTATGACTTTTCTCACCAAGTGAAGAAAGAGAGAAATGGCTGTGAGAATGGCGTGTGGGATTCTGAAGCAGATTTTAATATTGGGCATGTAGCTAGGGACAGGAGAGAGAAATGGGTATTGGCATGCTGCATCTAATGACATAAAATATGTATTGCATATTATTTAGGGAGTAAAGGAAATAATACTTTTTCTGATGATAAAGGAAGTCTTCTATAGAGTCCAGGCTTCCTTGTTGCTATAATTTAAAAACAAACAAACAAAAACACTTGCATCTGTACACTGTTACAAATAATAATATGGAAAATGATTATGAATGTTAACATCAAGGTAAGGTATGTATTGCAAGGTGATATGAAGTATGCTTGATAAACAGCTAGGTGTTTGTTTCTCTGCAGCTTCTAGTGACAGAATAAGTCAGTGTAATATGTTCTGTGTCTATGCAAGTCCAACTCTTAACTCACTGAGGTCTCTATTACAGAACAGGAGACCGTCTGTGTACCTCCCCACACGCGAATACCCTTCTGAACAGAGTAAGTTTTGAAAGTTTGAAAGGACTTGACACTTTCACTTTGTGTGTATGTCCTTGCTGCAGACAGCATTAGGTAATTGGTTTAGATGCTACTACACCCACACTATCTATCAGTTAAAGTTAAGAAGTGCAGGTAGAGCTGCAGCCATTTCTGTAAAAGCCATGTCCAGACTGACAGACAGATTCTAAAGATGGTAAGGCCAAGCTAAAACTAATTTAGGATACTAGCAGAAAACCATTTTTTAAATCTGCTGTCTACGGCTGTTTTGTTTTCAAGCATCCTACAAATTTAAGTGATGTCCTTGAAATATTTGAAATTCAAAATAAAAGAATATAATGTAAGCCAAAGGATAGAATTACAGAAATAGTTATGTGATGCTCTCTGCATTGAGTAAAATGATACTGACCTGAATAACAACAAACTTGCTAACACCGTTGTGAGAAGATGACTCGCTAAAAACACGAAGGGAGACATTTAATAAAAGTGGTAGATTGTTTTGTATAGCATGCCCAGAGCCTGTAGATTTTCAGAGAAAAGTGAAATGCATCCATGATCATTGCCGTTTCTTCAGAACTGGAACCTGAATTGCTTACTGAAAAAAATCTTACACCATTGCATGTAATTGTATTAGTTGTAGAACTGACCTTGTAAGGAATTGTACCCAATTGAAAAACTTGTAAGAACTGCATAAAGTATATTTATGCATTGCATTAAGTGTATTTCTGTGATGATGATGGTAATCCATCAGGGCTGAGTTTAGCTAGTTCAGTGCCACTTCCCCTTTGTCCATAGCATGAAATTTAGTGAAACACTTTTCTTGTAAACACAGAAGAATCACAAGGACAGTTCAGTATCTCTCTTTGCAAAATGTATGGCTTGACTCATTTCCAGTTTTCCCACATGGAGACTCGCCAGAGGAATAGATCTGTCTCCCTAAGAAGCATGTTTAAGACCTGTTCAAAAACAGAAATAGCTGGGTTTAAATTTCAAAGAGTGCCAAAACAAAGTTCTTTTTGAAGTAGCTGAGCAGACCTTTGAGGTATTCACTGGGACGGGATTGCTTGTTCGGTTCTAACCCTCTGGTTCTAACCCTCTGGTGCCTATCCTAAATCTGTAGTTGATAAGCCCTGTTTCCTGGTAGACTAACAGTGTAATGCAGTGCCTTCCCTTGGACAGCCCCTCCGCCCCCCCGGGTGTCTGCTCAGGATTGTGGTGCTCGTTTCATCTTGGCTGTGAATACACCGACCTACCCTGCGGCTGTATCCCTGTTTACCTGTCACAATATTTAGGTTATCCATTTATCAAGTAACTTTTTTTTTTTTTTTAACTTCCTCTGTCTGTTTTCTTTATTGAGTGAAGTGTGTCTTATTTTCTTGATACATTTAGTACAAGAAAATGGAAAGGACAGTTTTTCAGCCATTGGTTGTGACTCAGTGTGCTGCAATCTGGCCTTATGACACTGCAGTGGACTAGAGCAGCTTTGTAACCCTCCTGTGCCTGAGCAGCAGGGGCAGGGAATGATGATCTCTGCATCACTTGTGGATGCTGCTGTTTGATGTTTTCTCACTTTCAAAGATGGAGGTGCAAATCCTGTCTTATCACTAAGATGCAAACCGGCCTCTGGGACTGGACATTCCTATTACTTATTTGAAGTGAAGCTGCTGGAAAAAGTGAAAATCCTAAGCTGGAAGAGTGATCTTATCTGCAGAGAAACCCCTTATTCTGCATTGCATTATCAGAGGAAGCTGTTTTGTCTTACACTTGTAATAAGGTTGTATTTATACATGGCTTTGTGTAGGATCTAATGAATGTCTCTGTTTTCTAGTCATTGTCACAGAGAAAACAAATATTCTCCTGCGTTACCTTCACCAACAGTGGGATAAAAAGGTAAAGAGACAAAGTTGTTTAGCCTTGGTTAAAAAAAATCAAATTTGCATATATGAATATATGGCTACAACAGACATCAATCTTGCATCTGAAGTTATGAAATGATAAATAGTGTAGAATTTACATACCTGAATCTGATCCTAGTGATATAACAACCAATACTCAAACAGATAGATACTGTATTTTGAGGCCCTGAATTTTATGTAAAACTGCGTGCTGTTTTTTAACAAACCCCACAAAACTGATCACTTAAACCATTTGATTTCTAGGTAACCGCAGTTTAAAAGAAAATTTCTGAAATCGGTCATCTTATCTGACATTATTATTCTGCTCCCTTTTGTGCGTTTTTGACCAGTCTGAAGATGTTGTTTTTTCCGTTTGATTTGACTTGTAAACAGCTTGAGCTTACAGTTTTCCCTCTTTGTCTTGAACAGAATGCAGCCAAGAAACGGGAACAGGAGCAAGGAGAAGCAGGGAGCCCTGCACCGCCCCGGAAAATTGCCAGAACAGATAGCCAGGAGATGAATGAGGACACTTAGACATATGGAGCGGTGCACCACATGCTACACATGTATTTAGACACACAAACACAGGCTCGTGCACATGATTACATACGAACAGATACAAACAAGTACAGACATGCAAGTACATAAACGTTTTCGCTCACAGGTTCATGTAATTCTGCCCACGTTTTTTTTTCTATGAGGCATAGGTAACTGAAGGAGAACCAGGTTCTTGAAAGATGCCTGAGAAAAAGCATTTTTTTTAACGTTACTCCTTACAAAGAGCTTCCCTGTCTTGTGCTTACAATACCCTCCTTCCAACTGCACTACCCTACCTTCACCACAGAGGGGCACTGCACCACCTCTCCATGCTCCTGCTATGTTGGACCCAAGGCCACACTCTTTCCAAACTGCCACTACAGAATAGAAACTCTGGGGAAAATCTCTGCATTGTGTTGATGTTCAACATGTGTATTTTTCATTTTTTGTTGTGTTGAAAACTCATGCCTCTACCAGTTTGGTGATTTATATTAAAAAATTGTTTTTATTTTCTGCTGCTTATTGATAAAACTGGGCATGGAATGCTTTGATTAATGTGGTGACTGCACAGCTTGCTTCATTTGAAAGTTTTTAGCCTTTTGACAAAGGATAACTGAACTGGGGCACACTGCCTGTGTTGTTAAACGCACAGGTAAATGCTGGCCAATCTTTTTTTTTCCCACTGTGAGACTTCAGACTTCCTTTGAGAGGACAGAACAAATGTACCTCAACAAAGTCTGACTGACCGTTAGTATCGAAAGCAGCTATTTTAATAACAAGTTGTGCTCATAAAATGTCGTGTTCCGAAAGCCGTCACTCACCTGGCAGCATGGAGAAGTATTGAAATGGATTTTTGTGGACGATTGATATCACAGGAAGTCTCGTTCAGTCCCTTTTTCATGTGCAGGCACTGCAAAATAATTTGCAAGAAACTGTAGCAATGGCACTCGTTCCAAAGCATATCATGTGCACGCACTTGAACTGTATGTCAAAAGGCACCAGACAAAGGACAGCTGAAGTGTATTATGTAAGTGCTTCTGGCTTGGCCCTCTCCAATCCATGTAAGCGGGAGCGTGTTCTTTTCCAAAAGCAGAGGTGAAGTGCCCTGTACAGTGGCCCTTTCCTACCTTGCAAAGGTTAGGTGAGTGGTAGCCTTGTTGGTTTGCAGTGTAGTCACAGGCAGAGGGCGGTGGACATTACAGGTCCTCTGCAACACATGGCACAACAAATGGAAAACTATGTCAAGTTTGTCTGCACAAGCTACTCTTTGTACCACCCTGCCTTTTCCAGAACTTCAGATATTGCTGGGAGTATACCACGCTGAAGTTAACCCTTTGTTTACACTGACTTACAAGTTCAGCTTGTTTTACTTTGGAGCAGTTCTGTTCTTGTAGTTGTTCCCCTTGAGTCCCTTCAGTCTGATTCTGAGCGTTTTAAAGTCTGTTTTACATTTGCTGACATAGACTGTTCTCCAGTTATGTTTCTTCTACATGTTGACTACATTTTAAGTCAGAATCTTTTAGAATTTTTTCTCAGAAAATCATCTAAAAAATCCAAGGAAAAAAATTCCTGTTCCGTATAATGTACATGACCCATCATAGAGCCAATAAGGGAGAAGTGAAAAAAGTGAAAATTTTAAATAAAAGCAACAAGACCGAGCAGTATTCATACTGTGGTCAGTTCAGCAACCTTGAGTATATATAATTTTAGTTCCATGGACAAAAAGGTGGAGCCTTTGGAACCCTGCCTGCTGTTTTACTTTCCTCCTACCTGTCTGATTCATAGACAGACTTGATCACATTGTTTGCTCATGTACTTTTGTTAATTAGCTAAAACTCACCTTAGATAGGCCAGGCCATGACTAGTGCAGAGCCCTGCAGAAATGAATAGATACACTGGCTGTGTACATCTGCTAGCTGTACATGCATAAGTAAAGGTGAAGGGATAATTGATCATGTTTCAGACGTGCTCCCTCTGCTGCTATCTAACTCCTCATTGTCTGCTTCTACAAACATTTTTTTAATGCATTATTTCCTACAGGTCCTCATTTGTACAGCCATAGTTTATCAAGCTGTTCATTTGTATCTGTGTTTCTGGTGTTGGAAAAGCACATTTTCTGTTTAAAATACCCACTGGAGCAGTGGTGTTGTTTTGTTGTGTGAATTTTTTGTTACAAATGTGGCAAAAGATATCCCATCAGATACAAATGAAGGAATGAACCTCAGTCTTCAGTAGAGCAAAGTGCTTTTGAGAGCAGTATTTTCTGAATTTGTGTTATTGTTTGACCTGAAAGAATGGCATACAGCATGTGCCCTGGCTTGCCAGAAGCAATGAGGCATACTGAGGCAGTTTGTAAACATGATTGAAACATTTTCACTGAAGTCTGCGGTTGTGTTCCCTCAATGAGAATGTCAAGGAAATCTTCCAGGTGGGGTGAGGGGGCTGGAGAAGTAGACCTATTTGTTGAGGGTTATGGGTAGGCTAACCATAACTTTGAATTGGCTTCATGTTGGGTATTGTCATTTATCGTAGCCAGAGGACACCTGTTTTTTTTTTTTTTTTTGGCTTTGTGTACATAGTCTGAGTTAATCTGAAATTAGTCAACATGGTATATGTTGCATTACCACAAGCTTCATGATGGAGACTGCAGATCAAGACTAATCTCGTTTATTGTGTGTGTTAGAACTGTTTGCTGGTGGACACTGCAGTTCCCGTTCATAGCACAGTGCTGAGGTATAGGTTCACTCGCGTTCTCCAGCCCTCTCCTGCTGATTTTAGGAGCGTAGTTTGGCACAATGCCTCAGTGTAAATAGTGTGCTGTGGTAGACATGTATGGATATGCAAAAACAAATTTTGTTGTTTTGGTCTATTTTTTTAAACATTTTCTGTTTGTACTTATCTGGATTTAAGACTCTGGATCGTAACTACAAATAAAATGTATAATTTATAAGTTCGTACAGTTGAATACAGAAGATGCATCCTGTGTCATGTTTTGAGCTAAAGGAAACCTGAAGCAGGCCCACTGAATACATCTAGAATAGACACACCATTACTGATTTTACAGTGGAGATCAAATGTTGATAACATGAATTTAAGAAATTTACCTAACAGTACTTCTTGTATTCTTGCACAAAATTAGGAAGACAAACACTGAAGATTTAACCAGGGAATGGTCAGCAATGTATGAAAGTTAATCGGGCTCTTTGAACTTTAAACTAGAAAGCAAAATGGTATAACCACACTTAAATACAGTAATAGTTTTGCTAGTATAGTGGTATGATGCCATGTTAGTATATAATATATAAAACACCCACGTAGTCACATGTACATTTAGAACTTTGTTGCACCTTCAGGATTGAAAAATATCTTGAAAGTAACTTGAAACCATTTAATAAACCTCTTTTATGTTAATGAAATTCACAAAATGCATATATGTGTGCATACCTTTTACCAGATGTAAAACTCAAGAGTTTCCCTTTGGCTATGTTGGGGTGTAGCATGTATGTGGAGCCTTGTCCAGTGTGGTTTGAGGGCAAAGTCATTTGTGTCTTTGTTTATATGCTGCAAGACATTTGGGAATTAAAACACATTTTATTTTTTAACTGTTTTATTATCTATTTGCAGATATTACAAAAATATGACAAAATAAATTAAAAGAAATAAATAATTCAATTTCCAAGTATCTTTTTTCCTATTAAAAACAAAACTTTTTGTACAGTGGTATATTGGAAGAGCACATGATGTCCACTCAGGTGAAGTTTTCATGAAGACTTGCTTTTTTATTAGTAAAATGGTTGGGAGGGAACTGTCACAAAGCTAATTCCTGTTCATTTTCTAGCTCCTCCTGTCTGATACATTTTATATCCATCAACTCTTTCCTCCAATAAAACATAAGCTCATTTACAGCGTGTCAAACGTAAACCAAGCATGTTTTTTTTTTTAGGATTTAAGTTTCTGACTCATGCTACTCTGCTAACAGAAGCCCAGGATTCAAGCAGTATGGTTTTCCTTTTACACTGAAACACATTAATTTTACATCCCTTTGACCCTTCAGCAAGATTCAGTGCTAAAACCAGCCATGGAACCTCTCCCAAAATTGAATGAACAAAATCAGAAGTAACAAAAATGGTATCCTTTCTTTCAGCAGTTTGCCATAATTCACATATAAAGGTAATCCAAGAGCTCAGGTTCTCTTTTTGCAAACTGTTACATAAGCACATGGTCATAACTTGTTGCTGTACCCAGACCCAGTGAAGTTAAACCTTTTTCATGAGGGATGAAGCAGGACAAAAGTTCACTTACTGCATATTGTAGATGAACTTGCTCACTAAGAATATCAGCCCATTTTAAACAACTGCACGTTCACTTTGTTTATTGCATTGGATTGAGATGCTTATCCTTCTAATGCGCCCATACCTAAACAAATCCACTGAGGTGTTATGAATGCAAGACCAAAGCTCCATACCATGTAATACTTTTGCCATTCATCTCTGTTCCTCATTGTCTTCACCACAACAGCAGAATAACTTGTATTAATAAAGAGAACTGACAGAGCACATTACCACCCCAAATGGGTAAATCAGTTGCCATTTATGTGTTACAGAAAATAAGCTATTATATGTTATTACTGGCTAAAATCCATATTTTGTAGAAATAACATAAGGTGATAGCATTTTGGTGATACAAGATTATCTCTCCACTAGCTATTCTAAAACCTGGCAGATGAATGAGAGCATTCATTCTTTAAGGATCCAGTGCATCTAGGGAATCATTTTTAAATTGGTGTTTCTATTTTAAAATATAAAGATGTGTGTCAGCTTTGGCCCAGATTGAAGGAGCTACAGGAGAGTTGTTCATATTAAAATTAAAAGGGAGGTCAAACTGAGACTGAGACTAATTGGAAGTGGAATCCATAAAATCATCACTTAAAGAATGGCATAGAAGAGCACTATAGCTGGAGCAATAACACTGTATAGCAGTTCTTTTCTCCTTATTGCAAAGTTCTTTGAAATGACAACACAGTGAGAGAATAAGTATATACTTAACAGATCTCACTGTTGTACAGGTTACTTCACAACCAGAACACTATGTTGATAATCTCACATCGGTCCTCTTATCATTACAGTTTCAGGTGACATATCAACCGACTGATCCTTCATAAACTTTTTTCAGAGTTTCTACTATGCTTTTTTGAAACATTCCAAAAACTGCTGTTGTAATGGCTTAGCTGTGCTCTGTAACCTATGGTTTTTTTTCTCTCTCAAAAGAAAACTGACAATTCAGGGCCACCAGGGTTTCTTTTTAAACTTGTCTTTTGGCGCAACCTGGTGGCTCAAATGTGGAACTGCTAGGCTAACAAAACACCCCATTGAGTTTACCAAGATGGAAAACATTTAGATGCTTAATATGGGGGACTTTGCCCCATGGAACACATTGTGGGGGCCGTGGAGTCTGTAAGTCCACTTTTTAGCATGCCGAAAGTTCCACATTTGCTCATGTTGACACTAAACGCAAAAGTATGGCTCTGTATGTCATTTAAAAGCCCTGCCAGTGTCCTGATTCTGATGTTGCTTTGGCAAATCATTCATTTAAAACAAATAAAACCATGCCTACATATTAAATAAATAACTTCAAATAATCTTAATTTGGAATACATAAAATAAACATCACTTATTATATTAATAAATAGGAACAGCACCAAGATGCACAAACTGAGAATCCAATTGAATGGATTAATGTCTACAAAATTGAAGAGACGTGTTGCAATAAAAATAAATTTCCTGCGTTTGCATATGTTATGAGGCAGGCTGGTGTTCTCCCTTCCCCCTGCAGACAATACTCTTTCTCCTTGTAGGGTGTCAGGGTTTAGTGCAAAAGTTTTTTATTCTATTTATCTACTGTGAGCCGTGCATGGTTATGCATGGTAACTCCACTGCTGTCTGGCTTTCTCTGCAAACAGTACATTAAAAATAATGGCACATATCAAATGAATAACTCAAACCATCCCAGGCACATACAAACACCTTCATTACACCTGCACACTCTATAGCCCTTCCCTATGTGGTTAGCTGGTGTATACTGTGATCATCCCTCCCCATCTGAATATTAAACACAGCTCAAGGAAACAAGCTCCTAGATGTTAGCAAAACATGTAGCTCTGTCATTACGCTACACTTGTTTACACCTGTGTCATCGTGATGGGTACACTTTCAGAGTTAAAAACAAAATCAGTGTTTGAGAGACAAACACTGACACACTGACAACACTGCTGTGAGCCAGCCAATCACACACCCACTCTCCAAGCCAGAGAACCTCCCCTGGTCTAAACTCACTCGCACTTTCTCTCAGAGAAGAACAGGACAGAGGTTGAGGTGCTACAGGTGTGCTCCTAATCTCATCAGTTCCACCTCAGCCTCAGAACCCTCAGCCCAGAAAAAACTGCTCTTCTTACATTTGATTAAAAACTCATCACATAATATATTGCAATTGAATGGGTGGAAATATACAAAGCATTTTGATTATTTTGCGTATAAAATAAAGCTTGTGGTTTCTCAGGAGTTCTTAAATGAAAGTGTATGAGGTATGAATTTGTCTTCTTTGCAGTACTAATCAAATTTGAGACATTGATTGACACTGTTGAGCAAGCTCAACTGCTTTATATAATAAAAAAGATTAGGCCTAGAATTGTTCACAGTTATTATCTATGCAGATTGAACACAATGGTAGAGATACTAGAGAGAGATCATTTCTGAGGTGATCAAGAAGGATTTCGATATGATTTTGGAAACGTCAGATCTGTGGTTCAGGCTGTGCGTTTCAGTGGCAAAACACTGATATATGCTTACAATTGTCAGACTATAGAATAAATTAAGAGACACTGCACTTCCCTGTTAGGAAAAGGCTTGAAAGGATAAGAAACGCAGCTCATGCATTCCTATATGTATTGCAGAAAGGGGATTGTGAGAGGGTTGGAGGATGGGGAGTGGGGGTCTTATTTTCTCTGAAAAGCCTGCTGGGTGTTGCCACACACAGCAGGCCAATGTGTGTCTCAGTTCATTTTCATAACAGCGTCCAGGCCCAGCCGAGGTTGCTCCAAAAAACTTACAAAGGAGGCTTGAGATCCTTCCTCAGTTATGGCCTCATTTTCAGTTTTTTTTTTGTTTTTGTTTTTTTTGTTTGTTTTTATTTTACTGTGGTTGTTTTCGATGGGTTATATCTTAGGGCCAGAGGGTTCAGAGTCTGCAGAGTGCCCATTTTCCCCCCCTTCTCCTCCAGGAGAGGGTATTTCCTCAGGAACCCCGTTCAGGTCAGACTTGGTGAGCTGCTTGTCAGGGGCCTGAGGACCTTCCCCTGGCTTGGACTGCTGAGCTCCATTTATACAGACACCCCCTTCAGACTTACCAAAGTTAAAGAGTTTCCCAGGGTTGAACGATTTGCTGGGTGACTGGGACTTTTCCTGGTTGGTCGCGGCCGTGGCAACAGTGCCCGTGGCAGCGGCAGCGGCAGCAGCAGCAGCAGCTGCAGCCTCCTTTTTGTTCTCAGGAGACTTGAGGAACTTGAAGCTGAGAAATCCTGGGAGCTTGGGCTCACTCCCAGTGGGCGACTGGGGGGATCGAGCAGTGCCAGAGGAGAACTTACTCTGCAACGGGATTATCTGCTTGAGCTTCATCACGTTATTGTTGGCCAGCAGAGAGCTGGGTCTTTTGGGTTTGTCACCCCCACCCCCGCCTCCGCCGCCGGAGCGTGATTTGCCTCCGTGGCTCTTGTCGTGGTGGTGGTCTCCCGCTCCGCCCGAGTCGGGCTTGCCCTCGTCCCGCTCCCGCTCCCTCCGGGCCTGGTACTCGGCCTGCCTCTGTCTCTCCTCCTCCTCGCGTTTCCTCCGCTGCTGCTGCTGGTAGTGCTGCTGGGCCTGTCGTTCGTGCTTCTGCAGAATAGACAAACACACTCAGCTTCTAACACATTTAATTTCCTATTTTCTTTATTTGCATTACACTTCCAGTTTTCTAAAAAACATCTGTTTCAGCATGTCTTCGCATTGTTCCTTTTTATTTTCAGTGCTCCGCATGAATGCACTCTACTGTTCATGTTTATAACAATGTGATTTGTCAGTTCATAACAATGAATCAAAACTAGTCACTCAATAATCTTTATTTCCTGGAATATTAAATACCAACTCCCATAAAAGTATTAGTTAAATTAAATGATTAAATTTATTCCAAAACGGATAGATTTACACCAAAATGGATACTTGTATGCTGATACCAGCTGAAAACCACCAATAACTATCTAAATAAGTCTAGCCCTGTCTTCAGCTTTTAACTCCTAATGCAGAGGGGCAGCAGTATTAATCAATAAAAGCCTTCCTTTTTAGTTTAACCTAGAGGGCAGATTTGTATTAACCAAGCATCACCTCTAACGGAAAAAATACACAGATTCTTTTTTAATCTGTTCTTTAAAACTGCTCAATAATCCCCCAAATCCAAGCATATCATCAGTGGTGACTTCAATCTACCGATGACGACAGTGAGAGATGTAACAGTGTGCACTGTTCGCATTCTGCTACGCAGTATTTTAAAAAACTGGTCCTAAGGGGATGAGGTTGTGAACAGCTCTGAGGCAACAAAAACAAGACCTATTTTGGCTATGACTAAAATACAGTGGTTCCAGCACATTCCAGCCCATGAGTGTGAAAAATTACAGACATGTCTGCTGCGTTGGTATTCAAGTTTGGCCATCTCGTCCGCCACCCAGCTGGGTATGTCAGGGATAGCCACATGGATGATGTACTTGAGAAGAATGGCAAAGTGCTGCAGAGACAAGGGATAGAAACAAAGACAGACAGAGACAGTAAGACAGGCAGAAGGAGAAAGATGAAAGTGCAGCAGGACAATTGGAGATTTACATCAGTCTGAATTTAGAAAGCTATGTATGTTATGTATGCAGTGATGTCAGTGAGGCACCGGTGTGTAATAGCAGAGTCAGAATTTTCAAGATCATGTTACCGATGACATTTACAGCAGGTACACAGCTGGCTGCAGCTCAGAACTCACTACTCACACATGACCTTTCATCACCTTCAGAAATAAACAGGAATGAAAAGTCTCGCAACTCAGCTCAAACCATTTTGCAATGTAAGGTAATAGCCTGGAAGTAGAGAAGTATGTCAGATACAGGATGGGGAGAAGTTGATACATCAGGACATATGCCAATAAGGACAATGGTTTCTGTAGCAGCCACACCAGTTTGTTCCATGAACAGTAACCCACATTCCTTGAGTATCTGTTGCCTTAGCTGAATAAACATGTCAGAACAGTGGTGCATGTTGTAATCAGTTGAGTGAAATGGAGACGGTGGGGGTCTGGAGCTGGCCGCTCTTGTACCTCCAGGATGACGATGGAGATGATGGCCATCTCAGGGCTGAGCCAGGGAAAGAGCCGCTGCAGCTGACCGCACTGGCCAATCAGGTAACAGTTCACAATGATGGCGATTAGACCCATGGCTTCCATCACTGTCTGCTCAAAGAGAGGACGACACGAACACATGGAAGTCACTAGAAATATCACCATATGTACGTTAGATGAGACAAGTTAAGTGTGACTGTAACTCTCATTGATGCATGCAGACTAGTAAATATCACACTATCTTTGTTAATTGCGATACAATGTGGCCCAGTTGGTGTCTGGACAGCTGTTGCTGTCTAGATGATCCGGGTACACTTGGGTGCTTTACCTGCCACTGGCCGATGCTCTCCACCCTCTGGCCAAAGGGCCTCTGGAGGCCTGTGCAGAGCTTGAAGGCATCGCTGCGGATCTCAATGATGTTGTTGATGAGGGCACACATGGCAGCAAGCGGGAAGGCAGAGGAGAAGAGCACCACATAGCCAAACTGGATGAACATCTCCTGGTAGTCCTGGAAAGTATCCTGCAGGACAAAACACAAGATAGACGCTGTCTACATCTTCACATCTTACAGATCTACTGTTTCAAATAGCACTGGGCAATAAGGTGCAATACGCATCTAAAGATGCATGGACAGGTTGTTATAATCCAACGTCTACATGATCTGAGTAAGAAGTGAACAAGCAGCATAATTCACTCATGTTTGACAGAAGGGCCCATACCGTATATGTCTGCATGCAGCTCTCGATCTCAGCCTGGGTAAGTGCAATGGGTTCACTTTCCTCAGGGGGATCAATCCAGGACTCCCTCTTGGCCTTGCTGTCCTCCCTTTCCAGGCTACGGCCTCTCTTCCGGTGTCGCAAAGAGATGGTGCTCTCAGGACTGACCGGCAGGGGTGGGGCTAGGCTCTCTCCGGAAGTCTCCTTCATCTCAGGGACTTCATTGTCATCATCATCGTCACACATCTCAAAGACGGACGCTGGGTCCATGCCTTTCTCCACCATGGTGGGACTGCCCTCCTCCAGGAAGTTGTCCTCCATCTGGTTCACAATGGCACCTGGCTTCCGGTCCACCTTCTCAATGAAGCTGACCTTCCGCAGCTTGAGGCCACAGTCGATCAGGCTCTCCTCCTCGTTTTCCTCTTCACTGTGCCTCCCGCTGTCCTCCTGCTCCTCTTCTTCCTCTGGCACCCCGCAGCCCCCATTCAGACATTTCTTCTCTCTCCGCTCCGTCTGTCCAACCCCGGGTCGTGTGCCTCTAAGGCCCGGGCCAGGCATGGCCGCGTCTGTGGGAGATAGCTGGGCCTTCCCTGCAGCCAGGCGGCCGTACTTCAGCAGCGCTGACAGAAGTATGTCCCACACAGCCTTGAGCGTCAGCTCACCTAACTTGTGCCGCTCGTACAGGTAAGGCTGGAGGACCTCTTTCACGTTCTGTAGGAACTGACGGATGATGAGCAGAGTGGCCAGCATCTGTTGAGGAGGGGAGAGGGAGAAACTTTCACTTTTCGATAGCAGGTCAGAGCACTTAAAACATTGAGGAGACCTCCTGTTCTTACTGATCTGATGTATTCCTGTTTGCCTCCTTAATCAAAAACGAGTTTGGTTAGACAAGTGCAAAATGAATATAAGTCTACACCTGCAAAGCCAATGCCAAAGATTTTGGACAATCATAGCTGGACAAATAAAACAATCACAACTCTATAGGCAGGTCACCAAAGGCAATTCAAGTGGCATTCATGTTTTAAAAATACGTGACCAGAAGCCGTGTGTAAAAAAGCTAACATATATTAAAACCACTGCAGGCACTTCTGAAATAGCAGCTTGTTCTCAGCCACTGGGATGAGACTTGGACTTGTGTCCTTAAGCAGCAAACATATAAGCTCCCAGGCCTCACTCTTCAAAGCACAATCCATGACAAACCAACAGACCACATCAGCCAGGTTCATGACAAATACTGACCATCAGTGTAAGAGTCTGCTACCAGCCCTGACAACAGTGCATATAGGCACCTAATGAACTCAAACATGTTATTTTCCAGGACACAAAGCATTCTGAAGAACCTAAAACATTCTGAAGTATATGGACTGTGATCATTTAAAATGAGCTGACTCTTTGAAAGCCTCACAGCATTTACTTTTCCCCACCACTCATATGTGTGGAAAATATCTTCAGATGATATTTATCGAGCAATGAACACATTATGAAATCCTCAACATGGAAGACAGAGTCCTTCCTTAACAACAGAGAAGTACAAAAGTTTGTGGTTTTGATAGATCACTCATCCATACACAATAGAAATGCATTTAATACATCTTTCATTTCTCTGTGCATGACAATATTCACAACAATTGTATAGGACTCGCTTTTGGTTGTTGTAAAGGAAAAGTGCAAGAGCCAGGAAGCAGAGTGCAGACAGATTGGTCAACAGACAGATGGATCAGGCAGGGGTGACCAGAGATTGTCATGCACAGGGCGTGAGAGGGCAAGGCCTCCTGGCCCTGCCCGCCCCCCGCAGGCATACTTTGGACCTGCAGGTGGCCCGGAGGTTTGGAAGGACTTTCATGATCATGATCTGGATCTTGAGGTAGAGGAGGGGCAGCACATTCTCCTTGATCTGCCTCAGAAAGCTGTAGGCCAGTGAGAAGACCAACAGCATCTTTGGGGGCCAGACAGATCGACAGATGGACAGACAAGGGGGAGAGAGAAGAACACAGGTGAAGGGAAAAGGAATAGCTGAGACTGGGGAGATTGGGAGGGGTTTCGTACTGCTGATACCCACGATTGCTCACAGATTCTCTGGAGAAGCGGTTATGGAGGACTAGAAACAGGATGCCTGCTGCTCACCTCTTTTAGACGCTCCATGTCTTTGAGGTAGAATCCAATGTAGAAAAGGCTGAGATAAGAATTTACAAACTGAAACTGCAAAAAGAACAGAGTATAAAAGCATGTTTGCCTACATCTCTAGTCAAGGTGAATTCTGTATCTTAACAATGCATCAGGTGCATCAATATCTCAAAACATTACTGAAATCCATCCCTTGTGATGCAGATGGCATCAGCAATAACACATAAAATGATCCAACTTACAAGAACCATTTTAATGATGAGATTTTTCTCATAGGCACTCTGGAGTCTGTAGTTTTCTGTAGAAATGCACAAGAAAAAATGTCAAGATAGATTTTTCAAACGATCATGGTATCAGTGACACGTCCGTGAATGTATTCTCCCTATAAACATGTTGCTCTGCCCTGTGATGGTAGAAAGGCCCCTGACAGATCTGTCCCCTGCCCTCTCTTTCCAGCATGTGGCTCTGTTTCCACAGCAATGCCCAGCTCACCCATGTCATTGAGCCAGCAGGCAATCTTCCTGTACACCTCGTCACAAGCAGTCACAGTGATGGCCAGCATAATTTTGGGGATGAACCTGGCCATGCGGGGCAGCTCTTTGATTCCCATCACAAACTCCTGCAAAACAAGGAAAATGAAGCTTTATCAGAGTACAGGTGAGGATGTGTTTATCAGTTGTTTGTACTGGTATGCACCCTAGCTGTGTAAAATCAAGACAGAGTAAATCCCTTACCGGCTGACTCACTGGAGTGACTCAATGACTTATCAATGGACAAGCTAACACACATTTCACAGGAACTCCCATTCATAACAAAAGTGGTTTCAGTTCTTATTTCAGCCTATAGGCTACAGAGATACAACAATCAACAGAATTCCTGTAGATAATTACATTAAGTATTATTTATAAAATATTATTTTATAACATTATTTTTTAAATCTATGCTCAATTTTTTTAAATCCTTTTGAATCTTCATCTTTATCTTCATCTTTAATAGAACACTGGTCACATGCATTAAGGGTCTCAGTGACACATTAACTGAAAGAGGCCAGAGTGAGAGACAGACCGACTATGCCACTGACCTGTAGCTCAAAGCAAATGAGCATGGCCAGGAAGACAAAGCAAAGGCATAAGATACAGATGGGCAGGCTGACCAGCCATCTGAACACCCTCCTCTTCCAGGGGGGGTAGTAGAACTCCTCACAGCCTGTCACTGGGCTGCAGCGTTTCACACCCTGGGGAAAGGGGGAGGAGACAATTCACCCAAGAACTGAACAAAAAACAGATATGAATAATAGAGAATACTCATAACTGTGTTTTTGAATAAACCCATTTTAGCCCATCCTGTCATATATACATTTACATATTTTAACATTTTCAGCTCTAGGCTTTTGTCATGGTGCTTACCACTCTTTTGTTAATTCATACCCTCCTTGTGAACAGTAGCCCATGTTGATTTTATACACAGACTTCTGAATTCCTGGGAGAGCTTCAAGTACTCTTATTCAGCTGTTTTCACAGTCAGAACCTATCCATAATTCACTCACCCGAAACTGAGGCCGGGGCTCCTCCAAAGACTCTGCAGGGGTGTCCAGTGTCCCCCATTTGTAGGCCAGCTCCGCCCCCCTGCGTTTCCACCTCTCCAAGAAGAGAGTTGCCCACACCACGTTGAAGAGGGCAAACACCACACAACAGATATCCCGGCTGGTCTACACAGGAAGAACCGGCAAAATGTTACAAGCACACAAAGAAAGACAGGCATACATGTGCACGCACACACAAAGAAGACATCTTTAACAATGTTGGTGAAGGTTAAAAAATGTCTTGATCCTTAACTGGGAACAATAAAAAAGTGTGATTGAAAAAACAAAGTGATTTCATTATGGTTACTGTTTACTGAGATTTTATGATTTATGGGAGCTATACTACGTGGGCCCTGTGGAGGCGGTCTATTAGAGAACCTCATAATGAAGACACTCCTATGGTGTGTGCTCTGTGCATACGGACCCATTATCCCACCTGGTCTGATTCAGTGAGCATCCACAGCACAAATCCGATCACTGCAGGATACAGCATGGAGGTGGTGTAGAAGCCCAGCCAGGCGAAATACATGGCAATTTTCACTCCAAAATAATCACAAATGTCATCTAGCAGGAGCAGATGGGCAGAGAGGGGCAGACATTGTAACCTCATCTTCGTTCAACATGATTACCAATTCACCATCTAACCTTGATCATTTTTTCCATCTGAAACAAAAGATGCTTTTTACCACACATGTATTTCAGTTGAGCTGCTTGCATGTTCAAAGAGATGGTGTGGTGGGAAATCTTTAGCATAAGGTCACAGGACCCTTTGTGAGCATGAATGGTCCATTCAGCACAGAACAAATGCAATGATCTACCCCCAACAGTGGCCGTGCCTGCCAGTTAAAGGAGAGGGGTGGTGCACAAACATGCGCTCTTGAGCTAACTTGCGCTGTGTGTGTGTAATCTCAATGGACAATGAGAAACTTTCAAACTGCCGATATTTGACTCAGTGTAGGAATGTCCGACATGAGCCTTCATTATTCAGGGGCACTGACCCAGAGGCTGCTTCTCACACACAGCCTGGACCCAGGACTTCATCAGCTGACTGAGGATTCTCTGTTCATGGAGGGGGAAGACCTGCTGAATCACACCCCTGGCACTCAGCTCTGGTACTGAGAGACAAAACACAAACACACAGGAAGGAAATATGCCTATATTTATGAAAAAATATTTTCAACCTGCCATGAAACAGGTCGACCTCTAGTAATTGAGCACTTACTGTATCTGAATGCTGATAATCTGACTATGTAGCTACAACAGCCAAAGAAACCAAGGAAGATGACCAAAGAAAATCTGCTTACTGATTGGTTGTCCCTCTAGGAAGTGGATATTGTGAAGGAACTCTCCTTGTTTGGCTCGCAGATTGTCTAACCAGTATTTGATGATGCTCTGTCGCTCCTGGACACAAAAGAAGAGCAACAGTGACTAATCAGCCACAGCAATGGCAGAGAGGTAGACAGAGGCCATCATTACTGACCTGTGAGGTGAAAAAGCACAACTCGCTCTCGATGTTCTCATAGATGTAGTCTTCTTCACAGGAGAAACTGCGAGTGCCACCCCCAAACTCAGGTTTGACTGCTTTGCGCAGACCCATTTCCTCCGCACCGCGCAACAAGCTGACAAACAAAAAAACACACATTTCAAATACACACACACACACACACACACACACACACACACACACACACACACACACACACACACACACACACACACACACACACCAGAAACAAATGGAGCAGTCTAATGAGAATCGGTGATAATAGGATACCAGCTGAGTAAATCAGATTACATTAGAGGTTACGGTGAAGAATGGAATGGAAAAGATCATCTTTCTAAATGGACAGAATAACAAAACAAAGGAAATTTTTGTTAGGAAGGACAGGAATCAGCATGGTAGAAAGTATGAACGGCATCACTTTAAACAAGGGTCGTGCTTGCTTAGGTGTTAGGCCTATGCTTTTACACTCTTCTGTACATGTTCTGAATGTCCCTGTTCCAGTCACAGCGGAGACAGACAGGTGCTCGGGGGTGTCTGAGAGCTCTGTGGGCAGTATTCCCTCCTCTCCAAACAGCACCCAGGAAGAATATACATCCGCAGACACGACGCGAGATCGCTCCAGCCTGTGCCTCACGCCATGCAACAATCTGCCATCTGCTCTCCCCTTGAAACAGGACCGTATCCTCCCTCCCCCGGGGCTGCATATGTGCAGCTGCGCACCAAACTAATCAAGCAGTGAGACCACTGTTCTCTGCATGATGTCATGCTTACCATTCACAGCTAATACATGTACCTTACATCTGTACGTGGCCATTTTTCAAGTGAGTCAAGTCAAGGTTAGGCCTTTCACAATGTAGCATTAACAGTGGGAGGGCTTCTGACAAACATGAGGTGACAAAAAATGAAAGCGCAGAGAGATCACTTACAATTTGTTTAGGCAGCTTCTCAGGAAGTTATGTGGCAACAGACCTGATTCTACTTTCTCATTCAGGACAAAGAAGTTTCAAAAACTTTTCATAACCAAGCAAAGATTACCTAGAAGGTGGTGTTGTTGGTGTGTTGAACAACTTTTTTAGGAAGTTTCAAGATGACTTAAAAGGAATCAGCCCATTTATCATTTTGATCTAAAAGTTATGCAAGCTTTTTTTTAAGTATTGTCACGACTTGTATTAACTTGGAAGAAATATTACAGGCATGCTCGCTGTACTGTGACAGAAGTATACATTAATTTAGATAATATATCACTAGCTATGAATAATGTAGCAACTCAAGGAGGAAAAATGCCACACTAAAGTAAAAACACACACACAAACAGATCAGGTGAAATATAAATGGCCACTTGTAGTAGAATAAGATTGAAAAACGTCTTATTAGCAGTTTATTTAGCAGTTTATTTTCAGGCCATTTTGTGTCCATGAGGCCATCATAAAAGCTGGATATTCACAAGGAATCTTATTCCAGGCTAGTGAGGGGATACCTTGGAACCTTGTCCAGATTCCACTGGGTCGGCTGTGCAGTTCTAGCACAACAATCCTACATGGTCCAAATCCAGCAGGACCACAGCGTAAGTGAACCTTGATAATGAATTGCAGTGTGAACTGCACTAAAGCACCAAATGGGAGAAGACTGCATGAATCTTTCCCTTCCTTTACATTCTTTATGGATATTATTACACTGACAAAAAAAGAAGATCCTATTTTAAAACATCCCTTTAAGGAATTTAGCAATCAATAAAATATGGGTCATGCCAGCTACCTGGCTGTGTCTGAGTGTGTGTGTGTGTGTGTGTGTGTGTGTGTGTGTGTGTGTGTGTGTGTGTGTGTGTGTGTGTGTGTGTGTGTGTGTGTGTGTGTGTGTTCTGAACTTCCCTCAGGCCCTGGCAGCTTGTGTAATGCACTGGCTGCAGGAGGCACTCACACACACATTCCTGGCCAGCTCCACATATCATTTTACCTGATTCTTTTGTGCAGATGGAGATAAAAAAAAAACAAGAATTTAAGACCCCAGTGAGCAAGACAGCTCCCCCTCCCCTGCCCATGTATCTCACAGCTACCGCAATGAATTGTGGGAAGTGCCCTCCATTTTTAAGCACTCCCTCTGTAGGCCCACTGAGGCGAGAAAATTCATGACCACAGTTTGTTTCTCAAATCCCATCAGGAGGCACTTTTCCATCAGATTATTTGGTAGTGTTCAACTGCAGGCTTTGCAGTAGTTTTGTCAGTTGAAATATAACCAGGCAGAAGCTCTCTCATAACCTGATCCACACAGTCACACCCAGAGGATCAGACAGCAATCCTGCATAGTAGTTTCAACTCTTGAAATGATATTCTGTGGCTGAACTGAGCCACTGCTTCATTCCCAACAACAGCTCTCTACATTGTGACAGTGGGCAGCACAGGGAAGTTTGCAGCCTCCTTTAGGTAAGGTCATATTAACTGAAGTCTTTCAGAAACCAGAGGACCAGAGTATCACTTCATGTTCCCTCACCACTAGTCCCTGTAAATATATTAGCACCACCTCCTCCAGAGACAAGTTTTAAGAATCATATTCAATAGTGAACTGTGACGGAAGTACAACTGCATGTTTAATTATGGAAGAATAACAAATTGTCCTGTTACATGTTATGGAAAAAATAAGGAGAGTGACCTTCAGTGAGCATTCTCCCTATTTTTAGGGAGCATTAAATGCTATGATTTCTAAAGTATTGGAAAGAACAAACACAGACATAAATGGTACAGCTTTATCTTACCAACACCGATTACAAATCTGTTTGGATCTAAGATATTTGGGTTAGGGATAAACTGAGACTGGCGTAAACCTTATACAGTAAGTAAATACATAACGTTATGTACTGATGTAGTGATTCTACAAAAAGAGTGCATAACCATGTGCAAGCTCTGACCCCCACATTCAGACTCTCACATAGCAACCCCTTCCCAAACACACAGGTCTCACTTTTCATAGGTTGCTGTGACGAAGAAAGCGTAGACTCGAGTTTGTTTATGGTGTCGGATCTGGATGATAAGTTCTGGAATACCCAGGCGGATGTGGTTCAGTAGCCATAGTAACGTGTGGTCATCTGTGCTGTCTATGGGAAGAAAAAAAGAGCAGTGTATAACGTATAATGTTTTGTGTTACCTTTCACAGGATTAATCCATTTAAAATCTTTTAGAATTGGACATGTTATTTAAATTGCAATCACTCTTGAAACACCACCTTCACTAATCTTAACTTTCATAATTTCCCCATTCCAGAACATAGCCATAAGTGCAATACTAGCTTAAGCTTTGAAAAGAGGCTAACCATGGCATTCTAAATGGGTATAGTGAGGTCATGTTCTGTAATTCTGAATGAAAGAAATACAAAAATGTAGGAGTATACAGTAAGGCCTTCTTCTAGCAGGCATTTAAAAAGGCCAGAAAAGCAGCTCAACAGAGTCTGCAACACAATGAACACAAGAGTGTGTGTGCAGGGGAGGAGAGAGGCAGTCAAACAGACCCTGCCATGGAGACTTGCGGGTATGAATAGATAATGACACAAAGCAGGAGAGAGAGTGTAAACAAGATCTGCATTTGCCTCTGATTTATAGCACCTGCAAAAGTCATGAGGACGTCACAGTTTTCCGTGGGCACTGTCTTCATCCAGGACTTATGGGACATGATGTATCGTCCAGCCTGCAGCAGACGCTTTCCAAACAGCTTGTCTGAGAAAAAGAGCGAGAGACCGTCAGTCACCTTACTACAGCGCAGGGTATTGACAAAAGAGACAGATATGGAAACCTGTAGCGCTGTTGCTCAGTGACCCTAGCCCTCCCCCATCTCCATACCAACTTTAAATGTCACCCATATTTCCCCTGGAACATGAGAGGGACAGCCTTAACCCTTCCCTGTCAGGAAAAGGGGGCTACACACCATCACAAGGGATAAAATTCTGTCATTAAAATTTTTCACTCTGTGTTCATGTGATGGGAGTGCAATTGTAAATAATACCTTTTTTCATCTGAAACAAGCAGCCAATAAAGCATAAAAATAGACAACCTTATATTGTGTACAACAGGCTCCATAGTTGTCAATTCTTGCGCTTCATATTGCATTTAAGTCTAACATAACCCTAGGAAAAGGTTGAAGCTGACAATGGTACATGGGGGACACAGATGACTGGTGTTCTGCACAGCAAGCACTAGAGTGAATATGAGCCACTACTGTAACTTTTAGTCCTCTCAGTGTCCAGCCAGCCATCAAGTCACAGCAGAACACAACAGAGCCCACATACTGCAGTGGTTAGCTGCAGGATTGCACATTACAATTTAATGCAGGGGAATGTCTTTGTGCCCATTTAGATAGAAGCTCATGTCTTGGTTTCCTCCTATCTTCCATTAATGGAAAATCTTGTATCATACACATTTAGAATAATAAACAGCACCTTTCTTTGAAAGCATCAGGTTACACAGCGGGCAAAACCATAAAACAGAATTCACACTCGGATGTCTAGAGTGACTGCCCCTTGACCATTCTGCACCGACAAAGAGGAGCCTGTGCCCTGGTTGTAAAGAGAAATGAGGACAGCACATCAAAACGGCTCACAAAAAAACAATTCTCCACTCACTGACGCGTGACTTCCTCAGAGAAGTTCATCCTTCTACTTAGGAAGTGGGCATTGTTCCAGAAATCTCTCCTGTGAGCATTTCTGCACCACACAATTGAGATGGCTGGCAAACCGATCATTTACATACTGCAAGCAAATATGAAAAACTGGTTATATTAGATTTATTCCACAGGCCATGGCTCAATGGCCTCTGAATGCAGAATCCCTTTAACCAGGACCCACAGCAGCTGATGACAAAGTGCTTATTTGGGGCATGCCCCTGTCCTGACATGCCCTGCAGTTCATATGCTTTCTCCTGCAATCCCCCGTATGAGAACTTTGACATTTTCTCCTGCCCCAGGTTCATAATCTGGTAAGTCAAGGATACTCCATGTCCAAATTAGAAGTCCTATCACTTTTCTCTTTCAGAATGGCCATCATGATGGCCAACCAATGACCCTCAACCTGAGTGCAGTCTGCTCCCTAAATCACAACTTTCCCTAAAGTAAGTCTTACGGGTTTAGTCTGAAGAAAGATTAAAAAAAGCCAATAAACACATGTCAAATAAATTTAACACTCCACTTTTCAGGATGTCAGTTTCCTGACTGAGGAAGAGAATATCCTGGAATAACTTCAGATTACAGGGGTTCTACCATTTTTCATATTTGCATCCAATACAGAGACAATTTAAATAAAACAAATAATACTACATTTCCACATGGGAAGGTCTACCCCACATCTTTAGCAATCACTTGTATAAATATGTACATGAATCTACACAAAACCTCAAAACCCCATGTAACTAGGAAAATTGCTCTACTTCATCTCACAGAATGCTGCTCTAGATTTACCTGAACTACTCTAACTACATTAACTTGATGAGGTCCTACCTGAATTTATTCTTAAGATAAAAGACCCCTGTGGTATCACTTACATAAACATATTGTAAGTTTCTGGACATGATAAAGGGTGGTTTTTCCAGACATTGAATTTATATATTGTGCAATAGTATGTAAAACCTGGGTATAGAAGAATAGGCCACCAATCTGCCTTTTGCGGCATTTGAGGTCATGTGCTGTAGTCTTGTGTAAACAGTTCAATGGAAATTACCTCGTCTTGCATAATAGACAATTCTCTCACAATGAACACCTGTCCGGTACTCCTGGATGATTGTTTAACCCTCCCAGCACTTTTTAGCAAGAGAAAGAGGTGGGTGTTGATGCATTCTACCTTTGGGTTTCTAAGCACAGGTTAAACTGCTCACAAACCTTCTGTTGGAAAATGCTGCAGAGGCTTTTTGTCTCACAAAGGCAAACAGGACAAGAGAATGACTGGCAGGACTATATTACCAGTGAATGCAGTATGAGCTCATATTCCAGGAACAGGCTGATCTATCTGGCCACATCTTGCTCCACTCAGGCCTTACGCAACAATTGTGCCGTCTACAACTTTCTGTGGCGCGCTCAACAGATGTGAAGTGCACACACCCATTAGAACCACCTGACAGCATGAAAGCGTGCCTGTTCCAACATGGCCTGCTGACAAACTGAGCCAGTTTCAAATACGACCCTCAAGAACAGAATGACTATGTAAAATTTAAAGGCACAATGCTGTTATGGTTCTTGCCATAAGTTACAGATGTCTACTATGAACAAATTGGTGGAAAAGATCAATTTACACAACATGCTATGTATGTTTGCTTAAAATAGCATGTTGAAACGTGAGTCCAAGCAATGTTGCTGTAATGGCATCTGTACATACAGGTGCCATAAATATATGTGACCTGCTGAGCAACACTTTGCATGCAACACTATAAAACAATGTGCAACAAATTATAGAAGGAAAATTGCATCTCAAACAGCATAGCGAGTTCACAAATAAATGTAACCACATTTATAAAATCAGCATTGTATCTACAGTATTCATCCTCCTTGTCACACACAGTGATACATCTGTTGACAGGACAGCACAATTATTCCCAAACCATCTTTTTTCAAGCAACAGAGCAAATGCTCATTAAAAAACCTGCAGTACTGAAGAATTGTTCATAGACAAATCCTGTGCAGCTGCCCTTCAGAGGGGGTGGTGGCAGGACTGATCGCAGTAATAAGGGGATGGTCTGCCCTTGAGCTCCCACTTATGACAATGATTAATCTGTATGACCCTAAAGAAGCCGAACACATCTCCAAAAACATTCATCTGAATGGTGACATAAAAACAAAACTGTTTAAAGACAAAGACTCCATTATGAAACAGCATGTCTTAATAAGGCCGAGGAAGCAATCATTTTCAAGTATGTACAATGAAAATCCTTCTCATTGTGCCGTGACCCTGTAGTGGAGCAACAATCAAAATGCACCTCTGCAGCTACAGTCCAAATGCAGACAGTTCCCTGTCCCAGCGGTCATTTTAATTGGAACACATAAGTGACACGGTAACCGCGCAAAGCGTTCATTATGCATGCAAGCCCCAGGATGCCAATTCTCGGAAATATATTCTTTTCAATCGAATTCCATCTGTCGACCAACAAAAAAGAGACCCAATTGCTGCATTCTGCAGTTGCAGCCCACACGCAATACACATAGAATTTTCTAAACCGTTCTCCCCCCTTCTCTCTCTTCGCTCTATCTCTCGGCCTCCGGAACACAGATTCTCTTTATTGCTTGTCGCGATAGCCTCTTCCACCCTCCCCCAACCCCCCAACCCCCTGTCCAACAAACCTAACACAGATAGCCACACACACCCCTCCCTGCTTGAAATCCACCCTTTTCTCCGGCAGCTGGATACACAGACCTGATAGCGGATATAAAAGCCTCTCTCACTGGCTTTCCAGGCAGCGCTCCCTCCCTCTCTCTCTCCCTCTCTCTCTCTCTCTCTCGCTCGTTCTGTGCTTTCACTAGGCTCCTGTGGGCGCTGCCTGTGCCAACAGTCTGGTGGGCAGGGAGAGGAGGATCTACAATAAGGGCACTGTCTCTTCAACCCCCCCAGCCTCTTTTACCACTTCCTTCCAAATGGACAAAATATCAGGGTCACAGCGCTGATCCAGGCTGTTGATCAGGCTGACGACACTGATCGCTTCAGTCCCAGCCATCACCCCCAAGCCATTACATTATGATTAACAGAATTATTAAAACCAAAGCTATAATTGTTCTAATAAGGCTGGTGATATTCAGAGGCATTGTACAGCTCCTTTTGCTATTTTTACTCATTCATTCATTTGACACACTCACTTATCCAGGGTGACTTACAGAGCATATAATATATTCAAGTGCAGGCTACTGTGGTCAGACCAAAATACCTCCTTTCCCCAGAGATAAAAAAAGATGCCATTCATTGTTGTATACCTGCTATTAATTTATGTAGCTCACAGTTACATACATACTTATGTATAGATGGCATACTAGTCATATAGTAGTACTATGTACACAAACTACATAGTGGCTAGCACTGAAACAAACACTTTAAAGCATTTACTGCAGTTTCAAGCAGTAAATAAGTTCCAAGCAGAATAAATGGATGCCTATTGATATTATGGGAACACTTTTCTGTAGGTATCCAAATGGACTAAAACTTGGGCTAACATTTGTTTGGTCATCTAAATTTCCCATCTTCAAATGCCACATGTGTACCGATGGCAGGCAATCTGCAGTCTAATGTGATGACATAACATGATATAATGCGACACAATAATCTGATTGGAGGAATGAAGTTGATTTTGCCTTAAATCCTTACATCAAAGCAATTGGGACTAGACAAGAAAAACACACAAGTATCTTTTTAAACAAAAGATTGCATACTATTTTTAAGTAATGAATTTTCATGAATTCAAGATGGTGAACTAAGACTAGTCAAAATCTGGCAAAAAAATCAGTTGTCTGAATTTTCATGAAATTTCATGGAGTGGTAGAGGAAGGATGATATTGTTGCTTATTCAAAGACAGCCGTGAGCAGGATAATTGAGGAGTGCAATGCATGGATTCAGCTGAAACTAGCTAAAATGATAAGTGAAAGGACAAGATTTGGCTTGTAAGCCTGCTAAAAAAGAGGTATATACTCCCCAAATTAGTTCAGTTTTTCATCTGGACCAAAAACTCCCCAAGGCAAGTAAGAATGTAAAGAGAAGAAAAAAATGTTTAAATGTTTACAATGAATTGTCAACACATGTTCATCACATGAACTTTCTGATGAAATACTACTGCATTTTTGCATTGACAGCCACTTGATACCACAGGACTGAAACATAGAGCACCATATCTTATACAGAACATGAGTGCAGACTTATGAATCTTTTATGGGACCAGTAAAAAGGGAGGCATGTGTACAGTTTATTCTTAAGTGAACCATCAATAGTGCATGCTAAGAGTCAGGCAATACCCATGATAGAAAGCCTGTGCTGAAGCCCTTTGATAAAAGGACTCAACTGGGTATCCCCCTGAGATGGTCAGACCAGTTATCTAACTGCCTGAATTGTGCTTTGTGAAAAGGATTAGAAATTATGAATCAGTGAATGGGTCTGAATGCAGCTAACGACCACTTTTGTGTAACATCCAGACCGCCTTGTTTATTACTACTCACTGAGAAACATTTGGGAATTCACTGACTGAATATTAGGGAACAAACTTTGTATTAAAAAGAGGTAAAATACATTCTAAAAAAAGAAACAAAAACAAATGGACACCCCAAAAAACATGGGCATTAACAGAAGTGTGTGTAGTTTAATTTCCCTCTGAAACACACAGATTCAAAACCACAGGGGACATGGTGGAACCTACATCTTCTCAGCTAGAAATGTGAAGCACCCTGTCATAGAGACATAACAGCCTGTCTCAGTGAGGCTGATTTAGGGGCTCTACCAATCAAGTCTGGGAATGTGAAGACCACCGCAGCACAAGGTTTCAGTGACAGAAGCTCATTAATTATTAAGCTGCCAGGAGAGAGGGTATTAGTGTTTGATGCGCTGACCCACTTTTGACCGACGCAGTATTAAACATGCAAGTCATTTTAGGCTAAGCTGTTTTTCCTTTTTTGGCAAATGTCTAAAACAGACCACTATTTGCTGGCATGGTTAACAGATGCACTCACTCTTTTAGATTGTTACAGTGCTTCTGAAGAGACAGAGAGGTAGAAAAAATTATAGATGCCCTCATGCCCTCGCCCCCCTCCCTTTTTACCAGTGTAAAACATGTTAATGCATTGGGCTTCATCAGTTCCATGCTTGATTGGATGATAATACTCCAGACCTATATAATATGCACAGGAAACATTGATAAAAACAATAATAAACCAAGAATAAAAAGAACTAGACCCTTGAACTTAACTATTCTTTCACATTGGTGCTTAACTACTTACATAATTAATATAATTTCAACTCAATAACCAAAAGGTAACCAAAAAGTTGCTGGTTTCATTCCCTGCTAAGGCACTGCTGCTGTACCCTTGGGCAAGGTACTCAACCCAGAATTGCCTCAGCAAATATCTAGCTCTATAAATGGATAAAATGTACAAATTGTATCCTATGTGTCACTCTGCACAACAGCATCTGCTAAATGACAACAATGTAATGTAATGAGGTGTACTGTTTTCTTCAAAATGTGTAAAAATGAACCTTACACACCTTTTTTTCTTCCCAGGTATGGCAATCCAGAATGATGGAGACATGATGAGTGAAGTAAAAAAATTCACAGCATACAACAGTCATTTGAATATCTATTGCAGTGGCACTGTTGATCTCACAGGGAGTCCTGTTTTCTTGTGTATGGTGCACATTTTCAAATAGTGTGGCAAAGATGAGAGTCCAAAGTCCAAATACTGCTAAGTATCCCAGTTGAATAGGCATGCTCTAAAATTCGGGCCTGGCATGTAATGGGAAACATTGAATATGATGGGTAGCTTTCATGCTAACCTTTACTTGTAAAAATGCTGCACACACATGGACAGCCTACTGTCAGGACTTGATATTCCATTGAATACAACCTGAAGGAGACAATTAATAGCAATTTGCAAATGACTATGGTATCTATGATATTATGAGGCATGCTCTGTGGTCCCCAAGGACCTAATGATGACAGTGGCAGTGTTAAAACACCCATCTCTGTGCTCTTTTAGTATAGAGATCAATGCTGATGACTGACTACTGTTATAAAGTGCCAGTGGGTTCCACTGAGTGATGAGATCTCAGCTGCTGTTGACTGATCTCACTGTAGTCAGGGTGGAAACTCAGCCAGCAAGGAAGGGGAACTGCTTTGCATTTATTTTTTTCTGTTGCCACACGTTTCCGCTTCACTATCTACGTACTCGCAAGAAAACAATTTTCTATTCAAAAGAGGAGGCACTCTTCTGTTACAAGGATACAGGCTTACTCTTATTCTGCATTATGAATTCAAAAAATATGGGGACATGTCCCTCCCACACTGGTGCATATGCACTCAGGTCCTCCCAGCGACAGGATTAACAGCAGCGATGATGAGTGTTTGAATTAATGGAAGTCTGACACCAGTCAGTCTGGGTTGCAGCAGCCCCCAACTCTTATGCCGTGGCTGCATGAGAGGCAGCGGGCCAGATCAATGCTGTTTGCAATAAGAGAATGCTGCACACAAAGTGCTCCATGACAATCAGAGGAAGTGGATGGTAACAATGTTGATGCTGGCCTACTTCAGAGCATTGCACCACTGTGAAAGGAGGTTTTGCGTCTCACAGTCTACCACTTTAACAGCTTGTTAAAGTGAGGACGATTAAAAACAAAGAGAGATTATCATAAAAGAGAATCCACTATTTTTATTACTATGTAATGGCATGTGCCAATAGCTATGAGGTGCCACTGGGATCACAGTTATCTCTGTCTGCATGAGACTCCTACTAATAAAACTATGCACGCAAACATACAAACACACACACACACACACACACACACACACACACACACACACACACACACACGGGTCTGCAGTCATAAATATGAAAAAAGCAATGGATTAATTTCTAAATACTGCAGCCAGGGGTGCCGCTAGAAATTTTAGGCCTTATGAAAGAATATAATATTGGGCCCCCCAAACCTATAATAATAATAATAGTGTTCTATGAGGGCCCCCTGTCAGTGCTGGGCCCTTGGAATCATCCTAACTCCCCCTCCCCTTACGGTGCCCCTGACTGCAGCTATTGAAATTTCATTCCATGGTAAGTATTGTTCTATTAAATAAATCTGAAGTAGACAGCAAAAGGTACAGAGATGACAAAAAGCTATCCATTGTTTAACTAGATAGTGAGCAGACTAGTTTCCCTGTGGGGTCGTCAGGGCACTCCCACTGTTACACTAACACCATCAGGAACTTTCAACATCAAAAAATGAACTGTAGCTAATACATACTCTCCCATGAAACTATGCATTAGCTATTGTAGAAATACAGAGTAGTAATGATATAGAAAGAATAGGTTGCCATCACTCACTGATAAATTTCATAGAAATCATTCTGTACAAGCTAATATAATGTCAGAATAAAAGCTTTTTGGCTGCAACTGGAGGAAGCAGCCCTAGAAACAGCAGTGTCCTGTACTCACTCACTGAATGAGTGAGCAATAGGGCCAACAGAGAGTAAAAAAAACGGAATAACAAGCACAGCTGTCAAATGTTGTCTATTCAATTATTTTAATAAATTTAATTTTTTAATATGCAAGGCCAATTTCAATTTTCTAAAGTCATTCTGCAGCAGCATCAAGCGCACAGCTGACAATACAATTTGTATCTACATGTCATTGTGTGCATGCCACATGTACCACCGTGTATGCGTGTGCATGTTTGTTTGTGTTTAGACGGATGGCAAACACATATAGCAATATAGTAATTTTGCACAGTACTGAAAATATAAGGTAGGTTTTTTCCCCCCAAAATAATAAGTTTTAAAAAATGTAATTCACCGCATATTCGCAATCTCATCAAAATTGCTCATGTTAAAACTAAGTGGCACAATATTGTGCCATTGACCAAAGAAATGCCAAGGAATGGTGTTCGTTTAAAATGTGTTTTATCTTCATATTTCATTCCAACTCTGGAATCACTGACCATTACACTTGCCACATGCTGTACTCATGCAGGGAAGCCCTGAACCCAGGCTTGTGCCACTATGAACCCTTTAACATACTTGCCTGCAATCCAGTATGCCACAAAAAACCTTTTAGAAGTTTTGCACAAACAAAAACAGAAATAATCTTCGCCAGTTAGCTATATGCTACTAATCTGAGTGTGAGAGAAGCATCAAACCCTTAAATGGGCACTGGCATCTCCTGTAGTGCACTTAGGGACTTGGATAAAATGTGTGTAAAATCCCCATTGAGTGCATGAAACAACTGTATCCAAGGATTACATGTTCCTTACTTCAAAAAGCTAATATTTGTACAAATATTAGCGTATTACACAAAATATTACAAAAAATCTTCATGGTTTTCAGTTTCTTGTTTTCTTCATTTGAAGAAATGAAGGTGGGTCTGATAAAGGTCTATAAAATCCATCTGATTATATGGCGGTCATATAATCAGACCCATCTTATATTTGTTTATTTATATTATGCAGGAGTTTGCATTGTTTTGAATGTGGATTTACTTTGGTAATGTGATGACAGGTTGGAGTGGTTTGCTAGGTCATTGATATTTTTCAATCCAGTGAAACAGGAATCAAATGCCCCTAAAATTTCTTTTTACAGCCTCATCCTTGTACATATACAGATTGCTTATTTCAACAAAAATCACTGACCCAGTGGTCAGTAACTTGACCTGAACCCCACTCTTTTGGCTAATATCAGTCTCCTAGGTGAGGCAGGCTGACAACACATCAGTGGAGTGGGCTCTTCCTCCACTGGATTACTACACAGAATGTAGCAAAGGCAAAATATATTGCATTGACCAAAAATAGGTTAACACACTATTTACTTACATGTAAGAACCCCTATTCACAGTGATGATTGTTAACAATACATAAAGCTTTTAGTGAGCTTGGTCACAGATAGACAAGTGTTAATATCAATGGTGGCTAGCCAGCTTGCTGCTGAGCTATCTCACTGTTTCACCACACTGTGATTGTTGTTTTTTAATACCATACCTACAAAAAGAACAATTTCAGACATAAGAGCCTCAAGATGTTTTTCAACAGAAGACAGAGAGAGGAGGACAGCGAAAGGGAGCCAGGAAGCATCAAAGATATTTATGCCGGTGGTTCCGAAGACTTCATCAGCACATATGCTGACCAAGCACAGCATGGGGCTCCGGGACTGGCTGGTGTTCAGCGCAGGCCCAGTGGAGGAAAAAACAAAATCTGCAGTAAGTCATTCAAGTAATTCACTTCGGTTTTAATGATCATGAACTGAAGAGGTTTTAGATATACTGTAAACATGGTTGTTTGCTTCACTTTCATTCTCAAGCACATGAGTACTATGAATCGGATTGATTCAAATGCTGTTCTACTGTCTCAGCCACTTGTGTCCAAGGTAAGCTACAACTATCACAATCATTATAGGTATTGCTTTCAGTGATTATGTGTTAGTTGAACTTTTACATTTAACATTTACTTTGTGTTTGTACTTTCCTTCAAAGTCTCCTGAGCTTCTGTACCATACCTAGCTCAATCGCTTTTCTCCCCCACAAAACTGTTGTGCCCATCAGTTCTCAAGAAAAAAAAATCCTTAGATAATTTGCGAAGTAGTTCAATAGTGCATGTGTATGGGTGCAGTTTCTGTTGTTGTCTATATGCAGGCTTTAAACAAGGTGTATACCTGGGTGTAAAATAGTTTAAAAATGAGTGTAAAATGAGTGTAAAATGAGGTGTAAAATGAGTTATGTCTCAGATATTATTTCAAAAACACTAATTGCAAAAATGTGATGTTTTAAACCGCTGTGTAAACTGAAAGCCTTTGAGAATGTACACATATTCAATGGCTGCCTTTACTTGATCAACATTTGATCAATGCTCTATTTTGCATTAAGCTAGCATATTAGCGTATACATTTTCTGTTTAGATAATTTTCAGGAACAGTTATTAGCCAGTAACAGTAATCTTATGCAATAATAATATCAGCTATGGCTGTACATTGCCTGTACAGCTCATTTCCATGAGATGATCACAGAGGACCTGCTCATATAGCAGGGTTTATGCTCTATTAATTATAGTCAAATGCCAACAGGTACCAATGGAGTTTAATTCAAAAACACCATTACAAACACCACAGAAGGTCAATGAAAATCCTTAGACCCTGCTGTGTTTAAATCCACTCAGAAACATGTATGTGTAAAGTGCATTATTTTATTTAATTTTAAGCATTGATAGCAATAGCAGATTTCCAGGCTAATGCTCATAAAAGTTTTGCATGGGATTGAATCAGCACTTAATGGGATACATTAGACATTGCTCTCTACAATGCATACAGGACTGCTGGAGGGACTTTTTATAAACAAAAAGAGAAGAGCTGGCCCTATTGCACCTTCATGCTAGGCTATGCAACAGTGTACAGACTTCACAGTCTCCAAACATATCGCACACAGAGAGGGAGAAACACTGTGCCCCACATTAGTCTAATGAATGAACAAAATGAGACAGAAAAATCTTTGCACCCCTCTGGCCAATAAAACAGACCTTCAGCCTGAAAAAGGCATTAAATAGCGAAACCAGAGCTGTTCTCAGCCCAAAGGGCTAAACACAGCATTTCACACCACTGTGGCTGTGCTTACCGTGGGCTCACTAAACTGGCAAAAAATGCCCCCAAGTCAGCATTTGCAGAGAATAAAGGAAAGGGCAGCCAAACACTGATTTATACTTAAGCCATGGTGTGCGTCAGTTGGTAAGTGATAATATTTGACAATATTATCAGCAACAGGCTGATAGGACAATGTGCTGTCTGCAACAAACAGCAGATTCACCGGCACAGATTCACAGGAGAGCGAACTTTCAGTCATTCTACTATCCTTTCAGACATGTGAGGAGACAGAAATACACACATAGATGACTTCTGCAGAGTTAAGTAGCAGCCTTTATACTTTGTTCTAGTGAAATATCTTTTGTTGAATTCAAGGTGCAATTTGCTAAACAGATGCCATTCAAATGCAGATAGCAAGTTATAATATTACTGCACATACAAAACTAATTTGACAAGCTAGTCACTGAATAGACATTCTTGTTGTTGAGTTAAGTTGGCAGATCATCATATCCTGTGCTCTGTCTGCTACACAAAACCATGTTGGTAACTGCATATTCTGCAGGTAAAATCAAAAGGAACATAATTCTGTATGAACTATGCCAGGTTCTGTTTTACACTTTACAGTTTTATAACATTTCAACAAAAATTTCAAAACATTTGATTCATTATAAACATCATTATTCTACTGCATTGGATTTGTTAGCGTCCATGATCTCCATTGTTGATTTCACTTCTTCAGAATAATTTTAAAATTAATTAATGCAAGAATGTTTGTCTTATTACAGGTTATTTCTATTAATCCTTGTCAAAAACATTATGATCTTAACAACGTCTGATCACAGTATACAGTGTGCCAAAGAGTTCAGCACAAATCAACCAAGCTGCCAATGGAATGCTGTTTTGAAATGGCACTTGAATTTACAAGTTAATCATATCTATATTCTCTTATCTTTTCTTAATCTGTCAACTGAAAACCATAACACCAAGTACTGATTTTTAAATATTTGCTGTTGGTTTTATGGGCCAAACAGTGAGTTTAAGACAATAACAGAGTCATTTTGAGTTAAAAAGGGATAAGCATTGGCATAACCCTCTCATATTTTCTTTGTAAGTCGGCTCACACATGTGTCATGTAGATGGTGAATCACAGCCAAATGTCTAATATGGATTTGAAATCATTTTGCATAAGTGCTTTAAAGTGACTTTGTTTAAAGGTTGTTGTTTACAAACAAATAAATGAACAAACAAACAAAATAAATAAATAAAATGGGACCTGTTTTTTAGGGAAAATAATAAAAACTACAGGATTTGTAATTAGCTTGCTTTTGCTTTATTCTTCAAATAAATTTTATACAAATTTTATACAAAGTTATTTTATACAATTGATCTGAACGTGTTCCCTTTTTTTTTTTTTTCAAACCAGAGCAACCTTTCTGATATTCATCCATTGAGGATAGACTGGAGACCCATTGCACTGCATTCCCTAGGTCTGTCCTAATGATGGGTTTCATTTTTCTGCTTTGATGAGGATATACTTCGACAAACAAAATTATTATATTTTGATTACTGATTACCTTTTTTTCTTAAAAATTGGTGGTTTTGACTATTGGAATGAACGTGATGTGAGTATCTAGTGTTTTTTGATATTGTTTTATTGTGTGTATTTAGCATACATTTCTTGAAATGTTTTAGCTAATTTTGAATCATTGTGAATAAAAAACGCGTGAGAGCAATGATGCATAAAATGTTTGTTAATTTAAATGATGATGTCTTCAAAAGCTGGATTTTGCAAGCCAATGATGCCCACCCTAACAATTTTAGACTCCAGAAAATATGTATAAGCCTTGCAGCTTGTCAACTATAAAAAGGTTGTACATTTGTGACACAACAAAGGCATCCCGGCATTTCTTTGCCACATCGCATGGCAAAAAATGTGATGGTATTAAGATAACTATTAAGAGAACTGCAGCAAAAAGGAATCTTCAGTTGCAGAGCAAATCCTGACACCAAAATAATTATTTAACATGTAAAATAAAACCTGGCACCATATTCATGCATTCCAAAACTGGGAAAAATAAAGTGATGACCCTAATGACAGATTAAGTAATGCTAAACCATTCACAATGACCCACAAGTTACATGCAGTGTTAATAAAATAAGTTGCATATTATGAATATGACAGAAGGCTTGGGTAAGTGTACGTATTTTTACTCAGACAAGGTGAAACATCTCAGAGGAGATTCCTGAGACTGAAAGATAAAAGCATACTAACTGATCACTGCACTGGGAAATAGGGCTTTATGCTCACAGTTGCGGCTGGTGAAAGGGTTACACAGCATTGGTGATGTTATAGCTAGACAAGTATCTTGTTACTGGCACCAAGGTCACCACAGACTGAGCAATTTCCGAGATCACCAATACAGATAATGCGTAGCTCAGCAATATATGTGAAGCAGATCCCGGAGAAAGAATACAGCAGGGAGATGTCTCTCTCTTACATGCCATGAGTAAATTGATGTTCAGACTGCCACGCTGTCACCGCATGGCTTTGAACTCCTCCACTATATTTTACTAAAATGTCACGTCTCTCCCCTTTCTTCAACAAAATGTGCTTCATCTAAAGTGATGCAGGCAAAGCACATTGTCCAAGTGTGCAAACAGCAGCACATTTCAATCCAGTAATGTATTCAGTGACTCAGCCCAACACTGCTGACCCACACATGTGTATGCACAGCAGACAGCATGGCATTCAGCTCATTCACATGTCTTACTCGATCAGAGCTTCAAAACAGGACTTCACATAGTAAGAAAGAGCCACAGACTCAATAAGAAGGACAAAATCCTGCCAGAAGACCCATTCCCTAAAATTGTTTAACAGGGAACCCCGGTTTAAAACATTTCACTCGTGCTTTTTTCACATGAGGCATCTTTATCAAGACTGATTTCTGAACAGAGAGCCCTTGTAATTGTTTACGTAGACACTGGACTTTTAGAGTTTTAAAAACATTAACAACAAGAAGTGGAGAATAACAGCTGGTACCTTCAGCAAGGAAGAAAAAGGTAACCATTATATTTGCACAAAATGAATATTTACGTGGTACACTGATACTGTGTATGCCTATAAAGTGCTCAGTATAAGAGCAAAGCCAAAGCACTCACACAGCTAATACTACTACAAACACCAGCACTTCCTGCATGGACAGAAACAATTTTGCCTGGTAAAATTCACAAGGATGAAACATGCTGCAACAAAGGTGACTAAAAATTAAAATTTAAAGAAAAAAATGTTTCTTTCATGAATTGCTCAACTATGTCAAGGAAATTAAACATTGTTGGGAAATACCTGAAAAGGCAACCAACAGAAATATTAGTAGAATACAAGATTTGCATCACTAACACTGCAAAAAACTGCACTGCATAAATTTGAAGCATGCAGACAGACTGAGATATTGCAAACAATACAGCGCTCTTACAGATGAAACTGGACTAATGCATCTGAATGGTGTATGTAGAAGGGTTTACACACACACACAAACACACACACCAGCCATATCTGAACCAAGCATGTGTTCAGATGAGGAGAAGCAGGTGATCAGGTTACATTGTGAATGAAACCACTTAGGTAACCAGATGACTAACATAGTGGTTTCAAAACAAGCCACTAGCTAGGTAAATAAACACATTAAAATGTACAGTCTCTGGGGTTTTAATAGATGATAGTTTGATAGTGGAGAACCTATTGATTTCTATTTTCCCTCTTTTAAAAGCAATGGTTTTCACAAAACCACCACCTTAAAATTTGTGCATTAATAGTATTTTCTGCTTACACAGTGCTCTAAGTAAGATTTTAAACTTTGTTTTATGATTCCATGAATTCAACCAGCTGTGCTCACTTAATTAGTAACAACAGGGTGCTGTGGCTGGGGTTTTAACCAGTAAATGGGTGCATTATTTTAACTAAGTAACTTGTTTGTATACACATCTGACAGCACCCTCCTCCACCCACTGATTTGAACTGATATTTTACTGATCAGTAACAGTATTTGTGAATAAATGGAAACTAATTTTGTTTGTTATGATTTGGTTTCCATTTATATAATCAGTGAATTTTAGAACAATTTTAGATTTTTCTTTATATGTGTGTAAAGTGGTCACACTGTGCCACAAACCTCCATTCTGGAATATGATGATATTGGAAATATTTTGATTATGAAGTAAATATATTGAATAAAGCACAACCTGCAATAACCAATGAGAATTAATGAAGTTATATGGTAGAATGCTTGATTTCATTATGACAGGTGGCCTATAATACTGTTATACTGTAATATCTATGGGGATTTACTTTTACTATTTTTTACAGAGAATTTCAGTAGTAATTTTTACCTTTGAGTATTTGCTCAAAAGGTTTATCTCTATTCTCTACCGATGAGACTTTTTTTTAAGATTATGAAGAATGTAAATAGTTTTACTTGGATGATTACATACTCATAATGAAAACATGGATCTTCTTATACCGACAATGACATAATAGGAAGCTGGAGAAGGTAAAAGCCACTATTTTGTGCAACCAACCTTGCTACAACTCACTGAGTCTGCTAAACAACCATATTTCCATACATGTGCCATGCAATTTTCCTGAACAACAAGGTCTGCTCTCAGATTAAATGCATGAGATGGAGTCAAATCTGACATCTGTGCAAGCAAGCAAGGAATAATAGCAGGACTCCATCAGGTGCTTTGTTTATTTTGGAAGAAATGGTTGAGCTTGAGTTCTCAGAGAGTCAGCACCCTGTGTAGAGGGCTCTGCACAGGTTCAGAGTTCAGGCTTCCATAAACTAAATATGGAATCTGACAAACAAAACAGGAAACATATAGGCAAAGCAGAGAAATGCACAGAAATGCCAGGAGGCAACCTGGTTCCTCTCTGTATCACCTGGATAAATCTTGTTCAAGATCCCAAACAGAATACATTCTACATTGACCTGCAATTAATGCTGTATGTTCTGTGAAACTCCTAGGCATTTCAGGGATCCTAAAAATACAGGGGGTTTTCTGGTCAATATAACCATCAGTCGAATCCACTATTCTTTGCATCAGTATTTACATTAGTAGGTGGAGCTGACATTTCTAAATTCAAGATATCCTTGAATTTCCTCAAGTAATTCATATTTAACTACCAGTGATTTAAACACAAAGAAAGACAGCTGACACAAAATCAAAGCAATCCAGCCCAAATCACCAGGATTCGAAAATATGATGAAGACATGGCGAGCAGCAATCTCACATCCCCAAGGAGAAAATCCTTACAGGATTGACCATGAATTTAATTCAACACAGTTAAAGGGGGGAAAGATATGTGCAAATGTGCTTCCCTAATATTGTGGTAATCTGAGCACCAAATCTCCATCCCAATCCCACAGGCCCTTTAACTCATAGTATGTTCACAAAAACTAGAAAACAGTATGACAAGAATTTACCTTTAACAAGCGTCTCTAAAACAATTAAATAACATCTTATCAATGATAAAAGCTAAACAATGGAATATATTTGGTCTGCTTGAGAAATGTGTTCCTGATCAGATAAGAGATTTCGAATTCTACAGTACATAATAAATGCATAAATTTCGCGGGCACGCGCGCCGCGCACCCCGCTTAAAAAACACAAGAAGAAAACAAACCAAACAAACAAATACATACACACAACACAAAACAATACGTGTCTTTCGTTTAACTTCCACAGTACCCCTTTAAGATCTGCTCTGTGCACGAGTTACCTTGCCTAGCTCATGCATACAGAATGTCCCTTCTAATACACTGGCCATGGCTACACTGCATCATCCTGCACCACAACTGGAGGAGAGCACGCGGCGGCCCCAGCCACACAAACACAAACCACCGCAATGAAAGCGTTTCCCCGGGCTTTCAACCCCCCAAACCGATGAGGCATGTTGCCCGGAATACGCGATGTGCGAGTTGAATAAAACTGAAGCAAATTATCTGCGCATTAAAGTAGAATTGCGTATTTAAGTTCAGGCCAAATTCAATGCTCACCATAGTAAGGAAACGACTATTGATGCTTCATCTGAATTACAGAGCAATATTTTTATTTCATAAATGAACAAAACAGCATACCTATATAACGTAAGCGAGGTTTAGCTGCAACCTAAGGGTTATTTCAATTACGCTAAAACCAAGCTATTAAAACTTTCTCATTTTATGGGAGAAATACTAGACAACGGAACGCTGGCAGACAAACGATCTAGCTACTGTAAGCAATGAGTAGGAACAATACACATAATTTAACCTTCCTCGTGCGACTTCAGAAAGTTCATGTACATCGGGATGTTTGACATTATAGAAATCATAACACATGGCACATCGCGGATATCTTCATCAGAAACGCACCTTGCCAGTAAAATCAGCGAAATAAGGAGTGAGAGCGACGATGATGCGTTTGACCTTTGAAGACAAAGACATCGTTTTACTTCAGAGCACTGAGCTATTGATAAAAAAAATTCAATTTCAAGGGTTAGGATGACTCGGGAGGATTAGCTAGAAGACAAAAGGACGGTGTCGTCTGCGACGCTTTCAGTGTAATAACATGCTGCTCTTGTTTTCCCCTCAAATCCACCTGTGTTTGTAGCTCATGTTTTACATTTCATTCACGAACACAGTCTAGGTTGCCTTAACATAAGGAAACTCACCCAAAACCCCGGAGGAGGTTTGCTGGGAACCAGCAGCTGGGTCTGTCTTTTCCCCCTCTCCTTGCGATCGGTGTCTGTGCCGTGCGCTCTCGGTGTCAGTGGAGCTGCTTGCGGCTGCAGCGGCGGCTGCTGCTGCCGCTCCCGTCTCGGGCATGCTGCTTCAGTGGGGAATGAGTGCGGATATTGTCGGGGAGAAGGGACTGCAATATCGTGTGTCAGGGTAGCATGGATCGCGGCCGGCTGTACCGAATATGGGGTTAAATGGACGTGAGAAAGTGAAGGTTGTTGTGGTTCATCCTGTTTGCAGCGGGATACATGCAGATAGCGCTCCGGCGCGAGTCTTACTTTGGAGGAGGGACAAAGAGAAAAGGGGGAAGACAGTTTCACACACACAGGCTCACTCGCACACACGCTGGAAATTTTTATGTTTCTCCTCGCCTTCCAAGAGGAAATTTCAAGCAGCAATGCCGTTTACAAGGGGGTCGAGCTCTGCCAGCCGTCACAGATGATCTAATGCTTTCCATTAATAGAATACTGGACCCTGATGACAATGGTGAACTGAGCAAACGCGTGTCCACTCGCACAGGGCATGTACTGTTATCACTTAAACATGTAAATACACGTGTGTGATTTCCAGTGCTTTAACGATTCGGCCCACTTTATTTACATTTTCAAATAAATACGTGTCTGCAATCCACGACCAGTTTAAACAATAACAGTCAACAATACTATAGCTTGCGCACCCTCTGAGTTTGTAGTGTCCTTGACATGACAGTCCAGACAGAGTACTTACTGTGTCAGTCTGTGAAAAAAAAAAAATACTTCCAGCGAACCTGCTATTACACAGCAATTGGAGGCAGGGGCAACTTCTTTTCAGCAGGGTTCCTTCCACAGGGCACCTCTTCAAAGATGAGAGGCTGACTAGCATAATGAAAGGAACACAGCCTGTCATGTGGGATTAAGTAGGTTATAATTTATTTATCAATGTAAAAATATCCTCTTAGTTTAATTTTTCATTGAGACTCCAGATAAGGTGAAGGTAATCTATTTTTTGTTCTTCCTAAGGGAACATCAAAGATGACTATCTATTGCTTTTTGGTTAAAAAATGTATGCTACCATATCTGGACATTTCAGATACTGTTGGTAATATGAGGCTACTCAACACTGAGTAGCTTCTGTCCATTATAGAAAACAAAACTTGTGTATTTAGGGCCAAGGGTAACATTTTATATAGTTGCAAAATCATGTAAACTATCAAGCTGGGGTAATTATGCAGACAAAATAATTACATTATACAGTAACAAAATGTTGCAGATTCAAAGGTTTGCATTGTATGCAACAAATTGCAGTTCCTCACTCACTCACTGACAGAGTGGACTCCCTCAAGGTGTAATCAGTACTTTCATTTCACCACTAGAAGGCGACAGTGCACAATAAAATAATTCACCTAAGAGTTCTCATTCACAGAACAGTGTCTGTTTTGTGAAGTGCCTTTACATGGCCACCTTATAGGATGTCAGTTCATTTGTTGACACAAAAGAGCATCTGGAACTCCAAGATTTTAATCAGTGATAATGCCTCAGACCCACTAAAGTGTGGAATTGAAGTGTTAACTTTGGGATCACAAACCTATTCTTTACCACTAAACCACACTTCTGACCCTTACCATGAAGACCACCGCCTCACACCTAAGTATCATTAATATCAATTACATAAGTAAAGAAAGACCAAGTGATTATCACCACAATCAGTATGCATACATATTTGCTGTAAACTGTAACTGTAAACTCAAATTCAAATAATATAATATTTACATTTTCAAAAATAAATATACATAATATATATACATGTAGCAAGTGCTATGGCTCTGAATTTCCATATGGAAAGGTGCCAGGCCTCACTATTAGATCAAGTATGTACTCCTGTTTTATATCACTTCTTACACTCTCTCTGGTAACACTGCAGTAGATATACATTAGGTGTGGTCTTTGTGTTCAGTGTATGCTTGAACATGATTACCACGTAATATGTTCCAAAGAGGGAGACTGTGTGCAATGTGCTGATGTCTCATTTAAGGTGGCTGCTTTATGTTTGTGTGCACACTAGAGGTGTCAGTAATTTAGCATTCAAATTACAGATTGTTCCCTCTGGGCTCTGCAACGAATTTGTGTCACTTCTTTTTCGCTCTCCTGGTCTCCATCTGTAGTAAACCCTCCCCCTCTGTCTTTTCAGAGGCAGCCCAATGGCATGAATTCTGCTTACTCACCACCTCACTGCTGACAGCTGAAAAGATCTGCAGTGTGGCACAAATGTGCATGTAGTGCTGTAAGTATGAACCACTGCCTCACCAATGCCCAGACTGGAGCTCAATGCCAATGGAAGCTTGTAGGAGAGATAGACATGGTCACCACAGTCCACAATACCACAAGGGAGTGGATGTAATGTTTTCTTTTTTTACTGAGAATTCATTGTGCATCAACTGCATTTCTCCCTCTGCTTGTTATAACATGTTATCTTTTACTTTGAAGATGGTATCATCTTTGTGATCTGTATTTCGAAATATAAAAAGATACCACTTTCAGTGGAACATGAAAGAGAATCAACTACAGAAAGTATTTCAGACTTTTTGTCAAATTTTTGATTCACATAAGACTTGGTCTTAAAGTTATAGAAGTAAAATTAATTGTTTATTTATCTCTTATACAAAACAATATTAGGTATTGGTCAATATCGTACATGGTCTTATGTGTTTAACCAAGGCACATATTTACTTCTGTATTTTGTGAGCCATGTGGACTGAAGGTAGTTTCTTCAAATCCGTTTCCACATGTTACAGTCATAGTGACACAAAGCAGGTGCAAGAATGATATGACTGCAATTCACTGATGGCTGCATTAAATTAGAAAAGGAAGAACTCATAAATCTAAAGCTCATTTCTGGCACTGTAGTTCATTAGTGATGCAAAATCTCCACATCTCTCTTAGTCAAGTTTTTACCATGAACTCTTCGAGTGAGGTAACAGAAATGCATATGATGGAAGATTACCAAGCACTAACACAGAATGAGCAATAACTAAAGTAAGATCTTTCATATATCTGTTTCAATGTTAGACTGAGCACTGTATATTTTAATGTGACTGAGCATTGCCTTTATTGATCACTTTCTGTTTCCTACTCTGGCTTAATACATGCAGATTTGTATAATGAGCTATATTTTATATATGTAGCTCTCCTAACTCCCCTACTCATATCCTGCACTCCTCAATCACACACCCCTCTGTAGGTCCCTCATCTCTTATTTTGGGCCCTTCAGTGGCAAAATAATACAGCACAGCTGTCATCTTCTCATGACACCTCTTTAGAGTGTACCTGGTTTCCTTCATTCAGCCTGGATTTATTCAGAAACATTGGGACTGAGACTGCACCATCTTTTCAGCACTTTACTATGAATTAAACAGCAATGGAGTTGCATTATACACACTGGCTTTAGGGTATCAAGATAATAATTAACTTTTTGCAGAAAACATAAATTATATAATAACTTGCTGTACTTGCACTGAATAAATGACATGGTACATTTAATTGTGTACTTTGTACTGTACTCCACTTGTAATAGTGGCCCAGGAAAATACATCTGCAAAAATAATTAAAATGAAGTGCTACTAATAATAGTAGTAGTAGTAGTAGCACTACTACTACTACTACTACTACTAATAATAATAATAATAATAATAATATTTAGGATTTATTTGTATCACAGCTCATCGTAGCGTTTAACATATCATGACATTCAGTTTATAAAATGCGTATTTTTGTCACTTAATGAGAAAATGTAAGTATTGAGTAATACTATCATCTTTCTTCTGAGACAAAGGGTTAGTGTTTGGCGACCCCAATTGCTCTGCGTTTGGGGGACTGGCCGTATTCATTGCAATACTCTCATGCTTTGCGTCTCGTTTGCTGACATCACATTCAAGCCGCCACCTTCAGATTTTACGAGGAGACACATGGTAAATAAATTATGTGTTTCACGTTAAAAACATTGACATGAGATTTTTCCGTGAGTTCTCACATAGTTTAAGACCAACGAATAACAGTATTTTACATTGCGCTAATACTTGATTTCAGACTGCCATGTAGAACGTTTTAATAATATTTGATTGCGTTACAATTTCACCCTGCTAAGTGGCAGATATCATCTGTACTAAATACGGTTTGTATTCTTTGCCCCACACCATACCTACATTTACCATGATTCTGTGTGAGCATTTGATGTTAGAAACAACAGAAGTAAGTCTGAACTCACAGTTAGGACAATTAGGACATTATTTCAACCCTCAATAGTCCACGCTGCGCAAATGCTGATTACTAACCGTCTACCCCTGTACAGACACATCGTAACGAGGAACCGCAGGTCATTTATGATGGGTTGTTTTTCTGTGTGGTTTAGTATCAGCATGGACACAATTCCATGGTGCACAAAAGGAGGATCGTTTTTTGATTGACAGAGAACCGGCAAGTCAAATCCACACAATCTTGATGACGCAAGAGAGAAAACATCTAGACCAATCAAAATGATCAAAAATGTCGGACCTAAACCAATTATTTCCAAAGGTAGAAGAAAGGGGAGGAACGGTAGGCGATTTACTACGGACATGTGTTGTGGGGTCTGAGAAAACGGTAGAAATGATCAAAGACTGATCTTTTCCACTTAAAATTACTCATTTTGTAATTATGCTTACTTTGGTCAAAGTGCAGCGGATTGCGTTGTCTACACAATAACATTTTTGTGATTTTTAATTTGCTCCCACAAATGTGTTGCTGTTTGCTGTAGTTAAGCTACATAAAGTAATTGACAGAAAATAGCTAGATAATGTATAGTTTAGCTATCTAAAAGGAGGTCAATTCTAAATAGTAGGGATTCAAAACAAGTACTTGTCATAAAACTACCACACGAGTAATTTATATAGGAGTTTGGGCGTCGGTACATATGCAACATTTGCTATGAAACGACATGTTTACATTCATGTCTGGCGCTCTCCGGAGAAGGCTCATTATACAAGGATTAAGGTTTGTTAAAGCTTTATTTTTTGCCATCACGGTCAAAAATTTTCTCGTGTGGGCATTTCTTGCTAGTTGTATTTCATTTTAATCAGTTAATCTACATTGCGTGTTCAAGTATTCATGGTGAAGAAGAAACTTCTTGGTGTATATTGTGGTATTACTTCATCGTCTATCAAGTGTTGTCAGAATGACTTCCAACAATAAGCAAGGTATATAAGTCTAATCAGATATTTTCCATGTGTTGAGCAGAGTGAATCCAGTAAAGAAATGGTTCAGCAATAACCTCTGTGATTCGGACACCATCTTCGCACTGTCCTCCGGGCATGGCAGATGCGGAGTGGCTGTGGTGCGTGTCAGTGGCCCCGCCTCTGCTCTTGCTCTCCGCAGCCTGGCTGGCCTGACGCATAGCCGTACCGTCCCCCGTACGGCTGTCCTTCGGAACATCACTGACCCTCGTTCTCAGGAGCTGCTTGACAAGGGACTGGTTCTTTGGTTCCCAGGTTTGAATGCAACTGAAATCGTAAAATCAGCCAATCATTCTGTCAGTCAGACTCTCTCTATCACTCACAGTTTTTATTTATTTGGTCTGACAGTAAAGGACCTTGTTAATAAAGGGTAAGGATATTTACTGAAGCAATTGGAGTTAAGCACTTGCACACAATTGTGTCTGTAGGTAGCTGGGGAGCTAGATAGTAAATATTGTGTATTTTTGTTGATGGTACAAGAGATTCTTCTTCTTTCAAGGTCCTCATAGCTTCACTGGGGAAGACAGTGTGGAATTTCACATACATGGTGGTTCTGCTGTCATCAGAGGGGTCTTACAAGCCTTAGGTGAGTGAAGGAAGGGGAAGCTGAGATCCCTCAGAGGGACTTCATGCCTCAGAGAGCCGTTTTCCAAACCACTCCCTCAGCCCATCCCCCAGGCATGACCCAAGAGAATATTGTTTTTGACCATTGGAAGATATTTTAAACTACTAGTTCATCATTTTATCCCACCTTTTGTCAGTGGTCCTGATATGCTAATCTTTCACTAGAGGGCAGTGGTGTATCAGTTAGTGTCAGAATGAGCTGCACTCAAAGCTGAGTTACTGTCATGGGATTGCTCAGTGACTACATCTTTCAACGCAGGCAAGTCATTTTGCGTGACTGCTGCAGACCTCACATCTATGTCTGTGTGAGAGACTGTTCATTAAGTCAGTCACCCTTTCAGTTTGGGGTAATGTAACATTTCTAGCCTTCCACTGGGCCATCGCTGAGCTGCATATGTCCTTGCAAGATTAAAAAAGGAATGTAGTCTCAGATTACTCAACTCCTGTCCCCGCACCAGGGTAAATCAGGTCTTGATGTCAGTGGCATTCATAACGACAGCGTAACTGGATCTGTTATTGGTAGTAAAGCATCATGCAGTATAACAGTGATGTCTACTAGACTTTGTTTTAAGCTGTCTGCTCTCTGTTTGTGCAGTCCGTTTCTGAAATGAAGTGTTTCTCAATCCTGGTGGAGCTCACTGTGGATTCTGTGCTCCTCAGGAAGCCTCCCAGGTGTTCGGCCCGCAGAGGCCGGAGAGTTCACACGCCGGGCCTTCTATGCAGGAAAGCTGGGCCTTACAGAGGTGGAGGGGCTGGGAGACCTGATACACGCAGAGACCGAGGCACAGAGGAGACAGGCTCTCCGACAGATGGCAGGGGAGTTGGGTCAGCTCTACAGCAACTGGAGCCAGCGGCTGACCAGGGTACTGTAGTTATGCTGTGACAAAAGCATGTGGTTCTACCTTCCCTTTAAGTACAGCTTTATTTAGGTGTTTAAAGTGCATTTAGGTTAAACTAAAACAAATCTAATCATCTCTTACGGTTTTCTATAGCGTACAATCAGTCTTTCATCTTCTGTTCTACATATATTTTACTATAAAGCAGCTTGTTGGTTAATGAATATATTGTTATTGCATTTTGACGGCATATGGCAGCTCTGCCCATGTCTATAGTGTAGTTGTTTTAATGGTCATGGTTGCTGTCGCTGTTTTCCTGGTGGTTTTTGGGAGTGGGGTGTGCAGAGCTGGGGGCCCTGAGCTGGCCAGAGACAGGGCAGGAGACAGGATATCCTGGCCTGGGTGCAAGCCAGACTGTCTTGGTCAGGCTGAACCCCCTTGTGAGATGTGAGGTGCAGAGTGGTCCCACCCAGAGTACTGGTCTGGCGTCTCATCCATGTAAATAGTCCTTAAAAACAGTCTCAGAAATGCTAACTTGAGCCTTCCTGAGGAAACCTGTCTTTCAAAATGCTGCCTATTAGTCAAATTTCTATGAAAGTCCCTACTCAAACTGTCTGGAAGTAGCCATTTGTGTGCTGGGTAAAAAGTGTCCTTATTGCATCTCTGTTTGGCATACAAAGACAGATTGATATAATGACTCCAGTAGACAGATGGCCTATCAGTTGGCGTACATTTCCTATACATTTTTTCAATTAAAGGAAAATATTTCTTGTCAAGCACTCACTGAGGTTAATGGCACAGACTTGTTACAAAGCATGGAAAAGATCATTTGGTGGAAGGCTAAATCTTACATCTCTTGTTCATCTTCTGCTGAATTTCATTCTTTCTTTTCTCTAGCTCCCCAGTGGGAGAATGAACTGCCTGACAACTTAATGATAGCACAGCCTCTCATTACCATTTTTCATCTCTGAAAGACACACCTCCTTAAACATTACCTCCAAATTTTCTTTTACTCTTTAATTTCTTTCATGTATTCATTAAATGCCACAAACCTGGAGCATGTATTTGTAAAATTAGCTATGATTACTGACCCTTGCTGATATTGTGCATTGGCTTGTGTTTCGTCTAACCTATAATTAATTACCTGCATATTAATAGCTTTTTTAATCTTAACGTGCAATATGTTCATGAAACTGTATGTTGAAATACACTTTAGTCTGGATTTTGATCACAATTGTCTTCTTATTTCCACATAGTCCATGTAGTCATTGTTAAAGGCTACTTACGATAAACAAAACCAACACCATGTTCACACTTTATATGGTCTTGTTCTCACTCAGTAATGTTAATATTCTTGCTTGCTGTTCTACAGTGTTTGGCACATGTTGAAGCCTTCATTGACTTCAGTGAGGACGAACTCATAGAGGACGGGGTCCTAAACCAAGGTATGTTTCCATCAGTGGAAAAAAAAACAACATCTCTGGGAGCAATTCTCAAGGGTTTAGTGTTGTTTTCCTGTTTGCATTTATGGTGAATGAGTGACTGCAACTGTGAAGAGAAAAGATAGAGATCAAACTGCTGAAAGGACAGTTTCCTTTGAGGATGTGGGGAGAAAGGGGGGAGAAAGGGCTGTGGGGACCCAACGGGGCATGAGTGTTGTCTTCAAAGCATGCCATAGGATCTGTACACAGGATTTTGCTGTCAGCAGCAGCACCTTAAAGCTTGACTAGTTCACTGCATTTCCCATTTGTCATCAATTTGCAGACATTCCTCAGTGTTTGTCACCATTCTTTGGGTCTGATAGTAGCCTAGAAACTCTTTGTCATTTGATTTGTCATACAGAATAACAGAGCTGCTTCTATATGACACACAATTTCCAGCATACATCATAGCATAGAAGAAAGTTCAAGAACACCCGAGGCTATGTGTTTATACAATTACCTACAATGTAATTTAAAAGGTGTATTTTCAGAGGCTAAAACAAATGATACTTGGAGATTTCAACATAGGGGGTTCAGCTTTTTAAAGGTCAGGTTTCTGTGCTAAAGTAAGGAATGCTGAACTTCTCATGGGTTTATAACTGGGCTTGTTATAGTGTCCCACAGATTTTCTTCAACTGCTATATAAAGTGCCATCACATAGATAATTATAATGTAAGTACAAAGTGCACCATTTCATTCCTCTAAAGATTCTTAATATTTACAGAAAGATACTGGTAATCAATATGTAGGTGTTGCTGGCTAAGTGATACTAGGGACTCAATTTCATCTTATGTATTTTTAGATTAGTTTGAAAGTGTGCAGCACATAAGACTGTGAAATGAATGTGTCAGATGGAAAGGCCCACGGAGGTTAAACACACATTGATAAACAGTCGCTGATCATCATTGTGAGAGCTGGTCAGAGGGGAGACCCTGGGGTCACACAGTATAGCGGAGGCTGCAGCGAGGGTGACCTCCTCACCTCTCTGTCACCCCCAGTGGACAGCTCTGTGTCTCAGCTTCAGAAGGAGTTAGAGAGGCATCTGCGGGACGGACGACGAGGGGAGCGGCTCCGTGGGGGCGTCCAGGTTGTCATCGCTGGAGCAACAAATGCAGGAAAGAGCAGTCTCCTGAACATGTTGTGTAAGTGTCAATCACTGGGCAGAGAACACGAGCCTGTCAACTGTTGACACAATGGGGTTTCCATGTTTGGTGGCTTGACAATCAAGTGGCATTGCGTAACAGTTTTCAGCATTCCGCAGTAACAGTGTAAAGATTTCATGCCTAAAAAAGTACAATAGGAAAAGCAATGGGAACAAATCAAGACTAGAAGCTCTTGAGAATGGTTCCCTGGTTCAAGTTCAATAGCTGTTCCTTTCAGAATAACACCTTTTTATATCAGTCATTTAGATTAGATATTTCATTGTTTCCTGTAGAGGTACATGAGCATCCAAATGGGATTTCTTGTTATTTTTCACATGTTGAAAGTTGTTTAGCTGTGAACACTACTTGGTTCCTGAATATTGAGAAGAACTGGGATCAGTAAATGAATCATACACTGTAATGTTTTTCAGCACCTGCAAATGACAACTGTCACCTAGGTGAAGCTGCATCCTTTATTTATCCGGTTTGACAGAAACCAGCAATGTTGGATATGTAGCTCGTGTTTGCTAGCAATGCAGATGACTCTACTTGTATAAAATCTTTTTGTAGCACATCCCCCTGCTGTTAAATTTCACAGCTTGCTCATATAGATTTTCATTGTTCTGGTACAGAGCAGTGTTTTTTAGGAAATGGAGAATTATGTTCAGGTGCTGAATGGTGTTCTCAATGTGTTCCCCTCTCAGGCCAGCGTCCTGTGGCCATTGTATCACCGGTTGCAGGGACCACCAGGGATGTGGTAGAGACAGCCCTGGACATAGGGGGATTTCCTGTTCTGCTGAGTGACACAGCCGGCCTGAGAGACACCCCGGATATTGTGGAGAGAGAGGGAGTCCGCAGAGCCAGGGAGAGGTAGGGAACACAGGGAAGGGGAGAACAAAGGACAAAGTGAATCAATTCCATGTCAAGTGGATCAGATTACTGCTTAAATATTCAGGGAACAGTGGATTGTCTGCAGAACACATTGTTAAAAATAGCTACCCTGAAATGGTCTGGTGAAATGTGTCTGTGATATGGCAAAGACAATGAAAAAAGCATTCTTTTTAATTAAATGGTAGAAATATGAATATCCCAAATAAACAAATTCAAGAGGATGTGTATTTTTATCACCACTATTGAGTTGCATAATATTTCCTCTAATAGGACAAAGTGGACTCAGACACTCTGTGATGAACAAACCTGTTGATTTAGGCCAGCTGCTTCCACTGTTTACCTCAGTGTGAGCATCAACAGGAGAGCTCTTTTCCCATGTCTCCGCTAAGCTGACGACAGCGGGGCAGAAGGGAGTCAGGCATGTAGAATGTGCACAATGTACTCATGCACTGAGGTGGGAGTGTTAGTACTGCGATCCAAACAGGCGTCTGAGGCCGTGTGACCTGTGGCAGGAAGGAGGTAGTAAGAATCCGTTCCTCTCCCACAGGGTGGAGCAGGCAGACTTGACACTGGTTGTTGTGGACTCCACACACCTTCCCAGAGACCTCCTGGGAGTACCCAGCTTCCTCATGGGCCAGCTTAGGACTGTACTGCATAGTGCAGAAGCCCAGGAGGCAGCCTTGCGAGGTTGCCTGCTGGTCCTCAACAAAAGTGACCTGCTTGCTGGACAGCAGGTGGAGAGAATACAAAAAGTACTCAGCCAAACAGAAGGTCTGCCCACTGCCTGTCTACTGTCCTGCCAAACGGGTGATGGACTGGACGACTTTCTTGTGGTCTTTCAGAAACAAGTAAAAACTTTGTAAGTATTTGTTGGGAGCTTACAGATTGAAAACAGATGAACTTTGGAGGTGTTGTACACATCTGTGTGAGAGGAAAGGAGGTTTGCTGTATTTGACCACAGCGTTTCTGTTCCAGGTGTGGAGACCCCCTGAGTGGTGATCCCAGCCTGACCCAGGCAAGGCACCGCGCTCATCTGCAGAACTGTGTACAGGCCCTGGCACAGTACCACCACTATCGAGACTTGGACCTGGCACTGGCTGCAGAAGGGCTGAGGCTAGCCCTCACCAATCTGGGCAGGATAACAGGCAAGGTGGGAGCTGAGGAAATCCTGGATATCATCTTCAGGGACTTCTGCATAGGAAAATAGTATTGCTTGCCAAGGTGCGAACTTGAAATACCTCAAAAGCGGCGATGGTCGTTTGACACAGTTGACACAGATGGCTTCTGTTTTGCCCATTAGACCTAGTAAAGATTCTTTAATGGAAAATTGCTTCCTCATAGGCACTTTCAGTGGAAATGGAGTGAGGAGTGAATGTAACTGTTTACGACTTAAATGTAGTCTCTGTCAACACACAATGAAAGACCTTGCACAGTCCATTCAGTTGTGCAGGAAAGGGACTTTTCTGAAGCAGCCCACCATGTCCTTTGTTCCCCTGTCAATCTGGCCTTGATTAAATATTTATGCTTCCTCACTGACCCTCTCACCCCTCTTCCCAAGTTTATTCCTCACTGCTGCTTCTGACGGCATCTCTCCCTCTATAGAACAGAGCGCAGCCCAGCTCAGCATGTTGTACCTTCAAACCTTCCTCCAATTCAGCCTGCTGACATTTTGACGTTCCTCTTTCATCTCTTACTTGATTAATTGAAGGGCTTAGGATGAGGCAACTGGGCAAATAGGCATCCCTGTTTCCATAATTCTGTGTGTCGAAGCTGGAGTTGTGAAATGCCAAAAAAAGTTTGGAATCTCCTCAAAATATATTGTATATACTGTGTATACAACCCAGCAGATTTTCTTAGCCAAAAAAAAAGAATAAGTAATAAAAAGCAACAGTATAATAATACTACATCTATTTAGGTCTCTCTGTTTTAAAATGATGTTTGAAATGAGAGACACTGCATGTCATAAAAGTGGAAATATCATCTCTATCAACTCATGTCTGGAAATTTCTCTATTTCCCATTTCTGTTCAAGAAATAGTTAGGTAACACTTTGGCCCATGACCCGCTTTATAGAAAAATGGATTCTGAAGTGAACGATTTGTATAATCTCTGTTCATTTTATTAGCAGATGCCTTCACCAAAGGCGACTTGCAGTGCACAGGTCACATTTTGTATGTCATGTGTTTGTATGTCTGTTCATACAATATCTGTATGTATTTACATTTGCATAATATACACAATGTTCATATGTACATTGTACATGTTGTATAATGCTACAATGTATAAATAAAATGTACATGTATAGACCTTTTGCATGTCATCTATTAATGTAGCTGGATAATTGCATACATATTAGTGCCCACCTGGGATTTAAAACTGGAAATTATATGTCACAGGGCCTTTTCCATGACCGTTTCACCATTGATTTGCTAACTTCTAAAGCAGTGCAAGTGTGATTTTGATCAGTGCAATCATAACTTAGCTTTGGAGGTAGCAGGATTAATTAAAAACATTGGTGAAAATATAGTCTAATTAATAGGTGAAAACAAAGACATATATACATACGTATACATTTTATATAGCTATGTATTTATATATATTTATTTATTTACAATTTACAATTTGGTATTTCTCAACGCTTTTAAACCAAAGCGACTTAAAATTAGTGCATCAGGTTTAGCTAACTACCTCATAAGCAAAATATTGCGGTAGGAATGCAAATTAATTATTTACAGTACCATGCTCCTGTATATCCTGCAACAATAAAACAGAAATCTGCAAACAAAACCTGCAACACAGAGACAAGGTTAGTACAGAAGATTTTTATTTATTTATTTATTTATTTATTTATTTATTTATTTTTACATTTTATACCATAAAATATAAAAACATAACAAAGGTTACACAGTAGGGGACAAGTGGATTCTGAAAAGGTGGGTTTTCAGGCTCCTGCGGAGGATGGCGAGTGATTCCGCAGTTTTGATTGGGTGAGGAGTGACATGAGAGTGTTTTGGGATGTTGAATACCAGGCGTGCAGCAGCATTCTGAACCAGCTGAAGTGACCTGATAGTGCAGGCCAGTAAACCAGCCAGTAAGGTGTTGCAGTAGTCAAGGCGGGAGATGACTAGTGTTCACTTAACACGTAGCTAGCTGGGTGCATGTGGTGGACTGAAAATAGCCAGTAACCAAGATGTGTCAATTTCCACATCATAAACTATTCCCATAGTTTAATTTTCAGAATATAAATATTCATTGTTTGTGTTGTAAGATGTAACGGAAGATATATTTGTGTTTCTCTATTCATTCCTCTCCTTCCTTACTGGATTTTTTACTCTATACTGGGATTTTTTTGTATATTTTAGATGCATATCAGGCACTTTCTAACTTACTACTGCTTGCAGTAAATTTACAAGTGGGCATTGCCTTGGGGGTGTGGGGTCTTTTAGCGATTAACTGTCTGATCGAACACTGCTCAGAATAGTTTTTTGAGCAAACTGTTGTAGAATGTGGAATGGTCTGTTTTTATATTAGGAAGCTTCGAAAACATTGTGTGAAAGAAATTCAGGATTCCACTCCCTCTTGTAAAAAAAACTTTGGCCCAAACAGCCTGCAAGTGGTAGTATGATCTGTGCTTCACGTAAAGGACTGCTTGAAATATGTGCTTTGTAGAGCTGTACGATACAAACAACTAGTTTGCAACATAGTATTGCATTTGTCAAGTGAAAAATATTTCCAAACTCCCCTTAGAACACACACAAAATTGGCCCTACTGGTCCACTGAGCCGCTGTTGGCCACCGCTTGGCCGCCACCAAAACACCACTGGAAAAGAGATTCTTTTCACACTCTATAAAAGTAATAACTTACTGTATGTACTGCAGGCCTTTCAAGTCATATATTGTCTTTAAGGAAAAAGTATGAACTACTTACTGTTATGAGCCTTTCAGCAACTTCTTTATCAAATTAGTAGTAGGAGTGTTATGGGCGGAGTGTGGGCTGTGTCTTGGTAGGTCTGGTCCAGAGTGTGATTTATTTGGCAGGTGTAGCGCAAAGGAACAGTGTGTGGTCGAAGAGAGGGGTTCAGGGAGCGAGCATTGACCCTTCTTTGCCAATGCCCTCGGTTTACTCCGGGTAAGCCAGAGGTCTGACTGCACAGGGTGGAAAAACACTTGATGTTAAACAAAGGATATCCTGGAGAGGACGCTCCCTCACCTGACTCTCCCATTCATCAACAGGCGCCCAGGTTCTCCGCTCAAAACCTTTTTTTTAATCTTCCCACATTATCCCTGTGTGCGTACCTCCTGACAGGAAAACGATGTACAGAAATACGTCAGATTGTTTATTGGGGTTATTTGTAGAGACCACTCCTGTTGTGGTGCCGTCAGCAGAACCCCTTACCAAGGGCACCAGTCATGTTGCTGTAGAGCAGGGTGATCAGGGTGAGACCAGTCCCACCATGGTACAAGTAGTAGAACTGTAACACTGGAGAAGGAGGATGTTATCCTTATGGGATGAAGTTATTCACATCATTTCATTGTATACTGTACATGAGGGGGCCCAGTGGACGAGTCAAGCCCAGGTTACAATTGAGGTTATCCTATAGCCTTAGTTTACATCATGTATCAGTGTTATGTCTTAAATTATTTTTGGTATTTGAAGGTAAGGGGAGGGGGATTATGTTTTCTTTGGGGGTTTCCTGTTAACGTGCATTGCAATTGTAACAATAGAAGATCTGGTGAAATGTTGTACATTTGTATAGCTGTCTAAGGTTTGTTAAATGATTTTTAAAAATTGATTCATAAACAGCCAAAAGCAGAGCAAACACTCAAAGTGGGGTTAAAGAAAAGAAAAGTAGTTTCATTTTACTTTTGTATTTTCTTATTTGCTGTTAAACCCATTGCAAGCATTATGAACAGCTTTAAAATATAAAAGGAAGTTTAACAGTTAAAGTGCTTTACTAAACTGAGAGCAGGCTTGCTGTTGTCACAGGAAACACTTGTTAATAATAGTTGGCTGTTTGGCTCAAAATGCATATACAATACAAATGCTGATGTGGGAAAATACAGAGCTGTACAGGGTATAAATCTGTATCTTCACTGTAACTAAAACTGTAACTTTCAGGTCTTCACAACCTTTGCAATTTCCATCTTTACCTAAAATATCCATAATGTACATTCAAATAGGTAAGCATCCACTCAATATATTTGTGTTAGCTGTTAACTTAACAGGACATGGCAATCATATTTTTTTTTGCTTTTAAGTAGTATACCTGTTATTGCAAAGGGGATACTAAAATGTTACTGTAACAGGTGTAACAACACAGAGGAGCTGCATTACTGCCAGTTCCTGACCCATATGTGGACTGCAAGATTGATAAGAGTCTGTGAAGTTTGGATGGAGGGAGTAGAGGGATGAAACTAATTGCTTGTTTGCACTAAACTTGAACATTGACATTATGTGTCTTGTATAGGTGGTGTCTATAGGTAGGAGTGAGCATAAGGACAGAGACTTTCGGGTGAGACAAGAGGATAAGGCAAGACAACATCAGGCATTATGGATTGTTTTCATTTAAATTAAGGTGCTATGGCTATGGGACGAAGGCAGAAGTGGTTTGAAAAAAGTACAGGAACCTCGCCTGTCCAACACTCAACTTGTTTGTGTGAGTACAGTACATACAGCACATTACAGTTAAAGTGTTTTGTGTGGTGGCACACAAGTTAAGTGCACACCACTTAAGTGGTGGCACATCCGTGTTCTGAACTGTATGGAAAATATAAACACCGGAGTTTGTTCACCTTCCACCCATTCATCCCCATCTGTCTGTTGACAGGCATGTAAAGTTTGATGGGTTTCCTAATGGTAATCTTTGGATATATATATGAGATATTCAAAATTCTCATGGGAAGGAACTAATGACTGTAATCAGACACTGGGTAGTGATTAGAATGTTACTGAGTAATCTGTTGGATGAAGAACGTTTCAGGCAGAGTACTTTTTTCATAATAAATGAAATTTATTCAATTATATACATACAGTACTTTTCTTTTTTACAAACTGGCTCATTTTACCTGACTGGATCTCATGCAACAACACATAAAGTCATACATAATATTCAACTGCAGACAGCAATCAATCTACAATCTATAAAATGCAAAATTGAACAAATGGGACCAGAAACATTTCATACAGTTTCTCTGAAATGCATGATGTGTTCCTAATGGTTCAAAATACACACTGTACAAAAGAAGAACCAAAAACAAATTTGTTGTAAAGCAACAAGGTCAACTTTCTGAGTTTGTTCCTTCTGAAAGTATAAAATGCCAAATTTTAAATTTTATATACAACTTACACAATATTCTCAATTCCATCAACAGGGGTTGATGATTATTTGAAATACTTAAATCCTTCATCTGACTTGAGGAATCACCCAGATATTCTGGAATTAAGAGAGAAAGCAAAACACATGAGTTTCTGGGAATGGCTTAATAGCTCATGATGAATATATGTATCCATGATATATATATGCTGTTTCAAGAAAGTTTGTGCCATGTCCATGAAAGATTGAGTTGCTTTGGTCTTTTATCTGGACAACATTATTTTTGTAAATGACAAAAATGAAGGGAAACTGATGAGAGAGTAAATGAAAAATACCAACACTGGCAAATTCATGGCATCTTACGGTAGCTGCTTACACTAGTGTTATTTGTGTATATCTTTGATTTTGACTTTAGTTATAAATATTTATTTGTGATTGTGATTGTTTTCTATACAATTTAAAGATTGTTTATTAGGCTCTGCCAGTTGTGGCAATTTTCTGTATAATATTCCCATTCAGGTTACTAGAATGAGTCCAAAAGTCACATAGTTTAAAGGCTACCCTTTCAGATGAACGGTTTCACAGGAGTAACAGTGTACTCACTCAGAACCCTTTTTGGCATTCTCCTGCAGCTGCATCACTTGTGGGTTCACCTCTGCTGTGGGTTCAGAAAGCAAATATCTGTTACCAACTCATTCTATTAGCAAGAGAAAAACATCTGCCAATGGAAGAGAGCCATTAGCCAGAGTGTGTGCAATGTAGCCTCATGTGAAGCTTGACTCCTGAGGGTAGCTTCATACTCTTCTGTCAACATGTCCCTTACCTTGAAGTCCACTTTGTATGTTTTGGCTGCTTGCTCCACCTGTTCCTGGTTCATTCACAGGTGGCCTGCTTATTCCAGGTGCCCCAACAACTGGTCCATTTGGTGTATTGGGTCTATTTTGCTGCATTGTCATGCCAGCATGCAGTCCAGCAGGTTTTGGGCCAGCTGCCTGAAAACATTTAAAAAGGATTTATAAAATGCAGTATATTAATTCAAGCAAACAAGTATAAATGTCTATAAAACATTTGCCAGTTAGATGCTTACAGTAATGGTCATGCACACAACTCGGTCATGCAAACACACACAGTGCGGAGATCATGGAGTCAATGCCACAACACCGTATTTATTATGCCCTGTTTCTTATTAGGCACATGTTATCAATTATTACAGCTCACTTCTTCTGATAGTTCTCTTCTCTTCCACTGCAGTCTTTGACAGTTTGCCACTCCTCTCTCTCTATTCTCCACTTTATTACCTGTGCTGTGTTAGTTCAAACACAGAAATGAATGTGAGACTAAAGCTTCCTGTTGTCATTGGTATGATGTGTATGAGTGAGAGCATGCTGGTGTATGTTGTTGGAATCATGACATCAGATTCCAGTCTCTTACTTTGATGCCGCAGCTGGTGGTGAGAGTTTGGATCCTGCTGGAGAGGACAGCGATCTCTGATTCCTTCAACTTGATCTTCTGTTCCTGCAGGTCCTTTTGGTCTCTCAGTTTGTTCTTCTCTTTCAGCAGCTGCTCCATCTGCTTGTCATTGTTCTCCTGAGCCACCTGGCGCTGTCGCTTGTTCTCTGCTGCCTCCGCAGATCGGTTCTGGTTACACTGCTGCAAGTTCTCAATCAGGTGCGCATTCTGCACCAGCAACATACTGCTTTTGCCCTGAATCTCAGCAACCTTGTTTCCGACATTGTTTAGATATTGCTGAAACCTGTCTTCTATTTCTCTGGACAGGCTGGAGCAGCTGTAGCGGATTCTGTCCAATTGCTCCTGCTGCCTTTCGCAGGTGAGGTGAAAAGTGAGGGAATGAGGGAACAGGTTTTCGATCCTTTGCAGGAAGGCACTGGTGACAGTCTGGATGCCCTCCAGGGACTTGACAAAGTCCTCTTTGCACTTCTGAGTGAACTTCTCCAGCTGCTCCTTAAGGTTTGAGTTTTCCCGCCTCAGTGAAATTGCTTCCAAGTTCAGTGCGTCTCGGGCATTGACCGCACTCTCCAGGTCAGTCCTGAGGTGTTGGACAGTTTGGGTAAAGTTGACCTCCACTATTTTCACCAGAGTTTCCAACTGTTGGTTCCGAGCCTGCAGGTTTTTCATTTCACCTGAGGAAAGGACAATATTTTGTTATAAAAATATACTGGGATAAATCTAAAGGCTGTCAAATTTTTAATTGACACATTTGCTATGTCATTTCTGTGTTTGTAGTAATACCTTTTATTCAATAGGATTTAATAAAATGCTCCTTCTCTGAAAATTCACCAACAACTTGTGGAAGCCAGGGATATTGACTGGTGATTTAGGGTCACAGTTGGTTACATAATAGCTCACTGAAATTTAAGAAATCAGCAGATTTTTGTCATTTGATAAAAGGAGGATCTCAGTGTTGTTCCAAATGAACATGGGCCATGGCTATGATCATATGGGATGCTACAGTTGAAAACAATTAGTGTAATGCAATGTAAAACACATGAATCTTCCCTTAGTAAAACACAAGCTGACTTACCATTTGTAGTGATTATTACTGGGGTCTGGGGAGGCGGGGGGCATTGAATAGGAGTGGAACGTGTCATTTCTGCCTTTTTCTTATCTGCTTCACACTGAGACTGTGGATCCAAATTTTCAGAAACATAATAAGCTGCAGAGCCTTTGAGTGGTTGGTTCATAATTTTTTTTAGGTCATTTACATATGCAACATATATGGTCAGCCTTTATGGAACAGAATCAAATTTCATATTCATATTTTTAATTTGGCATAATTTTTAAGGAAGAAAAACACAAACTTCACTGGAGGTGGTTATGGAACAACAAAACCAGAAACCGTTACGACAATAATTCTGGGAATTAAAAAAAAAATGAAAATCCAGCCAAAATGAAATTCTTATTTCAATAACTAAAGTAGTAGGTGAATATATGTATTATCAGTTTTATAATACATAAATCATAATGTGGGTCATTATCAAATTCTATAGCATGTTCAATCATAGTCAACTTCACAAATGATCTAATTAGTAGGGTATATAGCATAAATCCTACACAGTACACCTGGTGATCAGACATGGTCACATGATACAGATTTTTGTGCTTTTTGCTGTAACTCACTAGCCCTAGTCTCACTATTCCTCTTACACTCAATCAGTCTTTGAGGTGTGTTGGTGGTTTAAGTAACCAGGAGTGCTCACAAATGAAAACAGATAACAAATTAAAAAAATACATGTCTGACATACATTTTGTTCCAAAACAGCTCTGTTGTAAATGTAATTTCCTGTTGAAGGTTTGTGACAGTTCTGATCAAATTAAGCCTAGAGAGGCATTTTACGGTGACTAGGCAGACGTACTGTAACATTCACCGCTAGCTGATACAGGGGCATCTTAATAAAGAAGGGAAAGTGTTTTTAGATCTTACCATTTTTGCCTGAAGAGCAGTAAGTTGCACTGTGGTGGTGTTGGCTGAGGCACGGACCTTGGCCAGCTCTTTTTCAGTGTTCTGCTTCTCAGCCACATTCTTGTTGAGCTGCTGGGTGAGGTTACTCTTCTGCTGCCTGAGTAGCTGGTTTTCCCTGGAGAGCCTTTCGAAGCTCTGCTCCAGGTCCTGCACTCTCTGCTGCTCCACAGATTGCTCTGGCCTCCCATACACCAGGAAGAGCACCAGGCTGACAATGATGAGTGACTGGATCAGCGAGGAGAAGAAGAACACAATCCTCATGTAGTAGCCACAGCTCTTGCCCTTGGACTTCTGAATGTCCTTGGCCTCCAGGCCAAACTTGGCTCGTGAGTAACTACTGTTGTACATGTTGGCTTTCAACTCAAGTGGTATCGGCACCCCGCTTAGAAACAATGGTCCTCGTAGGCTTGCTGGCTCCCTTAGTGGAATGATCTTTTCTCATGAACTCCACTTTGTCCAACAGAGGGTGAAAGCCCAAGAGTATGAGCACCTGAGCCTGTAAACACTGCTGCTCTGCCTTCTCCCAGTGAATGTAAGGAATGATGCATAGATTGCAATGTGTAAACACTAGCGTCAGAATGTGCAGAGCCGCAATGTTTATAAACGTTGTGGCACACTTCCCATTTCGCAGCTCCTTCCTGGCCCTCCCCTGGACGCTGCACTCGGGGTTATCACAACATTGCACAGTGGGCAGGGAGGTGCTCAGGCATCACTCCCTCATTGTCCCCTCATTGTTCATGTCATTCCCTCATTGGCTGCACACTCCAACTGACAGATAGATCTTTGCATTAGATACCAAATTAGCACAAGTACCAGAGGAGTGACATGTGGCAGATGGTCATACAGTAATCTCCCATTGTTTTGCAGCCTCCTCTTACCATATTTCATAAGCAGAACAGAAATGACATCATGCCCACACATTTCATCCTGAACAGTCAGTTAGAGCTACATGACAGAAAAAAAGGTGCTCTTGCTTAATGTCATGTAATTTCAAAGGTCTTATGATATGGGTGTTCACCTTTGAGAAAGGTTTTAGAATGTGTCCATGCACGTATCAGCAATAACCAATGCAATCTATCATGTCAGCAGTGATGCTTTTGAAGGTAAGCTGTAGCTATAAGCAAACAATAAAATGACATCCTTACAAATATTATTCTTTTTAGTCATGAGGTTTAGGTCTGGGAATGGCTTTGTCACATTTCCTTTGATTTTCCTCTCAGATTGGACTGTTTTTATAAGAACATAACTCTTGATGACCTACAACGTTCTGCCAGATCCTGTGGTGTTCTGAGTTATCCGTTTTCCATCACCGGCCGTAGCTTCAGTAGCCAAAAAAGTGACAAATTAACGAACCTCTCACCGGGCGAAAAGATTCAACTAGTACGAAAGAATTCCTTGAAACTGACAAGTCCTGATGCGTTCTGCTGCAGGCTGAGGCTTTTTCCTGCTTGCAGAAGGCGTCACGGTGGTAGGGTATAAAGGGACAACAATGGAGAGCTGTCATCCCTTCTGGACGTGAGAGTAACAAATATTCCCACCAGTGCGGGAGGCGACACTCACGTTTGATCCTCTGTACGCTTGTTTTCTTGATGACGTCAGGAGCTGACTCTTCTGCGGGGGAAGGGTGTGAAATGGGAAAATAACGAAAGCCAGGGGTCTTCCTGTCAGGCATTGTCTTTATGCCAACCTGTCTTCACAGGAAGATGTAATTCATGAAGGTGTTTTATAGTGACAAACTCGGAGTGACTGTCATGGTTGATCTCAGATAAACTTCAGAACAAATGCAGGAAATGTATGTCTAAGACAGAGATTAGCATCATTATGTGAGGCACACAGCTAATTCTGAAGAAAGAGGGAGGAATTTAACACTTCAAAAAGGCAACATGGATCTTCTATCAGATTTTACATAAAACAATTAATGTTTTCCTGCATAATGATTCTCAAGTACTTCTTCTTAAGTGCTGTTTCTGGACACGCTCACTAGACCATTTTTCTAATAACTTAATTGGCACATCAACTTTCATTTTGAATGCGCCAAGAAAGTTGTGAATGTCTTGTCTAATGAGATGCCTGATTTGGATCTAAACAATGACAGTTGTAATGAATTAGAAGCAACATCACTACATTTCTATTGACCCTTAACCAACATATTAAAAGCCTTGCACATTTATTACATTGCTAGTTATTGATGAAGGCATGAATCAAGCCATAATAGCACAAGTGGCAACAAATTTATAAATTGTTTCTTCAGCTATACGATGACATGCAGTGTGTTCCCACAGATTTTATTGACTTGTCAGCCACTTCTTGAAGACACAATCTGCCACCTGGTGGAGAAATAATGTATCATTCCAACAGTTCACATATTCAAAGGAGGCACCAAAAGACATTGCACTTGAAGTTGACAGAATAATCATTACAGCATTCTATGTTCTAATTCTATTCCAAATAAAATTCACTTGCATTTAGAATTGTAAATACAAAGTGTTTCTTTTACAGAAAGAATAAGTAGTTGAACCTCCTCCTGACATTCTTTACTCAGTAGATCAGGGTCGAGGTGAGCTGGAGCTGAACCTGGCAGTCACAGGAACACATGCATCCTGGGAACAATTTATGTACATCACATAACTGAGACAGCTTGTCTCTGGACTGTTGGAGGAAATGGGAGTATATGGAGGAAACTCACACAGACACATGACATCAATATGCGAATTCCACCCAAATACAGCCAAGTTTGAACCCCAAACCTACCAAAGCATTTCTTGACTTTCTGCTAAACCTTTTTTGACTTGAATGTTCACTGTTATCATTTTGCTCATCATAACCATTTTATTTCCTCTTAAGTTTCCGCTGTCTCAAAGGTTTCAGTATTGTAATGACACTTGACTGTGAAGAGACTATGGCTTGAGTCTCACCCCTGCACATATGGCCAGGAGAAGAGGTTATGACTATTTCCACAAACCTATTTAGAAAATGTTACACAATCTGTGACTGTACAGATGTAAAGAATAAATTTGTTTCAGAAAAGACAATCTATCATCAATACCTGTGTTAAAATGAATGACACTGAAATGCACATCTCCATGTTTTTTTAGATAAAAAAAGATTCTCGTAGGTTGATTTTTGGAAGTAACACTCCAGGGATATTGTAGCAAAGGGCGAGAGCAGTCACCCCACCCAGCCTTGAACCCAGGTCTATGGGGTACCAAACATGCAACTTTGACCGCAACACCAAAGAGCCAGGCTCGTTAGTATGGCAGTCAGAGCGCATACTCAACCGATGTGACAGCACTCTGTCACACTGCCCTCCCCTTCAGGAAGCGCGCTCATGCGCTTCACGCACCAAGGTGCCCCTCGTGCATTCCCCTGCTGTACTTCTCCCATCCCAGGGTGCCCCACTCACTCGTTTTTCACCCATCTCTGGGGTTCCTCACACCGTGCTCCACCCATCTCTGGGGTCCCTCACACCAGGGTCAACCTAACCTGGTGGTCCCTCATACGGCTCGCACACCAGGCACGCCTCCGATGGCCTCGCGGCAAGCCATCCCACTTCTGACACCATTTGTAGCAAAGGGCGAGAGCAGTCACCGAACCCAGGTCTACGGGGTACCAAACATGCAACTTTGACCGCGATGCCAAAGAGCCAGGCTCGTTGATATGGCAGTCAGAGCGCATACTCAACCGTTGTGACGGCACTCTGTCACAGATATTATCAGCTAAACTAGTAGTAATTACCAGGCTTGTCATAACTGTACCAAAAAATGTCCTCATGTCCAGTCCACTCAAAGTAGCTGACAACCAGAGGTGGAAAACCCCGGCTTCAGAAAGTAAAAGTCCTGCCACGTATTTGTTCCACCCATGCAACTACACCAGCTGAATTTAATTAGCACAACTCTTCAGCCAGGTAGAGGAGCTAATTAGTGACATCACCTTGTTTAGTAAATGGCTAGAACAAATATATGGTAGGACTTTTACTCTCTGAAGCCGGGGTTTTCCACCTCTGCTGACAACACACACTTTTTTAGAATGAGGCAACAAAGATTAGAATAATTCAGTGTTGCATGTGCATTTGTGTGCCCAGGTGTTTGTTTCAGCTGTGTTTAAAACTTTTAAATGTTTTAATCGGCGACAACAATGGAAACATAGTTGACTTTTTCACTTGTTAGCTTTGTTTTTTGTGTCTTCTGTCTTTTTAAGTTACAAATAACATAGCCAGGATAGTGCCTCTATTACTTTCATGGGAAGTGGTCTGTTTTTCATAATCTTTGCAAGGAAGACATAGTATAGGTCATTTGATTATTTGATCATTTAGCTTGCTAGACTGAGATAAGTTTAAGTAATTTTGAGGAATACGGTATAATGGTTGGCATTCCTCTTAAAGTACTACTCTGTATTAATAACTTAATACTGAGCACACACTGTGATTATTCAAAAGCAGTGAATGTAACTGGTGTTTAGGTGCACAACATTTAAACAGTATTTTTCACTACCTTATAAATAGGTTTTTCCAATCAAAGAGATATAAATGCAGTGGGTGGAAAGTTTACAGTAGAAAGGGCTTGATGCATTCATTTGGCTTTCAGAAAAATATCAAGTCCACTTGTTAAAACAGTATACAGTGTACAGTACTGCAGTGTTAAATATATATGGTTAAAATGTGTTCATAAATTGACATAACCTCTCAGCTTCAAACTCTGTGACTTCCCTATTAGCTTTAAAACTGGAAAACATGTAAAATGTAATTTATTTTGTGTACAAAATCCAATAACATATATAAAGACAGGAATAAGGCATTACTTTCTTCTTTTAATCAAGAGAAACAGCTTTAAAATCAACATTGTTGTACAATGAATGTGTTTATAGTGCACCTGAAAAATCAGTAAGTCCTACTCACCATTTCACATGGTTAGAATTCTTCCCTTTTCAATCATTTTGAAAAATGAGTGACAAACTATCCAGTCCTAACCCACATTTCTCTTGCTTAGTCAAGAGCAAAAAAAAATGATCAAAATGAAAAATCAATTTAAAACACCCGTCTTTCAAAAAAAAAATTATATCAACCAGGAAAATGAAATTTTTAAATAGCTTCTCCCACAAGGCTGACCTAATAGAATGGATATGGAGAATACAATTTTCACTGACTCATTTAGTGGAAACTGCACCTTTCAGAAATGTACAGATACCCAGCCACAAACAGGACAATCTGTACCTCTTCAAACAATTAGTGACACATTTGCTTATCAAGCTTTCCATGGGCCAGTCACTCAGAAACAGGTCATCCTATTTCCACATATTTCACTATACACAGGGAGGCCCATGGCCTGAGGAAATGCCACCTTCAGCGGTCCTCTATTCTTCTGTCCACATCCCTCAGGGGCAATCAGACAGTGGCCTCTACCTCCTGAGGCTCCTCCCCTTCCAGCAGGCTGTAGGAGGCGTGGCTTTGGAAAGGCCTCTGTAGGGGGTGTGAGAGAAGCTTGGCCATACAGTTGTGTAGCTCGATGGCAGGACCGCACAATGACACCTCAAACCGGTAGCACATGCCTTTCGAGTCCAAGTCAGAGAATGAGGCATAAATGTCCTACAAAAAAAAAAACCAAACAGATGAGGAATGGAAATTGGTGACAGCTAAACACTGAGACTGCCTGTTATTATTCAAGTATCACCAACTACAAACTGCATGCATAAAATCAGCAGAATGGCATCAGTTACAGTAGCATTTACAGCTTTGCTTACTAATAACCAGGCATGTGACATGTTTTAACAGTTTTTTCCTGTAAATTCAGCAGGCCGTACCTTCCAGCTGCTCTCGTCCCCTTGCTCCTCAGCACCATTGTGCAAGTAAACCACATCAAAGAAAAAATATGGTGATTGCAGCATCTTCTGTAAGAGGAGGGATGTTAAAAGTTGAGTGTGCATGTGTACGAGACATCCTGGTCTCAGATGAGGATTTCAGTATGAGACATCAGAATCACAGGGCAGACAATACAGACGGCTTAGGGGTATCAAGTCATTTGTACTAAAACATTAGCACTCATAGTACTGCAAGGACCATTTCCATCAGATGTCCTTTATCACACTTCTCAGCCAACTGCATTCTAGCGCCATAATTACATGGATTAGAAAACCGATTCTGTGGTCGGAATCACTTTGCTACAAATGTCTGTTTGCTACTTTATTTAGTCTATGTGCTAATCCAAATGCACCCTTCTGATCTTTGGTCTGATCTCAGATCAAAAAGTAATTCTGTCATGACATGGAGTGAATTACCAATGTGTATTAATACTGGACCTTAACACACTTACATGAACTTTAGATCCTACTTTTGTAACTTGATGCCAAAGTGTAGAGTAAGGCTTTGCTCTAATGATATCTTACAGTGCAGGACACTCACACTAACAGCCTCTGAGGGGTTGAACTGTAGCTGACCCGCATGGCGGCTGTAGATGAGGAGAGTCCGCACCACAAATGGAGGGGGAATGGTCTGAATATTCTCCATGAGTGGCAGCTCAATTTTCTGCAGGCTTCAGAACAGAATATGTCAAAGACTGTAATTCAGAATGTACTGTGTATTTCAGAGTCTAAATTAAGTTTACACCCAGATTTAGACTGTCAAATATAAATCTTAAGATAACTTCATCTTCACAGTGTCCATTGGTCACACAGTGTTATGATCAAGCATGTTAAGCTGTAATAACACTTAAACAACTTACATAACATTCAGAAGGTCTTCAAGATCTGATCATGCTGTTAAGGAGAGACCATGTTTGAATTTCAACAAATTGACATTATCAAACAGTGAAAGCTATCCCTTCCAGAGGGCAGAATGCCATGCAGAAGCTGCTGGGGGCACCAGAACTGAGGCAGAAGGATACTGAAGGATTCGCAGACATTCGTCTCCAGATCGTACAGACAACTGCACAGCTCCCGGGGGTCAGAGGTGAAACCGGACAGCTGAAAGAGCCAAATATAATAAACAAATAATATTAAACATGAAGAAATGAGCTAGGCCATGACACGTCTGTGTTTATAAACACAATGGTGCCAATCAAGCATCCTTTTCACTCTTATGTTGACTTGTGTTGGAATGCAGTCATGCTTATAAGGCTGTACCCCCTTACAGCAAGCTTTATGTTAGATGGGATTTAAAGACCATATCTCCAGCTGGCTAATCCATGTGGCCAGAGTACGGTTACACCATTGCAGATGCAGTTGTGTTTATTGTGTTTATGGTTCCCTATCAATGTACTCACCCACAGAGCATCATCATTCACCACCACCAAGGCAAATTCATGACGCTTGTCAATCTTGTGCTTTGTCCTCACAAACATCTCAATCATCTTCTGCGAGATGTTTAGTGCATTCGTTTTGGACCTACATCACACAGACAAAGACTAGCATCAGCACGGGTTTTGAAACCTTTATGATCACTTTCCAGAGGCTAGCTCTAAGAGCCAATTATGCAACGCTCAAGACTGAGATTTTAAGAATCCTGAAAAACACTAAGGGTTGCAACCTAGGGTGCAATGTTACCCATTGAAGGACTCCAACTTCTGCAGGGACATCTCTTCTGACAGGTCCAGACAGATGATCTGTTCAGGAAAACAAGAATCAGATATACTAAGATACTGGTGTCCTCACTTCTATTACTACAATAAACAGAACATCAACTGGTTTGTAGACATGACTCAAAAGCAAGCACAAATTTTGTCTCATATTCCTAAAACAGGCCTCAGACCCCGTTCAGCCCAGCATAACATACCACTTTCTCTGGACAGTTGACCCGGGGTGCTCTCAGCTGGAAGTCTGCAGTGGGGGGCATGGGGGGTGCTTGAGGCTGGGCAGGCTTCGGCCTGTCTTTGGCAGCAGAGGTGGGTGTGGGGACTGTGGCTGGGGCAGTGGCGGCGGCAGCAGAGGTGGCAGTGACAGTGGTGGAAGTGGTGGTGGTGGAGCTGGGAGGACTATCGCTGCAGGAGGCCTCCCCTTCCCCCTCGCTGCGGCTGCCCACTGCAGGCTGGGGTGTGCTGTTGGTGATGCTGCCGCTGCTACTGCGGCGGTCCTCCGCCCCCTCTGGATTGGAGCGAGTCCGTGGCCTCAGCTCCACCAGTCGCTCCTCTCCATCTGCTGGGCCTTGTTCTGGTGTCTCCATGGAAGCTGGACAACACATAAGTTAACAGTACACGTTGTAAGACTACACACATTGGCAGCCAAGGGTCTGTTTAGTGCTCACAGTTCCACTTACCACAACAGATAGCCAGCAACACAATAAAAGGTTTGATTCAAACGAGACGATAGATATTATGACAGTATAAAGAACCAGCTTCCTGCATGCTATGAACTCTAACTAGCTACAACCTCTGCACCATGCTGGTTAACGTCTAGTACTGAAAGCATAACTTAGCAAACTAGCTAACAGTTAAAATGTATACAGCTAAATAATAGCAAGAGAATTGTCTTGAAATTATTGTTCTTATTTGACAATTTGCTATACCTGGTTAGCCTCCCAGCTACCTTGCTAAGCATATAAATGGTCACTAGCTAGCTCAAAAACAAACCTTTGCTAACCATTAACCAAATGTTAATAATCGGTTACCTTTCAGGTCTACCTATCTAGCAACAAGATAATGTTGCGGCTCAAAACAAGTCTAGTATTATAGCTTGCTGACTAGCTAGGTAGCATCATAACTACGCGACTACCTAATGTTAGCTAACTAGGCATTTATTCCACACGCCTAGCAATAAAAAGAAAACAAAAGAATCGTAACCACTGACATTACCTTTCAATATTCAAGAAGAACTATATCTTGATAATTTCGATATTCTAGCAAACCCCAAAACATCTATCTATCATGCTAGCTAGCTAGTTTACTGGCTAGGTATGTCGGGTATTCGGCACTCTGCATACCGGAAACCAAGAAAGAGTCAGGAAGACTGGAGTGTCTGGTAGTTGTAGTTTCACTTAGCTGTTAACCTGTTGGGGGAAAAAAAATGAAAAACGCTGCTAAAACACAAGCTAGATTCAGTGTCACAGCGCGAAGCGCTGAATATTTATGGTTATTATTATTACAAAATCAACATATGTTGAATAGGCTTTGAACGGAGAATTGTGAGTATAATTAATGTTTTACTTTAATATAATAATAGTAAAATTGCATGAGCAGTTTTTAGTTTTTAGTTAGCTTTTTAGTTGGCTAACAAGCAAAAAGGTAAGTGGTCAACATTTTAATAACAACTTAAGCACATTGCAAAATACAAATATATGTCTCATACCCATGCTTTTTAATGTGCATAATACCTGTACCCTGGATACCTTACATTCTTCAATGGATCAAATCTGTCATAATGTGGTCATTGGCAAAATGTTATGTAAGTTACAGATTAATGATTATAAGTGAGAGATTCTAAGATTCTGTCTTTGGATATAGCCATAGCCACTGTCAGTGGGTAGGAACACAATACACACTCAAATGTAAGCAATGGCAGGAAAGGATGTGGATAAGAGAGAATGGGTGGGGGTTGTGAACTCAATGTTTTCCACTTGCAATATGCGGGCTACCTTTATCTGACCGAGGTGTTGCAGCTGAAATAGAGCTGGAAAAGAAGTCTGTCTGTCACTAACTATCCAGACTCTGGAAAATCGCACCCCAGAGGCAGAGAGGTGGGGACGAAACAGAATTCCAGGCAGCGAGCGCACAAGCAGGAGGTTACATCGGAGACTGTGGAACTATTGGAAGGTATAATTATACAAAACAACAGAATAACAGCCTCTATACCAAAAGCACAAAGCCCTGCAGAAGCTTGAAGCCAACCCATGGACGCTGCAGAATGGCAAGGAGACCAGGGGAAGGTCCTGCCGGAGAGAGCTGGAGCAAATACGGTAGGTTCTGTATGACTCTTCTGTAGCCTGAGCAAAACAGCCAGCTTTTTCACCGACATGGAGTGCTTTCACAAGATAATACTCACAACAAATATACCACTCACATAATTATGTTTTCCTGAATAAAACTGCACTCTGAGATATCAGTTATATTGCAGCAGAAAACTAAACTTTCTTATATAGAGATTAATCTTCAAAAAATCACTCTTTATAATGTTGAACCAACAGCCAGCACATTGGCATTAATATGTATTCACTAATGCACCATAGACCTTATATTGACTGCATAGGTTATTTTAACATTTGGCTCTAAAGACATTTAAGCCTGTGACAATACTCAGCCTGCTCAATAGGTCGCATAAACACGCGACACATATGTTTGTCTAATTACATTTCAGCTGTGATATTATCTGCTGCCCCACCTTGTGACCCTCAATAACCCCCTCCCATCCTTCCCTTATCCCAGTGACATTAGTACATTGTTGTCTTGGCAGGAAGTGGAGTTGCAGGATGTTTCTGTTTCCTCCTTTTCCTCTGCTCAAAACAAAGGCTGCAAAAAATAAATAAATAAATACACCAATAACTTCAGCCTAACAAGTAGAGGTCTGAAAAAATTGTTTATGTACTCAAGTGATATGAAAAAAAGACTGGATCTAATTTTGTGGTAAACATGGTGAATAGTATGACGTAGAAAAGAGAAAAGAAAGCTCAACGTATAATTGAAAACACGTAGCTAAATGTGTTGCCTTTTTTGGTCATGCAAGGAGTGGACAAGGCAACCTCAGTGACAGTACCTTTAAATATGATATAATGAAATACTGTAGGTCTCTCAAAGGGAAAGGGATGGCTGTAGTGGTAGATTCAAGGCTTTCAGTCAGATTACTTAAGAATGATAAAATACTTTTACTTAAATGTCTATGCACAGAAGAATTTTAAAAAATCTGAGTAAAACAAACTGAAAAATGTTGTAATGTAAGCATAACAGGTACCAAAACAGCGTAAGTAAAACACTGCTTTCTCTCAAAGGATTCTGAAGGAAAGGCATTTGTTAGCTCCGGGGAACCCCTGACATGTGTGGGGGGGTCCCCAGCTGCTACTGACCCTTCGGAGCTGGAGCTGGCCCAGTGTGAGGCAGAGGTGGGCACCTTACTAAGGATCATTGCAGAGCTGAATGGGAGGATGAATGCTATGCAGATTCCCGGGTATGGTTCATCATAAAGACTTCACAAAGCGCTGATTGTTATTCTGTACTGAGAACTCTGAAAAGAATCCATAACACTGATGCTGGAGCTTTCTACTGTAGGGACCCAGATGGTAGTACAGCTCTGGAACAGGAGGTGATCAGCACTCCCAGTCCAGGGCCTCTGTCCAGTCCACCTTCACAGTGCATCCCAAAAGAGAGGGATGAACCTGTAGCATCTGAGCATCCAGTAACTGAGAAAGGTTAGCATAAATTTAAACCCACTGTACAGAGCACTGTACAGAGTCTGTGTATTATTCTGATCTGTCTCTGTGTTTGTTACTACTCTATGCAGTGCACAACTTGTAAATTTTTTTTACTGGCTACCCTGCAAGTTTACCTGAAGAGTAACAACTCCATGGTTTTGAATTTTTTTGTTTTCTTTGGCAAACTTGGAAACTCTTAATCTAATAATAAATTTTCATTGTTGTTACATGTACACTGATCAAAATTGTTGCACAGTTCTTTAAAAATGTCAACATAATTCCAAATTCTCATAATTACTTCACTCAGAAGATAATGCCAAGCTGTGGACAGAGCTGCAGGGGGTCTTGGCTGCTCTGGAAAGTTCTATCATTAAAGGAAGGACCTGGGCTGCCCCACACACTGCCTGTGATGAGGAGAAATACACTCATCACATAACTGCAGCTAGAGAGAGCTGGGTCAAGACCACACAGGTGTGTCATGTGGAAAAGCCAAAGTAATAAATAACATCACTTTTTTGAGGTAAAGATAATTTTTTTCAATCCTGGCCATTTTCTCCAGCCTTTGTCGTGTTTTGGTTCAGATCCTGGAAGAGATGGAGAGAGAGTTTGGGATCTCATATCCCTCAGAACTACCTGCTGAGGAGCGGCAGCAATATCAGCGGGACATTATAGCTTTACACAAGCGCAACTGCAACCTCCGTACCACCCTGCAGTGCCGGGAAAAGGAGCTATCCAGGTCAAAGCTTGCACTGGGTGGCTTGAAGGAGGAAAGGAACAAACTGCAGTTAAAGGTTTGTGTTACAGTTTGGGCAGGAGTAGAGTGCCTGCTCTCAGTCTGCATAATTGGCACTACACTAAAACTCAGAGTAAGTTATGTCATGAAACAGAGTGGTATCCTTTAATAAATCTGGTCATTAACCACTCCATACTTCTGCTGTAGCTGCTGGGCCTTCAGAAAAACCTGCACACTGGGGGAAGTCTCTCCCCTCCCACCAGCCCCTCCAGTTCTTCAAGTGGAGCCATGAGTCCTTGCTGGGCATCCCCTCCTTTCCCTGGATCCCCCTTGCTGCTAAGAAAATCTGCTGGTGTTTTTCCAGCTCTTGCCACAGGGGGCGACAACACACCTCCTTCCTCTTCTCCCAGCACTGCTGTCTCTAGCAGTCCCAGCTCAAGTGTGATGGGCACCTTGGAGTCAGAGACAGACCGTCTGCAGAGGTTAGACTTTGACTGAGCTGCAGTGCAAATCCTAGGTTAGAGCCAAACAGCAGGCATGACCTTCTGCTCCTTCCCATAGGTGTATAGAGAGGCTAAAGGCTCGGAATGAGCGCCTGTCAGCCGCTCTGGAAAGAAGGAAGGGGGAGTCCGAGCAGATCAGCATGACTCTCAGCAGACATGAAGCTAACAGCACAGCCCTCCAAATGGCCCTGAAATACAGGTAGTATGAGGAAAGACCAGATAAAAAATGACATTGCATGCTCCCTGCATGATGTAAAATTATATTGCTGGCGTATCTCAGTTTTAGTCTGTCAAATCAAAGAATTTTATTTCCTATCTTGATTTTTTTTTCTGCAAAAACTTGTGTGGTCTATCTCCATGCAGTTTGTTGATTGTTTTCTCTATAATTGACAGTGAGGAGTGTGAAGAAGCCTACCATGAGTTACTGTCTCTGTATGAGGCCCGAAAACAGCAGGACACATCAGAGCCCAGAGAGACAGCAGGTACTTTACTTACTATATCTATTTCCTCATGAATATGTATGCATGTATACACTTACTGTGAATTTCATCTTGCAGAGGCTGGAAAAGAAAGACTGCAACTCAGTCATACAAAACCAGAGCTCAGGAGCCCAGAGACAGGGGAATCTTTGTCCTCTATTTCTCCACCAGGGGGTGCTAAAGAGATTGTCGAGCAACCCAACAGGTTTGATTTACATCAAGGTTAAGTACATATTAAAACTGTCCGGTTTATTTGTATTTGGACCTGTGTACTAACGAACACTCATCATTGTTTTGCTGCTGTTGTATAATTTAAAAACATCCATGTCCTTGTGAAAATGCTATTTATAGCATTATATAAGTCTCTTAATGTTATACCAGGGGCACTCCATCAGCCTTAGAAGAACAAGAGGAGGCCATTAGGGAGAAAATCAAGAAACTGAAGCGAGACAGAGCGGCAGTATGCGTCCCAGCTCAGGAGCCTGATGGCGAGGCCAAACCTAGCCCAGACACAGGCACCCTTCCTGGGCCCAGGGCTCAGGACAATGCCAGGCCTCAGAGCACCAAGAGAGAGAAGGCCGCTCTTCTGTATGAGCTGGTTACTGTCAGGGTTGGTGATGTATCCATTTGCTGTCTATTCTGGAATTCATTTCTATTTACATACATGGCAAAAGGTATACTAAACATATATTCTTTGGAAAAAGAAAGCTTACTTGAGAACTAGTTCTCAAGCATTTGTATGAAGCAGCATTTAATATTCAAATATTTTATTAGCCAAGATTAGAGCTTTTCCTGTGCTGCATAGATAATATGTGCTGATTAGTTACTATGAGGTCAATATCAGGGTTGCTGTCAGTAATGTAATTCCTGTACTTGAGTTGAAGTCAGGCTTGACAAAGATGTTTTATAGTTCATCCACATCACCTCAGCCATGAGAAATCGCCCATGCCATTGGGTGTCCTCTGGGTTTTTGTGTCTCCAGGAGGAGATGTCAGAACTGCGGGGGATGATTAGGCTGACAGAGAAAGAGAGACGTTGTTTGGAATGGACGCTGACGGCTCAGAGGGCACAGGATGTGGCTGGGGCACTGATCGCAGAAAGCCTTCGGGAGGAGCTGGAGGACCGACAGGCAGAGAGGCAGGTGCGTTTATCAACATGATGTCTCCAGAATTATTATCATTATGGGCTCAACTATTTTATTTCACCATCAATAAGAAGGGAAGTTTGTTCAGTATGGCCCTTTTATATTGGTCTTGGTTTGACAACGGCACTGATTGGTTTGACAATAATGGATGGCTGGTGCAATATCCAAACATAACATAACTTTTATTTGCTTGTATGTGTTTTGGTTTCAGAAATTGGTTGAGAAGGGGGCTAAGATGGATTCTGGCGGGGGCATCCCTGGTCCCCGAAACCGCACCATCATACGAGAGCTCCAAGCGGCCCTTCAGCGGTGAGGACCCTGTGATGTAGAACTTTATAGCAATCAAGGTGTATTTCTGTCACAGTTTATTAACAGCAATGGACAGGGAATCAGAGTCAGGGCCCTCTGGCAGCACAAGGAGAGCAGTAGCATTATTGGAGAGATAATTTATATATGCCATCAGCATTGTGGGAAACTGAGCGGCTGGCACCCTTATAGAATGTGTGTGTTTATAGAGCGTTTATCTGATCATGATAAACTCAGTCAGTGCAGGCCTCACTGCAGACATCTGCCGCTTGGCTTTGGACGGTTGCTTAGAAACAGGCACCTACATAATGCAGTATGTTGATGCTGACTGTTATTGTATTCCTGTTGAATAGTGACTGTAGTGCCGCAGTAAAAACTGTCTTTCAGCTTAATTTGTCCATTTCTTAAAAACTTCTTTTTTACATGTTAAATCACATTTATTTGTGTTTTTTAAAGCCAGGATGACATTCTGTGTGTGTTTTGGTGTCTTTTTAGGGAGCAGATGTTGAAGAGACGGGTGACAGCCCTTCGGGACTCATTGGATACTGTGCTGATAGACAGCGCCACCCGAAGGAGATGTAGTGAAGAGGAGAGAGCACAGCTTGCCCTTGCTCACAGGTAAACGGTTCAGGCATGACCAGGCAAATGTTACTTAGATTTGCCAGCATAAATAAACTCTCCTCTCTCTATTACTAAATGCCTTCCTGTTCCCAAAGGCACCGTGCAGGAAGGTGACAAAAAAGTGATAGTCTTACCAACCCTGTGATTGAACTAATTATTTGGAAACACTAATTAACATCATTAATGCTTTTAATTCATTTCAAAACAAAAAAACAATGAAAAACCCTGAGTCTGAGTCTTGCAGTTAAACTGTTATGTTTAGTGCTGTTTTGGGGTCTTTGCTCGCCATGAACTCTTTCTTTCGCGTGCACATACACTAAACGTGGAAGGCTGACCGCCTGCTGTAATCTGTAGCAAAGCTGCTGGGACGTACCGAAGTGCACGCAGGAAGTACCGCGAGCAGTTGTGGCGGCTGGAGCGCCAGGTGACCGCCATGTCCGAACGCCATGCAACGCAGATTGCCAACCTCAAGGCCACGCTCGAGTCCCTGGAGTTCAAGAGGGAAGAGACGGTGCTGTGACGACAGCTCTGTGGTCTCTCTCAGGGCTGGATCTGCAGACAGACTGGAAAAATAGAGGTGCTGAAGACTCCTCATACTCCACCTGGTTTGTGAGGAAGCACCCGTAAAGACGTGAAACACATCACTCCTCTGTCTCTTCTGTTTTTGTGACGCTATCGCCTGCCTGTCATGCTTTCCTTCTAATAGGAAGCACCCTGAGTCTGACAACTGAATTTTATGTAACAAGAACTCATGTGGATCATCCATTCCTGGATGGTTGCATGTGACAAGGAAGCAGTTGTACTGCCTGAGCCACAAAGCACAGGTAGATACATGTCTGCTCTCTGAATGACATGCTACGTTAATGCAACATAAACATTTTTAATAAAATATTTCTTTAGATACATTTGTTTGCAGTGTGTACATACTTTTCATACTCAAACATTCACACGGAACAGCTGAATTTTTCCTTTCTGTGACTCTGTCCATTCCATAGATAGGCCATATTCCAAAAACCTCTGACTACATCAATACCTCCAACAAGAATTTACATGTAAAACTGTTGGAGGAAATTGGAAAAAATTCAGTTGAGAACCAGGGACCTCATCACCTTACAAGCCAAGTTTCTGTTTGCACACAAACAGAATAAGTAAAACAATAATAAAATGAGTGTATTTTAGCATTTAGATGAAAATGTTGCATGCTAGCCTGCAATAGGAATGGAACTAAATGGGGTGGGGGTGGGATGATGGAGGATGTGTTTGGAAAATCCCACCCTGCCCATTCATCTCTCTCCTCCAGGACCCCTGAGTCGCGCCCTCTCTTGGGTGGACGCCCACTCCTGAGCTCTGCCTCGTCTGGCTGCCGGCAGCTGTGCGTTCTTGCTATGGGTTATGGGCACAAAGGTCAAGTGTCACACCCATGGGGACACAAGATGCCCTGGCTGTTGTTTAAAAGTTTGAAAGAGGGTTCAGGAGGCCACATTATACTGTGAGCATCTAAAGGTCTTGATTCTCGCCTAAGCCTGCCCTTCCTGGAGAGGTCAGTCAGAGGGGGGGTTTCCTGACTCTGTGTCTTATAATGACAATCATTACCATTATTTCAGGCGATTGTCTTCAGCATTGCAAGTATTATTGCTTTTGCCTCTCCAAACACTTCCCTTACTCTTGTGGATGTCTTGTGCCATAAGGCCTATTATACCTCATAATAGTCTATAGACCTGGCCAGGGATATCCAGGGATATCGTTGGTAAGATAAAGGCTAAATTCTCAGAATTCATACAGCATCTCAGTGTATTACAAATAGGTGCATTTCTATATCCTTCTCCTACTGCGTTTCCTCAGTATTTTCTCTCTGGTATTCCATGGTCCACTTCCAAGGATAGTACTTGGTGAAAGAAAATAAAGAATATTGCGTTAGCATTTGAAATTGATCGGAGTTGCTTTGTCAGGCTGGCCTAGGTAGTGTCCATTAGTTATAATGCATCTTTAATGCCTTATTATGCATTTGGTTCACCTGCACATACTCGTGTGAGAAAACAAACGTGTCTGGTGGGAAAAGGTCATGCCCTGAAGTCCTGACAATCCCAATGTAATGACGATATACAAGATTAAACACAGTTACGGAGGAACGCGACCTTTTCTCTTATCCAGTTTAAAGTGGAAGAATATGATATGCTCGTCTTAGCTTTCATACTCCTGCTCAAGTTACTGAAAAAAGGTAGGGGACTTACCATACCATAGTCTTGGGAAACTAAGGAGTAAGGAAAATACAAGATGCTTGTGGTGAAAAGAATCTCCTTTTATAAGACAATGACAAGAGCTGTCAGTAAGAGGCCAGGGCTGTGATGAAGATGGGGTCCCCCCCTACACACACTCACACAGGGCCATGACCCACAGGGTTAAGGTCACCTCGTTTATTCCCAGCATCCCTTTCACATTTAAATGAGTTGCTCCCGTGGGCTGTAGGAAGAGATTGCAGCCTCTGCCCTAGCCCTTGTTTTCTCACAGACATCAGCTGAGGCACCTCTCCCTCTCTCTCCTGCGGGGCCTCTCGCTCTGACCTGGCGCTGCCCTCGCTGCCCCATTACACCATCCCCATTCTCGGGGGTGAGACAGATGAGAGGTCAGAATGGGCTCGTATTTAAGACGCTGGCTAGGTTTGACCTCAATCACACACAAGCCTGCTGGAAATACAAGCGAAAGACACGCGAACACATACAAAGATTCTCTAGAGTCCCTGGACTGATAAAACCTGCTTAGATAGGGCTGCTTCCAAACCCCACACCCACTCAGAGTCTGCTTTCACATAGTGTGGCATTTGGAGAGCATGGGCCTTTTCTTGACACCCTGCAACAATAAGTATCCTCTGTGCACAAAAGGCGATGTGAGGTAAAACCATTCTCAAGGGGCCCCACAGCTCTGCTCCATTCATGTCCAAACTAGGGACCAAGTTACCTCATTGAGGCTATTTAACTCCTTATACTGTAAGCACAGGATTAAATGAATGAGGTCCTTAAAGGTAAGGGCTGCAGGAGGGAGGGGTTAGGGGGAGGTAAGCAGGTTTTTAATCCACTTATGCTCGGAAATACCTTAATTGAGCTCATTAAGGCCTAATTGTGCCCGCTTTAATACCCTCTCTTCTGTCTCGCCAACTCCAGAAAATGCTGAACAGCAGATTGTGTACTTAGGTTTAACAATGATTGACATAAGAAGATATGAGTGGTCTGTCTCAGGATTGCAACTGTTCTTCATTCATTCATTCTTTTGATTTTGGTTGGGTTGAAATGGCTGATTTCAGAACAGAAATAATATCAGTTTACAACAAGCCAATAAAGTAACTGCAGATGGAGGGGGCGAAGTTAACTGGTACAACATTATATCCAGAAAAAAATATGCATCACAAAATACAAATTAAGATACCAAGAAAAGTAGAATACACTAGTATGAAGTGCACATTAGTTAACAGTAAGAGAGTGTAACACATAACAAGGAACTCATGTAATGAGTCATGCATCCTTCAATCACCCCAATTTTTTCATCTTTTCTTTTTTCTGCACTCATATGGTCATTTCATACCATGGCTCAAAAATACTTAAATTAAATATGGAAAAATCTTTCACTTTGTTTGATTCTTTGGTTTTTAAAAAGCCTAAATTATAGTATGCCCCAAATGAAATCTGTATGATGTTCAAATGTGAATACTGGACTGAATGTGTAGAGATGATGGGCTAAAGTGTGATTTCAAGTCTCTGGGTGCCGCATCCTGAAGGTTCCTACTCTTTCATTCTCCAAGGGCAATGAGCATATATCTGTCCTCTTCTCAGTTCCATAATGCTTGGAGATGATGCTAGGCTGGACTTAGTGACCTGTGCTAAGTTCCAGCTGTTACTTGTACACACAGACGCTTAAAAGATACACACAGAAAATTTCACTTGTTAGAAACATGAACCAGACTAGCCTGAATGAAGACAAATAGGGTGAGCAATTAGTGTTCATTATATTTCTTTGTCCTGGGGGTAACTTTCTAGACCGCATTACAGGGATTTGTGGTGTCACTGCATTTTGCTCAGCGCTATAAGAAAGAAACATTATCCAATGACGTGGCATTCAAAATTCCTGATTCACCACCTTGCCTGCTAGTTGATAGAAAAATTGCACTAATGAGATGACACCCTGTATTGTGATAGTCTCACATGGTTTGTAGTGTACCTCTGCAGTTTTATGGTAAGAATATTGTATCCACACAATGATACTGTTTGTTACTTGGATGTATTTTTTTCATGTCATAGCGGCAGATGTTTTCCTTCTGCTTGTTTTATGCCTATTAACCATCCTGATAAGATCAAACGTCATCCATGTTCAAGAAAATAACTGCTGCAGTGGTCAAAGGGCCGGGCTAATGGATAATGGAGGACACTGGAGGTCATGTGATCATTCACAAAGGGCTAAGCACCAGTAATGGTTAAAGTGAAAGCTATTTACAAAATCCCTACACACCTGAGCACATGGGTCCTGCATTATTTCCTCTGAGACAATGTGGTCCCCTCAGGGTACAGCATAACAGCAGCCATTCCAAGACCTTGATTCAATGGAATCAATTGTTCCAGAAAAATAAAATGACATATTATAGCTGTAGTGAGTTCATAACCTGAGTACCTCATTTTGTTCCCTGTCATGTACATGTCCTGGAATGACAATAAAAATATCCTTATCCTTAACAGATTTGATACTGGATACGTAAACAGCAGCTGGGAGATATGCTCATGAAAAATAAATAATTCGGCAGACATAATTACACCTTTACATAATTGAGGTGCCTTGTTGCTGGATGTGAAGAGGCTGTGACAGGTCAGGATCTGTATGTGCTTTGTGTGTTCAGCTAAGTGGCGTCAGCTCCAGGTCAGAGGAGGCAAATGGGTCTTTGGCTGTGTAACTCTGGCAGTGTGGCTTCTCTGATAGTAATGGTAGGCCACTGGCTGAGCTGAGGACTCCCAGACCCTGCCTCACTGGACACCATGCAGAGAGGAGCAGCATTCCTGGCCACCAGTTCAAAGGCCATCCCACTCCTTTCAACAACACACACACACACACACACACACACACACACACACACACACACACACACACACACACACACACACACACACACACACACACACACACACACACACACACACACACACACACACACACACAGCACAGTGAGAGGCAGAGAAGACAAAGAGTAAGGAATAGGACATCAGCTTCCAATTTTTCTAACAGCCAGGAGAATGATAGACTAAGGGAATGTGACCAAAAGTCAAACAAGAGTGAGTCCACCAGATACCTACATATGTAAAACTAGAGTTTGCAGACAATCACAGGGAGTTCAAACTGAATGGGCACGGTAACTTTGAGCTAATGGTCAAGAGTGTTTTAGAGACAATTTTTGTTAAATATGGCAAATGAGTGCATGTGCATAAACATTTTCAGCAGAATCTTGTTGAAAAATTGATCTTATGCACGCTAAAGACAACAGTGTTTGTCATAGTGGGCATGGCTGGGTGTGGCCAGGGACAAATACCCCTAACAATTAAATTGCATCCTGGCTTGAAAGACTTTAAAAAAACATTGGAAAGATATACAAGATATTTATTTATTTATAGAAGATATATAAGACATTATTTATCAATTTTTATTTTGTTTTATTTGTACTTATAATCTCCATCAGATATCTTCTTGAATTTCTTTAGCAAGCCTAATTCTGCGGTGTCCTTTAGAAAAATCAGTTTTTAGATTTTAGGAATGACTATTCCAGCTGCAGTCAATCATCTCATTACCCATCCCACATCATCTACAGTGTGCGCATGCATGTGTGCGGGGGAGGGATTTTTATTCTCAGTAACTATGCTGTTTTCTTCTTGATGTCCTCTAATGTATTTGACTAATTGCACAGATTTCAGATTTTCCTTTTACATTTATTTTAAGAAAGGTTCTTGCTTGTTATCTACAAGCATTAGCATTCTACTGGGAAACTGAAAAAATGCAGTAAAATTTCCCACAAAACTTCCTGCAAAATTCTAAGTTTCAGGTCTGATCTTAAGGCATGTGTCAGCTGAGCTGTAATTGAAGAAATAAGAGTGCTTACACTGGGTACCCCGCTGCCACTTAATCTTTCATTTTTTGTGACGCTTGGTCTTTTTCTACATTGCAGTTAGGAAGTCACCACTCCAAATTTGTCCTCTTGGATTTCTGATTATTTATCACTTTATAGTGTTGATTTCCCATAAACCCAAGAACTCCAGACGGTCCCAAAGAGGCTGATATCAAATAGATGTGATGTAATGCTGGGTGACTCAACTGGAAACGTGGAAATGACCTGTGCTGTCAGTTCATAATCACCGCCACACACACGCAGACTAAATTAAAAGAGCTTTAATTCAGCTTAGCACAGATCTCTGAAAATACACTGCAGAGACAAAAGAAGATGACAATGCCACAAAAAGTCAGATGGTATTTTGAGTGCTTGAGATTTGCAGAGTTCTGTTTATTTTTTTCTACAGGGAATGGATTGTGATTAAATTGATATTGTAAATATGTTTATTACTAAACTGAACCCAAACACCATTTCATGGCCTTCAACATCAGGCAACAGACCATATGTGACCACTTGCTCTGTAATGTTATAACAAGGCATATGACTGTTATTTGACATTGTGAAGCTTTTCTTTTCTTTTTTCCTTTCTCTCATTTTTTGTTAATTTCCTGAAACTGTCATGCTGATCACGGAGGCCAGGCGGGGGTGGTTAAGGCATTCTGACCTTTTGCGCTCATCACTAATCTGAATCTGCCTTGGCACAGAACAAGACAACAAGCCTTTGTGGGCAGCAGGGCTGAATTAAAGCACTGAAGAGGCAGAGTACACCTCTTACTCACTTCCTTTCTCACAAAACAGAACTTTTCAGACTGATCATTGGAAGCAAACATGGAGAGGACAGGACAATACTGATGCCAAAGGGAAAGACCATAGAAACACATGTCCTTCTGATATCTGACAGAATTGTTTTAATTATTATGGCTGGATTACATTAAATGATACAGCAGTGGAAAATACACTCTGTGTGAATGCAATTTGATATGATATGACATATGCCTAAACATTTTTTGAGACAGTGATGAAGATAACAATCTATTATTCATTGATGTGAAAAGCAGCATACTTCTGAAATTGGAAATAAAAATGTAAAAACTGGGAAATGACAAAGAATGACACAGATCATTTTCTGTTAAAATATGCTAAACATAAATCATGTGGTCTGAACCAGTGACAGTGGGGTTTTATGTCTTTTTATGTCTTGTTTAACTGCCTATTTCATTTTATGGCAAGTTCTGTGTGAGATTTCCAAACAGGAGCATTCAAATTAATAGTGGGGTTGGGGGGGATCAAAATAAATGAAGCCAAAGTGCTACAGAAGGTAATGTCATTCTCCCCCCAAGACATACATAGGTAACATACTTGTGTTTTAAAAACATATCAAAAATGAAACACAACTATTATACAGGTCTGAGGTAATCTAGAAAAAGAAAAAAAACATGGGATTAAAATAAAAAACTTGTTTTTTTGGTAAGCAGATGTTTTTTGTTGTTGTTTTTTTGGCAGTGTTGGGGTTAATTCCCTTGCAATGTGCTTTGAGGCAGGCCTGGGGTCAGGGCTTAAAGAAGGAGAGCAGCACCACATTCTTTTTGAATGTGTGTAGCCCTCTGGTGCAGCCCAGCAGCCCACTCTCTGCTCTTTGACTCCAATGTCCATATAAGGCAGGGACTGCCATGGCAACCAGAGGGCTTGAATAGCAGTGTCAAATCCCTGTGCACACAGACTCGCTCTCTCTTACACACAGGGCAAGGGAGGGGGGGAGAGAGAGAGAGGGAGAGGGAGGGAGGGAGAGAGACAGAGAGGGAATAGAGAGACAGAAGAGAAGAGGCTCTTTGGCTGCTTACAACAACAGCCAGCCTGCCCAGCGTCTTGCCGTGTTTTCTCTTGGTTGCTTTAATTTATGCTTGTGAGGGCCAACAAAGAAAAAAGCTGACAAAAAGCACACAGTCCTTCCCCCAGCCTTGTTGACGGGAACGGACAAGAGCTTAGGCCTCAAGCCATTCCAGCTGGGGGCAAGCACTGACGAAATAAGAGGGGGAAAGAGACAGAGAGACACTTGGACAGCAGAGCTTTCGTTGTCTCTCTGACAGCTAAGGTCTTACTGGGCTCCCCCACATCACTTCTCAAGCAGTGAAGCCACAAAGCCTGGAGGAGAGGGAACAGCAAGATCTAGGCCTTGTTTCACAACAAACAACACAGAGGGTACTTCCTCGAACTTTGATCCTGTTTTAGACAGAGAGGACGAGTGGGAGACGACAGAGGGAGCTCTCCTTGAGCAGTCTTTGTTTTCATTAAAAAGCATCAAAACAAGGAAACTTTCAGACTACAATTACAGGTTGGACCTGCTTGGCACCTTTTGATCCTGTTGACCTGGAAGAAAATCCTGCAAAGCAAAAAACGGAAATACTGCCCAAAGGCACTCTGGGAGTTCAGCACATGTGGACTTTTTACCTTGAACGTTTGTTCTTAGTTTGCTGTTCTTAGAGGTTGTGATTCCAACTGTGCACGTCCTACACAAACAAGCTTGAACTTTTCAGGACTGACATCGAAGACCTTTCAAGAATCTGTGTTTTGGATGCTTAAGTATCACAAAATCTAGATTTGTTTTAGCAATATCTACATGTATTTTCCTTTTTATATCTGGAGCAGTCATGCAAGAGTAAAGTGATACTAGCATGGTGCTGTCAGATTGAAAGATACCACTTTCTCTGCACATTAAGAACTGGTTTGACTGGTTTGTGAGAGTAGGATAGTTCTGTTTTCCCTTGCTTGCTTTGACATTGCTGAAGTGTTTTTCTGGAGGAATCTACATAAGAGGACACCAAGTCATTTCTCCGTCCTGAGAGGGGCTATGTTCCCCCCCCTCTAAGTTTTGTGTCCAATGAGACTTGTGGAATTTTTTTGTCCATTTTCTACAAGAGCGTGAACGTCTGTGTTTAATTTATTGTTTCCTGTGAAAAGGGCAGGTTGGGCTCTGTTTCTTGCCTGAACTGTGAACTGGTCTGTGAATTGGCAAGCTTTTGAAAAGACAGGAGGAGTCAGAGGACTGGGGAAACAGAAAAACACAAGAGTGAATGAGCAGAGAAAGAGAGAGAAAGGGGACAGAAGAAAGGGGTGTGAGAACTGTGGATAAACAAAGCAGGAGTTAGTCAGCTCAGTGGGACAAGAATTTCCAGGTCACTCCTGTGTGGTAGGAATCACAACATCTGAAGAGAAACAAAATCCAGAGCAGCGTTTTTGTTTCATTCTCATTCATAATTGGCAACAGTCTTTAAAACGTTCATTTAACTCTTTTTGCTCAACATCTGTGTCGGATTTGACTCAGAAGCGGAACTCATACAGTGAGAATTTGAGCTGGTGCTACTAGAGTTGCATCTTTAAACAAAGTTTATAGGCTAATATCAAACGCCCAAGCACCTGAGGTGGGCGGAAGTTCCAGACTCACTTTCGCTGGGCAGGCCTTGTGGTACAGCGATGGCCATGGTGAGCGGGGGATGGGGCGATCCCGACAGGGACACCAACGGGCTGGGGGAGAAGGGTTACCTGAGGGGCGACGAGGACGACGGGTCCCCCCAGGCGGGGAGCAGTGACATCGAAGTGGGCGAGGACGACAAGGCCTGCGTGGTGGACTGCGGCGTGTGCGGGGATAAGTCCAGTGGCAAGCACTACGGCGTCTTCACCTGCGAGGGCTGCAAGAGCTTCTTCAAGAGGAGCATCCGCCGCAACCTCAGCTACACCTGCAGGTAAGGGGGGAGGGCCTGGCGCTCCGTCGCGCTGTCCCAGCCTCACACGCACACTGGGCACACTCATCCCACACACGAGAAACACTGTACTCCGTAGCATGCATGTGGCCATGTGCGGCACACAGTGTGTCCACATTCATTCCTGCCTCTCATGTATCTCAGAATGTTCCCATTGCTGCATGTGCAATGCAAGTAATCTGGAAAACATGCCTTATTCACCATCAATATTCAGCGTTCACATGAAATGCAGAATTGCCTTTATTTTCACAATAGATTTAGAATACCTAAAAACTATCATCCATTTTTCAGAAATATATCTTTCTTTTGTCATTTGTTATATCTGGTTACTCATGGCTTACACCATTGTATATAATGCATGGTGTGTCTATTAGTGAACGCAGAAATTAACTTCATTGTACTTTTGTTCAAATATATTATCTGAGTGTTATGGTGTTAGGATGTGCAAAGATATCTCAGATATCACAATGTACAGGCCAGACAATAGTATTATGTGCACACATCACAATCATTTATACTTGCTAGCAAGACACATATTTCCCCACACACAATCGTAAGAGTACTCAGACTATACATGAAGGTCACATGCAGAGTAAGATTCACTGATACATATCTAGCACACTTTTTTGTTAAAAAACATTACATTCTACCATAAACAGCCATTTTCTGTTCATTGACAGTAACTCAATCCAATGTCACAATCTTTTAGAGAAAGATTCTTAGTTCATACACAACTGATTGTGAGACTTTAAAAAAGTTAGTTGTTAATTCAGTTTGTCTGTGCTGCCAAACTGCTTTTCCCCCTCGTTTATCAGAGCTTATGAGTAACAGGTTTTTCCTCAAGTGTCAGCATTCTTTGCTGTAATTGGCTTATCTTAACCTTACCTTCTACATTACAAGGTAATGTGGGCTAATGATTCACAAACGTCCCCATTCTGTGCTTTGAGCGCACCTCAAACATGTCTGCTTACAGAGGGCAGTGATCGTAGAAACAGATTCATTGGGATGTGTGTCAGGAGGCATATGGCAGCCGAACCCCACCACCTCAGTCAGTTTTAGCTGGAGTTACAAAAAGAAACTGAGAGACAGCAATCTGGAAAGTGGGCCGGGGTTCACTGCTATGGAACAGAGGGCAGTGTTGTTCTGATACTCATGTCAAACGCAGGTCGAATCGAGACTGCCAGATCGACCAGCACCACCGCAATCAGTGCCAGTACTGCCGCCTGAAGAAATGCTTCCGTGTTGGGATGCGTAAAGAAGGTAAGGATCTCACCACACACACACAGCCCAGGGCTCTCTCACTCCACAGCAGCTGAAACACTTCGCCTCATGTACTATAAGTTATCACCTATTTGCAAAATTGCTGAATTCGGTGCTTCCACAACTGAATATTTTTATTATCTATTAAATTCACTTATCTGAGAGGATGCCCCCTCGTGCCTCTGCATTCAGAAGTTCAGGAGCGTAGACCTAAAATCATTAAAGTTGTTCTTTACTTAGTCAGACAAAAAAAAACTGGGACAAGACTGAGGAGTGTCAGGGCCAAATCCTTCTACTGCGAAAACCTCCTATTCTACATGCGAGCCCCCATCCACACACCTCATCGCTGTGCAGCTTAACTGAGTCACTGCCAAGCCAGGGCTCAGCGTGCGTCAAGCCCGGCTAATCTCCTGTCTGCTTGTGTGAGGGAGATTCACCTCGGAGACACGCGCTTCTGACAGCCCGCATCCTGAGAAGAGCCGCTGAGTCACGTTTCCCAGCACAGCGGTGGTGCGAATCTCCCGCTGCTTCGCCCCAACCCTCCAGCCTCTATCTCGAGCAGGCTGGCAAAATAATAGCCCAGCAGCTGGCCCCCTCTCTGTAGTATTAACTTTGCCGTAGAGTCCAAAGGGAAGACAAGCTTTTCCAGAGGTGAGGAATTTGCTCTCTGAGTCCTTGGCCCCTCACATTCTCCTGAGAAAATAGCACATGTCCAGGAGTGAAATAAACAAATAACAACGACTATATTCATAAAACTGTCAAAATGTGTTTAAGAAATACAGATATGACATACAAATAAGACTTACTAATTGCTGTTTGCACAAATTCACTAAAATTCAATTCATAAACAATGTTTTGAAAAAAATGAAAAATACATTCCATGGCACACGTATGTATCAAATGTGTGAAAGTAGCAGTAATTTATTAAATTGCACTATGCATGAAATATTGTTTTATCTAACGTTTACTATGTTTTCATAAGCATGTGAAAGGTCAAGCACTGAGAGTTGAAGCGAGGACAAGAGTTGGGCAGTCCCCTCTGCCCTTTAAAAATGCTTTTCCTTCCACTGGAAGCTGTTCTGACCGGTTGCTGACAGCAGACTTACGCAATATTCTGCCACCAAATAATATTTACACCACATACTATAACCTGAAGCCCATTTCTGAGAACAGAAGTGAGCAAAAATGAAAAACAAAAACAACAGAATTCCCTCTGTTCATTACTGAAATCCTGAAGAAATGTCACAGAAAATAAGCACTCAAGTATCTTAAACTCACCAAGTGTTTTTGTCAGGGTCAGAAAACAACAAATTAGATGTAAACACTTCCTAAACAACAACTGGTAAATTAGCCCACTGCAAATGCACTGTGTCTAATAGTGATCAGTGGTTGTAAATTTAAGATTATTGTTTTATGAGTAACACCTCAGTGTGACAGAATCTACTCCTGCTGTAGTAGTAAACAGCCTAGGATAGGCTTACATTGTGGTAAAAATACAAACCCAATGATGCCTTGTAGGAGAGCTGTGAGTATGTTTGTGTGTTATTACATTTAAAGGAAGTGGCCTACTGTCTGTATTTGAACATGGTCATGTGAGTCCATTTCATGGTCAAAATAGCCTCAAATGCCTCTTTCAAAACTACTACCCTCTCCACCCCCGAGCAAAGGCATGTGACAAAGCTATTTCCCTCTGCTAAGGTCAAATCACTGTCAATGTTTAAATATGTACTTTGCATTGAGCTGGCACACGACTCAAAGTGTGCTAGCCAGGTTATTCATGTTTTGTTTCAACTCAAAAGAAGGTCAGAATTGTTTCCCCACTTCCTGGAAGTGGCTGGTTAACCTTGACCGGTTCAGCAGCTTTGTCCTTCAGAGTGGAGTCTCTGACAATTCAAAGTTCACTCCCCAGGCATGTACAAAATATGCAGTGCCAAAACACATGACACTCAGCATTACAGAGATGGACTGGGGCAACAGTGATAGACTAATGTTGTATCTAGGGAGTGGACCTGTACATCAAGTTGCTTTATGTAACAGAGATTCAGTCTGCTATTAATCTGCCAGAACTCCCACAGAAAGTCACTGCATAACTCAGTCTTGGCCTGTTCCCCCGCCCTCCCCTCCAGCAGTCCAGCGTGGACGCATCCCGCCAACACACGCAGGCATTAGCCCCACATCCGTGCCCGGGGGCGGTGCTGGCAGCGGAGTGGGGGCAGGCGAGTTCTTCAACGGGCAGCCGGTGTCTGAGCTCATTTCTCAGCTCCTGCGGGCGGAGCCGTACCCCAGCAGCCGGTACGGGCCCCAGTACGGCCACCAGCAGCAGCAGCTCCAGGGAGGCGGCGGCTCCATCATGGGCATCGACAACATCTGCGAGCTGGCGGCCCGCCTCCTGTTCAGCACCATCGAGTGGGCGCGCAACATCCCCTACTTCCCCGACCTGCCCGTGTCGGAGCAGGTGGCCCTGCTGCGGCTCAGCTGGAGCGAGCTCTTCATCCTGAACGCGGCGCAGTCTGCCCTGCCCCTCCACATGGCCCCGCTGCTGGCCGCCGCCGGCTTCCACTCCTCGCCCATGTCGGCCGAGCGCGTCGTCTCCTTCATGGACCAGGTGCGTGTCTTCCAGGAGCAGGTGGACAAGCTGACGCGCCTGCAGGTGGACTCGGCTGAGTACAGCTGCCTCAAAGCTATCGCTCTCTTTTCCCCTGGTGAGTGACAAGTCTCTGTTTGCCCAGCCAAATCCGCATCACTCACCCTGTCTCACCCCTACAGCAAACAATGACCCATCACTACTCCTTTAGCTCAGTAACTCTGATCCGTTCCTATAATGTGGTACAGATGCAAAGTGATCACATGTTTAGCACTGCTCTGAGATCAGTGGTACTACAGTTGTATGGAGTAGAAAATAGAAAGTAGAAAGGAGTGCAGCCTCTTCCAGTAGTCTGCTTGTTTGCTACACATGAGAATGAACTTTGGTAGCTTATTTAAAGGCAGGGGTGAGGGCACTTGTAGCCTGAGGATTTGAATTCCTGTCCAGGGGATGGACCTTTACAACCTTCTGCTAATGCAATTAGTGGTAATCAGAGAAATCCAATTTAGAAAACAATTAGGAATAGATGTGCTATGTTTGTACAACAATTTCATTAGATGGTACTTTTTAAAGTCATGTATTATTACTGAAATAGTGCTTTAATGAAAATAGGCATGTTAAATTACCAATGAATTGTGCAGCAGTACATATTTTGGAAATGAGAACCTGTTTATCCATTCTGTCAAAATCCTCAATGTTCTGTATTTAAAATATAGTATTTTACACAGAATCTATATAGAATGCATGAATCCTGTATGAAAACCATTGTGTTTTCATAATGTAAATGTGAAGATATACGGTATCTGTAGTATTCTGCGCCCTCTCCTGGAGAGTATATGTAATTGCACACCACAGTCATAACCACAGATTTTCAACAGTGTAAAAGGTAAATGTACTCATACACAAGCATACTGAGTCTCACAAAACTATTTTGGGTAAGATCCCCATATGAAACTGTGTTGCTATTACTGTTGTTGCTCCCTTGATGCATGTCTTAGATATCATGCCATGTTTGTCTTGTAAGTTATTTAATCTGGATAAAAGCATCAGTCAGTTAAATTAGATAATAGCATTTATGTTAAGCATGAAAAGCTCCACAGTTAATTACACAGTGAAGTCTAGAGTCCTGGCGTATTACATTACACTGTAGTACAGCACATTATATGACCCTGTTGTACAGTGTAGTACATTACAGTGCAACAGCATAGTAAAGCACATTACCCTGTAGTACAGTAGTACTATCTTATAGTGCAGAATAGTACAATACAGTACATTACATTATAGTACAGAACAGTACATGAAGAGTGCTCATCCTGTATGTGTGGCTGCTGGATTGAAGCCTGTCCTGTACTCCCTTATGTCTGCAGATGCCTGTGGACTGACAGACCCTGTGCATGTGGAGAGCCTGCAGGAGAAGGCCCAGGTGGCACTGACGGAGTATGAGCGTCTGCAGTACCCGGGTCAGCCGCAACGTTTTGGGCGTCTGCTCCTCCGCCTACCTGCCCTCAGGGCCGTGCCCGCTTCACTCATTTCCCAGCTCTTCTTCATGCGTCTGGTTGGCAAGACCCCCATCGAGACTCTTATCCGTGACATGCAGCTCTCCGGCAGCTCAATCAGCTGGCCCTACGTCCCGGGGCAATAAGGCTCCCCGATCTGCTCCCACTCTGGCACTAATGTCTGCACCACTGGACACTCTCTGGTACCAGGCCTAGGGCACCCAATGCCCTTTTTATTCGTATACACGTGTCCTGTAACAGTGTAGCTTTTCTTTATATCACAAACCCTGCTCTGGTGCAGTATCTCCTGGAATTGTCCTGGGAGTTTCACTACTCTGCATGGCTGGAGGTCTTTGTGAGACAGAAAAATATTTAATGGCTTTACAGGGGTGATGTTGATTAGTTATTGGACACATGGATGAATGACAACTGTAAGCTTTTATGGCTTTATGGCCTTTAATTTCTAGGTTTTGTCACAATTGTCTGGGGCTCAATGGCAATCTGCCCTCTGACACTGTCCAGCCCTTTTTTAGCCTCCTTTTTGAAAATCATGTACACTTTAGATGACAAAGGCTAGAAATTTGTCCACTCTGTAACATATTTTGGAATATAAAAGAATTTAAGGAGAACGCTTTAAGAGTTTACAGAATGAAAGGCCAATGCCCATACCAGCAGCATACTGGCATTGCTACAGCAACAGTAAGACCTTGGAGCTGTCATTTATATTGGTGGAATTCACACTGAAACCACAGCACTACGAGCACAAAAAGTAATCTGAGAATTGTGCTGCAATACAAACTCATGAGCCAAATCTTGTCATAAACCCTATGTAAGGGACCCTTTTCTTTCAAAAATGAGAATGTTTATTTTTTGAAAACTACTACATAACTGCGATGGGGCTTTACTATTCATGTACTTGTTAGCTGAAAAAAAAAATTATATTCATAAATGTGGATGGATATTTTGAAATATAAACAGCCCAGTAACAATCTTAAAACTGGCATGACGCAAGTGGTCTTATCTGTTTTACACCAAATAATATAGGGCTGCACATGTGAAATACAACTATAATTTTAGATCAGATTAAATCCATGTGATGATTTAAATATTATTGAGCACGACATGTGCAAATTTCACACTTCTGGTCATTGGGGAGACATAAATTCTGGACTTTTGGTATATGTGGTAATTGTTAATGGCAAGACATGGTTTGTGCTAAAATTAGGTATGAAAATACCTAATTTTACCACTAGTAATTTTGTTCCTGAATGTAATCAAAAATGTAGCTTAACATTTTTAGTGTACATATTTAAAATTGCAACTGGGTACACCAACCAAGCTGTAGATTGCTTAAAAAATACAAAGACTGTTCAGCCTGAAGTGATATGTAGACTTGACCGACCTTGTTCAACACACATATGAACAAATTCTCAACTCGCAAAGATGAAAATACCTCTGGCATCCTTCGAGAATTTTTGTTGTACTTTCTTACAGTTAGCTAGCTGACATTTCCGTACACCACAAAATTCTGCAAAAAATGTTGATGCAACAGAACACAAACCTTGGGATTCATGCATTTCCAACCTTTCAGTAATGTGCCAGGACACTTCACTGTGCACTACACTTGAAGTGAGATGGGTTTTTCGTTACAAACAGTGCAATGTGCTTGCACATGAAATGAGCAGTTTCAATGTGAAAACACAACACTGCCTCTGCTGTATTTGAGAAGATGCCCTAAAAGGACTGGTGAGCCCCTGGCAAAGGCAGCCAGGGCCTGAACCCCTATTCCTAGGATCAACTAGGACTTACCTCATGCCCTCGCCTTCATGAAAAACATGGGAGACCTGAACAGAATATGTCAGTGAGAGGATTTCTTCACAAATGATGAATTTATTCCTATCATTGTGTTACTTCTCCAGCTTTTTGTATTCATGTCTATAACTGCAAATTAATAACCAAAATCACAATGTGAAGATGTGCATTTCCTTCTATCATAAAGTCAAAGTGTAATCTATACATATATATACATATATATTCATATACAAATATATATATTTTTGGTTGTGAATGTTAAATTTTATGCTGTTTTCTCATTGAATGAGTATGTGGATCAGGACTTCTGTTTATAATAGCCTTTCTGTAGAAGAGACTTGCAAGAGGATGCTTTTGACTTTTGACATGTCTTTTTATGATGACATACTGATATTACTGCAGGCTTTTCCTGGCCTGTTCCCAGTCAACTAACCTATTCTGCTGTTACTACATTTCAGCACCACTGCTATTTATTAAAGGTGAATGGACATAGATCCATTCTCTAGACAGACCCAAAACAGCATTGTATATACTTCTCAACTTGACATACTTGTATATACTTCTCCCATTTGAGTATTTGAGTGGCCAGGTGTGTGACAGACATGTCTAACCCCTGTAAAATAAAGAATGCTTCTTATTGGATTGGTGGCCTTGTTTTGACAAAACATGTGAAAACTCAATGCATATGTTTTTGTAACAAAGATAGTAGTCATATTAACAGCTGATTCATAAAAAGCATTGATGAAACCGACCAACACAGCACAGGATGCCATTTTCGGTTCATCCAGCAGGGGGCAGAAAAAGACAGTCTGCAAAGAGTCATTCCATTTCAATAGGGAGCATAGCTAGTGAGGGGAGGTGATTTTAGCAAATTGGTTGACAACTTAGAAAACTTGTAAATGACAGCTAATAATGTCTACTGAAAAGCAATAAAAAAGTATTTTACATTGAAAAAGGTGCCTTTTGAGTGAGTGCATGAATTGTGATTATTTATGGCCTGTATCAATGACACCCAGAGCATTTTGGCTTTACAAGCAGTAGTTTAAGGAGGTGTCTCTGGTTTGTGTTTATTCGATTAAAAGGAGTAAAATGAGAACAAGGCCATGACCATGTTTCATTTTATACAGTCACACAAAAATAACTCACATTTTTACCATTGTGCCCCTAATAACTAGAGATGGAAGTATAATGGAAAATCTACATGTTTTAGGAGCTTAATGCTGAATAACGAGTGAGAGAATTATATTAGGTTAGAAAATGAATATTTGTACATTTATTCTGTATAAGAAAACATTTTCATGCAATTACATGTAAGACAATGGCATCACTTCAATCAAACGTGCTTTAAAAACAAAATATGTATATGCATAATGTATAAATATTTTGTAGAATTAAAGAAAAACAATTTCACTTATAAAAAGTCAAAGGAGCCAGTACAGTATAAAAAACAACTTTCACAAACTACCCTTTCATTGAAATGATGAATAATTGCATCTTTATATGGTATGTGTTCGTATTTCATGATTAGATATGGCATTTGGTGGATTACTAACCTATTGTAAAATAAAAAGACAACAGACAAAACGAAATTGAAATATTAAACTATAAAGCTTCCAGCCACTTTCCTGCATAATTAAATTTAAAAGTGGGTTTGCATAGGATGTTGATTCATACAGCATTTATAGCATTTACAATGACTCCAAATCATAATATTTACATGCTAAAACACTAATAAAAGCCATAGCAACAGACAGATATTGGTCACACAACGATAGAGGGTATCCTTCATAGTTCTTGTTTTTAGGTTAAGAGCATCTTGCCATTTTCGGTTTGGAGCTGGCACTCCAAAAACAGTAGGCATACTATGTAAATATTTCCCATCCAATAAAGTCAGCCTTCCAAATGTAGCAAAATTACAGATTTGCATGCCATCAATGCTTTGGGAATATTTGCTCTGTGATTAGACTAAACGAAACAACTTAACTACAATATGTTATATTGTCATCTTCAGATAGCACTCAAAAATAGAATGAAAATTGGTTATAAAAAGCTTTTCCAATTCTAAATCCTGTGTCACAGCAAAATGTTGCTTAATCCCTTATTTTAACTGAAAATGATGACATGAATATGACATTTAAACTCTCAATGGAAGGAACCAAAAGAGAAGCAGTTAGGTGCAGGTTATCTGACATGTGGGACTATAGCAAAGCGTAGACAGCTTTAAAAGAATAATGTAAAAGCATTTACAATTCTGGTAAGAAATTTGCAGAGTTCTCTACCAAAAATAAATAAAGGCACATGGAGGTCCACTTAATAAGAAGCAAGGACAAAAATTGTAAACTCTGGTCTCTTATGTGCTGCAGTGTAGTACAGCAGGAGTTTTCCAGTAAAACTGGCAACTGACACTTTAAGTCAACCACACACAATATTCTTCTTATTGTTGCCACCTTACATTAAGAGAACAAGTCCAAATTAATTTTCCATATCTGAGGCAAACAGTAAATGATAAAGCCCCAGGTGCACTTATCACTAGAAAGGACTTTCCATTAACCTTTTCCAGCCACACACATAGAGAACAATGCCATGTACAACAAAATATTAAGCGAGAGTGTACCTGCCCAAACACCAAAAACTGCATAGCGGAAAAATCAAGTGATGCTACATGTATGGAATAACCATCTGAGAGCCATTTCCAAACGGCCCTGTCTTGTCCCAGCAACTGCCCCATCAGTGAAACACTTGTGGGTGCAGAGCAGTCTCAAGCTCAAACACATACCTGAAGCAAAAAGACTGAGGGTGGTGTAAGGAAGGTGCAGTGAGAGGACACATTAGGGAACTGCACCAATTGTCACAGGTGTCCATTCCCCCAAAACCCTGTCACCCATCTGTGTGTGAGGTCAGACTGGGTGCGGCTCTGGCCTGGGGCAGCTTTGGTTTGAGGGTCCCGTTGAGCCCACATGGGTCACTATGAGCTGAGCTTTGGGGGTTCTGTCTGTAGTGGGGGTCTGCTTTAAGAGTGTCCCTTGTCGTAGTTCTTTACCATGCGTTTGATGTGGAAGAGTTTATGTCTTAGCTCCTTGCACTGGAGTTTCTTGGTCTGATACTCTGGCGTCTGGAAAGATAAATAATTTTAAAAAATCAATTGTCAGAAAGCTTAAAGAAGAGAATGAGGTGCTTGCACACTTGAACATGAAAAATGGGGATACAACATTCAGGGTAAACCTGCATCCTTCAGCAATCATAGCCCTATTCACTTCTCATTCCTTTTTTTTCAAACAATTCATAGCTGAGTGGGCAGTGGTGGTTCTGTGTGGCACCAGTGAAGGTTCACTCACCCGCTTCAGGTCCTTCAGTCGGTTATATTCCTCTGCCACAGCCTGAGAGACAGGAAGAGAGGGTAGGTCCTTCATTGTGCATATCCACAAAGTCTAAATTCAGTGGTCAGTAAGCGTGTTTCCCATCCTCTCTGTCATGTAGGCATTTCCTTCAACAGTCAGAGTAAAGGTGGCCTGTACCCACCATCACCCCTCCTGCACTCCCCACCCTAACAGATGCTATACCAGCCTGTGCTAACATTAAACAATAAGCAAGCTTAAATGTAGGAACATTACTGTATCTGTTACAGGTATGTTTGCTGCAAATTGCCTCTTCCAATGCAGAGTGCCACTGCAGAGAGTCCAGATTAATATACAAACCATAAACAAGATGCTACAGGAAGATAGCTTGAACATGCACGTATATTTATTCATGCTGATCCCCAAATTACAGGAAATCCTGTATTCTGAGGACATCTCTGTGCCTAACCTGGTATTTGGCAGTGCCTTCGTCCAGTGTGTCCAGCTCCCGGCTGAGCTTGTTCATCTGGTCATGGATGTCATCCATTTCTGCACACAGGTGCTTGTACTCTTTCAGGTCAGAGTCAAATTCCCTCTTATACTCTTGGCGTTGTCCATCAGATGTGATTTCTGGGTACATGCTGATGGAAGAAAATGTGAAAGTAAAAGGCATTGCATTAATCCCTCTGCTGATTAAATTGACTTTAATCCCCCACATATATATATACACACACACACACACACACACACACACACACACACACACACTAGGGCTGCCCCCTGAAAGTTGACGAGTCAAATCATCTGTTTGAGACCCGTCAGTTGACCGAGATTCTTCAAGTCGAAAAATTTTGAATGTCTTAGTTGCATAGGTCTGCACACCCTTAAATTAAGGTGGAAGCACATTTTCCTTTGATAACTACAGTGTGTCTATTTGGATACGTGTCCAACTTCTCACATCTACATTTTCCAATTTCCTCCCATTCTTCTTTGCAGTAGAGTTTGAGTTCACTTAAATTGCAAGGGGACCACTTCAGGTCAGTTCAAAGATTTTCAGTGGGGTTGAGGTCAGGGCTCTGACTGAGTAATTCCAGGACATTGATCTTCCCTTTTTCGAGCCAATCCAATGCTTTGGGTCATTGTCATGCTGAAATCGGAAATTCTTCCCTTCTCTTCAGCTTTTTTGAAGAGGGCAGTAGGTTTTTCTCTAAAACTTTCTGGTATTTTGCACTATTCTTTTTCCCCTCTGTTGTCACAAGAGCCTCTGTTGTTGCTGAAGAGAAACGGCCCCATAGCATGATGCTGCAACCACAATGCTTTACAGGAGGGACTATGTTCTTAGGCTAGCAGGTTGCATTGGCTTTACACCAAGCATAAAATTTGGAATTAAGGCCAAAAAGTTCTACCTTAGTGTCATCCAACCACAACCAAGACCTTTTTCTACATGCCAACAGGAGATCCAGTGGGTTTTTGCATAATTCAGATGAGACTAGATGTTCTTTGTGAGAAGTGGCTCCCATTTTGTCATCTTACTCCACAGCTCAGGATTGTGAAGAACACATAAAATTGTTGCTTTGCGCATGTGGTGGCCAATCCTTGCCATGACATCCTGCAGCTCTTCTAACGTTGCTGTTGGCCTCTTAGTGGCCTCCCCGATGAGTATCTTCTTGCCTGGCCATCTAACTTGGAGGGACAACCTGATCTAGGCAAGGTCCTGGTGGTACCATATTAAATCCGTTTCTTGATTATGGTTTTTACTGTGCTCCATGATATATTTAAGGCCACTGATATCTTTTCATAACCCTTGCCTGATCTGTACATTTCAACAATTCAATCCCAGAACTTTTTTGGTAGTTCCTTGTAGCTACCATGCACTAAGAAATAAGGAAACCTTCTAAGAAAACTGACAGGAGCAGCTGATTTTATCCTGAACTAATCAGAATCACTTAAATTGTTCACAGGTGAAGTCAATTAGCTCTGGGCATGATGTGGATGGTGAATAGTAAGACCTGAGCACAACTGTAACACTCATTGTAAAGGGTGTGTAAACATATGCAACCAAGGTGTTTTAGTGTTTCTATTTTAAATTAATATTCAGAAATGTGTTGTCTTTTCTTTTTACTTTGATGTTGAGGCTTACCATGTCTAAATATCTGATTTAATGGGTTTTCATTTCAGGCCTCAAAGTGATTAAAACAAGAAGTTTTTAAAGGAAATGTGATAGGGAGACAGTGATAAAGGAGACTTTTGTCATATGAAGAAAAAATTGGTTTAAACAACAACCACCGTTGACAGACAATATGAGTTCAAATCATCACACAAGCATGGTCTTGAAAAAACATTCTCTCTGGAGCCCAGATACATCTGAGTGGAGAAAAGCAAGTGAAAGAAAATGCAGCTGCTTTTCTCACCACTGGCATCCATTCCACAAACCTTTGACACACTCCCCTTAAGGCTAACTATAAAACCATGTGGACTAGTTGCTTCCGGACCAACATTACCTACACTAAAAGGAACGATACATGAAGAGAATAAGGCTCTCTCTTTGCAAGGTGTTGGTCTGGGTGTGGGTCTTACCTCTTCCACTGGTCCTCATCCAGTTCGGGGCCTGTTTCTGCTCCTGTGGTGTACTCCGTTTCATACTGTGACTCGTCCAGTTCAGGGTTCCGGCGCCGCCTCTTCCCCCTCCAGGCTGAGGGCCGCCGCACCCCCCCTGCTTCCTCTGAGGGGCTGGAGCTGGCCCCCCCACCCTGTGAGGGCTGAGCCTCAGAGGGGCGGCTGATGGACTGATCCGAGTAGCTGAGGAGAAATCACCGAACAGTGAGCAGAACTGCACACAGCTTAGACACAGACCCCCAGCAGCCATCACTGCATCAAGCTTGTTGCTACTGATTCACTGTTAAAACAATGACTCTCTGGAACACAGATTCTCTAAAGTGTGATCTATAAACCCCAACAGCAGCTTTACACTGAATATAGTTTATTATGATGTAGCTTCTAGGAATCTGAAAGCAGTGTGCATCTGTGTGTAGGACTACTGCACTGAATGATTACCAGTCTGGCTACAGTACAGCTGGCTTTGGTGACCTCAGACACAGAGCGAAGCGTGAGACACTACCCATCCCCTGATCACTCACACTTGGCCATTGTAGGTCCCCCCGCTGAAGACACTGTCAGCCTTCACAGGGTAGGAGATGACACTGTTTGCCGTGTTCAGAGGAGAGGCGACCTTCTCAGACAGGACCACCGTTGGAGCATCCTGAACACTCCCCTCATCTTCAACATTGTTGACCTTGTTAATGACAATAAATAAAAAATGAGTTGAAGTACTAGCCAGAAGGAAACATCTACTTCCTGACCTATTATGTAAGGCCTAACATCAACTTCCTTCTGGCAGCACAAAAGAACATGTTTTCTCCTGGTTACCCCCTGAGGTAGTGTGCTCTGTTGTAAAGAATGATCATTTCCAATCACACATGGACCACTGAGCGCCTCATTACTGAAAATGCAAAGTTGGGTTTAAATGATAGCCCAGCAACACTGTTCAAACAAGGCCAGATTCCTTTACTCACTGAGCTTGTTAACAACTATGAGTGAGTGAGCAGACCCAGAAGATCTGACTCTACAATCTCCTGGAGTGAGCAAACTGCCATCCTTATGCAGCGGGGAATTAGGCTAAATTTACGAGACTGGAAAGTGATTACTCTAAATTTTCCTGATTCCATGAAGCGTGCTGCTTGCTTTGCTGATTTATAAAAAACCACCCCTTGTCCCGCCCGCAGGCACCTCCATTTGAAGGACGCAGAAAGGCCAATTCCATCTCACATACAGCTTAGCCCAGTCTGGGTGGGCAGCGAAGTGTGAAATTGGACTATGTGGTTCTGAATGTGACTTGGATTACCCTTGTGGCTAACAGGTTCACCAGCACCCCACATCCAGGCCCTATCAAAGGCAGTTCTTTAGGTACCTAACAAAAGTAAACCCGAGAAATCCCTTGCTCTCAGCAGAAAGTGGGGTTATCCCTAACGTTTCTGATACTGTTAATGAGTGTCAAGAGGAACTGAATTCTTCTTTGATTTCACCTTAATCCAAGGCTTACGTTATAAACTACAAGATGACTCACCCACGGGAAAGAAAGCCCCTTTATCAGTGTCCTCTGTGCAGAGCCTGGTACAGTACTCTATGAGTCATACCACACTCAAGGAGATGAAGTTCTCTAACATAAAACAGTGGACTCACTGGCCACTGCTTCACATGTGTCAGAGAGCCTGTACTTCTTGCCTTGCCTTGCTACTGTACCTACTGTACCTACTGAGCCCATTAGAAGGGCACTCAAGGGCAAAAAGAACAAGAAAATCAGTAGATGTAATTCACTCAATTATTTCCTGTCAGAACAGGGGGGTGAGGGGAAGGGCACAGTAGTAAAAGGGTGGAGAGATTGTCCCGAGTGGCACGTACACCAGTGCTGGCATATCAGACAGGTTTTCTCAGCAGATTACTCTTTAAGCAAGTAATGTGAATGTCATAAGGTGCATGAGGATATATGGCCACTGTGAGTCTTGTGACCTTTGTTCAAAACACTTGCCCAACCTTAAAAAGACTAACATAAAGACTAAAAATACAGGAACGTCACACAACCTCCTTAGCATCCAACTAAAATCTGGCAACTTGTTTTTCCTCAATTAGCCCTCCCTGAACCACCACAGTGGGAAGCAAACACACCTTTTTACACTTTGATGTATGATGAACAGACAAAAGAAGGGGGTTAGAATGCCATTATTTTCCAAACTTCTGTGCAACACTGTGTGACACATTAAGCTGTGCAAAGCAAGCCTGCATTGTTAGCTGCGCTAAATCCATTTCAAAGCAGCATGAACTCTCAGGAAGCAAAACAGGCAGACTACAAGAAACAACAATCGGAGGGTGGAGTGAGTTCCCCTGCAGCTGCGGCAAAGCTACCTTTGAAGCGTGCGAGTCATCCAGGAATTCCAACAATGCCCTCTCTGCATGGAGCATCATGAGCACTGAGCTGTGAGCAGACTAAGTAAGCAGGGAAGGAATGTCTGAGGCCGTAGGACATGGGGCAAAGAGGCCAGGTTCCCACAGCTGAACCAAAATCCTCTCAGCATTTCCACGCTTTGCATAGGAAGCCTCTCTTCCAGTCCGTGGAAGCTTAAAGCTTGCTGCATCCACACAATCATGAACACATTTGTGGTACAGACCATATAATCCTAATTGTGGTTGTGTCAAAGGAGTAGATGATGAGATAAAGTAACCATATTAACCGCTGTTATGACACATATCGTACACAAGCATTGTAACTCTACTGTCAAGGTGCATTCCATCAAAAGGTGATGTATATCGAGCTTCGCTAATTGAATGATTAAGTGCTAGGGTTTGCAGTCAGTGCTGAGGTGAAACCAATGCAATTATTTATAATCCATCCTGCAAGGCAACCACAGTCACTATGCGGTGATTAAAATCAATGCATTTGTATTTGCATTTCAGAAATGAGATGAAGCACATTCTTCAATGGTGCCTCAAGGTAATGGTTTCAACTTCATGCGCTCGACAAAGCTTGAGCCCCACCAAAATCTCCCTCAGATAGTGCTGACCCATAATGGTTATGTGTTATTTAACATGAAAGAGCAGATGTATTCATTCAGCTAGAAATACATTTTGAATAGACTGAATCTTTCCCACACAGGGCGTCAAACATTCACTCACAGATGTCCTAATATTCACAGCTTTGAAATTCTACTGCATGTGTAAAATGTATTTACAAATTAAACATGAAAGGCTGATTCTGTGTGGAAAACACAGAAAAACAGAAAAAAATGGTTGCGCAGAGCTTAGGTAGAAACTTGGTTTTTCACTGAGCTTAGTGTTTCAAGTATCACTCCAACTAAGAGCAGGGTCCTGTATGAGGGATGAGCACCAGTGCTCATAGCAGAAAAATGTTAAAATAAAATAAGTATTGGCAAGATTTGGATATTTGGATGTCATGCAATTCTCTATTCACTTTGGTATTGAAGAAGTGGAGTTTCTGCAAATGATGAGCTTATTTGGTGGTCAGGAGACCTGGCTTTTTTGCTTTGACAAACTGTGTGGGGGGACATACAGCTTAGTTCAGAACAGCTGGTTGCATGTATTCAGCTCTCCTGCCATTACAGCTGAGCAGCCTCACCCGGCATACTCTGTGACATCATTGGCTAGACAATACTGACTGCATTCATAGCAGCAAACCATCTGCCTAGATTGCAGGGTGTGTATGCATGCCTGTGTGTGCGTGTGTGTATTTGTGCCAAAAGCGAAGCCTGCAGGGCGGGGCACAGTGCCTGGATCTAAGAGAGCAGTAATGAATGCAGTCATCATTCAATCAGTGCTGTGACTCAATGTCACTGAAACCACACACCAACTCAATCCTGTTAGGGCCCACTGACAGACACATTAATTTAAACATTCTCACAAACATTTGGCTGTGCTGACTCTCAGAGGTAATTACCTGAACAGAAGTACATATTTGCTCATAGCCACATAATGAAAACATCATACTTATCAACTGAAGAAGTGACACAAACACAAGGCAGCTTTTAGTGTCTTTTTATAATTTTTAAAATATTTCCATGATTCAATGTCAGGATGTGCTTTTTCATGACAAGTTCTTAGCCATTACCCTAGTCCTCTTTAGTGCTAATAGGAAGGAATAATGGAAAACTGTGTAGTGATATGTAATATTTTCATGTTACGTGTGAAATTCAAACATGGAATATTTAATTGTTTTTACTCTAAATATGTTCTTATCACACTTATTGGGCTGGGGGGTTACAAAATGTGCAAGTAAAGGATGATTCTGGAAACATTCACTTCCTGTTGCTTTCATGTTGTGGGACACACTGAATTGAAAGCACTAGAAACTTGCTATCACCTGCCTAGTTAATGATCACCCAGGGTGAAACTGGGTGTTTCATAAACAAACACCTGCTATCAGCTGTCTAAATTCTCATATGATTGGTTGTTTTCAGGAACCACTCACAAGCTTTTTCAATCACGAATCAGGAGGCACAACTGAAGGTTGCTTTCAAGAGAATACCGACAGTTATGTTAATGCAAGTACAGTCAATGTTAAATACATCTGGACTCATTATTGCCAGTCCTTGAGGGCTGTAATCCGGCAGACTGTAAAACAATCATGACACAATAAAACCTTTCTGGAAAATATCATTTCAACTGCTTTGACAGGGAAAGCTAAATGCAGGTTACTGAAAATAATATGCTGTTGACAAGAGATTAATTGGTTTTTAACTACTGATCACAGTAGAAAGAATTGACCTGCCAATGACTTACAGTAAAAACAAACAGGATCTGGACTGAAAGGGCAGTGTATTTGTGCGTCTTCTGTTTTACAAGAGCTCTTTGACTAACATACTAGGTCTTGATCAGTTTTTTTTTATGCAAAGAGTGGTAGAGATACTGCAACTTTAACAAGCCAAAGACAAAATCTACCTGCATTTGTGGGCTGGTGGGCGTTAATTTCCAATCACCCATCACTTTCCTACACTGGGCAAAGTCCTAAGGAATGGGATGAAAACTGCATTGTGCTGTTGTCATTTTTGCTTACTGCACTGACATCAAATGACCAAAAACAACTTCATCAACAGCATTTTCCAATGGTGTTATATTTTTTGCTCCACCAAAAGTTGGCCTAAAGTATTGCAATATAACCTTAACCTTTCTTTTGACCTGAATATCAAGGTGAGAGAATATTCCTGCTGTTGTGGCCGTAATGGGTCTACGTTTGTCATTCTTTTCAAGTAACACATAAAAAATTGGAACACTGTGATACAAAGCTGTTGAATTGAATGGGCCAACATGCAATATACATATCTATACCCCACTCACATTACTTATTATTTTGCATGACTTTATATAAACTGTAAATCTTATTCAGCACTGCAGCTTTACTGGGAAATAACTATTTTTCAATTACAAATATACACATCGGTGGTTATAAAACACATCTTTGGAACACTGTGGAATGTCTAACATAAACATAGCACATTTATTATTTATGAAATACATCATGTTAATGAATTAGTACAGTTGTAAACCCAGCATAATTTTCCATCCCAATATGTGCAGTAAGTGAAAAACTTGTATTTAGGGTATTTTATTTTTGATAATTAACCTCTTATTCATCAAGCTTCTATTGAGTATAAAGACAATTATAAACAAATCTTTAACATTCCAATAACTGATAAAGAAATCATAGTAATGATTCCATTTCTAGAAATGATTATAACAACCGTTAAAATAATGATTACAATTATTAAACATAAATAACATTTATGTCTAAGTATTTCTTATTTAAGGCTCATCTTTTAAAACTTCTTTAACAGTGTTTATAATCCAGTTTGTTACTATTATCATTGCTCTGGTTGTAAAGATAATGCATAAAACTTTAATGTTGATGTCTTAGATACTGCATGAACCCCAATGATGAAAAAATCCACATGGTTTTCTTGTCAAAAGACATTTTGGAATCTCACCATCTACCCATCTCACATCATCCTCGTCTACTGTGAAAACACTTACAGTTAGGGCAAAATAAAGTAACAGAAGCTTCACTATCATTAATACATGCATATTTGGGATTACTTCTTGCAGAGATCATTGCACCCTCCCTTAGCCCAGGTCTGGTACAGGCTTAGAACCCTGTGATCTTGAAAATCATTTCCAACATTTTCATGCAGGGTGAGCACAGGATTTTGACATGCCTACACCTAGTTTCAAAGAATTAAACCACTGCACTGTTATTGCATGCTACACTATACTGCACTGCATGGGTAAACTACTTTGTGAGAGCAGCAAAAATGTACAAATTGCTTATATATTTCATCTTCCTTAAGTGTAGAGTGCATTTAGTACAAGATCCATTACAGTAACTCTGGCTTGTGACATATGTTAGGCCAAGAAATGTCAGCATTAACCTGTATTCAGATGTTATGCGCTGGGCATTGAAAAGGGGAATGTCTAATTCTCCATGCACAAACCCTTCAGGCTGCAGGGAACCGTTTCAGAAACATTCCCTTCCCTGGATTACAGCGTGACCTACTAAACTGCCATCTTGGCTTGAAATCATGTGTGCAGACAACACATGGATACTTCTCCTTTCACCCTTAACCTGATTTCATCTGTCATGAAAAAGTATATGACATGGACTTTGAACTTTAACATACAGGTACAGCATTTTATGGAAGTAAAATGTCTACTATCTGTCCATGGTCTACTTTCAAAAGAATTCTTGAAAGCAATGCAACTCAAGGCCAGTTATGCTTAATAAGCCTATCCTTTTTTAGCAAATCTGATTGTAGACTCAGGCTGGTGGCTAATCTTCACCTAATTCACAGAGTAATAACAAAATTGAACTTCTAAATTATGCCTTTTCCAATGTTATAGGAGTCCACTAAAATTGGAAAGTTAAATTGATAACATTTGTTTAAGGTAACATCCAAATCAGTATCTGTGATCATACATACATTCAAGCTAGTAACAGAACTGGTTTTGATGAAGGAAATAAAAAGCAACTGATACTTGGGAACAGACTGAATTTTCCTTGGAGGAGAACCAAAATAATACAAAATTAATACTACAAAATAATACAAAATCTTGTACAAAACAATGTATCTGTAACTTTTTTATTCTATGTGTGTGCAGTATGGAGTCTGATGCTAAGGAAAGCGGTGGAAACTTCACCATGCCTGACCCTTCCCCTACAGTAGTGCAGCACATACATAGTTTTTACAGGGAACAAAGAAACTGCCTTATACTGGCATGTTCTCAATACCAATACAAAATCAAACGAGCAACACAATCCGGTTTCTTTTCACTAAAGCCCCCCAGGCCTCTAAGCAAGTTGCTACTAGCAATAAGCTCTCACACAACCCCTCCCACCTGCCTTTTCCCTACAACCTTCTCCCCATTCTGCAAAGATGTGTCTTTCCTTATAGGCCACCGTGTATATGTCATGCTCCTGAGAGCATGTCTTCAATAGGTTGTTTGAAGGTAGTGAATTTTGCATATAGAAGAGATATCATAGCTAGCTAGTAACTTCTCAGCAGTTCACAGTACACAAACCAAACATAAACAAACATGTACAAACATAAAGCCACATAAACCTCCCTCAACCCATTTCTCAATGGGCATTCCAAGAAAGTTAAAAGTAGCTAACTAGCTAGCTAATATAACTTTACGATTTCCATAGTAACAGAGAGATCTCAACAAATACATCTTCCTACCATTTCCTTGTCATTTATAGTAACAATAATATCTGACAATGCAGGAAATGCTCAACAATAGCCTTGTCTTTAGTAGAAAAAGTTCCCAAATGATGGACATGCTTACCAACAACACAGGCAGCTACCTATTTTGCAGTTAGCTGACACAGATTTATGATTTCTCTGTCACAGTAAGTAGCCATCTGACTATGTCAGGCAGCAAAATATGATAGACTCTAGGGATAACCACAATTTTCTCTGCAACAGTGGACTTCTGCCACAAGGATACTCCTGTGCTATTATCCCCCACATACAAAGGCATCCTTGGTAAGCATTTTCCTTAGGTTAGTGCCCTAACCATTGCTAGATACAGAAATACTGCTGAATATTTATAAAACAGTCAGCACGCCTAAAATTGACACTATTTATGACTACTGAAACAGGTAGCTTTTAATGTTTTTAACTGAAAAATTCAGCTAAACAGCAACACTGTACAAATTTTTAGCATCTGATGAGAACAGAGAAACACACCTAGCTTCCATTTGCTTCAGCTTTGCAACAATTATTTAGCTACAGTAGATAGCTAGCCTGGCAGTTATTTGGGTCCCTAAGGATAGCAAGCAAAACTGTGATTTATCTATGCTTTGTCATCCAACTGTCTTATTCTTTTAAGTACTATTCAGAATTATTGATATAATGGCATATGGTGATTAAAAAAACACTGCAACAAAATTATTCCTGTACTAAAACTGTTTACACACTCTCATTGAAAGAAACCAGGCAATCCACTTTTAATTTTGGGCTCATTGACAATATGTAACATGACACTCAGTTGAGCGCATTGGTGCATAATACACTATAAAAAAGAATTTGAAAAACCAACCAAAGCACCACAGCTGAGAAATTGGGCACTGCTTAGGCTATACTGACTCTAAAGAATAGGGCCACATCCTGAGGAATGAAGGAGACAGAAAATGAATGATATCCATCAAGTTATCTATGACTGAGGTTGTGCTTTGTAACCTACACATTAGCAGTTATCACAGTCAATGGTCTGTGATGTCATTTTCTCAGTTAAACAGGAGAAAAATCCTGAACTGACATGATTCTCACAAGCAGAGAGCAATGTAATAAAAGTTCCAAAATATGAAGTGGGTTTATATAAATATCAGTTTTGTGTGTTTTACTGTGTTTTTCCAATTGCTTTGCAACTTCAGTAGCTAAGTGTCTAGAACACAAGGAACAGAAAAAAAACGATTGGTTCTGTTTCCTGTGTTCAACTGCATTATTGCAAGCTCTCACCCCTGCTGGTACACAGACCACTTTATCAACTATCCACTTACCCAGTCCTCCACATCTCTGCCTTCAGGGGCCCCTGTCAGTGGTTTGTCCCAGTAGATGTTGGGTTTCCCATATCGCCAGATCTTGCTGCGAGTTTTGTAGGAGTAGTAAGCAGCAACAATCAGGGCAATAACTACCAGAAAGCCACACACCATGGCTATACCCTGGAAAGGGATGATGTCACAGTAGTCAGTATAATTATCTCATCACAAGTAATGCCTTGTCTCCACCGGGCTTAACTAGGCTAGAGAGACGCGTCTGATCAGACAGGATAGGTACCCGTCTCCACTGTAAACTGGAGTTCATTTGAAATGGGCAGGGTTTTCATTACGTACCTCCAAGGAGGTGGTTCTTCACTTACATTTTCTCCCACCTGTTTACTGTTCATTCTTCACTGTGAAATTTATCCAATATATTATAGTATTATTTATATATTGGATGACATTAAAGAGAGCATTTTATCAAAAAGCGGAACAACAGTCAATCATGAACCACTGTGGTCTTGCTCTGAAGACAGTGATGATGGATAATTACCTTAATTTTTAGTGGTAATGTTAAACAATCAATGTTAAATACTTTTTGCTAAAACTACACTGAGTAGTAAAATTGCCAATTTCACTTTTAGCATTTTCGCAGTAATCTGATCAAGAAAGTATTGTATTGTGTCTCAGCTTATGTACTGTATATAACTGTTAGCTGCTGTATTTAGACTATAAACCTGAATGACTGCATATAATGTCAAGTTTGTGTAGCTGTGTGAGGCTATTTGGGCAAACACTAACCTCGGCATTGTTATAGATAATGGTTTTCTGATAATTATCCATTATATAGCCTACACAAAAGCATATATATGGGCTGTTGTGGATTAACCACAGCAAACCAACTTGCAACAGAAATACACTGTTGATGTTAATTTGTACCTTTTTATCAGGTTTGACTGACAATTAAGATGCTCACAATTTGTCAGCTAGTCTAGTCAGTCTGCAACCTGACCAGTGGAGACAAGGCATGATACACAGTCACTGCTTTAATACAATTAATATTAATTCACATTACAGGTATTAAAGAGGCACACATGTGACATGCTTTCTCATACATTATCATTATTATCAATAACACAGAAATCAAATCAAACTCATCTAAATCAGTATTAGTAATAACCTGGCCCTTTACCTCTTGTGGGTCCACGTAGCAGTAGTGGTAAAGGTACTGGTTATACATGGGTAGGCCTGCCATTCCCATCCCTCCACTGTTGTACAGGTTCTGGCACATCATCAGCATGGGGTTATAGTACATGCTCTGTGAGCTTTGGGCCATGGGATTGACGCCAATGATGTACACAATGTTGATGATACCCTGCAAGAAGGCCATGATCACACTGACCACCAGGACCACCAGGTAGAACCTACGGCTGCGCAAACTGCTGGTCTTGGAGAAACTGGCCACAAAGAAGCCCAGGGAGGCCAGGAAGTTGATGGCTGCTATGGCAATCATACTGGTCTTTGCAGAGTAGGGCGTTGGGTATGAGTTGTAGTAGCCTCCTCCATAGTAGCCGGAGCCATAACCACTGCCTATCCCAATGCCACTGCCATATCCATACCCCCCCATCCCAACGCCGTAGCCCCCCATGCCCATTCCATAACCATACTGCATGTCCCAAACCAGTGTAGAGGCCACACAGGCAAAGATCCCAATGCACAGCACCACAATGAGACCCTCCATAGCCTTCACAATGCCAGGTGGGGAGAGCCACTTGTAGAAGTGCTGGGGCTTCGCCTCCATGTAGAAGGAGCCAGGAGGGGGTGGATAAGGGTCAAACTCGCTCCTAGGGGGATGGAAACTCCCAGGTGGGCCGTAGCCATTAGAGGGAGGACTGTAGGGAGGGCTGTACATGGGCGGACTGTCATAGCGTTGTTTCTCAAACATGATTCAAGGGTTATGGAGACCTGAAAAACAAAATGGCGACCATTAAGACGTTTTCCTGTGGAGAAAGACCTTGGGAGCAAGGGTACAAGGATACAGTGATTTATCAACAACGCCTTGAAATGACGTCACTATAACTTTATGTGGTGTGCTACATAGTTACATTCATGTTCATGCTCTTGCAATCAAACAGGAAAAAATATAAACCTCAGTAAATGTGTCAGCCTCACTTTTTCTTACAGCCAACATGAATAATTTGCTAAGCAGGCAGCCTCATTCACAGCCACTCACAATGGTATTATTTCATTATTATATATTACTACAGAAAGCAAGGTGATGCAAAGCAGACGTTTGCCAGGACTCTGCTGTGATTCACGGGCAAAACTTGGACACTTGAAAGTGTTTTCTATTAAGCAGGACAAGGCAAGAAAACCACATAGCATGATATGCTATCAGCAGTTGAGCTAATTCACAGATAACCTTGGATTCAAATTCTATGAACCATCAAAGGACAGAACAGCGCAGAGATGTCAGTACCAGGAGGCAGGGCCAGCAAACACAGAGCTGTTGTTCTTTCCTACTAGCCAGGCTGTGGGAGTCACCCTCAATCTCTCACATTGCACCAGAACCCTTTCTTCTAAAAAATAAAATCCACTGTATACCAAAGAGTTCATTTCTCATTGTAAATAAGCTATGGAGAACAATGTAACAATACCCATTATTCTAAAATGTGATTTACTGAAAGAATGGTAGGTGGCGTGGCACTTACAATAAATAAATCTTAAAGATTTTATTTACTTTCCTTTTAAAGAAAATGTACAATTGGCGACAGAACCACTTAGAAAAAATGTATGCACATGCACACAACTGTAAGTGCACCTGAGGGACCACTTCCCTTTGTGTGTTACTTCTTACTAGAAAATATGTCTAATGAAGTTTTAAGATTGCTTCATGCTTCCAGTCCATTCTCCATTGATGTCAGATTACAATTATCAGGAAGTTTACAGTATTTGATAACAAACACACAAAATATTTATTTTAAGGGTCCTTTTTATGGAACTTTTGCTTTCTCCTTGCATAGAATCTCACCCCACCTTTGAAGATTAAAGCAGACCAAGAGAGTCCTGGCATGAACAAGTGTCCTCTATCTCAGCCAGTCAGACCATCTCCTACCACGGGAATTCTCTACCCCCCTTAAATCACCTCTACTGCACCCCCCCCCCCTCCCCCACCTCTACTTCTTGTCTTTGTTTTAGAAGCATGAGGGAAAAGTCAAGGCTGCAAGTAGCAAATGTGGTGTTGCCATGGTATCCACAAAAAAAGCAGAAAAAAGCCAACAAGTGCTCTCTGTGTGCTGACTCTTCAGAGGGAAAGCTACGGTTGTCCTGGAGGATCAGGTGTCTGCTGGGGATTCCACTGCTGTATATCAACATTCTACTCTGTGATATCCCACAGTGTGTCAGAGAAAAGACACTGCCACACCTCCTTAGCTCCAGTATTCAAAACTGTATTATATTTTTGTGGGTCTTGACAGGAATTGAAAAATGAATCAAACTTTTTTGTCTTTCTATACAGGAAAAGGCTATGTTTCTCAACCCTCACCCTGGTGGATCACGGTGTATACTGTGTGACTAAGTCACACATATGACCAAACATGAGTTTTGAAAAACCTTTATTTTCATGTTGTAGCAGCATAAACAGACCTCTAACTAAAAAAATTCTTCCACAGTGACATTTCTTCTACAACAACAGTCAAGAGATGTCAATTCCAAAACAGCAGTAAAGTAATTAATCCTGCTTTAATGAGCCCAGTTGGAACTAAAACCAGCATACACAGTGGTTCATCAGCACCATGTCAAGCACTGTTCTCTCGTATGCGTATAGTCCTTGACTGTTACACCTAGGCAACAACACCTCCAAGCACAGCACAGCTCCTACTGTTCCAGCCTGTTCCTAAACAACAAGAATCAGAGGACAGAGGCAGCTGCGAATCAGCAATGTCAAAGATCGCACACCCACAATTCATTACAATGCCGTCGGTCACCACAAACTCAATCATCTCTTGTTGATCAGTGTGCTCCAACTCTCAGTCGCATGCCTTTCATCATCCACTGTGACTCACCCCCGTGGGCCTCAGTAATTCAGACAAGCATGAGAGGCCAGCAGAGGCAACCCCAGCATGCTTTGTTTCTGTGCCAGCACTCCCCACTGCACCCACTCCTCTCCCCATCTCACTCCTGCCACTCACCCAGGTGCCATGTGTTGGAGTCGATACAATGTTCACGACTTCCACAGCATCATGTATACATACAACACACTTGTTCAGAAGTGTGTGTCTGTCGCTCATTACTGCACGGTGTTTGGTGTTATCTGAAACAGTGGCTTGGACACACCTGTTCCTCCCTCTCTCCTGAGCCGCAGAATAAATAATTCAACTGTAAAACTGCACTGACTCACGATTCTGAGGCTACATTAAGTATTCATATTGCAGCAACTAAAAAGCAGTCCATCAAGGCTTACCTGTCCACAACTCTTGAAGCTCACATCCACTACCCTCACTCACATCACTGAAATCAGGCCATTTAGTACTCCCGTGAATTACTTTTTGATAGATTTCATGAAACATTGCAGTTCAAACTATAAATACTCAAGTCATGTTGGGAATGAACACCAGCAACAAAGAAATGTTCACAGTTACAAACAGCATTAAAATCTGTCAATGACAGTTTGGTTTGTAAAGACCAACGCAATTCTCAAATAATAATGCAACAAAAAGGGTTCACTTCAAACTATATGATCATTATTATTTTACTGTGAACGGTTCAATTATTCATAATATGAGAACCTGCCACAAACAAATATTGCGAGCAGTGAGTTTTCAGTAGCAAAGGTGTCACGTAATGCAGGCCAAATCGTGGACAATTTTTTCAGGTTTGTAATAACGCCGTGGATCAATTTTTCACACCACTAGTACGTGTACACATGCACTCCTACCTTATTACCATGTTAACGTTATTGTAACTGTATCCTCATTTCAATAAAAGGAAACGTCCTGTTTTAATCGTTTAAACCTATAAATAAGGAAAAAACACACTGTCGGGAACACACCGTCCTTGAAATATGGTGCTAGTTACCGTAGTAGCTATCTAATAAACGTTGTAAAACATTTTCTAGCTTCTTAAAGCATTCAATATTCAATGCCACAACTTAAAAATGCCATCAACTGTATCCTGTAGCTACTTTACTAACAGCAGTTACAGGTGGGTACCCGTTTAGCTAGTATTTGTTGTGTAACGGTGTGGCAGCGTTACAAATAAACACCCCATTCCCACTTACCTGTGAATCGTAGCTAGATTAAATATACAACCTGCCTTGCCAAAACTAACTTTCGAGCTCCCTACATCTGGATTATAATCGTTCACGGTTTAACATCCAAATCGATGTATTGCATACAGACCTTGACTTTTCAAGAAGTCGAAAGAACAGGTTTCTTCCCCTCTGTTGACTCACTTGTTTCGCTGCTGTCGCACTCTGTGCCTCAGTGGTTGCTTTGTGATCACGCAGAACGGGCACGGCGCACAGCGTCGTTAACTCGGCTAATGACTTACCAGCGAGTAATAAAGTTCACTTATCGTGACTCTGTTAGGATTACCCTCTTGTGCCTGAAACTCAGCCTACTGGCGAAGTGGGTGTGATTGCACGACAAGACAAGAGAAATAGTTATTTAGATATTTATTTTATTTAGTTAGTTATCTTCGACTTAATTTCCTCAGTCCTGTATTTTACGTCCATTATAGCACAACGGCAAGTTCGCGGGTCATATGTGGAAATAAATTTGCACAGGGTAAATGTCCTAGCTTACTGAGTTAGATCTATTGCATATACAGTTCTGAGAATCACGTACATGTACAGAGTGCACAAACAGGAAATTAAAAGGAGCAGCAGAACTAGTAGTTACACGACCAAATGTGAGTCTGACATTCTTGTGCTTTATAGTTAGATTTATTACACGGGTGGTACGATATTGAAAGAAATAAAGTATGTTTTCAGGGAACTGGTTTGGATATGTTCTCATACAGTTAATGTTCAAACGACCATTGGGTTGACTCGTAACGGTCATGTATGTTGAATATCAATGACATCAACAACAAGAAATCACATAAAGAATTATTCAGATGTAACATGTAAGTTTTGGATATATATAAACTATATACAATACAACCTATAGTGGAAGTAAAATTGATGAAATCAGGATGACTTTCTTTGATTTTTTTTCTGAAATAAATTATGATGTAACAGCATCGGTGTCATTCAGAATGGCAGTATAAAGACCTGAACATTAAAGCATGAAAGCTGACATGATAAACAAGAACATACACTTTGCGAAAATATATTTACAATCCCGTAACCATGTCCCATGGCTGGTGATATGTGTTTTCAGGCATTGAAGCTTTGAGATTCCTCGAGTATATACACAATAATCTGTCTAACGACAACAGGGGTTCATTCTGGTCTGTGTTTTGAAACCACCTTTTGCAAACTGTTACTAGTGAATGACAAACATATATATTAGCTTCTTATGCAGGAAAAAGTGTACCTTACAATTTGGTGAATGATAAAATAAATCTGGAATGAAGCAAGAGCAAGTATTTCTACCATCACACATACATATCTGAATAAAATCGTATCGTTTAATAAACATACTGCCCTATGGTATTCGGCATGAAGTATAAAAGTGAATCCAAGATAAAAATGTTTCTGTGAATAAGCAGGTGTCAATCAACAGGAGTACTGCAGTACACATCTCATCCGTTCACCAACTGAACAGAGATTTCCTTTAAGACAGGTACACTGGAGAGGAAGGAAATGTAAGCCCTATCTTTATCTGTGCTGTTCATGTGTGTCATGTTGGCTGTTTCCTCAGGTGCTGGCCCTTCCTTTCTTCAGGTTTCACGTAAAAATCTTGGTCAAAGTCCTGGATCCTGCTCTTGATGTGTTTGAGTTTAGCCTTCAGGTACTCACAGCGTTCCCTCTTCTCTAAGAATGCAGGATCCTGCAAATACATTCAAATACAAAATAAGCTATAGGTGCCTTGTACATTCAGTGACATTGATTGTCCCTCACTGCTGTTTACTGCTAGGAAGGAATATTTATACCCCTGAAGCAGCACAAAGACCATTGCAAAATGTTGTATGAATGGGCTACTGGGTTACACTAGGAGATGTCATTCATCAACTCATACAATTGTAAAACTTTATATCAAAATGCATTTTGAGGCCTGTTTTAAGAGGGAGTGTAAAAAATTACTGTTTGACTAACAGCATTTAAGTAAATTGAAGTTTCATCCTACTCTTCATAAAAATAGCTTACATTCTTTTTCTCATTGTACTTCCTCATTATTTGTTGAATCCTCCGCTGCTCCTGTTAGGGGAGAAACATACACAATCGATCTGTTCAGTTATACATTTTCCATGCCAGGGTAATATAACATGGAAATCTAATGGTACTAAAAATAATCATCAGTTTTTAATGTCTTACAGATAACTGCTGTGGACACCTTTTATTGTCTGTTTCGCAGCACCACTGACCTATCATTACATGAAGGAATGCACTCAGCGTGACTGTAGGTAAGGCTACTGACGTCTAGGGGATGGGTGAAGTATACACCCTGACCAGCCCATCTCTACTGAGTCATAGTGCTGGAAATAGCAGGGCCTGTGGAAGTGAGGCGACATGCCTGAGAGTTGATCCGAGTTGTTTCTTTTCAATCTGCTGATAGCTGAGCTTTCTAAGCCGCCATTTTCTTTACACTTGACCTAATTAGGACCTGAGACAACTGAGCATTTATTTAAGCCTTGTTATTTCCAGCGGTCATCTGGGTAGCTGTCCCACCTCATGGCTGTTGATCTCACTGAGTAGCTTGCCCATCATGGCATCCAGCTTGCTGAATTTCTTCAATGTGGCAGTGATGTCACAGTGTAGCTCCTTATACTCCTGGTACTGGTCATTGAAGACGGCTTTATACTGTTCCCTGTCCTCCACCGAGTGGATTTCAGGATACTTCCTTAAGGGAGAAAGTGGCAGCACTGTCACTTCCAAATTTGTGTAAAAAAAAAAGAAGAAGATAACAATGTCTGTGTGAAAACAATGTAAAGTAATATCTGAAGGCCATCATCTCTGTTTTCTGTGTAGATTTGCCTGCAGTTGAATATACACACTATCCTACCAAAAGGACAACACAGAGCCTCAACCTCAACCCAGAAGAATGTATTTGCAATTGTAAATTGAATTTGGATGCAGAATTAGGAGTGGGGCCGAGATGACCCTCTTCAATGGTGGAGCTTAATAATGTTTTAGAGGAGGAATGGAGCACAATACACCCAGTTTTCTACCAGAAAGTAGTAGACAGTCTCCCACAGTACATTGAAGCAGTTATTAATACCAAAGGTAGGCCAAAACACTGCTGGCCCAAAGGCAGGCAAGTAGGATAGTATGTATATATACAGTATGTTGTGATTGAAGTCAAACTGTATGTGCAAATGATGGCTGGAATGTGATTATACTGCTTTTCTCTCTCATTATGGCTCAACCTGTTGATGCCATGTCACAGCACTATTGCACTCACATGATGTAGTCTGCAATGACTTGAGGCTTTGGGACATAACCAGTAGGAATGGCTCTGTTCAGGGTGCCTGGGTCTTCTGAAAAATGTATCCTTTTGCTTGTCCTTATAGAATGATCCATCTCATCCTCAAAAATAATCCTCTTGGATTTAGACTGGACCATGGCATTAGGTGGATGTAACTGAGGTGAAAATGAGAGGAAGCATGGAGAAAATGCATTAGATAGGGGAAATGTTTATGTATGTATTTATGTTAAATAATAACACCTTCAACCTAAAGTTTTGTGAAAAAATCATTTTCTTAGGAATTGGGCTTTCTGGCCCTTTTCCTTTTTCCATTTCTTGGGCTATGTAAAATCCCATCCTGCTGCCTAAGTCTTAACCACACTGGTATCTTGTTGTGTTTGTGTTCTTTTAAAACTAACTAACAAACTGAAGGAAACCACACAAAGCTGGCATTGTAATGAGCATTGTTCTCAATGGACTGTGAGAGTTCACTTTTATTTCCCCTTCAGATTGGGTTGTTTTTGTTCCGTGCTGTTTTCAACGTAGGTTAGGCCTTATCTCTTACACAGCCATAGTTTAGTCTCCATAAGCCACGGACAGGGGATTAGTCCCAGGTTACACAGAAAATAAGAATTCACTCTTTGAAGAGAAGAAATTCCTTGCCATTTATTTAGTTTCTTCACTTCGTCAACCTGAAGGAGCCATACACAAAACCATTAAAAAATAAATTTGTATCCCCACTGCCTTACCCTCCCTTTAACTGATAATTTAATGAATTTGTTTCTTTGCTCTGTAGCTCTGGCTGGTTGTTTTTTGGAAGGTGATAAGATGTACTGCGTTATCAGCTGTTCTATTGCGCAGGGTTCCAGAATGGCTGGGTTTTAATTCAAATATCTCAGTGTTTCATATGTATCATTCTGGAACATTGAACAATGCTGCAGGTTTATTGACCCTGAGCTGCTGTTTTATCGAACATCCTTTTGAGATAAGTGGCGAAAGGGCTGTGAGACACAGGGAACCTCACACTGACACTACTCAAGAAAATGACTGCACAGGATGCCACATAGACTTCCGTAATCTCTTATGTGCCTAAAAATGAAAGAAAATGAAGTCTATCCTTTTATCATCCACACAGCATTTTCACATGGGGGGGTGTGCCAAAGGGGAGAAGAGTAAGAGGGACCCACCTCCTTCTCCAGCACCTCTTTAGCTTGGCGTGCTGCCTCATGCCGCCACATCTTCAGGCACACCAGAAAGCTGATGAGGTACATGAGCATGTTAATAAATATGAAGGCTGTGCCGGCCATCTGTCCTCCTTCCACACGGCAGAGGGTGGATATAAGAGGGTTGAAACCAATTGTCAAGTAGCACAGGCCCCCGCGATTGAGGTCATTGACGTACACAATGCCAGCCGCCATATAGAGCAGGAAAACGGCCACATTAATGACAGACTCTGTGAGGGGCCACCAGTGAGAATCCAAGAGGATGGTGCGGTAGTACATGGTCAACCCCAGCACCAGAAGAATGACAGTCACAAGCCATGCCAGACCAGCCACTGCTAACACAAATGGGGTCATTGGGCCATTATAGTAGTACCCTGATGTCCCATATCCACCATATATGTAACTGGGACCCTGGAAACCATACAGGTTATACCATTCGCTATCCTTCTGGATGTAGGCACACACACATGCAAACACCATGCCTCCAAATAGGAGCTGGATGCCAGCTAGAAGTCTCAGCAATCCTGGCCACGATTTCATATAGGAATATTTCTGCTGGTAGACCTGCAGCTTCTCTGCATAGTACTGGGCTGGGTGGATACTGGTCAACTCTGATCCCTCAAGAGGGTCCTGACCTTCTGCTTGGGAGTAGCTTGTAGGGCTGTCTGTTAACAATGGCTTCTGGGAACTCTTGCTGGATCTTAAGGAATCCTTTTGGTCCCAGTACCTCTGTTGCAGCTGGGGACTCACGGGTGGGCTTACCCGAGTTCCATTGGGCAGGATAGTCCTCTCTGTTAAATTGTGCTGAGTGGCAACATCACCCCTCCTCCATTTCCTAAAGAGGCCACTCCATGACTGCGGAAGGAGCTTTTTCTTCATCTTGTCCCGTAGCTTTGCTTTCCGCTGACTCTCTGCACGTCCAACCAGAGGGCTGGTGGACAATGGGGAGCTCTCACTGGATCTGTTAGAGTCCTCATGGTCTGGGATCCCTGGGAAAATGTGTTCTGAAAGTGTGATGGGAGGGATCTTTCTGTGAGGAACAGTTTCATCCAGATCTTCAGAGAGATCAAGGAGAGGTTTCCTCTTTCTTCTGTTCTCTGAGCTGCTCCTGGAGGAATAGCGGGCATCCACAGACGTCATGCTATGGTCTTCTTTTATTCAGGGTAGAAGGATGGAAGGATGAGGGGAACCCTGACAGCCTAGTCATCCATTGTGCTCTCTGCAGAGAATGAAAATAGCCCTTAGAAATTCTAATTCAGATGCAGGGAAAAATGTTTCTGGCAAGGGGACAAATTAACAAAATCAAAGGATTACAAATTTATACATCAGGAAAATTCTGGAAAATTAAATGTATATTATATTATTTTGTTTAAGAAGAGTGAAAATGCAGTGTAGATGTAGTGTAGTGTAGTGAATAGAATAAGGACAGTTTTCCAAACAGATAATTAAATGAACTTATTAAACCAATTTCCCTTCAGCATCATTATGGCAACACAAAACAGGACACCCAAACAACAATCTATTCATGTATTATATAATGCACTTTAAGAATTGAATTAAGAATTATTTCTTCTCTGCAGTGGTTCCTACTGTTTCATGACACTTTTCTGCATCTTCATATTACCTTTCCCAGTTAAACATGCAACACAGCATCGGATTATTTATTTATTCTGAGTCTTACATTTATTTTAAGGAAAAATGTTAACATTATAAATAATAGGAATGTGACAAATCATGTTAACAGAAACATCTCAGTTAACTGGGAAATGGTAAAATATTCCATGCTGTAACCACAGCTTTGAACAAAAATACTATTTCTTACCTGGGTTTGAGAGAGAGTGATCAAGCCAGCATAATGCGTGTCAGAAGCTGTTCAATTGTTACACCAAAATATGAGCTTCTCCTTCCAGAGTAACAGCTCCCCGTGTTCACAAGCCCAACATGCAGCCCCAGATGCAGCACAGAATAACCCTTCCCCCCCAGCATGTCTACATTGCTGTGGTACTTACGTCAAAACAAAGAGGGCTTTAACTGAACTTTTTTGCAGAGCTGCCAAAAGACTTGTTGCTCATAAAGTTTACTTAAAACGCCCGAAACAACTAAATTTGTCTCTCAATGAATAACTTTTTACACAGCCCACAGATTGAGCTGTGGCAGTTAAGACAGGATCAAAACATTTTGCATGTTCCAGCTATTAACAGTGACAAAAGGCCCTGTGATTAAATAACGACTTTGTTTACTGTACCTTGTTGTTGGAGGCCACTCAAGATAGCCCAGGAGGACAGTTATCTGGGAGGAAAACAAGCCTTTGTCAAAATGGCCACTGCCTGAACAGGCCCTTCAGGTGACTTACTGCTGTTATCGCCTCAGTGGAGGAGCAGCTTAAAAATTAAACCTGGTGAGCCCTCTCGAGGCTGGCACTGCAAGGTTAAGCTGTGGAGCATTCATGTTAGGGAGTGGGTATAAACACACATAACACATCTGAGAAGCATTAAGTCAATGTAATTTGTTTTTAGATTTATATGTCATGAAAATGTTTTATTATTATTGAAACAATTTCTGGCTTGCTGTTTGCCACCATCATATTAAATGTGTGTGTGTGTGTGTGTGTGTGTGTGTGTGTGTGTGTATGTGTGTGTGTCAGAAGGCATCTGAACGTTTTAGATTACCTTGATGAGTCAAAATTCCAGCAGTCCAGCAATCTATCATCTAGATCTAGAGTTAATCTGCACCACTAGATCTGAAATCTTATGTTACGTGAATATGAATTTGTTGTAAACAAATTTTAAAAATATTCTTTTTACAGTTACAATGTATTTCACATTAATCAACATAAATGATAAATGTTGATCATACAATTTCTTCAACATTTCAATGTTTACAGATGAACATTGATTTAATTTAAATTAGAGAGCCCTAAAACATCCTTAATATCTTCTATGCACAAGTTTTCCTCTATCTTTCATTTTACTGCCACAAATCCACAGCAGCAGTACAATCGATACTAAATAAATTAGACGAATAAGATTCCTGTTCCTCATTACTTCTTTTTTCTTTGTGGGTCTAATTTATCTCGAGAGATTTGATTATCTGGGATCCTTCATCCTTCCCTGGTTAACCCCTGAAGACCCTGACTCCTAAAACAAAAACACTCAAGCAATAAATGGAACCATAAAACTCACCTCAAACACTTTAACTCGAATTTAATACACAATGCACACTGAAATCCACTGTTGAAATGTTATCCTGCCTGAATTGTTGCAAGAATATAATGTGTCAATTTGCTGTTAATGTGTGGACTGTTGTGTGAAATTGTACCAGCAGGGGGCAGCAGTGATCTGTCATCAGTATGACTACCAGGCCTCCCTCTTATGTCTCATTCTTTGTCTCAAATATGAATTTAGATGCTTCATATTCCTTGACCTTGCAAACTATGTTATTGCAAAAGTGATATCAATATTAAGCAAATAATAACAGGTAATAAAATACATAACTCATGCATTATGTTATTTTAGTTATTATCCTTAATTGCTCCCCAAGCTATGATATAGTAAATTAAAAGTAATTTTATTTTCTGATGTTTCAGTAAACAGGTCAACTACAAAAGAGTGTAGGTAAAGGTTAGTACAGAAAGTAAATTTTATAAACTAACATGAATAAACGTGTACATATGATCATGTGTTTTGGAGCACTAAAAACACATAATGTCTAATCAGTACCAATTGACGCTCATAAAAACACAAAGCATTTGCAGAATAACCTCAGCAATTTATTAACTATTGAAAGAGTGTTATTATACCTCCTGTGATAGACACCAACTTAGTTAAATACATAATTATTTGGCTACTGCACTAATTTAAATATATGCCTTACCCCTGTCAAACTATGGAGAACTTTGGAGTGAGGACCTCTGGCCATTTCATTATTTTATGGAACATTAAAAATGCTTCCATCTCCCTGTCTCTCTTCTCTCTCTGTATCTCAACTCCTATTTCTCTCCATTTCCCTCTCACTCTTTCTCTTTCTTTCTCTATCCTTCTCTCACTCTCTCTTTGTCTCCCTCAGAGAGAGAGAGAGAGAGAGTCAGAGTTTCTGCTGCTGCTCCCCAGAATGTTACAACCCTGCAGCCTTGTTCTAATGTCCTTAGAACATGTCTCTTCGCTCATGTGTAAAAAAACGCTCTGGGTCTGATTTCCACACAGCTCTGCTGCAAGGGTAGCTTTCAAAATTGCTGAGCAGCTATTTACACTGTCAGTTCCTACTCTATCAAGTACAGAGGAGGAAACTGTGAATGAAATATATTTCATGGAGAAAGTAAGTTATAAAATAAGAAACAAGAACACATGTGCGAGCTCATGGATAAAACTGAACAACGGTACAACTATATACTTACCAAATGAACAATGAAAAACAGCAATACCAAGATTAAATGTCTTTTTTGTTTTATTTTGTATTTTGAAAAGGATTCACTCTGACATAAATGTCTACTAAAGTTCTTTTTATTTTGATGGAATTGTCATTTTTTCTGTTTTTGTTTGTTTTCTTTTTTGACATAATTTGCTACAGTCTTAGAAATTTAAAATTGTTGATGCCAGCAGTGAATTTTTCTAAATTAACTGTAATGCAATAAAAGAGCTACACTGCACAGCACTACAGATCTGACCCCTGACCAAACACCAGACTGGTTGCATGTATTTGCATGAAGTTTGAGATATGATGTCCATTGACACATCACTCTTCCTTGTTCCAGTCCCCTCAATATGGCTGTCCTTTACTCTTTGTGGCTTCTTCTATCTCTCCCTCTGCAAATCCTTATCAGTTCGATGTGAATATCCCTACAGCACTTCTCTTTTCCATCTTGGACTCTTACTGCCATTGGCTCTCCACCAGACATACTCAAACTGTAGTGTAAGTTTGCAGCTGTCTTCAGTGAATGTAGCTGAAACCAAAGTGGATGCATGATTCTTAATAGGCTAACATTGCAAGGCGGTACAGTACAGCTTCGTTAGACATATCTGATATGTTCCAGTGATATAGTTACAATTATAAGGAGGTAATGATTTCAAAGCTGCAGCACTGGCATTGTGCAGCAGGGGTATAATCAGAGACAATCGGTGTATCAGGGATCCGGTCTCTGGCTGTTTGAGGACACAAGAATATAATGCCCTATCAAAAATGACAAAAACTGGAAGTTCTCTAAAAAACTGGTATGATGTACTAGTAAATGGACCTGTCCTACACAACATTTCTGTGAGAGAAGAGGTGCTCGGAGCCGCAAGTTGCTTGAGGAGTACATGTCAAAAATCTTTCACGCTGAAACGCAAAAGGGAGGCTGTATGTATAGAGAACTGAAGCTCTGATTTGAAGCCCCAGGCAGTGAAAAGTGGCTTTTAAGGAGTAAAATGGTCCTGGGGCACCACAGTGTCAAGTCATGGGGGAACCAATTTTTAATGTTTCATTCCATTTCCATCACGAGTCCCGAAGTGCAGCGGTGATTGATGTAGGGAGTGGGAGAAAGCTGGGAGATTCATCAGCAGCTGCGAAAGGAATCACAGAGCGTCTGCCACACTGTCACTGAGGAGCCCTCCCTTCTGGATAGATGAATGCTCCTGCCTTCAAAAAGTGCTTTTTTGAGGGGTATAGATCAGCTGGCAAATCACCTGCAGCAAATAACATATAGGAAGACAACATCATTTATCAGACTTTCTTCTGAAAGGGCATTTGCGCATGCAGATGTTTACAGGGTGTCTCCACTGTGACTATTTTTAAACCCTCCCTTGTGCATAATTGTAAATAATTGATTGTTGCAATGTCTTTGAAGTGTATAGGATGCAAAAATGTTATGTGGCAGTCCTATAGCCACCCGGTGAAAATATTTTTGTCAAGTGGAGATTGGAATCTGTTTGTCGGACTGCACCAGAAGGTGTCAGAATTAGGTATATTTGTTATTGTCTGGATAGCCAGGGAAGTCATCAAAATACTTCCTTTCTAATCATCAGAACTGGCCTGGAGTCCTCAGGATACTTCAACAGAGGCAAGGCACATCATTTGATGCATTGCCTTCCTTTTTGAGACCACTGTATGCAAAGTAACTGTAGGCATTTAAGATGTTTTTTTTACCACTGTGTCATAGCCAATGTCTTGAGTTCAGAAAATTGATGAGAATGTATGAGATTTGTGAATTTAATTTTTCAGTGTTTCAAATGCTGAACCCAGCTACAACAAATACAAATGCAAGAACATATTAAGAACATAATAAATGCCAGAAATGAGCGCACACAAGATTTTTGTGACATAAAACAAGGCCTTGAAATCAAATCCATGTGACTTTTTTTAGTTTTATGGGGTTTTTTGTAGTTAATTTGACCGTGCTGAACCGTCTAGTATATAACCTTCAAATTACAGAGTAAAAAATAGAGTGAAAATGTCAGTTTCAATGTTTTATTTTAATAACAAAGCTGGAAAAAAGATCAAAATAGCTACATACTTTTCAGCTCAATATTGATAGACAGACCTAAAAAAGCCCTTCTTACATTGACTGCCAGTCCCAAAGAGTTGCAAGAAGGGGAGATTACATTACATAAAATCCAATGGGATTTATACGTCTCACATACTGTAAGTTAATATTGATATGCTTGTAAACATATAAAATTGTAATCTGTTAATAGGAAATTATTGTGTAATAAACATACCTAAATAAATGGAATAAAATGGGACCTTTGCTTTTCAAATACTTATTGACACACACACATGTATCAGTGTATTTGACAGTTAAGGCTAAGCAATTGTCTTTAGCATTAATAGGTTTCATTTTATACAAGTTAAAAATGTTTTGGAAGCAAATAACCCAACTTACTGTGACATGGTCATGATGCCATCATTTCAAAGACACTTTAGCCAGCTGTGTATCATTTAAAAAAATTAGAATATCACAAATGTGATCATATTATTTGTTTGCTTCAGAAGGTGCAGGTTAAATATTTAATCTCATCTCCACTTACACACCAGCAAAATACATACTGTAGCAATGCACAGGTTAACAGGGGTTAAGGTGGAAACTCATAGTAACAATGTTTGACATTTGCATCTGCCTCAGCCACAGTGTAATAGCATTAGGCCCTGACTCCAAACAGGATGTGTTGTTCTTCACAGTGCAGAATGTCGGCAGAGGTTTGCTAATCATGATAATTGATGCAGTCACACATTTAGACATTTTCTGTCTGAGGTTTTGCAGCAGTAGTGTATTGATGGAGGAAGTAAAAAAAATCTTTGGCATTTCTCTTGCCAGATACTGCTCCTGCTGCATCCTAATGATAACTGATAAAAGGTGAAAAATTGCCCTTAAATGCACTGTAGTGCTATAAGGGTCAAAGTAACAGAATTCGATAATTCAAGGCAGAAGCACAGAGCATCACTCCACAGCTTTCAGGCTGATGCATTACAGGACTAGTCACTCGACACATTTGGTATTTTTACATACCACTACTACTGATGTGCAGACATTCTGTGTACTACACTGTATTCTGTGCACATCACAGGAGCTGGTATTATTAGTAATTTTACATTAAATTGCATTTGCAAAATATTCCACAGTGCATCCACTTCCTGAGGAATCAGAATGGAATGTCTATTCATGAACATTCCAAAGGGTAAATTTTTGATCTCTGTCTTATAAAAAGCCTGGTGCCTTACCATGTTATTGAGGCCATGGGTAATGTTATTCAGACCACTGGCCACTTAACTGAACACATTCAGAAATAAAATTAGGCTGCCCCAGAATACACTGATCAGTTTTTCTCCTTAAATATCTCAAGTGCCTGTTCTAAATCTCACTGTGCTTGTGAGATAATTAGCATGTTTGTATCCGGGTGTAATCCACTGGGCTTCAGAACAACACTTAGCATCAAATTAAATAAAAGAACCTACCCTCCATCAGCTCTGCTATAGAATATGAGCTCTCCTCATCCCCCCTGCCATTCTGTGACAGCCCAGTGACCATTGTGAAGGGAAGCCACTGCTGTAATTGATTGAAAGGGCAACATCATTGCCTGAAATTACCTGCCAGTGATTAAGCGAGCCACCGTTTTTACACAAGTAGGCAGAGACAGTCACCCCCTCAGCCACGTCTTTCATGGACAGGAGCATTACAAATGCCTCCGCCATCACCAAGGGGGCCAGATCCTGCCTCTTTATTGGCACCCAAGCCTGGTCTTCAAAGACCTGCTTGTCCAGCCACTCGAGTTGGAGACCCTGCAATCTCTTGTTTACATTGCTGACACATTTTATTTTTCTTTAATCATTCATGAGGCTCTCTTATTTTTAACATGTGGGTACACTGCTCCTATTCTGCAGCTGTCACCATGAGAATGCTTCATCAGCCTAATTGAAGCCGTACTGCTTACAAGATCACGGAAGTTCTGTGCTCCAGTTTGGCTCTCTGCCGTGGGCTTCCCTGAGAGAGAATCCTGCCAGGGAAGTACTGTGAGAGACTCACAGCATGTGAGTCCTTAGCCATGGAGAGCTGAAGCTAAAAAAATCCTGCAAACAAACAGCACAAGGACATCGCCACCAGGTTTCTTCATGGTTGCCAAGTTTAACATATTTTCTTTGTGATTTGTACCATGTTTCTACCTTTATAATTTATCATACTTGCAGTTTTATCATGGTGAATTTTTTCAGAAAGTGAAACGTATTTAACATTCTATATGCCCTTTGGAACAGGCCAATTTACTGTAGGATTTGACAAATCATGATGTTCCCTAAGCAGCCATGTTGGACATTTTTGAGAGGGAATTGGGATGAAACATGTAAATGCAAGGTTCTGGCATTCATGACCTTTCTCTCTTCTAGAGAGCTCCTCTCATTTAGAGTGCAGAGACATGAAGGGAGCCCCACAGACCTACAGCTACTGTAATGAGGCCCAATAGGTAGATGTGTGATTGACAGGGGCTCCCCCCAAGCCTCCACGGGGCTTCAAAGGATAAGCAGCCTTTCACTACCACAGCATTATTCTTTCTAATTGCCCATCATTTTTTTCTTCTAAGTGCCAAATTATTAATCACCCTTCTTTTTTCTGCTGGGAGATATTGTTCACCAGCTTGTTTTACTGAAGACCAAATTGAATTACTTATACAGGTTATTAATTTTATTTTCATCTTAACATGTGTAAAATGTTATTGATGTGCACAAGCATTCTGTGTTTATTTAGGATTTTTTGTCATTCTTTAGCATAATAGCAAGAAGTTGTCTTCAATGACTTCATTATCATAATGGTCATTGTCATGATGATGTTCTTTAATGATGATGACGATGATGATGATGATCATCATCATCATATCATATCATATCATATCATATCATATCATATCATATCATATCATATCCCTATGGGGAAATATCTGTTTCACATTTCTGTTATTTGCATTAAAATATCAATCAAGTTCTCCAAATGATTTGTAAAATGTCTAGTAATTTACTGGACTTGTGAACTAGCAGCTATGGTGGTAGGTTTATCACTTGAAGCTGATACTGCTTTAGGTCACAGTCAGGAGGTGTTCCCTGGCTGATTTGTTTCATTTCTAAAGGTTGGACTGGAGGGTGTCTGTGAGTGGATTCCCTTTCTTGTGGGTAAATGTTAGGCTTCAAAGGCAGCTGGGGGTTTCAAACAGACAGTTATGGCTCTACAGAGAGTGCCAGCCCACCCTCCCCATACTTGCCCTAACGCTCTGACAACTGGGTCAAATAAAAAGCCATCTCTTTAACCCCTGAGACACCGCATAAATGCAACGTTGTCTCATCACGCACTGGTACCTTATGTCACTTCAGAGGTTTACAACCCCCGTGTACGGCTTGGGTTGAATTTTTAACAAAAGCACCTCCGGTTGCCTCTTGAACAATGGTTACTCTGTACTCACTGTCTACTGTTGAACTATATACCAGCTCCACAAAGGTAGCCTGGGTGTTGAAACATCTGACATAAACACATTTGACAAAATTTACCACCACATGTGACAAAATTTACCACCATGTGTGCGAGAGCATCAGTGGATAAGATGTGGCCTGTGAGTTTCAGCTGTTCAGACTAATGGGGAAAAAACCCTGCTGCAAAGTGGGTCCGGTTGGAAACTCGCTAATCGATGGGCAACTTGATCTTGGATCGCTCCTAATACTATCACTCTGCACTCAAGTCCCTCATTGCTTCACACCCTCAGACGCTAAGGATGGATTACAGTACCATGTGCGCTAGAACAGTATCCAGCCCCAGGAAAACCATTCTCATTTCTACATTTGAATTGCATTAGTAAGAAAATAAAGATCTCTCACCCTGACCTGCTCCTCAGCACAAATAGCTTGGATAGCATGGAAATGACCATTTAAAAAACCCTATCCACAAATCAAATTGAGATGCAGGCCCTTTGGTGATGGCACATTGTTATTGAAGACAATAATATTATACTGCATTAAAATCCACAAATGGCTCTAACACCAGCCACCTTCAAGGAGGCAACTCTTGCTCTGACTTTTCTGACAAAGTTCTTCTAAAAATGACAGAAAAAGGCAATGTAAGGTTCTTCCACTGCTCCTCAGTGATGTTATTATGTTGAACAGGAACACGTTTTTCTGCCTCACTACTGTGACATGAAGCTGGAGCCAGAAATGTAAACCACATAAGTTTTTTTCTGCTGGGAAAACCAGTGCCCTCTTACCCTAGCAACACATTGGATCCTTCTCTGAAACTCTGAATTTCATTGGCTGCATTGGTAACAGTAAGTCAGAAACCATCATTGGAAAAATCCTTTATGAACAATAAGACAGGGGCATGACCTTACATGACTTTCGTCTAGTTATGTATGTCATAGTGAGTATGGTGATCTAGAATAGACATTATAAAATGCTTTTTTGTGCAAACAACTTTTAGCCAAAAGCACTCAGCTTTGAAACATCACAAAATATAACAGCTGAACACACAGTAGATCTATATGGACCCCAATAAAAAATTTAAAGATTCATTTATCATTCAATAGGTTTTGCTAGTTGTTGCCCAATACATTTAGACAGTTAGGGGGTGCAAAAAAGAAAAAGGCCCATAGAGTAAAGTACATACTGTTTTATTATTTTGTGTATAAAATATTTAAAAGTATTTATCGAGCCAGGCCTGAATGCTCTTGTCCAACAATTTTACCAGGAACAGTAGTTTCATGTGACAGAAAAAAGAAAAAACCACATTTATTTTAATTATTCATTAAACTGGTTTTTAAAAGTGTTCATCCTTATCGGTGCTCTCTTTTAGTGTAGTGCACCAATACATCATGGTTGGCTTATTTGAAGAATCTGGACTAAAGATAGAAAAAGGCCTCAGTGGTATGTCACGGCTGTGGTAGAGACAGTGCTGTGTAAGCAGGAAGAGGTTTATTGAGGTCTGTAGGTTTATTTTCAGCAATATCACGGCAAAGGCAGAATACCCTCTCTTAAGCCAGACTCTTTAAATCACATTTAAGCAGCTGAAACCAGGAGATTGGAAACAAATTGAGAACCACATCTCAAGGTTCTCCAGTGCTTGCCTCTTCAGAAAAGAAAGAATGAGAGCGACAGAAAGAGGACAGTGGTAGGGAAAAGAGAATGAACAGCCCTATTCTCGGGGGGGAGAAGTAAAGCAAGATGGGATCCCAAACAACTGTAAGAAGGAATCTTAATCCAGCTTTCCTGTTCATAGTTCATATACATGATGAATGATGAATTTAAAGGTCTTACCTGTCCTTACCATATCTTCAGACTGATATTTTTCAACATCAGGGTTTTTGGCAGAACAGGGGAAATGGTAAAAAAAACACTGAACGCTGTGTACAGGCATCCTATGACCTAACAATGGTGAACTGTAGACAAATTCCTAGTCATGTAGGGTATTGTGGTAAAAGAAAAATCAACCTATTGACTTTTGATAGATTAATTATTTGACTCAAATAAGTGAGAATGTGAAAAACATATTATTTATCCATTTGTTTGACATGCACGCTTCCTGACTGAGGGACATGCATGTCAAAACCCACCCTCAATATTAACTTGAGCCTTTCTCAATTACAACTGCCTTATACAGTATATGTTCCTGAACCTCAGTTCCTCCTGTGGCCTTGCTATCACCTCTCATACACATTTGTCCTCTCAGACAGACAAAGCGGATCAGACAGCATGGATTGATCTTGAAAGTAGGCGCAGATGATATGCCTGAATTGAAGGGATATTTCTTGGTATTTCTAGGTTTCTGGGAAGCCTGAAGCCTGCCATCTAGCTTAGGCCTCACCTCTTGTGGGTGACACTGTGTCTGTCAAGGTCACCTGCTCTCTTTCATTCACTCTCAGGAAATCCTCCAGGGACAGAGGCTTCCTAACTGAGTGATTCTGAAGAAATTGTTTTGCTGTGTTTTTAAAGTTGACCACCCAAAAGGCAGCAATTGAAAGAAATCACTACTAAGAAAAAGGAAAACTGCCCACATTCATCTCTGCCTTTTCTCCTCTCCCCCTCAAGCTTCCATTTCCTTTGCTTCTGCCCTCTTGATGACTCTCTGCTTAATGTAATACATACTCTCTCTCTATCTCTCTCTTCCTGTCTTTGGGTCACTGTACACACCTGCCTCTGACTGTGTACCACACAGAAATTTTCCTTTGCATGGTGAAGAATGAGGCTACTAAACAGTTTCACACTCTTCTCTCCATCACTGGAGCCAGAAAACATGCCATGCGCTTAGGGGAGGGAGTCAGAGGAAAAGGAGCTGGGTTCAGTCCTGTGGTAGCAAAGGCTGCCCATCTGCTGCACCGCACTGCCATGATGCTGACTCTCCCATTTACTGAGATGAGCTGGGAACCACTCACTGCTGCTGCCAGGTTCCCCATCACTCACACTGAGGCAAGGCAACCCCTGCCACCAGCAGGCTTCCTGCAACTGGCTAAGAGAAGGAGAAGCCCGCTACAGAGACACACTGAGCAATCCTTCAACCATTTCCCCTCCAATGTGACACTTGGAAAATGAGTCAAATTTATGTAGAGCACTTGGTCTCAACCCTGGTCATAGAAGTCAACCTATTAAACTTAGAGAGTGAAATGCAGCCCTCTGATTCGAGAATTTATGATTCCCCCTTTCAATCTCATTCACCATTTGTGTTGTGTACTCTTGTATTCTGATTTAGAAAACTAAAGAAAAAACCAAAACAGAAAGTAGAGAGTAACATCACCATTTTTCATTCATTACAGTTGTTTTATTCCAGTGCTACTAGATATGCATAATGTGGCAGTGTATACAAAACAGGGATTATACATTTCATTTTAAGGTTTTATTTATTCATTTTATTTTTCCTGTTTAAAAAATTATAAATCATCTGATGTTACTACTGAGAAATAATATAGTCTAATAAATACTTACTTGTGTCTGTACTGTTGTAGTTTGAATTGTTTATTAATCCATTAATTAATCATTAGTAGTACAATTATGTTTGTTTCCCTTTTTACACATTATTGTGAATTTTTGGCTATAACGGAAGAGCATGAGGAGGTCCTTGGATTCTGTTATAATTGCTGGGGTAAAGCTGGGAGGGGCTCTCTGAGGAAAAAAAGAGGTAAGGGAAGAGAGTACTAGGAAAAAGGGGAGAGGAACAAATTCAGAATCAACTCTGTTTAGCTTACAAGTATCATTGATATCCTTAAGCCACACTATCCCTGCGACACCCTCACTGAGGGCATACTCACAGGGCTTAAACTCTCACAACCTTCTAACAACGCAGAGAAGCTCCTCGGCACTGTTTCAAAACACCACGGTTTGGTCCAGAGAATGGAAGAGAAACCTAAATGAAAAAAATGCGAGATTCCGTACACACCTCTGTGTGATATGTGTACAATTTTCTTCCCATTAATTTGTTTTCATTAATAAATAAAGGCCACTGGCTGATACCTTTGACTGTAACTCTTCCCATTTGGTGATAATGCTGAATCATCATTTAGGTGTTACCGAATATAATCACATTTGGGGGCTGATTTGGTTCATCTGATTTGGTTTGCCATTTTTGTGCGTGTTTTGAAAACCTGACTGGTTCATATGCCATCCAAACCCAGCTCTCACTAATTATGAAAGATGAATTCACAGAATTGGAATCTTAGAGAGATACTCAAATATATATATATTTTTTATAAGACCATTAAATTAGGCAAAGGGGCATGCAGATGACTTTTTGGTGTGTTTGAAAGTGATGAGTAACCAAATGCACATTCAACCAATCATGGATGGCAAAAAGCTGTGTCTTGAAGGTTTTGTGCTGATTCAGAATCTCACACATTATAATTCAGGATTGGGTGGCTGCAGCCCTGGAGCAAGCTAGCAGGCTACGCTTGATTAACCCAGTCAAATTTATAGCAACTTGCACACACAAGCAAATGAAGTGCACTCTCATTGGCTTGACACTGAGATGATGGCCATAGATAAAATTGACTCCCTTCTAGAGTTTGGTTATCTTTGCCGTAGAAGGAAATGTTCACTGTAACAAACCATGAGCACTTTTCCAAGGAATGAAAGATGTCCATGACACTTCTCATTTAGGGTACAGCACAAAAAATACAAGCTATTAATTTACTGATCATTTTGCCATTGTATGTGAGTATGGTGTCATTTTAATTTTCACTCTAGCCATCTGAAGATGCATCTTTATTATGGATGGACCTGATGCAAAGGTGGACTACCACCTGCCCTTGCTGTGTGATGGATTGTTTGGCCACATCATCAGCGAAGCACATGAACAGAAGGCCAAAGCTATTCCACATCTCAGAGGAACCCTGGCAGGTGTGTAAGGTCAAAGGGAAAACAAAAGAACAGTAAAACCTCAGAATCACAGCCAATCAAGGACTACATTTCGAAGAAAAGCAGGCTGACCGCAAAAGTGGCCCATCCCATACTATTACTCACTGGATTTCAGCCTTGAAAGCTAATTTCTCTCTCTCTTGAATTGATTTAATATCAAATGCATTCAATTTCTAGTATTTTTACTGAAACTGCATGCTTTCTTTGGGCACATCCATTCAGAGTCATTTACATTTTTTCCATTTCCTTAAGTGCAGCATTTCACATGCTTATTCAAACATAATTCAGCTGATCATGTCTCTTTTTTAAATACTGCATAAGTCACTACCTTGCTGAGCCTTTTCAGATGGAAACAAAAGCTGGATAGTGACTCTGGCTGGAGCTTGACAGACAAGCAGCTCAGAAGATGCCCTTTAAATATTACTCTGATTAACTGGAAATGCAAGTTCAGCATTATTGGCTTTTGTTTGATTGCTTGCCTGCTTTAATGAAAACAGGAATACACAGTGAAAGAACATATCTCATAATGAATATATGAACATGTGACCTTGATTTTGGTATGTATGGGGACAGGTTGCAGCCATGGCATTTTGAAACAGTATGTGTGTCTTTGTGGAAAAGACACCATAGACAAACTTTTACAGTTTGCTTTTCCTTCAAAGGACTGGATCTAGTCACAATGCTGTAGGTCATCCTTCACATGCAGTTCCATTATTTGGACTTAACACACAAATGGGGCAGAATGTATCATTAGCACTGTCACCAAGGTAATTTGAGACTAATTTAAATGAATTGCAGTAAGTGAGAAACCATCTCAGATAGTCAGGACAAGCCCAAAGATCACCAACTTGTTTTATGTCGTTTCACCTCCATTACAGCTGGACATACTGTATATATAGAGGTGTTACAGGTTTGTCAACAGGGCCAAAACACAAAATAAAATAGTGTCTTCCTAGAAATTTAAAAGCAAATAATCTTCTAAACAATTTGTCAAGAACACTGATATTTCAACCCTAAATGCTTAACTGGGCACCAAATCTGGGACTTTTAAGCATATAAATGTGTATCCTATGTTTTTCTTTGTATTCTGTATTTTCTTGCCATTTCATGACATTGAACTAGGAATGCACGTTTTGTTCACTTTGCTGCCACACTTCTGTAACATTATAGATCTGACCTACTACCTATAAAAAATCCTAGGTAAATGATAAAAAAAATGAGTATCTGTAAAAAAAAACTAAAAGAAGAAAAATGAAAAAACATAACATAAAGCCATCCCAAAGGTTAGCTCCATCACCGTTTGCATTGAAACATGCAAGGGGGCGGGGTTTGTTTCTCAGTTCTCTCAAATAAACAAATCAAAGCAAAACAAAAAACCGCCCATCTACAGTGGGTGTGGCCTGCTGTCCTCTTCCAACAGACTGCTGGGCATGCCAAAGGGGAACATTCTGTTCTCTGGGCAACTAGAGGACCTTTGGAGGCTCTGATGTGTTATGAAGAAGAGAATCAGAGAGAGCAATACATTTTTTACTTTAGAGTTTAGGTTTTAAAATTACTTTATTTCTTTTTTAAGTATATATACCTGTGCAATGGCAACAATATATTGGACATTAGTTTTGGGAGAGGTACAAAATGTTTGTTTGGACGCTGAGAAATTTGACATAAATGTTTTTTATTTATTTAAAAATTTGTAGAGGAATGTTTTTGAGGAAGGAATGCAATATTTGCCTTCTTTACCAGTTCCAGCATACAAAAATCTACATTAATATTTTGGGCTGGGATTATGGCAGTTTTCTAACCATTGATGCCTCATTGTTTGTGGGCCTGATGCATCAATGCATGAAGGTATGGTCCTGTGGTGGTGGTAATGAGTAAATGCACCTTTGTCACAGTTTTCCAAGTTATTTCCTGAAACAAGAAATGCATGCACATGCATATTGTGGGAGTGTGTGTATCTATCACTCTTATTACCTTATTTAATTAATTATAGTAAATATAGGCACAAAGAAGATATTAACTAATTCCCAGAAATAATTCACCAGATTGCTCCAGATTTCTAAATTCTCAAAAACCATACTCCATTGCTGGGTTAACATAATTTGATGCATTGATCCATTGGTGCATTGGTCCCCACCCTTTAAATATTTGCATCTTGATGAATCAAGGTACTTTATGTATAAATAAAATGGCGCTGTAAATTACTTTGCCAATATTTTTCATATGAAAAGTTAATCGCACCAATTTTCCTGTATACATGAAATAACACATTTAGAATTTGTGTGAAAGCTGGAATTCAGCCTGTATTTTCCATTTCAACATTTGGTCACGTCCTGAACACCTCTCTTTCTCCAGCTTTCCTTTCTATTTATTGCACTCTGAGAACTTATTTCAGAGCTTCCAAAGGCCCTCTCAGCCAGCAGCTCGGCTAAAGAGAAACCTGTGACACTCGTCACATGGCAGAGGAAGTCCATTGCGTATCCTTTTCTGGTTGGTAAGCAAGGTCGGTTCTCCATGGCTGCCTCCATCTCAGCACACCCATCTGAGGCACCGCTCTGACAGAGCAGTGACCTCTGCCAGAGGTTTTCATTCCATCTTGTTTAAGGATTCTCCGGTGTGATAGCCAGCTTCACCCCAGCACCCTGAACTCAGTCAGTAACTATACAAGGGCTTTACAAAAAAGCTAACTTGAACAGCCATACAATGGCTAAACATAAACCATATCTCTACCGTTTTTATTTTAATTCTTTAATTTGTCTGTTTTAGTTTTCGGTCTCTCTTTAGTTAGTCAGTCTGCTTTGGAGCCTCAGCAGTATTTTGTTTTGGATGGCAGAGGTGTAGGGAGGCTAGCCGCTGTCGGAGGACGTGTGCGGCGCAGTGGAGGGCGAACGGCGCCGTCGGGTAGGCGTCCAGGAGCGCTCCGAGCCCAGCGATGCCGGCCGGAAGCGGTGCGCAAAGCCGTCCAGGAAGTCCCGCTGCTGCTGCGTTATGGCTTGAGAGAGCAGGCCAGGCAGGGCCTGCAGGCTGCCGGTGATGGAGTCCAGTTTGTCCTCTAGGGTGCCAATTCGCTTGTCCAACTCCTCGCTGCGCTCCTGCAGCTCAGACACCAGGTCATACATCACGTTCTGCGTCTGCGGGAAAGACAGTGGGAACACGTCACATTCGGGACAGAGGACACTGCCTCTCACGTTCTCAGGAGGGCACTACAGTCCAACAGCTCCCTCAGAGACTGCATGGACAGGGGGGAAATTCCCTCTGATCTAATAAAATTCCCCTTGACAAAACGTAATAATGCAAAGCCCTCACTGTCGTCATATTTAATTTATAAAAAGACACATCTGCTTTCATTTAAATACCAGAGTAGAAAGATCAGCACTGTATTACATCATTCATGGTTTTGGTTTCACATCTACACAGGAGGAACAATGCAGAAAAAGTCCAAATGAACTTAAAGTCATGCAGCAAAGTCAACTGTGTGCTCAGTCAAGAACTAAAGTTTCCATCAGCGCAATCGATGAATATTGTGTTTTTTCCTAAGCTGTTAATTTGCAATTTAGTGTAGCAAATGCAACTGTTTCCTTGGCTTTTCTGTATGTTTCTCTGAGGGCAGTTCACTGATGCATTCAAAAGTGTCTGAGTGCTTTTTTATGGACTCACTGCGGTTCCTGCTATTGGAAAGATATAACTACTGTAGAGCATTAAGTGCCATTTAACACAGCCCTAAAAGTGTAAACACTCTACTGCATGTATTTTGATATTCTTCTTCCTTCTGACAAGATTGATTTCAGCTCACATTTCTGGCTATTTCATATTAAATGAGATTCTACAGATTGCACTACTGTGAGGTTTAGTGGAGAATATGGATTAAGCTCTTCAAAGTATACAGTGGAATGCTATGACCTGATCAGAATATTAAGAAATCTAATTATCTTTCCATTTTAATTACAATCTGTAGTCTTCATCAATGACTGTGAAAGTGAACCTGAGGAAAAGAACAAGGACACAGATGAGCAAATAAGAAATCAGAAGGTTACTGTGAGGCGTCTGACTGAACTATCAAGTCAGACACAAATATATGTCCTTGAAAACAGCCACAAATAATTGTTTTAGTTTTAACACACTGCCTAATTCAGCATCGTCATTTGGCTGACTTCTTTTAACTCCACAGTTATCTAATTTTTGGATAGGAACACTCTGCTTGAAATAAGTGGGGTTTCTTAGATTGACTTAAATTTAGTTATTCTGTGCTAATATTAAGTAAAAAAGTCTCCTCCGAATTAATTCTGAGACAACATATAAAAGCTACCACTGATAATGACTTTGAGACAATAAACATTTTATCATTCAGCTTGGTGATCATATAAGACAGGTCCTGAGTTACAAAACTGTTGGCACAGAAATTAAGAGGAGCAGATAAACCATGAAAAAAAAAAAACAAAGCCTTATACGCACCTTGGCCAAGTCCACTAGTGTGTTAGCCTGGTCATTGAGTTTCCTCTGCTCCATTTTCACACTGCGCAGTCTGAGGAGAGGACAGGGAAGAGGGCAGCGGGGTCGGGAGAGGGAAGGCGGGTGGACGTGGGGTTGGGGTGGAAGGACGGAGAGTGACAAATCACCGTCAGGAGAGCTCGCGACAGCCTCGGAGAGGAGAGTGGTCCACATGCAAACATACCTGCTTTAGGACTGCCATACCAAACATGCACACCAAATCGGCCACGAGAGGCAATAAATAAATAAATAAATAAATAAAACTAAACCCCAAAAAAAAATACAACCCATCAGAGCATTCAAACATCTCACTGCTCTCTCCATCTGCTCCCACACCCACGCAGCCCCGCTCACTGGCAAGCTGTCAGTGCGCCACGTCAGGCATGCCGTGCTGCACCACGCAGCACACTCAGGATGAGGGCAGAGGAGGTGCGATGACGGAAGCACAGGTGAGGCACGTGGGCATGGCGGGGCAGACAGGAGGGTGGTGGTGACATGGGACTGGGGGAACCTTACTGGTGGGGGAAAAAAAATCTTTATACCTGCGGCGGGAGTACATTTCTCTTTGCCAAATATGCAGCGCCCGGTCAAAATTACAAACGTTTGATCAATTTTGGTGAATGAACGAGTTGTTGTGCAGCACATGTGTTAAAATGAGCATTAAGATGACTGAGCCAGGTTAAAAAGAACCACAATGTAGTTACTGAGTCAAACACAAATATGAGTCAAGGGTTACTGTAATTAATGCACTCTCGCAAAACACTGTCTTGTCTTCTAAAGGGGTACTCTATATTTCCCTGACCAACACTTCAGAACCTTTTTAATGGTGGCTTCCACATGTAGTTCATTTGCTTAAGTCTGCTTGTTTGTAAATCTGAGTTTGTTTGTAATAGGATATTTTGGTTCATTTTATTTCCCTCAATAAAAATTCTGTTCCCCTGGAATTTGTTTGGGCAGGTCAGGTTCATTTGTAAGGCAGACGTGACATTGCAAAAGGTCTTTGTGCATGAATGAAACATGCAAAGAGAACGAGGACACCGCCCATTAGGTCTAGGAACGTGCTCAATCTACCGGAGCTTCAGCAACAAAATAATCACGGAGATGCTTCTTCATGTAATCACGGCTGCTGTTGACAAATCGGCCTTAAGGACACCCTCCGTGATGACCGAGTGCCATGAACACAGCTCCTCTGTGTGGGTGTCTTCCTCCCTGGGTGGGAGTCATCCTTAGGAGGTTTACAAGATGCCCACATACATCGACATGTACATGACATCACCACTGGGAAATATAGCAAATGTTCTTGCACCCACATCTTTTGGGGGGAAACCACACTGTCATCAGTGTAATCAAATTAAGACGACTTTGTAGAATCATATACTAGTCCAGTTTTTTTTGGTGTATGGTGTAGAGTGAAAAACACATTTCAAAACAGGGTGATCTCAAAGCTATCTGAAACATGCACTCAAATCAGTCCAAGTGTAATTAATATGGAAGGGTCTTATTTTCAGAAGAAAACGCTGTGTTATTGGCAGAAACCATAATTGCCTGTTGTGAAGGACAGTGTTCAGTTCAGCATAGATTAATCACTTAGTGTGTGCCTTTTATACTCAACTCAACAATTTCACCAAGGTTCATTTTCAAATTCTTTTGCATGTTTCAGAGAAAATGGAGCAGTAATTTCAAATCTCCATTAGGCATGCATGTTAAATGATGTAAGGTACTTCAAACTGTTTACCATTTCAGAAAACAGCCGTAAGAGCTTTTTACAGACCAAATGTGATCAGTAAAGCCTTGTTTTAAATGGGCTTTTAAGATTGCAGGGATTATTCTCCTACTTAAATTAGTAGGTGAATCTCATCATGATTGTTCTGATGTATATCTTGAAACATATCTGAAATAATATTAGTGGTATTACAGATTCAAAACTTGAAAGAGACTGGAAACACACATTTCATCATTACTATCCTGGCTATTGTACTTAGTAGCTGTTGCAGCTACTGCTTTTGTAAACACATTTGGTTATTTCAGAGAAGATGAAAAAATAGTCACAATTAAAACGGTGTTTGAATACTTAGGTTAACACAGCCAGATGTGCACACTATATGTGCCAGAGTAGGCAATGGAGTGCAGAATAAAACTATAAATCAAACAAATCCAAATATCAGCTAGTCACTGACATGTTCAAATGTGTTACAATTACATTTTAATTGACAGTAATAAAAAAGTATTTTTGTTCTTCAGATGTTTAATTCCCACATTCTCCACCTGCAATAAAGCCAGCGATGTCTAAATCAACCATGAGATTTTTTGTAACGGTGTATCCCATAAACAAGGTTACTCTGTATGTGCAGAAGAGAAGTGGTAGGTATAATACCTCCTTTTCACCTCCTTTCACCTCCTTTGAAATGCTGTATGGAGGTCCACTCGCAAAAACAGATGAAATGATAAAGAGCTGTTCACAATGCTAAACCCAACACACTGTACACCAGGGTGTGGTTTCCTTGGTGATGCTTAAAAATAGGATCAGAGCTATTAGCATTAACCTAATTTCAATGTCTATTGAACCGAACAAGAAAACATTGCTGAGAACCACTCAGAACTTGCAGGTTGTTTGTGTTCTAAAGGCCAGTTGATTAGCTAGACTACAAACCCCGGAAAGGGAAAGTCTTAGTAAGAAAGGGCAAGGAGAGGGAAAGAATCCGGAGCACAATTTCGTGACTTTATTGTTCTTCTCCAACATAAGGTCAAGCCTCCCTGATTATGGCCTTTAACACTGGGAACAAAGGCACAGAACTGAATGTGCCTACCCAGACATACTTCATATTTTCCAGCGTACCCACAAAGAGGACAGGCAAATAAAAAATAATTACTGGTAGGATAACTCTGTCACTGGGTGAATAGTAATATCTTCTCATAGAGGCTAGACTGTCTTATCCTAGGTACTCATAGTTTATGTAGAAAAAGAGAGTAGGCTGCAACTTTCATTGACTTAGCACTGGGAAGTTCTGAGCATCTCTCCTTAAAGTAATGAGGTCTATGATGCATTCAGGACAAGGCAGCAATAAAAAACAGAAAAAAATGGAATAATAAATTAAGAGTTTACCAATAATCTGCCTATGGGTGTCTTTCAGTGGTCATACCAATTAAAACCCATCATATTACGAACATGCTGTTAATGTGTTTCACCTTACACTGTCCTTTGGAGTCCCTAAAGCTAAATCATTCCTAACAGCAACCCCCGACCTCTGAAAAAAACACCGATTTACAAAGGAGGAATCTGTGAGCGGCTTTGTGGAAATGAATTTGTCACACTACAAGGAAAGCCAACAGAGAGAATCCCCAAATGGTTTCCAGTCTGCTGGATCTGAATGGAATTTTTGAAGACATTTAAATGTAACTTCATTACAGCGGTCAGGGAACACTCCTCTCTGGATCCACAGTCTCTGCTCCTTTCCTTACACACTTTCTGCTCCATTGCCCTCTCCATTGATTAACAGTTTTACTATAGCTGTAATCTTGAAAGCATTTTTAATGCCTGAGTAGACTGGAATACCATCAGAACTTGTTTTATATTCATAGGATTTAATTGTTGCTGTTACACTATAATAGTACAGCAAATCTTACTGACAATATTTAGCCTTTGGGTTACAGGATTTGGTGCAAATGTTACAAGTACATCTTGGGGTCCACAGCATGGATATACATTGCAGTGTATGTTTCATTTCTCTATTTGTTGTAAAGGGGACAATTTGAAAAACAAAAATTAATTACAGTGTTTGTGGAGATGAACCATCCATTACTGAATGATGAAAATGGCAGTGATATAGGTTGTCTGTGACCCATTGCCATGGTACAATCCTAATAAGAATATGTAAGTTACATAGTGGTCTCTGCCATTGGATCTGCTCCATGGAAAAAAGCTACTCCACCAAAAACAGCATAGGAGAGTGGGATGAAGAGGGGGCACAAACAGACCCCTCTCCTCCTGACTTGCACTCTGCCTTTCTCTCCAATGACCCATTAGAGCTTTGGCCTCAATCCACTGCATGTTACATGACAGCTGCAGCCTTATGTGCTAATTATGGCATCCCAGGTCTTCGCAGTTTCTTAAAACACACTGTCGAAAGACATCATGCCTGATGCTCTATAATAAAAGAACCAACAGAGGGTCCAAACTCAAATGTACACCCCGGTCTGAAAGGGGGTTTAATTGAGAAAAAGATAACGCTTGTGTTCCTTGGTAGCCACCAATTCAGTATTAAATCCAATGTACATCCTAAGCAGTACCAACAGCAGAGGCTTATAAAAGAAGAAAAAGCACATTAGAATAAAACAGAAGTACTGTATGAAAATAAGATATGGTAACATGAACAATAGACAAAAACATAAAGAAAATGACACCTTTTGATCGCTGTAATGTTGTCGAGCAGGGAGGAGCATGCAGTTAACTGAGATCAGCTCTGCATGGCCAAGATGAGACGAACTGATGCTCACTGGAGTGTGGCACTACGCCAGAGCAATTAAGAGAGAGCACATTTCTCCGCATCCATGAAGTATGCAATTACCATGCAGTAGTGTGATTGTAATACAGTGCCTCCAATTACCACCCCTCCCCCCTACATCATTTACCAGATAATTACCCAAAAGTAAAAGCAGTTGCCAAATATAAGTGCCCGACCAAGCACTCCCAACACCCCCTTTCCCTGCTGTACAGTCCCTCGATGGAAGCTGTATGAGTGCACTTTCCTCCCTCCCTATCCCATCCCTTGCCCCTCAACACTGGTTTTCACAATGAGCTCCCAAGATTCCTTGCAGGATTTGGGAGGGCCATAACTGGTCAGCATCTTTCCTAAGCCAGAACTCCATAGCATCTTGCATCTATCCAGGCCCACAGAGGTATACAGCTGGGCCCAAAGACATAGTGCATATCTTTTAAAATGTGCTTGGATTTGAACACCAGCCTATGACTTTGCTATAGTTCTCAGATAGGGGCATGCATTTACCAAAATTTATGAGTGTGTGCATTTGGTTCAGACTTTTTATATAGGGCTATAAAACTGCAGTTCAAATGCATTAAATATAAAATGATGTGCTCAGCAGAACATTTAATTTTCACAGTCAAAATGTAAGTGAAATAGCTGACAAGGGCCTCCACTACAAGGGAAGACTCAGAATGGAGTAGGGACATTCTGTAAATTAAGAATACTCAGCCCTTTTTCAAGGTGATTGAATATGTTTACCTTTTATATGGATGACTGAAGGCTGTTTACCGTATAGATTTTGCCATCGTGAAAAGCACATTGATTGAGGCATGGACTGGGCCGAGGCTTCGTGATAGATTTTCATTTGAAACCAGGAGCAGTTGGGGGTAGGGGTGGGGCTGTCAATACAAGTTAGTATGGAGATCTGGACAAGTTTGTTGATGAATGGATTCTGGGCAAGCTGACGCATTTGAAGCTCGAAAGATGCTGTTTCATTTTTTTCCTTCAGGCACCCTGCTACCATCACATGAGTCGTACTCTTGTTATTTTTTCCACTCCATTCAGAAAATGGAAAGAAAAAATGAAAAAAGAAAAAATATCCAGATCAGCATCCAGCTTCAAACCTCATGCATGTCAATCATGTCCGGATAACATCGACAAAAGAGATATAGAGAGAAAAGGACAGCAGGAAGGAGGGGAAGAACAGAGAAGACGCAACTTACTTCTGAGCTCTGCAGTGATTGAGCAAAACAAAGACAGAACACAGTACAAGTTTAAAAACCCACAACTTACACAAAACAGGTCAACCATTACACCTCTCACTGCACAGGGAAAGATTTGGGGGAATGAGAGGAGGGTCTACAGTATACATCATGATCAGAATGTTGTTTTTTCCTAAAAATAGGGATAAAACAAAAATACTTTAAACAAAGCCATCTCTGCTAAACTGTGTTTTTGCTGTCAAACTGTTGACATTTTAATTTCAGCAAATGTACGAATCTGTAAATATCTGCTATAAAAGGGAGAAAGATTTTTACTTCTTGCAATTTTTCCTTTTCGATTAATAACAGAATCATTTCGTAAGCAGTCTGTGCAGTTGACTTTCTTGATTGACTGTAAAGATTGGAAGGACAAAATTACAGGTGTTGCATAGCCTCCACAACACTCATATTATTCCCTCAATCAAGTTCTGTGAGGACACCTAGTCGTGGGGGAAGAGCCAGCCACCACAGTACACAACCAAAAACAGGAGAGGCCAGAGAATGCACAGAATAGGGTAGGACAGGACCAATCCTTCCACTCTGTTCATGTTTTTTTTTGATGTTTTTAACAAATCGCTGTCTGAAATTGTGCGTGGTACATGTAAGGATAAATAATGATTGACTGTTATAGCAATAATAATATGAGTATGATTGTTAGCTTTTAAATACTATTTAGATAGTAATTAGACAATATTATTGAACCAGCAGTACAGGAGGCTGTTGAACTTGTGCTATAATAACATCATGAGGGCTTACTGGTGAATGGCCTGCAGAAACTTGCGCTGGTGTTTTCGCACCCGAGCATGATCAATCTTCTTCACCAGCTTGGTGTGTTTATAGATGAGCCATGTTTCCCTGAGTACATTAGCAGCCGTGTTTTTGACCTGTTGACAGTGAGGAAACAGACATTCATAATTATAACCGATAATCAAACTTAGGGACTGTGAAACAAATGTTACTAATGTTGATTTTTTTGTTACAAACGTCAATAGAGTGGTTAATACTTTGACTTCAACAGCAGGAACCAACACACTTTGCAGAAAGTGTTTCTTTGTAAAAATGCTTGTTACTCACTCGTTTGCAGAGTTGCGTGTCCATCATAAAGTTATGAACATGTTTCTCAGCCTTGGTCAACTCCAACTTCCTGGCAACCACGGCAACCACCAGGGCAGTGCAGCCAGCCCCCTGAAAGAAGTTGGACAGTTAGGACTCTGATCAGACCTCAGGTGTCTTAAGCCAGTAGTTAATTAATAGGCTTGTCATATTTCAATTGATATTTTAATTAGTTTCTATTGAAGAAATCAACATTCTGAAGCATATATTTTCAATATTATTAACACTTATTTGCAGGATGATGTCATACAACCAGTTCCTGAAATATGAAAAAACTTTGGACATGAAGATGGGAAAAGATACATTTTAATGAAAAAGTTCATTTGTTCACAAGAGGAAAATAATGAGCAACTGAGCACTCATAAGTGTTAAGCATAATTTCACAGCATTCACTCTAGATATATTTGGATTATACAAACATATTTTTTTCTTGCTCTGCTTATGTACTGAGAAACTAACATTCATAGCTTAGTATAAAAATCAAATCCTGGCAAATCAAGTTCTGTACAGTTAATCTTCAGTCAATTACTGGAGAAATTTAAGTTGATTTCTTCAATGTATGTAATACTGTGGCTCCATAAATTTATAGCAGACGGGATGAGAGAGAGGCTAGGGGGTTAGACCAAGAGTATAACCAGAGACATCAAAAGTAGCAAGTAAAATGAAAGTCTAACAAGGCAACAAACATTATTTTTCCTGTTGGGGGGGGGTTTGTTTTAATTTGTTACATTGTCTTTCTTATATCAGTTTGTTGCTTTAATTCAATGAACGTGTGAGCTGTGACACATTTATTTATGTTATCCTGTTAATGTTTACACTTCTATCTCACCTTGTGGATTAATTCAGTTTGCATATTGCTGTTCTCGGTGTCCGTCATTTCCAAATGATCACACAGTATGTTTCACAAAAGTGTATATTTCTGCTGTCCTCAATATATGTAAATATATCTAAATACAAAAATATTTATGCATTACAAATATCTTATGTCTGTTTGACCAAATTCCTTATTTGACCTTTTCGTATTAAAAAAATAAAATGTTATGTCTAGCCCATGTTTAGGAACTTAACCCCTGCTTACAACATTTCACCAATGCGAAAACAGGATTCAATTACCCAATGATCCGGTTTCAAATGGGGTTTCCAGGAAGGCATTGTAATGTAAAAACAGGGACCACCTATATATTTACCTACCACTCCTGAGATAGGGACTGCATTACCTACAGGTGTTTCTGTGCAGCTCATGCTACTGTCATGCTATGTAATACCAGAGCAGACATGGTCAGTGATCCACATGTATCGCTGCAGAACACCACCAGGAGGGTGATAGCTGAGATCCAGGTATTGCTTTTCTTGTGCATTGTCAACAGCCTCATTCCATCTCCTAAACCCCTCTCTTCTGACTGCCTCCGAGTGTCTTGTAAGGGCTGTCACGGTCTCCCTCCTGTTCCCGTTGCCTTCGCTGCCTCACCCTGAATGCCATCTGGATACATCACCTCAATTATTCATCTGCTCGTACTGTATCTGATTTTACAACAGGAGGGTATAAGACAGCCTGCCTTTAGATCAGTTTGTACCTACAAATACCCTGAAACAATAACATAAAAATATTTGGTTTTACATATCTATGTAATTCTAGGTCATGCTTTATTTCAAGCACCTGTGAATACTGTTATAAACTGTTCATTAATATTCTACGGCTTAAACCACTACCAAACAGAAAGTGAGCATGTAATAAATGAGTAACAAACATCCAATTTAAGAGAGTGAAATTCATTAGAAATCACTGTTTTGAAAATGTATCTTTGGTATGTTCTGATTTGTTGTTTTGAATTATTTCTATTTCTAACATTTACATATAGTTTAAAGGAGGTGTAGTCAGTTGCTGACCAACAACCCAAATCTTATACTAGTAGCTGTTTACTTTTTAACTGTAAACAGCTTAATTGTAAATTCAAATAAAGAAATAACAACAGCTGACAAAAAATACATTCTCTGATACACAGTTTTGGTACAGTAGCTTGAAAACTACTTCTTTTTCTGTGGTTCTGGACTACATGTATTTTTTTTTTTTACTTTTCTACTTTTTCACTTTCATCACGCAGAAATGTAAAAGAGGGAAACATACCATGATTCCAGTCAGCAGGCACACACCCTTTCCACAGTATGTATGAGGCACCATGTCTCCATAGCCAATTGAGAGGAAGGTTATAGAAATTAGCCACATAGCTCCCAGGAAGTTACTGGTGACTTCCTGTTTGTCATGATACCTGAGGCAAGAAAAAAGAGAAACAAAAAACCCAACAAACTCAGTATCATCAAAGGCAAATTGAAGAAGTAGGTCCACCTCACTGACCATGACTTCACAAAGGACATGGTAAGCAAAGGGCAAATAAAATGGGTCTGGTGACCAACATAACCGCCACTTTAAGGTTCCAGGTTTCTATAACACATCTCAGAGAAAAAAGTTCAATCCCCTGTACTTGAAATTGAGATCAAAGTTATGATCAGGCATTACAGTATGTTTTATTTGGTCTCTGAATGATAAAAGCACTGTGAAAAATGGAGGGAAGGAAATAAAGAGAAAACCAAGAAACAGAGGTGATGAGACACTCATTTGTCACAGAAATTCAATTCAGGAACCATTTAATATATTGTATGACAATGCTGGGGAATATATATAATTTCTATAGTTAAAATGAAGAATTGTGTTGTACATTTGTTTGAAACTCACAGAGCAACACAATTTTATTCAACAAACTAAATAATTATTCAAGCAGTGGGTGTATTTTTTCTCCAGCTAAGGCATTCACTTTCTACAGTAGCTAATGACTTTGTTTCTAATCAAGCTGAAGCCAAAATACATCAGTTCCTTTTTCCTTTTGATGTAAAATCTAATTCAGGATCCCTAGGTGAATATGCCACAATTCACTGCTCTAAAATTGATTTGCAGAGACCTATTAATTTTGCAATTCAAATGTAACGTTCTGTGTGTCCCTTCAACCAGTGACTGCGAGCATGTTTCTGTCTTTGCAATTCATTAAATACATGCTTAAACATCCCTAGTCTGACCATTTCCATACACAACACTGAGCAGAGGAAGAAGTCCTAATAATGTTGGTGGTAATACTGTGTGTCATGGATTACGCAGACACAGAGGAGATTAATGAAATGTAATTCTAGTTACTGAAATAGTTCAAAAATGGAATCTTGTCACCAGCTTCCATCAGAGCAGTTAAAAGTGCTAGCACTCACCTCAGTAGATCATGTGGTTTTAAAAACAAGATTTGTCTCCTACAAGTGGTGGATTGTTAAAAGCACAATTATAAATGACAGGCTAAAACAGACATTTATTTTACAGACACTGTACAGACTGTTTTGTTCTTATTTAAATGAGAAATGCCCTTAGCTGAACTCCATAATCATGGTACAACACATGTTTGGATCCACAGTAATTTACACTATTCTTTGTTAAATAAAATAAAAATGATAATACAATGTGTTAATTATTTTAGAGCATCACTGAGTGAATAGCTGGCATTGTGTAGGCTACAATGGCATGGTACAGTTACTTTTTAATCACAAACTTGTGCGCCACAATTTTAGGTGCATTTCTTTGTGTTCTTTGTCAATATGTTTTGTTCTTTGTGATGCTCTCAGGGTCTTTTAGAATGCTTAGGACAGTGTAAACTTCAGAATGTCTAATGTCTTAGCTGCACTTCTTTGGTTGGTCATAAGATGATTTTAATATTATTCAAGAAGGCAGCTTTTCTCATAAGCAGGGCAAGCTTTCTTTTTCCTGCTATGTTGACTGTCATACAAGTGCTTAGCGAAACTGAACAACTTTTCTGTCAAAACCCTTCACATTTTACAGTATTTACCATGAGTCTCTGCTTCACAGTATTCAAATTCTAAATGTTTATTATGCACTCTTTTCTATATCATATTTTGTGTTGTGAGCCAAAAATAAATATTTAAACAGAGTTAGCAAAAAAGCAATTTTGTCCCTCTGTTTTTGATCACTGTATGCAGATGATTCTCCAATAATACAGTAATTCTTACAAACAGAGTGTGCTACAGCTTAAAAAACACCCATTCTTCTTAAACCCTGCATAAAATAATTTTGAAAGGGCACTTTTATTTATGTATGTTTTGCCAAGGAATTTACGGGGGCAATTCACAATGTAATAGGTTAATACCCTTCACATTTCTTTTTAAAAGGAACTCAACAGAAGCCCAAAACAATTGCTACTGGGTGGAAACTTACAGCTCTTGTGTTTTTTTTTTAGGAAAAACTGCTGTGACACAAGACTCACAATGCACTTATTGGCAGAGTGTTCCAAAATCAATAGGCTGCATTAAGCCATAAAATTAAGTTAAGCACCTCGTCTGCATAAGTGACTGTTTTCTTTAAGATCTGCGATAAAGAGTTTACTGGCCATTGAAGTGGCATTGCTTTAACCGCAAAAACGTTCCAACTTTTATGTTGTGATCAGGGCAAACTGGGATACCCATTGACCATAAACTGGACAAAAAATAAAATCAAATTCAGAAAAATAGTGGGACCTATCCATAATCATAGGGTAATAACTTGAATTAAATTGTTAGTCTAAATTAAGAGATGTTAAACACATATCCAAAGCTACTCACACTTCACTCATATATTACTGTACCAAAAGAAGCCAGCTGTATATTTCCATACATGTCCAACACTTTTTCAATTAACTGTTGTACAGAATGAGAAAAAGACTAAACTTATCTGTCATATCCAGATGGAATTCAAACTGCTGCACTTGTCTAGCTTACTCACAACTGACCACAACACTTTAATCAGAACTGATTTCACTGCAATACACTGCCCTGAAAGGTTATTGACTAACAAGTATAGTTTTCAGATGACATCAAATTAAAAGTTAATGGCAAGACTAACTGGTTTCACAGCAATGAAGTGTCCAAGTGTATGATTCTTAGGTGGCATGATCTTCACATGACCGCTTGCCTTGTGTGACAAATGCAGATGGCATTTTGCCCAAGAGAATCAACAGCAAATGGATTGGAAAATTATGCAGAGAAAGAAGGAAAACAATGAAAAAGAAACGAGTGGCATTCATCAAAATGTCTGTCTTCTATTCTGTGTAAGGACCAAGAAATGGATGGCACAGCATTATTAGTTTATTCACTTGGACTCATAACATTTAGACCTCTGCTTTGTGTCACTGAAACAAAAGCAAAAAGAGCCCAAAGCCCACAGTTTTGAGTAAATTTCATTATTTTGTAAAGAATACAATACAGCATTAATGATAGAACACTTGTTGTCTCATTATGTAAGAATGGATCCATATACAGACAGAATATCCACCTGCTCCCCTTTCTCAAGAGTACTTTTCTGATTACTGTCAATGATCAGTCTGGGAGGAGCCAAACACTGAGAATTAAGAATCATTGTGGTTCTCTCCTTTACACCTTGGGAGCATGCCTGAGAGGGAACAATGGATCAACCAAAAGTGGGACAGATGTCGCACTGCACTATCAACGTTTACTTTGATAGGACCAAACACTGATGGATTTCTCAGAGACCCAACCGACCTCCTTTAAATTAAAGTGGCTTACCTTCACAATTGGATGTAATCGAGCAGGAAACAGATACCTGAAGCAAATGTTCTGCATTTTTGAAATACTCCCCGAAGTGTGTGGTGTGCAGATCCCCTCCCAGACAGTTCATTCTTAACATTTATCATGCCATCAGCACTCAAACCCTGTCTGTCTGCCTTGATCACACTGCCCCTTGTATTCTGCAATCATGCTCAGACCCCTGAAGAAAATTACTTTTTCTCTGAAACCACTGTAGATGGCTAGTCCACAGTCTGTCATGCAAAAAAGCAGTGTACAGTATGTCATGCCCGGAAATATAATATTTCCACATCCTGCATGCTGATAAATAATACAGTATATTGAGAGCAAAGAAGGTAAGTGAAAAATCATGGGTCACCACTGACATCCAAGAAATCATATTAGGCTAATGCGGTCATCAGTGATCCATGTGTGTTCCCTTTTGTCAGCAATAATCCTGTACCAAAATCACTGGTAGGGAAGAGGTAAAATTGATTGTTGGGTCAGTGTGACTAAGTGTCTGCATTGTGGCTTCACTAGAGTCATTGACCAGTGGCCTGTAGTAGCGCCCAAAGGAGGAGCTGAATTTAAAGCTAACATTTTTACTGGACCCTTGAGAAAAATGTGTCTTTCTGTACTGTATACAGAGTATTGCATTATTATTACATATATCCAACACTACTTGACAAGAGCCAGTTTTTTTTTAATTGACTTGAGGTTACGAGAGAGTCTATAGTACAATTGCCTACTGTTTAGGTACCAATGCTGCAGAAGCATCACTGGGCATCTAATCATTGTCCTCACAATTATGTTCCTTTCCTAGGGGAATAATTTGTTGTTACTACCACAAAATATATTTTGGACTCAGTTAGGGTGGCTGAGGCAATGTTATCCATCACTGATATTTTTTAAGAAGAAAGACTTCCATCAATGCTTTAATGAAATTTTAAAAGCATCTTACTGGATGGACATCAGAGTGTTCCTGCCACAGCAGGAGACCCAGTCCTGCTGGCAGGTTCTTAGAAGTGTGTACCATAAAGCCCTGTGGAGACTGATATGTGAGAAAAATCATGTGAGGGAGATCTATGACCTAACTTCACTTTTACACAGCACAGGTCAGGAGAAACATTTTCTGCAATCCAAACGATGCACTCACACAACTACAGAGGCTGAGTTGAGGTTCCATAAGAAGACCTGAGTGGTTACAGACATCAGTCTCTTGGTCTGCTGATTTAAAGGGGAAAGCACTCCAGCCACTGCCATCAGATACCTACGAGCTTAATATTCACTGCTTTAAGGGCTAGAATGATCCCAAGAGGTCAATATAGGCTGTGGCTGAGGGCTTGAGCAACTGCACTAGATAACACGGGTGTATAGATTAGTCTCATACAAAGTCCATTAACAAAATTGGACTTGGAACAGGATCATCTAGGGTGTAATTCCTCACCCACATTTGGGTTGGTAGTAGTGTACCTTTAGGTGTAGTTTATATTTCAAGTGTCTATGGGCTAATTCATTTGACCTTCTGAATGACATACAAGGTCTCCTGGAGCTTCATCTGATGTACGTACAGCTTTATTCAGTTCAGCTGTGACTTGACAGGTTTATGGTCAGACTTGATTGTTAATTTTCTACTTTTCTGAAAGTTTGGAGCAAGTGCAGTGAAATGGAACATAGAGCATTTGAGGACAAAAATGGTAGGAGTCTCCATAAATGGAGGAACAGAAACATAAGATCTAAAGACATTGAAATTTACGTATCTGTGACTTAAACTCAGTCACTAGAGTACTAGAGACTATATGTGCAGCAGGGTCAGTTCTGTCAGAGCCATAGTGTAAGGTTTCAGGCTTTAAATTTGCTCATTATCATTGAATTTGGCCTCAGTTGTGTTTTGTCACAGGCATTTAAAGTGGCAGTCAAAAAAGTGTTTAGTAATAATCTGGTTGCAGACATTGAGTTTGGTCACAGATACAGAGTGACACCGAGTTTGGTCATTGACACTTGAAGCATAAACTAAGGCAATCAGACCCAACACTCCTCAGGATAATAAGGAGAAGTTAGCCTAGGGGGAATCAACAAGGCCAAAGGGAGTGAGTTCCCATACTCCTTCAGATCATGGCGTCCAAATCACAGCCTTCATGTCACTCTCCTTTCTCCTTCAGTTGGAATCAATACTCCTTCTAAGATGGAATAAAAAGAATTCAGTTCTACGATGTAAAAGGTTGCAAGGGCGGAACCCTCTCCTTGGTGTTGGCTCCACTGCCACTGATGTTGCCAATTATCTAGAGGATCATAAGTTCCACTCATTCAGCCTTTTTTATCAGCTCCTTTCGCCTATAGCTTACACAGTAGAACTGTCTCAATTGCAGAGCTTCATGGCCCCAGTAATTACTGTCATCAAGTAGGAACACTTGTCAGTTAAGTGCCCTTGTTTTCAAGTCACATGATATTGTCTGTAACTAGTGAGCTGCAGTAAACCAGCCAGGGAGACATTTTCTGAACTGCAAAGAAATGAGATCCGATTAGGTTGTGCAAACGTTATTTAAAGAATTAAGTAGAAATGAGAACTGAACAAAAACACAAGCTGTCACCTAAAGAATGTAATGTGTAATTTATGTGTTGATCCAAAACACTTAAACTTAAGGTGTGAAAACCTTAAATCCTAATCTCCGACTGAAAACAAGGTAACTATTTCACATAGCTGATCAAATTCTTCCTTTAGAAACTCCTCTGTGATGATGGGGACAGTGATTGTAGTTAAACAGGGTTTTGAAGCTCTCAATATACTGTTCACTTGCATGAAATGGAATAGAGCTGGCACCACCTTCTACTTGAAGCAAGACTAGGGGATTTTCCTCCTCTCCGATTTGTCAAGTATTTCCCAGTATTAGATTAGCGAGGCATTAGTTTGTCTTGGAAAGTGGCCTGGTGTTACTAGGCTTGTGTTTGTCAGTCTCTACACAAATGAAAAAACGAATGAGTATTGTTATTGTGTGCCTGTCTTCAACTCTATCCTCGAGCCCACAAAACCCAGAGACAAACCCCAGCTGACCCAATTAGTAAGTCTCCACAGAGTATCACAGGGGAATACTTCTTCTAGAATACTTAACCAATGAGATCACCTGTTGTTCTCCTTTATGAGATTTTTGTAACACTCCTTTGAGGGAATGCATTATAAATAGAGGTGCACTCCTCTGTTCTTCAAGTATCACAAGAAATTAGATGAGTCCAGTTGTCGGATTTGGAAGGTGTGGCTGCACCATCCATATGCATTTTGCCTGCTGTGGGTAATGTTAAATCCGGGAAACAAAGCCTTTAGGGATTTGTGCTGTAACAAGGCTGTGAATCTACACAGTACTGTAGGTTAACCACACCCAGGGCTCTATTCCTTACTTAGCTTCCTAACTCAGCCCATTCCCCCAAGCAGCCTGCTACACCAAATGCACTTTCAGCTTGGATTCACCTACATGAGCAAGAGTAAGTAAAACAGCCAAGACACTGTTTTAACACTGACAAGACATCCTTTGTACTATTGTCATTGTTGTACTAGGAAAAAGAAATTGACAGATAGATCAAGATAATTATTGATCAAGATCTAACTAACCAGGGCAATCTATCTGGTCTGAACTGAATGCATTACAACTGACACAACACAGCTTTTAAGACATTGGATGGAACATACATTTATCTACAGCTGAGGAAGCGTATGCCTTGTATTCAAATCCAAATTTAAACTATTTTATAGCAACTTCAGGCAATTCAACTCAAGGTATGGCAACTAGTACTGCTAATAATGCTAAATACAGCATTATTAAGTGTCAAAATGTCACATGCAAATAGGCCAATTGAACTGGAATTGTGGAATGGAATGATAAGCAATTGAAAAAAAAAATAGGTCTAAGTTGGGCAGTAGGTGCATTGCCATGGTGACCCATGACATACATCTGTTCAGTACATTTGTTCTGGATTATATTTTTGTTATTCCTGGAATGAAGACAGCTTCAAAAATATCCACTCCATGGTAGTATGGAAGTCCACCCCCCTACAACCTACACAAAAGAACACATTCCTCCTGCATCTTACGAAAATAAATAAAACGTTTTCCATCTTAATTTACCATTGCTTGTTGTAGAGTCCTAAATGTATATTTAATGTGAAATTAATGTCAATTTACATTTCTCTTGTGTAAAATGTATGTACAAGGAACCTTATGATTAAAGGCCTTATGATTTTTTGTTTCACTTCCAAAACATGCTTTGAGAAAGTTCCCCCAAAACTCAGTCAAATACCTTTGTATAAGGACATTAAATGACGTAACAAGGAGAGTTTAAGGAACGAGTCAGTAGCAGTGTGGCATTACAGTACTGAGTGGTCATAGGATGAAATCATGGCTTCAGCCTGTTTTGCGTAGCTATTTATTACATTTGATATTGATTTATATTGATCACAAACACAATAAAAACACCCTTATTGGAAGTTACTAACATTTTAAGACAGAATAATACATAATAATAATACTAACAATACATAGCTTCCATCCATCACTTTAAAACATGTATAGCTGGAGAGATCTGGTTGCTAACAAATTTATCATGACTTTTACCTCTTTAATCTTTAATTAATAATGATACAAGGAATTATAATACTACTATGACTACTACTACTAGAAATATTGATGTAATAATGATTATGACAGGATTATTAATTTTTTAAATCCTCTGATTCTTCTCACAGAAAAATAGCTGAACATAAATTGCAAGACTGAAAAATGTTGAACATCATTTTGTTTCCCATATTCTAAGCTAAGGAAAGCCTGGTACCCTCAGGTCACCTCCTAAAACCATGTGGGATGGATGTTGGACCTGAGGTACACAGAGCCACAGAGGAGAAGATTTATGGCCCCATTTCATTACATTTAGAAGCTTTAAAACTGCATTCTGATATGAACATTCTGATGTAGTCCATTTCAATTTACTGCCCCATAGTTTAATACAGAAACAAGCCCTTGCTTCTACCTCCCTTTACCTTTCCAACAGTCTTTTTTCTGTTTCCTCAAGGTCTCTCAAGAACCCTGTTGAATCCTTGACTTGGATTAGAACAAAAGATTTACAAAAAAGTGATCTGGCTGGTGGACTGTGTCTGGTAAAGATATATAATGTTCAGCCTATAGTGGAAATGGCCATTGTTTGATGGCTTTAATACTCTTGAGTTCTTGTCTTCACAAGTCTTCCTATACCTTCAAGAGGAGGGTATATGAACTGCTCAAACTGATCAACAGATAATGACACTCTCAACCCTGTCTGATATATCCCAACATGTTCTGCAGTGGACAGTAAAGTGCTTTGGCAATGAGATGGAAAGAGTATGACTGAACCTGGGCACTCATCAATTCTTTACCTTCCATTGAGCCACTTAAATAAATCAGCAGTTAACTGAGATTACCCCTTTTCAACAGGGATTGGTGCATTTTCATTACTAAAAAAGAAACTGAGAATGTGAAAAATACACATTTATATGTGAATCATTTCATACCTGGGCTTGGTATATTTACTTATACATGTACATTCATATTCATCTGGTGATATCTACACCATCAGCAAACACCAAGTTTCATGGTAAATTATTTTATTTGAAGACTCATTAGCTTGAGTGCTCTGAAGCAACCTTTTTACTTGCCTGTCGGCCTGTAATTTAAAGGGAAAAATAACTGCTGCTTCTTGGTCCACTCGTAGCAGGGAGGCCTCTCTCCCAGTGGGACAGTGAGAGTGCTGACAGTGCACTATAGGGGGTGCACAGAATTCCCAGAGCTGCTTCGTGGGACAAGGCACACAATTTAGTGTTGAACCTTGCTTTATCAAAATTGCTCTTCTGACACAAGCAATGGTAACCATAAGAATGCAAAACAAAACATCAGGAGAACAAATCTTCTTGACCTGCACACTGATATTATGAGATACCAATGGAAGAAAATCATCCAACCATCTGAAAAAGCACAAAAGCCACAAAAGGCGGTTGCGTGCATTTTTGATAGATGAGGACACTTCCTGATCGTCCACAGTTAAATCCTGTTAACTGACCTCAGGAGCAAATCCCTACACATATGAAGGGCTCCTCACTGTATGCCTTGCAAAAGCTTTTCTCAAGAAGGCAAAAATGGTGTCATTGTTGTCCCTGGTTTCATGATAGTGCAGCAGTTTCAAACCATAATCTCTGTGGCTGAAACCTTGTGGTGTCCTGTGTGGAATATGAAATGTGGGTGTATCTGAAGTCTGGTCTACAGCGGATAAGGAAAAAGCTGGGAAGGCAAGGCGAAGTAAACAGAGGTACAGCAGCATGCCATATTTGTTGGGGGGTTCAGCATGGGTCATGAGGCTGGAGGAAATTAAACGCATATCAGCAAAGAAAGATGGGCAAAAATAAACTGAGTGACCTGTGTTGCTGTTTCACTCTTTTTCAGGTGTCTGACTATGGCTCTCTGCTGTCAGGGCCCTGCCAACCCCCCGCCGTGCCTTTTATTTTCCCGCCCGCTGAGCCAATAGGGTCCCAGGGAGACTCCTTGTCCAATCTCACAACATCCGCTTAGCTGGGGAGTGCGGCTGTGTGCAAAAAGGTGAGGTGCATTTGGAAACCCAAAACTTGATAGCACTTTGAAAAACCGGTGGCTCTTTGCTAGAAATGAGAGAGAGGTAAACATGAAGACTCCCATGCTGTTTCATTGTTTACCAGGGGGTGAGAACCCAACCCTTTTCCTGACTCCGGACAAGAAGAACAATAGACCTCACCCTACTGGTTCTTCCCCAGCACTTCTCTGACCCACTCCCAAGGGAAACTGTGCTAGAATGGATGCTTAGATTCTTCACCATTCAGATGCTGTGCTCTTAAATTTTTACTCTGAGATGAACAAGAAATCAAAAAAGAAGGTGAAACCGTGTATACATGTCATCTTGCTTATATGCATATGATAAAATCTTATTCTTTAACCCTGTTTTTGACGGAATAAAGCAAAAATAATCAATGTGCCAGCAAGAGGAAAGTGTGGCATTGGTCAAATCAAAATATCAGCTTGACGTGTAATCTCTCTATGCAAATGTGTTTACGTAGGAGTATTTTATATATCATTCAATACCCACATTTTTGAAAAAGGAGAATGTTTTAGAATAAGTTGATGCCAATGTCAAGGCTATTCAACGAAATAGAACAACCACTTGGTTGCAGAGCCCAACAAGTTTTTGTTACTTTGACAAATACTTGCAGAATATCTTGCAAGAGCAAGTACTGTATTAATCTCTCATTAATTCATGAGGATGAGAATAACAAAGCCTAGGCTTGTCCTAAGGGTGGTCTGTGAAGGTGATATGAAGGAGCTGCTCCATTTTAGCACAAACTCCCTCCTCCCCTCTTCCACCCAAAAAACAGATGATTAAGAGATGCTTGGTTCAAAGTGCTGCTCAAATCTGGGGTGTTCCACCTGACTAAAAGCATTCAAGTCACCCCTAACTAATTTTTTTTAGTCAGGTAGTGCTGTATTCGCACTGCCTTGGGGGAAGAAGCATAGCTTGTGGGTCTTTTTGTGTCCTTCCTTGCCATTTTTGATTGAGAACATATTACACAATCGCTGTGTTTTGCTTTATTGCAGTTTGGGTCGCCCCCACCCCCCTCCCCCACGCAGAGCAGCAGTGGCGCCAGCTCGGTGCACAATGATTGCTTTCCATGGCTACAGAACAAGGACTCACATGGTATCCCTATGGAGCAGCATAGTGGGGAAATAGAAAGCACAACAGTGAGTTATAGACACATACAGGTTATTCACCAGATGCACCAAGAGGTGAGCAGCCTCCCAGCATGCACTGTGGCTGGCGGAACTAACGCAAGGAGTGTGGGGAGGACAGTTCCTTCCCTAGCGTCGTGCTTCCCTCTTTGCAAGAGATCCCTTTTCCTACACGCAATGATCAACCCTGACTCATCTGTCCCGCTAACCACTCCAACCTGACGTAACGTGCAGCACGCTGTGTCACAGATGGGTCTTCTTTTTTAGCATTAAGTAGGAGTGCAACGACTCTGCCAAACCAACTCAAACCAAAGCTCCAACCTGATCATTTTTGTTTATTCATGTTTGTCCTCTTTTTCGTGCTACTTTACATCTTTACTGATATATTACCCTTGGGTAGCATATGGTTCAAGTGTTTTACTATAAATGTTACTTAATTTTTAAAAAATCACTTTTTTCACCCAACTTTCAGTAGTCGGCCATTAAGTCTGTCCCCACTGTACCGACAACTGCTGAAATCACGTAGGAGTGCAGGGCAAGACGCGTGCAATCCTCTGACATGTACATGTGGCTACTGCGACTTTTTTTCATACAACAAGGCCCACAGTGCACCAGGAGGCAAACAGCATTGTAAGATAGGCCCATCCTCCTGATGCTAAGCAACTCATAGACTGAAAGGTGAGTCCCACGGGTGTCAAGAGCAGAGCAACGAGGGAACCCTGGCCAACCTACCAACCCCAATCCCCAGCGGAATGAAACCAATTTGTTCCACCGATGTGGGCTCCCACACCTTGAAGGCAAATGACATGGCCAGTTTCGAACCTGAACCATACAGCCTGCACTTAGAGGAAGTGCATTTACTGTCTGTGCCCCTCAGGAGCCCTATAGATGTTAATTAAAAATAGCATGCTCTGTCATGAAGGTGGGACAGCAAGATGATCTCAACAACAGTCACAACAATCCCAAAACAGTCAGCGCTGATCATTCTCAAATTATGGTCTATACCAACAAATATACTGAAAGCCTAAAGGTGAATGGTTTGATAGAGCCGTTGATCTCAGCACTCAGTGTGATCTGCTCTTGTTTTCCCTTTGATACAGTCACCACTCAAGGATGTGTCTTAGTATTAGCTCTTTGTGAGTGTGTGTGTGTGTGTGTGTTTGGGGGGGGGGGGGGATGTGGAGGGATAGAGGAGTCGAGGGAAGGATAAGAGGGTTATCAGTGGGTTAGGCTGTATGGGTAGGGAGAAAGGAGAGCGGTAGCCCAGAGCCTTAGCTTTACACAAAGAGAGGGACCATAAGTAAAAAGTGACAGGTCAAGGTTTCCATTTTACAGTGTTCATCACCTCTAATGCACCTCTCTATTTCAGATCTAGAATTAAACAACTGCCAAAACTGTTAAATTTAGCCAGTAGGCCTTTTACCTTAAATTTATGAAGAAAAAATGCTTCTTGTGCTCCTATAGCAGGATTCAAACAGCTGAAATATGTGAGATACTAGGACTAAAAAAGCAAACAAAAAGTAAAGCATAACATTGTAAAGTAACCACAGCAGGGTGAGACGCAAAGCAAGGCAAGGAACATTCAAATTTGAGAACTGTGTAGCTCAGACCCTTTCTGTGTCTCTTGCTTCATTATTTAAAAACTTGTGAAAATCCTCGGCCCCATGAGATACAGCACTGAGTTTATGAAAAGGGGATCCTGGGGGCGGCTCAGCTTTAACCAAACAAACCATTCCCCAAACAAACAATTACACGTTGATGAATTATGTAAAAGGATGCTTCAATAGCTTACAAATAGGGCGTGGACTTGTGTATGGGGGGCTACGGAGCTGAATGGAACACGATGCACTGATTTGCACCGCGTGCTCCTGACAGCTTGACGAGGGGGAGAGCCCATACCTCTCACAGACGCGCACGGTCCACGCGGCGATGATCCAAGAGGAGATGCTAAAGACCAGCAGCACGGTGCCGGGGCAGATGGTCATGAGGGTCTTCATGACGAAGCGGGTGTTGAAGTTGATCTTATTGAGGGCACCGATGCTGCGGGACGAGGCGTCCGTGAAGAGCTTGCTGTGCAGGAGCATGACGCGGCCGATCAGGTAGAGCCGCAGGAACATGGGGATGGAGAGGATAATGTCCACGTCGGCGTCGGCCACCGAAGGCGTGTAGGTGAAGGCCAGCCGCGCCGTCCAGGTGAAGACGTACTGACCCGGTATCGGGTGGATGGCGCACACCAGCAGCTCCAGCACGATGAAGAAGATTCTCTCGTACGTCATGGCTATCCTCCAGTCATCTGCCCCATTGTCCACCATGAACAGCTGCAGAGAGGCGAGACGTACGCCCGAGGATCAGCCGATGTGACCACGCCGAAATGGGAGAGGAATCGAGGGAGAAGGCAGAAAAAACAAGACACTGTTATATTTATTTTGTCTTCCTTTCCTTAAGTTTTGATCACAATAGTCTCTTTAGTTGGTCCAATTCATATGCTCGACTCCACACTACAGTTGTGTTTGCACTCTCCCCACCCCATAACGGCAGGTTTGTTGTATTATAATCTTTGTGAGTTAGCTGTATTCATTATCAACACTGTTCTTACGACGAGGCAGACTAAAATGATGCCAATCTGCATTAACAGTTCGTCTTTCCCATGTGTTTGTTAATTGCATAATTTTGACAAATTACTTTGTGTCTGTCTTGGACTATGTAGCTGTACACAATTTGTCTGTAACTATATTTAAATGGAAATTACATTTGCATGTGTCCATTTTCAGAACTAGAGAAATAATAAATAGGCCATAAATTCAACAATAATTACACATAACACTGGAACATAAATTAATTACTGCTAAATTCTCATTGTTACAATCTGATAGAATGGAAAAAAATCTAACAGTTAACCTTTATGAAATGCACCCTAACTAATTGTGGTCTAAAATTAAAGTTCAAAAGAACATTTAAACATCATTTATATGCGCCTAATATTTCACATGAAAGATCATCATGAGATAACCATGCTGATTAGTTAACAATTCTATGTTTAATGTGATCATAAATCACTCTTTTACTGTTCTCCCATTTAGAAGCCATCGAAGTCAGATCAATGTCATTACAGAGTTGAAGCTGCAAAAGAACTTGAAAGATTTTCAGGAATTTGTGACACTTCAGTAATTTCCAAAACTGCTGCAGTTTTGCTTCCCATTACCCGTTTGATTTTAACAATTCATCTGAATCACAATTAATGTCTTACACAAAATTGTTTTGATGGAGGAGTAATTTATTCTTTGCATGATGTTCAGTCCCCCACTCATGGCCCCTCCCACCATATCCCCCACTCCCCCGTCCCTACCATTCTGCGTCAGCCACTCACCTGGATTTCCCGGGCATGGTACATTATAATGAGACCAAGCAATATAACAGTGGAAAGGCTGATAAGGCATTTCAGTGCAAATGAATATGAAGATTCCTGCAACGAGAGGGGAGGGGTGAACATAACAAATGACAAGATTTAGTGGTAATATAAGTTATGCATTTATTGCTTTGTGGGGTTTATGGACAATTTTAGAGTAGGTTTGGTAGGTTTGCATACACAGGATGTGGGAATATAATCTGGTTGTGCAATATTAGCAATCATATAGGCAGTTTACATTTCACAGTGTTTCCCGCAGCATTCACATTCTCCTCTCATTTCATCGCACAGCACACCTCAGTCTGTTCAAATAGGTCTCCTGTTAACCTCCATTTCTCCTCATGCACTACAACACATTGTGCCTGCAGTGCCAGGGAGCCAGAGTGGAACATGGAATGTCTGAGAATCCAGCAGCAGGAAAACAGCTCCTAGCTGCTCAAAAGTACAAACACAGCAAAACAATAAGACCCAAATAAAAGTCTGAGTCTAGCACCGTGGACACAGCTACATGGGGAAAAAACACACGTAATTGAGACGAATAACAGGGGGAGCTGTGCAGCTGTGAGAATAAATGACTACAGCGCTGCTGTGAAGCTCCAGAGCTGCAGATGATGGAGCAACAGCTGTCTGCAAGTGGCCTGCGATCACCATCCCTCTGCCAAACCAGCCAACTGGCCTCACCTCTCACACCATGGTCATCTATCTCAGAGGCACACTAAACTACCATTCCAATCTGATTTACACTAACAATGAAAAATGTTCATTGGGGAAACACAAAGAAAGGATGGAAAGATGCATCCCTTGTGTACAGACCTGATATACAGCGCAGACGACTGATCTGGGGCCTGTTAACTGAAGGGGCTTACACTCACATACAAAGATGGTTGGTTGCTGCAGAACCCTTCAGGAAAACAGATGGGTTGCCCCACTAAACCCCCACTGTCTGAGGTGCCACTGGCTAACAAACATAATTTAGTTAATTTCAATACTGATAATAATGTCATAACCTGTTTAAACGCACAGCTGCGAGCGGGATGCTGTTTTTGTTCTCTGTCATGACGCACGATTGTCATAGCCTAGGAGCTTTCATAGAGCTTTCGGAGAGGCAAAACAGCCTATACCAGGAGGAAAAGGACGCTGTGACAGCGTGCCGCCTGTAGCACGAAAATGGATGGAGCAGACAGACGCGGGCAGAAACGCCTTCATGCAGCGGGAAGAAAAGCCTGCAAAAAGACATGGCCTGTTAATGCCTTAAAAACTCCACATTCATCTTCTGAACGCCTCTCCTCCCAGGACCCGTCTCCACTCCTCTCATTTCCATTACTGAGAGCCACTGTTTGCGCCGATGATGAATTGGAGACACAGACGGCGGTGCTGCGGCTCGCCGCGCGGGCCATGGATCATTGGAACTTTCGGAACAGGGGCTCCAGACAGTAGTGAGCGGCGGGTCTGTGTGGGGAGGCACGCAGAAGAGGCAGCCTCTCCTGCCGCAATCACGTGCGCGCTGGCCGTGCGCGGCATGTCGCCTCTCCCTCGCGCCACTCGCAACTCAGCGTGCTCCCATCTTTCAACCGACGCACCCCAGCTACCTTGGGGTTCGTGGACACTGTCCCCCGTGCTGCAGCTAAGGCGGGAAGTGCATCTTTATCTGTTTGCAAAGTTCGGCAGCCCGCTAAAAATAATCCCATTTATTAACAAAATTAAGAATCAACAAATGTGGCCCATACAAGGAAGCTCATCATCTTCTCGTATAACAGTATATAAAAAAGACAGAATGGTGATACTGTACAGTGAATACGATCAGTGCCTGTTCCTACTCAGGCTATGCATACAGCCATCCATCACTGTCTTCTACTGGTAGCCTATAAGTAAAGGGCAGGAGCGGGGTGAGGTTTTGCTCTTAATTATTCCCTCACTTAATTATTTACAGGACGTTAACAAGTTCATCTACATTGAGAACCTGATATGCTCCTGCAGGATACTGTAAACCTCCACTGCTTGCAATATCTTTAAAGCCTAAAATTAGGACAGTGTTACACTTGTAGCATTGACCCCCTTATAATATTATACCACTGTATATTAATTGGTAGACAAAAATGTAAAATACATCTAACTGTGTGACATAAATTCTTGAATATATTGCGGGCATCACTTTACAATGAGGTTACTGTATCAAATTTAATTAGTGCTGGAAATAAACCTATTCAACATTTATCCTCCTCATTTAGGTGTCACGGTGTGTCAAACTGTACCTGTTTAAAAACAGAAACAAAACAATCCTGTGGTAAATATGTGAGGGAGAAAAACAGCAAGAAGAACACAGATCACCAGCAGCAAGGGCTGGGGTGACAGGCAGTGTGTGTGCGGAGAGACACGGGTCTCTGGTGGTGGAAGCCTTGTAGCCAAGTGCAAGGGAGAGGGAGAGCGGGAGGGATAGTGAGGGAAAGAGAGAGCGGGCACGGGCATGCAGGGTGGATGGCACTGACATGTCCCAGACGGGCCTGTAATTGCCTCCGCAGAGCTCCAGCTGCAGGGAGCCAGGCTAGTTCAGCAGTGTGTGCGCTGTACTCACTGGGGTGAGAAATGTTATTCTGCGGAGGATAGGAAATGAACCCTCTCACGCTTGCACTGAGGATGCAGCTGGGGATACGCAACAATGTCTCTGAAACGTGCTCCTGTTGAGGAAATTCCTCGCAAAGGAAATCTAGCATTTTACTATTTAAGCATATTACTGCAGGACTGAGAAAAGAGCTCTGTAAAATGAGTTATTAGAATTATTAGCGTTACTATTATTTTCATTACTGTTTTAAGAATTGTGCCACAAGAATGCTGATGGTTTTGTTGTAAAATACCTTGTTACTGTACTGAAAATATTTTTTACTTGGTAGCCATATCTTGATATCAGGCATTACAAGTTACAAACAGTGCACCTCATTAGTAAGACCTTAGAGTGAAATTATAGTTCATCTCTGATGCAAAATGACATCATATACTCACAACATAAACTGTCAGCTATACAACAATCTCTTTATTTTCCCTCCCAAATGTCACCTCTTTATTAAACCTATTAAGAAAAGCCATGGTTTAAATGACCTCCACTGTGAGAAGATGTAGAGTAAAGCAATTAATTCACTGGAAAGATTTCAAAAGGTCTTTATCACTATTTTTTAGAGTAAGTTAAGCTTCTGGCCCCCTTTGAAAACATAAAAAAAAATGAAACGGTGCAAATGTTCCCTTGATCAGAGATGGGGAAGAACTATAGCTGAGTATTTTCACATTACAAAACTCAGTCAGGCCTGTGTTGTGTTAACTACAAGGCCAGACCATGTACACTCTCAAGAAAGAATTTCAAAAAGCCCTTATGGTTTAGTACATTACTGTGTTAGTTGCTTGGGTGTCTAGTAACAATGAAACATATTCTCTTGCACAAAACATTCCTGAAATATAATTTACAATTGAATGAACTGCAGCACAGAATCAAACATGACTACAGAAGAAGATTTGACAGAAGACATTCTAAAACAGAGTGGACAGTTTTCAGACCCACCACTGCAATGGTTTCAAGTACAATTCTGATGCTTTCTATTAAAAATTCCATTTTTAATCTTTGTTACTGTGTGATTTCAATAAAACAGTATGGTATAAATTGAACAAATCTTCATAGAAATTAAGTTGCAAATACAGGATTATGAACATTCCAATGAGTTGTTCCATCAACACCACTTATTTCTTACCTTAGTGTAAACCCCCCAGGAGAGCTCTGTCTCGGTCACCATGACAACGATCCCGAACATCCCAAAAATCAAGGCATAGTCGCTTAATCGCTTGCGCTTCTCAAAGAGTGCCCTGCGATGGCCCAACTTGTAGCCGATGTCCTTGTTCTTCTTTTGTGGCGCGCTGCTGCCCTCCCTGGCCAGGCTTTCGCTGGATGCCTTGCTGGGGTCCTCACCGTTGCCCTTGGAGACCACCACCTCCAGGCCAGAGCTGTGCAGGGTCTGGAGGGGCTGTGTCTCTGAGTCGAGCTCTGCAAGGTTGCGCCGTGACGCCCCCAGGCTGCCCAGGGGTCTCACCACACCCCCATTGTACTTGCAGCTGTTCATGGCTATCTCAGGGAATGGGTAACTGCTCTCAGTGAGGGAGGGCTTGGATCCAGCATGGCTTAGCTTCTTGGGCTCAGCATTTACCTACAAAAAAGAATAAAAAAGATGCAATAACAATGAAAAATCCTCAGATCAATATTCACATTTGTTTTTCTTCACATTCTGTGGTTCATGGATACTAGCTTTTTTACATACGTACACATTCATTTTCTATCAGTAATTCTCAACAATCATAATTTTCAGTGAACTCCAACAGACCAACTTTTATATAAGCTTAAACAACTGGTAAAAATTCCCTGCAGACATACTCCTACCACTCCTACTCCTGTCATGACAGGAGCCCCAAGGAATACAAAGCACCCTGAAGCTACAGGATGAACTGTTCAATTAAATAAACCCAAAATGAACAGACCATAGACTATGAAATACAGGGGAAAAATTAAATGAATAACAAAGCCCATATGTAGTACTACAGCATTACTGAAAATGCATGTGAATTGCTATTAAATAACATTGAAGAGATTGTAACAGTTCTTTACAGATAAAATAAATCCTTAAAGTAAATAAAGTAAAGCCTTAACAGCTAATAGATATGAGTTCTCAAAAGTAACAAGCCTTTTTTGAGTTTTGGCCAAATAAAGTTAAAGTTGTCAGCTAATCACTGGAGGTTGTCAGAGGGAAAATCTCTTATTCTTTAAATGGAAGTCATTCAGCTGCAATAATCTGCATATCAACAGATGCAGGCTAAAAAATGTTCACGTGTCTGAACCCTATCAGTGGAGGTGTGAATGCTAGTATGATATACACATTTAGATGTGTATGAATAAATGACTGTATGGAAAGAAAATGATGGATGAGCACTCAGCAATTTCTTTCCTTCTGCCAAGCAAACATGCAGAGGTCATTTGAGTTTTTGAAAAATTGATGTTTGATGTAAGAAAAATTGTAAGAAAATGTAAGAAAAATTGATGTAATTTTGCAAAACGGATGTTTGGCTCAAAGTTGTGATTTCATTTGATGACACTTTTCCCACTCTTTTTATCACAAATATTTCCTCAAAAATGATTGGTGAAAGTACACTTGGCATGCTTATAACCCTGATTTAAGAGCAAATATAAAATTACATAATAAATATTCATCTTAAAAATTCATAATGCATGTAACAGTCTCCTTAAAATAGCATCTTTGTGCAACAGCCAACTTATCTTGGGCTGGGTAATGGATGATTTTATCCTTTCTCATTACCACATCGAGAGGGTGTACAGTCATCCATACAGCTCGACAGAGAAGGAGATAAGTGTGTAGCTGTGCGTCTTCATGAGGGAGAGTGTGTGCTTGCGCGTGTGTCTGCCCGCCAGCCGGTGTGTGCATGGATCTGTTGCAATTCCTTTTCAGCAGCGTGAGACCCATGAAGGTATTAATAAAAGCTGAAGCTGCGGGAGTTAGAAAGCGTCATTCATTTCCTCACCTGCTGAAGCAGCTCTGCCTTATCTATGTCACAAATTAGCAAAGCGCATGCTACACGGCTCCCTGTTTTGTTTTTTCATACCCATGGTTTTTGTTTAAATCCCAGGGAGGTGGGAACATTGAATAATGGCAATGAGAGAAGGAAGGAAATGGGAAATAACTTATTGGGACTAGAGATATGGGAGAAAGGGGACATTCTGCTAGATTTTGCTTGTTCTGTCACCCAATAAGCCCTACCATATGTTTACTCCTCAGAATAGCCTGAGCAATCTTCTTAGACTGCCATGGAAAAAGTAGGTGACACTTGCTTATGAATATATCATCCCTAATACAGAACCTCGCCGTGTATTTCTGAGTCTGCTCTGACAGCATTTAACATTTGACAGTCTATGTATGATTCTTCAGTGACTGGGAGGGGCAGCTACTCCTTAGGCAAGTTTGCGTCTGCAGGCCGAGAAGATTCCTCCCATCAACAGTGCACACAATCTACATTTTCTAGGGTCTGCACAACATAAGCAGCAGTATGGCTGTATTTTCCTCGGATTTGCACTTAATATGCACAACATATGCTATATACATCCCTGAAAAAATTGCAAAAATTCTGCCTTCTCCTAAATGTAAGAAGATGCATGACAACCCTCTCTTTCAGACACAAAGCCAGCATCACCGCTTTCAAACAGTTTAGTTTATAAATCTGATGCTTGCATGTATGCATTAGCACCCACCTTCCACCCCTATTTCTGCACGCCTTGCCCTGCATGGATTCTACCTTAAATTAATAACAATCAAATCATTATTACCACACATTAAAAAATAGTATGTTTGTCAAATTGAGCTAATGTTAGTAAAACTGAATATTTCAAATAAACTGATCCATTTAATTAATATTCTTTTTTGCTAAGGACAAAACCTTGAGCTTTATATGCTGTCTGTATTTATGATGGGCATTTATGTTATTGTCTGTCCTCAAAAGTTGTTCAAATTTGGTTTTAATATACCCACCACTTTATTGCTGAAGTAACATTCCATGTTCTGAAAAATGGAAGTGGCCACCTCTTGACAATGGTAAATTACTGGTCTAGCTTATGAGTTTTAAATAAAGCCAGACTTAAATTGGAAAAATGGTCTGTGAATGTTATTACTACAGTGGAGTTAGAAACCATAATATTGATGGATACAGTTTCAATAAACAGAAATGAATGGAGTTAAAATAAATTTTGATGCCTGTAAAACTACTTATCTAGCTGAAGTACACTGGTTATTTTAAATATCTATGAGCATCAGAGCTCACCATGATAGCAATGTAAATAGTACAGCATAATCAGGAGACATACCTGACTATTGCATATACCAGTGAATAGTTATGACAATATCAGAAACAGTTCATGATTTACTTAGATTCTGTCTTTTAAGCCAGTGTCACACCAGGAATGACAATGTTAACTATACCCATAAAAAATCAATTTCTTCAGTTCAAATGAATAAAGGTGATCACATATTATGACAATAAAAATTACCTTAAAAGATAAGGATGTCATTGCCATACCTTCCACAATGTTTTTTCTATATGTATGTCAAATGCCAAAATATTTCTAGTCAATTACACAATGGTACAAATTTACAATGGGAGAACAAAACTTCGAAAATCTCATGGTGAAAGTGGAAAAAAAAGTCAGGCTGTACAATGTGTGGTAGCTACCTTAGTAGTAATCAAGCTACTTGTTCCACATAGTGACATGTGGTACTTGCTTCCATTCTTGAAAGAATGTGTAGGAAGGGAGCTGATTGACAACTTTGTTAAAGAATTAAATGACCCTTAGTATGACCATAATAAAACATATAATATTTACCTTTATTTTTACAGTTATCTTCATCATTCATCAGTGTAACCACACCTTAGTTCAAGTTAAATTATTAAATTAATAAATAATACCAAAACATTTGCTTAATAATGCTCTTGCCAAGCATGCATTGGATATTTTTAACATTTTTTGTTGTGTTATTCATTTCTGATATGATCAAAAGAGACGCCAGATATCTGAATCTATCGGTGTATCTTAAGATCAACACCCCAACAGAGTAACAGTGAAATTATTCCAATGCCTGGAATTGATTGCATATTTGTCATGATCTAAATATAACCTGAAATAATGTAAAAAAAACAGATCTTGCTGTGGAGGCACCTTTCAAGAGGATGTATCAGCATTTACACATAGGCGATCATGATTATAATTGTTTAATAACTATAAACTGACAGTGTAAAGGCTGCTTTTACCAGCAATTAAAAATCACAACAATGTTGTGTTCAATTCAACAACACCAAGACCTAAGCCTCATAACACTGGAGACACTGGGACATCAGTGGACACATGCCTGTCTTGTAACACTGACATCACAATTTTTTCAGTGTTGTTCAGACAAGATGATATCTTATTCTATAGACATTGCATATCTCAGTACAGTTATAAAGATATAGACAGTTACATTCATGTGAGCTACAGGTCTAAATTACTTTTATTTGCACATTACAAACTTCACAGAATCATATCATCTGTTAATTAACCAGCCAGCTAGCCAACCCAGGACTTTTCACAGGGCATTCACTGTCTTGTTGTCAATAGATTATGTGAAGGATGCACCTCTTCCACATCAGTACATGAACATTTATATAAAAAACAGCTCTGCCACTCAGACTATTCATATCAATATAACACAATCTTATAACAACGTAGGCCACATTACCTCTTACAAAAGAGGGACTATTTAAAATGAATACTATGCAATATTTCCTCTGTTATTTCATGTAACCTGACCCTGAGGTATCATATGATGTTTGTTCCGATGTCCTCTGTGATTGCAAAGCATCCAATTTTAAAAATGGTCAGCAAATAACATCTGTTTCCTTGTAACTGAATGTTGTTGAACAGCAAGTCTAGATGGGACTAGATGGGTCTCTGCCAGCTTTGCAAGCTGCTCCAAAATGAACACAACAACCTTTACAACCCCAATATATTAATATACAATGAACACCATTAATTTGATACTGCTGATACAAAGACATATTTATATTTATGTCTTATGTTTTATGTTTTATTATATCATATTTTTATGTGTAGCTGTTGTGTACACCTGTTAGAGGCAGCAAAGAACAAACGTTTAACAAAGACATCAACATCATAACAAGTATGTCTGGTCTCCAAGGAACAGGGTTATTGCTTCATATTGCAAATGTAACTAATAATTGCAATTACTGGTCTTCTCCCCCTTCTTATTGTTCTACCTTTCATAGCTCCTATTAAGGATGCTCATGTAGAAATTTATGTTTGTATTTGTTAGACTTATATTATTATGGCAACCTATACTACACCAATAACACTGATATCCGAATGGAAATGAATATGAGGGAAATTTGTGTAACTATTAAGAAACAGAAGACTGCTTTACCTACAGGTACACAGAGCCACATCAGGAAAGATAGATATGATCTGGTCTAATACATCTTGTCAACAAATTTCCAACTATGCTATAAATAGATACAGATGACACCTGCAGAGAACAATAAAAAGAGTGGCTTCTATAATATTGCTATGATACTGCAACTAGAGAGGGGTATTTGTAACCTATTATCCAATTATCTATAAGAGCGTGCATTACTTGAGTACTGAAAATGCTGCACAAATAGAAATTATCATATTAATTAAGTCATGACAGACAGTAGCTAGGTCTACTTGGCAGAACAGACATAGCTCACCATTGTATTTTAACTTCAAGCAATGTTGTGGTTTATACTCTACTTTCTGTCATTGCTTGATTTAAAATGCTTTTGTGTCAATAATGAAAACTACAGCTATGATGCAGTGGACACATTATCATGGAAAAAGCAGCAGCATTAGCTAATTCCTCTTTTTATGTCTAATCTTTGATTGACGGGGGGAAATTAATACAGCTAACTAGCTAGCAAACTAAAATAACTACTCTCATGAGTTGTTGATCTGCTATCATCAGTGAGGGTCTCTGTATCTTCTATAGCAGCGTTTCCCAAACCTCTTCTGGAGGACCCCTTGTCCTGCTTGTTTTAGATCTCTCCCTGCTCCAACACAGCTGATTCAAATGATCAACTCGTTATGAACTCCTGAAGCCACTTAATAACAACCTGATCATTTGTGTTGGAGCAGGGAGAGATCTAAAACAAGCAGGACAAGGGGTCCTCCAGTAGAGGTTTGGGAAACGCTGTTCAATAGCATAAACCTTTTTCAAGCATCACACAAAGGCTCAGGCCTGTTTGGAGAGCTGTAAGAGATTTGCAAGTTAGCTTGTTAACTATGTTAGCTGCTAGCAATTAGCAAGATAGCAAACAAGCTCACCCAAACTACCAGCAACAAGAACCTATTTACATTATCTTGTTTGCTATATCTACCAAGGAACTGTCAGCACAGTATTACTGCTTACGTAATGCAATCCAAGTAGGATCGTAGCACTGAAATTTTGTGACGTTTGGTGTATGTTGTGTAAATTCTGTAGGACAACTTATTATGTAACATTTTTCCAGCTAAGAAATAAGACAAAACTTAAGATCCTGATGGATTTTAATGATTTTCCCACATTTCGCTAGCAGAATAATGACTCATACACCAGGCAAACTGAAAAGCCATCAACAGAGGCACAGCAATTAATGCTTGGGGTAAAGAGAAGTAAACACTCAGTGAAATCCCCTCATATACAGTCCCTTTAAGGGAAATAGGTATTTGCAGCAAAAGTAAAAAAAATAAAATAATAATAGGCTCAACTATACCCCCTTTCCAGTAATTTCATCCATACAATAAACACCCTAAAGCACAGACAACCTAAGCTACAAAAGACTGCTGGGACTCCAGCAACTGCCTCTCTAATTATTTTTGTCAGCATCAGGGAAGCGAGCAAACCACATCCCGTGGGACACAGCACTATAGGCAGGCTGGTTAATCGGCCTTTGGCTTCACCTAAAGTCTTTGCCCCTGGCATGCTACTGAATGCAGCACAAAGAAACACAGCTTGGAGTGATTTATACATTACATTATGTTCTTTGATGTTATGTACTTTTTACTTCAAAACAAACAATATCAAGAAATAGTAAAGCATGTTTGTAAAATGGGCAAGTCTCTTCAAGACATATTCTCTCAACGCAACTCCATGAGATCCACCAGTGAACCACAGGGCCAATGTCACAAATACAAACAGCCCAGTCAAATCCCATCTAGTGTCTTCCTGCTTTTATGTTACCACTGAATGGATGTATAAATCCATTTACGCACGATTACTTTCTATCTCCCAGCATTCTATACGTAGTGCATCTGCATGTCAAACGCTCCTATGTCCATAATGCTGCCCATTATAATCTGAGCTATAATTTTTATTTTTAATGTTACTTCTTCCATAGCTCTGGTGTTATTACCCCTGGGTAAAAACCTATTACTGCTGAACTTACTACCAAATAATATTTAGCTCTCAGCATTATCCACATAATGCCATTGTATACCATCTGCATCAGTAACAATCATGGCACTAACAACACTGGCTGATGTGTTTTGACAGTCCTTTTTTAATATTGGGCTTAGTGGTGGAGCAAAAGGGAGGTTTTTTTTTATTAATAATGGTTTGTTGATATGGTTTCTATGTAGGTACTGTGCACTTGCGTAACTCCACAAAATTGATCTACTTAAAATAAGTCACAGAATGAGGCTGCAAGGTTTGTGAGAACTTTTGGCTCCTTTTGCCCTTTCACCTAACCTTTATGATCGCCAGCTGTACGTCAGGCTCACATCTCTGTGAAAACCCATGCATTCATACAGAAGCACAGGGCAAGATAAATCATTCAACACATGCATGCTAACACCACTTTTTCACAGAGTGCACTAAGAAGAGGACACCCTGCCAAGGATAGGTGCATCTCCCTGACACCATCTGAGCAACTCATAGTCAACCGAAAGAGCCTCCATGTGCTGACAGTGGTGTGATGAGGGAACCCTGCCCCGCATACCCACCCTTACTCTGACAGACTGAAGTCATTTCTGCCACTGTGGACCCCAGGTTATTGTTGGAAAACGCTTGCACCTAGGTGGTAGAGTCCAGGGAAATCAGGTGATTTCCATTGCATGACTAAAACCGAGAGATCTATGGACTGGACTCAGCGTTTATTCCAGAAAGGCATGTATCAGTTCATGTGTGGAATAGAAAACAGCTGCAACGATGCCGACAAGTACTGTAAATTAAAGTAAGAAACAGTGACAACAAAACACCATTTCCCTTTGTGGCTGAAGATTGGATGTTGAGGCACAACCACTGTTCAATGCCTCTGCCTACTACTCAGTTTCCCCTTTCAGCATTGATACCAAATGCTCATGTTTTATTTTGCCAAAAAACCTTCTGCATGTCTCAACTAGTCTGGCACTGGAATTGGTCAGTCTGTATAGATGGCCCCCTGTTGGTTTCTTATGCCCAGGAAACAAACATTGGAGAGAAGGGCACTCAAAAGGACATACTGCCTGAAGAAGATGGAAACTGAAACACATTGCATTCCATCTTTGCAGATAGCCATTTTTGTTGTCTTTGCACCATGTTTTAGTAGCTCAGTGTTGTCTGTTTAATCTCAATGAGTATGCATTCCTCTAGCTCTAAAAAATATTTACTTGGGTATATGGTTGCTGATGCCCTCCAGGAAATATGAGTAACCTTGCTTTCCTCAGTAGTGATCCCACTGGCTCCCTGCCAGTTTTAGCATAGGGGATCACCAGATCAGTCTCATTATCATTGCTGTACTGTGTATCTTGAGCATAGCTGGGGGCTTCAGTCGAGTAGATCACTTCAACCAGGTCTCCTGGAGAGGTTTGATATCTCTTTCTTCCCCCTCCAGGGACGTATTAAAAGTGTTCAATCTGTAGCTTAAATGAATCTTCACACCCCTTGGGCCACTTACAGCTTCCCATGAGTCAGAATGCCACTGCTATGCAAATAACACCAAATTCTCCTTGTTTTCCTCCTGATGAACTTATAGCTTAAATTGCAGTGTGCCTCACTGAATCTGAAACTCTAAGTTTTTCTTGGCTAAATCCATGCAGGTTGCTTTACCACCTTCTAACCATGCAACCCCTCATCCAGACCAACAAGAACCTGGGAGTTACACTTCACAAGAACAATTACACTTGACAATCATTTCTAAAGCATTTTGTCATTTACCATGACCTCATGATTATTCCTGTCTCACATCTGAATATATGTATCTATCTGTTCCTCTCAATCTACTCCTCTAAGCTGTTGGTACACTGGTGCTCTCTCATTTAGATGCTCCAACTCTATCTTTATTGGCCTCCCTGCCATCCCAATCTGACCCCTCTGAATCATAAATTTGCTGCCCGACTGGTCTCTTCAGTCCTCATCTGCTCCCATGCCCCTCGTATTCATACCCCCAAACTCCCATGTCAGCCTCCTCTATTCCACTACTGGCTGCTGTCTGCCTGTCCTTTACCTCAACTCACCCCAAAAAAAGGGTCTGCTGATTCTCATCTCTCACCCCTTAGTGGTGGAAAGAGCTACCCATCACCATCAGATTGGCAGAATGGGTGACTGCCTTCTTTCACCTCCTGAAGACTCATTTTTTCAGGCTGTTCCTGAGTACCTAAATACCTTGGTTCTCCGGACTTAGATCTATGACCAATTTGTGCATTGGAATCAAGACTAAGCTTGTAACACTTTATTTCCTCCCCATTGTGAATTGATCAGTTTTGATAGTAGTGTCAACACTGTATATAACATAACTAACCTATTATCTGTATTTAAAATCATAGATGTTTTGCTCTGCTCTAGTATTTCACAATGCCCTTTAAGGTTTAAATAAATACTATTACTTCCAGTAGTAATAGATAATGCCAGTAATATAAATATAAAAACAGAACTAATAATTTGCACATTTCAACTGCATATAAATCTACTTTCTATTTCTGGACATCACTTTATCTTGTGATTTGTGAGGTAATGTGTGCTTTCCTGGGATACTATTTGCTGGTGCTCTCTGATTTTTCTGTAAGTGAACGTGAATTATTACTCCAAGGTTAGACGACAGTTGTGACTGTAGCCAGGCAGCATGCCAGCCAGCAGTGTGGCCAAGTCCTCTCACACCTCTGCGAAAACATTCCTACGTCAGGCACATCCAGCCCTCCCCATACATCGCCCTTACTCTCCTGCTTAGTGCTGGCCCACATAAGACGGGACACTATTTGTCATATACAAAGACCATTAAAGTGTTTAGGAACTGCAGTCACGATTGTCCTTCTTCCATGGCTCCTGGCTTACAGTTCGGGGGGTTAAGACAGTCTGTCTGTGAAGTTCAGAGAGGAGATTTTTCATGAGAGAATGCCATGTATTGCTAATCTGGTTACTGTATTGAATAGCTTAATGAATCAAGAACCCATCATAACCCCTCTTTGTGATGAAGAAAAGGGTTGCACATTTACAGTACAAATACAGAATGAGCCAAAAGTAGCTTGAACGCTACATCTTTGAGTCTCCTCTCAGGAGATATTGAACAGCATTAAAAATACACCCTGAAAATAGGTTGATACGTGTCACTCAGGTTAGCGGGATGGTAAATGTCACCATAAAAATCCGTTATTACAGACCCTAACTGCCATTTCAACATAAAACTTGCATGAAACATAAAAATGATGAAGAAATCCTTTTGTTCTGAGAGCTGTTGATTGTGATAACCTTTGATCTTTTTTTTTTTTTTTTTTAAGTGGCACGCAGTCCAGTAAGAGATCCTCATAGTTCCATTTGAATACAGTACCTACAGTTTTATACAGCAGTTAGCCAGATAACCGCAACAGTCAGTTCTACCCAACTGCAAAACCCAAAAAGAGGATATAGTGAACAGGTAAGAATTGTTAAATTAAAAGGGAATTTATTCGGCAGTGAGTAATCCATTCCATGCAGTAGTTTTCCACATGGCTACCCGCTCGCATGGCAACAAGGCAGCATCCGGCTGCTTTCTCAGTTAACCCACATGCAGTCTTTTGTGTCAGCGTGAGCAGGTCTGCCATCTGTACCAACTTCCCTAAGCCCGAGGCAGCTAGCCACCAGTGTGCTCAGTGAAATGAGACAGCAAAGGCCACAATAATTATCTCTAATTCTCTGCATTACAGCATCACTAGCCAAGTCTCAGTAGACACTTGCAGGAGGAGCAATATCCTTTAGTTTCTAAAGCAACTGTTACATCACAAAGTACCGGCCTTTTCAATACCAGAGATTACATGGTACCTTCTAACTGTAAACTCTCCAAAGCACCCATTCTCCCTCCTGAAACACAAGCAGCAATATAACATGGCAGATGAAGCAGTCCCTTTTTCACTAGCGACCCCCTGAGAGAGAGACAGAGGGTGGTCGTCCATCCCCCTTCTCTTCGTATTTGATTCTGAATGCTGCGCTGCATCTAGTTGCTACGAGCTGGAGCCTCTCAACGAAATTGAAAAGCCACGGTGCAGAACAGTTTAAATGAAGCACTGCAGCACTTTTCTATCACCCCTCTCATCCCTCTCTCTCTCTCTCTCTCTCTACATACACACAGACTTCAACCTCACAGAATCCCTGCCCTGTCCACCTTGACCAGACTTTGTACACCTACTCCCCCTTTGAAAAGCACAGATACTTATGATAAAACTTACAGTCACTGTAGCTCTGACCAGCTTCCATCATTGGAGAAAGCCAGGGATATTCCTTGAGCTGCTGAGAGGAAAGGCTATCTGCAGCCTGGGTCATAAGAGATGGCAAGAGGAATTGAGAGGAAAGAAAAAGAGCAGACTCTTACGGGCATGCAGCAGCACCTCAGAGTCATCAGAAGAAACACACACAGGCTTCCCGTTCACCTTCGTCCATTTAAATCCCTCCGATCCTCCTCCCCGTAATGTCTTGTGAAGAGATGACAGTCTTTATTAAGCGGAGATCATTCAGCATCTCAACCCCCAGCCCCACCTCGACTGATCAGAGACGTGAATCTTTTAGTTTTCCTTGAATGGAGCTTTGTGTGCCCAGTCTGGGCTCAAGCTGCTGCCTGCAGCAGACTGCACTAACAGAGAGAGAGAGAGAGAGAGAGAGAGAGAGAGAGAGAGAGAGAGAGAGAGAGAGAGAGAGCAGCAGGGAGGGAGGGTGGGAAATGAAGAGGGAGGGAGGGAAAAAGAAAGAGGGAGAGCAAGCCCCTGAAGGCAGAAAAACAGGCTGCCACTGCAGAGAGAGAGAGCTGCGAGCTGTAGCTGTACCAGTCTGCCACGCTGCAGAGAAAGCTGCCAGATTCTAGGGATAGCCCAGGGAACACTGGACTATACTGGAGTTCGGTAGCCAAAACCCAATTTAAACAAACCAGCAGAAGGTGAAAAATGTAAATAGTGAAAAAGCAAAAATGCACCATTTTCTTTGCTATTCCATTCAAAAACCAAGTGCTTGATTCTGAACAATTTAATATAAAATGTGTATGAAACATCAGTTCAAAATATTACCAGGAAATAATAGTTGAACAATGTACAGACATTTGTGTTCATGTCAAATAACAGGTGGATAGCATGTGTTACATTATGAAAATCATTGGAATATAGACAAATTCTTGAAACAACAATCCTGTGAAACTTTTTAATGGAGGCAGTGAAAGCCTTTTCAGCCAGGTACTATTATCAGTGTGTGTTTTCTGTTCCCATTCAATCACTTTTTTGGACAACAAAATGGCTCAAATCAACTACCTGTTTTCTATGCTGTGAATTCTTATACTAATTATGTCTCCATATCAAGTGTCAATCAATAATATCCCACAGCAATTCTCAAAACTACAATGTCATTGTAGTTAAACAGAGGAAAAAAGGGGTCCATATGATCTGGACAAAAAAAGCATTAGTCTTTTGAAACCAGGACATTCCTTACACTTGCTCTTATATTCAAAGGAATAATTGTCCTAACATAATTTTACATTAACACTGTTAGCATTTTCAAACCATAAGTGTACCTTCCTAGCTTTGCAAGTCACAGTAATAATATTTTAATTCTTAAATGATGTAATGTAATGCAATAATAGATTAAAATATTGAACAAAATTTTAAGTACAATAGATATGATCATACCAAAGATGGAAATACTATTTGTATGCAGTTGTTGCAGATTCTATTAAATGTCACTCCAAATGCTTTCCAGCACTTAGAATTACACTAGCTTTTTAAATGTAAGCATTGGTAATCTCTATTTTGGCAATTGTGAGTTAAACTCAGTTTGTTGCATGATATCAAATTAAAAAGAAAACAATTGTGGAGATGGAGATAAAATGCCTAAGACGCTGATGATGAGAGTATTTGTTTCTTCTCATGTCAAACAACCATGCTTAATTCCAAAGGTGAGTAATTAAATACAGCCTTAAAGGCTCATTTCTGTTTGACTGAATTCCTCTATACCTTCGCTGTAAGCCAAGTGACCCGCTTGCTGTGTAACCTTAACACTGAACACTCACTCAAATGACAACTTTCATTCAAAAGAGAGGGGCCTTGTTGTCTTCCGCACTGAGATTTCCACACAGCATGAAAACTGCACTTTAATTCCTGATTAATACAATATACCAATACTTTCCCATTCAAATACTTTCCTGACTTGTCATTTTATGTTCTTCTGTATAAGTGATGTTGAATGTCCTAAGGCCTGTTTATTCCATGAGGATATACACTGCAGTACTGCTGTTCACCAAGGTCTAACATAATCTGATAATGCTCCTAATTTTAGGTATTTTTGGACCACTTTCAGGTTTCAAACCTTACAAAACATTCACAACTGAAATGAAACCTGAAACTATTAATATTGTATCATATACATGGCAAATATTATGACTATTATTTATACACACATACATAAAGATAAAAAATATCAAATGTAGCATTAGTACATTTGATTTAGGAATGTATTTCATTACTAGTATCCCTATAGGTTATTTAGGAATCCCTGGTTAATCTGTGAATACTGAGACACTGAGGCATTATTCTGATACAATATCAGTATGAATTTTTGTATCAGATTTGAAAATATGACCAGGACATTGTTTTCTCATTATCATATTATCTTTCATTACATGACCTTCTCCCTCCATATCTACTTAGGCAATACCTTATGATTACATCACACAAGTCTACAAAATATCCTAAAAGCAACTATATCCTTAAGTTAATAAAATAAAAAGGAGAATGAAGGCTTGATTTCCAGATTATGGAATCATTCCAGTGTGTCACATGGAATTGTGGACTGTATACAATGGTCAAGCCCCTGGCACACGCCCCAGTGTTTATCACATTTAATTAATTCCTTTAATTTAGTGCAGGCTAAAACATTGCCTTCTTTTTTACAATCTTCTATGAATGTCTGACTGCACAAGGTCAACTCAGGAAAATCATAGTGCCTGTTATGTATTGTGATACTCCCTTGCATGCAGCCATCTAATTTGATGGGCTTTAATACCACCCTAAAACACATTTTAAAAACACATGCACATTGTTAGCATTAGAATCAAAAGATCCACACTGCCTTGTGTTGACCTCTATGTTCATCTGTCTGAATGCATAAGCCTGAGGTCTATCCCTCGCACCTCTCCTCTCTCGTTCTCTCTTTCCCCCTCAGCCATCTTCAGTCTATACAAATCTAATTTAGAAAATCCATTTTGACGTTGAATTTGCACCTACTCAGATCTCCCATCAAGCTCTCTATTCCTCACCCCCTCCCCGTAATGAAATATCCACGGCAAACCTGAAGGGGTTATGATTGAATCTGTGACTCACAGTTTCCTTTTTTTGTCTTTACGCATTAGAATCCCATCCCATCTGAAAACCACCATCTCACATCAATCCATCACTCTGAGCAAAGCTCACTAAGAAGACCATACCAGCATGACAAAACCAGAGCAATAATGTTCCTTACAAGGCTGAGTTAGGGCTTGATAGTGTTTGATGAGAACCAAGTATCAAAGCAAATAAAAATTCAACATTATTAGTATAAATGAAAAGAATGCCAGAGAATTCTATTATATTGAAAAAGAGTATATACGGTGTATCAAAATAACCGTTATTTTCTTTATTATAATAAATATTAATGCCATATTGAAATTACGCAGTTGCTTTTTACAGCCAAAACATGCTCAATTCAGACGATGAACAATAAAAGCTAATGCTGGACAAATACACAAATGACATAGACATGCCGTACACATTCATAAAATAAGTATGGCCCTTCTGTAAAATGTAACTGAGGAGGAAAAGTAATGGTCTGTTTAAAACTCTTCCTCCTATCCAGAGAACAGAAATATAAAGAATACATATTATCCCCCAATTATATTGTTTTAATAAGACAAGCAGCTGTTTGCCAATAGAGAACAGTGGAGCACTGGAAAAATAGTTGATCACCAAACACACACGATGAGGTGAATGTAAGTCTAACTGTCAACTATGCTCCTAATGTGCTCTAACTTAGAAAATAAAGACAGGTTGAAAGACTAAACACCTTCTAGTTAAAAAAAAAAAAACTACTGTAGATATGGAGGTTTCCACTGATAGCAGACACAAGTGTAATCAAAAGGCAACTAATATTTTTCATTATGATTATCATGTCACAGAGCAGCAGTCCTTGAGAGGAATGGCACTCATCAAAGCACTAGACAAATCTGGATTCAGCACCCCACAGAAGACATCATATCCTAGGCTGCAAGCCAGGACACAGCAGAAGCCCTGAAATACGGATCAAAATCTCAAGCTCAATGTTAGCTTTCTCTCTAACACACACATATTCTTGCTGTTTCTGTCTCTCTCTCTCTCTCTCTCTCTCTCTCTCTCTCTCACACACACACACACACACACACACACAGAGGAATTGTTGGCTGGGCTTATTGCCTGATAAATGTTTTTGAGAAAAAGGCAACAAAAATACAGCATATGGGTGTGCAAGAACCACATACATTTAGACAACTATTGCCATCCTGCATTGCTCCAGTTCATAAAAAAAAAACAATGCAAAGGCATACAGAGATTAGCTGTTCAGCACAAACCATCTCTTTTCTGCTTGCTATAAAACTGAATTTTGACATTTCATTCATTACCTTTTTACTATAGTCATTGACAGATGTTGTAAGCCATGTTTTTGTCATCATTGATCTATTGTATTCTGTTAAAAACAAACAAAACAAAAGGAAACTGGTTAATTTACAGACAGAGGTTAAAGTCAAACTATATCTTATCTTCAGTGAGTTGTATTTAATTCAAATCAAACTTGCTGCCAAATGAAAGATGCCAAGTAGAACACAAATTCCCAAGGAGTTACAATAACTCCTGTCATATTGAAACCCCCCTCTCACCCCCAAAAAAGAAATACTTTCCCACAAATGTGATTAGTTGTATAAACCGTACGTGCAATTGGTAAAATACACAAAAAGGTTGGATATCTGCTTTATTTATGTAGTCAGCTTATACAGTCTGCTTTCCTTAGGTTGGCCTCACTATACTTAAAATCAACTAGCTAATAAAATCAACCAAATTTCTAGCATCATTGAGCCCAATAAAAGCCAAGAGGCCAGCTGATGGACTCCACAGAATAAAGCATTAACAGGTGCTGAATCCCAATCTGAAACTATCAACAAATAAGTAAAGGAAAGCCATCGAAGGGAGGAATACACACTGAAACACATCCATGCCAATAAAAGCTTGCTTTTGTTACCATCTAAGAATGAAGCGTTCTGTCACAATGTCAGCATTAAAATTGAGCTCACCTAACAAATGAGGCTATGCTCCAAGATGTCCCATACAAGCTGCTGGTTCCTCAGCCCTTTGTTCAGACACTTAAAACAGATAACTGCTGTTACAGTATTTCCTATCATGAAAATTAGGGCACTGAACATACCACATTTACCCTGCAGAAATCTTAGCACAACAACTGGATTCTCACCAGTGCCAAAGCCAGTCATGAGTAAATACACTGTTCTGACACCCACACACTGCAAGCACTCATTCTAATTTGAAAATGAACTTTTTTGGTTATTAACTTTCAACATTACACTGTAAATGTGCATGTTAAATCCTCAGCGCTGCCTGGCTGACACTATTTTACCCTGCTGCTGTGCCCAACTGTGGCACGTACTCATGTTCTTTGAGAGGGAATTCTCTTTGAGACACTGAATTCCCTTTGGAACCATCAGTCAGTTCACTTCACCAAAAAGTATTCTATTTTCTGAAGCCTCCTGCACAAAAATCATACTATGACGATTACCCACCAGAAAAGGCACAAACCCAAACGGAGTTATGTTATATGAAGTAAACCAGGAGTCTTTCATTGCTCACATAAACAATATCTATGTATTAGTGCTGAATAAAACCAGCTCCTGGTGTGAAGTCTTGAGATCACACACCTATGAAATACAATAACCAATTGACTGAAATGGAATTGTGCTACAGCTGTCATTGAGATAGTTTTATGATAGAATATCATATTAGTAATAAAATTTATTTTTACTATGGTTAAAAATATTGATCTTGACTTTTGTCAAAATACAGAAGGACATTATTAAAGTGATTGAAAAACACAGAATGACACTGACTTCCATTAACAGCAGAAGCAAAGTCAAAGTCATTTGCCTTAAGGCTGAGGCAGAATCTCTGAGTAACCCATCCAGCACAAAACAGAGAAAATCAACAGATAAATTTTTGAGTTCCAGTCATGGAATCTGTGACAGTGACATCAGTGGAAATATCTCTTCCTTTGAAAACACTTTTGATAGTCATCCACGACAGAGTAATAAATATTCAAACACTGGAGTCCCTCACAATAGCAGACTCAGAAGGGTTGATGGCAAAGCCTTAATAAAGAGACAAGATGAAGCCTGAATAAGTGCGGAGTTCCAAAAACCAGAGCAAGACACAAGGGAACCCAGTCCTGTCTCTGAGTGACAAATTACCACAGAAACAACCTGGGAACCTCCTAAATGACTGTCTCTGAGGAGAAAACAAAAACAAATACAAGGCACTTTCTATCCACCTTTGACAATTATGTTTTGTCTTTACTGAATATTGGTCTCCTTTATTGAGTGATAGTGATTTTTTTCATAATTCAGAGCATTAATATTTTACAAGTGTATACTGTATTATTGTAGAAAGTAGTAAGTGTGACGTTGTGCTGTTTTCAAGGCATGTGCGAGTTGTATATCACAGAGTGGGACTAATATGCAAGTAAACTAGGAATTTTTTTGTTATTATTTAAATGCCATATCTTAAAGTTGCATAATTGTGTTATCTTTAAAAACATGGCTTCCCTGTCATTATTTCTCATTTGCATATATCATAATTGACAACCAGCAGTACTCAGTACAATTGGACAAACATGACTTTCCAAGTTTATGACCAAACATGGGAATCTTATCTCCACTCAGCCTCAGAATTTATGACTTAGTCATGATTTTTTTCCACAGGCAAGTTACACTTGTTTTAAACAAGTATCTCCATAAACCAAAATCATGTCTGATCAAAGCTAATGTCACATTCTAAAGGACAGCTTGCATTGTGGCCCCATTCATTTCAAGTACTTTTCGTTAGACATATTCCAAGAAGTGAACTGCATGCCCTTCTCTTTCTTATCACCTCATGTTCTGTTAATGGAAGACAAGCAACAGGATAAGAGGGATTTTATAGCAACCAACATCCCCCCTCCATTTTATCTGCAGTCCTTTTGCTGTTGGGAGGCAGACATAGAGGATGCCCCCACCCCCGGTAGGATTTTCTATCAATACTAATAAAGTTACTGCCTAGCTTGATTATGTCCTACAAGAAAAAAGTCCCGGGAATTGTGCTGGCAGCCCCCAGCTACGGTTTTCTTCGGCGATGATTTTTTTAAATGAAATTAAGCGCGGTGCCTGAATTTCCTCAGGGGCCTCCAGTGTAAATTGACTCCATTTAAATGGGTTTTTCGCTTTAAAAAGAAAAGAGGGGGCTGGGAATGAGAAGGGCAGCAGCAGCGAGACTCCTCCAATGAAGAATGAAAAACAACAAGAGAAAAACAGGGTGCTCACTTAACTCATCTGCTGATGTCTCAGAGTACTGCGTCACACTACCTGCCTCTCACCAGTAAGGTGTGAGGTCCCCGTCATTACACAGTTCTGATCCCCACCCAAATACACTCTCTCTCACATTGCTGTGGATGACATTCTAAACATTGGATTTGAGGACAATTTAGAGCAAGCAATTATTCAGGGCATCAGGTCAAGATAGCTACACCTGCTCTCCAACCACCTCTGCTTCATTGCCAGTAAAAGCAGGTGTTTATGCAGGTGTTAAGACTGAGTTGTACTGCTGTGTAAAGAGAGTTGCTGCTCATGTGAAAAAAAATTGGTGGGATTGATTTGTGGAACGGGAAGCCTTAAACAAGCAAGTACTTTCTGCAGATTCCAGCACAGATCAGGGTGAATTTCATTTAACCTTATGTCTGCAATATATTTATAGGCAGTAAGTGTATAATACACAGTAACTTACCATTAACTTAACCATAACCTGTTTTCTACAGGTAATTTTTTTCGTACCGTTTTGTTAAAAATGAGTAAAAACAATATTTTGCATAGCCATTTTTTCCACACATCGTCTTTAATATTTCACTTCGGGTTGTGGATCACACCATTTGACCTTCAGCAATAATATTTTATATTTCCTTACATAAACTGATATTCCATTCATAAACTACGCCACACAAGTCACAAAATTCCACAGTACAATGTGCAGGAAAATCTCTCACAGAGGTGAATGGAGCTCCTTCCTTCCCTCTTGCAGTCTCACATTTAGACTGAAATGGGCCCAGAGGTAACTTTCCTCATCACATATACACTGGTATAATCATTACAGCTTGCAGAGGAATTGCACACATCCTACCCACAACCACACAATTAGCTACAAGAAAGGATCCTTAATAAACAGCAGGTCATAACATTAGTGACAAGTTAAAGGGTTTTTTTTCCTTACATGCAGAAAAACAGACATTTTAGTCTGATATAGCCTAATGGTTTATGCTGGAACTATTTTTAGGGTTTAGCCAGAAGAAATGCCGGACTTACAAACGTCACCAATCACATTCATGCAGTACAAGGTCAAAATGAAGGCTGAAGAAGGAGAAAGAATTAAAGCCTAAACTACCAGCTCATCATGATTTCAAGGGGAGCCAAAATAGTGACATATTAAGAGAAAAACACATTAAAATGTTCTTGTGTTGGTGGAGAAACATGGGGATTCTCCATGCTATAGAAACGGCTTCATAAAGAAGAAGATTCAGAAACATGAAGGGTGATTTTCGGCACAAAAATTTTATCTGAATATCAAATGAATATTAAACATACTATGAATAATTCCTGTTGTGCAAGTGATGGTTAATTCTTCAAGTAAACTGGACAGCTTTAAGGCTTCGACTTCACAGTGTGGGTTGAAAGTTCTCCCCAGCAATAATACAACACACATTAAAGTATCACAGTGCTGCTGAACAATAAAAATTAGATACTGAATCTTTAAAAATAGAGGGAAATCTTAACATTCAACAAAGCAAAACCAAGAATGAAAAATGAACAAATGGCTATGTTGGATATTTATTTAATTTCAATTTCAGAATAAATATCCAACATAGCCATTTGTTCATTTTTCATTCTTGGTTTTGCTTTGTTGAATGTTAAGATTTCCCTCTATTTTTAAAGGTTCAGCATGACACAGAAACACAAGGAACTGTGCAAATCGATTGTTTTCGGGAGACAATCAAAGCACTAATGCTGAAGAAATGAATTTAAATCTTCATTAACCTAATGGCAGAATTACTTTTTAAATAAATTATTGAACACAGTCTTTTGATTTTACTTGCTTTAATGAAATAATAAATGATTGTGTATGTAAGTCAAAACCAGGCTTACTCAAACATCACTATTGATTTTAACTTGGCTTTAACTATAGTATTTTAATTGAACTGACCTGAAAGTAAATAAAGATTTGTTACTTCTATTTCTGTCAAAGAAGTCATAAAGCGCTTCATATCTCTAAAGAGCTAAGGCAAATTAGACTTCAATGAAACAATTAATTAATTCAAGAGTTCAGGCAGAATGTAAAAATGGACACCTTCTGGTGCTTCATGACTGGAACTGTGGAATTTTATTGCGGTATACCTAAGGTAAATGATACATAGATGATATATAAGAGTTGGAGAAAATCTTTGTTATAAGCGCACAGTGGTAGAAGCACCACTAAATGTGATCCTTCTCTCTCTCTCTCTGAGGTGTGGAGCAGAGTACACATGTCCCTTCCCGTCATCTGCTTCACAATTAAATTAAACTGCGGTCAGCAGGTAAAGAGCTGCTATGTGGCCACACTGGGACCTCTGCCATCTATTTCAGTGTTACGTAACAACAGCCCGGAAGGGATCAGATGGGCTCTCTCCATTCCCTTGTCCAAGGTTTTCCCAATGTGACTGAGAGAGAGGTGAAGCGGTTCAAGGCCAAACCTGCTCAAGAAAAGCAAACAGCTACATGGCAAACATTGGGCCAAAACAAACTAACAGAATTATTTTATCCCTATTATGATGCATTCTCTGTTGCTTGATATAGTATTTCAATGGTTTTACCTGATGCATTGACAATGCAGACAATGCATTGAGTGTGTGAGGCCATGATGTAACTACTAAATTAAGGGAGCACTGAAGGAAAAAGCAAGGCCAATTACAATCCACAAATTACACTTGACTGACCAGAGCAGAAACAGCTGTTGAGCGAGAAAACCTGCGGCAGCACTCGTCATCTCATGTGTAAAGAAATCCACGCACATTGTGTGCACATAATTCCATACGTTTCCCCTTGTGCAAAGGCACTCAAACATGAGAAATATTATTGTTCACGCTGCTTACGGAAAGAAAGCTCTCTGAAGAAAGGTTGGCCTTTGAATGGAATGTAAGCAGCTACAGTAAACCACGTGTCCTTTGCTCCCATTCTGAAAGATACATGGTGAACCCCTAAGGCATTTCAGTCTGCCTTTTACCTCTGCTGGTCCTCTGTGGTTAACAGAAGCAGATCCATATACTGTACATCCATATGTCCATGAGAGTCTACTGAGAACATATTCTCCACTGCTGCTGTCATATTCAACAAGCCCATTTAAAAAAAGCAATTTGCAGTCTGGACCAGAGTATCAGAAACACATAGAGAGAGAGGCAGAATTAGATATCCACTGGCTGGATTTAATACCTGTGTTCTAAAGAAAAAGCGAAAACCCTTTTTTCCTCAATATAAACAATAAACAATCCTATGTCAACAGCATATGCATGTGGAAAATGTTATCAACGGACCAGTGAGACATTTTCTTAGCCTTGCTATTTCTGAGGATGCAGAGCAGGATGCATGAGTTTCGGTTCCACCCTGCTGATAAGTGGAGTTGACGTGCCCACTCGTGTTTGCTTTCAAGGTGTTGGCTAGCTTGACCCTGGCAACAATGACTGCAATGAAAACATGTGTCCTGCATGCAACGCCACCCTGAGCAGTGGAGTGATGAGAGATAGCTATGGATCAATTAGCAGATGACTCTCTGTGGTGGGCTCCCCCTAGCAGGGCCACAGGGTTTGGCCACTCTTCTCTCTGTTGCAATGCTATGGAAAATACCTTCAGGGCGAAACTTCCCCTTTACAGTTCTGTAAAATGCAAGACCATTACATTATCTTCCCTGTATATAAGGGAGATTAAAATCATGTGTTTAGCGTTCATTGGATTTTCAAGGAAGAGACTGCACCAAGCCATAAGGACAAGGTTGTTGTCACGTCTGCCCCTGGAAACAAAATAAGAAAATGGAGAGAGAGATTCAGATGAGAAGAGGGAGGAATGCCGGATGTATCTGACACAAAATGGTGAAGCGACGTGGCATTTTTATACTTGTAGTAAAAAAAACATCTAAGCACATGTGGATAATTGCAAACAGGGATGTCTAGAAATATACCTTTTTAAATAAAATTATTTTTGTATAATTTTTGTTATGACGGAGGATTCCATTATTTGAAAAACACAATCTTACTAGTGCAGATGGTACCATGTCTGTATTGCATCGGACAAAGGGAAAGCTTCTGGAACTGTTTTTCCCCCAAAAGATTTGGTTTGAACAAATTTAGTTCATATCGTAGTTTGAACAAATTTAGTTCATACCATATGTAGTTCACACAGAACAAATTTTACTTAATATCATTCACTGGGTAGTTGTGGGACTCTTCTTCTCCTAAAGTAATGTTGTAAATGTTCTTCAGTTACAAAGTTTGAAAAATCTAAGGAGGTCTTTGAGGGAGATAAAGCACTTGAAATCTGTGTCATTGGGCTGGTTTATTAATATGTATGGTATATGTAAATGCTACACATAATGCTTTGAAATGAGAAACACCAAACAATTTAAAATGAAGTTTAATGCTTGCAACCTTGCCCGATTATGATTTTGACCTATTATAAAACCTCCAATCATAAAACTGTAATATGGCACAGGTCTTAACTACATCACAGTGGAGCCACAGACAATGTATCGTATTAAGAAAAAAACATTTCATTAAATGTACAAGTACACCTAATAAACCATATTATCATGACATAACTATTTGAAATTAAAAAATCCCTGTGGAATTATGAAAAAAATGAGAACATAATCAGACTTTAGTTCCAGACTGTACAGCCAGTTCGTAGTGCTAAACAGAGTCCGAAACCCAGCTGCGGCATATTTGGCCATAGTGTCCTGAGCTGGGCATGGAGCAGCTGGAGCCATGCTGACCATAGCGGCACTCCACTATCTGCTCAGGGTTAGGGGAGGGGTTTGTAACATGACACAGGCCCGCCACAGAGGCTCAGGTTACATCTCTCCCAATAAGTGGCAGGAATGAGGGAGTAATTACATGTGAACAACAATAGCATGGGCCTTGCACCCGTGCTGGACACTGTTGCCAGGGCCGGACACAATACCATTCTTCAATGACACCTATTCATTTTCAGTAATTAGTCACGATCTTAATGAGAATGTAAATAATCACGGGCGGCAGCGACATCGTTATCATCATTGCCGTCATCGTCATCATCATCAGCATCATTGTAGGTATTAATATCATTTTAACGAGCATGCTTTGTAAGGAATGCATTATTGAACCCTCTCTCTTTTACTCCTTTATGGCTACGCAGGACAACAAATTAATTACACATGCAATCCCATTCCTTCTCAGCATCCCTGAGTGTATCAGCCTCACTCAACCTTAAATACAAAGTTTTTTCCACAGTTTTCCCAATTCACCATAATTCTGCCTCTATCCATTTTGAGGCTTTTTTTTTTAGAAAATAACAAAAAGGAACTTCCAATGAGTAGAATTTAGTTCCAAAATAATCAATTTCATTTTTCTCTAAAACATAACAAGAGAGCATCACTGCAACTAGGCTCTTCCACTCTTTCAATATTTGTGGTTAAACTAGTACATGCTATTTTGCAATCTTGCACAAGTAGACTGAGACCTAATCAGAGAGGCTGCATTTTGGTCAGATTTCCTTGTGATTCCTGTTACAACAAATGGCAAATATATTAAACAATTTGTGCTTTGTAACATAAAACACACAATGTATTCTTTTATATCTGGAAATCTGTTGCAGCTTTATATTCATGATTATTAATAAATTTGTTAATAATTATAATCACAATTATTGTATTTGTTAAACTTTTTGTCTGTTCAGATTTTATGTTTTCATTAAGAAGGACCAAAAATAACTCAGAAATGCATCAAATCAAACATGTGCATCTTGTGCATATAATATTTGTTCCCTCTTCTCCATCTTATCATTCAAATCCCGAGAAATTATGACAATTATTTCTACAGGTCATGTCCTCTTCTACCAGATATGCCTAATCAAATAAAAGTGCATTTGCTATCACAGACATGTCTGCAAGGCTGAGGTCAGAATGCTTGCCTATTGTTGCTCAGAGCCTGTTTTATTACAGATTGGGAATGAATGAATGAATGAATGAATGAATGAATGAATGAATGAATGAAAACGAGGATAAATAAACAAGGAGAGAGGGGAAATGAAATGAGTCATGAGACTGTGGTGCAATGCACTGTAGAAGAGAACAATCGTATCTTACAGCAAAAGCATAAAAACGTCATATACACAACTGGTAGAAACTGCAATCCAGCTCTTTCAATTACCTAAACTACCTCCCCCTGGAATATCGTATTACTGTTTAACAGGCGATTTCTTCCACGGCGATAGAGAATCATTATTCAAACTTCCAACAAAGACCCCCTTCCAGGGGTCGCTGAATTGCTTCGAAACGTCCAGATACAGAAACCATTTGCAAAAGACTTGGCCATTACCGCCCGTCAAACAACGCATATTGTACTGATTATAGTCTAAATACAAAACAATGCGATAACAATTATTAGAAAACCATGCTAGATAAATGATGGTCTTTACGACCCCTACACACAGCCAACAGGACTGACTGTGTATGCGAGCGTGCGTGCGTGTGTGCATGTGTGTGTGTTTTTGTGCGCGCGCGCGTATGTGTGTGCGTGTGTGTTTGTCTCATTGAACGTCAAACTGCTTGAAATTCTGAAGGCTGCGGTCTGCAGTACGTAGCCTACCTGTTATTCACAAACTTTACATCCACGTAAAACACACTACGCTCTTTCTTAGCAGGAGCAAGGTGTTGTAACTTGAAAGTCAAGGAAGGCAGCAAGCTACAATCATTGCGATCAGGACACACACACAGTTGTAATGTTCAGGTGTTTAAATAAATGTACCTGCTGTTCTTCTGGTCGGGTCTGTTTTCCTTCTTGGTGGTGGGTCTCCGGCCACAGTCGGTTGCTGAACGAGGAAGGAAGGCTGCTTTTGTTGCTGCTAGCCGCAGATAAGTTTCTCACTAGCGGGCGGCAGGCTGGGTTGACAGGGGTTTGGTGGCACTGCTGTTGATCGGAATTATTTTTCTCGCCTGGCCCCTTACAGTCTTGGTCACAGAGGTGCTGCCAGTGTGCGTCTTTCTGTTGATGCTGCTGCAGCAGTAGTGATTGCTGGTTCCTATTCAGCTCTCCCGATCCGTTGGCGCAGTAGTTGTTGGGAAAGCTGCTCCCCACCAGTCGCTGTTGCTGCGCCTGCAATTGTGGTGGCTGTTGCTGCTGCAAGTCCTGAGGTTGAAACGAAAATAATCGTTGGTTCACTTCGGTTGCCTCGCGTGCATTTATATTCAATGCCTTATGTGGGTTTTGTATAACTGAGCCAGAGGAGGGGTTCTGTCGTTGTAGCTTTAAATGATTATGGGGTTGCTGCTGTTGCTGCAACTGACTTTGCTCTTGCAGCCCTCCTTCTCTTCTGCAGTGACAGGCAGTATGTTCCTGTTGGTAATTAGCAGTCTTTTTCAAATTATCCTCCCGATTTGGGCTCTGCAGAAGCAGCAGCGACGACGGCGGCGGTGGGGAGGGCTGCGGGTGCGTGAGGGGTTGGTGCTGGCGAGGAGGGTTCGCCTCCTTAGAAAAACTGCAGTGGCAGTCCTGATAGAGGGGCTGCTCCGACTGCGGATTATAGCCGGTGGCCTCAAGACTCTGCTGCAGATGTATGGACTGGCTCGTAAAGCCACAGCCCTGGTTTTTGTGTCGTTGGCCGGTTCCGTGGCTTGTCACTAGCGGTGAACCGCCGTGCTGCAGTTGATGAGGTGTGCTGTCTTGCCGGGTGAGAAGGCTTGGGTTGGGCAGTTCCTGATTGTTCTGTTGATACAAGGTGGTAGAACGCTGTCTGAGCGGCGGAGGTGGTGGCGGCAAGCTACAGACTGGAGGGGTTCTGTTTGATGCTGCTTTCTGAGAATAAATTGCAGTGCTGTCAGCGCTTCTTTGCTCCTGGCTAGGTGTTTGGTGCTGGAAGACAGCCCCGGAGTACCGATGCTGCATCCCCTCTACAGCTTCGTCCTGCTGTGGCTGCTCCCTTGCGCTGTAATATTCTGGCACCCTTTCATTGCGAACAGCCCCAGTAGAATCGAGCCGGCTCGTCCTATTGGTAGGTTTGACCAGGACCAGCCTCATAACGTCACTGTACAGCTACGAAAAACACCACCTTCATGAGAAAATCTGTCGCTCCAAACACACTTTACTTGAATGAATCCCCAACAGCACGAAGATCGAACTGTTGCGAGCCAGATGGAAAGGTGAAGGTGGGTTTACTAGGAAGGTATCGAGTCCCATTTTCCTTTAAACATGTATCTATTGCCCATTATAGAAACCTTGTATTAATACCATATTACATCCATGGCAACAGAAGAACAAAAAAGAAGAGATAGATTTCACGTATCAGTTGTGTAGAACTTTAAATTTGCTCAGATTTTCCAATCAGCTATCTTCACAGAAAAAAAATACAAAAACTGTATGGTTATGTTATTGCAGTAGGTAAAAATTACAGCTTTCCATTACAGAAATGTTTATTCGCTGTGTGACGTTGCCATTCATGTAAAGGTTGTTGTGGTTTTATTTAGATTTCTTCTTCTTCTGTTACAGCATCAACAGTTCCAAACAAGAGTGACCCTGTAAAAATATAAGTTGGTTAAAAAAAATATATTCAGTTCTAATTTCATAACATAAAACAGGTTACAATACCCATGTAACTTTCTGTACTGTATGCAGAAGATCCTGGGCCATTTTTAATCCTCTTAAACCCTACCAGTATTTATTTGATTAACAGGTAAGTGTTAAATATTTCATAATGGTCGGAGGGCGTTTTGTGTTACAAGGCAGTAGCTCCTTATGGCCTTATCCAACTCAGCTTTAATGATCTCACAGTGCAGTTCAAATCTTAGTTTAAATCTTACAGAAGTCTGAGGGATGTTATATGAAGACAAATTTTGTGCACAAATGTGCAAGAGATCTACATGCTTGATACAATGATGTAAAAGAGGATAAATATTAATTCTGGTGAAGAAAATCAAAACATATGTAATATAATCACAATTGTGTGTGTGTGTGTGTGTAAATGATTATTAATAGTTTTTTTGGATGTATGTTCAGTTTAGAGAAGAGAAAACTGATCAAGGAGTAAAAGAGAGAGAAAGCAATGGATAGAGTGGCATGTGAATTCTGGCATTCATAGCATTCTCTGTACACTAACAGACAAAATGGAAATTACTTTGAGTGAGGAAAGAGCAGAATAATATGTTTCTCAAGAATCCCTTCAATATTTCCTATAACACTGCATTCTGCATTTTTAAAAAGCTAAATTATAGCAGACAATGGACAGGCATAGATAACTGCTTAAAGAGATTGACTACACAGATGAATTCCCAGTTACTTATACTGTGGATATTGTATCTCACACTTTCATGTTCTGTAGTGTTTGTGGTAATAAATTGATATGGTGTGCCTCCTAACAGCAATCTGTAATCTAATCCTGACATCAATCAGTAACTCCAAATCTCAAAAAGTAATCTGAAGCTGTTGCTTACTGAATTATATTGAGTACACCTGAGGTTGTACTCCTCTTATTATCACTTCAAGATCAAGCCAAAGGACAGCAATAAAGGGATCAAAATGAGAAACTTAATCTCAGGCAGGACAAACAACACCCATTCTAGGACGCAGGATATGCAGCCACTTTTACTCAAAATTTCAAATGATTGCTGTTCTTCAATTAATTTGAAATGATTGACAGAGATTATGCATTGGTAAATAATCATGGACAGCAACTCCCAGATGGGCTGCAGCTTTATCTTTTTGTTTGATTCTCTGAAACATCAGTGCTCTGTAATGGCAGAGATCATTTGGGAGTTGCTGTCCATGATTCTTTTTTACTATCATTTATTACTTGGGATAAGGGACCCCAAAACAGAATAAACAAGTGAAAAACACCAGTTGTAGTTCTGGCATTCTAAACAGCATAGATTTTTCTTACAACTGCATATGGACAAACATAGTTAAAAAAGCATCTGTTCCACATATGGATAATACTTTAATCCAGTCTAGTGCAACTTCATGAAAACCCCTTTCTAACAATGGAGGAAGTAGAGTAAATCACAGAATATTTTAATGAATGCCTACATACCCTTGTTCTGATGCTGACATAACCAGCACTTTGCAAAGCTTTCCTCTGTCAGATTCAGCTTTTCTTTCTCTTGCAGTATCCTCGCTAACATCAACAGCTACAGCTCACCGCGCAGAGCTGGAGTATCCAGCTGTTTTGCCTCTCGGATGTGTCCACCCTCCCTATAACAGCCAGAAATAATGCCATCACATTATGTGTCTTTTCTGTCATGACAAGGAGGATCACTGCTGTCATTGTACACCCCAGAAGAATGATTCATAATTAAAAACAAATAACTCACTGAAGAAGGAGCTGACCGTCAGAATAGCCACTATTGCAGGTGCAGATGAAGGGACACACACAATTATGGAAGCAATTAAGGTGAGTACTATTTGCAGGTTTTTGTGTCATTAAGGTCATTTCCACATGGTGTGATGGTTGGATTTTGGATGGAGTGGATCTGGAACACAGCTGCAGTAGAAACTTGATCATTTTCATTAAGTAATTAGTCTCTGCGACCTGTGTGGGTTCCTGGGCAGGATGAAGTATCATTTGCTTGCTGGTTTGGGAAGCAATGCTGCTTGCTGCCCCATCAATTATTCACTGCCCCCCACCTCACACCTACTCACACACACACACACACACACACACACACACACACACACACACACACACACACACACACACACACACACACACACACACACACACACACACACACACATGCAGCCCCAAATATTCGCCATGCTGAAATGTTTTCCAAGCAAGGAGACTGGGGGGCTTCATCAGGTCCTAAGAACAAAACACACTTCCCTTGCTCTTTCTTTAGCACAGTGAAAAAGAAGGGTAAAATTTACCTAAGATGTAACCCACCAATGTTCCCATTTCCAGATTTTGGTTAATTCATGGGTATCATTATACCCAAGTACAGGGATATATCCAATTAATACTTGTCATATTTGGTCCTTTAATCTTTCTGTCATAGAGACACATACTGTATGGTGTTTTAACAGTATCTAAAGCTTGTGATGTATAGCACTACCAGCACCCCCTTGGCCATATGGAAAGTCGTCCGACCATTTCATACCCTCATCATTAACAGTAAAGGTGTTTTGTGAGAGTGTGTGTGTGTGTGTGTGTGTGTGTGTGTGTGTGTGTGTGCGTGCACGCACGCACGCACACACATGTGAGTGTCTCAGTTTGTGCATGCTTGTGGGTATGTTGCCCTGACATTCTCTGCTATTTCTTCATTTTAGTAGCCAAGCAACCTTTCCAGTCCAGATGGTAAGCTTAAGCAAAAAATAACAATACCATTCATTCAGTAATACGTACACTCAAAGAAACTGATACGTGTGAGAGCGCAGGTCTTGTGCTGTCTCATGGTATCCCTGTATCAGTATACAAATCCTCTACATATGTCAAGGTGTCTGTCTAGGGAGGAAGAGGTTAACACTTTAAGGGAATCCTTGAGGTAATCCAGCACTGAGGTCTTATATAATGGGCGCTCTATTTGAATTATTGATACCAGCAGGACGTACATCCCCCTGGCTTTTCCACCTGTTCATTAAAAAACATGTGTAGCTCCACTAATGACCACTGGGGGACCCCACTAAGCACCAGAGAGAAGGAATGAAGCTGGCAGAAAGAGATGGAGAGGGAGCATAGAAAAGAAAGCAGTCATTACAATTCCTCTTGTAAGAATAATGAGCCCATGCAAGCATGCAAACCAAATGGTGCAAGAGAAAGAGAGGAAGAGCTCAAGACAGAGACACTAACTGGAATATAGCAGCATTCCAGACTGACAAACAGAAATACAGACATGCTGACAGACAGAGAGGAGCATCAGGAAGCACAGTAATAGCAGGAGATGGGCAACTATTGGGACTATCAGCATCCTAAACAAATACCAGTTTTAAACTTGAGGGCAGAAAGATAGAGGCTTAGATAATACATTACTGGCATTTAGCAGACACTCTTATCCAGAGCAACTTACATAGGTTACAATTTCTACATGTTACCCATTTATATAGCCATATTTTTACTGAGACAACTGTGGGTTAAGTACCTTGGGGAATTGAACTAGCAACCTTTCAGTTACAAGTCCTGTTCCTTACAACTATGCTACACTGCTGCCCAATATATGAATAGAATCTCTGAAAATGATAATAAACTTTACATTTTATTGAATGAAAGTAAACAATCAAAATGCTTATCTTTGTATATAAGCAATACACAGTCCATATAAAATATTAATGATGTCTTTGTTGCATGTTCTGATGGAAAGCATTTCATTCAACAATACATATATAACAAGATGTTCAGTTCTGCAATAGATGACATTGAGGCTCAATATGATAAAACAGTGCAAAAGGTAGTGCTGCAGGTAAGTAAAATTTTGATTGGACCATACATAGGTCATGTAAACACAAATTCAACCCACTTTATGTAAATGCTAGCAGAGCTTATAGTACTACGCTTCAGTCAAGTGAAAATAATTTAAGCAAGAGTAACACAGTGTATGTTGCTGTTTATATTCTAGTGCATGTTGGGTAAACATTATCTAAGGTGCAGTGCTCAGTAACTCAAATTAATTATAAGCAAGGTGCTGCATTGATTACAGGAAAATTTGTGCAATGAAGATTGGAATATCGCACACCAAACATAAATAGTCAGCATGGACTGTTGAGTCATGGCTTAATATAATCCAAGCATGGTTTCACTTATTTCCTGAGATCAGAACACAATGATATACTATACGTAAATATGGGTATAGGTATATTACTGTACACTAAAATATACATTTACAATTTATTTGTGCATATTTATTATCCCATTCCCCTTTCTAAAAAAAAAAAATCCTCATCCATTCACATAGAGAAATAAATTATTTGGAGGCTAAATTAAAAATTGCTGAAAGAATTGAAAAAAAAACTGAAAGAAACTGAAAAAATGGCAGGTGTATTATTTTCGCAAATATAGAAGCACAAAGGAACAGGTATGCAAAACTTACACCATGTGTTCCGTGTTCAGACTATATGAGGCATGCATGATGGTGAATCATACCATGGGGGCAATGGAAATACATCAGGACAAAGATATTGTCGGCAAAGAGAGAAACACAGTGAGAGGAGCGAACATCAGAGGGAAAATGAAATGGGTGATTATGTGAGGAGGTGAATGCCAACTATAAGGGTGGCTTAGGAAACCAAGAGGAGGTGATGTAAGAAATGGCCAAATTCATGAAGTGAGAGTGGGTGTGAAGGAGGATGGGATGAGAATACAAAGACAGGTGCATGGAATGTGCAAATTGGGAGAAGGTCAGGGAGTGGGGGAGGGGTAGAAAAGGAGGGGAAAGGACGGGAAATTAGCAATGGAAGCTGAAAAAGAAAGGGAGAAGCACACAACAAAAGTACATGATGGATAGTGAGAGGTGAAAGGAGTGTTGGGATGAATATGTGAGACTGCAGGTGAAGAATCCATCAAAGGTATGGTACAGTGATGGAACAAAACAGGAAGATAGGACAGAGATTAGTTTGAGTGTCAGAGTGTGTCTTTGGCAGAAAAGACCTGAATAATCTTTGTCAACTATATATCTACATATTGTTGGGAAAGACGCCTCTGCAATGTGGTCCATGGTGTATTGAAATAGTTTGAGGTAGTATTAATGTGTTACATTTTATACATTTTGGTCAATAGAGGTGATATCTTCCCAGAGGGATACGTTTTTCTTGCTTACTGTTGTGTTAACCATTCTCAACATTGTTATTCTTCATTGAGATAATTTTCTTTCATTTTCTCAAGCTCTCTCAAGCTGGTGGAAACATTGGAAATGCACAGTGTTCTTTTAGATTTTGTTCTCTCCTAAAGACACAAATCTCTTTAAATTCTTACTCGATAATACATATTCATTATTCATTTATTTATGATCATTATTTTCCATGTACTTTGCTGCCCTATTATTCCAATGCCCCACCATTTTTCCTTTTGCAGATATGTTTAATTAACGTGTTTTTAACCTGAACTCTACTTAGTTGTCTGTAATTTTATTGCATTTCTTGTTTGAAATGTATGTACACTGCTGCATTATTGTAATACCCCAATATTTTTCTCTTTGCAGGTATTTTAACTGATATGTCTTTAATCTGAACTATATTAAATTTTCTGTGATGTAAGATTAGAGACATTTTTTCTTAAAAAGACTGTGCAAGAAAAACAAGGAATAATATCACAAGGATTTTTGCCAACATTTGCAGTGCTTGGTGGTCATGCCTATACTACTCTATACTACTTCCAATCCATGTGTATATCTATGTACATGGGCATTTAAGAAAGATGGTCTCAATGCCAGACAGCCTTTGCTCATCTGGTATCATCTTGCTCTCTAGATTCAGAAGGGGAGACAGAAGGGGAGGCTGGAGGTGACTGTTCTTGGAAGCACATCGAGAATGAAAAAACTCAATCTTTTCAGCACCACCAAGCAGCCAACAATCTAAATGTCAGGTATTTAGCTCACATCTGATTATAGACATTCAGGGGTATTGTATTTGTGTTCAAAAGCAGCAACATAAGTAAAGATAGATACTTCATAAGATGGTGAATGATATGTACACATCCTGTAATCCCCCTATATTTGACTGCAAAACACTATGTAGATCTGAGAACTGGTCAGAACTGTTACTGCTGGACTGAAAAGTGCTCCACAGAATATAATCAAAAAATAATAATTTTTAAAAACAGTTTGGGGGACAAAGTAAAAGTGTAGCTCTTCTCAACAGAACAAAATTAAAGGTTTCCCAAAATTTAAGACAAAACATAAAAGGTGTGACTCATGGAGGGCAGTACAAAAAACATCCTGCTTCACAGCTGATGCAAGTGAGAAAAAAGGACAAAGCAGAGGGCAGCACTCTGAGAGATCAGTAGACGACTGCTTTGATGAAGCATTCATTTACCACGACTAGATTCGCAAGTGGTGTAAATAATGAGCAAAAGCAGAGTGCAAGCATGTTCAAACACAAGCAGACAGAGAGGGATGCTAGTAAACATCAGCCTATGCATGAGCTCTGAAACCTGGAAAACGAATGTGCAAATGCAGTGTGGATGACTTTGATTAAGTGTTTTCTATTACAGAGAAAAGCAACCAGTGTAAGATGATAAAGTATTGGCGTAAATCCTACAAGACAATAAACACGCTCTCCCACATTTCCGAGACAGTCTTCCAAATACATGAAGGAGTTCCTCATTGGTATTGGGCCTCATCAATAGCAAACATCTTTCTGAATCATTTTCTTGAAGTAAATGTCACCAAAAATGATTAAAGAGGTTCAGTAACCCTCATCTGCAACATCCTTTCTTAAGACTTGTTGTCAACAAAATCCCAAACATAACACATAGTTTCATTACAGTATGTTCCCACCTCTAAAACTCATGACAAAAAAATGTATCTGTAAAAAATGCAATAAGATAACAACTAGGGATTAGCCACATTTTTTCAGTTTCATGCAATATATAACATTTCAGCTCCATGAATGACTGTCATACATTTCAGAGACCCTCAGGGGACTTCCTCATAAAAGTAGCACTTAGCACATATTCAGGAGCACTGTGTTACAGTTTTTACATATGTGACACTACTGTAAATAGATATTTCCCTTAGTCAAATTATTGTTTGCTGTAAATGACAATTTAATCTAAATATAAAAGATATTCAAGCTTACAGCAACATTCAAGCTTGTGTAGAGTTGAATGAACCCTTCCTTTGCAGTTCCCCTGGCTGCAGGAAAATCAAAGCCACTAAAACCAGCAATGTTCTCCTTAATTGGGTTCCTTCCGCTCTGTTCACTTTGTTTCACAAGATAAATTTCCAATAGATGTAAACTGAAGATGAAAGCCTCTCTTACCCTATTTCTGCCGCCATTTCACTTGTTCTACTAGGAAGCAAAATCAAAACTTGGAAGCAGTCTTGCCCAGAGTGGAGGGGAGGTGGTAGAAAAGCATGTGAAATAGGATTCAGACAGCAGACAGGCTCTTCCTGGTGCTCACTATCTCCCTTGTCAGAGGTAGGACCGATTTCCTTTGAGAGTGCTAATTAGGATTCAGGCTGAAGAAAGGGCAGCTGAGCTTGTTAAGGGCTGGCATGCAAATGGAAGGGGGACAATGCAACAGGCAGGAGCGGGATTCAGAATAGCAGCTGACATTAGATCTCACGGAAATGCCACCCTTTAGCACAGCACATCACATGTAAACAGACAATATGTGTCCGTGCATATAATGTGTGTCATGGGGTGTATGTGTTTGGGAAGGGGGGGGGTCCTTTCAATGTGGAACAGATAAATTAGAGGTCAGAGAATTTGACAGGGATACAGAGCAGTTCAAAGGCCCACGCGAAGCCTCTTATCTCTTCCGCCACAAGGACAGCCCAGACAAAACAGGAACTCACATCAGAAACTACACACTTGTCAACAATCTCAAATGTATGCACCATGGAAACCAGTAACTGTAGAATGAAGGACAACCTCTCAATCTTAAATCACAATCTTGTTGACAGTCATCAAGGCACTGAGATGACAGAATAACAAATTAAAATGTTAGTCCTCTTACAATGCACAGTATGTTGTGGTGTTTGAACCTAAATGGCCATTGCTAGAGAGCTGGGGTTTTGAGCTGCCTTATCGCCTGAAAGTCTTGTTGTGAATGTCAGCAGACATGGATTCGGCCGATTATGACATACATTTATTTAGTACATATTCGGCTGATTATGACTTACATTTGTTTAGTATAGATTTATTCTGTTCTTTGGCTCTCATTATTTACATTTCCGTTTATAGCCTTTTGTTGGTGGGAATGGTTAGGAAAAAAAAACAGATCAATAATGAGAGGGTTAAGTTCTGTAGCTGTGCATTTTAAACAGAAACAACAATTAAACAAAATATTAATTCAATTCAATATCAGTTATAATATGCTTCAATTTTAACCATAAGTGGAGATTTGTGGGGCTAAATAATGTTTTTTAATCATAACTATAAAACACTGTAAATGGATATACAGCTAATACAATTAATTTTCATGATCTGAGAGTTGTGCACAAACATTTGTCAAATGTTGATAAATGACAAACAGAACATTAATCCCCACAATTTCTGCTTTTGACAATCAGTTCCATTATGTAATTAAATTAAGCTGACACTGAAATAAATGAATACAGTGCACCTCTGCCGTGTAGACTCTCACAAAAGCAGACCAATCCAAATGTATATTGAACAAACCAGTCTTCGAATTGTGTTCCATAACACGTCTCTGCGGTCTCAGTATTCTTTCTGCCATCTTATATGATGTAATTATACTTTGACCTGCATGTCGTTCCCAAAGAGTTGTCTATCAAAGACAGATGAACCCTCAAACACACAATGATAATGTTAAACAATAAATAAATTACCCAAAACTGACAGCATAACATTAAGTAGGCCTGTAACCATGATGACATTTATTAAACTATATTTAGCTGCCTGGCAGATGTTCTTACACACATCGATTAATAGAGCAAGGATGTAAAGTGCATTTTAAAAAGGTACGAAACGGTACAAAATAAGCTGCGATCGACAGATCCCATCTGAAAATGTAGACGTGTCAATCCATTGTAGTGTTGTAATGACTACTGGCTTCGTGAATACAGAAGTACTGAAATAGATTTCAACAACTGCAAATCGTAATACACAAGAAAATGGAAGACTTTAAAACAAGTATGTAAAGGATCCGTGCTGCAGCCCGGTGGGTCTTCAGTCTGCGATGGAAGATGGCCAGCGACTACGCTTTCCTGGCCACTACCGATAACAACATGCATTATCTACAGGCTACCGGCACCACAATTTTGTGTGAACTGTTTTTCATCATTTCCCACCTTCAGCACTACCCCTCACTTAATTACTACCTAGGCCACCCATAAAACATAGCATAATTTATAAAATGTTAAGTTGTGGTAATAGCTGATACACCTAAAATGCAAACGAGATTTTGACGTAAAGACGGTAGTCAATTTTCTGAACTGGTAACAAACTAATATGGTATTAAAGATGATTACATGAAGGGCATTTGTGCGATTTTGGGTACTGTGCTAAATGGTTGATACAGGAGCATTAACCTTGATTGAAGGCAATTACAGTGGCACGGCGTGACGAGAACATGCCGAGAACAAAGAGAAAAAGAGTGATAAAATGCGATGTATATTTAAATACAAAGATTCGCCACACGTTTGCGTGAGTGGAATATTTGCTTTTGCTGTATCCCTGCTTTAAATTGTATCGTTCGTTACTCAGCGCAAGTTATTTGGAATAAGAAACTAGCCGTGTATATCCCCCTTTATGCATGTCCAGATGAACATCTATTATACTGCATGTGAGTCGGTGAACTTGGATGTGAAATGAGGAATACGAGAGCATTGCATGTATTCCCCTGGGTGTTTTCCTTTGTTTTTGTTACGCTGTTACCTCAGCGTATTTTCATCGCCATTTTTGTCTTTTTTTTTTTTTTGCTTACAGTTTCGCTCTTTCTCGTTTTTTGTCTCGAACTAAAACCATTGGAAAGCTACTTGCTTGCCACTTCACAATTTCGAAAATTATCGATATGAAAAATAAATACTTCGTGCCGTCGACAACAGTAACGTTTGGCAACTTGGGCAATTACTGTTGATGAACTCGGTAGCGGAAGGTAAAAGACAGGCGAAATGGATGCGGATCTTCAGATGGAAAGAAGGGTTAGAGCCAGCGAAAGCTCGTGATGTTCCTCAGCCCTGTTGATGCGGGGATTCCGGTCTATTTTTAGCCCTTTGCTCTCGACGGAGCAGCGGGGGTTTTCCCAGACAGGCTCTTACCGCTGCGCAAGGTAACGACTATCCAATGAATTTTAGGATTGAGACCAGGCAACCGGACTATTAATAAACGAACAAAAAGACGAAGAAACGTAGCGCTTGTATCTTAAAATCATATTCGATTAATGCGTCAGCCATTGTGCATAGCATATTGTCATCTTTATTGCTTTGTGCCATTATCATTTGTACGACTGTAGTAATACACCGCAAGGTGAGCTAAGATTATGAAATGCTGCGAATTTCCACTGAGACGGTAAGGTTTTATTGATGCTGTGAAGAACTAGAAGAAAAACGGAGAGAAAGGAAGAATAAACTGCATCAAAATATAGAGTGGGAGGCTACCCGCCATTCTGGCTCGTAAGCCTAACAGGGAGAAAGAAGGGAAGCAATGTGTATTTTAGCTATATACTGGATTAAAACCTAAAAGAAGAGGACACCAATGAAATGAAGGTAAAGGTGTCCATTCAGACATTTCATGCCATTATGTTATAACTACCATACATCGGATTGTTGTACCTAAGGAAAAGATCATCATATGGCTGTCCGTGCGCTTCTGGGAACAGTTTAGTCTGTTAACCCCCTGCAATGTTAAAAATAACAAATCGAAATCCAATTTCACATTTAAACACGAACGTATCTTATGGAATTTACAACCCCAAATTTATGAATAATCTGAGATAACGTTGACTCAGCTTTCACTTAAAATAATGTATTAGAATCTTTACTTAGACGATAACACAAATATTTCTGACAAATTACTCCGTCTAATATTCTTGGTTGATCTTAAAATCAATATTCACTTAATCATGAGTGATAGTTAACACATTATTGTCAGCACTATAAATGGTTCTGATACAGTGTCTTTACTTCTGCCCATTCTAAGTGAGACCCATTTTACTGTATGAGTTGAATAAAATATCAGATATGCTGCTCTAATCATTTCAGTGAAGGAGGAAAAAAAAGAGTGAAAGAAAAAAAGAAGGTAGAAATTAATAAGAATAGTACATAATTGTGAAGACTGCAAAACAGTAATTAAATCAGTAATTCAAAACAGGTATGACCTTTAGTCTATACTTTCTATTTTTGATGTATTCAGCATTCCATTTAATTATTCCTTAATTTATATATGGTCAATGAAAATTAATTATTAATAGGCCAAAACAGGCAGAATAGTTCTTCCATTTTCACTGTCCATTGAATAAGAAGGCTTCAGGTGTTGTCTCACTGATGTCTTATAGGTTTGCTGCCCTCTAAATGAATTTGATTCTCAAGAGGTTGTACTGTATGTTCTGTTTATTATATTCCAGCATGAGATCAAAATGAGTGAGTGCCTCTTTAGGAAACATTATAAAATCCTATATGTTCTGAGCCCTAAACATGAATGCAATGCATTTTACAGCAACTGCAGTCAGTGTACCTACACACAGTGCACCGTGCACTATTTCTGATGGGGACGATTATATTGTTAATTCACTGAGCACAACGTTGGCACCAAAACAAGGGGGGGAAATATTATGAGCCAAGTCTTGTCCCTTAAGCTTGCGTACAGGATGTGTTTGAATTTTTAATTAACACTCTCTGTAGGCTGCTACAAAATAATCCCCCAATAACACTGAGAAAAAGACAATGTCACTGTGACTCAAATGTGTTTACTTGTGTGAAAATTAACACACAGTTCAAGAGTAATGTACCGGTATATGATTTCAGGGTGCAGCAGGATGTGTCCGGTGTCTTGAAATTAAAAGTACGCAAGAATGAACATGTATTGCCCCAGGAAAGGTCAGCAGCTTGTGTGCATGTTGAAGTTCATATTGTAATCTTGAAAAAAGAACTAGCCGCAGCAAAATCAAGGACTTGGATAGAAACAGGTGTACACTGTTGTGTGCCAAATAATTATGTGTTATAAGTGGATTATTCGGTTAGCCATTTTTAATGATAACTGTAAGTATGGTCTACCCCAATTTATAATGTTGAGTTTGCATTACAAAGAATCATTTATAATATCCTGCTGGTCAATATAGGCAGATTGTATGGTGATTAATTGCTTTTAGGACAAAAATAAGGTAATGAAAAAACAAACTTTGTACGAAATTTTAATCCTGATCCCAAACATAACCTTGCAAATATCAGCAAATTTATCATTTATGTATCTCGATGCTGTTGAAATGATTAAATAATGAAGAAGGCAACAATGAAGCAGACTGTTAGACATACTTCAGTAGTTATACTGCATTGCTTCAAATGCCTGCAAGATGTCAATACTTTTAATTCTGCCCTTCTCTGGAAATGGGAAAGTTATTAGCATCTGCATTGTTAGTACCAGCTGTATTGCTCTCTTTTAGCAGTATAGGGGTTTACATATTACCAGAGGTAATGTGTGCATCCTGAGGACTTTGAGCTCAATAATTACTATTAATTACTATTAACTATCATACTAATATGAAATGCAAATAGGAAGCATAATTGCATCCATTTTTCTCATTTGTTCAAGATACCTAAATCATGCAGGAGTTGCTGTAAATTGTATTTTTAAGCAGATACATCTGTAGGACTGAAGACATGGAGGCTATATATGTATTTGATCAGCAACAACAATAAATCTTGAGAGGGGAAATATTTGCTGTGAGGTGTTATTAATGTGTTCCAGTGTTAATACTGAAAGTGTGTTTTATCAGCTGCACTGAGGGAAACCCTTTCTGGGAAAATTACCCCCCCACCTCACACCTACTCACACACACACACACACACACACACACACACACACACACACACACACATACAAACACACACAGACACACACACACACCACCGCCGCCACCACCCTTCCATTTTGTATTTGCCGATGCGGTAAAAATGCACATTAAAAACATGCACTGCGCTGCAAATTTCTCCTGTGCTGTGTGCATGCTTGAATCTATAAGCACAACCAGATAAAGCGGCAGATTCATGTTGTTGAATTGGAAATTAGATTTATGCTGTGACTGCAGGCTAGAGGGGAATCTCTGTGGGGGTAAAAAGAGAAGAAATGTTGCCAGTGCCACCTTAAAGTACCCTTAAAGATTATCATTCTCTCTTGAAGCACTGCTGTGAAATCTTGGCATAGCATTCTCCCTGTGTTTAAAAGACACATTTAAGATCAATCGACGAAGCCCAACGAGACAAACAATACTTTGCGGGAAGCATGTACATTATGTCATTAGGCCACAAAGCTTTCTCAATTAGTGTCAAACAATAGTCCCAAATTGCACTACATTAGTTTTATATTAATCACTATGAACATGGAAATAACTAAAATAAATTATATACACAAATTTCCACACATTATGGGAAAAAATAAATGAGATTTTGCATGAAAAGGCTGCACAGGAACATTGTGCATTGTGTTGTTCAGTCATAATGAAAATGTGGTCAATACAAGAGGCATGAATTGGCACTGGCATATATTGCTGTGGCCAGGAGGCCCACCATATTTATTGTCCTGCACAACTGCAATATTGAAGATGTATATATGATACCATGACTGATATTATTCTACAATGTGGTAAAATGTTTATGTAAATATTGAAAAATATATAATGGCACAAAGGGTAAAGTTTGCTGCATGTTATTACACTTGTCCTAACAGAGCCCTTAATGATACATCCAAGTCATTTCAAGGAATGTTGAATATGTATGGCTTGCGAATTTGTGAGGTACAGAACAGTTACATCATAAACGATAAGCAGTCCTACCAGATAAAACATTCTGTTAATGTGACCATACTATTATGTATAGGTATAAACTGCAGTTATGCTGTATAAATCAAGAACATTTCTTCTTCATACTCAAATGTTTACTTAAAATGTCATTTTTAAATATTTTACTAAATAAGGGATCAACAAGTCACTTTTTTTGAATGGGTCTCCCAGACCCATTTACTGGAAATGTGCAATGTGTGAAATATGATCCTTTCCTGATGTTGTATTTGGCTTATTATTAATTCTTTCGTTCATTTTTTGTATTTCTGTCTGATGGTCTGTATCAAAGGGTTGCAATAACAACATTTACCACTAGAGGCCGAGGTTGAATCAAAGGGGCAGGGTCTGTAATCTCTAATTGCATTTGTTTAGACCTTTATTTGTCTGGTTAAAGCTCAGGGACTGCTGATTACTGTATATAAGCAGACCTGCTACAACCCCTTTAATCAAATTGCTTTGTTTGTCTGAACAGACTCCGAGATTAGTTTAATTCTGCTGAGGGGACATACTTTGGAGACGTCAGATAGAAAGAAAAGAATAGCCTGATTAGGAGTATGATAAGACAGGAGTCTGAGCTGGTTAAAAAGGAGATCCTATCACAGAAGAAGTATACAGAAAGAGAGAGAGAGAAAGGATAGAGCTAGGTAAATTTTGATTTGCTGGTTTATAATAATGCCTTCTGTCCCAATAATAAAAAAGAGATTCTATCTGTCTTGATTGCTTTTCTCCGGCATGTCAGGGGTTTGAAGTGCAGCACACTCATGCAGGAGGGCAAGGCTGAGTGGGGAAAGTGAAGGACTGGCTCTCAAACCCATGAACCAAAAAGAAGAGCATTCCCTCACTAAATGCTTTACTGCTACGTCTGGACCCCTACTTGAGGGCACAGTCATCAAGAAGCCAGGATTAAAGGTGAGGGATTCATTCCTGAGTCTCACCACAGCATATTGCAGCAAAGTAAATACTGAACATGAACGAATAAAGCAAGACAACCTGCTCCTCCTTTCACCTTCATTTGTAATCTAAATATTTTTATCCTCAAAACCTAGAAATGTTGACTATAGTATGCAGCAATACCAGGTTTTGGGGATACCACCTGCAAGACAGTTCCCACTTGTGATGTATCTGGGTATTTATTTATATACCAAAGCCAGAGGGCAGTGAGCAAACATAGGAAATTTGGATATGAGAACAGAGCAAACTCTCTCTCACACGCACACATACTTACTGACTCACTCACTCTCATGCACATGTGCAAAAGCAAAGTGTGAAACATCTGAAATGGCAGTGATACAACCAGATGGTGGCAACTGTTCCTGTTTATATACTATGCAGGTGAACTGACAGATTCTCCTTGAGGTGAGCTATCCCATTAGAGCACAGCTGGTTTTTCCCAGCCAGCTGTTTCATGTGTGGTCAGACATGAGTTTTACAGCTCCATCAAACCAAGTCAACCAGCATCACTCCCTGTGTTTTATAGCTCTAGTTTCACTTCATTAGACAATTCTTTAACAAAAGAAAAAGGATGATTTCATGGGATATTAAGTAGATGGCACTGGTGGAGGGGTTCTATGTGTGCTAATTAAACCCATCCCCGAGAGCTGTAAAGTGTAAAGGGCATAGTTGGTGTTAGAGAAATGGTAATCTTCCTGAATTAGCACAATAATAATATGCTTCTAGGTTGTTTTAGCATCTTGAAAGAAGAGGCTTTTTAGAGTAACACATCCACTCATCTCTGTACACGCCCCAGCTTCTGATCCACTTGAGCATCCACACCCATGCACTTGCACACAAACTGTCAATTCTCTCATCTCAAGGCAATTAAAACCATTTAAATGAGCCAGGCCCTCAATTACACAAATAAACTGATTAGGAACATGTGACAGACAGTCAAATCACAGGAGTGTCATATATGGGCCACTAGTGCCAAAGCTCATGAGACATGTACCAATTTCAAGTGGTACAGCAGGCACAGGGGATCTGGTGTCCTTGCCTGTGGCGGTGCCTGGCTGCTGATGAAATACCCCTGTGAACAGACAGAGCAGGTTCATTAATGGCAGAGGCAACTTTGGCTCCTGCTGATTGCAGCTCTTTCAATACACTAAGCAAGGGAGGCTCATATAGAGGTGAAATATTCTAGACGGAGGTCAATTGATCCTGTTCCTAACTGCACAGGGGAAAAAAAGGAGACAAATGACCCCTGTCTTCTAGATGCATCCATATAGGAGTCAACCTTGATTTTTCCCAAGCTTTTACATATTAACCATAAACCATTCTGGAGATGATGTAAATGTACCAGGAATGGTACCCAGTTTATTGCAACAAAGTTGTTTTTTAATGCATATGGTGCATGGATCGAAGGGCACACTTCTTTAACTTCCCTCCTTTTGGCCATTTCTCCTTCTATTGTAAAGGTCTCTCTGTATGATGGGACATTTTGAACAGATCTCTATGTGTAAAGCCCCTGTTTCTTCTGACAAAAATGTGCAATGACTTAATTACACTCCAGACAGAAGTCAAGGTGAGATGATATATACGTGGATGGTTCATTCAAATAACACAAAAAATTCACTGTTCATTAATAAAAGAATCTACTGGACACTAACTTTAGAGGCAAAACCAAAATTTATTTTACAGTAAAATGATCACCACATTTCTCTCAGCAATTATGGATGTTAAAGGAAAAAACACAGAAAGGAAAAGCCCAGTCTATTTCCTCAGGAATACTGCAAACCTCTGTCACCTTCTCACCAGCAGAAGCCATGTCTACAGAAATGTGGCACTGTCACCCCAGATCCCCCTGATCTGTAGATCAAACATAACCTCCACCCTTTCACCCCCATCCTCATTAAAGGTTGTCACTGTTTGGCAAACTCCTTTGGCTAACAAAGGACTTTATATAAATAAAATGCCCAATCAAATTCAGTATGTCCAAAATGTCTTCATATTTTACTTCAATTTAAACTCAAATAAAGGATAAGGATACAGGATAAATATTGACTCAAATATAGCCGCATAGAGAGTAATTAAGTGCCTTTCATGACTTACTATGTGGATACGAAATAATCCAGCATTGTATTCATAAACCAAACATGTGAAAATAAGTGCCAGTATCCTGACAAGGATACGGTACCAAAGTTGTAGTTAAATTTCACAATTTCAGTTTAAAATCAATTAACCTTTTAATTTCAAACCAGTTCCATTATTCTTGATTCCAAAAAATGTTCAGGTCAGTGTACACTCCATCAACTCCACCTACATGTCAATCAATAAAATAATGTAACTTGGTATGTGAAACATCTCTGATAACTCAAAATTACATACTATGTTAATCCTCCATTTAGCCTTCTCCTCTTTGGGCTTTAACTCTTAAATGAAAGGTTTGTATAACTGGGGTCCAACCAGGAAAAAATGGGAGACATAATATACTAAGCAAAAGCAGAGGCAAGACAGACTAAGCAAAAAAAAAAAAAAAAAAAAGGTTATTTTCAGATGACAGATTTCCCCACAGATTTCATATGCAGGGATTAAAATGTTCAAATTTCCAGAATATATTTTTACTTATGCAAAGGCCGCATCCTGTGATTTTCAAATTTGCAGCAGGGCTTCAGACTCCTGTGGTTCTGATGTTTGGGACACTGTGCCATACCATGTGCTGGGACCACTAAAACTCCCACTGAAAACACCTCCTTCAAAAAACTGATCCAAGAAGATATTCAGGTCCAGGCTGGGCACTGATTACCCAGGGCATGATCCCTGTCTGAAATCCTGTCCACGCATGCAAAAATATGGGAACCAGATTTATGACGCCCTTTACGCTTCATGCTTCAAGGAAAATAATGGCTGACTATGACAGGAAGAATGAGGAGAAGAGTAGGAAGGTGACCAGATTATCTTTCAACATAATGATCACTGAAAAAACACAAAAAAAACAACAAAGATAGAAAAACAAAGACTCATGTCAGCCATTGGTGATGAACACATCACCCCTGAATGGTGACAAGGAAACTTCAAGTGTCCACTGTGCAGTGGGTAGCTAGCTCAGCAAGCCAGTGATGTCCGTGCTATAAACATCCTTCATAGGTGTCTTTAATGGATGTGGAAGAAAATCAGCAGGTAAAACTTATTCTTCTTGAAGTATCATTTTCTAGGCATGTAAAAGGGGTAGAGACAGCTCTGCAGTGAGTACTATGCATTAAAAATCTTTCTGCTGGCTTCTGCCAATACAAGACAGACTGGAAAATGTGTGTAGCCCACTGTCCAGCCCAAAATCTGTTATAGCGCTGCTATATTTTAAAAACATAAAGCAGAGCAATGAACTCAAAAATAATCAATCACTTTAACAATTTCCACCTTGAATTTCCATGGAAGACTAACCACTCCTGACCATTCATTTTCTGGGTTAAATGAATACCAGCAAGCGTGACTGATATAAATCCATCATGAGGGGGGTAAAATCAGCAAGGGTAACGAATGGCAGTCCTGTTCTACCTCAACCATTTATTATTGATCTGCCAGCCCGCCTCTTAACATATTTGTGAAACCTGGACACATTCTCAATTAAACGCAATAGTTGTGCTTATTCTTAGTCCTGCAATCATGCTTGCTTTGTGCTTCTGAAAAGCACTACCACCTCAAGCTGTAACATGGTACCATTTTACTTACATTTATTAAATATTTGTGGGGAAGGTATAGATGTTAAACCAAGGTTTTTGTCATCATTTTATCAGCCTTTCCTATAGAGATATTTTACAGCAACACAAGAGACTGAAAAATGATTTGCACTCAATTTTCCATAAAATCTCTTGACATCTGATTTGCAACTGGGTTATGATTCTAATTTCACTGAAGCTATGAGCTCGTCTAATGTGAATTAAGTAAAACACAGAGCACCTCAAAGAGGCTTTCAAACTACTGCATGTAGACTACTGTTGCAATTTGGTTCTGCAGCACTCAAAGCACTTCATAATTTTTATTTTCACTGACACATTTCAGTTTTACAAATTTCATGCATACATGCCACTATTTAGTTGAGCTCAGGCATTTTCCACATACAGAATAGTACTACAATAATAAAAAAATGGTAATAGTGGCTGCACTAACTGAAATATATCCCCTTAACTTCACACAAGCTGAGGCTGTCTTTGTCCTGTACAGTCCCCTCCATTTCAGCTTTCATATTTCTTTTCTGAATCAAGCTTACATTTGTGATTAAGCATGCACCTGAACTTGAGCACATATTTCATACAAAAACGAGACTGCACCCAAAAGATAAATGAGTTGTTCTGTGTGTTAGCTACCTGGAAAAGAAGCACTGCACCTTACAATTAGTACCTCTAACTGTGTCACCAGTTACACAAAGTACAAGTATTGGAATAGTTATTGTGATGAGGTACCTAGTAGGCCACTAGTATAATATTTATACTCTTTCTGCATTTATATTTTGAATTTTAAATTTGGCAAAGGACACTTATTGCTTTCAGTCTAAATGCATAACAGACAGGGCTAACTCCGATACACCCCCATGCAGAGATCTGCTCCACTTCTGTTAATGAACTCGTTATTTTCCTTACATTTATTTCTTAATGGAAACCTCCCCTACCATATGATTAAGCAAAACAAACAAAACTATTTGTACCACACTTTGTATCGTACTGCCGAAAATGATGACCAATGTAACAAGGCAAAAAAAAGCAGAGAAAAACTGTGAGCCTAGCCCAGGGTAGCTCCTGAAAGACTGAGTGTGTAAGCTAAGAAAAGCATTTAAATGGCATGCAAAACAGGGAGGAATTTGGTATTTTTCTTGCAATGCATATCAAAATTGTGTTTATTTTTAGCATTTTATTGTGTTTATACAGTGTTCAGTATTACATGAAACACTTGCAGTTTACAGCTATTGCAATGCAAATAACAGATGACTTTCAGAAGTATGTTCAATTTTAAGATGGAACTGATTTCCATCAGTTAACTGTCATTTAAAGTATGGGACTTCTACAAGTTAGGGATAAACTGAATGGAGCCAAGAGACAATATTGATCCTGTTGATTAAAAGGGGGACTAAGATAAAACACAGCTGGGTGAAAAGTGCACGTCTGAATTAACAGTGTCAGTGAGACTGGCTTATATGTTTTATCAAATGATATCTGCTTGTGCCTTTAAGATTGATGACAATTTCCCAGCCTCCATTTGCATAAAAATATTTTTCAACCACCTGTCTCAATACATTTCAGCTGTTGCTTGATTCTTGTTCACAAAATTCAGTTATCACCCATTTGCAGATCTGGGCCTCTGAATGAAAACAATAAGGAAACAACACAAAAACACAAGCAGCCCATCTTCTCACTATCCAGAAAGGCAATGAAGGTCCATTATGAAACTTGGGGTGCAGCAGCCTGAGGTCTGAGCACACCAAGTATGCGGAGGCTGTGAACCGCCCCTGTAAAGTGATTAGAACCTGGGGATGCTGGGATTGGCAGCAGTATTACTCTCCAGATGCTCCTGACAAATGGACCTTGCAGGGTGGCATGTACAGCTAACAGGAGCATATGGGAGTCCCACAAACACGGGGCCCAAACCCCTGAGGGATGGAGAATAGGCACCACACAAACGCAACTTACAAAATAATACATATTGCTTTCTTTTTTTTTACTCTGTTCAAAATTGCTAGATGCATACACTGCTAGAACATTTATGTAACAAGCTACCTTTCAATCACAAGCAACTGAGCTGCTAATAAATATTAGATGGGTAATTTCACTGCAGACTGCTGACAAGTGCTATGTTGGTGCAGCTGGTGAGCACAGCTCAGCAGTGGAGTACTACCTGAGGAGAGATCCCCCTGACTTGCTGGGATCCCCCACAGTGTGTCTGCACAACAATGATGATGGAGGACTGACGGAGAAAGAGCAGTTTATGCCTACAGTTTGAAATCCCCTCTGGCTCATTACAGAACCTACAGAAGTAGTAGTGCCGTTAACCACCATTCAATTATTTGTTTGGATGAAAGCCCCCCTTCCCCAACTCCCCAATGATCTGTAGTCAAGCTGAATCCACTGCATCAGTTGGATAAGACCCAAACGTTCTACTAAACAGTGAAAGTCCAGAAGAAGCTGTGCAGTGCTGTGGTACTGAAGAGAGAAAGGCATGAGTGTGAAAGGACAGGGATACGAGACTGCGCTGCGGCATTGGGGATGTCTGCTTTTCCCAGCTCAGCTTTTGCATTGACCAAATTTCAGTGGCGAGTTGTCAGGACAGAGGAGAACAGAGATCTTGGGTGTGGGTGCTGCTTTTTTTTCTTCTGAAAAGGAAATGGGATCATTTTGTTTTGGCTATCTTCATCCATGTCACAACTGTACAGCTGGTATGCAGCGCTCTCTCAGTTTGTTTCTTCTTCTTTACTTGGCGTTGTACTTGGCGAAGCGTTGGTTGAGGGGGTTGTCGGGAGACTTCATCCATTCTTTTTTGATTAGCTGCTTCAGCTGTGACAGCCGCATGTTAGGATTCTCCTTTTTGAGGCGGGGCATGTGCAGCTCCTCAAATGAAGCAAAGGCTGCCTTCATGCGACGCTCCGGGTGACGGTCCACCTCATCCACCGTGCTGAAGCAGATACAAGGGTGACACACTCAGATGAGAGGGGCAAAAAAACACTAAAATGATCCTATCTATTCTGTTGCATACTGGATTAATATTATTAAAAGGGCACACAGTTTCTTCATATCAACTCGATAAAAGCAACATATCAATGTGTACGTCACAATGCTTGAGGTCAGCAAATCTGATTAAAAGACAGGATTAAAGAAACACATTTCTTCTCTCATTTGTTTGCCTACCACAGAATTCAAAACTGAAGTAAACTACAGTGTGTAGCAGGTTTCACCTTTTCCAAATGGTAAAAGCATTTTCAACTAATAAAATATTAGTGTTGATAGTAGCTAGTTTAACAGTGTTACGGTATACAAGACTCTGTGAAGTTTAACATCTGTTTGAATAGTCCTCAATTTTACTTATGTAGCTGGCTTTTTCATCTAACATATGTAAGGACTGAAATTTCTAGGGGATGTGTTCATATACTGGTACTGTTTCTATTACTAACCTAGCTTCCCCCAAAAATGGAGACAACAAATATGTGGTTTTTGGTGAGTTATTACAGCATCTTAGTTTTGTTTAAGTAACCAAATTAAAGCACCAAAACAAATTAACAGAATGATAAATCTCAGTCCATGCAAGTCCAGTTGAGATCATTTTTATTTGACAGCACGGATGGAATTTCTCTTGGTTTTATAGTGGCCAGCTTTAAGAATGTCTAGGTAAGTGGTCCGATCAGGCAGTTTTTTTTTTACACCTGGTGACTTGCTGGCTGGCTAGCTAGCTAATATGTGTACTACCCAATGCATGGACAAAACAGTACCATTGTTAAGCAAGTTAGAGAAAGCCCCAGCTTTTTAGGATTGTAAAATATGGTGTGATGGAGTGATGTTGCATTGTAGCGAACTAGACAAAGAAAACAATAGAGGTGACAAAGCTATCCAGCTAACCGCATGGGCTTTGTTTTCCACAATTTGCTAGAAGTTCAAATTGCACCATGCAACTCCTGACATTTCAGATCAATAACAAAAGAGGGGTAAAGATTATTATTGGCTGTGTACAAATGTGGCAAGCTGGCGACACAAAGATAACGAATAAGTAATGTAATTTTCTTCCTGCTATTATACTGATATTATGACTTCAACACTCCAGATAGCTCACCACCCAGTTTCATGCATGGATGTTTAAGAATTGAGAGGAAGATTTGTTATCTAAACCTATATATCCCAATTGTGGATAGCTACACAGTAAGTTCATCCTAAAAAGTGAACACAACGTAATGGTATCCAACAACTGAGCTTCACAGTGGGTTTGTCACTATGATTCCCTGGAAATTTCACAAGGGCTGCAAAGTGCCGTGATTCATATTAGTTTCTAAAGTGATGTGGCATCCACGAAAGCCAGGGTAGCTAAGTATGTTTACTGTGCTGCTTTCCACCATAACAGACATAACAGAAAAAGAGCTGTCAGCTCGGGTTCTTGACGCAGCCAGTACAGACACTAATTAGGCCTGTACTCATTTTTCAAACACAACATCCAGTTAATAATTTCCCATTAAGGAGTTTTCTTATTTTTGGTTAGTTTTTACCAATATACATTATTGCCACTTCAATTTACTATTATATCCTTTATTTATCCAGGCAAGTCAGTTCAGAACAAGTTCACAATTACAATAGGAACTTGTCTGCAGCAAACGATACCACCAATTCCACTTTATAATTCAACTCAGCGTGCAGAGTAAAAACCTAGTGATTTAACCTTGGCAATAATGTAAAGTTTTAGAGGTGGTACCCTAGTAGTCTAATTCAAATCCCCTGGCATTGGATCAAGCACACACACATACACATTCATTACTAATATTATAATTCATCAGTATAATACTTACAATAATAAAGCTCCTTGGTAAAACTACTGTTTGGTTGTTGTTTATTTTAATGTCATATGGGGGGTGAGATGGTGTATCAAAGTCAATCTGTGTTTCACAGGCAAATAATGGCTTGATAAAGCAACCATTTTTAAGGTTCATGCACTAATTGACAAAAGATACAAAAAAATCTGCAGCTTGCAGAGCCACCTAAAACAGTCACTGTCATACTAACTTGAAAATGTGTGAACACCACAACTGCCAGGGCTGTCCATTTAACAGCAGCCCCCTTTTTATTTACATCGATGTTTGATTTTCTTTGAGTCACAAAATGCTGACATACCCTGTCAGTCTGTCAGACCTTGCCAATGAAATCTACTCCTTTTAGTCACAACACTATTGAATGTGCATACAGCAGTACATACACGGCACAGAATTCTATAAAGAATATTTGATGTTTACAGAGTGTGGATGGGCATGAGTTATGATTTCATTCCTTACTCATTTAATTTTATGCAGCTTGTTCACAATATCTTAAGTTTTATTTTCTTACAGAGTAAATACACTCAGACACACACACACACACACACACACACACACACACACACACACACACAAATAAATAAATCATATTTCTGTGTTATTTCATTTTGGTTGTTCGGACATTTCAAACTGTGTACTCAAATAAAAAAAAGGTTTCTGTTATATCAGATTGTTTCCAAAATCCATATAGCCTACATCATTTAAATATAACCACTCTTGACCATCTTCAGGCATTAAAGATATATGTAAACCTGAGTCTTTCATTGCATCTGCAATGTTTTTATACTTAAATTTTAATGTAAATTCTTAGCATGCAAATAACTTTTAAAAAGCAGTGTTATGGCTGCATGAAAGATTTTAAGTTTCCATTTATTGTTAAAAATCTTTGTATTTTGTGTAATTCATCTGAAGATGGGAAATGACTGATGTATTAGATGTGCCTGCTTTCTGTTCATACTGATGTCTCATTGCTGGAGACTAAGATTAATTATGCTAGATCTTCACTAGTACACAGGGACGGATTTCTTGGCTGGATTACATGCTAATTATACTATTCAAAATTGAAGAAAAACTGCCTCCAAATGTGAGACCAGAGGACATACCTGAGCACTGCAATAGCATCCTCGATGGTTCTGGCCTCTACCGTACCCTCATCTGGAACAATGCGATTCACATTCTCTTCCAAGGGGGTCTCCAGATGAGTCTTTTCTGTGGTGGACAGAGACAGAGCATCAAACAAAGAACGCTACAGCCAAATGAGGATATTATTTCTCCAGGCCAGGCCTGACACAACAGCAAATGTTATTCAAATGTCTTGAATGATACTTCTAAAGGGTATTGGCAATGACAAAATGTAAACCCAGGAGATAATCTCGTCACCTTTCGCCTTAGACTCTTGCTGCGTCTGCTGTTCATTACGTAGGGTCTCTTCAATCTGTGCCCGGGTAACCTTGCCCCCGGAGGGTTCCTTGGTCGGTTTGCCCTTCAGCTTGGCATCCTCCTCCTCCAGGAGCCGCTGGTTCTCCTTCTTCCGCTCCAGGGCCTCCAAGCGCTTCTTCTCTCTGTCATCCTGAAAGGGTCCACAACAAAAATGAAAAAAAGGAAGATAGGGTGAGAGCCAGGAGCCGTGAGGTTAAAGAGGGCCTGACTAAGACAGAGAATGGGAAATGCACCTGGAAGATGATGTAATATAGGAAGAATGTCCTACAAGTCACAACCACTCACACAACATGGAAAAAAGGTCAAGAGGCATGTAGAAGGTCAAGAGGCATACAGAAAACTCTAAATCAGACTCTTGTAGACTCTAAGTTGCTTACACCAGGTTGAGTTTTATGAAGGTTTACACCAGAAGGAGCGTTGCCGGGCTATGTACACCTCAGCCATTCAAACTGAGGCAAGACTACTCCAGCATTACAAAGAGCTGGTACAAAGATGAGATGGTGAGTTAAAACAGCCCCACCCAGAGAGAAACAAGATTAAAGAACAGCTGCACCCAGCTGTACCAAAGAGAAACAACAAGTGACAACTTACAATACTTTAAGTGAATGGGCATCTAAATTAACTGAAGTACCTTCATTGCTAACGAAAACCAGAAAATTTAAATGGTAGTGCTTAAATTAAGTTCACTGGCCAATGCAGCCATCATGTGATTGTAGAAATTCCTGATCTTTACCTTTGAAGTCAGAGAAATCAAAACATTATTAGAACACAACAAAAAATGATGTGGTCAATACTTCCCCTTCTGAGAGGGGAACTGAATTGATTGTTGTCAGGGGAAGCAAATATTTAATAAGATGACATCAGAGCACAAAGCAAAAGCGGAAATACAGGTCAATGTGACACTGAACTAACAGAGACCCATCTGACATCTGCCCTTCCCTTTGTGGCACTCAGATCCCGACAATACTGCTTTGCCATCAACACCCTACCGGAACACCTTCTTGTTTTTTTGAGGAGAAAGAAAGAGAGGGAGCACAAACAGAATCACAGCAGAAAACACCAACCAGAACTGGAAAATACATTACCTGATAGGTTAAATCCAAGACCTTGCTTACGAGCCACTCATCTTCAGCAGGGTAATTATCGACACAGCGGGCACAGGCCCCGCAAGTGGAATCTGCATTGTCTATTCATGAGCCCGGCTGGATTAGGTGACAGCGCTGAGTGAAACCAGAGGCCTGGTGCGGGGTGTGATTTAACATTTTACCACGGTCACTTAACGCGCAGGCCTGGCGAAAGCCTGGGAACAGTGTTGCCACTCACCCCCTTGGCACCAAAGCATCCATTATGCATGGCAGCTGAGAGCGAGAGCGTCCACAGGGTGGAGCCAGGCTCGGGAAACTGGGCGAGAAGGGTTAGGAGTAAAAGCTGAAACGGGTACCATGGAGGGTTGAGAGAATCCTGGTGCATACAAATCCTTTCAGCGGCCACAAAAAAGTTCCCTACAGGCTGTTCCTCTTACACAAATTAGTAAGTCTGACACACAGAACTACCTGTGTAGGGAAACTCCGGCTGATGAAGACGCGATGACTGAGGAGCTCACCTGATTACGACAGGTTAGTCAACAGTTTTCTGTTTAATTTCCTCAGAAACATTATATCTTTGCTGGATGTAATAAAATCTTGCCTGCACTCACTCACTCAAACAACACTGGGGACACAGAGAGTAACACTCGTAATGGGAAGTGCAAGGAGGCGCGGATGAAACCCGAAGAGAAAGGAGATTGGATGGACCCCTCCTTTCAGGCTAAGTGACAGCAACTCACGCGCAAGCTGAGGGAGCAGGTGAAAGGGGCACAGGGATGGTGGGACTGTGGAAGATGTCTCTGGATGGGAATGATGGAGTGTCAGCATCTGAGACAGCGTGTCTGTGGCGGGGTTTGCCTTCTGGTTTAAGAAGCCTGCAGCAGGTCACAGTCTGGCAGTGAGGCATTTCCCTGGCGTACCGCCCAGCTCTTTCCTGGGAAGACAAGGGCTCAGCTGAGGCTGCATGCCCACTCTCATCAGTGTCAGCACAGCACAGAGAGGCCACAGCAGCTTTATGCCAGAGCACCACAGTAGTGTCACAGTACAACAATATTGCTCAAGTCAAGCACTAGCTGGTGTTCTGCACATACCAGCTCAAATCTATTAGCCCAGCTCCACTGCAGGTCACTGTGACCCCTAAAAAGACCAAAGTTACATCATGTTATTTAAATATTGCAGCTGATAGGCATTTATGGACAATACTTAATGCCGATACACTGAAGACAGGAACTCGTTCCCAAGGAGTTACTGTCAGAAGTATTCAAAGACATGTCATCCTGTGTACTTTTATTGTAAGCCCATTAACTCCAATGTCTACTCAGTGTCACCATTATGTGGAGCTGAACCCAAATAACAGCGGTATCTATTGGTTCAAATTTTCCATTTTGCATTTCATGGGACGGAACATTTTTCCACCTAATTTGTGGTGCAACACAATTCTTACAAATACAAAACAAGAAACATCAGATCACAGAGAATTAGCTACACTCATTAACCTCATCCCCTCACCTGGAGTAACTGCATCAGAATCCCTCTAGACCAAACCGTAATAACTGCCAAGACAACTACCAAACATAACAAATAATTACAGTCAGTGCATTCAAGGCAGAGTTAGGGTCAATTCCATTTCAATTCAGGCAATTCAAGTTATAAACTGAAATTCAATTCATGAATTGAAAAGTGCCTACCATTTTCTATTAAGATTTTTCAATTGAAGAATTTAATTTCAAGTCATTCCCTGAATTGCCTAAACTGAAATGGAATTGAAATGGAACATACATGCAACTTTGACCGCGATGCCAAAGAGCCAGGCTCTTTGGCGTCGCGGTCAAAGTCGCAGCTTTGGTACCCCGTAGACCCGGGTTCGAGACCGGGTGGGGTGACTGCTCTCGCCCTTTGCTACAAATGGTGTTAGGAGTGGGATGGCTGGCTGCGAGGCCATCGGAGGTGTGCCCAGTGTGTGAGCCGTATGAGGGACCCCCAGGTTAGGTTGACCCAGGTGTGAGGGACCCCAGAGATGGGTGAAGCACGGTGTGAGGGACCCCAGAGATGGGTGAAGCACGAGTGAGTGGGGCACCCTGGGATGGGAGAAGTACGGTGGGGGAATGCGTGAGGGACGCCATGGTGCGTGAAGCGCATGGGTGCGCTTCCCGAAAGGGAGGGCAGTGTGACGGAGTGCCGTCACTACAGTTGAGTATGCCCTCTGACTGCCATACCAATGAGCCTGGCTCTTTGGTGTTGTGGTCAAAGTCGCATGTTCGGTACCCCGTAGACCCGGGTTCGAGGCTGGGTGGGGTGACTGCTCTCGCCCTTTGCTACAGGGGGCCTATGTCTATTTCTTCAGGATCAATGACTGACAATACAGACGTCCATTCTGCTGTAACCTTTGGTTAACTGATACAATGATCACCTTAATATCAAACATTAGCAAAGCTTAGCAGCAAAAAGATAATAACACATCTTCAAAATGAGAACAAACTGTACTGGAGTCAGCTATTTTAAGTGTTCTCAGTTACAAATTTTTTCAGTTATACACCCAGTTGCATTTTGATCCACTTCACTTTCTGGAAGGAATCACTGATGACATACTGAAGAAAGCAAAATACACATCACCTCAAATTAATTCAAATCAAATAAATCAGTTTCTACAGATAATGGAATACAACAAAATGGAATTTGACATTTGGTGCACTTAGCTAGTTGGCTATGGGGGAAATGCAGATGTAGTTGTGCCAAAAAAGCCAGAGAATTTGGGCCACTTGTGTGGAAGACTGCCAAGAACATAAATATCAAATAAAATCAGAGTTGTTAGAGCAGCCATATACAGTAAATATTACAGTTTGATATGCACATTCCTGTTTAAAGTCAGTTTCTGGTCAGAAGGGCAATGGTATGTTACTTTTAAATCACGTAACCCTACAACTGCAAAATATACCAACCAAGATATGTGATTTAATGCCAAAGGTGACTATGTTAGCTATTTTATATTATGTATATATATATATATATATATATGTGTGTGTGTGTGTGTGTGTGTGTGTGTGTGTGCGTGCACGCACAAGTGTGGTCATTTGTATATTAGACAGATGCATCTAATATACAAAACACAAACACCTCATTCTGTAGCAGGAATTTCTCTGAAAGTGTTTGTATGACTGGTCATCTGTGTATGTTCATCAGAACATCACTCACCTATAATCTACAATCATTTGTGTGTATGTATCTATAAGCGCAAGAGAAAGGAGGAGAAAACACTGCGAGGAATCCTCAAGGAACATCCCGTTCACTTCATACAACTACAACAACATACAGTTCACCTTTATGTCTAGCAGATATGCCAAAGGCAAAAGCATTGTTTTTTTAAGAACAAAATGGGAAGCTGTGCAGGTTGCGAACTGTTTCATAGAGATATGTTTCATATTGTGATTTGTCTGTGGTGCCTTGAGAGAACCTAAAGTGAAAATGTCAGGTTTTATACTATTATTTGATTATTAATGCATTCCTCTGATCTATTTTGATATACCACAAAAATATAGTAAATCAAAAACCATTTCACACTTACACATGTGGAATAGGTAAATATGAATATTCTTGCATTGTCTATCTCTAGATTCTCCCATTCAATGCAATATTTAGTCAGCAAACTTGCCAAACTTCCAAACTTCCAACCCAGCAGTTTCATGCACTGTGCATTCTGTATTTAAAATATAAAATTAAGTGTTCTAAAAGGCAAATTTTGGAGTACTGGCACGTTAATTCTTGCCCTATCATTATAAATTTTATTGCATTTATTATAAATTTTTATTTTCCCAAAGTCAATGTTTTTTGGACATTTCACAGACATTCCATTCTCACAAATGTTACTTATGAATCATGAAGCATTAAAAAACATTAAAACCTTAAAAAAATCTGAAATTTAACGTAAATGACAAACCCAAAAAACGCACAATGTGCTATGCTGAAAGGCCTATCCACCTCTTTCCACCATCAGCCATCACTATTAATGAACACCACCAAATAGCATCATACCCTTAAATAACTTTACAGGAGTACAGAACAACACTCTAAATTTCACCTGATTGTGGCTCTGTAGCCATCAAAACATAGTCATTGAATGAATTGTCATGTATTTAAACAAACTTTTACCATGGGAACTTGGAATTCAAATTCTATTCTATACACACACACTATACAGCTGGCACAACTGTGATGCTATCAAAGTTACCCCTAGTGCCTGCTCTACCAAACAACAAATACAGTAAGTATTCCTGATTCTCATTCAGAATGCAACAAAATTATATTTTATTGCAATTTCAAGATATTAGATATCATAGGGAAGACCAGATTCTGCTTTCTGCACTGTATATGATGGTACAAGAAGGGCGTATTCACCTAACCATAAGTAACAAAAAATAAATAAAATATAGCATCACATCTAGCATTGAATCATGTTGAAAAAAAATGTATTAATCATATCAAATAGAGATTTCCTGCCAGGCCTAAGGAAAAATATGCCCCCTGATGCAGCTCAGCTGAATGCCAGGCAATGCCAGCAGCGTGACTCCAGCAATCCAATCACGGCCCCTGCAAGAGCATTTTAATTATTGATTGTTGTTTTTTCCTGTTATTACCACTACTCCAATTTAATGCACAAAACAGATATCAGGAATTCCAACAATATCTCAATACTGTGGGTGGAGCTGTCTGAGACAGACAGCTACCAATGCCTGTTACTTCTGCCAAACAGAAGAGAATGACTGTCCTCAGGCAAAACATTCAGAAGATTACACTACCAGGTCCCTTACTGCCATCCTGTGTTCACTGCCTTCTACTGCCAGCTATCACAGTCCACAGAGGTGCCTAGGGCCTGAAGCCTGAATCATGCAAGGTATGGTTTACACAGTCATCCACTCTCTCAACTCCCTGTTACTTAATTCCATTGCGGTTTCATAACACATTTGCTTCCATATGTGAATACATATTTCCACTTTATTTCCTGCCTAATCTGTTAGCAAGAAAACTGATTTTCTTAATGTTGACAGAGCAGACTCACAGAACACAGCATATGACCCTGAAGCTGAGTAATACAATAGCCTCCAGAAAGGCTTCAGCTAAACCTGTCAAACTGACATTAGAACACAACTACACTCTCACACAAACTGCTCCAGGAAGGATGATTGCAGGGTATTATTTTCCGAATCTGTCAGCTATAGTTTATATTAAGTCGTGATTCAGCAAATGTATTTTTGAAGAAAAACAGAAATAACCAAGCAATGAAAACTACTGTACATAAAGACATACAGACATACTACTCCTTCAATAGAGTTCAGGTTCAGTATTTGTTTAGTTTCACTAAATAAAGTACACCACACAGACAAGTTCAACTGTGTAATTCAGTGAGCCAATGCTACTCTTCTCTTGTCATATAGCCTTACCATTAAAAGTATTAGAGCTGTACAGTGATTGGCATATCAGACAAAGGGTACAGTGTGCCACTCCATTTACATGCAAATCCACACATGCAGAGTCAAACACAGCACAAATGGCCAATTACACAAATCCATAACTCATGATGTCAGCATAAATTTTCAATGCAATCTGTCATCATAGTGACAACACACACATAGAGACACCATCATTCCATTCAATTATGACATAGACTGATCCAAAAAAAAAAAAAAATTAAGGCCAAGCTTTTATTTCAGGCTGGCTGGGCAGAAAATTCAATTTTGACACCATTTTTGTTCATTACAACCATGTTTACCAGATAAAAACACAATTTTTTGGTGCCTTGTAAGTTCCATAAAATTTTCAATATGCTTCCTTCACATGTATTTTTACAACAGATGGGTTTTATACTTCTGCTTCCACAAAAATCCAAGTAGAACATTTGACAATCAAGTCCATGACAAGCACTGAACATTGAACATACAATGAATGCACAAATCATATGCTGTTACTCTTTACACATTCATACCAGTTAGAGTGAGGAAAGCAATAAGGGAGAGTATACCTGTGAAGGTCCTATCATGCCACCTCCAGCTAACTATTACATACTAATTCAGAAGACAGTGGAAAATGTTTGGCCTGCCTGTGCCATTTTTTAATCCCATGAAAAATTAGTTCAGGCCTGATTCAGCTACTGCCAAGTTTCCCTCAAGTCACATTGGGGTGGGCTGAATTAAGATAAGAAGAAAAGTGACCGACTACCAATCACTTACCAAGCAAAGTAAGTGATTAGTAGTCGGTCACTTTTCTTCTTTGATTTCCTTTTCCCACAGGACATACGGCAAGATGCCATCAAGATCCTGAGTTCATTTCAACACATACCTTCACCCTTCATGGATCCAGGCAAGGAAGCTCAACCCCTGAAGACCATAGAGACCCTGTTCTTCATTGGATCCTGAGCGTTCTGTCCTCTACATAAGCTATAATGTGAATCTATTGCAATTTTGTTTTCTATAAAGTTAGCTCATGTCTACATTCCACCAAAATGGATGACACAGATTTGCGCTTAAGATTTTACCTTTGGTTGCCCCTGGGGAACCAAGGGGATACTTTCCACTTTATTCTTCACTAGCTTTTCCATCGTCTAAACTGAAATTGGTCATGCAATATCTTTTTTTTTTCATATTCCACCCACTCTGTCTTCAATTGTTTAAAGAAATGCGCTGTAACATACTCCAACTACTCCTTTGTTATGTCAAAAAAATGCATTATTTGAAAGAGTAATGCAAATGACCAGTGCTATATGACATACTTTTCAGTATTGTTTTTATTCTGCTCATTTACATTGCTTTCTGACATGCTAATTTCCCACATCTGAATTGCTCTTATTGGTCATTATATGAATCAAAATAGTGATAAATTTTCATGAACAACATCAAGAGTGACAGAGCACAGAAACTTGCACCTGATGCAAATACACTCAAATGTTTTATAGTAAAATAATCACAGCAACGCAAAATCTACATTGAAAATTATATGCAAGTAACTATCAGGTTAAAATAAAACAAGAAAATGCTGATGTGCAAAAGTGAGGGCATTTTGGTAAGGTGACTGCAGAGACACTCACTACTGCTGTGACTGAGAATCTGACTTTCATTCATCCTTATTCTATACACTTGACTTTCTTCCAAGGCAGTAACTTCCTTAAAATGTACATTCATTTGCCTGTATGCTTGGTAATTCAGTATCAGTAACTTGACGCATGTAACTTTTACTCTAGCAGGCTCACAATTCCTCCTTCAAATCACATGGTGAAGGTACAGCAAACCCATAAAAGATGGCCAAAAAGCTTTTTGTTTAATCTCATGACATAATGACAAGAGCTAGGTTGTATTTTTGTTGTATTTTCCGACTAGGCAGTGTAAAAGAATTTCAGGTAGGCGGTATAGTGTTTGGATAGGCAGAGGCACATCATGTTAGATGTTAATTTAGAGTAAAATTACCATTTCACTTTTACTTTTGCTGTTTTCAATCTAGGACATTTCACCTAGGACAATCTGCCTCCATTCATTCCTTCATTTCCTGGCCTGAAATTCAAGTCAACATGTAGGTTTTGCATCTGTATACTTGTTTTGATGGATGGTGAGTAGGCTTGGGCCAATGGACGTTGCCATCGTCCAGAGCGGATGGCTGACAGACATCACGAAGTTGAGCCGGCATCGTGATTTAACACCCGCCCCCGGTCCACACAGACAGCGGGGCGCACCCTGCCACACACACACACACACACACACACACACACACACACACACACACACTATAATTCCAGTATCTCTACTATAACGTAGAAAAATATATTTAATACTTATTTGCGGGGATTTCCCCAGGGATCAACTTGAGCCGTAGAACTGATGAATATGTATTTCAAGGAGTGTCAGCCAGAGAGCGCAAAAATGAAGGATGGGTTTATTCTAATTATTATATTAGCTCCTTGCGCCTGATTTAAAGGAAAACAGCTTATTTAATCACACTATACCAACCAGTGAAAACATATTATAATTTAGGCGCAAACATAAAAATTATTTTTAAATCTACCTGGTTTGCACCTACTACAGTAAATCAGGGGGCGAATTTATTTGTATCGCAAAATTGAGGATTAAAATTCACCTACATAGCGAACTCTCCCGTTCTCTGCTATACCTCTCTTAAATAATTCCTAATCGTTATATTGTTATTAACCCTTTTTCACCATGTCTGTACCCTGCACATTTAACTACATTTCATGTATAGGAAAAATATGATCAATGAGTTATTAATATTGTAATGACTAGTCCAGGGGTGGGCAATTCCGGTCCTGGAGGGCCAGTGTCCTGCTGGTTTTTGTTTTCATCTCTTAGTTACCTGTTGATTTTCACCTTGAAAACAGGTGTGCTTGCTCTTCAGCCAATCAGAGATTGTATTTAGTTGGTCAACAAGAAAAACAGCAGGACCATGGCCCTCCAGGACTGGAGTTGCCCACCCCTGGACTAGAGGAAACTCTTGCTGATTTATGTTTTCATTAGCGTTATTCAGCTTCTCATAGTTTTCACTTAGGATTTGCTATACTTTTAACGTTAAATTGCTGTTTCCTCAAAGCTAAAATTAGCTAGAATTTTTCCAATCTAGTGTTCTAATCGCACCGGTTTTAACATACGCGCTAAACGAAGACCACAGCGGTGTGACCGTGCGCGCAACAAATAACCCTAATCCCCCATGTCATCGTCCATTGCGTTGTTTCACTGTAGACATCGTCATATGCCAATTCGGTGGACATTGCCCAACCCTAATGGTGAGTAAAAGTTTAGTGTCTTTTCACTCACTGCACAGTTGCTTTCTGCACATGTCCTGCATGCAATTACTACAAGAGGTATAAAGTGTAACAGGCTCATCTTTTAACATTTTAAATACATAAACCAATTACATTTTAATCATTATTCACTGCCCTACAACATTTTTTTACTAATTAAAGTAATTAGCTTCACATGCACTTCAATATATGTATCTGTAAAAAAAACAACTTACACACCTACATTAAGAGATTAATAGTGTCTAGCTCTCCTAAGTGGAAGCCATTATATGAATTAAAATCAAACTTGGTTATATATCGGCACCTATTTCGTTATCTTAGGACACCTACGTTGTTAGCCTAGCCCAAAGTTGCTGCACAATGCTCCCCAATATAGCGACCCGCAAAATAGGTGCCGATATATTAGCAACTACAATAGTTAATGATATACAATATGGACACCTATAAAATAGCAATATTACCTGTTGCATCTACAAACGGTTCTCTGTGGTGGTTACTAACATGAAAAACAAAACACACTGCTCACCTTACGCTGCTCCTTCTTTAGTACATGCTTGTCGTTTTCCTGCCACAGCGCATCTTCCAGCTCCTTCTGACGCTTTGCGTCTGCCGCTGCCTTGGCCTCTGCTTTGCGGGCCTTTGCGGTGGCTGACTTGGAGTTCTCGCCTTGGAACTTCTTCGGCATTCCTCTGAAGGTCCTTTACCGCTGACAGAAACAACGGCAGCGCGATTAAAGTCGCAGTTCACTGTGAATCTGACTCATTCGAAACTGGTGAAATTCTGAGAAACGGTTAAAATTATAAAGCAGCTAAAGGTAACATGTTCTGCCTCTAAAATTGAGAAAAATAAAATGTAAAACATTCCATGTATTCTATATTATATTTAACTTCAACAAGGCAGATCTTCGTGATACATAAACTTGTACTGGGTCCCATACTAATATGGAAAACACTGGAATTTTAGTGTGCGTCGTTTTCAACACCGCGAATATACTGAGAATACGAAAAGAATTTTTAATTTCGATCAAATTAATTCGTGTTGGACTTCCACACTTTCAAACTAAGACTAGTGGTTAGCAAAAGGCAGCTACCGTAAATCAATGACAGAGAGTGACAAATAACAGCTAGGTCTAACTAGCTAAATAAGGTTACATAAAATCAACAATCCATTGTTGCAAGCTAGGTAGCTTGAGTTATCCCAACTGATTTAAAGCTACTAGCGACCTCTCGGTTATTAGATAGCCATCCTACTTTATTTCTAATGAATAGTAAATTACGCTAGCTAGAGTAACTGGAGAGCTAGCTAGGGTTATGGATGCCAGCTTTTTATGCTAGACAGATTTCTTTACCTATTGCTTGCCATCTTGTATTGCTCGGAAACCCCCTGACTTACTACTAAACGAGCTACCTACTAAACGAACCAGCTGACAAAACATAGCCAGACTAACGAGGTAGATATCGGTTAGTGGGTAGCTTTGTAACTAGCTTGTTACCCTATTGACAATTGACAACAAATCTTTCGTATCCTCTAACAGCGCTGTCCAGCGTCCCACACATTAATAGAAAATAGAAATACTAAGTTATCTGTACAGCTAGTAGTAATTTTAAGGACAGACGTGTGAACTAATGCTCGATTACTTGGCAAGTCGTTAGTTAGAATTCTGTCGACGGATAGGTAATTGGCTAGCCAGCTGCAAATATCTGTTTCCGTAGGTAACGTCAGATAGCTAACAGTTTCAAAAGCTAGGCTTGTGAAAATTAGACATAGATATATAATGTTGTGAAATTTGAATTAATTCAGTGTGTATCTATATACAATGGCATCTATATTGTGATGTACGGGTTCCAAAATATGTTACAAATACGTAAATAATAATGACTTACAGTGTAATCAGTTTAGCTTACCTCATGTGGCTAGCTAGCTAGCTAGTCCTAAGCAGGCCAATGTTGTACATCGAACAGTTGTCTTCACTATTGCCTGCTAAAATCTAAAATAACACAAATTCATGTACTAAAATTTAAAAGTAAAATATAAGTTGGAGCAGAGCTATTTTACTATCCTGTGCAGGTGTGATGTATCTCAGCATTTATGTAGCTATGCGTCTTATTTTAAATTGATATACATTGTTGTTTGTTATGGGTCCTTTGTGATCATGTCGCTTTTATATTACACATGTATAAAGGCTTGAAACACGGCTGTGTCCAGAATCGGAATAGTTCTGGAATTGACTTGAAAAATGAGTGCTAGGCAGATGTTGCGCAGTTTCACTGATCCAATAATAACCTGGAAGGCTAATTTTTTAATCATTGTGGCCACTACTCAGTCATGTACAAAACAAAATGATCAGCGAATACGCATCTGCTTAGCATTGGTCTTATGTTGCATGTGTGTATGTTAGTACGCAGAGCTTCACTTACAACGTAAAAACAAAACAAATGAATGACAGGCAGGGTTTTTTTCATCAAATGCCAGTTGTTCAGACAAAGATCAGAGAAGTGAGAGTCCTATCCTATCCATGGCTCTACGATAACCGCACCCTGCTTGGATGGCAGATACAAAAGAACTTCTAGCGGGATCCCTAGGGCAGCTGAGCTGCCACTTAAGGTGGACCTGTTGTTTTAAGATGCAGGGGATGCTTCTCCCCCATTGCTAGACCCGCCTTTTTGGCCTCTGAACAGAGAATATTGAAAGGTCTTGTCCCTGAATCAGTTATGCTAAGCATGCTCACCATGTGAGACCTTCATATTGTTCTCAGCAAACTACCCTTTGAGGCTTCAGCCCAGCAGAATTTTACATTCCTCTCTGTAAAGACTGCCTGATTGTTAATAATAACATCTACAGTACAAAGCTCATGGGTGGACTTCCCACTTTCTCTTCACCATCCTTGTCTGAGGCAGTGAGGCTGCATCCCAGTCTGCCCCCTCTCCCCTCTCTTCTTCACTGAGGTACATTCAATGTGAAGACTGGCTGACATCAATGAGCGGGCTACTTGAGTTGGCAAATAATGGGGAGGGAGGTGGAAGGTTTAACATTTTCACTTTGGGACACCCTCTGTTCTAACTCAGCATCTAACAATGGCATTCAGTGACAGAATTGTTTGACAGGAAAAGCTCAGTACAATAATGTGTGTGGTTGACCATCCCTGTTACAACATTATAAGGAAGGAAAATGTTAAACAAAGAGATCTGTAACTGACAATTCTCAGCTTGCAAACCAATATGTTTTGAACATTTGCTGAGAACAAAGAAGTTTTAAGTTATCCACAAAAGTGGAAGGGAGCTGGTAAGCTAACTAGTTAGCTGTTAGCTACTATAAGTTAACTGTATTTGTTTTAGCAGACAGTCTTGTACATAAGAGAAATATACTGTGGTATATTTCTGTTTAAGTTCCCAGGCCTTTCAGCAATTTGGTAATGTTGCTGCATTGTGGAATGGGACATAAAGGTTAAAGTCCCTGCACCAGCAAATATGATATTTTTTGCCTACCCCGAAATTCTTCTTCTTGTTGTTTGATGTAATTATTTAATTTTAGACAGAAGGGCGGGGTGCGTGTGTGTAAAAATTAATATTCAACTTTTGCTGCCCATAACAAAGATGGCGAATATATTAACGTTACATAATCAAGGGCTACCCTGTACCGGGAGACCCGCCGGAGACGTCACAGGAAGCAACATGGAGTCGACATATGGAGAACTCGGTGAAGTTGGGCAAGCTGGAAATACAAGTCAGTCCTGCACCAATGCTGGTAATATTAGTAGTAAACGACACAAAGAATTAGAGAATGTGGCGTTGCAAACTAGCTTAAATTCCCTTCGCATGGAGACGCAAACCGTTTCCGTTCACGGGAATAAAGAAAGCCATGAGACGGAGGAGGATGCTAGTCCGGGCGGCTTCTCTGATCCTGGCGCACCGTCACGACCCGCAAACGGGAGGCCAGAACTGGAATGTGAGACGGGTGAGACTAAAGTCCGGGAAGAAGAAAGAACCTTGACGGATCACCTGAACAAGCGTCTTCTGTCTTCGTTTTTGGAGAAACTGAACCAAAGAGACCTGGCTCTTCCGGGAATTCAGCGTCTGGACTGCGCTGTAGCTGGCGAAGAGGATTCCAACCGGGCCGTAGACGAGTGGTGAACGGGATTTTCGGACCAAATCCATAATAATGGCGAACGAAACTAAGAAACCCTGCAAGGGGCAGTAGCTCCGTAAAAATCACCCATTCTATTGACCTTCATCTGCTTTATTTCATCTTGCACAAGGATAGGGATGCGACGTGCTGAACTCATTTACGATTTGTTTAGCCACATGGTGCAGATCCGTTGCCTTGAAAAAGACAACACTTGTAGTTATGTATCCTGAAATATTAAAATCTGAATTTGCCCAGGATGCACCTTCAGATACATGCATATGTACCAAATCAGTATGAACTGCAGTCTACTATGCCTTGAAAATTAAATTTGTTTGAAAAATGATAAAATAAATGGAAATCACCCCAAAATTCCCGTGTGAGAACTGAATTTATTATATTTCTGCCTTAAAATATATTCCGTACGTACGTAGTTGAGACTTCAAAGCCCAATACAATGAGTAGGTCGCTGCTCTGATGCAATGATTAATAAGCCAGAAGCATTCCTGAGTTATGTGAAATGAAAATCCTAATTGTCCTGAAATTTGCCGTTAAAAATCTACCGACGAAGGCTATCTGGCAAAAAAACTATGTTTATGTCTGAAATATTTGTTGAGGTATGATTGAAGTAACATTTATTTATGATTTTAATAATATTTTTAAAATATTTGAGTTTTCATGCCTACTGAGTGTCTCTAAAAGACACTAACATTTGATCTATACATGCTACAGATGCGATTACAGTGTCATATTCAACTGTATTTTGTGCTCCAAAACAGGACTAGTGTTAGGGTCTTGTTGACAATGTATGGATACTAATGTGTTCATTTGTAGACTTTATATTTCAAAAAATGCTATTTCTGAGTTTGTTCTTTTGTATATATTATTTTGATACATTGTTTTGTAGTTTATTATCTGACCATAGCAACGTTTTCAAATATGACCCATTCTGTGAAGGTGGGGTTTTATAGTGTTTATAGTTCTTAAGATCATGTGTCAGTAAGAAAGGGAAAAATGAAACAGCACTCTGAACAAAAGGCTATTCAGTAAATACTGTTTCAGGATTCCGATGAACTTGTTCTTTGTTGTTCTATTGCACAACATGTCTGAGGCTTCTTCCCTGTTGTGTCAGACTATGTGACCAATCAAATGTAATAAAAATTCCAATCCATTAACAAACACAACTACACATTGGAAAACGGATTTCTTCTCATTTTGTTTTGCTTTATACAAAAGGTCAGGGGTATCAGGGCAGCAGTCAGCATTTAAAGTTTGAAATGCAACTCCTTTCTTTTTGGGTAAGCCTTCACCTGCAACCTTGCTATTGATGCAGGAATGTACTTCTGAGTGCCTGGGACTGTGTTGCCAGCACTGAATTTGTCTCTTGGCGTAGCATTTTCATCTACCCACTCTGACGCAGTGGAATCACTTAATGTCACTGTGGTTGGATCACAGAAGGGTCAAAAAGCTCTTTTGGTGTCATAACCTGGTTATTGTATGGCTGCCGAGGACTCCCAACACCATCAAATACATTTTCCTCAAGAAACAAACCAAAGAAATACAACTCTGCTTTGATCCCAAAGCAGGGCCGGCATTATGGGGGCACGTAGGGGTGCATTGCACCCCCAGACAGACCTCACTGCACCCCCAGTTGTCTCCTTATATTCCGATGTCTACAAAGTATTGATTACATTTTTTTAAGATATGACGTTTTGATTGCAAGTGCACCCCTCTGTATTTTCTCCTGGCGCTGAGCCTGTCCCGAAGTCATCACCATGGTGGCTCAAACTGATCATGTTTTTGTAGATTTTATATTGTGAAGCTGCTCCATTTGTGAAGAAGTAGGTATTATATAGTGGATATTCCATCACTTTACACAGATTAGTGATGAGCCTCTGTTGAAAAAGGTGACACTCAAATGTTTAAGACTGTTTCTGTTGTTATAATAACAAACAATAGGACTGTTTGTTCATTATACCAATGAAAATCTTGGCAGGCGTATGTGTCTGGGTTTGATGTTTAAGCTTCACAGGTGAGAATGCAGGTGTGCCGAGGGTGATGTGTGGAATGCTGTTATGAACTGAGTGCTGATCTGTGCAAAAGGCAAAAAAATGTAGATGGTGATCAAAGGGCATCCAATATCTACAACCAAGGTCACAAGAGCTGTGATTATCCTAAATCCAGAAATGAGTACATGTTCAGCAGGGGAAGGAGCATGCAAATGCCACAATGCCTCAGAGAGTGCTAGATTTTGTCCAGGTGTGGCCTGACAAACAAGGTCCTTTTGTTAAACCTCAAAGAGAAGTTGGGAAAGAATTTAATTACTGTAGCTGCCCTCTGATGTATTTAATAATGCACATGACAGCAAGGAATCTATCTTTTTTGCTTCTAAATTTGGGCAGTAAAGATGCAAACCAAAATACAAACAAGAAGAGTGGATATTTGGGAAATGGATATAAATCACATGGATACTACCAACAGTTACTTTAGGATATTCTTTGGGGGTATGTACAATTTTAGAGCTGAGCAAAATGTTATCAGTGTGAAGGATATAAGATGAAAGCTGAGGTGTGCTGTGATTCTGAGATGAAGAATGAGGTATAATCCTAACACATGTCAGCCATTCTTACTCATTTCAAGTGGATATCACTTTTGTCACCATGGCCATTTGGCAGTGATGCACCAACCATAACTGCATTTCTTTGTGTGTGCCATATTTCACTATTACTTCAAGGATTCATCACTAGATTTACATATTGCCATTCTGATATGTTTAAGTGGTGTACATCCACAGTGATTTTTTTCTTTTTTCATTTCATTTTAATGCAACTCATTAGTTCCAAAACAAACAAGACAGTTAGGAAGAAGATCCCCTTAAATCTCTTTCTGTGATAAGAAGGCTAAACAATATTACATCTAATAGATAATTAATAAAGTCAGTACAGTTAATAAAGATGGAAAATAAATATCATTTCAATTAATTTCCCAATCAAGATGGCTCTAAAATCAGGATGCCATTCAGTCACCTAAATCCATGGCACTGTCATGATTTCTTCCTCATTGTAAAAATTGGTGCACAATTAGGAGGTATGTGATTCTATGTGATTATACAATCTGTCTATCCTATTTAAAAATGTTATACATATCAAGTATCAAGTGTATTTTCATTGGCAGATCATGGACTGACAACAGCAGCTTGAGGCATGGGCACAGTATACATTCTCATAGGAAGATTTCAATGAAAATTTCACAGAAAAAACTTTAGTTTCATTCATTTAGCTCCTGCATATTGAGATAAGTAGCCACAGTTTGAGTATATTGTGTATAGTGAGATGTGAGGATCAGAAACAATGTGACGCACAAACTGACCACATGTAGGTTCTGCATTTCTGTTCTGCCCTGGCTCCACCTGTCAAGTACCACTGCATCACACAAACTTGTCCTCTCCTCTTGGAGTAATGCCAGTGGTGTGACAAACTCTCTGAAGTTACTTGGAATAACTAATGTTCCTTTCTTTTCAAATGGCTCTATATGATAAGGGTTTAATGAAATATTCATATCTATAGGTGCATCCACTACAGGTTCTCTTTTTCCAGGACTGTATAGGCCTTGTCAAGATGCACAGAGCTGGGATTGTTCTCCATCTTTTTCAGTTTGAGTCCTTGGGGTGTCCTCTTTTTCATCACCTCTTCTTGTACCACTGGGAATGGGGTCAGTGGGCGCTACTAGGGGACTGAGGTGCATCAAGACATCCTGTGGAGACATGCACAGTATCTGACATTCACTGTAATTAATTTTAGGCTGAACTGCCTGAATATATGTGCTACATTAAATACAATTCCACTCTTACTGTGTTCTGTGAGGGAACAACAAGGGATTTTGGCTTCAGGTCCCACCACAGCAGTCCTGGGGTGATGGTAGTCCTCTTAGTTGGTCCTAGTGCAAAAACATGTTAACAACAGTGTAAATATGTACACTTCTGTCATATTTTTCTAAACAATAGCAGTGATATGGCTGACCCACAAATGGCAAATGCACATATAATGTCCTACTGCAGAGGAAATGACAATGGGGTAGAAAAAAATCTATTATATATCTATTTATGTATTTGTGTATCTTATTTATGTATTTGTGTATCTTTCAGAAAGTGAGCATAGCATCCTCTCTGTGTGGAAAAACTCAATCAGCATCACAATACAACTGTTTTCACAAAGCGATCTGCAGGTCTGGGCATGAGGAAACTCCATTTTCATTTTCATTTGTGAATGTCCTGGAATGTGCCTTGGTTGTTACCTGTCATATAGCTGACCACAAGTCCAACTAACACTGCTGAACTTGTCCCCAGAACTCCAAAGTAGAGGTAGGATATAGAGTAGAAATCTGTCACAGAAGTGAAACTACAGAAAAGAAATATACCATTACTCTGAAATGAGAGTATAATAGCACCAAATAAGCAAATCTGTCAAATACCCTTTCAACAGTTCCCACATATCATATTTCCTGTGAGCATAATCATATTCTTGCAGCAGTGCTTTTTTAGTATAAGCTTTATTAGTAGCAGGAGTACTCATCTGTGTCTTTTCTTCCATATGATTACATAGCTTGCTCTTAACCTCCTTGTAGTAATTTGTTTTATCCTTTTTATCAATTATTTTATCTTTAAATCTCAGTATTAGTATTAGTATTTACTATTAGTATTTTCCTCACCCGTACTGATCCAGAACAGCAGGCCAGGCTGAGGAGTTATCCAAGATCATGCTGTAGCTGTGTGTGGTGTTAGGTGACTGGCATTGTTCTGCATTAGTGGGCAGAATTCCCATTTTTTCAGGGCTGGGAGGATACAATGTTGATCCAGCTGCGACCCATACAGAGATGCAAAACCCCACAGATACACCAGCAAACACACCCTGAGAAAGGATAAGCAGAGATATGGTACATAATGTCATAAATGTCATATATGTTTCCATTGAAATGTGCAGGTATCCACTGAAATGTGCAAGCCTTTCTGAGAACTGTGTGTGTTCATTTACACATGTTTTGTCATGAATAGCACAACTTTGAATTTAAACTTTAAACTTTAAGAGAACATGTACACAACAGCTCACATTTTATATAATCTCTGGCCATCTGCTGAAACAAAAATCAGTAATTGTTTTACCTTGCTCAAGGTTACAAAATGTAGCCTTTGCTCTCTGTTGAGCCCTCTGTGGTTTGTTCTGCAGTTTGACACAAGTAGATATTTTGAATACTTACCGGTGTATTGGTAGCAGGTAGAAACATCCCCAAGAGAAATACACCAAGAAGTGGGCCACTGACTACCCCCATGACCACAAAGGAGCCCTGGAGATGGGAAATGGGATGTGAATGTGAACTGTATTGTTATACTGAGTGTTGAAGCTTTATTACAGGGTACACTGTGCTAATGTAAATGCAAAAAAGTGTTTTCATTTATATGTAAAAAAATGAGGGTTTACCTGAAGGACTCCCCAGTCTAGGAGGGAGGAGAGAGCAGCCACTGTGATGCATCCAGCACCATACATGAGAGCTGAAATGGAGAACACAAACCTGTACTCAGTGCCAACATTTAGCAATTTTGACAGTTTTTTTCTTTTGATTTGTTTAATTAATTTAAATTTGAGTGTTTAATTAAGGGTAAAACACATGTTGCTATTATAATGATTAGCTCCTCTTCTCTTTATAATAATAATAAAAAATCTTCTTTTTCACTTGTGTCAGGATTGCCTAACAACAACCGGGAGTAAAGAAACACCTCTTTTCCACATCTATAAAGTGGACTAGTAGACTAAAACCAATGTTAGCCAAATCAAAATTTCATATTAAATGTACTAGTGCCTCTCAAAGGGGAAAGTTGCAAGAGTGCATTATGTGTTCTGCCTTTTAGATCTACTATTTTCAATTCAACTAATTGCATTTAAAATAGTTTTAAGTTTTAAAAATCAGTCAGGCCACACTCCATGTTTCTCATAAAGTCAGGAATCACATTGTTGGTATTACTGCTATGAGACATAAATTATCTTGTAATGAAATTCAAAGTAATTTTATAACCACAGGATCACCGTAAAGCTCACAGACATATTGCTATACTAAGGAGGGTGTCCAAACAAACACAGCCATTAGCAGACACTGCACAACAACAGAATAATCTGTGACCTGGGGAGCTCAACAGTCCTTCTTGGCAGTGTAGAGAAAACAAAAAGGATGTTGCCTCAATTAGTTCCCTGGCAAAATAAATATTACATGCTATGACATTACATAGAGTTTTATGTCAAACTACACCAAATTGAATTTGCACCTCTGTACTTATCTAAGATAGGGTCTAAACCAGGTGCTTTTGACAATTCAATCAGTGTGGTGTCTTTGAATATTCAAGCATATTCTAATAGAATATATAATGAAACCTATATAATAAAACTATATCATAATAATATAATAAAAATCTGTTATTTTATACAGGATAAGACTTGGAATGTTCCACACAGACTCACATAGTGCTTTGGAGATGAGAATTAACCTTTTCTGAGACATGTTCACCAAATGTGGCTTCAACAGGTCTTCCATGGTGACAGCTGCCATTGCATTGATGCTAGTGGAGGCTGTGCTGTGAGGGAAGTGAGTCAAACATGAGATTCTTTAGACCATTTATTTTTCTTTATCCTTTAGACCATCACACTCATGGACTGACATCGCCTACCTTAGTGTTCCACTAAATGCACAAGCCAGGAACAAACCAGGAAAGCCAGGGTAGTCTTCAAAAATGTCCAAAACTAAGTAGGGCATATACTGTGGCAGATGAAAACAGAGAAATACAGATTATTATTATATATATAGAAATACAGTACATTATACAGTACATTATAGCCTATCATTATCATTTATGCGTAAGTGGTAATGTACTTCAGGAATACTTGGTTCCAGCACAAATTGGAAGATTGAACTGGACCCTTTTGATGGCCTCTCTAATGGATAATGAATCTGGTATGTGATGTACAGCATTATACTTCTGTGAAGCTTGACACACCATTTTCTTGCATGATGGCACTTCAGACCAGAGGGAAATTTATTCACTGAAGCAGATTATGTCATTCTTTGGACTTTCGAAATCGGCTGGCACAACTGCTGTTTGCTTATGGTGACTGTTTATACTTTATACACCTCTAATTCATTTTCTCTATTTCTCACTGTACATGCTCAGTCTGATGACAAAATGACAAGACCCAGAGACTGAAAAAATGTCAAGGGTCACAGGACCCTTTCTTTTCTTCTTTGTGGTTTCTTCTTTGTTGTCATATACCACTCCTTGAATCAACAACCTTGTTGTAGCACTCTGAACGAGGCATAGCATGTATTGTCTGTATTATTTACTTTCAAATGAGAGTCTCATTGACTGTTGTTAATGAATTACCACAGATTTGCAGTAATACTGTATATCTGACATGTAGAATGCATTCCTTAATTTGTTCTATTTCAGAGGAAAGGCTGTGATGTGTTGAGAAGTTAAAACCACAGCTGATGAAAACAAAAGCACAAAAGCAGTACAGTGCTGCAATGAGAGTTAAATAGCACGCAGGAGAGCATAACAGGCTTTTCCCCTTGAGGACTTTACTCCTGTGTGAAAGTGTCCACGTACCTGATCAGCCGCAGAAATTGCCCCAGTCCTGAGAGGGTCACAGCTGGAGTACAGAGCAAACATGACAATACCACAGGTGGCAGCACTGCCCACAATCAGGCATAGGCCCACTTGGTTAACAAACAAGGCCCTGCAAACAGGAACACATAGGTAAAGCATTGGATCCTGTTCTAAGAGTATGAATTCTTCTCTCAGTGGTTTGTGGTGCAGTGGTTATAAGAGGTAGTCAATGGCCTACGGCTTATTGCGTTCACTGTCAAGGTTACCATTACTGTTGTACTCTTGAGAGGGGTATGTTAACCCTGCCACTGCATCCATTTGCATGGTTTACAAAATATACAAAAGGTATTAAATTTTATTACTTGAGAGTCACTCAAAATGCCAAGCAGTAAATGATACTAAGAAATTCTCAACGTTGCACAAAGGAAATGGACTAAAGTTGGCATGTAGTGCTGGCCCACTATTTGCACTTTTGTACGTCGCTTTGGATAAAAGCATCTGCTAAATGAATAAATGTAAATGTAAATGTCTCAGGTCAAAACTGTGAAGATAAAATGTGACACAGGTTAAATCTAATGTTTTTAAGAAGTGAGAACTGGTTGCGTGAGACTCACACAAATGCTTTAACTAGGCCTGCTTCCCTCTGTGGTTTATTGAATTTCCTGTCAACAACAACCACTTGATTTTTCTCTGCAACAGAATTCTACGAGCTCTTGCACAAGTAGTTCCAATACTCAGGTTATGCTAATATAGTTGTAGACACTAGACAAGCATGTTTACACTTCATTTCTCACTGTGAACAAGCACATGTCCCATGATAGATCCACAAACTATTACACTTCTCGTAAAGAACAGTGAGTGATCTTCCTTTGAATTTAAAAGATAAACAGGTTATGGGTGTTGCCTTACATATCAGCTGTCATATGTATTTGCATGACTCATTGCATGTATTCCATTTGCAATGGAAAGACACATATCAAAAGAGCTGCCAGCAACTATCAAACTTGTGGACTTAAGGTTATGCTCACCATTGTGCCTCTTTTTCTGTCTTGCAGGAAATATATCGTTGCACCTGGGCTTGGTTCATTCCATACATGGACAGCCACAACATTGTGCCCCCCACCGTGAAAGTCCAGAAGGTATAGCGCCTCCTAGGGTCCAGATCAAAACTGAAAGAAAAGGGAAAACGGTCAGGAAAGATTGGCTGTTGGCATTTACTGTAAACATCAACTGTCTACTGCTTTCTTCTGTATACATTTTGATGCTTGCACACCAGTAACATTAAATCTTCTTATGCTTTGTTGTAAACTCTTAAAATGTATAGGTAACTATGCTTCCCTTTCCAATTATCCACAAAATATAATTTTAGCAAGTAATTCTGAGAAAAATTATATATCAAATAATCATCTGAAAGGCAATATCATAAATTTTATACCCAATTTCCTGAGTATAATATTTTTTACTTAATTTTTAGTCACCTTCAGCCATCACTGAGACTTCCAAAATATAATATGTCTTCTGGATGCTACATTTTTCAACATCTATAAGTCACTTTGAATTTTTTTTCTAAATTAAAAAATGGTCCAAGAGCACAGTGAGTATTTCAACCATTTTTCTTGCTGTACAGAACATTTACAGTTTATTCACAGTTTGACTTGTAACACCTCTATCTATGGTGCAAAGAGGATTGATGTGCTATATTTTCTTGCAAAGAACTTCATAATTTTGTGACAACTTGTTTTTACTCATTAAAATTAATGCGTGATCCATTGTTTGCGATCTCCAAAACCTTGGCTGGTCCTCCAACCAGAACAGTGCCTTGGATGAAGATGGCTACAAAGCCAGAGAACATGACAATGATCTGGAACACATCTGTCCAGATCACTGCCTTCACACCACCCTGGAGAGAGGGGGCAACAGAAAGACAGTGACCACCTGGCTCTGCAGAACCTTGAAAATTACAGGGCATCTGGACTGCATATAACTCTTCCTTATATGTCAGCTCTTCACTCATATATCTGTCTTCCTTCCACCAGCCACATCTCATAAACTCAATCACAGTGAAAATAATTCAGAATATATATATATAAACTGTGTCTCTTTGACATGTAGAAACATTAGAAAGGATCATCCGTATAACAACTATAGATATTGAAAGGTCAGGCAATGTACGCTGTGGATATGTAGAGGCTCAGGGTGGTAAACACTTACCAGTGTCGTGTAGAATGTGCAGATGATCCCAGTTGAGAACAGAGATGCCCACATGTTGAGTCCAGTGGCTGAAACATACACCATTGACAGTAATTACTTCTGCCAAATGAATAACTGTAAAATGCAGAAATATCACAGCGCTCATCATCACAACCATCCCTTTTTGAAAATCATTAGCCATAGCTTGTGTTAAATTTACCCTCTTGATCTCACAGTGGCATATGAGAATCATGTGGTGATTAGCAGGGCTGTTCAATATCTACCGTGTCTGTCACAGCAATGTACGACTTAGCATCCCAATGACAGTTAAGGGTCAAACCTAGACAAATCTACAGTGTAGACAGGATTGCTACCACATCACTGATAAATTCAGACTTCGCGAGCCAAGTTATCTCTCCTAGATGTATGAAAACACAATTTCCAACCTTGGTTCAGTATCAGGGCTGGGGCGAGGATCACAACTCCAGTGTAAAGCAGCTGTGGAGAATATTGTGTCTGCATGACAATGTGTTTCTCTGTAGCTGTATAATAACGAAAGTAGTTGAACATTGTAATAAATTAAAGGAAAACCTTTCTTTTGCTAACAAATAGAGCGTTGAGGGGGTGACAGTAGATTTTAGAATCTCACTGAAATTGTCTTCTTTGCACTCTGATGCATAACATTGTCGTTGCAATATTCTCCCATGACTACGCAAGTGATACTTTTAGGTATTTCCTTCATTCTCCACCATTTTCTTTAGTTGTAAAATGTGAGTGCAATGATAATGTTGCTATGTCTACAGACCCAGGGAATAACACATACAGAATGGTATGCATTTCTCCTACCGTTGCAACAAGAAACTGGAGACTTCCCAACAGCTGCATACCTCTGCCAAATCTCATTTGAAGATACTGGAATGAAATACAAACACATATTCAAAGAACAAGGAAAGAACAAGTGATGGCAACAGCGTAACCCTTACCTTGCTGGATTTGCACAACTGCCACTCATATACCCCCAAATCTCAACCATCATACTCCATAAAAGCGATAATCACACTTCGTAATACAAACTGAACATGGTTTTCACTATCCCTGAATGAAGTGTTTGTGAGCCTAGCATCAATTCATTACTATTATACCCAGAAAAAGTCTGTAACGTCCTATCCAGAGGTTTGAACATAATGAGAACATGTGAACGTAGTGTGTGTGTGTGTGTGTGTGTGTATACACACACACACACATATGTATGTGTGTGTGTGATGTGTGCTCTGTTTCACCTTCTATTCATTTCTATATTGGTTTCATAGGTGCCTGGATTTCATCTCCTGCTCCTTATTTTCCCACACATGTGCAAAGATTACTAATGTTCTCACCTGGTTGGTGCTGGTGATGCCAAGTCGGTAAAACACTGGCAGAAACAGATAGGCAGTGAGGAGGGTGTTGAGACTCTGTCCCCAGCACATGAAAAGGAACTTCATACCATAAAGGTAGGCTTCTGCTGGCACACCCAGCACCTGCACAGCTGACATGAAGCTGGCACAGAGCGACAGACCAACTGGTACCGCGGGCAACTTCCTTCCCCCTGTGAAGAAATCATCAACCTTCCCCTGTCGACCACTCTTCTTCAGAGCTTGGAACAGTCCAATAGCAACAGAGATCAGCAGCATGATGGCAAAGACAGCATAGTCAGCGAGGACAAAGCTTTTTCTGGCTGTGGAATCATAGGTACCCTCCATTGCAAGTCCCAGTCTGCAGTCCTGTCCTGCCCTGTAACTGTCACACACCAACCTTCTCTTTCAGAGCTCCCCTGGAAATGAATACAAGAAAATCCCTGAAAGGACAATAATATTTTAATAATATAAGCAAAAATGGAAGAAAATGAAGTTTAATTTCAAATATGACGAATTTAGCACGACAAATCTAAATCTTCAAATTTGCCAACAGTGGACTATCCTTTATTTATTAACATTTGTTCCATTGTGGAATCCTGAGTGTGATGTAATCTCCTAATATTTTGTGATGCTACACGCATGTCATTAACATATCTGCCCACATACGACCTGTCAATTTGTTGTTTCAGAATTAAAAAGAATAAATGAAAACCTCAAATAAAAAACCATGCAAGCATGTAGGGCAAGTGTGGATATAGCTCTAACTTTCACACTCCCCTCTGAAAATCACACACTGTACAACTTTCACACACTGTACAATATTTCCCTCTCTTCTCCCTCCCAAGAGTAAAAGAACGGAAAGTAGCTGAAGATTACATTACCTCTATCTGTCGGTAAAACCTATAAAAGTCCCTCCTGGCACATTTTCAAGATCTAAAACGTCTAAAGCCCAGAGAACTGTTGATTTGAGTATGAAGTAAACACTGAATAGAAATATATGTCATTTAAATAAATCACTTATATGGCAGCTATTTGTAGTGAAAAAAAATGAAATTGCAGAAGTGATACCAGTATCTGAAATACAATGAGAAGAGAGAACGAATAGAACCTGTCAACTGGTAAGAGCATTAATCCTTTAAGGTGCGCATTCTGGCTGTAGGGCGGTACTAAAGGAGGGTTCAGAGGAGGGAACAGACAAGGAGGGAGGGGAGGATTGAGATTTAGATTCCTGAGTTATGCACAGACTATCAGTTTACCCTGGTTCATACATCACAGAAGCCTCATCATTCGAGTCAGTTCTACAATTGTTTCTAATATTGGTAATGAAAAGTATGTGAGGGTGAAAAAACACAAAAGGGTCATAAAAAGATCTATAAACAGTTTTATCTTTCTCTTTCAAAAAAGGTTTGTTTAGTGTTATCAATGTGATTACAGTGTTTACCATCAAGAATTAACATATTTGTGTTAATGCAACACTTTAATGGCTAGAATGCACTGAAAGATAAAAACAAGTATAAAAAAAGATGCACCCCACATCTATTTTACTAATAATGTCTGTAAAATCCCACTTGCTAATCCATAACCTTGCTTGCTTTGCTCTTGCTGTTGAAATAGGAGCTGCTGTTCTTGCTGTGAGAAAACTAATTTCCTCTGCTTTTGAGATTTTCTTAATAATGGATTCAGTGATTTAAAATGTTTCCCAACAACAATCATTAAATATGACATTTTGGAATTAAATAGGTCAGTTTAAGTCTTCATCTTTTTATAATTAATCTCATCAAAAGTGATGTTCTTAATTTCCCTTTCTTCCTCATATCCACAACCTTTACAGTAAAAAGTGAGCTGTTCTCTGTGGGCAATGAATGGTTACGCACTGGCCTCTCACTCAATCATCTATAACTTTTGCTTACTGCCAAACCTCCGAAATACACAAGCAGCAGCTTTAGCCATAATCCAGTTATATAATAACTAATTAGATGAGAATTTTGATAAGACCTTATTCAGGGCAACTTGAAAAACATAAGTGGATACAAGTGCAGAATACAATAACAAGCAAAATTGTAATTGAACTCAAGCTTAAAGTAGGTACATTTTTAAATTTTCACTTTCTTTTAGCACTTTAGCAGAAGCTTAAGGATTTAAATCTAAACTTGCTTTTTAATACTTAGCATTGCCAAAATTCATAGTTTATAGGTTACCTATTGAACCCAGAAAGGGGAAATGAGGGTAGTCTGACACATCTTTAAAATGAAGATGCAAATGGTAGTCTTTGAGTGGAGCAGTTGCTAGTAGGGGAAAATACCTGTCAGGTAGCTGTGGAGGAGGAATGCCGTGAACAGCTGATGAGGAAAGGAAACGGTAAGCAGGATTTTTATAGTCGTGGACAGGACCAGTTTGTCTAAGTTGGGCAAATTGCGCAGGGATTGTCTGAAAATTCTCCTTCACAAATCATTTGTACTTTCAATATGTATGAGCAAGTGCTTCTTACACTGATGTGTCACCAAAGAAAACTGCTGAATGAAGATAAGTTTCCCCCTTGGAGTCTGACACTGGTTTTGGTGGGAGGTCAGACTTGGAGAGGTTGAGCTCCAGTGGAGAGGCAAGTAGTGAACTCACTAAAGCAAACTGATACTTGTAATTACACCTTTGTATAAAAGAGAAAGACAGAGAAAACTGGATGCCTTCAAATTATCAGTGATAAGACAATGTATAGGAAGCAATTAAGGTTATAGAGATCAATTACATATTGAAAACTAAGGAAGCTGCAGACAGAGCTTTGGAGTACATTTAGGAAAGAGAGCTCCTTCAGGATCCATAAGTTATGAGGATCTTATTCATATCTTCACAATTTAATATGACTATATATTTATTGGGAAATCAGTTGTTGTCCCTTGAAAGGAAAGGAACAGAGGGCAAGTTCCCTTTAGTTCCTTACTTCGCTGGGAAGTCAGCAGGTCCACTGAGCCCCACTGCAGTGTGCGCTGATCCCTAAGCAAAACTGTTCAGGCTCTTCACTTTATTTCTTTGATCACTGCAGGGGTTGAAACAGATATCCTGTGGAGATTTTAAGAATACAAAAAAGATAAGAGCCACAAATGGAATTGCATGAGTTTTGCAGGGTATGCCAGAATATAAATTTCCATTTCTGCTGTCATTCTGTATATGAAATTGCATGTGAATTGAGGAGGTATTAATACAGTCTACAGCACAGTATAAAGTATGTATAAATGTTATCTTAAGGAAAGTTGAAGTAACTGTCATAGTTTTCAACAATACCATATAGTACACATAAAGTATATAATTTCCACATATTAAAATATTCCTTTAATCTCTAAATCTACTTTGTGCTGCAAATGTCAAGTTAAAACAGATTTGAATAGAAATTGAATGCAAATTTAAAACCAAATCTATATGGTTTGTCTCTTTCTATTCTGTAGCATACAAGGTCCCAACAGAGAAAATACAGTACCAAAACAAAATGCATAGCCATTATAGTCTGTACTTCTCAGTAGGCAATGTTTTAGCATCAACGGGTTGAGCCAATATAGGTTAACATCACAACCATAATATATATACTGTGTATAGGGTGTGTGATCAGCCTCTTGAAAAAAAAACCACTCTCAAGCTGCAATAAGTCTTCTCCATTAATAAGCAGAACAGGTAAAGAATATTTGCCACAGTTAGTTGAAATGATATGGGCAATATATAACAATATGTATGTTTTTTATTTTGTGTTTATTGTTTATGTATTTATTATTGTTAGTCTGATGTTGTGTGGATACTGCTGGCTGTACAACAAAGTGCCCCTTGGGGATAATAAAGATATCCTTGATCCTTGATCTTTGAAATGTTGGCCTGTATATAAGCTAGTTTAAAGTTTACTTCCTAAGTTTAATCACCTAGAAATAATGGTTTCAAGACATTTCCCATTTTACTGCGGTATTGAAGCAGAAAAAGATAAAAAATCATTCAAACGGCTAGAATTGCGTCATATCCTCTCCTTGCAACCCTTGATTTCCAGAGGCTCATTTTTGGAGAGGGTGCCATGAACACTGCAGTCGATGCTTTGCTTTGGTAATCCCACAATATCTTCCATGTAAAGCCATGTACCTCTAGCCTGACCTTGAAAAGACTGGTTGAAAAAGTAAGGTTGATATATATTAATGAAATGCAGATAGAAAATCAAGAACTCTACCAAGAAGTTTGTTTTCAGAGTGAAATTTGTTTCATTACTATTGCCCAGGGGCACCGTAAGGGGGGGAAACGTTGGGACGATTCGAAGGGCCTCAAACAGACAGGGGCCCTCAAGGATTCTACCATATGTTTTTGTTACATATATATATAGGGGCCCAGTGCATTAACCTTTCAGGGGGCCCAAAATTCCTACTGGCGCCCCTGCTATTGCCCTACTCAGTTTTAAAGATAAGATAAGAGAAGGGAGCACTCACTACCACGGCCCTGTCAGGTATAGCCATAAAGTTTATGTCAATGGTCAAGGAAGAGGAAGTAGGCAAATTAGGCAGTCAAAGTTAAGGTATAACTGAAAAGCTCTGAGATGTATATTCATGGACAGAATGTGACATTATGGGGCAGCTACACTGCATGGGAAGAACAGCCCTAACCATTCACACGTTCATTACACCTTAGAATAATTTAAATTGTTCTGGCATGAAACCCATAAGAAGACACCTTATGATGGGTTTCATCAGCTAAAAATTAAATGGGCTGCTCTTGCTGCAACTGAAGCTGTGGTGAGAACATTCTGTGGGATTTCAAAAAGAGGCTTCCATTAATATTCAAACGTACCTTTTATTTTCATTCTGCAAGGGATAATATACATTTTAACTGCACAGCAGTTTTTAAAATTGTTTACTTAATGTTTCACATTAAAGAAAATGTTTATATAAAAGTGGGTGATGTCATGAATTAAAATCCCAGTATAGGGGGTGGCCAACACGCAGCCTATCAGAGCTTCACATGTGGCCCCTGAAGTGAGCATGACATTTACATTTACATTTATTCATTTGGCAGACACTTTTATCCAAAGCGACTTACCAGTGAGGTGCAATACAACACCATACAGAAAAACCATACAGGGTCAACAATATTAGAAATACTGCATGACAAAGTTCCAAAGGTTGGCCAGGCGAGGTACCAGCTAGCAGATAAAGCTAGCAAGTGCGTTAAGCCATTACAACCAAACAATTACAACCAAACCTTTACGTTTAAACCATCGCGACGGATAAAACAATATCCATTACAAATTGGATTAATGCTGCATTTAAAAATATTAATTCTACAATCCTTCTATCATTCTACAATCAACGTGGTAACAAATGCAATGTAGCATTTACAATTCAGATCAAATTTAATTAATTTGCATTAGCCTTTTCCCCATATATCATGAAATGCTTAACGTCCACACAAGCCAGACCAGTGTGACAGTGGCGAGGGAAAACACCCTTCCACTGATGACGAAGGAGGACAGTAGCACAAGAATCATCTCTTCATCTGAACACAAAATTTCTTAAACTCCTTATTGATAAGCATTCAAGGTGCTTAATGTCTGAGGACAGTGCAGCTTTGTGGAGTTCCCCATGTCCTGCTGATGATTCAAAATACCTTGCCGGAACTTCATCATACCAGGCAATTACGTCAACTAACTCCCTGTAGTTGCCCTTATTGTCAGAATCTTTGCCCTCATTTTACCTTATAAAAGCCAATTCCTGTCACTCAAAGGAAGACAATATACAGATCAAACATTTCATAACTACCTTATTTTCCATCATGGTTTCGTGATGCTTTGCTGCTTGGAGAGGAGCAACTTCGTCTACTGCATGCTTAACCTGTATTCTCACTAGTATACTTAACCAAGCACTTCCACTGAAGAGCTCTTTTGAATTCTCATGCCCTTTGCAATCTCTGCCAAAATAACAGAAATCATGAAATCCCATTCTTGACTATGTCACCAGGCTAGGCCACCAGTATATTAGCTTACCAACCATGTTCCCGGTAAGCCATTCTCACCTCTTACACCAGAAGAACTGACATGACCAGTTTCTCTACCCCAACCAACCAAATAAACAGCAGGTTTTGGTCTAAGCTTTGGAGGCAACATGTGGAGGTAGTAGTCATCAAAAGGTATTGGTTGACTATAAGGCATCTGAACTTGGGCCACAATCTATTGGATATCACAAGACAGGATTTCAACTTGTTTTCTTACGATTAAATCATTTTTTATCATAGATTTCAATGGGAATCTTGGCCTCCATAGGGTGACGTAAAGAGCACATGAGGGGATTTTAAGAAGTTCAAAAGTTTTCACCAAAACAGCATCCATAAACACATGCAGCACTAAATTATATGTATGCATTTTTAATTATGCAACAAGAAAAAGGTGAAATATTACAAAAAAATGTTTAATTAATGTTCAGAGGAGTCTTGGCTTCTTTTGCATCCTCTGAGCAGCTGCCACTGCTTAATACTCACCTTTCCTGTCTGAGCTCCCAGGCCAGCAGACCTCCAGCAAGCTCTGAGTCTAGCTTCTCCTGGTCTATGGAAGGCTTCCCAGCTCAGGCAGTCTGCAGGCCAGGTCCTCCCTATGACACAGAGGAATAACATCACAAAATGGCACCGACATGTCATCACCTAAGAAAGCAAACCAAGTATGTCTCAGATTACCTCTCCTGCTTGATGGACTTGATCCGCTCCATGAGGCTCTTGTCCACCTCACTGTCTGAGTCCATGGGCTTGTTCTCCGGGACCACGCACAGATCTGAATGTGTTTTCTCATGGACCTTGGAACAGAGCATGGATCAATCATTATACAGAACTCATACCTGGAGTTACTAACAGTCACAGAACTACATGTCATTCAGGTTAGTAAATGAAGGTGAGTCACGCCTGTGTTAATTCAAACATTATTGTGGCACAGCATGTCCTTGCTGATAGCAATATATAAAGTGTTTATCCTTAGTCTACAGCAGCAACTTAAGATAGGCATTTAACAGATTATGAGAAAAGAACAATGTAACTGTTATCCAAAATGCATGTCATGTGAACAGTTGTGTCATGTTGCATTAAGCTGTTGCTGCCAACTACAAAAAGACATTTCTAAGAACAAAACAAAGTAGAATTTGCGTTTCACACACATTCCACTCAGGCCCGTCGCTGAAGGGGGGCATTGGGGGGCAATGCCCCCCCAAAGAGCATCGTGCCCCCCCACCCCAAACGCCACTCAAATGCCGAGCTCCCCCTCCCAAAATGAATTACCAATGAAAAAATATTTAAAACCCTGGCCAGTGTTTGTGTGTTAATTTGCAATAATAATACACCGTGGATATATTTTATGTTAACATAATGCGCAAGAGTGATGCCTGATAATAAATCAATCATCTAGCAAAAATGAACGTGAGTGACCTTTGAACCAGCGCGGTTGCAGCAGTGGATGGGTAGCAGGTATAGTAGGCTAGCCTAAAGGGCTATTAATTTTTGTATTTATTTTTTTTACTTAGGACCTGTATTACTCATGGATATCAGAAAGTGGCTGAAAGACAAACATTTGGATAACAAAAATGAAGGGGCATACGCTTCACCCAGCTCTGCATCACTGGAGGGACAGCAGTATAGTCAAAATGGGCACATGGCAAACCAGGCTAATAATATTAGCATGCTAGCTGGAGCACCACCATCCTCTCAGGAAGCTGCTGCTGAATCAGGGCCAAGTGCTCTTGTAAGTGGGTAAGCCTTTAGTTTAGACCCTTCAACAAATGTGTAACTACTGTGCAACTAATATAAGTAAAGCATAATTTAACAAAGTTGTTTTGTTGTTGTTGCTGGGCTTCAAAAAAAGACCTGTAACAGTAGCCTATAAACCATTCATTTCTGTGGTTTTTTTCTCGTCTATAAACGCTTAATGCTGGTAACACCCTCCCCCCAAGGTCTGACTGTACTAATAGCCTGCTATTAACTGCGCTATGTGTGTGCATATGCGTGTACGTGTTTGGGTTAGCAGTAACTAGGCTTTAGTGTTCAAATTGTGTGCCGAATGCTTGCACCCCCAAATACCAAATGCCCCCCCATTCGGTTTGTTCTGGCGACGGGCCTGATTGCACTCATTCAGTGTTGATCTCATAGTTTCCATGGCAAGATATCTAGGTGATATTCAAAGCTTTTGACTTCAGGAACTAAAGTGAAAATGGAATATGCTTTTTATTAATCTCTAGTAAATCAGATTAAAAGGTAAAACAGTTTTCACAAAGTTAAAAAGTGACACAGTTTATTAATGTGAAGAAACAAAAGTAAATTATAAATGTCTCACAAATGCAGACGGACCAGACAGACCCTAAATGAACATACAGCATGCTATGAGTTAGTATGAGGATGTAAACATCTCAAGTTGGATGGGTGAGGATGAAGAGCATATTCAAGCCCAGCTGGAAACCAAGTCAACATGGATCCCTATCACCATTCGTAAGGAGAGGACAATTTGAGTCGCAAATGCCAGTGCTACCAAACATAGCTACTTACTGTAGATGCAACACCATTCATAAACGTGACAAATCACCTGCTCAGCAATGCACTGTATTTTCTTTTGTTTTTGCTTCAACATGAACAGACAAAACACAACTAATTGGGGCTCCTAAGTGGCTCAGTCAGCAAGGTGTTTGTGTTGAGTGTAGGCTGAGCTCTAAAACCTGGGTTTGAAACTGGCTGTGTCACCCACTGAGAATGACCAGGAGTCCACAGTGGCAAAATAAATTAGCTTCATTCCACCAAGAATGGGGTGGAAAAGTCAGCTAGGGTTTCCTCATCTGACTGCTCTCACTTGCAATTCATTCATCAGGTGATGACAGTGGAGTAGCACCTATTCTCCAATTTGCACCATGTCACTGTGGTACACTGTGTGATCTGTAGCGCAAAAAAATAGTTGTTGGCTGTGTGCAGTTGTACTGGAGAATTGCATTCGTCTCACCTCAGCACTACTGCACAAGTGCAGAGGTTAACACAGAGTGACAAGCCTAATGTACAAAATGGTACATTAAGGTTCCAAAATAGGGTGGTTTAAAGGGGAAAAACACAGCACTAGCTAACCGATATCTAAAATAGAGTGCAGTCCACATGAAATTGAAGACTACTTCTTCTGTACCATTTTGAAAAAACAGAATAAACAGAGAATTAAACCAAGTGGAATGGCTATTTTGGTGGTAAGGCAGGACTTCTAGAGACCACCTGCCATCTTACATACTGATGCTACACTTTCTCTGCTCTGCACACAGCAGATTGGATCTCTTCATGAGGAATGTGACACTCTGTTTCTACAACCCACTCTCGTGCTGTCCCTCTGTCATCAATTGCTGATGCATGTTCATGTGTGAGTAGCCAGCTCATCCCCCACTACTAGGTACCACTGTCACTCTCGCTGACACTGTATCTCTCATCAGAATCTGCCACATGTGTGTATTGCCACCCATCCCCCAGTAGATACAACTTACTGGCACTGACTTTAACAGAATCATTTCTTAATAGGTGTTATCTGTGCTAGATCAAACAGTCATAGGGTGACAAATAAGGCTAGGGATAACATTATGGATTTGGAATTTTAAGGTAAATTTCAAGGGGTCAAAGGTCAAATATGCAAATCCATGCAAATAATGGATTTAGACTATATTTTTTGACAAAAGTTGTATTTTAATGAACACATACCTAAACTATGTAACAAATATATTCATAATCATTTTGACCATAAATGTAAAAACAAAATATACAGATAATGCTGCATAATATCCATTACAAATCTGTACAAAATATACAGATATATTACAGATAATATACATATGGTTATCTTTGGGTTCAGTGGCACCCACTAAGCCAGTTCCTACACAGATTAGACCATCTTTAAAATGTTCACCAGAACCCACTAAATAAGCAGCACTTTACCCCATGACAATATGACCTTCTGGGTAATTTGGTTTTGTGATGTGAACATCACATTCACCCATTCACCTTTATGGGATTCAAAAGGAAATCCTTTAACACAAAGTTAAATATATTCTATTTTATTTTACATATTATATACATATTACACATTATATGTGGGCTCGGTGCACCAGTATTGGGGAAAGTAATAATTAACTTGTATGTTACATATTCTAGGTATGTAAAAATACAACACATATATGTTGGCTGTATTTTACGCTTTAAATTTAAATTAAAAAACCTTAAAATTCCAAATCCAAAATGTTCTCCATTACAACCTTGTTTGTTACATTATGACTGTTTGAACTATCATGGATAAAATCCGTTAAGAGCGGATGCTGCTAAATGTTTTCCTGACGGTCTTTTTCACCTTTATCTGGTCTACTGTCTGGCTCCAAAGTCGATTCAAGGTAAAGTTAGTTGCCAGTGAGGGCAGATGTAGGATCCCATCCCCAATCCTAACCTGAAACATTATAAGGTAAAAATAAAAACTGGGGTAACTCCTCTGTGTCATTTGAATTTTTATGTCTGCTCTGTTTCCAGAGATTTTTACCACTTCGTAGAACCTTGGGTGACAGGAACAGTTTAACTTGTCTTTTAAACAAAACCAATTGACCTATTAGCTAGCAGATGTAGCAAGCAAATGAGTTAGTCATTTCATCAATGACTCAGCCAGTGAGCTATCTAGCATGCTAGCTAGCAAATGGAAAACTGTATGAAAATAAAGGTAGCTGCAGTAACAATAGCTAGCTAGCAAGTTAGCTACTTTTCCAATGAGTTAGAGAGCCTGCCAGCTGAAATCAGAATTAGCTAGTTAGCCATCTAGCTGATCTGGCAGTTAGCTGGAGAGGTTGCTAGCCAGCTGACTGGAGACCATTTGTAACTCTTAAATAATAGGTTGCATCTGGCAGGAAATAGGTTGCTCAGGTCTATGTTTTAACCCTGTTACCTGCATCAACATACAAGTTGATGTTGCTGTTAAATCTAAAATGGAATGGAAACCATTGTAGAAATGTTTTTGTAGCAAGATAGTGATATTGCAATATTTATTGAGAAGACATGTATATGGTGTATGGGGAGGCTTATTCATTGTTTATGTTGATGACCTGTTAATGGTCTAATATGTTGTCAATGTCAGAGATTCTCCATATATTTTTTGACAGTAAAGCAAAGCATGTTATTTTCATTGACATTAACTTATACTTGGCAGGTATGAATATACAAAATAAAACATTACGACAATCATTGGTAAACAATTGCAGCTCCCTTGGTTGGAATTTTTGTCTGCCTATTGTTCTAGAATCCTTATAGACAGCACTGTAGTTCTTGATTTTCCCTTTAGAAGATTGATCACTGAGAAGGCAATAACTTCTTGTTAAAGAGATGAATTCCCCAAATATGTTTCCATTTTGATGTATGTATTACCACTGCCAGCTACAGAGACAGCTACACAGCTTCAGTGATTGTTCACAGCAAGGTTCCAGTCAGTGTTTAATACATATTGGCACATAGCATTGGCAGCCACAACCAACAAACATTGTCCCCTTGGCCTAGTGGTCCACTTAGCTATCAATAGTATTACATGGCTATAGTGTCTGAGCCATTTGTATACAACTAGCCAAATGTGTACGGTGTGGTGGGCAAATAACAAATACTGTAACTGACTGATCCATAATTGTCCTTTGCCACATTGCACTCTGTACAGTAGAGTGTCCTCATTGTTAGTGCTACTAAGTATGTGTTTGAAGTAAAGTGTCATATCGGTGCACATTAGACTAATTTTCTCTCTCTCTTCAAAAGAAGCATGCTGTATAGCTAGAAAATTTAATAAATCCATTTTGACATTCCCAAGTAATATGGTGTATGTTTTAGGTGCAAATCAATGGTATAGCTCAGCCTAATCTAGCAAACCTAGCTCTGTTCAGCTGCAGTAGCTGCAGTAGAGTCACATATACATACATACATACATATATATATATACTGTATATAAATACATATATAGTAGTCACACACACACACACACATATATATATATATATATATATATACATATCTACATCCCATTTCTTCTGGCTCCCACCCCACCCCCCTTTTTCACAACTATAGTGTGTAATTTAGACACTTTTTTACTACTACACCAATGGTGACAGTGTCATTATTTCACAATTAATAATAAATGTTTTATATATCTAAAGATTACATCTTAATTGAGTTACTGATTCCCAGGTGTGACACAGGTTTGGAAAGCCATCTGACTGTGTATTACAGCCTGTTAATTAAACTGACGCTTCAGCTTCTCAATAGAACACTTAGTCTATAGCTTTTTAAAAACATCCGGTTTAACAAACTGCGCATGACTGTTGTTACCAAGCAGCTCAGAAACAGGAACACATTCATAAACTAATGCATTTATACTTAGTTCCAAAAATATTTCTTGACTATACAGAAAAAACATTACTCCCTACACTCCCAGTCTGATTCAGGAAATGAGGCAAACATATGATTGGAAAAGCAGCCACAAAATGGCCATTACTGCCTAAAAGGGTCTTTTTCTGTGCTGCATTACAGGAAATTGTGCCTTCACACAGAAAAAGAGGAAACCACAACTTCAGAGCCGTTTTTTTTTTTTTTTTTTTTGGCTCTCGAACAAAATCAGGCAAGATAGGTCTAACGGATGTCTAAATATAACTGGTTCATGCTCAACAGAAACTGTCCAATAGCAGGCCATTTAGAAGGGCTATACCACCAGCAAGTCTTTGTTGTGTATTTGGGCCTATGACAGAAAAGTAAAAGGTGAGAAGAAGAAGGTCACAATTGGCAACACCACAAGGGGTTTATATGGCTGGGGAAATCATTATAAAATGCAAAACCTTCTTCAAATTAGAACAAATACTGCAAGTTTTTAAAATTTAAAATTGCACTCTTTTACATTTAAAGACTTTTCACATACAGCAGATCCCAGATCTTGTAGGAAAAACATTTTTTGTCATCAGCTCTGACTGAAAACGTGTAGTTTGTTTTCTCTCACGCTATGGGACATTTGATAGTGATCATACAGCTGCTTTTTTCACTACTGTCTTTCTAAATTATCTAGATTCACCCATTTGAGTCACAAAACTGGTGTGTTATTACTGATGCTAATTTTTTTTCACAGGTCAATTCAAAATAAAAATGACAAACACTGCACACCCTCAGAGATACTATGTGCCACTTTTATCATGAGCAGAGGTAACAGCATTGCATCAAACTACTTTCGGAGATATGTTTACTATTGGGTTGATTACATAACAAAGCATACATCATTCATGGTCCATTTAACCAGCTTAAATGCCTAGTTTGCTTGCTGAAACTGTAAAATAGCTGTTGGCTGAAAATATGACTTAGTTATTGCTTTTTCTAGCCATTAAAAAGAGTATAATATAACTTCCTGTCTAGCCTTTCATGCTCAAGCTTTTGCAAGGTGTGTTTGAAAGCCAAGGTCATCTGCTTGGGTAACATATTTTATACCGGGCATAATAATAAAGCCCTCACAAACATCTCTACAAGTCTCCATCATGTGGTGCTGGACATTACTTTATCGGCATTGTTTACACTGCTTTGGCTTTCTCCTTCTCTGTAGCCATTAGAGGCCCTTTAGAAATTTAACATGACAAAATATGAACAAATCTCCAGAACAGCAAAATCTACATTTTCTGCATAGTATGTCATATGAGTATGTGTCAGGAGTCCTGACAGAGTTAATTGGCTGGGCTAGATTCCCTGTAGGTAAGTTGGTAGCACGCATTCCAGGGCAAATTGAATAATTGTTTAATTGGCTCTTGGGTGGTGGCTTCAGCTGGAGTGTGGGCGTGTGCGTGTGTGTGTGTGTAATTTTAGTTGGGGTTTTTTTTTTTTGTTGTGAAGCTGGCTACTTTGGGAATCAGTTGGAGTTTTCGTTTTTGTAGTTTCTTTGTCTGGTTTTGTTTTGAGTTCCCAGAGGTCGCAAACCAGGAACTTTATTTTTGTAAGTTTCAATAATTTTTTTTTCTTTTTTCTTTTGGGGTTCTCGGGTGTGTGGTTTATGTTGTCTTGTGTTGTTTGTTGGGGCGGAGTGGACCACGGGCCTTCCTGGCAGCAGTTCCCGAGACGGAGCAACACGGGCCAGGTCTGTTAAGAGCCAGGGAAGGGGAAGATTGCAGGTGGAGAAACAGCGGCCTCGGACCCCCCAGTGCTGGGTGTGACAGGGAGTGGATTCCCTGTCGTCCGCACCCCAGAGAAGCATTAGGGGTGTGTGTGACCGGTAACAGTGGGGGGCCGGGGAACCACTGACCAGCTGCCGTTCCCCTTCCTACAGTACGGTGCTGCGGAGCTCCGGACCTGATGGTGCGGCATCGACGAGGAGGAGCCGACGACTGGGGACGACGGCAGCCGCTGGGAGGCCTGACAGCAAGAATAAGAGCGTGCCCTCCGCCTCCATGTGTTTTCTTTTATTTTTTTTTTTTTTTTATGAGATGTAGTTAGGCGCGGGCCAAGCTATATCCTACTGTTACTGTATTTTCTGTTCTGTGTTTGTGTGTGGGTGAGTGCGTGCGTGAGGGCCTGCCCCGGCGGTGCAACCCCCCCTTCCCTGTTGAGTCGGCCGAGCAGGACCCCCCCCCCCCCAAAGTGGGGAAGAGCGTGGGGAAGGGCCAGAGTGGGAGCACTGGGAGTGGCTAATAGCACATGTGTATGGGGAAAGATCTGAGCGGTCCGAGTACCATACCTGCGAGTCGTCTCCGGGCTGGGGTGGAGGGGTCCCAGGAGGGGAGAGCAGGTTGGGGAGGGGAGCGAACCAGGCCAGGGGAAATAAGTGAGAGTCTTGGCGTCTCTGTCTGTATGAACTGTTTTTAAAGTATTCAATAATAAAGTCTCGCTTGTCTTTTTTTTTACCTTGTCCTGGCATCCTTTGTGGTGGGTGGATCCCAAAGGGAAAAGAATCGGTTGGGGTTAAGGGGTGAGCCAACACCGCTCCTGACATACGCCCTCATGACGCATTGTTAAAATTACAGTATTGTTTTGAGAGTGAGGTAATTAAAAATTACCTCATGTAGCATTCATCGAGTTTCACTGACAACCAAACAGTGGGAGGTACCTTGTTTTCAAGTGGTTTGATGGAACAATTTATTTCACGAGAATTGCATACAATGATGAAACTCAGTGAATGCAGTTTTAGAGGGGGATGAAATCGTGTAAGGCTGATGCAAAAATGTTTATGAATATCTGTGTTTTCTGTTCGCTTTTATCATACCAAATAATGTTAAAAAAGGTGACTAATAAGTGAGATCTTGAAATTATGATGAGTTTTGCATTTCTAATTCCAAAGATGTTCTGAAAATTATAAACTAGGATTTAGGTCCAAGTTCAGCTTAAGCACAATGCAGTGGAGTGGAGCTTTTATTTCAAAACTTTTACAAGATTTTCCATTATTTTCAGTGATCCCCAAACTCATTCTGTTATGTAGTCATAAAAAAAACTTAAGGGGAAGACATCTATTTGTCTAGTTTGATTATGATAGTGATTCAGGATTGAAGTCCCAGGTTTTAGCAATTGGTTTTCAGTTTTATCATTCATCTATATTCATACCACTAGCAGGGGAAAATTAAAAGAGGCAAGTTTTATCGTAAATGACGCCCGGAAATGAAGTGACTTTCTGTGAGTGGTTTCAAACAGGAAACTTTCTTGCTCACCCTGCGTATTCAACAAACACATGCCAGGAAGCACATAAGGTGAAGGCTTACTGACAGGGACACAGATCTTCTGGTTAAATGGACAAAAGGGTTTCCACCTGGACCAATATGCTATAAGGTAACCCATCCTCTTTAGTCCCAAGAAACACTCCAGTTAGAATGTATTTTTCTTTGGAACTATGAAAGGTTTAATCAAACTTAATGTATCAAATGGAGATAACAATGAGTATGATTTGCTTACCTTAATGAGTTACTGTTTACTTGACATTTTATTCTAGAGAAGAATATCTGAACCTAAAGTTACACTTTTTATTTATGTGTCAATCAAATTCATCGAGCGGTCCCAATCACTGATGCGTAGATACTGTACAATTTGGCTTGGTTTTCCTACATGTACTCAGTTAATGTTTTTATGGATTGTACAGAAGTTAACATTGGCTGTGTGTATCATATATTTGACACATATCAATGTGACTGTCAGACAGAGTATGTAAAACTGTGTCTGTGTACCTGGCTGTTTTGTATGCCTCACAGTTAGTATGTATAAACTGAGCTTTTTCACATTTCTGAAGTCATAAACCTGAGGCACAGGATACCAGGAAGTCTTTTTTTCTGTATAACTAGGTTCCAGTTTTGTAGCCAAACAGAGGATAGATAAACACAGGTTGCTTGTTATTTGTTTACTGTGAAGGACATTTCTTCTCAGATGCTTTGACTTGTATCATGAGGTCCATTCAAAAGGCATTTTGCTTTTTTCATCTTCTGTTGAAGTATGAAAATCATTTTTTTCTATAAATGTGTTGTAAAATACAGTTACCCAAGATACAATACATCTGCTCAAAATAAATTCTGAAAAATATTACATACTTTTCATAAAACCCATAGACAGGAAATATGGCCCTTTTAATGAGCATAAATTAAGATTAATATATTAGAATAGTGAGCATTTATGTGTTCAGATATTAAACTGCATCAAAACAACACTCTGTTAAATTTATCGCAGGTCACAATTTGTTATTGGATTTTACAAGTGTAAAAGGAAGGCTTGAAGCTTTCACAGGCCTGTGGCCACTAGTTGGGTAAGTCCCCTCAAGTCACTGAAACGCAGAAGTATCATCACGCTGAGTGAAACTTATTCAGTGTGATTGTGGAAATATAGCCTTCAGTTGCTTTTGGGATTTGAATTATTCATGCTAAAGTCATATTGTATACCCCCCTCCCTTGGAATTTGCAATGACAGGATTTTGAGTAAGAGTAACTAATCTAAAATGTAATCCGCATTTCCTTACATATATATATAGTGTCCTCCATATTTATACGTACCCCAAATTAAAGGGAAAATATAACAGAAAATGTGTAGTTTGGGTGTGACAATTTGAATGGCAATTGAAAGAATTTCTTATGGTCAGATGAAACAAAAATTGAGATTTTTGGACATTCCCTTTAGTGGTATTTGGTATTTGGTGTAAGAAAGGTGAAGATTATGTTGGAAAAACAAAACATGTCAACTGCGAAATATGGCAGGGGCATACTATATTTTGGAGTCATTTTGCATACATGAATGATGATACTGCATGACATATTCCATATGTGCTCAGACAATTCTGGCTCAAGCTTGACTGAAATAGTTATTACTGCATTGCAATGATACAAAGTATTCATCTAAATCTAAAACTTGGAAAATTGATAACAAAGTAAATGTTTTCAGCTGGCTCCAGACCCCAATCCAGTTGAATATTTGAGGTTCATACTCAGACTGCTGTCTGGAGAACCTCAGCAATTTTACCCGAATGGTTGAAAATCTTAGCTCAGAATTATCAGAACCTCTGGATTTTCTGGAATAAAAGTGCTCTGTGAATAATATGGCTTTCCATAAAAAACATGAAAAATAAACATTAATAATGCAATGCATTGAATGCAACAGCATAATGCAATATGCTGTTCTACTATATATTTTTGTTTCTATTTAGTCACGGTATGAATAAATTCAGGACATTGTGTGTGTGTGTGTGTGTGTGTGTGTGTGTGTGTGTGTGCGCGCACGCGCACGTGTGTGTGTGTGTGTGTGTGTGTGTGTGTGTGCATGTGTGTGCATGTGTGCATGCACGTGTGTGTTTGTGTGTGTGTGCCCAGACATACACAGTGCACTGCGCAAGAGATGCAGAATTATGCTACAGCTGGATTCATGCATCTGAAAGCATGTCCCTTTCTGCAGTAACTCTAGCATTTTGTTACATTACATTATTGTCATTTATCAGATGTTCTTATCCAGAGCAACCTACATTGATTATAATTTTTGCACATTATAGATTGAGACAGCTGGATATTTACTGAGGTAGTTCTGGGTTAAGTACCTTGCTGAAGGGTACATAGGCAGTGCCCAAGTGAAGAATCAAACCAGCACACCTTCAGTTACAAGCCTTGCTCATTACCACTATGCCATACTGCTGCCTCACATTCCTTGATTTCTGTGAGGGCATTTGATAGGCGGACAGGTGGATCCTACTTGCACTTCATCTGAAGGCGAATGCAGTCCTGATGGCACTTGCATGTAAAACATGCTGGAAAACTGTAGGACAATGGACTGTAATGACAATAAGGTTTTAGCCATCCATAAGGTTTTAGCCATCCATTCTCAGTCCCTTCCTGTTCACATGATATCCCTTAGCTTTTAATCCTCCCATGGATTCTCTTACTCTTACAGCTCTTACTCCCCTTTCCACTGAAGTGCATATTGCCTCACTCATCAAAACTTGGCTAAATGATATTTTGAGTTGGATGATCAGTCAGCATCTTAACAAACTCAATCTTGCCAAAACTGAGATACATTGTCTACCTGCCACATCCTCCTTCCTCAAGGATCTCTTGATTACCCTTTACATCACGATGGTGTCCACATCCCAGACTATCAAGAATCTTGGTGTAGACCTGGATTCACATGGACCATCAGTTATCTGGAGCTGCCATTGCGTTCTCTACAAATCCACAAAATCTGTCCATTTCTCGCTCCATATGCTACTCAGCTCATTGTTCAAGCCCTTGTAAGGTCCCAACTGGACTACAGCATGTAGTCTAGACTATGTACCATCAGCCTCTCCAGCTTATACAGAATGCTGTTGCTAATCTTATCTGTAGCCACCCAAAATACATGTCATGCTTCTCTTCATCTCCCTCCACTGCTTACCAGTTGAGGCCTGAATAAAATACAAACCTTTGGTACTTGCCTACGGGGCAGCAAGATGCACTGTACTTTCTCACCTTGAGACTATTATCAAACCTTATACTGCTGCCAACCACTCCAGTCTGCAACCTCTGCCATTCTTGCCATCTCTTTGCCATCCCTTCCCTAAAGCATCTGTTTTCTTAGTCATGTCTCTTCTCTACTCTGGCCCCCAGAGGTGGAATGAACTCTTCACAACAGTCAGGACAGTGACAGACTGAAAACCCATCTGTTCAACCTGTATCTTGATTCAACAAACCCTGAGTTCAGTTTGGAGCTATTATTTTCCTGCTGTTTATTTTACACTAGTTCTATTGCAATTCATATGGTAGGATAGAGATGATGATTTGGTTCTTATAAGTGACTGATCTGTTCAGGCAGAATTTTTACAGTTTTAATTAACAAATTGCAACGAAACATATTTGATTGTGTAGAATTTTTATATTATTCTTTATGAAAATGAATCACAATAACAATAAAGTAAAAATAATGAATTCACATCAGTTGGACATTGTCACCAAACAAGTTGCTGGCATTGTGTATATTACAGTGCTGTGGTTCAAGTAATGTCTTGAAATTTTTTCAAACCTAAATAATATTTTGCTGCATGGTAATTAGTTTTGTGTGTTTCTGAGGTCACAGGTGCTATATAGGCTACCATCATAGGTGCAATAGGTTTATATTCATTTTCTGTCTCTTTCATTCCTTTATTCCATGATGTTTCCTGTCGTTTAGAAGCATAAGCAGTAAAGAGGGTGGAATGTTTCAGATGCATCTCTTTGGTTCGTCTGAAGACAATAAAAATATAAAGATAGCATTTTTAATACGCAGAAAGTACACTTCTATTTTCTGTTAAGTTTGTCCTCAAAATATTTTATATGCTAGGTGCTACAGTAATTAAAGTAACCTTTTCACCAGCCAACTGCGTTACAATTTCTAATTACCCCTGGAAAACTATTGTTTATGTCCTCTCCCGTCCTCATGACTTGGACCAAGTAATGTGCTGTCCATTGTGTTCTGTGATGTGTGTCCCACTAACTGCAGCAACAGGGTGTTCTGCAGAGAGAGCGCATAATTACCTGCATTGCCTCAATAAAATGGCCTTTAATTTCACAATGAAATTGATGGCGCCAAACCCGCATGGAACTGTAACCACTCAAGCATGTTTTGTAGTGGTTCAGATCATATTTCATTTAAAGATGGAAAATGATGGAGCAGTGTGAACAGAAGAGGCTATTCAGAAAACATCCTTTCAGGATATGGGTGATGTTGATTTCTAACGAATTGTTTTGTTTCAGGTTTTTTGTCCTATTGCACAACATGTTAGAGGTGTCTTTCCTCCTTTGAGGGTGGAAAATGGTGGCTTGGTTGTGTTTTAGAGGCTTACCATGACACATCTGAAGTAAGTCTACTTCCTTCAACCAGATCCGAAGACTTGACTAATACAGTCACTTGAACAGCAACTGAGTATCACTTGTCAAAGAAAATAGGGAAGACGCCTCGAACATGTTGTGCAATAGGACAACAAAACGAATGAGTTAGTCATAAACCCCAAAAAATGTTTACTGAAAAGCCTCTTTTGTTCATATTGCTGCTTAAGCACTACTAAACAGTGGTTACAGTGCCTTCGAGGATTGTTTTGGCTCCCCACTCAGCCCCTCTTTTGTAGAATGTGTCGTATTTCGAAAAATATCAGAGATCCCACTGCGAAATTTGCTGTGCTCAAACAATATAGTTTACATAATAATATTTTAAAAAATAGCATGATCAAAAGAGCTACTTTTGTTAATATCCATATTCTACAAAATGAATGAATTAATATGCATACATTGTCAACAAACCCCAAGTCCTATGAATGTTTTGGAACAGAAAATGAGGTTGAATATGATGTCTTGATTGAATCTGTGTCATGTATGTATCAAAAGTAAAATTTTCTTTCAGGTATCCTGGGTAGGCACAAAAAATTAATAAATATTCCTGCTTTAATCAATCCTATGTGTAGAACTATTTTATGTGTAAATGTGAACATTTTCCAAACATCCCTCTTCCGTAGGAGGTTTGTTTATACCAATTTTGTTGATTTCAAACAGATTGACTCATATTTGAAACAATGGGTTCGTCTGATCTGCAGCTGATGTACAGGTAGCAAGCTAATGTAGGGAAGGGAAATCAACTGTATTCTTGTGCTGATGTCACGCTCTGTAGCTGACTCATGTACTCTACTGAGCTCCACTACATTTGCCTCCTCTAAACCTCCATAGACCTCCATTGACCTAGTTATACTGGCACCTGTCTGCTCAGGCTCTCAGTCATGGGCAACAATGTAACAGGTAAATTTGCTGCAAGTTTACAAACATAGTCTTTGTTGGCCTCAACACACAATAGTTGATGTCGCCTTCTGTAGTGGACCCACCCACTTACATGGTATTAATATAGCCATAATTAATTCCCTTAATTGCAACAGTAAAAATTGTCATTAGAAAGCTGTATTTAAACTATATTCAGATGACATAATGAATTGCAGACTTAACACTACAAAACTGGTTAATTTACCTGAAATACAATTTCATAGCAATCTAAGATGATGTGATTGGTAGGACATTCCACGGCTAATACTTCTAGGATAGAAAAAAATTGAATACTTTAAGGAAAGAAAAAAATTGAAAACCCAATGTGGTCTTAGTAATGAATTATGCCTTTAAAAATTGTTCTTAATCATTTTTTAACAGATGCTTTTTCCAGAGCAATTCCCACAGTTTACAATTTTTAAATGTTAGCCATTTACACACCTTGATAGTCACTGAGGCAGAGTGGGTTAAGTGCCTTGCACAAGAGTCCAACAGTAGTGGTCTATCAGGGAATCCAACCAGCAAGCACTAGGTTATGAGCCCTTTTCCTTACTGTTACACCAGAGTGCTGCCAGTTTCACTTAAACTCCAGGTTTGATGTATTTATAGGAGTTGATTTCCCAGCAATAATACAGGTAAAGAGCTGTGACTATTCTTTTATGATAATATCAGAAGCAACATGTGACCTCTATGCTGGCATTGGTAGTTTTTCTCAGTTCAGTTATGTGTGGCACTCTCATCTGATATAATTTAACAGTCTCAAGGTCTGGCTACAATAGGTCAGGTTAAATGTTATCATACCATTTGCAATAGTTTGTTATAAAAAAATTATTATTCAATATAGAATTACTTCTCTGATGACTAAATGTTTTACACATTACTATTGTATAACATTTTTTTATAATTTGCTATGTACTTATGTACTCCAATCAATTCATTTACTGCATTTACTTATATGTTGTTTGCAAATCACTGAAATGCATTTCTGTACTTTGCTTGGAGAGGAATTCTGACAGATTTTTTTTTTTAAGCCCCTTACTTATGGAGATATTTGGTTGTTTTGAAATAGTTTTTCCTTAGATTCTTGAAATGAATGGGAATTTAGGAATTGACCTATTGTTAGAAAAGAGACATTCAGGCAGAGCTGTTTCAGGAGGGGTGAGGCCAGAGCTGATATAACGGAAATACAGTATAATGGAACTTTACCTGTGGTGAGATAGCAGTGCATAATTTTACAAATACAGCAACCAGTTGTATCAAAATATTTCTGAGCAGTCTTCATGCGATATTGTCCACGAAACAGGAAGACAAATTCATATCATAGACATTGTCCATTAGTTCTTTAAATGTAATTTCATTGAAAGAAACAAATAATGTCTTTATGGGCAGAATTTGGGCAGATATGGGGTATTATTCTCAAATCTGTCACTGCGATTCTTCTGTGGTGTAATGTTTTGGTATGAATTACCTTAGGAAAGTAAAATGGAAACATGATGTATCTGTTAGTTACTTACAGTTTTGAACTGGACTATATGATAATTATATAATGCAATAGTACATACTGTATGCACACTCAGTGGAAAGTCCTGGATATGAGGGCACAATGTAGGGGAAAAATCAGTATCCGCATACTAATGCTCCCAAAAGCATGTACATTTGACTGTAGACGTCTTTGTCTGGTCTCCACCTTCAAGGGAAGGCTATGTATTAGGAGTCTATAATCCTTGTTGTATGACTTACGTTTGTATACAATTAGTCCCAGCTGCTTTCCTTTATAACCTTATTTATAACTACTTATTTGTCATGTCCTTCTACACACAGATGTGTAAATTTTGTATATAGGCAATAAAATGCTCACATATACATGTATAAAAATTTTGGTATGTTAATTGCTATTGTATATTGATTTGTATGAAATAAGTAAGCTTTAACTTTTTAATCAAGGTCACTGAACTTACAAACTGAAGCAAGTAATTGATGTACAAAATACTTTTAATCTTTGTAAATTACAAGCATTGTAATGCAATCCACAGTGTGTTTAATATACTACAGATGTGTGTGTATCTATGTTTGTTTCTTTCATGGCACTCACTATTTTTCTCTTTAGGTGACACTTGTCTCATCTCAGACAGCATACACAGTGACAGTACAGTGTATTATTTATGGATTTCCCCTTTTCAGGAAACTCCTGAACATATCCACCATGAACGGTCTTTTGATGTGTGTCATTCGTAATCACATTTTTTCGAATGTCATCTTAGTATATCAGTTCTGTAACAGTATATTTGAAAGGAACTGTATTGTGTGGAGGAGGAACAATTTTTGGTCTGAGAATGAGATGATGCATCTGCATGATTGTTTTCCAGAGAGGACAGAGGTGTTTAGCTTAACAGTGACTCTGCCACTCCTCGTCTTGCAGTCAGGGTAGGGGCCGTTGTTTCACACTCAAGGGGAGGATCCCCCCTAACCTTATGAGAGAGAATCTAACTGTATAGTCATTTGTTGTGTTACAATATGTCGTGAACTCGAGCCATGTCATGATTATGTTTCCAAGGCCGCCTGTTAAGTCAAACTACTTTCATTGCTTTAGAACATTGGGTCTATCTGTTATTAAATACCACAACCATTATATTCCATTGAATTTGGTGTTTACCAACAATACATAGGTAAAACTAAAAACTAGAAATTTAATATCTGTAATTGTCTACATGCACTCAGCACAATGTAAGAAAAAAGACCTTGACCATGTTTCATTTTCTTTGGACACAAGAAGAAATAGAAAGTGAAAATTTCTCAAGCCACAAAATTATGATGCACGTCACAGGTGCATTCCAGAAACCAGAGGGAAAAGTTTCTCTATAAAGAAGAGAAATATTGACCGCTAATTTTGTTGTCAGTTGACATTTACTCGTAATAATCAGAATTCAGTGTAGCCTCTAGTATAATGTAGAATTCTGGAAATTTGTTTTTTTTTTTCAAGTTTCAAGCTTTTTTCAAGATTTGAAAAGATTCTCAAAATTCACAGGCTTTGACTTTGAAGTTGACCAAAAACTGTATAATTGTATTATTGTATTAAACTGTATTATTTTGTGATGTTTCGCTTTTTAAATCCAAGGTTTCCTTTCTTTTTGTCTATTTTGTCTGAGTAGTTGTTTAAGGGATCTAGGTGTTGTTCCCCATGGATCTCACAGAAGAGGAAACCACTCCTCTTGTCAACCGAGAAAGGATGGGAAGCCAAAGGTCAAACTCTGGGCCCGGCTTGCAGGTCCATCTTTACTTCAGCCCAGCACAGAAGGGTGAAACAAACTTCTGGATTGCCAGTGGGCAGATAACTGCAGAGGAGGTCTGCATTGCTGCTGCGAAGGAATGTGGTAAGAGCAGAGCCACATGACGTACTCAGCATCATAGGGGTAACTCATCTCCTTAAATTGTTTGGAAGAAGTATATTGATAATACTTGTTGCTATGACATGTTTTAAAGGTGTTGTGTATTCATTCTTTAAAAGGCCTGTTGTTAACCCCAAAGATAAGAATGTGAATGTGGTTCATTGAATGTGAATGTGGTTCAGTGCTGTATATGGCATTTCCAAGGAACATGTTTTCCCCATAAAACTTGAAAGTGTCATTTCTCATGCCTTTTACTCACGGTGCAAAGAAAGAAGATTGATTTATGCACTTGAACTGATGAAGGATTACAAAAAAGTTATCTTGGACATAAATGTTCAATGAAAAAAAATTAGGCAGAGAACATCATCCAGTATGTTTTGTGGAGTGTTTCATTCCCATTTAGTCAGTGGTATGAATGAATATGGAAGGCACAGTAGCAGTTACAGGAATAGATATGCTAGAATAAGTGATGGAGCCTATCACAAACAGTAGCTCTGGTCTGTCAGTGGTCACCAGTGGGTAGAGATGCATTTTCTGACTGTGGTATCATCTCTCTCCTTCCCAGGAATCCTACCTGTTTACCACAGTCTCTTTGCCTTGGCTAATGAAGACATCTCATGTTGGTTTCCACCCAACCATGTGTTCAACGTGAATGAATGTATAAACCTTGTTGTTCACTATAGAGTCAGGTGAAAAACATTTTGACATTTTAATGTCATTGTTCAAAATAACTAATAAATTATTATATAAAGAACTAATTGATGATTTTATCCTAATTGTAAAATAAAGTATTAAATTGAGTTAATAATTATAATAAAGGTCTCTTTAGATACATATATGGACAATTGGTTTTGGGTTTCAGTGGTTTGAACATTCATAATTTTCTCTATATTGTTTCCAAGGTTTTTCTTCTCAAACTGGTTTGGGCAGGGAACCAGGACAACACACCGTTACAACCTTGCAAGGAGCAGAATCAGTACAGTGCTGGACTACTGTGTCATTGACTATCTCTTTGCTCAGGTATGTGAAAAAAATTAAATTAAATTTGCCGATGTGTTTGGAACATTCACGGACTAGAGGCAGAATGGAAAAAATGCAACAATAATACAATGACAAAATATCTTAAAAGCAAGATAAAGATAAACAAAGATGTACACAGGACAAACTTTATGAACACAGACATATATTTATGCTTAATGTATTTATGTTTAAAAGCTGTTAATTGTTTTGATTTGTTTTTATGTTGTTGCTGTTTGGATTTAAAAGAATATTGCATGCAATGGATGCTCCCGATAAAAGCTTGGAACAAGAAAGATATTTAGGGCTTCAAGCCCATTTATTTAAACTGTTATTAAATTTGACCACTGCAGAAAAGTGCCTCTCACTGTAAAACAGCATAGGTTTTCTTTTGTATGTTTTATTTTTATTTATTTTGACACATTTGTTTTGGCATAAACAGACAAAATGAAAGGTTAACTTCCTCCATGTTCAAACTAAATTACTGAATCAAAAACCCTAGGTGGTAAATTTTGGTTTAGGACAACATAAATAATTTAAACAAGTGAAAAAAAAACATTATTTTTATAAGCCAGTGACACATCAAAATAACAATTTATAGTGCGATAACTGCATTTTAATTTAGGGACATTTCATCCTGAACATTTTGTATAAAAATTGGCATTGTGCAAGTCTGGGCTTTTTTTGCCACTGCTGCACAGATCTTCCTTTTTAATTTAATTAGGGACTTGCCTGGACTGTTTTTCCCTTCTCCTTTCTGCCATTGGATAGCCACCTGATGTATTTAGCTGAGTGCAGATATTCACATGGACGTTTTGGGATAGTGCACATGTGCTGTATTCATAGGTCAAAGCAGGTGGACCTATGCTTATTTTATACCTGAAATAAAACAGAAGAGCAACTGATTATTGCTTATTTAAAGTGCATTATTTTCAGCTGAATGTTGCTCTGTTTAAATGCAGCAACAGATCCCTGAAATGAAACAGAAATGCCTTGAATACCTGACTCAGAGCAAGGCATCACATTTCAACCTTGTGGTCTTCCAGGCAGCCCTGACAAAGATTGACCACTTATTAATGATACAGACCAGGGAAGGTATTGTGTACACAGAATCAGCAGTCTTCAGTTAATCAATGGGCTCCCCTTCATGCAACTGTTTTTCCATGTTTGCCTTATTGCCGCATACTGGTTCTAATTCATATCCTATGCACAGGCACTTCATACCCAAAGATAAATGCCAGGTTACACCACACACTAGTCCACATTAATCCTTGCTGTGGTTCTGCCAGGTAGGGCAGTCAAGGTGGTGTTGTAAGCAGATCTGAAAATGCTAATGCCACGCCTCTGTTTACTGGTCTGCACCATGCACTGTGACTGCAGGCACGCAGTGACTTTGTGACCAGCCAGGCAGGGATTTCACCCCCACTCAGTGCCCAGGAGGAGTGCCTTGGTATGGCAGTGTTGGACTTGTGGCGGATGGCCCAGGAGCGCAACCAGAGCCTGAGGGATGTCTGCAGGACTGTCAGGTAGGAGTCTTGTCTAATGTAATGTGAAGGAAGGATGGGAGAAGGAAACAGACATACAGGAGGGATTGATGTGGAATTGAATGTCGGAAATGAAATCAAGACGGTATTATTCAGACTGAGTAGGAAAGGTGTAATGTTAGATTGCCAATACCTGTGCCTCTTCTTCTGTCTGTTGGTGCCATCCTCTGCATTAATCTGTCAGACTCAGTTTGTAGGAGGTAATACCCTAACAGTTTATCTTTGAGTACAAATTTTAAGCAAATATTGTATGTTTTCATTCTCATAAATCACAAGGTCATTTCCATGTTCACAGAAATAAATCAAAAGCACTATGTAAGAATCATAGAAATGTAATGCTTGCTTCAACTTGTCACTCAACGTGAAGGACAAGCCTAAAGGTTAGACTGAACACCCATCTGTGTTTTTTCAGCTACAAGTCCTGCCTGCCTGAGTCTCACCGGCAGGACATCCAGCGGATGAACCGACTGGCTCGTTATCGGCTCCGCAAGACCCTGAAACATGTCCTGCACAAGCTGGGCCGCTGCCCAGTGGGTGGACACAGCCTGAAGCTCAAGTACCTGATGGAGCTGGCAGCGGTGGAGCCCTGTCATGGAACCGAGACCTTCCAGGTGCATGACCCTGGGTGGCAGCAGAAGAGAGAGGAGCCCAGGTGCAAGTTCCTGCAGGTCTCTGGGGAGGGTGGGATACAAACCAGAGCTGCCAATGTCCAGGTAAGGGCATCGTTTCACTGTCAGGCCCTGACTGAGAAACACAACAAAGCCAACAGTGAGGGCTGTGCCAGCATTACTCTCTTGTCACTTCTTGACAGTGATGTAGCATGTACACTCACTTTTTTGTGACCAGAATTTATTATCTATTATATTGACTGACATCACAATACAGAGACAAAATCAAAACAGGATAAACATACCTGTGAGGACCCCTGTGATTTCCCCCCTTCCCTGGCTCACATAACATAGTTCAGACATCCTGGGCATCATTTAAACTGGCTGCTGTGCTGTTCCAGGACCTGACCCTCTCCCCTCTGTCGTCATGGATCTGAGTTGTACACTACATGTTCCATATGTACCACATACAATAAAGGAAGGGCTTAGTCATTGTCAGAGGAGAGAATATCTTTTTTACTGTGCTAAGAATCACCTCTGGGATGCAGCAAGTCAAGTGATGTGTCTTCATTAAAGAATAGTACATAAGCAGAACAAGGACTGTTTTTACCTAAAATGAAGTAAATGTTGGAAGATACTAGTCTCTAGAACTTAGGAATATCTAGACATTCCCAGACCTTTTATCAAAAAGTCCTCAGGGCAACCTAGACCAAAGTAGATTGAGGTTGACACAAGTTTAATAAGAAATCTTTTAGGAGGGGGTCAAATATTGTCTGTGCACAAAGTCACAGTGAATTAACTGGTGGCTGTGGCTCCCGGAAAAGAGGACATAGACATTTCACATATGCGGCTGCTTCAGTGTTGTGTGTCCTTCTCGCAGGAGTGGCAGACCTTCTGTGACTTCCCGGAGATCATGGACATCAGCATCAAGCAGGCGTACCGCGAGCAGGTGCCCCTGGAGAGCAGAGTGGTCACTATGACCCGGCAGGATGACAGATGCTTGGTCAGTACACCTGGCTTCACTGCCTCCATAGCTACTCTTCTCTTATAGCCACCTCATAGCGTCCATAGCCCCTGAAGTCCAATTTGTACATTACAAGTTGCATTCATCATTTACAGAGTTGGTTTAATGCATATTCAAACTAGGGTTTATTCCATCATTACCAGGTCATTTATACCAGCCAGAGGCAGAAAAGACTGAAGGACAGGACTCCCATAAATACCACAGCATAAGACCTTTAGCAATTTATTTCAATCAACTCACATTTTTTAAAAATTACTTAACATGTGCTTTGAGGCAGTGAATAAATGTGAGTCAGTAAATAAATGCTTAAGTTGTAGTGTGTTTAGAAACACTGTCCCCCATTCAGTTCTGAATTTTGCTGGAAAAGAAACTCTTCCCATTAAACTAAATCCAGGATTAGGGGTATGACCCTCTGTTGCACCACCAGTATTAACTCTTAAATATTATTTTGTTTCCTCTATGGATATTTTTAGTATGAATCTATATTAGTATTATCAGTCATGGATAAGAATGAATCAACTGAGATGTGTGTTTACTTTTCTTTGATCTCACCGCCAGGAGGTTGAATTTCAAACCCTGGCAGAAGCCCTGTCATTCGTTTCACTTGTTGATGGTTACTTCAGACTGACCACCGACTCTAGTCACTATTTCTGTCAAGAGGTTGCACCTCCAAGTTTGCTGAACGACATTGAAAATTATTGTCATGGACCAATTACGTAAGTCATTCCAGAAGTATATCTATTCTGCAGATGATGTTACACATAAACATTGCTTGGACTGACAGTGATTTGGAAATTTGTGAAAAGACAATGCGCAATATTTCAAACCAATGCTTGGGGGTATGTTATTGGAACCTCTCGTGGTTTTCCAGGTCAGAATTTGCAGTGCACAAGCTGAAAAAAGCTGGTGCAGAAAATGGCATGTTCCTCCTTCGACACAGTCCCAAAGACTACGACAAGTATTTCCTTACAGTCTGTGTTGAGGTACTGATTATATTTTCTGTATTTAATGCATGTGAACAACACATAGCATGAAATGAGTAAACCCAAAGCTTCAGTATTTAGAAAGTAATGATCATCATGAGACATTGTTATAGAGTATGGTTGTTCATAATTCACTGAAGCATAGCTCATACAGACCATAAGTGATATTCATTCTACCAGAGATGAGTCTAGCAAAGTTTCTTTTTCAGACTCTGCTTGGGATGGACTATAAGGATTGTCTGATTGAGCAGGACAGTGGGTTTCGTCTTTCTGGGGTCCACACCTCTTTCTGCAGCCTGAAGGAACTCATAGCATTTTATCAAGGAAATGAGCTCCTTCTGGCAGAGGTACTCATCAGGCTAGGCAGATGCTGTCCGCCTCGACCCAAAGGTATGACACAGCTGGGTGCACCCTGGTGGTTATAAGAAGGCATTGCAAATATTCCGGTACATAGTTAAATCTGTTAAGTGTGCTGTACCAGTCAAAAATTGCGACACACCTGCTTAAGATAATGGAAAACATGCATTCAAAGACATTTTGATCTCAAGACTTATGCCTAAATGCTTGTTTTTTTTTCTTAGACAAATATAAATTATCTAGTTGATACATATGCTTGATTTTTTTTTTCCAAAAAAATACTAATTTTAAAATATATTTATGGCTATTTTGAGGAATCTAAAATATAAGATATTTTTGATTAGTTTATAACACTTTTTTGTCACTGCATAATTCTATTTGTGTTGTTTTGAAGTCTATACTCTTATTCTAAAATGTGGAAAATGGTAAAAATAAAGAAAGAAAGGTCTCTCCAAACTTTTGACTGGTACTGTATGTATGTAAATATTCAGATGTAAATATATAAATAGTCAGTTACAGGTTTGGTTACATCTTTGTTGCTCAAATGAAATTATATTAAAGTCCAACACATGTCTTGTAACCCCAGAGCTCACAAACATGATCATAATACGGAACAGCTGTTCAGCAGAGGCCCTGGGGTCGCCCACCCCACAGAGACACAAGGCCAGTCATGTCCAGTTCCAAATGATGAAATATGAAGACCTTCAGTGGGTAAGTTTTTTTCCTGTAGCCTTAAAAAAAAACAAATGCCTTAAAGACTGAAACACTCAAACCTTAACAAATCCACGATGAGGACAATGAGGATGAATGTTGAGATGAGCACTTCAAAGAAAGAACATGAAATGTTCCCTGATGAGAAAGCGTTGTCTTTGTCTTGGCAGGGGGAGAGCCTGGGGCAAGGATCCTTCACCCGCATCTTCAGGGGTGGCAAGACAGATATCCGGGATGGGGAGAGACATGTGACAGACGTTTTGCTCAAAGTTCTAGATAACAGTCATAAAAACTGCTGGGAGGTGGGTTCCCACTACAACGTAAAGGGCACTCTTTTTAGAGTATTATTTTAAAAAGCTTTCATTTCCAGACATTACAATTCTACATAACATTGTAACATTGTGTCTACGTATAGGAAAAAGGGATAAAAAAGAAAAAAAAACTGGAAAATAGTTCAAAAAATAGTTTTAGCGATAAAACAACCTTTAATGGGAATTAGAGGATTCTATCTATGACACAGTTTTTTGTAATCATAAGACACCATAGTGGCTTATGATTTCTGGTTGAAATCAACCAGGTGTCAGTTTTTTGCATTGTTTTACAAAACAAGCTCTCTTGGTCCTGGTTAATATAGCTTGCTATCAAGCTACCAATACTCAGCACTGTCACAGAACATTTTTGAAGTTATATTTTTTGGTCTTCATTATGGATGATAAAAGTAGTAGCAATAGTAGTAACTCATCTGGACAGGAGTATTTACCTTCCCATGATATACATGACAAGACATGATGGCATATGCTTGATTCTTTAACTAACCTTATTGTTATTTCTAAGCTACAGCCCATTTCAGATATCCTGAAAGCTCTATAGTTAGTAACTCCCTAGAAAATGAAAAAATAAGGCCAAGATTAAAATTCCATCAGAAAAAGTTTCAACTAAATATCACTATCCACTGCTTTCAATATCACTCATATAAAACAGGTGCAAATACTGTATGTAAAAGAAAAATGGACTGAGCTACATAATGGCACAAGTAATATACATTGTACAATTCAAGGGGGGAAGAAGAAAATCCTTCAACTGAAATTCCTAACAAAGATTATGGAGGAGAATACTAGGGCCATCCCTACACAGTTATCTAAGCCTAGACAAATCAATCCCATCTACAACTATAAAAATCCCATTTAATACTTCCTTTCTACATCAGCTGCTCATGATATCCCTCCTACACCCCATCTTTCTTTTCCCTGTTTTGTGATGTTCAAATGGGGGGTCAACAGCTTTAGTCCATGGCCAGGTGCAATCCCTTCTTCAGGCCCCAAGACAAGTATATGTACTGCTACACCCATTTTAATTGCCACCTTTTGATTTGATTATATGGGAAATTCATATCTACTCTAACTATCTTACTATGAAGAAGGACAAAAAGCAGTTAAGCTACAGCATAACATGAAAAAAGAAGCAAACTCAGAACACTGAGTTATTTAATGCCTGAAGTTCATAAACCAAAATATTATTTCACCCCAGAGCATGTAATACCATTATCATTATCACCTTTGAGCAGTTCAACATTTCATATTTAAATATTTAATGACTGCTAGGATACTGAGATCACTTACAGGAACCTAAAGCTCAAGTGTGTATAAAAATAAGAGTCAATGGCAGGTGATGACAAATTAAAATGGTATTTCAGGTCATACTGCTATATGCCACCTCTGATATAAACCTGAAGTTCTAGTTTGGTGGACAGCATACCTTACAAGAGGTGTACAGATCACACATTTGATCTGTACACATTTCTGATCATGTTGTCCAATAATTTAGCTGCTACAGTTGCTTATACTTGAAAATGCTGTTCTATGTGTTCCTTCATACAGTCATTCTTTGAGGCTGCCAGCTTGATGAGCCAGATTTCACACAAACACCTCCTCCTGGTCTATGGGATAAGTGTTCACAGATCCAAAAGTGAGTGGTTTACTGTCTTCTGATTTTTCACATTCCTTTTGCAATGGTATCAAAATACCCTTTGTCATTACCATTATGCTGTAAAACTAGAAGGCACAATGCTTATGTTTTGGCCTTTGGTAGCCATCATCAAGTCCGAAAAATCCACAGGTCAGCACAAAAAGCACTCCTATAACAACTGCTGATATCCCCTTAGAAAAGCCCTCTTGCCTCACAGTGCTGACTCCACTCTTTCCTTAAGTGTTTTACTCTTCAAACAACCTCAGCATCCCACTTTTGTCCCCTCTTGACCTGTCAGACATCATAGTACAGGAGTTTGTTAAGTGTGGTGCCCTGGACCTGTACCTCAGAAAAATGGGAGGATCTATACCAGTCAGCTGGAAACTTGACGTGGCCAAACAGCTGGCCTGTGCCCTGAACTTCCTGGTGAGAAAACTCTGACCAACATCCCTATCCCTTCTCCCTATCAACTGAACTCAATGATTGAACACTGTATAGGAAACATTAAGCTTGATTTCCACATTTATTCCTACTTTGGTATTAGGAGGAAAAAAACATTGTGCATGGAAATATTTGTGCCAAAAACCTGCTTTTGGCCAGAGAGGGGGACCCCTCTGCAGGGACCTCTCCCTTCATCAAGCTCAGCGACCCAGGAATCGGTGTGGCAGTGCTCGGCAGAGATGGTAAACTCATAACCGTTGAACACCACTCAACATAAGATTTGTCTGTATGAGATCATCATGCATCAGTATGATGATTAGGTCAAACATGGCATTCATATTCGATGAGTATGATTCTTCACCATTGGTTTGGATAAAAGAATAATACACAAAACACATTTTTATGTGTGTATTCTTGCACACATGCCTGCACACATTCATGCGTCTATGTGTACAAGTATGTATGTGTGTGTGTGTACGTGGTGTCCTGCAGTTCTGCTTGACAGGATTCCATGGGTGGCTCCTGAAGTGTTGGAGGCACCAGAGAGTCTGGAGCTGGAATGTGACAAGTGGAGCTTCGGAACAACACTGTGGGAGATCTTTAATGGAGGAAAGGCACCACTACAGGGCCTGGAACCTCAGCATGTATGGAGATCTTTCAATCAAACTGAAATCCATTAGGCCTACAGATCAAAATGCATCCTGAGCTATCCTGAGCTGCGGCATTGGTTTATGAGGCTCCTGTTTCTTTTTCACCTTCCAGAAGCTGCAGTTTTATGAAAATCATGAGCAGCTGCCTTCTCCAGACTGGACAGAGCTAGCTGATCTTATTGGTCAATGCATGGACTACGAGCCTGGATTGCGGCCCTCATGTCGGGCCATAATCCGCCAGCTCAACTGTCTCATAACATCAGGTACAGTGCAATTTGAAGCCTTTCCACCAAACCAATAATCACCCCATGCATGAGAGAACAGCCACACATAGAGACTGAACTTCATCTCCTTTCCCCTGTAGATTATGTCTGGCTGTATGACCCCACAACCAGCACACTCCCAGAAAAAGACAGCTTTTGGAGAGTTCTCAACCTCTCTTACCAGCAGGAGCCTTCACAGTATGAGGAGAGGCACCTGCGCTACATTGGCCCCCTGGGGAAGGTACTGCTCTTAACAACAACAGCTGCTGAGATCATGTTCTTCATATCCGCTTTACATCAACAGTTTCCATCAGTACAAAACATCTATTTCTGGAGAGCAAAGCACCTGCGAGACTTATAAATGACCAGCAGAGGAAGCTATTTCCCTTTACAAGGGCACTCAACACTGCATTCACTCAATAAGAGATTGTCATAAGTAATCACATAGGATAGTAATGTATCTGTAACAACCAATACCTAATTCGTTTACATCATTGTTTTTGTTGCTGTTGTTGTTTTGGTGGTGTTTTTTTTTGAATGAAAGCATTCTGGGTAACTATTAATCCTTATTCAGAAGGAAACTGTTGTGAGTTTGTGGCCTAGAATATAATTGCATCTGAAACCACTTCATATATTGCTGTTAGGGTAATTTTGGTAGTGTGGAGCTGTGTCGCTATGACCCCCTGGGGGACAACACTGGAGAGCTGATTGCTGTGAAAAGGTTGCAGCCCAACAAGCAGTCAAATATGGAAGACTTTCAGAGAGAGATCCAAACCATCAGTTCCTTGCACTGTGACTACATTGTCAAGTACCGGGGCATTTGTTACAGCATGGGTAAGATGACAAACTACACAAGCATATATTATCATTCATGGTATTGTTTACTTAACATAAATGTTCATCCTGGGCAACTTCTAATACAAGAGAACATTTGAGCTCAATAATTAATACTGTACAGTAAACAAAATCTAGCCAGTACAACAAACATTATCTACATTTTAATTTTAGATTTAAATTTAAAGATATCATGAACATGTTGCTTATGTTAAAATAAAACAATAGTCACATGCAGAACATTAAAAAACAAAGATGATAAGATTTTCAAAATAATTCCTTTCAGAAGCAATTTTTTTTACAATATCACCTCGAATGAATTACAACTCTGTCATTTCTCTTCCTTCATTGATTTAATCTTGATGATGTATTGAATCATTTTAGGTGCTTTTTTGTCCTAATACCAAGGCAAGCAATATGCAGAAATGCGGCCTAACATGAGTCTTTTTCCTGTGAATGTGTCAGGTGAAAACAATGTTCACCACCTCTCTTTCCCTTGTGCTTTTTAAGACTAGTCTTTTGGGTACTGTTGACTTAACTGACAAATATCAGTTCATAAAACCTAGATGACATTGACCATTCATGACTGCTGTGACGTGTTCAGGATGGGTGTTAACTCAAATGTTCAATAAAAGCAGACACGTCAAGGTCCAAGGAGTTGCGTCACCAATGAGTGCTTAAGGCAAAAATCTACCAGTAAAATCTTCTCTATACCTGTCACCTCAGATGACTGTGAAATCCCACTCCCTCCTTGTACACATTTGCAGTTATTGTGTCATGCTAATTATGTGAGATAGGTTTATTTAGTTTCCTGGTTCCTTGTTCTTGGTAGAAACTGTATACTTTGTTTTAAACACACGGTAAATGACTATTTACTGTATGGCAAGATTAAACATTTGAATGTAGGATTTACATCCTGCTTTTGAGTACAAAGGCTATTCATGGCCTTACAGATTTTAAGGTAACAAAATCCCCTATCTAACAGTATTGCTATTTCCTGTATTACCTGACTGTTTTTGAAATACATGAAAGGTTTTATGAGAGGTTTGTATCTTTTAAATTGGAGAAAACTTTCTATATGCTGAGCCATGTTTCTCAATGCTTGTCCTTAACCCCCATTTCATAGGCTGGTTTTCTTTCCAGCTGAAGTCACAACATTAATTTTGAGCTAGACAGTGAATCCAAAGTGTGTTTGGTCTAGCACAAGAAACCTAATTGCTTCTATCCATTGTCCATCCATTGATGGATTAAACAGTTCAATTGTTCATAGCAGTGTGAATGTAGAAATGTCAAAGACCAGTATTCACTCAACCAAACCTAATTACCTGAGCTCTATGCTGGAACAAAACCAGCACAAATGAGGGGCCATGATATGCCTCTAGGATCTTGGGTGGGAAACTGTTCTAGAGAAGCAAGTTTGCAAAATCAAGATGAATCCAGGCAAATTCAAATATACATCACTGAATGTATGAGCAATGTAAGATATAACAAAATGGCAAACAAAGAATGTATGTTTTTTTGGTATAAATTTTTGTAGCCAACCCTGTAGCCTTTTGGTGGCTTATATGAACACAGGCAGTCTCAGGCAGCAAATGATCCATTTATTACATTTACATTTATTCATTTGGCAGGCGCTTTTAAACAAAGCGACTTACAAGCGAGGCCGAGTACAACACAAGCAAAAAGCCATATAAGGAGTCAGAAGGCAGGAATGAAGATTGGAATGAAGGAATGAATTTCCTGTGTCATCTAACACACTTAGCCTCATCTGTGGTGGTTCCCCCCAGTCATTAATTGTTTCCCAACAGATAGTGCGGTACCCATGCTGAACCATCACAAAGCGCTCACAGGACGAAGTAGTAGCTCGGCTTCAATGTGGTGTCACATGAAGATAAATAGTTACCGTTGCTGTGGTCATTGCACCTCCCCTGTACATTGTAAATAGAAAATTCCTTCTTTTGTGTCAGCAACTCCTACAGAAGGTGACATGCTACAGACTCAAATGCAAGCGTGCTTTGTATGTGGTAGTTGAACAACCGGTTTCCACACGTGTGCAGTTAACACTCAGGGTTAAGAAACTATTTTTGAAGATGAACTAAGATGTACAATTTTACATAAGAATCCCATGAACTCTAAGACAGCTCATACACCATAATACGCTATACACCATCTCTCTGGAGACAATATGCAGTCACAGGATATTCTTTAAAGTGACTGGACCTTTTCTACTTACAAGTGGTTAGTGAAGTCTTAGATTAGTGGCTCATAATGCTCCTTAGCACAAACCTCTCTATGCCATAGTTTTCTGTATGTATGGATCTGTGTATTTCCCATTGCTGGTTTCTGTTCGGTCCTCTATGCATGTGTGCATGCATATGTTGATGTGTATTTGTTTACAGGTCGTCTCAGCATGAGCTTGGTGATGGAGTACCTGCCCTATGGCAGTCTGATTGGATACCTGGAGAAGAATCGGCAAAATGTCAACAACAAGAGGCTACTGCTGTTTGCCTCACAAATATGCAAAGTACCCCATATTTCTATTTCATGCCTCTCAAAACTCTAAAATATTAAATACAAATCATGTAGTTATTGTTAACATATTGCAGGCTGTGACAGCAGAGTCTCTTGATTTTATTGCATTGTTCACACAGGGAATGGAATACCTGCAGAGCATGCGCTATGTCCACAGGGATCTGGCTGCCAGGAACATTTTGGTGGCAAGTGAAACACTGGTCAAAATTGCTGACTTTGGGCTCACCAAAATAATCCCCCTTGACAAGGAGTATTATCGCGTGACACACCCAGGAGAGAGTCCCATTTTCTGGTGACTATCACTGACTTTGGCTGTGTTTTTTTTATTTTATTCCTTTATTTATCTTACATGTAGCAAATTTCCCTAAAACAGCAGAAAAGGTCTTTGGCCCAGTTTACCAATAAATTGAGAGGTCACTACATTATCAGAGCAAGATTGTTAAAAGGTGTTCAATTATGTTGTAACCTGATGTCTATCATAAAATACAGGTATGCCCCAGAGTCCATCACTGAGTCCAAGTTCTCACACAAGTCTGATGTGTGGAGTTTTGGGATTGTCCTGTATGAGCTCTTCTCCTACTGTGAGCACAGTCGAAACCCAAAGAGGGTGAGTTTTTCTGGCCGTTCCCAAGCTTTGACATGCGGCAAACATGTGCCATAGGTTGACATGATTTGTTTTTTTTGCATGACAGTTTTTAACATCAGAGAACTGTTTCAGATTAACTTGTTTCTCAACAATATGTATTGTGCAACACTACATATACCAAATGTAGAGTTCTGTTCACATTCCTGACAGCAAGGCATAATATATCTGCATACAATTTAAAGAGTTGTATTTAAAAGAGTTCCAGGTATTTAGTGCAGTGTTGCATGTAAAAATGTACTGGATTGACTGCAAAACTTTACAATAATAAGGTGAAGGGCAATCTAAGGCTTTGTGGTTTAGCTGCAGGGGAACAATGTGTCCCTTCCAAACATGCAGGCTTTTCTTAAACTCGTACACCACACAGAAATCACACCCTTTCTTTGGCCTCTTGCCAAAACCCTGTGTCTGTTGCTACAGTACCCACCTGCGATAGTTAAGAAATGTCAAGATATACTCTTGTAAGCATGTGCATGATGATATCTTTGATAACATTGACCAGGCTTCAACAGCAGTATCATAGAAAAAAAAACAATTTAAAGACTTTACTTCAATTAGTGGATTGTGAAGTAGTTGTTCCACAAATAATAAAAGCTTAAAGAATGTGCTAGTTAAAATATCCCCCTCCCCTCCATGATTACAGTTATGCCTTCAGAAGATTGGAAATGACATGCAAGGCCCTTCCATCGCAATGCACCTCGTCAATATCCTCAAGGATGGCTGGAGGCTGCCAGGCCCACCACACTGCCCACCAAGGGTAGGAAACACTCCCTGACTTCACACAGTAACAGCAGTCAATCTAGCAGTCACAAAACACACTTGAGTGTATTCAAACACTGCAAATAAAGTAAGACAGAAATGTGATGGAAATCAGATTTTTTATTTACTAAAAAGTTATGTATTTGGTAGGTGTACAGTATGATGCTTGACTGCTGGGCCTACAGCTCTGAAGAGAGGCCAACCTTCTCCAACCTGGAAGAACAGATTAAGACCATTATCCAAGATGACAGAGAGGGTGCCAAAGGCTGAAAGTAATCTTTGGGACAATGTTGTTTACTCCAGTAGCCCTGGCCTACTAAGAAATGACTTGTTCTGTTTTCAAGCTATCGGCTTTGTTTTAATGAAAAGTAATAGTTTTTACATTTTTACAATTAACACACCTACCTACACTGTTCTTTTTTCTTGGTTTTCTTTCATTATGGTTTTGATATATTTTCAACATAATTATTACCATTGAATAATCTTATTTTGTCAAATTAAATATTGGTTTAAGTTGGCTTTAGTGACCTTTATATGCTAGAAACATATACAGATTGTACACATGGAGTTTCTGTTACATATAATTGTTTTTCTTTGGGTGGTTACCTTTGAATATTGTTAGAAGTTGTATTTTTTGTCATTGTAAATGGCCACATTTTTGCTACTTTATGAAAGTGATTTTTTACATTTGCATACTTTCATTCCTTGAATATCCTACACTTGCCCTGAGTAAGTCTGTTTCTCTGTTTTAATGTTTTTAAGGATTAAATTGTGTATCTACATGTTTTTGTCATATTAAATGGTCTCATATTGAAAATTCTGTCTTGAAAAGGCTCTGGTGACATTCCACTGGTTATGCTTTTTCATTTTACATTGAATGAGTGTAATGATAAAATTAATACTAACTAAAGTTTCTGATATTTTTAGATGTTAAGCCGCAAGTTAAACAGGAAAGGGAAGTGGTTTGTTACCAAAAAAGCATTGTTATGCTGTACTTCCTTTTTGTGATAAGCATGCTCAGTTAATTGTTTTTAACTCAGGCATACATGGCAGAACTGTACTAGATATAGTTAATATCTAACAAGTATTGTCTGAAAGCCAAAGAAAAAAAAGAAAAATGAATGGCTTAGACACATGGCTTGGAAGGCTACTACATTTCAAATAAGTCATTTTAACACAAAAGTGTGGGGAAAAAATAAAACAAGGCCAATAGATTACTGAACATGAAGAAAAATGGAATACAAGCACAAGTCAAATGAGATATTTCTTTCATAGAGGACCAGTGAACACAGACAGCCTGCTAAAGATTCAGATGAAACCTTATTATTTAATAGCACCTTTGGAGTTGGGACTATCATAAAGCTGGTCTCTAGGACTAGGACTGAGTATACTGGCATAAATTATAGTGCACACAGCTGCCAAAATAACTAAGATCAGTCACATTGTGCTGATTACAGACATCCTGAAACATGTAGGTGAACTTCAATTATCAGATGTTATCAGGCAGACCTTCAGTTCTGAGGGAAATGGAGGAGGTAGTCAGCCATAGCACATCTGATGTTTTAATGCTCCTCCCTCTTCTATTGCATTCAATTGTCTCAACACCAGTATTCCTCCAGATCTACACAAGGAAACTCAACACCTGCTCAGAGGCCTTGTTTATTGTTTTCACATTTACAGTGTTTGCTTTAGGTCTTTGCTGGAGATGACCAAGACGGAGAATGTATAAATCTTGGAATCTTGATTTCCTCTTGATTTTGTCAGAGTTCATTCCAGTATGATATGTGACATCAATTGATTGATTCCAAGTGCTGTAACTCACATATATACCTTTTAATCTTTTTAGAGAATGTGGTGCACTTCTTGTTCGGACTGAAAGCATTGTCTCAATTAGGGACTGTCAAAAATCATTTCCACTAACAAGAAGTGTTAAAACTATATCAGTACAGTACAGGACATGCTTGAGGTTCATGAGACATTGTAAAGTTCAGAAAAAAAGCTGAAACCTTCTCTGTGGTCTCTTCTCTTATTATGTGCACTGGTGACAACATTTGAAGTATCTTTTTTTGAATTCCTTCACTTTCCACTTTCCACCAGGAATTCTCCCTCCATTATTCTGTATGTGCTCAAACAAAAGTCCCTTTCAGACATGCACTGCAACCCTGAACTTATCTAGACATTACCTGGAGGAGCTGTATGTGAGAACGCAAATGTCCGTATCAGTTGGACCAGACATTAAAGGGACTTTACCCTGCCAGCTCCCGAGTACAAAGTCCGTGTCCGATTGAGTCCATGTGTGAATAGAGCTGGTCATTGTCCGGAAAATTCACATTGAGCGAGTGGGTGTGTTGATGACGTTTCTATCATGTGACTGGCGTGAAACCGGAAGAATACAAAGCTTCTCCAAGGGTGCCTCAGCTATTTTACAACCTATTTTCCACATTTCACTTCCATTATATTTGCTTAATATTTTACTCAGCAATGTTGTTTGTATTCATAAATTGTGATAATTACACTGTTTGATGTGACAACTGTATCAGAGATTAAGGTTTCTTTCACTACTACTTTAGACAAAACTACTGGGAAAAAAAAAATAGAACAACAACGCTTAGGCAGATATGACGACTCTAAAACTGATTTAAATACTATTAAATACCCACATAAATACTAATCCAAAACAAGCAGACTCAAAACTATTTTATTAACATTGCAATAATTTATGTGATTTCTTAGATTGTACTTTGACCTGGATGTTAATTTAGGTTACTTTTCTGAGTGACACAACACTGAAGATGGCAAGTATGTCATGCAATCATTTGTTGTGATCTGTTCTTTTGCAATTTAAGCAGTTCTGCATTTTGGAATTAACATTAGAAGACAAAGAAATTAATATTTAGTGTCCAAGCAATCTAGGTTACCTGTGTTATTCAATGTAGAGTGCTCAGGCTTTGATATATTATTATTGTTGTTATTGTTAGTATTATTAATATTACTACTACTATATTGTACTTTGAAATAACATTCCTTTGACATAATAGAAAAACAAACATCCTAGGCTTATCAAACTGTAAAAATGTAAAAGTCATATTCATTGCAATATTGGGATTCAATTTTATATTGTAACGTTTTTCTGAAATAACTACACTTGTTTTTCCACAAAATCATTTATTTAAGGAAAATAATGCATCACAAAGGCCCTGAGATGAAAAAAAAACTTCAATTTTTTTATAAACAAACAAAAGCTCCATAAACAGTAAAACATGTCCAGCACAAATGAGAGATGGAAATTTTTCTTCATTGTTTTCCAGCATAAATACTATAATCCTATTCTAGAGCTGTGTCTCAATCTCCACCATGTTTTTGCAAAGTCATGAAAAATATTCAATGTTCCCAAAATGAACTTAGTGTGTGGGGCAGTAATTTTGGAAATGAGGGTAATGGTAAGAAATTTGCATTCACATTGTTTACGTTCAGATGAGAATCCAAACAAGATTGTAATAGACCAGTGTCACGTTGGGGAAGATGAACTTCCACATTTCAAGTCAGGCTCATGTATTCCATGCCACATGATGTAGATTTGATGGGGTAGAAACCTGTGTACCAAGATAATCTCCCGGTAATAACAAGGGTCATATGCATCAGCTATTTGAGACGGAACATGAAGTCCAGCAGTCCTAACTCCAAAATGGGAAGCAGGCTCCAGTCCAGCCTTTTCCAGACACATGCCCATGTAGACATCATCAATGGGCAAGAGGTTGATGTTGTGGGACATGTTGTATATAACTGTAGCTGTAAAGCCAGAAAGTAAGAATCCCCCTCCGCCACAGTATGGGGGATATGAGTTGGATTCTTGAACCTGAACAGGGACAAAATACTTGCTCCCAGATTCTCTGATGGGTCCCACATAGCGGATGAGGTGGCCCACAAAGAGGTGCTTACTGCCATCATTGCCACTTAGGCTTTGAAGGTATTCCACCATGTTGTCGGTGTTAGCGAAAATGTCGTCATCACCGTTCAAGAGGAAGCGGGCCTGAGGACAGCTCTTCTCCATCCACTCTAAGAAAAGGATCTGCTTGAGGGTGAGGTTGAAGAACGAGTCATTGAAGTCCCACTGCAGAATATCACGGTGTTCACGGTTCTCAAGACGCATCATCTTATTTAGCCTCTGTTTCTCAATACCTGTGCCCGTTGTGCCAGAGATAAACACTCGGCGAATCCACACCCCATTCTGCAGCCGTTCCATTGCCCAAGTCTTCCTTAATACCTCACGACGATCATAGTTCCAAGGAGAACTCTTTATCACCAACAGCAGAAAGACATCTGCTGATTCACGTGGTGTTCTCCCACACTTCTCAGGCACATTTAGCAGCATTGGGAAATGCCGGCAGTGACGATAAAAGAGGAAGTCCTGGATGTGTCCTGGAAGAGTGGCAAATCCTTCTGTATTGGCAGCAGAGGCATTCCGTTGACAAGGTGGGTGGGTGTAGAGGTCTTTACTTTCTGTCGTGGGATTTGTGGACACTCTGTTCTTAAATGCCTTCCTTGCATTGCTTTGGGCACTGCCTGCCTGTGAAACCGTAGATGGGTCATCTTTGTTGAGAATTATGACCAAGCAGATTGTTCCGATGACAAGTAAAGCAATAGGCTCAAAATTACGGGATCCTCTCATCTCTCCACCTGTATGGGAGAAAAGAAGACAAATATGTGATACACAAGAAAAATAACAGTAAGTCAGCAATGCTCATTTTCGCATATCAGTTTATCCAGTTCAGATCCAGATTTAGTTGTAGCAAATATGAAGAATTTTGGGTCTATGAATCTCATAACAAGTCTGACAGCTCACATAAGCATACTCAATACTAAGGCATACATGAACTGTTGATAATAAATAAGTTTTTTTTAATTAAAATATGGAGGCCAGACCATTGCTCATTGTGAAGCCAAACTGATGGCAAGAACCTACAATCTAGGAAAGCACAGACTACAAATAATGGGTGGTTTTCCATCAAATAATGGGGGAAAGGATAAATGATTACATATGACAATAGTACCTTTTTAAACCTTGAAGAGTAGACTTCAAAGCTGGAATTTTAAACTCTTTAACACTTCATTTAAATTTCTAAGACAGGAGTCTAATGTTTTTAAGAAGTCGTAAATGACAGTCACACTGAACGTGACCATATGTCACTGAGTTTATGTAGTTATTTATTAAGTTAATATTCTTATTCAGAGTGACTTACAAGACTCATCACATGATATATTAGAAACAAACCATGGTACCCAGAAGAATAACAACCTACTGTAAACAAGCACCAAGCTGAATAACAGTGGTAAAAGATAAGCATAAAACGATAATCCCTTTAGCACACATAACTTACATGTGCTCTTAAGGTTGGTTGGTTAACATATAGACTATAAATGATCTTTCACAACTGCACTTATATCATTGTGTTCAAATTGTGACAATTAAATCTGATGTTGATCCAAATGTCTATACATGTTTTCCTGATTAAATCAATCACTGGGAGAACATTTCACATAAATGTTTATGACACTATGCTGAATCACTCCAGGGAACAGGGTTAAGATTCAGACTCGCATAGAATTAACTGAATTACATGAATTAGCCTAAAAGTGACCACACACATTTTTATCCAGACTCACATCTGTCTACTCCTACATACTGCTATGTGTTGGATGCAAATTATATTGTTAGACAAGACAATATAAGGGAAAAACCTTTTGTAAAAGATTTAAAAAAAAGGTTCACATATTTGTGAAGTCATGCTTATTTTGTGCAGTGATTTACAGATGTCCTGGACACTCAACTGCTACGAGTTTTTCTTGAAGCTACCTCATTCAGAACTGTTTACATCTCTGAGAAAATATCTTCCTGTTTTCCTTCTGGCTGCATAAAACCTATATACCTGTGACTTGAAAATCAGAATGCTTTTACATGGAATTTCCTGGGAGCTTGCTTCCACTAATTACAGACAGGTCTGGGCTACAGACCTGGTCCACTACCTTAACAGACACTAAATTACACAAAGACATTAACAAAACAAGAACATGGATGGATTACGGAATGGATGAATGAATGTGTGAAAAGAAAATTACCCAAGCCAATTGTTTACCTCTCCCAAGGAAGAGCACAGAAACCATGGTGGGGGATTTTGGGGTATTTATGATGGTAGACCATTCGCCCTCTTGCCTGCTATGTGTGTGTATTTGTTGACTTATCTGCCCTTGGTCTGGTCCTGAGTAATGAAGGGAACCATAAAAACCCAGACCAGGGCAAAGAGCCATAAAATGCCTGGTACTCTCCCGACAGTCCGGCAGGCTCAGAATGGACTCTATGGAGATTGTAGCAGTGAACACCCATTTCCTTCCTGGTGTTTTTGGTCCATTACAATAGAATGAGAACTAGACTATGACGAATGTCAACATTTTATGTAATTACCTTTTTCTGAAAGACAGCAAATATTTGTAGGCAACATGTTGAAAAGTGTCTAGAATAAAAAGTAATTCTCACAGCAAAAAAAAATTATGGTGGCTTAAAGTTTGCATCAAGAACAAAAATATTCAATTTGCAATTTTACATTTTTATTTTTTCCAAACAAAACCTAGACATTTCTGTGATATTTTAAACCAAACCTGTCACATTCATTAACTACAATACTCAATGTTCATGTAATATTGCTCTCAAGTATATACAATACTGAAAGTCAGCCACAAGTATTGTGTATTATTGATTCATACTGGCTCAGCATTCCAGTGGCCATTGGGTCACCACTGGAGCTGTGGAATCTGACCTTTAAGGCCATAGAGGAGAATACACAACCACATTTAGGTACTGTATTAATGAATCCTTGGGGATTTTCCATGACTGCAAACAAGCTTGCAGACACAGCCCTTGCAAGAGTGTGACTGTGGGCTCACTTACAATTCTAAAATGCACAAGTTCTGTTTGGTGGGAGCACAGGGTGCATACTTGCTCCTGAAATATGTGTGCATGTGAACAAACACATAACACCAGGGCTGTTGCTTGCCATCAATGTAAAGCCAAAAGTAGTGTGTGAACAAGCCCTTAAGACAATGATATTCTATTTCATTTACAATACATGCCCTCTACAGTTTATGGTGGCTGGAGCAGTTTTTAGTCTCTCTCTCTCTCTCTCTCTCTCAGACACACACACACACACACACACACAATTTGCAGAAATAAGACTAACCATTTTCCATTACCTCCTACGCAATACCTATCAAGACAAAAAAAAACATTCACCACAAGATACCACTCATGCCATCCTCCAAATATTTGGACCATGCTTTTCCTTATGGAAAATGTATGTTTTTCTTTCATTTTAATTTAAAATCCCTTCATTACCATTTTCTAAACAAAGAGCATGGATAAAGTGCTATTTAGACACAGTGGGCAAAACCAACCAAAAACTAGAACAACACAAGACACAACAAAAACAGAAAATCATTAAAAAAGCTTCACTCAGCATGTTCTGCATGTCACTGTGACTTCCTCTTCCTCTTTTACTTCACACAGCACTCCATATTTTCCCACTTGGTGTGGAACTAAAAAAGACAGTTCTGCTTTGTGGGTCCTGATGTGACCAAAAAACCTATTAAGCTCACATACCCATTAAGCACACTACCATCTTTGAGCTCAAATTTCTTAAAGAAAAAATAATGTATTATCCTACTTGATGTCTTAACCAATTAATGTGTTTGTTACCACATACCTCCTGTGAGTCCTGTAAACTGACATTTTTCAGATGTTTTAACCTTTATTTTGGGTAAGTATCACTATTTATTGCAAAATTAAAAGATTAATGTTTAGAACTATTCATAGTATAACTTGGAACTTGGATGTGGGAAATAGTTACAGTTAAATCAAAAGACTGTTTTAGAGACATAGCACAGGCGCTACAGTACATAGTTAGCATACTAGCCATATAAGATTGTGTGCTATACCAACATACTACATCACAGGTATTACTGGTTTGTATTTTAAAATCCATAATACCACAAATTTCCAGTTTATTGATGGTCAATAGTTGTACATTGCTGTCATTTTTAAAGAATTCATATCATTGTAAGGTGAGCTTAAAGGGTACAGTACCATAAAAACAGAGAGTGTCAGTGTGACATCAACAAGAAAAAGTATCATTTAATAGATATTATCAAATGGTTTGTTCATATTAATGTACAAACTTGATGTATAACCTAGATCATTTATGTTGCAAAGTACTGTACTTAAAATTTCATATAATACTTTTTTACCAAAAATTGCTGCTGCTCCAATTAAACTCAATGTGCTCCCTGTAAGCTCAAAATCAAGGTGGAACTATAGTTCATGCCCAAAGATGAAAGAGGCAGGTCGTCTATACGAAGAGGGAGCCATCAGAAACCTGTCATATTTGTCCAGGACATTCGAAATTTCTGCCCTGCTAGATCTGCCCCAGTCAACTGTAAGTGCTATTATTGTCAAATGGAAGCATCTAGGAGCAACAACAGCTCAGCCACGAAGTGGTAGAGCGGGGCCGCCGAGTGCTGAAGTGCGTAGCATGTAAAAACCACCTATCCTCTGTTGAATCACTCACTACAGAGTTCCAAACTGTCTCTGGCTGCAACATCAGCACAAGAACTGTGCATCGGGAGCTTCATGAAATGGGTTTCCATGGCCGAGCAGCTGCACGCATGCCAAACATCACTACGCACAATGCCAAGCAACAGCTGGAGTGGGGCAAAGCATGCCACCACTGGACTCTGGAGCAGTGGAAACACATTCGCTGGAGTGATGAATCAACTTTGTGGCAACAGTTTGGGGAAGACCCTTTCCTGTTCCAGCATGACTGTGCCCCTGTGCACAAAGCAACATCCATAAAGACGTGGAATTTGGTGTGGAGGAACTCCAGTGGTCTGCACAGAGCCCTGACCTCTACCCCATTGAACACCTTTGAGATGAATTAGAACACCAATTGTGAGCCAGGCCCTCTCATCCAACATCAGTGCCTGACCTAACAAATGCTCTTTTGGCTTCCACATTACATTACATTTATTCATTTGGCAGACACTTTTATCCAAAGCAACTTACATAGGTTACCATTCCTTACAATGTTATCCATTTATACAGCTGGATATTTACTGAGGCAATTGTGGGTTAAGTACCTTGCCCAAGGGTACAGCAGCTGTGTCCCCAGCGGGGATCGAACCAGTAACCTTTCGGTTACAAGTCCTGCTCCTTAACCACTATGCTACACTGCTGTAGACACACTCCAAAATCTTGTGGAAAGCCTTCCCAGAAGAGTGGAGGCTGTTATAGCTGCAAAGGGGGGTGGGATTTGTTATTGACTCTTTACCTTTGAATAAAACTTATTTCAATGGTTTCTAAATAAGTTTTAAAAATATCGAATCATTTCTAATAAAACCTATTGTTGTGAGCTTATTTGGAACAGAGGTGTGTTTAAAGGGTACAAAACATACCCATTAAGCACAGCCAGATTTATTGCATTTAAAGATGTATATCTTTATTTTAAATTACAAAAGCATTAAAATTTCCAGTTGAATATTAAGTTAAATATTATTGTATGAGAGATTAATATTTCATTTTAGCATCACTTCTCCTGTTGAAATCAATGCCTTGTGCTCTGAAAATGTCTCAATGTAGATTTTAGTGAGCTTAATAGGTACGTTTACCCTAATTCACCTAATTGTTAACCTCAGACACAAAGCCTGTTTTTGACAAACATTTAACCAACCTTGATGCATCCCATTCTCTGTGAGAGTAAGGAATTGGGAAAGCTCCGAAATGACAAACAGAGATTTAAGGAGTACTTCAAGCTCAACATCAAGCAATTTGACCAACTGCTTCAGAAGACTGCTCCAAGAATCTAGAGACCAGACGCCCACTGTCGTGAGATGTCTCCATCCAACCTTGTGATTTGCTTGCGGTGAGTACCTATCTAGCCATAGTAAACTTGCTGATTTATCTTTGGCTATCAGCAAAGAGGACTGAGAAGTGATCTGTTGATATGGTTCTAAAGAAGTCATTAGAAGTATTTCCACAAAGAAGTATTTCCACTTTTTTTAGGCCCTCCAGCTGACTCGCTTCATTTGTTCTTCCTCCCTGGCTTCCTTTATGCATACATCTCTCAGTCTGTATTATTTTTACAGGCATCCTCTGCAAAACATGCAGAAATTAAACAATGTTTGCCTATTAATAACAATGTGTGACAGTAAGACAACAACCATTGACGAGATGGGTAAGAAATTATATTAAAAGATGCAATGAAATGCTTACTTTACTTGTTTACAATTTCATGAATGAACATAATGACCATGACATACTTCATCATTTGCATGGTATGCAGTTTTATAGTAGACAGCCTTAAGCATTACAATGTTTTTAATTAAAACCAATAAAAAGTTTCAAACAACTCATTACCGTTACTTGAAAGAATAATTGATTTAGCTCGCTAACGAACCTCACCCTTTCAAAATCACCAAAAAGTCCTGGGTAGCAAAGAGAAGACTTCATTTCACTTATTTATTTGTGGGTCTGTCTGCTCCTCTGACTTTGAATCCTACCGATCACTTTTGGGTGCTGGATTTTGAAACTACTTTTTTTTTTTTGGAATTTTGCAGCTAACCTTCACTAGCTAATTACACATCCACTTGAAAGAGCTAGACAGCTAGCTAAAGTTACCAACATCTCAATGTAAAAAGGAGACATAATTTTTGGAGACTGCTTTCAGTGGGATTTACGTCTCGCTAGCAAAGTCAAAAACAATTGTTGACACGCTACTTGGTGCAAACTAGCGATGGTTAAAAATCACTTCTTGAAATAATACATTTATTTGCAGTGACCATCCATTCCTGACTCATAGCTAACTGTCACCCATGCAGCATTACTTCGATTAAAATGTTCGTAGTCCGCGAGTCCACAGTTGCTCAGTATTGGACAGACATACGCCATCAAAACCAGGGACTCTTAGTTTTTTTACACTTGCCTGACGTGCTTCGGTGAGTAATGCGATTTCGCAGGTAAAAGTTCACCAAAGCAGAATTCGGGGGGGGGGCTGCGGAGGATACAACTGGATGAATTCGCTACTGGACGCCAATGGTTTATTCGCCTTTCTTCCGTTTTTGAAGTGAAGAGTGTATTTCATCAGTTGTGGAAGTAGTGTCCGGTGTTCTACTAAATCAGGTTAGCTTCACTGTCGATAGGCAATTAGTGCTAAGAACATTATTTTAAGCTAATACTCCGGTTATACTTGGGCTTTGCAAGTACATCTTGTAGCTTTTAAATCGTTTTGTAAGCTGTATTAGTTTGTAAGTTGCGTGTTTATTGTTTGCTGCCCAGTTAGTGTTATTGTTTTGATAATTAGCTGGGCGTGAAAGTTTCGGTCGCCCTGCTATAGTTATAGGCTGATCGAGCAGATAATTAGAAGTGTGTCGCCACAGCTGCATTATTAAAGGCCCCAGGCATGCACTGCAACCCTGAACTTATCTAGCCATTAGCCGGAGGAGCTGTATGTGAGAACGCAAATGTCTGAATCAGTTGGCTCGGACACTAAACGGACTTTACCCTTGCAGCTCCCTAGTACAAAGTCCGTGTAATGTCCGATTGAGTCCATGTGTGAAATATGCAGGTCATTGTCCGGAGAATTCACAGCGAGTAGGTGTTTGTATCATGCGACTGGCGCGAAACCGGAAGAATACGAACATCTCTTTCGTACTTTTCCGTTGGCCTGTATATTGCTTTCCACTCTTTGATATTGCGGATACATCCAAATACATGCTATTATGAGTCCAACGATGGTTAAAGAGATAATTAGCTATAGCTATACTGCCAAAACTTGTCTCTTACGATGATTAACGACGTTGGTTAGTAGTATATTATCTGAGTAATAGTAATAGGTATAGTGAGAGAGGTCACCAGTTCACCTAACATTGCATAGCGAACAACAAAAACTTATACATTATTATAACAGGAAGGTAATTAATAATAAATTGTGTATCGTTAGCACCATTTCGATGGCATGTGTGATATTTTTTATAGGCTACCCAAAAGTACAATAGCTATGTTCGCCTTCTCCTCCGTGCCGCATTATGTGCCCGTACCACCGAAAGGTAAGACATTGAAAAGAAAAAACCTGAAAATACTTCAACTCGCGAATACTTTTCGTGAACTCGTCTAATTTTCACTCGTGAGAATGCAAGTGGCGTCTAAGTGCAAAATACCACGAGGAAATCTGGACGTTTCTTGTGAAAACGGCTTAAGTAACCATAGTATTTAAGTAGCAAGGGTAACGTTACAACGGCAGCCTCGGTCAGACGAAGACACAGGAAATTGTCTGTACTCCATCTATCTCCTCAGAAAACTGGAAATATACATTTAGTCCTTTCAAAATACACTTGAATATACTAATGAATATTGTACGCAATCCTTTAAATCAAAATACTATATCTCACATCAATAAATTTGGATTGTCACCAAAGTTGCTGGCGTTGGGTGTGCTACAATACTGTGCCACACACTCAACACTCTTAACCAAACTCTTTCAATCATAAAATGGTCATTTGACTCAGGTTAATAACTGAATAATTGCCAGTGTTTAACTTCGCAGATGCGGAGGACAGCAGAGCAAAAGGGCCATGAAAAGAGCGCTTCGTCTTCTGATTGGTTCACTCCCTGCTCCCTGCTCTGCTCTTTCACTTCCGGAGCTGCAAGTGCAAATTGGTTTTGCAACACCGCTCACTGCAAGAAGTGTTGCAAAAGTCAAGGCGCGCAGATTTGAAGTTGTAGGGACCGATTGGAGAGGTTATAAATTGTAATCAGCGAGTTGTGGTTGTACTGGAAAATGTATTTATGTAAATATCAATCTACACATTTGTGAATTTCAACATACAAGTTCACATTTTTTCTGCAAGTGAAAATTTAAACATACGAGTTCGGATTTTTGTTCTACAAGTTCTGACATTGTATTCTACAAGTTCTCAAAATCAAGTCTACAAGCTCTCGCATTTTGCAACATATTTCCCTTCATAGTCTGTCTTCTTCCTGTCATGTCAACTGTTCAGTTTTCCTCAAAATATTTCAAATGGTAAGTACCACTTGATTAACACCTGTAATTAACACCAGATACAAGTTTTATTGCATTTACATTCTTAGTTTTTTTTTTCTTGTTGTGCACCTTTGTGCTCAATTTAGAGATTTAAATGTAGGAATTAAGTCAAAAATGACTTATAAGATGATTACTTAATTCTTATACATGGAATATTTAAACTGCTTGAGTATAGGAATGATTGTTTTTGATCACATTGTTGATTCTATTGATTATATCAGTAACTCTTACAAATGGAATGCACTGTATTGCATTTATTTTTATGTGAGAGTAGCTAGCACTGTCAATGGACTATTACAAGTGGATGCACAAGGATGAAACCATTATTCACATCTTGCAACAACCTGTTTGACACAGCAGACCACTACATCTTGTCCTCTCCAGTGCAAATGCTTTGTTTCAAATGGTGGATATAATTCCTTAATTTATATATACAGTTCCTTCATGTTACTTCCACTGTTAGAATGTGTACCTGTTTAATATTGTCAGAATCACTCTCTGTGTGAGGGTAAATATATGGGAAAAGTTTTCCGATGTTTAATTTATGCCCGAGCATCCCTGAGCCTTCAGTGGCTTTTAGAGAATGCATTGTCTCTTTGAGAAAAAGCACAATACTTTCTTATTAGTAACAATTTATGTCCCAGATAAGGTATAGGTGGTTCAGGATGAGTTCAATATGTTGCTAATGAAGTAGTAGTTTTGTTCAGTTTGATGTAATGTTGACTATTCTGGGGAAAAGGGAGCTGTGTAATAGCCTGAATTGGTAGGAGGGTCCTTATAAGCTGATGGTCAGAGATCAAACTGAAATTCAAACAAGCCATATAATGTAACATTCAAAGTATAATGGTTGGGTTATTCATCTATACTTTTACAGTCCTGCAAGGCAATATGGAATATTGCAGTAACTAGTTTGCTATGATACGTATAATGCCCGGGTTTTGTGGACACAGCACAGGTGGAACCCTGCACCAGAAAAATCACTTATCTAGCTACCTATCTGGCTTATGAGTGGCAAATATTGTAAGTTTTATAAATCATTTAATACTGTAAAACCTACATTTAGTGGCTATCAGAGGTTGCTTAGTTAACTAGCTAAGCAATTAGTTATTGTCCAAAATTTACAGTCATATTTATTCATTTGTTAGCTGATGAAAACTTAGTTAACTCATATCAACTAAGTTAAATAGCCTAAACTGCTGTACAATTCCACAAAGGTATGAAAATTAATTTATACAGCTAGCTTGTGTGCAACCAGTATGAGAAGAAACCTAGCTCGCTGTTTAATAATTTGGTGTATTTACTACCACTAATACATGATATAGTGGCCAAAACAGTTACAAGCTCATACAGCAGCTAACTGCTAGCCAGGTAAATGGTAAACAAAGGGAAGCAAAAGCCTAGCTTTCTAGTTACTGTTGCAAGTATTTCTGGAAGCAGGATGGTATTTAATATGATCTAATCTGGTATTTCATTTGAGTCCAATTTGTTCTAATTTATCATTTAAAAATTTTTCAACAAGTAATTTCATGTTATATTTGAGAGCAGATGAGTCAAAATATAACACTACACAATGCTGTGTTATGGCCAGCAGTCTTCATGAATCTAACCAGGATTTTCACATAACTTGGAACTGAAATACACAAATGGTTTTTTGCACAAGTAAACAATTAAATGTTTTCCATTGTTTGTATATGAGTGAAAGAGTAATACTGACAATGGTTATTGATCAATATGTTTTGAGAAAACATACTTTCGATTGAAAGCAGTGCACAAGCAAGGGACGGGGTATACTGTAGCTTGTGGAAAGTATTATTTTGTTTCAGTGGCCACAACTCTATTCACAATTAGCTATGCCCAAGGCAGATTCCAAGATAAAATGCTATTACCTAGGTAGAGAGGTGATACTGCTCATTTGCTAGCATGTTTATTAGTTCATCTTAATATATTTTTACTTTGTTTGGTGTAAATAAATTGGTTGGTTGTTATCACAAATATTAAACCAGCAGACAACCAGTATTCCAACTGCTTGATTATCTAAGAGGGGACTTCAGAATCAATGGCTGCTTGATTGGCAAAAGGACTGTCTTGCAGCTAGGGCAGACCACAGACAAAAATGCAGTTTTAATTATGTAGGTTTTGTATTCAAATACAAAATGTTGCCAGTATGATACCCATTTGCTAAGTCTGGCAAAATACTATCTAGGCAGGTTTTACAAGGGCTTTGGTTAGTAGACAAAAGATACACTGTAAAAAATGTTTGTAGAAATTAAGGTAAAAAACTGTCAAATAGCAACAGTAAAAGACCATAAAATCCAAAATAGTATATCACCATAGTAGATACATAGAATTACCCTAAATCAAGAAACAGTGCTTTTTACTGTCATAATATGTAGAAAACACACAATATTTCTATGAAAATATAAAAGTTTGGTAGAATTAATGGGCATATACCATAATGTCACAAGCAAGTCATTACCCTAAATTTAACGGTATTATTCTGTCTAAATCACAGATTTTGCTGATGACAGTGTTAAAATAATGTTACCCGCAGAGCATTACCCATAATGCCTAACTTGTGCCATTTACAGGTATGTTGCTGAATAGCTGCTTAGTTATGTGTTTGTTTAATTATTGTTTATATTGGTTATCTTAGTTAAGTCCTTCGCTTTCATTGTCCATGTTTGTTTGGGTTCAGTAGGGTGCCACCGTTAAGTGGATTGTGTTACTGTTTGTTGACTTCCCTTCCCCCTTTCCCTTTGTATTTGAAAAATAAATGTTTGTCTATGTGCTGACTGGGGTGATAGTGGCTCAGGAGGTAGAGCAGTTGACAGCGGATAAGAAGATCCCTGGTTTGATTCTGCTTCCTCCTGGCAACATGTCTAAGTGTCCTAGAGCAACACACTGAACCCCAAACTGCTCCCAGTGGCTGGGTGGTACCTTGTATGGCAGCCTCTGTCACTGGTAGGTGGATGTGAGGCATAAACTTGTTAAGTGCTTTGAGTACTCAAATAAGTAAGCAGAAGTTCAATGTGTGCCTCCTTCTTCCACACAATGGAACCCCATTAAATGACAGTCTAATAATGAGGCTTTTACAGTTAAAAACTGTTATTTGTTTGGTATTTTTCAGTGAAATTGAATGGGATTCAATGTACAATAAAAACAGTTATTTTGATATTAAAAAAATTATGGCAACGTCTTTGCAAATATGTTTGACTTATTGACTTAAAACATACCAATAAATAAACTCTAATTTTTTTCAGTTCTCTCTTTCAATACTCTGAATCACGTATAGACTGCGGTCATGCTGCCTATGACTTTAGGCATTAGTTTACAAAACTGTTAATAGACGAATGGTGTGAAAGTAGGCTTAGAAAAATGCATCAAAAGAAGACATATATCAAACAATGTTATAATCTAAGGCACAGCTTTCATCAAGTACGACAAACAAATAACCCTCACTAAATTTATTTGTCCATGAGGACAATTGGTGAAAATCAGCGCATTCCAGTTTTCATCAATTACAGTTTTACGCATGACATTGACATAATACATACAGACTCTGCAATATGCAGAAAGCAATGACAAAATGTGTCTAAGTAGCACTATGGCATATGAATAATTGCCAAATAAATGATTGACAATTGACTTACTATCCTTTTCAGCACCAAATAATGGAATATTGCTCTTCGAAATGCTTTATCATTTGTGGAGATCCACTGGGCAAGGCTATTTGGAATTCTATATTCATGTGTCACACCATGCTGCAATAAGTCATGAGACCCTTTGTTCAACATAAAGTCTAATCAGTATTGCAAAACAGCCAAGGTTAGTATGCAATTCACAGCCCCACCTTTGAGCCACCTTGCAGCCATAAATCCACAGTCTCAACTTTAAATGGAAACTAAAGTATGATAGATACCTGAAATATCTAAAAACATACAATCAGATTAGAAACAAATTGAATGTAACAAACCTTCAGTTTTGTTCCACTGCAACACAGAGCTTTCAATAGTGATTAATAACAGCAATTCCCCTATAATCTGAACTACATGTAGACTTGAAGTCAGTCAAAAAACACTTGAAGTTCATAGTTATTTGTATTTGTTTAATTAAGCTTTGAACACATCAGCTTTTGAGGACATGAGCAAAATGGCTCAGAACTAAACAGGATGAAATGGATTCATACAACATGCACACAATGGGTGGATAAATAGTATATATACTATATATAGTAATATATAGTGGAACTACGGTTCACGTACGGCAGCTAGTAGGAACATGGTCAAAGCAAAATTACTTTTATATTTAGGCCTAAATTTTGATGTACATTCAGTCTTGACAGGACACTGTTAAAGTTAGAGGAAGCGGACATACTTGTTTTGCTTTGCTTTGTTTGATGCCAGTTCAGCTCACTAATACAGTGTTTTAGCATTGGAACGTTTTCCCATTGTGCTGACATTAACCAAAACCTTCTCCGACCTTTGTCGCTAGTCTTCGGGTTAAATATAAACATTTCCTTTTTATTCGGTCTCCTTTGCTTGACCTCTACATTATGTTCAGTATTTTTTTGTTTTGTGAACCTCTGTACTTCTTTGCCCATTAATCATTATAATTTATGTATAAACCACGTACAAAACGCACTCGAAAGCAAAATCTTCTTCCTGCTATTTGCGAATGACCTTTATCATATATGTGTCATAAGAGTAGGCTACTAGTGGATATAGTCTACTACGCTGTACAGTGGTTGCGCGGTATATATTACAAGAGTAATTGGCAAAGAAGTCTACAAAATGTATAATTGTACATTAGGCAGCTAAATGTGTTTGAAATAAAAATAATAATAATAAATTTAAAAGTATCTCAATGGTTAGTAATTTTCTTACCTGTTATTGGTAACGCGTCTGAGCCGCTCGTATTGATTCGACCTCCCGCAGACACAAGTTTAGTTCACGCGTCCCAGAGCAGTGAACGATTGTACGTTATCGATAGAGAACTCCACCCTCGCCTCAGTCCCACTTTCTTCCTGTTTCGTTTCACTTTATAATGAAAGATAATCGAATAACTGGTAACTATTTTAGATTGAAAAAATGGTTATTATCAGCTAAATGGTAACTACAGTGCTGGGTCACTGCGGTCAAACCGTCACCACCCTCAAATCGATCAAGTCGTCCATAATTAAATTTGCCATTTGCGCTACATAACACGGTAGTAGCGGTTGGGCGGAAGAAGCAATCGGCTGGGTATGTAGTTCTTTCCAGGGCTTCTTATCTTTTCGGGTATATTTTCGTTGTATCTTAAGATGCTGGTAATTTATGCAGCCTATTTATACGATCAGGTAGCTGTCGCATGACTATTCATCTAACACAGCTGTTTTCGTATATCTTTGGTATATCTATCCAAGGCTCGGTAACCGTAGAAAATACAGAGGGGTGCACTTGCAATCCATTGAAATTAATTGTAGGCACAGTTTCATAGTCAGACCAACCTACTTTCACATTTTGTCATTTGGCAGATACTCTCATCCAGAGTATCTTAAAATCCCGTAACCTAGTAACCAACTTCCCGTATACTAGTAACCTCCCATAAACTAGTAAACATTTTCTTGTTCAGTCTCATTTGAGAAAATATGTTTAGTAAATTATTTTTCTGGACCTCTGTACTTCTTTGAACATCAATCATAAATGTATTTGTAAAATAAAATTCCTACTCAAAATACAAGATGCTCAATTTTAAGTATTGGCCTAATCCAACTGTAAAACAAAATCAAAAGCAAACTGTCCTCTCTCCTGTAGTCTGCTCCCCAGTGTAATACAAATGACTGATCGTTTCTGTCATTTCTTTAAGTTTTGCGCTTGTGTCTCTAACACAACATGACAATCATATATGAATCACATCCACCCAGGATGACTTCCCAGCATGAATTTTCAATAATAGCGCTGTTAACAGACATTATGATATCAACAAGAACAGAATAACGAGGACACCAGTGATGACGCCTATTACTTGCTTCATTTGTAGATAATTAGGGGGAAATATTGCTGTGTTTATAGCATTGATGTCTTGTTCTAATATCTTGCCATCTGTTGTCAGGTGTATTATATATGTGTGTATTATATAATGTTATTTAATTTTATAGTGTCTAGAATTTGCACTACACAAATAAATTCAATCAGTCTGTAGGTGTTTGGTGTATGTCACAATATAGTTATAAAGGTTGTTGGGTTCATTTCCATGCAATTTTCAAACTAACAGCCATACATGCCTTAGGAATAGTTTATTTCTTCTTGAGAGTATTTATTCTAAAGCTGAACACTTTGATGTAAACATAAGGTAATTGAAATGTAACATGGTTATGAAATGATTTAGTGTAGCCAATTACACCTACAAATATACTAATATGCTTGTTAAATGCAGGCATATTTTAGCATGTTGTCCACCAATAATGTGCATAATTAGTTAATTCTATTGATCTGTTTGATTATTTATTCACTTTTAAAGACTTTTTAACTGTCCTAACGATCACTAGGGGGCTGGCTGATGATGAACTTAGCTGGATTGCCAAAGAAGTTTAAAGGTGTCAGAAAACAAACTAGCAGTATAACAGTTATGCTCTTTACATATTTCTGTACAATTGTATGAAAAGGGACTTTTGCATCACTTCAGCTGTTGAGAAGATTTGTCAACATTCTCATTATTTTTCATTTTGTTAAACTGCAGCCCATTCAGTTCTACTTCTGTCGTTCGAGCTCAGACATGTTCCACTTGATTTGTTCTCATAGCTCTGGCTGCCCGACAAAGTACAAAGTAACTTCACATTCATTCATAATATTGGCTATATTTTTCCATTAATGTCTCCATCTTAAATGGTGTAAGTGTTCTTTGTTTCTTCAGTGGTCACACAGAGAGGGAGGTGTAAGAGAGACTGCATTTATGAGCGCTTTCTCTCAGTTGTGGGTTGAACTCAATAAATCAGATTAGGATTTGTAAACATTTTAAAAAAAACTTACTAATTGTTGTTATCATGTAAACATGGACCTCAGAAATTACACCATGGATTAAAAAATTCAAGTATAGTTTTGTGGTCCTGGACTGAGACCTAAAAGGTTCATAACAAATCCTGAATAATGACACTGAAATCAACATTGGCAAATAAACATACCCACCGAGTTCTCTACATGGAGCTTGTCTTTCCAAATCTTTTTCAGTTAGCAGACAGATAAATTCTGCTGTCCCCATATAGATGTACCCCATCTACAGCAAAACAACAATCTTAAGTATCTTATTTTCCTTAATGTGACTCCTTAATAGATGTAGTTGTAGACCGCTTTCACCCTTACATTTGCTTACTGGTTCTCACATACCAAGATAAATGCAAATGCAAATAATGAAGAATTGGAGGAAAAAAAAAACCCAGATAACCTGTGTGGACTCCAAACAAAACTGTGACTGGAAAAACAAGAAAAAATGCATTGGAGAAATGCTGAGCCTGAAAAACCAGCTGGGTTGTTTTTGTTTCCATGCCTACTTGTCTACAACTACTCTGGTTCTAACTGCTTTCAATGCCAAAAAAGATTGCTAGTAACAGTGCACAATAGGGGAATGAGAGTATACCAAAATAGAAGAGCGGTAAGGAGGTTAACATTTACCACACACGGAGACGTCAATGGGACAATGAGCTTGGCTGTTTTGAGCACTTTTCTGACTTTGTTTGTATAGCTACAGTATAGGTGTTAAGAACCAGCCATCTGCCATATTTACAACAAAATTGCCTGGGAATGCTGAAATTTAGAGAGCATGGCTAAAATGCTTGTGTATAAGTGAATGTAGGGATTCATCACTTAGTATTTACTGGCAGAGATGCATATACATAGATTTAATTAATACTGCTGGAAGAGCAAACCCCCCCATACAAATATTCTATGAAACAAAACATTCTGTGTTGTTTATCTTTAATCCTGTGACTAGTTTCTTGAACAAACCAAGTTCTTGATATTAATTCCAAATATCAGTATGTTTGCAACTCCTAATATCTACACACTACCATAAAAGATTTTGGCTAAATTACTTTCTTCAAAACATGTTGAACATACAGTGTACTAATTCCAAATACAGTGCCACCGTGCCACCAAATCCTTCCACAATCCTGTTAAACAGCAAGCTTACAATACTGTCTTGTCCCGTGTCAGTCCTGCATCTCTGATTCTTAACATTTCTCAGTAGGCATGGACATAAGTTCAACAGACCTCTTGCTCTCAGTCTTTTTAATCAGAAGAACAAAATTACTAACTTCCCAAGAATTGCCATTTCCTTTTGCATGAAATATATGGTTATACATTAACTTATTTCTCCTAGAGACAACATATTGAAAAGAATATAATAGATTTGTTAGAACGTAAGAACATATTATGAGAACAGGCCCAACTAAGCTCGCCATTATAATTAAAGAGTATCCAAAACTGCATCAAGTCTGGACTTGAACACAGCAAGGGTCTCTGCCTCAACTACATGACCTGGCAACCTATTCCATGTATTGATAACTCTTTGTGTAAAATAATACTTCCTTATATCAGTGCAGAACTTACTCTTAACTAGTTTCCATTTATGTCCCCTTGTTTTACAGACTGAACCCACCCTAAAAAATGTATTGTAGTTAACCTTATTGAGTCCTTTTATAAATTTAAAAACCTCTATTAAATCACCCCTAAGTCCCCTCTCACTAAGTCTAAATAGGCTAAGTAACTTGAGTCTTTCCTTGTAGCTTTTATATTTCATGACAGGAACTAATTTAATTGCCCTTCTTTGAACTTTTTCTAGAACCTCAATATCTATCTTATAGTGCAGTGCCCAGAACTGCACACAATATTCCAAGTGAGGTGTGACTAAAGCATTGTATACTTTCAATATAACCTCCTTAGATTCATAATCAATACTTTTGGCTATATATCCAAGCATCCTGTTGGCTTTTTTTACTGCTACAGCACACTGCCTAGATCCTGTTAAGCTTGGGTCAACTATTACTCCCAAGTCTTTTTTCCAATTGAGCACATTCTAGTTTTTTCCCCCCATGTAGTCTTGTCTAAGGTTCTTATTGCCCACATGCAAGACTTTACATTTAGCTTAATTGAATGTCATCTGCCAGGTATCTGCCCACTTTTGGATGCTGTTTAGGTCTTCCTGTATTACCTTAGTTGATTCTATACTGTTGGCTAGACCCCCTAGTTTTGTATCATCTGCAAATTTTACTATTTTACTACTAACCTCTGCATCGAGATCATTTATGTATATAAGGAATAGCAAAGGCCCCAACACCAATGCCTGCGGGACTCCACTTTGTACAGGACCCTGCTCTGATACAGTTCCTCCCACAGTTACAGTCTGCTTTCTACTAGACAGCCAGATAATATTGTTCATCATCTGACAAAAGTCATCGAGAATTCTGAAGCATTCAGTATAATATCATCAGCACAATGGCATCAGCACTTTATGATTGAATGCATACTCCAATAAAGTATGGGCAACATCTGCTTCTTTCTGGAATGTTTCGCGCTTTCCTCACATAGGGTACACCTTAATTAAGAAGGCTGGGTAAATAATGTAGTTTACACTATTGTCAATGAAAACCTTCAGCTGCATTCAAAAATATTATATAACAGTGGATATTCTGTAACTGCAAATATCCAAGAACATAGACATTTGTTCTGCATTTTAAATGTGAGTCTTACAAATAAATTTATCTTTGAAAATTATTTCAAAGATTTCTTTTGAATTCTGTTGATTCCAAACACCAAAAGAAAACATCCACACTGAATGCTAGTAAATATGAATTTGAAATATAAATCATATTTTAGCACTTGAAAATAACTAAGGTTACATTTATTGTTGCAGTGACAGTTTGTTATGGTCTCAGGCCTGTATGAATTGTAGATGTACAAGTTTAAACAGCCCTTCATGACAGAGCTGCCCTGACAGGAAGTCATCACAGATGGCAGTTCCTCTCCCTCTCCTCAGGAACATATGAAATCCTTTGTATCCTGTCTCAGCCTTCAGAATTAGCTTAAAGCTTATCTCCTCTTCCCCAGACCAGCAAAATTGTTTTCCCCCACATCTGTGGAAAGGTGTCCCAGCAGGAAACGCCAGAGGGAGGGAGAGAGATGTTCGTTGCTGGGGCGCGGTGGGAAGGTGAGGGTTGGTGCTAGTGCACATTGTCCTAATCTGAGTCTTCATGGCGGGGTCTGAGGCACTGGCCAAGCTTGCGGCGCAGACGGGCCTTAAGCTCTAAACCTCGTTGCACATTTGTGTTGGTGTACTCCTGGGCCTTCAGTTTGGCATAGTAGTCTGAGAACTTGTTAAAGAGGATGGAGATGGGCATACCATTTAGAATGATGCCGAATGAGATGCAGCCAAATGCCACCACTCGACCCAGGAATGACACGGGCACCACGTCACCATAACCCACTGTGGAGATACTCACCTACAGGGAGGAAGGTTCAGTTAATGTCAAATCATATTTAACGCTAAAGCAAAAGAACAATGCAGACAGCAATGACTCACCACCAAAGAATCAAACTCAGACAAACCTGTTTGAATTCAGCATACTGATTCTTGAGTCTACTTATTCAATAAACCTGTTAGTTATGATGAGGTAAAAGTCTAGAACACTTCATGATGACTTTTCAAAATGAATGGCAACAATAAAAATGTCAAAAATAAAATATCCTTATATCCTAATTTATCCTCATATCTTACGTATCTTAAACTAGTCAAGTTCACAGTGTGCGTAAGTCTGTTTAGAATCTTTCTTTGTTACACAAAAATTTAACTTCTCATCCAGTTGACTTAAAGATCCTTATTCTTCTTTCTGTAAAAGCTCTTCTTATATGTATCTGTCACAAATATATATGTTTTTTTTTCAGATCTAGCCAGATTTGTTGCCAGATTTGCAATCCCTCTTAACTTCAGTATTTGAACGGATATAGTTTCAATAAGGCCGACACTTCAAAGGTGTCTGTAAGAAAGGGCAATACATCTATGTATAGATACACACATGCGCGCACACAGATAAGGAAGCAAAATACAAGTGTGTTAGTATGTTAGTTATGTTTACAGTACATCAAACACAGGTAAAATAGAAGGGAATCAATCAAACTTTTCCATACATATAAGATGACTGTACACGAGATCCATTACATAAAATCAAGCTTGATTTTCTACCAATGTCTAGTGTTAAAGTACTTAATCCTCTGGCAGATTTTAAGTATGTTAATCTGGATGTTAAGTATTTAATCTAAATTCAACAATAAGGGACAACACATAAGATATTCAGAACAGAAGACATAAACAACTGAAATTACGAGGGATTACATTACAAGGTATGGATATTGCATTAAACCATCCAACAAAGGACAAGAAATATTAACGATTAACCAATATAACCATTGTTAGCATCACGGAAGGCTAGTTCAAGATCATATGATGGACTCCCCCTGGTGGTTCATTGTGTTGTGCAGTGTCATCATCAGGTCAAGGGCTGCAAATTTGGCTACAAAGAGCCATTTTGAATTCATATTATTATATTTCTTTCAATTATTGTTATTGTTATTGTCTTGGAAAATTACAGACCATTTAAATAATGTCAAATCATGAATGAGACAGGACTACAAATGCAAGCACTTTATTGTGTTGTAAGGGGATGTATTCACTGCTGACCAAGTTAAAACAAAAAGGAAACCAGATTTTGTAGGGTACTCACAGCAGCCCACCACCAGGCATCAGGTATGCTGCTGAAGGGGGTGCCAGCAACATCATGCTCCACGGAGTGTAGTAGGGCAGAAAAGGTGAAGATGCCCATGGTGATGAACAGAAACAGGCAGCACACTTGCTGATAGCACTGGCGAATGGTGAACCCAAAAGCCCGCATGCCAGTTGAGTGTCGAGCCAGTTTAAGGATACGAAAAATGCGCATGAGCTTGACTATTTTGAGCACTTTGCTGACTTTGCTGACGCGTGCCATGGTCTGCAAGTCCTCCTGAACACTGAGGTCCTCCTGGTTGGCAAAGGCCTCGAAGATGAGCTGGACGAAGTAGGGCATTACGGCCACCAGGTCCACAAAGTTGAGGGCACTCTTGAGGAAGTGTTTGATGTTGCAAGTGGTGAACAAGCGTAGAAAGTACTCAAAGGTAAAGAAGAGGATGGAGAGGATCTCTATGCATTCCATGTAAGTCTTGCCATGGACAGTGCTTGTTTTCAGCTCCTTGACTGTGTTAAGCGTCATTGCAACAATCGAGATAAGCACAAAGAGACTAGAAAAGACAGCAAAGGCTTTAGCTGAAATTGAGGAGTAAGGGTTTTCCATTAGGTCCCACAGGGCCTTCCTGAACCCACCCAAGTACATGGTTTTGAAGCCATCCTCATTATAATGGGGCTCAATCTCTGCCATCAGCTCCCTTTCTACTTTCAGATAGTCCTTCACCTCATCCACCTTCTCCTCAAACAGAATGCGGCAACAACGCTGGGTCTGTTTAATACTAAGCCCCCAATAGTCCATCTCCTCCTCAAAGTTAATGGGACACAGCTCTTCCATCACCCACAACACACCACTCCGGTAGAAGTGGAAAATATACTGAAAAAGGAAAGGATCGCGGTCGAAAAAGAACTCGTTGGTGAGCACTGAGTAGTCATCACACAGAGTCAGTTGCTGTACACGATCATTGCAGAGTGCCAAATTCCCAATCCGGGTGTTAGGGTATCGGATTGCTATGTGCTTAGCAATGCGGAAGACCCTGCCCCCCACATTGATATTGATCACATTTGATAGTCTTGATGAGGAGTTCTTTTCGGTCTCTTCTCCCTTGGGCTCCCCTGCACATGGGGCAGGGCTATCCAGGTTGTCCATTGAATTCCATGGCTTGACAGAGCTGTCCTGTGAGAAGGGGAAGGCGGTCTTTTCCTCCTCGATGCTATGTGAGAAAGAGTCTCCAAGCTTAAGGCTGCCAAACAAGGTTGAACGTCTCTTTTTCAGCTTCTTGCAGTTTCTCTGAGGTGGATCCATATTAACAATTCTTCAGAACAGAAAGCAAGGAAAAAGGGGCAAAAAATAGGGCCACAAAATAGAAATTGTTGACTATAATTGATCTGTGTTCTCCCATCCAAATGCCTACCTCTCTGCAGCCTGTTCAAGGTGAGCCCAGCCAGTCTGCAGAGCTACAGGGAGTCTCCTTCACCTTCCCCTCTCTTGTAAAGAGTGCCATGGCAGGGAGAGCAGAAAGACTTTTGACTCAGCATGCCAGAAGATCAAAAGAACGATTCCCTTCTCCACCTCTGTGGTTTAATCTTAGTGTCCTTCCGTCTGTCAGTTATAAATAAAGTCTGTGAGGATTAGTCCAAAGTTGATTTAAGGATTTTGTCCTAGAGGTACAGTGGAGTAACAACAGGCCATTACAAATCGCTAACACTATCCAAGTATAAATCCTTTGCTCACAATCACATTGAATTCATGCCTGCACACAATTTGCTAAACTAATTCTAATTTTACCAATAAAAATCCAATTGGTTTCAATTTTCTATAAGACTGCCATCCCAGAGTTAAGTTTTTCAATAAGACACTGAAATGTTGTTTCTAACCTTGCAATCCTTAACCACAACATAGACTGCATCATCTCCATCATTTGTATAATATAGAACTGTATGTTTTCACTGAGGTATACTGCAGTTGGAAGGGAAAAAAGGCATATAAACACCAACACAATCAAATACCTAATAAAAATGTCTGAATACCTAAACCCATTATTCATAATATTATTTACTGCTTTAAACAGCCTTATGAATCACACACCTGAGGGGAATGATCAGAGAACAATAATTTTTATTGCATACAATTTCAAGATTTAAATCCCATCAACAAATTCAATGAGATAAGAATGTCTAAAGTCAAGGTCAATAATGAAAAACATTTCTCAACAACACACAAACCTAAAAAATGAAATAGAACATCTTTTCAAAAATATGTATACACCATTTTTCAAGAACTTATACATTCAGTAGTTTCACGTACCTTTTCATTTGCTTTTAATCAATACTTAATTTATGATCATTTTACTAGCTTTACATATCTCACACTAGCATGTTTCTGGTGACAGGTATTCTTAAATAAAGATAGGACAGTACTTTCCTGCTTGATAAATCATGGTCAAGCTCATCATACCAACCTGTGAAGACAGCTTACAGAGTCAAAATAAATAATAATCAGAAATAATACTAATATCAGAAAACATATGCATGGCACTGTTCAGACCCACGAAAAGCAGCTAAAGGAGGCAACAGAATGATTTAACTGTCTTAAAAGAGCTGAGTGCTAAAGGTCCCCTCTTGTTCTTGCCAAGGCAATGCCTCAGAAAAAAAAAACACAAGGAGCATGACAGATGCATACTTCATGACTTCTGTTCATCTGTGTTTGATATATAGCTCAGCATGCTAAGGTATCTCATTACACAAAGATGGGTTTGAAATCTGTACAGGAGAAGCCACTGAATGATAACACAGCATGAATTTTGTCAAGTTTTTATCACTGAAAGCTGCCTACTGTAGCTTGAATGTGGTGATGAGAGGCAACCAGAGCTCACAGACAACGTTCAAAATAACATCAAGGAAGTGCAACAAATATTTAGTGTCAGTTTTCAAGTCATAGGTACTTGATCAAAGTCACACCCCAGAAATCACAGTGATAGACTGTGACCTAGAGGTCACAGTGAAGCCAGTGATTCCGCTGATTCATCACCCAAACATGAAAGTGAAAAAGGCAGGGTGACAAGACATCAGTCAGCATACTGGAAGATTGAACCGTGTCTCTGTCCTTGCCACACCGCCAGCCCCACAACAGGAAGGAGACTGAAAAGATAGAGCTGGGCCATGGTGGTTTGATCGCCTTTGACTCTTAGACGGGAATGCTTGGCTCAGTCTGAGTCTACATCCACCTTTATCAGTGTGTCCTGAGGAAGCAGATTACAGATCACAATTTAAGCTTGTTAAGGACAAGTAGAGCTGAGCTGAAGGACAGCTTAATGAACAACAGACCTTTACTATAGGATATGATGAAAACTGACACCAGTACAAAAATCTGTCTTTATAGATTGAAATTATGAATGAGTAATACTAACCTTGTGGGGACAAGTCTCAGAGATTCCAACAGGTACAAGGGGGTCCTGGGATTCTTTTAGGGAGAGATCACCCTGAACAGTGAGGGTGGGAGATGTGCTGCACTCCCCTCTCCACCACCACAGAACCAGCCCAGCTAGAATCACACTCAACACCACTGCACACATGGAATAGGGACAGTTTAGCACTCTAGAACTCTACAGATTTACTTTCCTGGAGGCCACATGAACACAAACACACACATGCATCCACACACACAAACACACACACCAAACATAATATAATAAGGTACAATATATTTTTTAACATAAACACATGGCGCAAAGAGGTGTGTTTTACCACTAATTCCATTTTAATCAGTAGTCAGACAGCTGGTGTAACAAGTGCCAACAGGGCCAAACCCACCTATGAGTGAAAGAATCCCTGCAGAAGTAGTATCAGGAAGGACTGGTGTCTGTACCGGGTCTGTCAGGTTATGGTCTAGAACAGAAAGGAAAATGTTGTGCCAGTAAAAAGATGAATAAATAATGACTATCAAGTCAATCCAACCATTTGTTATTCACTTTATATAATTTGATGCTTTTCAAGAATTCAGACAGTTTTTCCCCCGAGGATCTTTTCACATCTCAAGTCTTACCTCAGTCTAGCTCTTTAAGAAATAGCTCTTTAAATGATAAAGCTTTATGTGAACTGTCGTCAAATGTACAAACCACATTGTGCAACGTAACATAAGAATTAATTAGAAGCTATTATGTAAAAGCTAACTGTAATTAATCATAATGGTTTGATTGCATCCAAACATACACACCCACACACCAAACATAATATAACAAGGTACAATGCTATTATAACATAAACACAAGGCACAAAAGGTACTTGTTGCTACAAAATTAATTTTAATCAGTAATCACACAGGTAGTGTAAAAAGTGGCAACAGGACCAAACCCACCAGTGAGTGAAGGGATACCTGCAGAGGTAGTATCATGAAGGACTGGTGCCTGTACTGGGTCTATCAGGTTATGGTCCAGAGCAGAGAGGAAAATGTCATGTCAGTAAAAAGAGTAATAAGAAATAAAAATGACTCAAGTCAAACCAGCAATTTATTATGTACTTCACATAATTTGATGCTTTTCAAGAATTCAAGAAGACACCATTTTTCCCTGAGGGTCTTTTCAGGTCTCAAGTTTCATCTCAGTCTAGCTCTTTAAGTAATAGCTATTTAAATTATAAAGCTTTGTGTGAACTGTCCTCAAATGAACAAACCAGGTTACACAACGCAACATAAGAATTAATTAAAAGCTAATATGTAAAAGCTAACAAGTTATTCAGTAACAGCTCGCTATAGCTAACCATAGTACTTTGCACGGTCTCCTGCCCTTTGTTTCATTGAAACCTGGCTCAGCGGATCCACCCCCGACAGTGGATTGCATCTGCAGGGTTTCCATCTACGAGCGGATCATGTAATGGAGCTATCAGGGAAAACGAAAGGCGGCGGAATTTGCTTCTACACAGTGTTGTGCATGAACGCCTTAAAAGAGCGCGTTCATTGAACGTGCTCATTTTTTCAGTGAACGGTGAACTTGAACGTATCCATTTGCAACTAAAGAACGTGAACTTGAGCTCGTTCAGGTTTGCGCGAGATTTGGAATCCTTGGGTGTGTTAAAGTTACTGCTTGATGAATGCCGTTATTCCATACTTCCATACTCATTATTACATACTGAGACATTTTTATTAGTGCAACTCATCAGCTTGACAGCTCGCAACCAACTGCCCATATCCCGCATAACAATCACTGCGCATGTAGATGTACACATAAAATAGTCCCTGGACAATACCCTTGTATGACAGGGTACATGGTGCACTGTAAACACTGGCTAGCAGAAACATGCAATGGGTAGGAGGAGATTCTACTGAAAAAGATAAGCTCAGAGCAGCTCATTTAAAAAATGGAAGAAATGAACTGGGACTGTGAACTTGTTCAAAATTCAAAATTGTGAACTATGAACATGAACTTGTTCATTTTAATCTGTGTGAACTGAACTTTGAGCTAGCTCTTGTGAAGTGTGTACTTGCACAACACTGCTTCTACATCAATGAAGGTTGGTGTACAGATGTCACAGTGCTAAGTAAATACTGCAGCCCGAACTTGGAGACATTGTTCATAAACTGCAAGCCATTTTATTCACCGCGTGAGTTTTCTTCCTTCATCCTGGTCGGTGTTTACATCCCACCCCAGGGCAGCATGAGTGACGCACTGCAAACCCTGGCCAACCAGATAAACGGTTTGGAAAAAAACACACAGACGCACTTTTCATAATCCATGGGGACTTTAACAGAGCAAAATTAAACCACAAACCACCAAAATATAGACAGCTAATTAATTGTCCCACCAGGGATAATAACACACTGGACCACTGCTACACAATTCTTAAAGATGCATATCGCTCTGTTCCCCAGGCAGCTTTGGGGCATTCTGATCGCTGCTTGGTCCATCTTATTCCAACCTACAGGCAGACACTAAAATCTACAAAGCCTGTGGTCAAAACAGTGAAGAAATGGACCAGTGAGGCAAAGCAGGAACTGCAAGACTGCTTTGACTGCACTGATTGGAGTGTTTCTGAAGCTGCAACTGGCATCCTGGACGAACTGACTGACACTGTGACATCTTACATAACCTTTTGTGAAGACATGTGTGTGCCAACCAAGACCTTCTGCACATACAACAATAACAATCACAATTCACAGCCAGACTAAGACAACTCCATCTGGCCAAGGAGGATGCCTACAGAAGTGGGGATAGATCCCTGTACAAGCAGGCCTGCAAGACATCACAAACTACAGAAGACCATCCCCCCCTGCTGAGGCAAACAAAGACCTGGCTGACAACCTGAATGTCTTCTACTGAAGGTTTGAAAGGGACAAATTCACACCCCTCACCCACTCCAGCCCAACGACATTAGCCCCCATCACACCTCTAGCAACCCCATACCCTCCGCTCCTGATACTCAGGCTGCACTCAAGATATGTGAGGAGGATGTGAGCCGGCTCTTCCAGAGAGAAAACCAGGAGAGGGTCTAGACGGTGTCTCCTCCTCGTGTCTTAAAGCCTGTGCTGACCAACTGGCTCCAATCTTCATACAGATCTTAAACAGATCCCTGGAGCTGTGTGAAGTCCCCTCCTGCTTCAAACGCTCCACCATCATCCCTGTCCCCAAGAAACTCTCCATGACAGGACTGAATGACTATAGGCCTGTCGCTCTGACGTCTGTGGTCATAAAGTCCTTTGAATGACTGGTTTTGGCCCACCTGAAGAACGTCACAGGACACGTGCTGGACCCCCTGCTGTTTGCCTACCGGACAAACAGGTGGTGGATGACGCAGTCAACATGGGACTGCACTACATCCTGCAACACCTTGACTGCCCAGAGACATACGCAAGGATCCTGTTTGTGGAATTCAGCTCGGCGTTCAACAACATCAATTCAGAAATCCTCTCCTCCAAACTCTCCCAGCTCACTGTATCCCCCGCCATCTGTCAGTAAATCACCAGTTTCCTTACAGGCAGGAAACAGCAGGTGAGGCTGGGGGAAGTCACTTCTGGCATACAGACAGTCAGCACTGGAGCTCCCCAAGGATGTGTCCTCTCCCCACTGCTCTTCTCCCTCTGCACCTCCAAGGGCCCAGCTGTTAAACTCCTGAAGTTTGCAGATGACACTATGGTCATTGGACTCATCCAAGATGGAGACGAGTCTGCATATCGGCGGGAGGTTGAACGGCTGGTGCTCTGGTGCACTCAGAACAACGCTCAAGAATGTGGAGATGACAGTGGACTTTAAGAGACACCCCTCAGCACTGCTCCCCCTCACAACATCCAGTAGCCCTGTGTCAACCATGGAGACCTTCACGTTTCTGGGAAACTACCATTTCCCAAGATCTGAAGTGGGAGACCAACATCAACTCCATCCTCAAAAAGGCCCAGCAAAGGATGTACTTTCTGCAGCAACTGAGGAAGTATGGTCTGCCACAGGAGCTGTTGAGCCAGTTCTACACCGCAGTCATTGAATCCGTCCTGTGCACATCCATCACGGTCTGGTTCGGAGCAGCCACAAATCAAGATAGGAATAGACTGCAGTGAACAGTAAGGACAGCAGAAAAAATCATTGGTGCTCCTCTGCCCACCCTCCAGGACTTGTACTCTTCAAGAACCAGGAATCGGACAGGGAAAATCATTACAGATTCCTCACACCCTGGACACAACCTTTTTCAACTCCTCCCCTCCGGCAGGCGCTACAGAACCCTGTACACCAAAATGACCAGATACAGGAGCAGCTTCTTTCCTCATGCCATCACCCTCATAAACAGCTGACCAGTATCATCTGCTATGCCATTATTGTTGCTTGCACCACCACACACACTTGCACTTTATGTATATTTTTTGTCTTTTATGTATATTTTTTTGTCTTTTATATTATCTGTATATTTGTATATTTTTTGTCTTTTATATTATCTCTATATTGCTTGTATATTGTGTATTTTGTCTGTAAATAAGATGTACATCGTCTGTATATTGTCTGTGCTGCTGAGAGACACCAACGGCCAGAACCTAATTCCTTGTGTGTGCTAACATACTTGGCCAATAAATCTGATCTTGATTCTGACTCTGATAAGACAGATGCAATCAAAGCATAAGTAAAATTTCACTGTTACACAATATTTAAAGTTATAAAGAACACAGTTACAGAAATGGTACAGTAATTGTGAATGTTGCTTTCATTATAAATATTACATGAATTACGAACGTATCATTTATACATAAGATAAACTGACATTTTTGTTGTCCCTCTGAAATCCTCATACATATATGAAGCAAATTACTTAACCACAAAGCCATATCTAGTTTCTGCTGCCCCTCTGTGGTAAGACTGAAGAATGGCATCAAAAAAACATCAAAGGATTACATTCAGTTTAAGACAACAAAAATTTCTCCACTGAGCCATGAATAGTGTCCAGCCCTCAAAAGTTGCACAAGAAATGATGGTGGGTGCAATTTTGAGTCAGCGAGAATAAAAAGGATCAATTAAGAATAATAATTGTATACCTACTACCACCTACAAGATATTCAATTTAAAAATCATACATTAATGTTTATTATAAATTGTATTGTAAATTATAATGTAAATTGTAATTATAAATTGTAATGTAAAACATTTGTCCCAGGGGAACCAACACAACAAGAGTCCCATAAAAACACACTCAAACAGTGCCACACTCACCATCATCAGCAAGGTCAGCAGGGGACTCACAGGAGAAATGGGGCGTCTGAGAGCTAGTGAAGAGCCTGGGCACACACCGATTCGGACACAGCTGCCTAGAACGGCCACATACTCCATGGCCTGCCAGCACCAAGAAGACCCCAAGCAAAAACAAAGACAACATAAAAAAAACTAATGGCCAAGAGTCACATTCCAATTTACTCTCTTTGTAAACTAAAAACAAAAAAATCCAGTTGTAACACAAGAAATAAATCCATTTATTTACAGGCCTAAACAGGTCAGGTCATACCCTGTGGCTGAAGGACAGAATGGACAAGCACTAGGCCACCAGTGGCAGCACTGTTGGATAGGAGGACCCTGAAGAGGCTGCCATTGTGCTTGTCTGCACTGCACAGTGAGTGTGTGTCTTCATCACTCCAGAACACACGGTCCTAAGAAAGAACAGAGGGTTAACACACTGCATCTCAGAGGAAATGTAGTAGTAAGGTTATTTGTGAACGATGCATTGCTGGTGGGGAAAAAGGCATCATAAATATTTGACTTATTAAGAGAACTGAGTTGGGGGGCTGCTGAGTGGCTCAGTTGGCAAGATGCTCATCTTGAGTGCAGGCTAAACCCTACAGTCCAGATTCAATCTCAGCCATGGCGTCAGCCAGCAATGACCAGGTGCCTGAGGAGAAACAAATTGGCTTCATTCTCTCTCAGGCACCCTGCAATTGGTTATATGTCTGCGATTTGCTTGGATAATATCAGTGAAATAGCGCCTAAGGACCAATGAGCACAAACTTCATTGTGCAGCACTGTATAATGGCATGAGAACAGTGCAAAAAAGCCACTGGCCAAATGTGAGTGTATCAGATAATTCCATTCCTGCATCAGCACTCCTGCACGAGCACAACGGTTGTTGTGGTGAGACGAGCCAACATACAACATGCATCTGGCAATTCCTGAACTGTATTGCAAAAGGGGGACAAAGCATTGAATACTTTAAAAAGAAGTGTTCGGCAGTGTGGATTCACATCTATACCTCAAATACTGCTAGTCCGAAAGGTCTGTCCAGATATCCATTGGATTCCACCACTACTTTGCGATGCTGTCCATCCAGCCCGACCCGTGAGATGGTGCGCAGCCCAGAGTCGGCCCAGTATACCAGCTGACGAGGCATGTCTGTAAACGGGATGGTGTAGTTAATGCGTGGTTTCTTACATATGAAACAGGCCATCTGGGTCACTTGAACCAGCACATAATCAGCAAGGGCAAGCATTTCTAACATACACAGACTCTCTGCTTGCATGGCTAAAATCAAAAATGGTAAACAAGGCTTCTTTGAAACCTAGCGTAAGAGGCAGTCCAGTGCAGTGCACTGTTTGATGTGCATCTGGAAGAAAGAGGAAGGACAGCATTGTCCACTGTATATTATAGAAATAACCATCTTTCCAGATAATTCAGATGTCAATACTCACCGAGGGAGATGGCAACTGGACTGTGTATAGCAGAGGTGACCAGTGCCACTCTGTCTTGCCCATCCAGACTAGCCCGTTCAATTCTTGCAGAGCTGCCACTGTCCGCCCAGAACAGAAACCTGGAGAAATGTTGCCGTATGGTCTGCAGCAGTTCACGTGGGTATGACATGTCTTATGTAACAGCCTCTGCCAGCAGAGTACCTTAAGCCTCAGTGAACTACCTTACCCCATCAAAGGCTCCACAGCCACACCAGTTGGCTTAAACAGCCCACCAATTAGGAGACGCTGCTTAGAGCCATTCAGTAGTGCCACATTGACAGATCGGGTGTTGGCATCAGTCCAGTAAAGAAGCCCATGGATCCAATCCACAGTCAAGCCCAGAGGGCCACCAAGACCAGCCAGCACCAACACAGGCTCCTGAATGCTGTCATCTAAGGAGATCCTGAGACATGCAGGTTAAATTTTTCCAGTCAAAAGACAAAAAAATTACACATGAAGCAATGGGCTTGTGAGACTAACGCCATGATTTTACTAGCTCAGATTGTACCTCAATGCACCTGCTGTTTCTGTCATGTTGATATTACCTCCTGATATACCTCAGTGCAGACTCAGAAAGTGTTTCTCAGCTCACTGTTTAATATGTTACCTGTGGACTCGTGGACTGAAGTGGACGAAGTGGAAATGCTGTAGATGTGTTTATAAACTGTAACCTATGTAAGTCACTCTGGATAAGAGCATCTGCTAAATGACAATACTGGAATGTAATACTGAAACTGTGAACTGAGAAATCAGGATAATTTTGTTCAAACACTGTGACACATGGCCCTCTTATATAAACAGTGCAGCAGAGAAAGCCCTTTGCATTTTGCTAGAGAAAACACAAAGGCTCACTTTGAATGGATCAAAGCCAACACAGTGCTGGGTACCCTTAAATGCGGCCAGTGTGGATACAACATGAGGTACAAGTGAAGGGGCTGTGCAAGCAAGGCAATTCAAGACCAGAGAGAGAAATAACATTGAAAATTATATGGAAGACTTGGAGTAAAATGCAGGTGTTATCTGAAGTGTGTACCTGTAAATTGCGCCCTGTTCTGAATTTCCCCAGTAAACAGTGCGGTTTGCAGTCAGAACAGCAAGAGGGCCAGTTCCCCCAAGAGCCCCTGACATCTCCCTGTACTCCAATCCAGCAGTGTCTATCCGCCGCAGCCCTTCTGAGCTGCTGAACACTAACAGAGCCGTCTCGCCTGTAAAAGCAAAAACATTCCTCACTGTCACTCCTGACTAATGCTGAAAGACCATCTTATTAAATGCACAGAAACTGGCATCAACACTAAATATAAATTTCTCATCAAGACTCAATTTAGAGTTTTAATGGCCAGGCAGTATAGATAGCCTTGGCTCAGCACTTTTGTTTATCAAGTTTCATACTCTCATACTCAATTATACCTTGCTCTTTTGCACCAAAATATGGCACATGTTAACAAGCAGACACTGTCCTTACCTCCAGCCCTGCACTCGCCTGTCCTTGGGCTCTTCAGGTATCCTGCTTCACAGTCACATATGAAGCTTCCATTGGCATGGACACACAGCTGACTGCACACATCAATGTCGAGGCACTCATCGATTTCTGGGATAAATGACAGTCAGATGCTTTTACACCAAACACCATACACGGAGTGCTGTGATGGAAAAAGCATGGTACAATGTTTATGAGTTTCTGTTTTAAATATCAGTTCTCTTAATGGGACTCTCACGGCTTACGTGAATCTCAATGTGGTAGAGAGCACAGATCATCCGTGCCACTCACTCTCGCACTGTGTGTCCCGAACCAGCCTCATTCCACTGGGACACTTGCAAATGAAGCCGAGGGGCAGGTCCACGCATTCATGAGAGCAGCCACCCTTGTTCTCCAGGCACTCGTCACGATCTGCAACAGGGGGACATTCTGCTTAAGCTCCACTACAGCAACATCACTGCATTGCCTCTGCAGCAAAACTGAGCAGCTCAAGGCAGTCTGGGGTGAAGAATAGGGGATATAGCCAAGGGGAGGTACAGGCATACTGCTATGCCATGGCCTCTTCAATCAGATGCTAAGGCAAAAAACATCTGAAGACTGCTACTTGATCATGACCTGGTAAATCTGTCAACAATTGTTTTAAGTGGATAATCTGTCCACTCAAAAGAGTATAAGGTAATGTTAAAGAGCTATGTGTCTTTGGTGTCCTCCAGAATCATTGCTCAGATATAGCAGAGAACATATATTAACAACTCGGCTCCAGGATCAGGCATACGAGGTGTTAAAGGGATGAAGAGAAAGTGATGGATATCTGCAGTGACTTACCGCAGTCCTCTTCATCGCTCCCATCAGCACAGTCCTGGGAATGATCACACCTCCAGGAATGAGGGATGCACTGGCCACTCCCACACCTAAACTCTGACCTGTGACAGGAGGGGAGAGCAGGCTGGGGCAACCCACACACTTTGGCAAGTTCATCCGCCCCATCGGGGCAGTCAGGGGTGCCATCACACAGACTGGTTTTAGGCAAACAGCTCCGTGAGGGGATGCAGTAGAAGGAGTCTGCAGCACAGTTCTGACAGGTGTCCTCGTCACTTCCATCTTCACAGTCATCCCTGCCGTCACAGCGGAAGCTAAGCGATACACATCTCCCATTCCCACATGCAAACTCGTCCCGCTTGCACTTGGTCACACCTTAAAGGACAGAACCCAGAGAAGATTTGAATTATCACTGCTGTCTACTTGCAGAAGCATTTATGTGATGATGAAATTCTTACAAGATGTGGCTGGCCTGGGAACACGTTGCAAACACTGAAACTTTAGATTCTTCAAAAATACATTATTCATTAATCCCAGTTTCATTATCGTATTTAGAAGTAAGCCACATCCTGGACTTTTTTATTTAAGGTGAGCCACGGTCAGTAATCAGTGGGCTTTTCAATTCATACCGCAAGTGTCCTCCAGTTCATCTGATCCATCGCTGCAGTCAGCTGTACCATCACAGAGCGCACTCTGAGCTATGCAGCTGCCATCCTCACAGACAAACCCTGAGCACATCCTTTCCCCTGACACACATGACATGGAGACAATCAGTATTGACAAAAACATTGGGATATTCCAATGCAGACAGCTATCATAATGAAAGGAACATGTTCAGTTTTATCATCAGGCCATTTAGGATCTTATGTACAGGGTACTGTGTACATCAATTGTGTACACAATTACAACATGCAATGTCTATACATTTACCAGCAGATAGTTATGGCCTCACCCTCAACACGCTACAGAAATGAATATTGTTCATACAACAGAACCTGTTGTCACTGAACACCCCCTTCTGTGAACCAAGAACATCCTTCGGTGGACACTCACAGCAGTGGGCCTCATCACTCCCATCATCACAGTCTCTATCCCCGTCACATTCCCAGATACATGGGATGCACCTTCCACTGGCACAAGAGAACTGGGACTTCTCACATGTCCGTGTGGTACCACTTCCTGACAGAGGGGAAAATAGTAAGACTTTAGAAACATTCCATGCCCCGGTGAAATCCCTGACTAATGACTATGACTTAATTATAACCTAAACTGGACCCGATTATGCACTGCATGATGGGTATCAAAGGTGATTTTAATCCTTTCCCTGGAATGTGTAGCAGCTCGCTAGCCAAGACATTGCAAATGATTCTGGTATAACTAGAATTTCAAACTACTTGTTGGAGCTAGGTTTTGGCAATCAGCTTCGAAAAATGTGTAAGAAAGTTAGAAAAACAATGCACCTTTAATTTAAACCTAATGTTACATGCCTACGTAGGTAGTTAGGTAGCTAATTTATATATTATTAGATTTGTTGTATGATTAGACTAGAGTTATTATTTCCAGCACTGCAAGCAAGGCAGAGTAAAGGTCACGATGATCTTATCCACCACATAAGAACATGTGAAAACAAGTAATCCAAGGCCATCAAATGAAGTTCACAACTGTTAGCTACTGCCACTTCTGCTCACTACATAGAATAGCTATCGATTTTGGTCACAACAACACAGTGCTCACATCGGCAGTGAAAATCTTCCAAAAGTCAAACTTCAAAGACCGAGTTAAGACCCATACTCTCAGCATTGTGGACTGTGTTACAGGCAAGTACGTGCACAGATAAGACTTTATTGGCATATGCCATAAAAAGTAATTTCTAGCTATACTACCGACATCTATTCCATTCATTATGGTACGTTTAAAACATGTAGAGGGCGGTTCTATAATTGTCAGCTCTCTTGACCAATTATATACACTTTAGAGACTTGAGAAAGACACGCTACGCATTTCGATCCAATCACACAAATTGTGGGACGTCACTACATGCACGCTTGTCTCTACATTTGAAATTGGTAGCGAGCCAGCAATCTGTAATAGCAAACTAACTAAAATCGCACGACACAAATTCCACTGCAAGCTAAAAATCACGTATACCAAATAAACACCAATGACTCAATTTATCTTACCTAAAATGCAAGGCAATGTTTGCAAATTAACGAAGAGAATGAGAGTCCCAAGGAGTCTCATGCTTTAACGTCCTCTGCTCTGTCAGTGTGGGGCCGGCGCTTGTAGTGACGTAACTCAAGTACAAGTAAGGACAAAGATGGCGAACACATTCAAGATATGCCACTCCAATATTTTTCAGTGTCAGTCTTCGTAAGGGGAAAGTGAAGGACACAGTGAACATTCTGGCGACGTTTACAAAAGTTGAAAGAATATTTTTCCTTTGTAAAAACTGATGTATGCATTATTCATTTATTCTTGTGCATAGAAACTGGGCGCTGTTGACTACAATTATGAATGTAACTTGGACATTTTAGTAAATGACATTGTTAGGATACTGTCAATTACCAAAAATTACCAGAACTGTACACATTTAATCTAACACCTCCATGAAACTCACAGTTTTAATGCAGTTCTTATTCTGGCTATATTCTTTACAACAAAAACCTTATCACTGACATGACTTCTTTGTGTTACATATTCTGTCTTTGCTTACAGTTGTGGGTTTCTCCTACTCAGAAACTTGTAAACATGTATCTAAAATCTGACAACATACATTTGTCATCAACAAACCTTTTGCAAATTGTTCACAGGTACCAACAAACACAGGGATAACAGACAACAGTGTTATCTGTTAAAGTAACTGGTTGGGATTGCTGAATGTTAATGTCACAGCCATTTGAAATGCATAGTTGTTAAGCCCCATAGTATTCAAAAACTCTGCTGACTTACAAAAACGGATCATAAGGTGATAATTTCAGTACAATTATTGTATAATCATGCAACAGATGTGTTTCTGTAGTATAAGTTCTATCACGTTCTTTCATTTTATGTCACTAGCTATAATCTTTGTTCCTGTCATTGGCACTGTTTATCCTGAGGCTGTTTAATACTATAATATTTACTCCATTGTATGATATCAATAACTTGTTATAACATTTGGCCATTGATATATTTTCTTTTAAGGTAATAAGTGCTATAAGTCTAAGTCTAGCTAGCTAACAACTGACAAGCTGAAATTATATATATAAAATCTTATATTTTTTATTTATTTTTGGGAAAGAAATTCATAAATAGGCATCAGCTTCACTATTTACATTTGTCTAAGGAACAAATTTCAAGTATTTAAGCATAAGTCTTTACATCAAAATGTACTTGAATGCATTTTTCCCATTGTCTTAATCAGGTGTGTCCAAACTTTCAACTGGAACTGTGTAGAGAGAGAAAGACAGGGGAGGAGAGGGAGAGAGAGAGAGAGAGAGAGAGAGAGAGAGAGAGAGAGAGAGAGAAATTTTGAGATGAGTGAAAAGCATGTCTGACACCCCTGCTGGTTGTTTGGCAGAACAATGTAAATACTGTATATGACAATGAATATATTGCAAAGATGCCCACTCCTTGTAATGGAGGTGCCCAGCTCAGATGTTTAATGTTCAATTGAATCACTTAAGGAAATGAGTCAATCCATTACAGCCTTAACTGAGGCTATTTAACCACTTCTGCCCAGTCCTGATCATGTTAAACATTCAGAAAGCACAGGAAAATGGAGGTTAGTACTTAAGGATTACAATCAGACATCAGGAAGTATATATATATATATATATATATATACATATATATATATATATATATATATATATATATATATATATATATATATACTAGTGCTTTCTTTGTAAATGTGCAGTTTGCAAAGGGATTTGTGTCATATACCTGCATCGGCATCACTATTGCATGTTGTTCTGCTGATGCCTATGACAAGAACTTGCATATTGTATGATAAGAAATTATATATTTTTTGACTTACATCAGTCTTTATAAGATATTAGATAATGAGGTGATATTATTGTAGAACTAACTGTGGTAGGGAATTAATTAACCTAGGAGATAGTTAGATTTCCAGACTGAAAGATCCCAGTTGGGAATTTAGCAAAGACTAGGAGCCCCCATGAGTGCAATGGGATTCTTAAACTCCAGAGTCAGGACCTTGGTTTAATGCTTTATCTGAAAAACTCCATCCCCTACAGCAGTGTTGGTGTCACTGCACTGGTGGTTGTTTCCTGAAGGTGAAGGAAAACCAGCCACTAACACCACTTCCAGCAACAACCTGGTGTTCCCAAAAGGATTCCCACCCAAGTACCAACACCGCTTAGCTTCAGCCATCAGGCAGGAGAAAGTAACATATTTTTTATAGTCCTTTATCAACTAAAGCATGATGATACTTTCACCAAACTAAATCGAGCGTTTATGTAAGTGTATTAAAGAAAGTGATGAACAGTTTTCAGTTGCAAGCACCGCTTTAATTCAGGGATTCATGATTATACCTACATCCATTTTAAAAAATATTCACAGTAAAAAAAACCCCAGTCAAAATAAGTCAATAAGGATATTATGCTTTATTAATACCATTTGACAGGAAAACAGGAAAAAGGCAAAGAACAGAACCTAAGTGCCATCTGCAAGTTGCCAAGGAAATCAGGCTTGGTGGCCAGCCGTATTGTTCTGAGATGCAATTGTTGAAACAAGAGAGTGATGACACAAGCAAGTCCGTCAAACGTTTCTTCTTCTTCAGAGGTACGGCTGGTCTGTAGACAGTGGAAGTTCCTCGGCAGGTGGTCCTGGTACAACTGGACACTTTTCAGCCACTGCTGGAGCTTGACTATTGGGGTAAAATCCAGAGACAAAAATTATATGAACTGAAAAACACAATATGGACAGATGTAAAATTACATGCTGTGTAGCATGTATCTTTTAAACAATCATACACTAAAAGCATGTGTTTGAGCATTACTCCTTTCATGATGCCTTAATGCACAGATAGAACATTCCAACCCTCAGGGTCTGGAATGCTTCTGATTTTATACTTAAAGCTAGTCCAGGGGTCGGCAACCTTTACAATCTAAAGAGCCATTTTTGGCCAGAAAGAAAAAAAATGTCTGTCTGGAGCCGCAAAAAATATTTGAGCCCTTTAAATGCAGATACCACAGCCTATTAGTCTAAATTAGCCTATCAACATTAATAATAGGTCTAAACGAGCATTCATTCATATGTTTTACCACAAGGTGGCTGCGGTAGCCTATTTATTATTTGGTACTTTAACTTTGCATTTCCTACGTTTACAAACATTGCTGCGCGTGAGCACTAGCCGGTGGCAGAAAGCCACCAGGCAGTAACCAGTACCAGCAGAAAATTGACCATTCTCGACAGTGTCTTTTATTATCATAATGTAATCTTACATTTTATCATTTTTTACATGATCTATTAGCTGTATATTAAATAATATCTGTCTAATGATTCTGTGCGCAAACAATTAAAAAAAAATCTAAAGGTAACGTTTCCGATTCGGGGAAAACCATATGATTCTGTGGGGAAACAGTAGGCTAGTAATGCTACCTAGCGTTAGCAGCAAGGTAGCAGTTTAGCCACATATCAAAGGATCCCCAGTAATAGTAATAGCGAAGAGTAGTGCTGTCAGGCAGTGGTGTACTGGCAATCGGGCATACCGGGACAAATCCCGGTGGGCCGCTGCATCGGCGGGCCAGTGGACCGTCAAAAAAATCCATTAAGTGTTTACCGGCCCTCTCTGTGTGCCTGTCATCTGATGAAATGGTTCAACTGGGAGGACTGAGAAATGAACGTTCATTTCAGTAACAAGATTCCTTAATTTCGTGGATGCTTTCACTGTTAAGGGATGTTGCACAGCAGTTTTCAATGACACACATTCGTAAGTATCCTTTACTTTGACACTAACAAAGTCACGTCACGATTAGTTCAAACAGAGCTTAGTTGCGTAAGCTTACCAACAACGCGCTCATCTAACCTAAGTAAAATATTGCATTGTCACCGCTGTTTTTTTAATTAACGCTAAATAAAACGAGACAAGTTTTCAATGTTAGCTGTAAGCAAGCAAGCTAACTAGCTGGCTACCTAGCGGGTTAAAGGGAACTTCAGGACCGCTGATGTCCAAGTTGTACCTACCTAGCTAGGTAGCTGCATTAAATGCGATGATATAAAACTTGCTACGTGACGTATATTCAGAAGAATATAATCGTTTGTAAAGTCCATGCACATTAACTAATTAAGAGGTAATCCCAGTTGTAGACAGAACTTGAGAATCGTAGCCAAATATACTTTAATTCCCAAGCCCCCGGGAGCCACTGGAGAGGGGCTAAAGAGCCGCGGGTTGCCGACCCCTGAGCTAGTTACATTACATTACTTCATTTAGCAGACGCTCTTACCCAGAGCGACTTTCTAAATTAGTGCATCACTGTGCTAAGAGTAGTTACCGCAAAGTATTACAAGAGGTCAGTAAGATACAAAGTTAAGTGCTAGGCTAGTGTAGAGCTAGTAGTGATGAACTAATGCAGGCTTAGAGGCACAGGTGACTTCATTATCTAGAACCATATTCTAGTCTGCCTGAGACATATTGTACCTTCTGAGCAGCATTTAATCCATGTGAACCAGCATAAGCTTACACACACAGTACAAACCTACCTCCCGGCTGCCAGTGCCTTCTGAGAGGACATCACTATCGTTGGCGGAACCGCTTCCCTGCGGCCATCTCTTTGACAGTAATAATTGTGGGAGAACTTGTGGCTAGGTCCAACCGGAAGTTTCGGTGGTGGCTGAGTCCTACACAGCAATTTGGTAAATTAAGGAATGATAATGAATTCAAACTATTGCACAACTACACAACTTTCTATTGCACCTGTGTCATTGATACAACAGTCATCTTGGCCATGTATAGCCTATTCATTGTCATATTTGCTGCCTCTTTCGAATAAAGACAAGTGCAGTGCTTTACGACTTGAATTTCATTTGCTTGCTAACTAGACAGTTGACAATATAAACTTACCTCTTGGCAATCTCACCATAACGCAGTTGAAGCTTTGCCTGAAGATCATGCTGTAATAAAGGTAAAGCTAGTTACCCAAGGAGGTCATCGATTAGGACATGAGAAATCTAGTGCGATGGGCCTTTGCATGCGTTCTCTCGTCAGCTGAATGCAGCTAGTCAACTAAAATATGCTACCAATTTTGATATACTGCGCGTTGTCAACATAAGATCGGAAAGTGGACTCGTTCAACGCTGTTTAGCTGGCTAACTAGCTTGCTGGTAATGACATTAAGTTAGAAATACAGTAGTGTCAACAGGCTCGGTATTTCATATGACTACTTTGCTAAAGCTATCTGCATAGCTTGTACAATGATAGTACATATATGAAAAGTAGATTTAATTAATGAATATATTTACCCCCGATAAGTAGTTTCGGATTCTCTGAATTATTTTTGTAGCGGTCGCCATTGCTATGTCGTCAAGGACAATATCCCAGCATCCACAGAGACTGACAACGTTAGGTGACCCCCAGTTGCTGCAAAATCTTTTGTCAAGGGATGTATTAATCCACTGCAACGGTGAATCATACAAATACTTTCATTTCTTCATTTATGTGCTTATATCTATACAGGCGGTTCGTTCTGTAATTTTAAACACAATCTAGCTACTTTCTACACGCTTCCGCTTAGAGTTTCACGGAAGCGGAAATAGCTTCTTTGCAGTAAGGGGGGTGTGTTTGTAGTGTAACATTTCAATTTAACATGTTATTTTTCATACAGTTATTTATTTATAGATAAATTATAAATATTTAGATTGCTGAAGTGTGATAAAATTGTTTTTTAATTAAATGAGTTCGTGTATTTAATGCCCGACACGCCACGTGACTTCCTTTCCGCTTCAAGCCGCCATCATGGACGCCAGTCGCGTGCAACCCATCAAGCTCGCCAGAGTAAGAATTTTGGTTATTTGCTGATTTTGATTTGTAAGGTACAACCTTATGAACTGCTAAATCCATACCAAATCTTCCGATTTTGTTTCTGAGCCCATTCGTTCGCTACAAAACTGACAGTTAATTTGTGAACCTCGCCATGTGAACTCAACAGTAAAAGGGCCGCTTCTTTCCGCTAGCTTACCATCTACCGAACGTTAGCTGACTGGCAAGAAAAATAAAAATGAATATGTTTGAAACATGGCGCTGACTGGAGTATTAGCCAACATGATCGCTGTAGAGATGTTAAAGTAATAGCCAATAACCCACTCCACAAATACTTTATTTCATGAGAAATGAAATGGTTGTATAGTCTGCCGTTTTAGAATTATACTGTCAAATGTCCACATAGGGTTTGCTGAGCATCAGCTGTGGGAACTATTCAGCTTATCCGAGTGTTGAATTGAAAGTCAGATTTCGCATGAATGGTAAACAGGGTTGAAAATTAGACCAGCTGTCTAGAATACGCGCTGCTTTAGCCAGGCTGCCATGCTTGACTAATGGGTAGGAAAGCATTCAGCTGAGGGCCTTCAAATTCTATGTGAACCCCACTAGTGTTACCCTTGTATACAACTTACGTTATGATGCTTGATATATTTGTGTCCGTGGAGAAGCTGGGCAGTACTTTTCACGGAAGAACAAAGCGCAAACGTTCAAAAGAAACCTCAATTTATTTTAAAAACAAATTAATTTTAAAAACCATCAAACGAAACCAACCTGAGAAAAGTCAGCTGAAAAACATGAGCCTTCTGCTCTCCAGCCACACACCCGTATTTAATACGCCTTCACCCAAGCAGGTGTGGTTCATTAAACAATGGGCTGATTCGCATAAACACAGACGATTATCACCTGACAATTAAACAAATAACTTGTATGGAATGGATTTTTTCTGTGAGTTAAGTTATTTACAAGGTTGGAAGTGGAAGACTTATCTTTAAACAATTATCAAGGGACAATTTAACAAAGTTTTGGTGAAAATTCTCTTCACAGTATGAATGTAAAGTTGGCTGTTAAGGTAATATTTTGTTTTCCTACAGGTCACCAAAGTTCTCGGAAGAACAGGCTCCCAGGGCCAGTGTACACAGGTATAGGTTTGGAATGGGTTTATACTGACATTCACGTGTGTGGTTTAAGCTGTGCTTGAAGGACAGTTTTGAAATGTCTGAAATGCTTCAGTGTAGTTTTCTTCCTTTGTCCACAGGTCAGAGTGGAGTTCATGGATGACAGCAACCGATCAATTATCCGCAACGTCAAGGGCCCGGTTCGAGAGGGCGATGTGTTGACCCTTCTAGAGTCTGAGAGAGAAGCCAGGAGGCTGCGCTAGGAAGCAAGGTAAATAATTAGATCTTAAACTCACGTCCTGCACTGTAGTGATCATGTCTTACGTTAAAATATATTTAAGAGAATTGTCTTGACAGATAAACCAAGTTATTTTACTTTAATTCAAATTAAACTGCCAATAATATACTTGGAAAACACCTACTGTGCAGCACTGAACTGCTTGCACAACACCTCATCTAGTTAAGATTCCATGGAGAGCACATGCAGATTCCCTGGTACCAGTATGACTGGAAATTTTGAATAAAGACTCAGCAGAAGGAAATATGCTTTTTGGCATTTGATAAACCTGCATTTAGAGCTTTTTTAGCCCTTGTGGTAAACGTGAATGAGCCTGATTTCCACAGTCTTATCTCTAACCTGTTCATGGGATGCTTAATTTTTTTTATTCCATTTTTTTCCTGCAGCTCTACAGGGGGAAGAAATGGAAATATGGTCTGCAGTGAAGACAGTTCTGCAATGTTTCAAAAGCCAATGTGTACAGTTTGACAATAAAAATGATTGGAAATGAACTGTGTTTTTATGTACTGTGCATGTGCATCTTTATGAAGAAAACAATTTGATATGTTCAACTCTATTCAGTGTTTGCAGTTGTACAGATATGTACTTAAATGGGAGAACTTGGTATTCAGTCCTGCTACTTTATCATACAGGTATTCTTTCCCCAGATTTCATCTCATCTTGTCTCGGCTGTAAGACAACCCAGGGTGTACTTGTGAAGTACGTATATCAACTGGAAGTCCCCTTGAATGCTAGAAACTGGCACTACCTTCAACATCTGGTGAAAACGTCCAGTATCTTAGAAATATATTTTGAGGAGTCAATTTAATACTAGTACCTTGTCAGATTTAGTGGTGGAGATACTAAAATCAAATGTGCAGTGTAACCATCAAGACTGTAGTGGCCGCTTGGCTACCTATACAAAATCTGGAATACATACACATTTATTCATTTGGCAGACGCTTTTATCCAAAGCGACTTACAAGTTTGGTACAATACAACACAAGCAAAAAACCATACAGCGTCGACAATATTAGAAGTACTGCATGACAAAGTTCCAAAGGTTGGCCAGCCAAGGTACAAACTAGCAGGTAAAGCTAACCAGTGCATTAAACCATTAGATTTTTTTATTTATAGTTTAGTAGGAGATGTTTTAGTCATGAGAAGTTCCCTTAGGGGGGTAGTGTTTCAGGTGCTCAAGGTGAAGAGCTGTGTCTTCAGATGTTTCTTGAAGACAGAGGGACTCAGCAGAACGCATGAAGTGTGGAAGTTCATTCCACCGTTGGGGGACAATAGAGAAAGTCCTGGAAAGTGATTTTGCGATGGGACCACCAGGTGTCGTTCGGTAGCAGAGCATAGTGGTCGGGAGGGAACATAGGGTTGCAAATGACTTACAGGTTGACACTCATTTGAGTAGTTAGCTGATAAACATTACATAGCTAATGTACTGGCTATAAACACAAGTTAGGTAATTAAAAAGTGATTTTGCTATGGCTGCTAAGTATTTAGTGTAGACTTAGACAATACCTGTTACGTAAGTTGTTCCCCTCTAATTTAGAACATCAGTGATTCACAGTGGCATCAGTCATCACAATAGGTCTTTATATTTTACAACAATATTATGTTACAAGGTTTCAATTAATGTTTTTGGAACAATTGTAAAATAATTATAAAATACGTTTTATACTTTTGTTCGTGGGTTCATGCATATTTCACAAAAACTCAAATGGCCATCAAACCATTTAAGCTGAAGATAAATGTGTAAATGAAAAATGTTTCTTGTAAGAGAAATGGAAGTTTCATTACTAAAAAAATGATGTCAGACAATATCCAATATGGTTGCCATGTCATGTGATCTATTAATGTGATACTTGTTCTTTGAGAATGCTCCCCACTCAATGATAGTCGTATCAAGTTCATGTAAATTTGAACTGGCAATCTGAGTAAAGAAGAAAATGCTGTGGATCACAGCAGCAGTGCTTCTTCACACATTGCCACAATTTAATCATTGGGAGTACTTCACAATTCATGTAGATGAAATTTCAATCTAATATGATCATGTCAGAAATGTGAGGAATTTGTTCATTAGAGAAAAATATTCAAATTATTATATTATGATGAAGAAAATACAACTGAGCTAAGATCATTTAAATGTTTTTTTTTTTTTGCAAAATGGCCAGGGAGAGCAAGGTGGTGTTTTCATCTGATAAAACGCATAAAATCTAGACCCAAGAAAAGAAAAATGCAAGCAAATTTAATATCAGATTACTCTATGGATAAACCTGTTAGTAAATTTTAAAAAGAGACTAATCCTTACAACATCAGGAAAATCAGGTCCTACCTATCTGAGTATGCTGCACAGCTCCTTGTCCAGGCACTGGTCATGTCAAGATTTGACTACTGCAATGCTCTTTTGGCCGGCCTACCTGCATGCACTATTAAACCTCTGCCATTGATATAGAACGTGGCTGCACGTCTGGTTTTCAATCAACCAAAAAGGGCTCATGTTACACCTCTCTTGGTCTCACTGCACTGGGTCCCTGCAGCTGCCCATATCATGTTCACGGCCTTGATGCTCGCGTACAGGGTGACCAACAAAACTGCACCTACCTACCCGAACTCACTGCTGCAACCCTATGTTCCCTTCTGACTGTTACGCTCTGCCACCGAACAGCGCTGGGTGGTCCCGTCACATCATGGCGTAAAATTACTATCCAGGACTTTCTCCACCATTGTCCCCCGATGGTGGAATGAACTTCCACACCTCATCCATTCTGCTGAGTCCCTCTCTGTCTTCAAGAAACATCTAAAGACACAGCTCTTCCGCTCCCACCTGAGCACTTGAAACACTTCCCCTCTAAAGGAACTTCTCATGACTACAACATCTCCTACTAAACTATAAAATAAAATTTAAAAAAAAATCTAATGGCTTAATGCACTTGTTAGCTTTACCTGCTAGTTTGTACCTTGCCTGGCCAACCTTTGGAACTTTGTCATGCAGAGCTTCTAATATTGTTGACACTGTATGGTTTTTTGCTTGTGTTGTATTGTACCTCACTTGTAAGTCGCTTTGGATAAAAGCGTCTGCCAAATGAATAAATGTAAATAAAATCATGTTTTGTTACACTGCACCTTCCTCATATTTAGTGGGAACACTGTTCTTATATTTTGCTCAGCACAGTATGGTCTATGATGCCAAGCCCCACATAGAAATGAACTGATAAAGTTCATTATGCAAGTACACATTAAGGCATGAATTTCTTCATGTTCACCTGAAGAGATCATTTCAATTTTTGTTTGTCTCACAAATAATATGTCATCCTGTAAGTAAATAAATGTTTATTTTTTTAACAATAAAAATAGAAACATGATTATATAGTTTTTAAACAGTGCAGAATTACATTTAAGATTTTTGGCATTAAGCATTTTGGAAACAAAATATTTCTTGGAAGCAGAACAAGCCCTTAGTCATTACCAATAAGTGTACACAAACAGTTTGTTCAACTGTACACTGTCCTGTAACGTCAATGGAATAATAAACCTGGCAGAACCAAACTAGATCTTTCAAAAATGAAATGTATATAATAAAACTACTGATTTGAGCATGTGTACATGTGTGAACATATCAGTCTTTCCATACAGCTTTTCCAGATTTCAGCTGAGATAAATTTCGGGTTAGATGAGTATAATACATTAGTACAGTATGTTATAATACAAATATAATGTATCAATGACATATCATATCTTTGTGTCTGACGTTAAATGGGAATATATGAAATACATGTTCAATCATATAAATACATATTTGGTATAGAAAATGTGAAATTTCCAGTAGAGCTAGTTCCACGTTCCTTCAGCTTGTATCCAGTTATATTTGTTCCTCCATTCAGAGATGTAACATCACTCTGTTGGCCATGTCTTTTGAGGGCTGGAGGGACTTCTTGGGAGTGCCTTAGGTGTCACCTGATAAATCAGAATTTACATAATTGTCATAACTAACAAATGTGTTAAGCAGAATGTCTGTGTACGGATTCATGTACTACTGCATATGCAATAACATTTCCTGTTTGATATATTAACTTAAAACATAAAGAATGAAAGCAGTGAATCGCAGTAACATCACATGCAGTTCAGGTTTCTTCCAGTACTAAGTCATTGTGAAATATGCTCTAGGTGTCACTGTTGTCACATTTTACAACATAAAAAACAATGGCTTTCTGAATCCTGCAAACATGTACAACACCCTCAACATAACTTGGGGAGGGGTGGGTCTGTAAAAAGAGACACTAATATATTACCCTCCTATTTGTGTGTCAATACCTTGGGGCTGAGGAACTCCTGGGTCCTGCTCAATATAGGCCTACTTATGACCTGCTTTCAGTCTAACAAATGCCTGACGATGTCTTTCTTGAAAAAAAATATGAGCGCATAGTTTAAAAAAGAGCTGAATAACATCAGAGCCTTTGAAAGCCAGACAACTCACAGCTGTTTGAGTCTTGGAGTAGTTCATGTGGGCGTAGAGCAGCACAGCAATGTCATTATGGGAGGCCTCCAGGGCAATAGAAAGAGCATTACTACCATCCTAAAGAAGACAGGGAGGAAAGAAAGGGAGGAACAGGTCATTCATTCACTGATGAGGACTTATTGCTGAAATGGCTGCGGTTTAATTCTAACAGCACAATTCCTGGCAGTGACCAGTGGTGTAGATCACACAATACCAAACTATGACTCAAACCCTGCCCGCTATAAAAAGGGTTAATCCATTGCCCTTTCTCACAGTCCTGTTGAAGTAACTGCAGCCAATAGTTGCTGTGTTTCAAAACTGTTCCAAATTGTTTCCCACCCCCACCCTCACTGTCCAGCTGTGTCTGTGTCTGAAACCCAATCCACAAATTCTTAATGGCTGTTAAACATCTGCAGCAGCCTATGAGCAAGTATTGGGAGTATACTTTCTTCTGTCTGTTCTGCATTCACGTCATCTGACAGTTTTAATGTGATTTTTTATTCTATGCCATATTTATGTAAATAGCACAGCATGAAATGTCATCAAATTATGTCAGACTGAAACGCTGACAAATAGTTCAGAAATAGCAATCCCCCTCTATTTCTTTTGAAATATCACCAAACAATCCTGTACTCACACTTTAGTCAGTGCCAAAGCAATGTTCTGAACTTGGAACAAAACCAAAAGAAAGAATCCACAAGAGAAATATAAATCAAAGGGATATTTGATCTTTCAAATGTATGTAGCGTTCCACATTTCAACAAGAGCTCACTTACTCTCCAGAAATGTGACTTCTCACAATAATTTTCCCATTAGACCCACAGGCCTTACTTGGGTAATACATAAACCCTCTGGCTTGTGATCATATATCTAATTCTCCAACTCCTGGAGGTTTTTCTTCTTAACTTTTGACTAATTTGAGCCTCTTTTCACTCATATTGTTCATTGAAAAAATGCAAGGTTCTATGTCACTTCTTTCTGATATATTCACATAGAATAGCCATTTCTTTTATCATTTTAAAATAGCATAGGGAATACTCTTACACAGAGCAAATACTAAAAAAGACATTTCAGGGTAATCTTATCCTGGTTTGACATTTATTAAATGTGATTAGTATTTTGGGTTTTTTTGGTCTGCTTAGTCTACTTCTTGTACAGTAGATATTGACACAACTTCACATGTAAAAGTATGGCCAATTTAATATGAAAAAAGACATAGGCTATAGTCAAGATGTTTTACTGACTATGGAGTGAAGTGTTAATAAAAAGTGTGGAAAATGCATGCAGTGTATGAAAGAGATGTACAACACTCACACAGTATATGAAAGAGATCTACAGTACTCACATTGTCCACGATGGAGATGTCACAACCTGGCTGCTCAAGGAGCAGGGAGACAATTTCAGTGCGGCCGTGCTCACTGGCACACATGAGTGCTGTGGAACCCTCATCATCCTGCACGTTGACATTAGCACCACAGTCCAGCAATGCGCGCACCATCTCCTGCTTCCCATGACTCACTGCCAGCATCAATGCCGTCTGCCCTGCCTATGCATAACCAACAGCCCAGTCAATATTACCAATCACATGGCACTGTCCCACCAAAAGATCACCCAGAGACTCGTAAGGAGACAACATTTCAGTAACTTTACAGAGTGAAAGTGTCTAGCACTGCAACCTTTTAGTGGTATATACTACACCAACAGATTAAGATGGGATGGTTGGACCTTAAATTGACCTGGTGCACTGAAAAGAACTTCCCTGCAGTGACACCCATTAACAAAAAATAATTTGATTTTAGACAATGCTGACCTTTCAGGCTGACAAGAAATTTGAGTCGCATGACATACAGTATTTGTACTTAAAAGCTATCAGTGCATTCAAGTGATGGGAATCCAAAAAACATGAAAAACACTGATAAAGGAACAAATTAAACAATTGACCTAACATTGAACGATTTGTTTCAAAAAACATTCATGTGACTCTTGAATGCCTCATGGTGGACTGCTCAGTTATCAGATCTTGCAAATTGACCTTCTTCTGTCCTGGGATTCAGTGTGATGACCAAAGATGAACTTTTTTGCAGGTATAATAAAAGGACTTGGTGAATCTTGTTCATTATCTGCGGTGCTGACAAAAGGTTTTTGTTATGGTCTCACCTGGCTGGCTTTGGCATTGACATTGCCCAGACTGAAAAGCTTCTTAATCACTTTCATGTCCTCTTCCTCCTTTACTGTGGCCAGTGCAGCCAGCATGATAGCTGTGTATCCAGCCTTGTTCTGCTGATCCACACAACAAAGACCTGTGCAGACCAGAGACACAAAGAGAAAACTAACTGAGGCCACGAGGAAAAACCTGCTTAAACCCATACATCTCGGAGACTATTCCAGCAGTGGACATCTCTTTGCCCATATTAGTTTGCATTGTCATAGTTGAAATTTGGTTTGATTCACACCAAAATCATGCTCTTAAGGGAACTGTAAACCACACTTTTGAGCGCTTAACGTGCTGCTCACATTATAAAAATCAAGTTGACTGCTTTCATATTTCCAAATATCCACTGGATATACCAACCCACTCTTTCTTACCAAAGTTTCTGTTACTTTTGGCACACTCCCCTGATACTATTTTAAGCTTTAGTCCCAATGTCCTTACATGCCCTCTACGCGGTATCGTGGCATGCTTCAGCACTGACCAGTGTCCAGCAGAAGCCCAACCACAGTGAAGTTGGAGTGTGAGACGCTGTAGTGTAGGGCAGTGTTGCCATTGCCGTCAGTCATGTTGACCACATGTTCCAGGAGTGCGGGAGACACCTCAGAGAAAGCCATCAGGTAATCCGATACACGAGAGGGCTGGGCTGTCTTTGCGCTGGACACGCGGAACCACTCCAGCTGCACAGTGTGAGTGCTGGAGAGCTGAGGGATAGAGCAGGAAATATACACACATTTGCACCACACTGTTGTTCCAACTTGCAATATCCGTAACTAAAAACTCACTCTCATGGTATTCATAGTAATAATTTGGCTCTATGTAGGAATATGCAGCTCAATTACAGATTCAGTGGCATTCTGTTATAGTGACATGGCACTTCCAGATTTAAAATAAGTATCCATTATTTGGATACATTATTTGAATTGTTGAGAATTTAATGAATGGGAAATTAGTTGAGCACATTCATGATTTAAGAGTCTGCTCATCTGAATTCAGTCATATAGACAGGAATGCTGGGTTACCCACCACTTCCTTACTCTTCAGGGCACTGGCATCATCATTGAGATGGTTCTTCAGAATGAGACAGGCCTCACGCATTTTCATACTCAGCTCAAACCTACAACACAAGAGTCAATTTCAAATTTCATCCAATCCTCTTTCAAATACAAAATTTCAGACTGAAAAAATTTACCTCACTGCACTTCAATATGATTTTCAGTATTTCTCTCACATGACATCAAGCGCAGTAGCGGCAGGTGAGCTGGAAACAGGGGAAGCCCAAACATTACCTTTAAATCTATCATTACTTTCAACCTGTTCCCCCTTATCCTCCTTGATTAACATTAAAACAAATAATTCACAGAATAATCAAACACCAATCGCGTAATTAGAATGAGTGATTATGCTCGCGAAACACTGCAGATTGTCTGAAATTTGTGTGCTATCGCTAAAGCTACAGCATGAGATTGTTTAATTAACAAGGATGGCAATTTGAATAATTAAGTGGCAAGTAATCCCAAAGCTCTCTCTTAAATGTTTCACATTATAGCTTTCTGGTGTTACAAAATTCAAATTACAAAACGGAGCTAAATTTAGTTAAATCGATTTAAATTACTGAGAATAAACCTTTAGGTTAGGTTGAGTGCAATGAACGATAACGTTTAGAACACAGCCCTCACAAAAACTGTGATGTGTCATGAGCATTTAATGTAATTTAAATCGATAAATGCCATCCTTGTTAATTAAACAATGTCTCGTTGTAGCTTTCGCAAGCACACAAACTACAGACAATCTGCATGCGCTGTTTTGTGAGCATAATAATTTTTTCTAATTACGCGATTGGTGTCGATTATTCTGTTAATTATTTGTTTTATTGTTAACCAAGGAGGACAAAGGGGAACAGGCTGAAATTAATGATTGATTTAAAGGTAATGTTCTGGCTTCCCCTGTTTCCAGCTCACCCGCCGCCACTGACCAAGCGCCATAAATTCAGATCAGGATGCTACAGCAGAGGAGCCTACTTTTCCTTCACTGTGTCCAGCTGCTCCTCAGCATCTTCATTTTCAGCTTCTGCTGGTTCCTCCAGATCGCTATCACTGTCTTCCAGATTGACGTTCCTCTCATCGTCAGAAGTGTCTTCCTGGGGTTCCTCTTCTCCCTCGCTGCTGTCAGAGCAACCCCCCGCCCCGCTGCCCTCTGAGGAGCTGCCATCTTCTTCTTCATCCTCTTCTTCACTGGAGGTCGACTCATACCTAAAGAAAGGTGCTTTCACTTTTTAGCGTCTTTAGGGATGAAGTTTTTTCTCAATGACTCCAAATTCTCCAGCAAAATGGACTGTGCTTTGACTTTCATGTCACAGGCAATGATACCAGATCACTGCACTTCCTGTAATGTGACTGTAAGTAAGACTTAAAGCAAAGCATCAGTGGCTGGAAGAAGACTGGAACATCTAGAGGTCACATGCCATTCTCTGGCTGCGTTAGAAATTCCAGATCACACTTTTGAAAACACACTCCCCCTTTTTAATATGGTCCACTGTTTACAACCAAGAATTGCTGAGCTGACACTACATTCAGATTTGCTACTGTGCAACATAAACTGACACTTTTAGGAAAGACTTCAATACATCGTTGCTTTAAATGGTTCGGTTTAGATTAGAGAAATTTTCACAGGGGGGACAACTTGGATAATAACTGTATAGACAGGCACAATCAAGGAATAACCATTACTGAAGAGAGGAAACATATATTTTATACATACACATATACACATAATGTACACATGAACCAGGATGGCACTGCAAAACTCACCCTCCATTAAGGATCCCTACAAACTGCAGGCTCTTCTTGCTGCCACTGCGAGGCTCACAGGGGCTACTCCCATCCTTCCTCTTCATGATGGACTTCAGCATGCCTGCAGTACAGCAGAATCACCACAGAGAGCACTGCGTGCTGGCTGCCTGTCTCCAGCAATGACTCATTTCTAGCAACACCCTTGAGCAAATATGCACTAAAAGCACAATTATAAAAGAAAATTTACTACTACACCAAGGTTGAAATCATTATTTCTGTGTACACATAACTGTGAAGAGAATGAGAATTGAAATGTCATATCATGTAGCTGGAATATGGTAACGCTACAGTATCAGTGACACACAGAACCAGTTAATACACTAGATGTAGCACTCACCAACAGCTGGACTGCAGGGCACGGTTTCCTCTTTACATCCTTCCTTTCCCTTAGTTACACTATCCACCCCTGCACCTGGAGCCACAGTGTATTCTGCAATGGTCATCTGTCTCCTCTTCAGTACAGGGATAGGGGGCTTCTGCTCTGCTACCTTCTCTGCTGCTCTCTCTTCATATGGATTCTCCCACTGGCTCCCCGTGCTTGTCATTGCTGCTGGCGCTGTTTTCCTGGTGCTCTTCTCAGGGTTGGTCTGGGTATACTGGTCACTCATGTGAGGTGTAAAGTTCTGGCCAACACCTGCATCTCTTACCTCTGGGCAACACCCCACTGCAACACTTTGTGTATTTTCACATTTCCCTAGACTCCCACCCACTGGGGTACTGACAGCAGAATCATCAGTTTCCACTTGAGCAGTGGCCGTCACTGGTTTGACAAGAACCCCCTTCTCCACCATAACCCTGGATTTCCTCTGCTCCTCCTGAGCTCGCAGCTCTTCCACCTCTTGATCGACCTGGCTGAGTCGGCTCTCGAGAACCTGTATCGTCTCCTGCTGGAACCTGATGGTGTCCTGCAGGGTATCGATCTCCCTCTCTGCCTCAGTCGTCAATCCAAGCAAAGACTCCATGACCCACACAGCAGCTTCCTTAGTCTCCACTCCAGCCTCCACTCCCACTTCAGACATAACTACCGCATCTGTACAGACACCTTTGTCGCACACGTCCACGGACGTGCCCACAGCTGCCTCCTTCATGACCTGACGATAGTAAAACACAGCTTCCTTAAGGGACCGGTCATCCCCCACAGCCACAGACTTTCTCTCCATCGCCACTTTTTGCACTGCTGCAACTTTCTCTGGTTGCTCCCCTTCTCTCTCGTCCTTGCCTCCCAGCTTCTCCGTCAGTCTTCTCAGCTCCACCAGCTTGCTGGGTCTTCCATGGCTAGGGGATGGAGAAGAGCGTCCTTGGCCATCTACCACCACCTCTCCTCCTGCAGGGTTGCTTGCGGTGGTGGGGGACTGCTGCCTGACCTCTGTCCCCCCAGCTGCAGTCCTCTCTCGCAGTTCCAGAAGCAGCCTGTCCTTCTCTGCACGCAGCTTGGCCACCTCCCTCTCCAAAGCGGGGACCCCCTTCACCCGTTCCTCCATGTCTTTGAGCTGCCTCAGGGCTGCCGCCATCTGTTCCCGCACAGTCTGGAGCTGCCCTGGCGGGACAGGGGCCAGCCCAGCGGTGGAGGCGCTTCCAGATGCCGGGGTGCTCCTGCCAGAGTTGTGAGGACTGGCTCTGACCCAGCTGGGGGAGGCCGATGATGGGTGTAACAGGTGGACATCCTGGGTCAAAGAGCTGGCAGGAGAGAGTTGGGAAGGGACAGGCGCGCTGGCAGCCTTTCCCGCTTCTCTGGGACATCCTTTGGGAGGGTCGGAAAGTGGGAAGGGTGAGCTGTGCTGCAGCTGCGTCTGCTCCTGCTGCAGGCGGCGGCTGGTCTCCAGCAGGGTCCTCTCCACTCTGGGGTTACGCACTGGCGGTGGCGGCGGCACCTTCAGCCCGGCAGAGAGCGGAGGGCTGAGAATAGGCACTGGTGAGAGAGGGTGCGACTCTGAAGGCGCTGAGGAGGTGCGGTTCCGTGGCGGAGGCAGGGGAGGCGCCCGACTGTCCTCACTGGCAGAAGAGGAGAGGGATTCCGTAGATGTCCAGCCACTGGTGCGCCCCCCTCCTCCTGGACTCCGCTGGGCGAGTTTGGTGGCCCGAGCTCCCCGTCGGGGGTTGATGGGGGCCCGACGGAAGTTATGGCCACTCTCAATCTCCTCCACATACTTAAGGAAGTCCAGGTCCAACTGGAAGCCATACGGAGTTTGGACAGAATAGGAGTTGCCCTGATCCGCCTCCTCCTGTGTGCTGTACAGGAATGGGGCACCAAGATCTGGAGGATACAGACAACATATTAGTGCTTACCTCCCTTAGGAGAAAGTCACTGAGACAGTGGGACAGCAGCTGCTTACCAGGTAGTTTCTGATTAACCTGGACTGACTGAGTCATCTTATAGGACCACGAACTTCAATCAGAATCCCTGAGGCAGTAAGCTCCCTACCTGGGGAAAGAGAAGAAGTTCACTCACTGTGATGCTTCAATTCTGTATGCGAGGTTGTGTATGTGTGTGTGTGTGTATGAATTATAATTAACACTATCTTTGACAGAATTTTTCATTTCCCAGTTTCGGATGTAATAAAAAAACAAACTGAAACCCAAACAGACAACAGAACTTAACACCGATGAAAATATATGAAAACACAGAGGCAGGTCTCTTCAGAGTCTTCACCTTCCAAACATGAAACCTGGCAATTTTTAAGTATGAGGTAGTCAGGGAAAGACCGGAGCACACCTGCTTTGTGATGACAGGAAACAATATATGCTCCAGAATATACGCTTTATTTTTTTTGTATTGACCCAAATGTGGCAGGTAGTAGTTCCTTTAACAGAGCAGAGGTTTACAACATGAAATGACAGGGTTCTTTTCAAATATTTGTTTATGCTGGATTTATTGAAGGGGATTATCCATGACATCATATGCCCCCAAGCACTTTGTCTGAAAGCCCAACAAAAGTAAAATGAAAAAAAAATAATGAGGCAAAAGTTCTAGAGCAACAGCAGCAAGAAAAAATGAACAGACACCAGTATCCATTTACAAGAAATGCACATGCCCATTTATGTGTATTTCCAAGAATACATTTAAAATTCAACATGTCACTTGTATTTCAAGGTTTTCAAATTGATGACATCAGTAATATGCTTCAGTGTTATTATTCTCCCAGTCAATACAAGTGCTGTTGTAACACTGCCATCAAAGACGAATGTTTCAGATAAAGCGAGTAAGAATAAACTTATCTCCCTCACACCCACTCGTGGAACCATAAAGATGCCTGCGCAGCAGTAGCTGGTCCTCTCTGGGCTCCTCTCCTCTCCTGTCCAGTGCTCTTACAGTTCAGTACAGCTTCTCACAACATCCCCTGGAAGTGGTGGACAGACACCCACCAGAGTTAGAGTAGGCTCCACACAGGCACCATGCGCGTGAGCATGCACATGCACACACGCACACACACACACACACACACACACACACACACGCGTGCGCACACACACACACACACACACATATATACAGATCTGTTTCCACACAGCCCCAGGCACATTCCACGGAGCACTTCCTCCTCACATCCTGCCACCATGACCAGGCTGGGACTTGCAGCAGGTTCTCCTCAAATATCTGAACAAGGGAGCTCTACCACAGAGCGAGAGCTGCTGGTATTATAAGGTCATTATTTACCCTGCTCAGTGCCCTGCTCTGGGATGGCTCAGATTCAGAAAAAGCCATGGGAAGGAATGCCATTACAATAAATATACCTGGTCTGGCGTGTGTGCATGTCATAGATCCAGTAATGTAAGGAGCTCCAATAAAACAGCACTGCAGCACTGTACCACCTAGAGTGGATTAGTTAATACCCTAAAACCCCTACCCTTTCCATGCCCATTGCAGTCAGACCTTATTCCTTATCAATGAGGAATGCCGTTCACCGCCAATGATAACTGAAATGGTGATGTCACGCGCAGATTGAACGTCTGGCTAACATCAACACATCCAGTATCATCATGTCCCAGTCACACCATTCTCCTCTTCATGAGATTTGCAACCCCAGGTCCCCCCACCCCCCAAAAAAAACACACACACACTGTGAATGTATGTGGAGGACACTAAAGACAGGAGCACAGCAGGTCATCCTGACAAGGCCCATTCTATCCACTATCACACCTGCTCCTCAGATCAGTGCAGAGCCGCACACTGCACCCATCCCACCCTCCTGTTCCCAGCAGACACAGGAGGTGTTCAAATGTGTTTTCCACCACCAGATGACAGGCGGTAAATTACAGGGCAGGGGGGAAAAACACATTCCTCTGTACCCCTCATCATGCTCTTCTTCAAAACACAGAGATATACATACACACACACACACATACATATAGATGTGTAGGGCGACAAACAACAAAAGAGCAAATCAGCACAAGTTGCCATAGCAAGTACTTGTTTGAAGTCAAAGGACTTTTCCTGAAAACTGTAATCCAAATGTCACTACATTCAACTCACAGACAAGGATCTGGAGAGGCTTTCTGGGTTCACACAGGACATTTCTTTAGCATGTTTTAAGTTATTATTAAGCCTCAAGGTTTCCTTTTGCAACATCAGAGTCTGAGCTTTGACATGCTGGTACAATAGTTCACTGTTTGTGTGTGAAATCCTCAGGAAATGCTCTGTTCAAGTGCTGGCGATTAGCAGGAGCTGTGTTTTGGAAAGCTGATGTCACCCCTGCACCTCCCTTTCCCCTACAAAGGAAGCAAAGGGTCTGCAGGGCTCATGCTTGATGGAGAAGTGAGGCCCGAAGCTTTTCAGGCCAGCCTGAATCACGGAGTGAACTGTGTCTGAACTCAGGAGAAACTATATATGCCTTCTGACTGATAAACCATTTGAAGCTGGCACAGACACAAAGAAAGTATATCTCTAAAATGTACTAAAACAGACACTGACCACAAACATGAACTTACAGAGCCCAGTTTCCATACTAAAACACACGTATCCAGAAACATGAGACAAACACGTAACGGATCTCCACCAGACCAGCACCAAAGAGAGCATCCAAACCCCTCAATCATGAGTGCAAAGTAGCACCACACACACGATGACACAGACACACATGTATATACGGTCAAACTGCTCTCAGTTACCCCACAACACATCGCAAACCGGGGACATGATGAGAACTCACTCTCGCGGTGTCCCTCACTGAGCTGCTGGGATAAATCTGCAGTTTCCTGAGGGGAAGCAGGTTCCAGAACACCCCCCCAGCCCCCAGGGATGCCTCCTATTGTCTTGCTTTAGGAACTCAGGCCTGCTTCTGCCAGAAAACCCATCGCTACTGCCAGAGGCTGCTTCCTGAAGGCCGGTGGAAAAACAAGGGAAAAGACAAGCAGGCCAGGAGCTGAACAAACACACGGAGTGACACAACGGCACTTCTTCTCACAAAGGCACGCCCGCACACATTGCTGCTATCACATGCAAGGCCCAGCTCACGTGACGTATGAATAATTTACAAATTGAAAGGTACATCAGGCATGCATAGCAAAAAAAGTAAGCAAAAACAAAAACAAACCTCAACACCAGACGCACTAGTACTAGTTCCACTGATGTAAAGACCATCTTAAAACAGCTGTTACCAACTTCAGTCCCAGAAGACTGCCTGCATCCCCTCAAGTCCCGTTTGTGGTCCACACACAATGGGACACATTCTATTCCCACAATATGGCATTATGCCACTTCTGTGGTTAAGTAATGCCGTCTGCAATTTTTCTGAGGTCCCCTTGTTCCAGCCCCCCTTGCGCCCCCACAACCTTTCCCCACAGCACCAGAGTCCACCAGCGCTCAAAATGTCAGTGAATGAAATGAGGGGTGGAGGGGCAAAGGGTTTGTCGGTGTCAGAGATGCAAAATACAGAACACTGTGTGGTACAACTTCATCTTGCCATGCATCTGATGGGCTAAGATCCATTGAAAGTGGAAGTGTGGAGCTATTTTTTGCTCATGATTCAAACAATGGCTTCAACATGCTGGTCTGAAGCCAATCTAATGCCAATGGCAATAGTGATTACAGCCGGAAAAGCTGACACTTGTGCTCTGAAATTGCCAAAGTGACTAAGTAGTCAGGAAACACAGGTGTCCACTGAAAAACACATGAAGAAAGAGCCAGGAATCAGACCATCAACAATTCTACTTTATCATTCTTTACGTGAGAGAAAAGAAGCTGAAATGACAAAGATTTGCGCAATGTCGATGGAAGTATATTTGGAATTCCAGTGACCCCGGTTAAATAAATTTAAACAAATAAACTACATGCAAGAAAAAACAAAAAATTAAATATTTATATAAATAAATATAAAGGGCAGATGAGTTCACAAACCATTTTATAATGCAAATGTAAATATATATATATATATATGTATATATATATATTCTTTGTCCACCAAACAGTAAAACAGAAACATTTTTTCTAACTCTTTGGAAAGAATGACTTTGACGCATCAAATATGTTTGCAGTAAGGATACTGGGGATAGTGTGTGGTAGCACTGAAGTATGACCGGATACAGACACAAACTACAGGAGATGGGCAGTGTCAGAAAAATATGTGACTGTGACCCACCCAGAATGAAAATAGTGCAAGAATACAGTTTTTCAGTTACACAGAAATATGCTGAACACAAGTCAATGATTACTGCCGATTCATGTCAACTGCCCAACAATCACGATCCTACCTGGTTCAGTTTAGTGCTTAGGGGTGAACTGCTGTGTATAAAACAGGACTGTAGATGATGAAAATCTGAGATTTCATTTTATAATATTTTATGTGGCACAGCCAATGGTAACAATGCACCTGTAATGACTGTAGTACCTGTGTCCCAGGTACACTGGAGTTTAACTAAAAATGCTGATGGTTTTAACACAAATACATAGAGACATTTGATCAGGGCACAGAATTTGTGCTTATTTAATGCTAACTCATGTTGTGCAAACACCAAGATTAAATTGTACATTACTTAAACAATTATGTTCACACTTTACAGTTAAAAACATTGCTCCTCTTCTTTCACACTGACCTCATGAAGCTTTGTTCCATAAAACACAGCTATAAAAGGTAAAACAGTACGCTACTGGGAAATGCCTCAGTCTTAACCTTTTATATAATGAACACATTAGTGTGAGTATCCTGAGTCTATGCCTTTCTGGCAAATAACTGAAAGGAAAAATGCCCAGTGATGTTCCTCATGAGCCAACAAACACATCCTTAACAATAACACAGTAATGGACCAAGCTAAGAAACCAACTGGTAATAGAATTAAAATGCAGTAAAGTGTTTCCAAAAGTAGCTCTGGTAAATTGTTTCTTCCTATGAAAAGCAGCTGATAACACTTTAAAAGGGAATAAACAGCATCTCGAGGCGGTAGACTCAATTAGAGGCATCTCCTTGTGAGAGTTAGTTAGACGCCAAGATTATTTTCAGGCTGTCATTTCAGAATCTGTGATCTTAAACAAGTTTTAATCTACACCTTTGCAGTCAATCGTTAGAAAGAGCAAAATTTTTATTTTGAAATAATTTGCACAAATGCCCAATTAGAAATATCCTAAAGCTTCTGCACATCTCGTGACAAGTTTTGATGTCAATGATATATCTGAACAGGGTTCCAAGCTTTTTCCTGCAATAAAATGCCTCACCTTAACTTATCATTTTCCAAATTAATATAATGGATACTCCTAATAATGCATTATATCATTATACATTTGAAGAAATTACATTTGGCCAAATAAGTCCTTTTCAGATTTTAGGTTTGTGTTACCTTTGGTTCAACTGAGTGCCTTGGGTTACAATTAAATATAAGCCAAAAGACTAGACATACTCTTTTTATGTAAATTACAAAGAAGTAGTGATTTCACAGTAAAATGCATAACAATTTAACATCCAGCAAAAACAGAAACATTGACTGGTTTCTATACTAAGCATCAAAATAAGCACTCCTGTTACCTGTGTTGTTATAAAAATTATTTCACAACTAGTGACAAGTGCCAGAACTAAAGTCACAAAATTCAAATATCACAAATAATAATGTGAAATGATTCAAAGTGCAAATTTAGGCTTATAGCTGGGAGAGGGAAACTTTTTACACTGAAACTGAAGAGTATCCAAGTGTATCCACATGAAAGGAAAGCACTTGAGTGCATATATTAGACTTAGCATATCTACATCTTTTGCGAATGTAAGTAAACCCAGGAAAATGGAAATCTGAATGAGATACATTAAAAGCACTGGGGAGTTTGGTTATTGGGACAACACCATAAGAAGTTTACAAGCTAACTATCAGAAAATTAAATTAGTGCTTACTTCATCGGCTAGCTACCAACAGCTACAGACTGCTTCTGCAGTATCAATAAACTATAAGAGATCTATTGCACAATTAGGATGTCTGCTAATCTGCTGTTTGTTTTAATACCAAACTTATTTGATAGCTTGCAAGTCCAGAAACAGCAATACACATAGATCAAACTAACAGTAAGTTGATATGTTATAGCTGGGTATTCAAGTCAAGTGTTTCTTTCACCAATGAGTACTAAGAGTTAGCCGATCTGGTTCTATCCCTGAGTACAAGGGCACACATTTTCAAAATTACATAGCAAATACACAGAGTAAACCTGAGATATGCATAGAATTTACATCTGTTAAATCTGTATTCTTTCTCAGACTGTACTGAACTAACAGAGGTGCTCAATGGATCATAGAATCTTGATGACAAAATCATTTCACTAGTAACACTGCAATAGGACAATGTTTCCTTACAGTATTAAACCAGCATTCAGATGAAATGTGTTCCTCAGTATAAGCAGGAGACAGCACTCAAATAATAAGAAATGTAACCACAACATCTATGATTCATTTTCTTTTGACCTTTCAGATTGAAACTGTCACCAAATCTGACAATACAACTACATTCAAAATAGCTAACATACAAAATGCTAAAATATCAATCATCAACCCTATTAAATATATTTGAAAATCCCTCTTGTCTTGCATTTATGATACATAACAAACACCAGGTGAAATTACACACTGAACTCCATGTGCCTCCATGGGGATACAGAAATGTGCATAAATGGTTGTAACATATAAAAAAAATGAAAAAAATAAAACATTCAAAAGATTCAAGCCAAATCCTCCATCAGCCAGGACGTTGTCTCCAGTTCTCCATTCCTAAGAGTGTTTTGCTTTTCACAAGGGCACAAACCCCTTTCACTAGAGATAAGTTTGTTCTATTTTTGAGCCTGCAAAGTATGCTGAAGTCATACCAAAGTCTAGAGCTGCAAGACCTGGGTCTACCCTGCTTGTACATCCATCCATGTTGTTGAGAGCTTAGCACATCGACACCATACTGAGAATTTCAGGTTGACAATCAATTTCTAGCTTTGTCAGGATATGCAAAACCTTTCATCAGTAAAAGCAGTAGTAGATGGGGGGTATGGGTCCAAATTTCTGAAATTATGGAAATGGGCCATTTAATTATGGAGGGCAGCAGCTCTAATTTCTGCCAAATAAAAAGTTAAATGAGGAACAGCAATAGACAAAAAGGGAAAATAAATATAAAGGGGGGCAAAATTAGGAAAAGTTGTGTGCCCTATCTTTTACAAATATAACATCAGTTGTTTTAACTGTGTAAAATGAATGGTGAGGATTTCACTTCTGTTTCAGCCCAAACAAATCTTCCACTGTACTGCTACTAAGGATTACCAGCTAAAACTGACGGTGGAAAAAGTACATAATCAGTTAATGAAGGTTTCAGCATCACATGCTTCCACAGACAATTTCGCGAAAAACCCATAATATAAGGCGGGCGCTTGTCTGCAGTTATGGGAGGAAATGTCCTTTTCAGACTAATCAGCTGATCACAAACCAAACGCATACGCGGAGGGAAAGCACAACCACCAAAAGTCTCAAGACGTGCAGCCAGTGTTGAGCACACGCATACAGTAATGTGGGATGGGGTCCTCATAATTACAGAACTCCGATTTCAAACTTCTGGACTTGCTCCAAACGACTCTCCAAAAGAGGCACGTCCTCTTCAAACTGTTTGAATGTATCAGAGCGTCTTTCATTAACGATGTTTTCTTCTTACCTGGTATTGTCTATAAAAGGGAAATTGATCCGTGCTGTTAAAAATTAAGTTCCTTTCGAAGAGCGTAATCTTATTTCAGAAATCTCGGGTGCGGTAGCTCACTGGCTCGCTTAAAACCGTTCTTTGCGTCGCACGCCCAGTTCCATTTCTTTGTAGTTATCACTGCAGATATGACAGCTCCATCGCTGGAAGCTTGTTGGCAGCAATGTATGCAGAGGAACAGAATGCACAACATCCAAAAATGAACGCTTTAAATCCGGGTTTAGTAATTCCAAGTGCGCTAGCCTACTGGACCGATTGCCAAATGACAGTGAATTGAGAACACGTTGAAAGTTTAGCGGTACACACATACATATACACTGTGTACCGCTAAACTGAAAAATGCGACAACATAAAGCAAGTTTCACACATCCATCGTTCCTATTATTTATAGCGAGCTAGAAGTATGGCTAAGTGTATCTATTCAGACTTGCGGCTGGGTTAAGTGTAGTAGGCAGCACAAAACATTAGCTATATAAATTGCCAACGCTTTTGAGCTATTTTAGATTGTGAACGTATTTTAGCTTACCTTTTCTGACTTTCAGGTCCCAAAATAGTCAAAACTTTCCTCAAAACTTTCATATAAGAAATATTCGGCATAAATGAGGCAGAGGACAAAAATTGCCACCCTTTACTTTCGCTGCTGAAGGAACACTTCTTCAAAGGGTTCTCATTCTGTGACAGACGCAGGAATGATCCAATTGGTTCCGAGGGCCCGCGGCCAATGGTTGTAAGGGGGGAGGTGGTGAGTCAGCGCAGTTTGAACGGGTGAACGGGGGATTCCACCTTTAGGATAGGGCATTAAGCTACTCTTAACCTGCTTTGGTGGTCGGTAAAACGATGGTCATGTTGCATGTTGTAAATAATCACTGATAGGTCACCTTATGTGCTTAATGTAAAGTTATGAGAAATTATATATGGCATACATGGTGATTAAGTATTTTTATTTAACCAGGCTTCTATTGCACATCTTCTTGCTCTCAGCTGAGAACTGTCTTAATGTGGAACTGTACACATCCTGTCCCCTTTTTGTACTTTTGCACTTTTGTACGTCGCTTTGGATAAAAGCGTCTGCTAAATGAATAAATGTAAATGTAAATGTAAAAAGGATGTAGGCCTATTTGTTGCAGCCTACTAGAATCAACGTCTGTACATGTTTGGGCATGATTATGATAATTTCCTGGACCTCAAAACCTTACGTTTACTTATAGTTTGTAAACTTGTAAAATAAAATTTAACGATGCAAATGCTCCCGTGTTGTGCTTTTTGCATTGTTCTGTGCTCTCTGACTTAAGTTTCTGCGCTCCACATCGAACGCAGCAGGCCTATAATCAAGACTGTCATATGACCTGCCAGTCAGTTAACGTTAGTGTGGCCAACAAATATGCCCAACTACTCGCCACTGTTTTCTTCAGAATGTGTCCTTTGTTTCCAAAACCAGCCTAAATTAAGTGGTGATAGTACGGTCTATGGATAAATAAACCACTTTTCACCCAAATGCTCAGCAGAGTAAAATTCTTTGTTAACAAGGCAGCTGGAATTCAGCTGACAATAGACATAACTTTACTCTGCGAACCGCGCCATCCGTTGTCCTTTACCGTTTCCTTTTTCCTCTGCGAGAATCGAGAATCTTCAACTCTAGTTTGGTTTTATGTGCTTGAATCACACAATTACACGCGAGCGAGTGAAAGGACCCTTTGGAAGAGGGCTCTCTAGCGTTTGAAGAGAGAACTTCAAGAGGAGCTAACCAAATTCAGTTTTCCATTATTTCTGCGTTGCTTAGACCATGCAGTATTTGCTTGTTTACATGATACATTTACATACGTTAGAAGCTTGTGGCGTAAGCCCACGCAAACAGGAAATTCTGTCGAGTTTTATAGGAGTATCGAAGATCACTTTCACAAGTTCATTTGTACGTCATCCCATGCGGTGCACATTCAAACAAGTTCTTAAATGTAGGTTCGCTTCATTTGGACCGGAAAATGTTTTGGCATTTTAATAAGTTTACAAACTCCATTTTCATTTAGTCAGCTGCCATTAAACTGCCCATTAATGGCAGTGGGTTTATGTACATGCAGTAAAATATTACAGAGAATGTACAGGCATAATGGAGAAAAGACTCCCATGTGTACTGTGCCCTTGCTGTTCTTATGTTATCTGGTGCTTTGAATAATGAACTTAAGTGTAAATGAAAAAGCAGTCCCATTGAAAACTTTTCGTGAGTAACAGAGGACGCAGGCAGCTCAAAAAGACAAAAAGCTCACTTCAGGAGCCCATCGTTTGGTAACATTTTAAGCAGTGATGTTAAACAAAACATTAGCGAATTCAATTTCCGAAATGCTCTGAAATCTTATGCAGGTTCTGCAGTTAGTTGTCTGCAGGAGTTGCTGCATTATGGCAAGTCATCCCCCAACTCTGAATGACAGGGCTCCCGGCAGCTATTTCAGCAGGTCGCCCCCCAATAAGTGGTACGCTGTAGAACACATAGCCAAATCTCCCAAAGGGGCGAGATGTTGCTGCCTACAGAGAGGTCCATGGCTTTGATCTTGAGGGTCATGTTCGGGGGTGGTGTGTGTGGGTGTGGGAGGATTAGCTAGATACATCTATTGGGCCTGCACAGAGAGACAACATCTAGTCCCTAATTTACCTAAAAACAGCTATATTTCTATTCAAGCTCTGACAATGATTGAACTCCCATCCTCTTCACTCAAGTGTCTTGAGACTGCTTTCCCCTCCTGCTCAGGCAGAAGAATGGTCCATTCCTATACAAACCTTTGCTGATACTACTTTAGAGCTGCATGAGCCACAGCAGATAAATGTACTATTTATGAGTGAGGAAAGAGGGTTGACCTCATTCCTCACTCCCTGAGCACTGCACAGCAATCTGGGGCATGAGGATAGACCTCGGTCTCCTCACTGAGGTCCAGCTACACATTACACTACATTACATTACTTTACATCATTTAGCAGACACTCTTACCACGATCGACTTCCAAATAAGTGCATCACTATGCTAAGAGTAATTATCGCGAAGTATTACAAGAGGCCAGTGTAGTGTAGAGTGCTTTTTTGAAATAGGGCTATATATGATAGATAGAGACAGATAGAGAGGAAGGCAGGCTAGAGAAACAGCTTGAAAAGATGAGTTTTCTCTTGAAGGCGTCCAGGAAGTCTGTTGTCCAAATCTCGGCAGGAAGCTCATTCCACCAGTGTGGAGCCAGTACTGAGAAGAGGCAGGTTCAAGAGCTGCTGCCTTTGTATTTCGGGACACAGAGGCGACCCGAGGTAGCAGAAGTACACTACGATCCATGCAGCCTTATACCACAGGCATGTGCTGGAGACTGTCACAGGGGACATGGGTGTCTGTACGGATTCTCCTCAGGCTTGTTGAAGCTGACCTCCTGGACGGCCTCCTGCTTCTTGAAGGAATTGTAGCGCTTGGACAGCTTGAGCTTCCTCCTCACCACCACCTTCTCAGCCCAATCACTGCCCCTTTCTCGCACCCTCTTTCTGCACAGGTATGATTTGATAAGTCAAGGCTGACTTAGCTATTGTCCGAGGACACAGTTCATGGGAACATGGTTGGCTCTAAGTCTCTGCTTTGGACAATACTTGAGTCAGTCTTGACTTACAAAATCATACTTTGCCTTCCTTTAGAACTATAGCCTCTGATGGTCACAGGAAATTCTACAGGGTTTTCTTCTTCTGAAAGTCTGTGTGTGGTTCTTTTTCCCTGGGCTTCAGCATCCTCTCCCTGGTGAATGCTGGGTTCCAGGGCTTTTCTGTATAGGAATTTTTTGACTACAGCACCAGCTGCTGCCTAAGTGTGCTGTTCAGGGAACTAGTTCAGTTCCTGAGAATGAAACATAGTCATTTGTACCAATAATGCACCCCCTTTTAATCCTGCTTTGTTAAGTTGGTAAATGGCATGCTGACATCACCTACTCTTCCTGTCACTAAGAGTATTGCATGTCTACATACTGTATAGCCCAGTGGCTGTAGTTCTACAATAAAGACTGTAAGGTTAGCTTGTTCTCTGTGTGAGGTAGAATATAAGATTAGCTTGTTCTGTGTGTGAGATTTCATTGCTTCAAATGGATGCATTTGAGTTTGTGATATACAGTCATGCATGTGCACAAACATGCATGTTAGTGTGTCTTACAGAACAAAATCTCATCCCATCACCAAGGGGCATCAACATTGCACTTTGTTATGCATCCCACTGATGGTCTTCCACTCAGAGAAAAAGGTTAATTAGCAAAACAACATGTCTTGAGCTGTTTTTCACAGTTAGGAAGACATTTTGGTTTGGGGAGGTGGTACCCCCACATTTGGGCATGTTTGATTATAACAATGAGCAGCATACACCTACAGGAGAAGTTGTGAAAGTGTGTCAACTTTCATGTTTACTAGGAGCATGCAGTTGTGTATAAAAGGCCTCTGTGTCCAAGGTTTACGGGTAGTGACTTCTATTGATTCTTTTAAAATACTTAATAATCTGATGCATAAAAACTAAATAATATAAAGGCAGAATAAAATAAAGGCAGAATACACCTTTATGTCATATTAGCTTAGATAATGGCCCCATCCAATGCAAACTGTAATGTCTACAGTGTAATCTTACACAGTCTGCAACCTTTGTATACAGCTAGAAACAGGGGAAAATGAAGTTAACTGCCTTATTCAACAGTAAGCCCTTCCTCTGTTTCTCTATTGCAACTTCTCTCATTCTTTCTCTCTACTTCATGTATTTCTCTGTGTCTCACTGTGTAAAACCTTTCCAGCCATATAAAATACAGCATTATGCTCTTCTTTGAAATTAGGCCTGTTTATAAGCTGTATTTCTGTAACCTTCTATGTTTAGAGCCTGTCTTTGTTTTTTGCTGATCTTTAATTACATGATTTAAAACACAAACAGATTCTATTGTTGCCAGATGTTCAGTTTTCCAGACCACAGTTTGGCTTTCATTGTGCAGCACAAGTCAGCAAGGGGTGTAAATTTGTGAATGAAGAACCTGGGAGAGGACAGAAGAACAGTGTAGTGTGTTGTGCGTATTAAAACGAGAGCTATGTGTATAGGCTGACTTGTGGAGAGGTGAAATTAACAAAATGGTTAACCTAAAAAATAATTCATATATTCTAAGAGTGGGTTCTCTCTCTATATTATGACTTAGAACCCAGTATGCACCATGGGTATGTCTATTGGGAAGACCATTACTCTCATATGATAATTTCCCGTCATTCTACAGTTTCACAAAAGAGGGCACCATTGCATTAAACATGCACCATCACTGCACATGTACTTTAGTATTTTCTGTATTTAAGTATTCTGTTTGCACTAAATACAGCCCTTCTTAAAGTTGTTTTCCTCTGCTTTATCATGCAAAGTTGCTGTGAACCTCCATTAGACAAGCCAACCACATCAAAATCTTTTCAAAGATTTATTTATGAATAGAATTTCCATTTTTCCCCACCTCTTCCTCAAGGACCTGGCTCCCATAAGCCACCAAGCACTTTTCACAACAATGTTTGTATTCATCAGCTTCCTCAAGGACAGTATCAGTTACAATAGTAACAGTATTCTGCCACAGAGAAACCTCTGCAAAATCTGAAGCAGGACCAAGAGGGAATTAAACATGTTCCAAACAGCTAATGATCTCTGTTGACCTTTGTAGCAAGAATGCTTAATTTCTGATCAATTGATTTTCTTAGCTGGAAAAAATGTGACAAATATTTAGTTCAATGGATAGGAGTGATCTGTACAATGTGTGCCCTGACCATGAACATGTCTGGTTTTGATGAGCATGGGAGAGGGCAGAATATTTCACATCCCAACCAAGCTGCGTGGAGGCACCCCTACCACGCAGACTGAAAATGCTTTATGAGTGATCAGTCTGCAGAATGTAAAATTAACTTTGATGAATGATTCCAGCATAGCACCTCTGACTGTGCAGAGCCCTTTTGGTAAGCTGGGTCTGGCAGGAGAATTCTAAGATATGCAGTTTGCATTGGCAGTCAGAGTGGCTGGCAGACATCTCAAAGGCGTGATTTCCTGTAAGTGAACTTGGGCTGTAAGTAAACCTGTAAGCAACAACTGATTCTTTGACGCAAGTTGCTAATATACAAAACAAAGTCCAAATTCCACATCTGCACAGTGTGTGCACTGACACCAAGCCATATGACCTATTTTCATGTTGTAGTGCAGTGGTAAGGAGCAGGGGAGGTAACCCAAAGGTTGCCTGTTTGATTCTCTGGTGGCGCACTATTCTTTGACCCTTGGGCAAGGTACTTAACTCAGGTTGTCTCAGTAAATAAATGGATACCATGTAAGAATGCGTAAGCTATGTATATTGCTGTAGATAAGAGGGGCTGTTGATCAGATGTGAAGTATTTACACACATAAATAATAGTGACATGGACAGTAAAAGTTTAAATCCCAAAGACTCAATCAAGGATAGCACTCTTTATATGATATGATTTTTTGTAATATTTATATTTTACTCTTGTAGGCTGGTAAGATCACCTAAGAATGTGTCTTCTTCAAGAAGGACGAACACAGTTCATTGCAGCATTATACCACTTTCATTAATATTTGAAATGCTACCAGTTATAACCTTGGGAAAATATAATGAACAGCTGCTGCAGGCTGGCTGAGAAAAAACCTCCTGAAGAGCCTGGAGGGAATTGGTGTACTGCCTTTAATAGCTTGTAAAAATAATCAAACAATATAAATCATAACAGAAATCCATGCTATGATACAGTTGTTTCTTTATTGACAGTTCGCCAGTGTGAGTATGAGTGAGTATGAGTTAGATCAAGCCTGCCAACACATCACTCAAATTGTCAAAGACAACCTTGTTAGAGGGGGGTGGAAAGATCCAGATGTCAGGTTTATGAGAGTATGGAGATGACAGAGGGCAGAGCTCTGCTGTGCTGTGAAAAACAGATCTGCGGTGGAAGGGCAGTGTTTCCCTTTTCCTCAGTCTCCTCACTCTCCCTTGGGGATCCATCCCTCATGTCTACATGGCCCGCTTCACTCTGAGAAAAAAACAAAAACAACAGAGGTAACTGCAGGGTAAAATCCAGCCAGAAAGACAACAGCATCTGCGCTGAGCATCAACAGCTCTTCTGCTGCATAACAAACAAACCAGCCATATGTTTAAAATTACATGCAAGGTAGTTATGCTTCAATGCCTGAGTGGCTGAAGGCCTATTTTTGTTTGCTGCTGTTTCTAGGCTTTAAGGACAGGACAGCTTTACTGATGTCAGTCACTTTTCACTGGACATTTCACATTCACCTTACATGTGGTACATTTATCCAGCATTTATTATTTAGCAGACATGAGCACAAACTGCTTGTAGTGGCTCTTGGTTGCCCTGGCAACACCCAGCCATACCCAGTATGCTCGCAAAAGACAAGTTGTGTCACTGTAGCTAGGTGTACTTTTGACAATCGCTCAATCTCGAACCATTCAGATTAAAAGGCTAGTGTGCTGCTTACACCCTTCAAATTTTTCATGACATAGTACATATTTTATTTGAAATACCTGTGTGAAAATTTTGTTTTAGGATTTAAAATGGATTGTATCATACCAAGTACCATTTCAACTGTTGGATTGTTCTGGTATTTTGCCTCTGAACATAGCATGCCATGTATTCTGTTTTCTGTATTTGATTCTCCACTAGAGCACTGCTGCTGTACCCTTAGGCAGGGTACTTAACCCACAATTGCCCCAGTAAATATCCAGCTGTATAAATGGATAAAATTGTAACCTACTATATGTAAGTTGCTCTGGATAAAAGCATCTGCTGAATGATAATAATGTAATATAATATAATGTATTTTGAAGTTCTCTTTTTGTAGGAGTTCATGAATTCTGATGGCACTAACAAATGCCTGGCTGAGCAGTTTGCTACTAGTTAAAACCCAAGAACACTGTGGTTTTTTTCTGAGTACCAGGGATAGACAACCGCAGCTCAGAAAGACAAACTGCTAGTTGCTCCCCTCTGAAGTTTCATCTAATTTTAACACACATCCTCCATTTTGAATGAAAGCTATGTGAGGCACTTGTGTAATAAACACCATCCATTCCGGGTAGAGATTCTATGCTTACAGGGTCAAATCTCAGAGTCACTTTCTGCACTGTAACATGCCCACTCCTTCCTAGAAGGAACATGTGAATGCCACCTCTATCGGGCCTAATGGTAGCAACATGCTTAAAGGAGGTCCATTCACAGGATGAGAGCTTTTGTACTTGTCAGCAGCTACATTTGTTTCCCAATAAATTCCAATCTTAAACTCAAACAACATGTGTGTTCTGGAATAGCAGGGAAGCATTTAGGGAACACAATATTACCACTGCTCCCCCCCTCACACCACCACCACCAGCACTTCCCCCCTGAGGATGTACTCTAGGGGGAACATCCTGGGGAAGAGGGAGAAGCTTTACTGCTCTGGCCTCATGTCAGCACGACCCAGGTCACACTGACCCCGGTCAGGATAGTCATACTCGGTTAGACGGCTCCAGGGGGATAGAAACAGATGTGAATCAAGCCTGGAGGTAACTATAGGACAGATAGGAGCACTAGAGCCCAGCACTCATTTGAACAATAGATCCTTTTCCTCTCACTAATGGTTGCACACTAAAACCTAATTATTCAGTGAGACTTACCATTTATCAGCTTTCACCGAAGTGGCATTTAAACAAACAGCAATAACAACAGCTTTTTCAGATGGCCATCTTACCTCCATGCTGTGCAGGTACAGTATTTCCAGGATATGCTATATTTATTATTTCAGAGATTTTAGAGGACTGCAAACAGAATTAGTATAAAGCCAAAAGTCATGCCATTTTTTTCCTTAGGCATGCACCTATTGCAAGTTACCACAAAAAAGAAACCCTTCATGCCAATATTTACAAAGTCACTTTTGTTGCAGTCCTTACTGATTCATTCTGATGCTGCAAAACATTTCTACCATTCCTTCAGTGTAGGGTGTGAGGCATATATTATTTCCCTTCAGTAAAATAATGATTTTACATGAGTGGGTTGAGTGGGTGGATTTTAAACATATAAATGAAAATTGTAATCTTGTAATCATGATCTCATGATGTAAGAGAGAAGTTTGATGAAGAAATCAGAGGAAATACATAACTCAGCTGGACAACCAAGAGCTACTCTCTTTGAAAACAGCCTATAATAACTGAGAAAGCCGGGGCAGAAATGACCTATAAATATCTCCATTAATATACAACAAAAACTTACTTCACCATTCCAGCATAAGGTATAATACTGTGACTTGATGTCATCTTCTCTATTAGAGATGTCTTCTTAGCAGTACCAGTAAATAAATGCTAAATAAATTATGAATGGATTTATGTACATTTGGTGGGTATCAGATAGGGACAAACTGGGAAAACTAATAATGATGATGCTTGGGATAGTAATAGCACGCATTAAATTCCTATTTTTGCAAAACATCACAAACAAAAACATCCTCCCCTTCATGGAAAATGACACTTGCTCCAATCATTGTGCAATAAGCATGCCATGAATTTATCCTGGCCAATAAACTTAGCTAACCAAACCACAAGACAGGGTCTGACTATATGCATTTATCAAGTTAGGGGTTGCAGAAGCCTAACATTTTAAATAGGTCACTTTCACAGGGTGTTGCAGAAACAAAAGGGATGCCTGGTTGGCAACAAGCCAGCAGTTAATGAAAGTTTGATCTGTTTCCAACAAAGAAACCCTTTGGGGTTGGGTCAGGGCGGATTCATTCTCTCATGATACAGAGGTCAGTAGTGATTATGTACATGTACTCCTATCTGATCCACTCACAAATTCCATTTATGATGGCCAGAATGTTATGCTTTTGTTCAATTAAGTGTGCTCTTCTCACAGAATGAGTGTTACACCACTTCTTTTTATGTTTTATATGTTGCAAAAAAGCAACTTGTTTGTACTCTTTGGGTACAAACACACTTCAGAACTAAATGGTAAATTGTAAATTATTTTACCTTTTTATACAATCAGCTTGTAAATATATATAATCTGTGTCTTCGGTCTTTATTTACATTTTGTCGTTTAACAGATGTTCTTATCCAGAGAAACTTACGCAAAGGTTAGGCTAAGATGATAACCAATCATCAGCGTCACAACTGATAGTACGAGTCATTACACAACATTCTTTTAAGTGCCTTTACTTGCAAATATATTTGAGGATATAGTATGAATGATCATGTTGCAGGGTTAGCTGAACCAAGATGCAGTTTTAACAGATGAGCTTTCAGTCTGCAGCAGGGGTTGGGCAGCGACTCAATTGTACTGACTGTTGTGGGGAGCTCATTCCATCACTGTAGGGCCAATGTATAGTAGATATGTGAAACAGAAGTCAAACCCTTTTGGGAGGGAATGGCAAGATGACCAGAGATTGTGGTCTGGGAGGAGTGTAAGGTTTGACAATAGATTGTAGGTAAGAGGGTGCAGTTCCTTTTGGTGCCCCACAGGTTATGACCAGAGTTTTTTCTGGGCCACAGCTGGTAACCAGTTGAGTGAGAGGCGTGAACAGTCTAGTGTTTTGGATAGTATAGACAAGATGAGTAGCAGTACTCTGTATAAACTGGAGAGGCCAGATGTCATATGTGAGGAGACTGAAAAGGGGAGAGTTGCAGTATTTTAGTCAGGACAAGACAAGGGCCTGAACAAAGAGCTGGGTAGCATATGTAATAAGAAAGGGACAGATTTTGTGGATAATGTAGAGACAGAATCGGCAGCTCCCGGTAACAGATGCTATATTTTTCGTAAAGGACAGCCTGTTAACGAGGACTAAACCAAGATTCTTGGCAGACTGGTAAACAACAGCACTAGAATCAGAACACTATTCCTAGCATGTGAGTCTTTATCCAGAGGAAAGAGGGGCTAATCAGAGTAGATGTCAAGGTAAGAAAGGACATACTGATGATCAATACATTGATCACAGAAACATATTCCTCAGACATTCATCATAGGGAGGGTTTGCACTCTATGCTTTAAAGATTTATTTGACTGTTTTCTCTTAGGACAGTGATAGCCTTTCACCACACATCTGGCTGTACCCTTCATAGTCAAATGGTCACTGCCAAGCTTTGCCTTGAAATTTCCCATTAGCAAGAGTAGCACCCAGCAGCTTGAGTGGCTGCTTGTGATCTCAACCATAAAGCCACATTCTCGTTAGATTTTAGAAGTAAGTACCAAACACCCATTTTCAGCCCAGATGAAACTCATCAGTATCATTGCCCTAAATAGGCCATTTATAGGAGTAGTGTTAGTTACTTATTCATATTTTTACATTTCTGTTACAGGATTTCAGCCAATTAAAAAACTGCCTGAAAAAAGTATGAAAAAAACAATGGAAATGGAAAGTGAAACATGTTCTTTGCTTTACAATATGCACATATACTAAACTATAGCGAAACATATTTTAGATTTTCCTATATATAAAAATAATGGCACATTGCAACATCCAGTTTCTTGGCTATACTATAATCATTGGCAGCATACCCTATGAATAAAGACAAGCCCACCCTATTTAAGTTATGCTATAATTAGAATACAACGGTCATGTACATAACTAGTACATAAAATAAGGACATGTACATAACTGGTGCTAGAGGACCTACACAACACATACAGAGGTGTCTACAAGACTGCCAGCAAAGTAGACAATAATGTTGAATGGAACCTTGGGATTTTGCTGTTGGCATTCTTGGTGTTTGAGTGACTCAGATTTTCCATGACTTTGCTCTGCCATGTTATGGCTCCTATTATGAAACAAGTGAAAGCAATTACAGTATGGCTGAGTGTCTAACTCATTCCCTCTTGGCATCATTATTAAAGACCACTTAACTGGATTTTGGCAAGATGAAATCCCTGCAATTGAGTGTTAGAATTTGCTCATTTATTTTAAATAGACAAGATATTTTTCCTTAAACAATTTAGTAGATAACACATGGCTCTATAGATAATATGATAACATTCATCCAACTGCGAAAGTGCCAAGTCTCATGTCATATTCAAGTGTACATTTCTGCATACTGAACAGAAGTTGTATCAATGTGGAAAATGTAGTATTTTTTAAGTACAGTAAGTAGAGGGCTGGCAATGCAATAGTTCTCATTTTACAAGTTTCCATGAATAGTCCTATGTTCTCTTTACAAGACAAAAATAAAACCCTGCCAGGATGTACATTCTGTACTTTTTCCTTTGTGGGTATGTCAAACCCCCTGTCCCAAATTTCCTGCAGATGCAGCCTGGGACCCTCAAGTCTGAGGAGACTGTGAGAACCCTCCTTTCCCTGATCATTTTGTTTATCGTCTTTTGTCTCAAGAGGCTGCTGTCCAAACCCTAATGCCCAGTACACACTTTGTGCAGCATTGATTGGTGTGCACTAGTTGAAATTATACCTCAATTCTGTGTAGTGTTCCCTATGAGAAACAATAATTTTCAAGAATCATACTACATGTTAAGGTTAAGGTAAACTTTTTTGCTGACAACCGAACCGACAACCGAAACCCTCCATTGAGTTACTACAAAGTAAACTATTCATGTGCTCTGCAAAGTGCAAGTCACTCATTGAGAGGAGGAAATAGGACTGGTATATTGAAGTTCTCTGAGGGGCTGTAGCAGGCTATGGGGCAAATCATACAGTGCCATCTGCCTATGACATGAGTGATAGTTACAGCCTGAACTAAAAGGATCAAAACACAGCATTTTTCAGTTCACTGCCACGCCTGCGAAACCGGAAGGAAGCTAGACATTATGCATCTGGAACATTTCCCTGCGAGCCTGTGTATGACTCCCATTCAAACCTTTAATAATAATTTTATCAATATCGTGCTGTGATTGAAAACTAAACAGATTGCTCTTATAGAATTTCCCATTACACCAGCACGGAGTACATATTGCTGGCTCTAAAGCAGACTGAAAATGACCTGACTACAATGGGCACATGTTCATGGCAAGCCTTTCTGCATGACCCTGACATTAAACATGGCCTGACATAGTTCCATAGACGGGGTGAGAAGCAACTGTTCTCCCTTGCCCCAGATGACTCCAGATCACTTGGATCCTTTAGAGGCCAAGGGGAGGTTGGTGTGCTTAGTCCGTCAATCACATGTAACAGTAGTGACCTGTGAGATGGTGCTGCATGTTCCCACTGGTGGAATCTGATCTGAGCAAATATGGTAGCACAGGAGCGGATATGGAGAGGGGATTCACCCCTCCAGTGTTTAAAGAGTGACAGTGGCAGGGCAGGCAGCAACAAGTAGAGACTACTGAGCTCATTCTAGAAATGTTCTTCTTGTCACCACGTGTTTTATTACATTTTTGGCAAATTCATGTGTCCAGAGAGAACATTACAGTCACTGCTGTGCACAGTTATATAACATGTAGATCTCACCAGCCAACACTGACCCAAAAGACCGTGGCACATGTCATGTTGTCTTCACATGTGACAGTCTTGTCCATTCTATAAATTCAAGCTTGTTTCCCTATATTTGCCAACTGTCCAGGCCACCACAAAACAAAAACACAAGTATTTGATGGTATAACATTAAATAAAACGTTCTGTTTCTGTTGATTCACATGTCAGGGTCTTGTCATAGATCTTTTGCTTTTGAATAATACATTTCATATTTCATGGTCTCTGGTAGGTATTTCCAGAAGGCCCTTGAATTGTGTTTTTGATATAAAATAAAAAATCCGCAAGAAAATGAGAATTTATTCAATTCCAATGTTCATTTCCCTTCACTGCTGAAATGCACAACATAAGGTAAACAACCTGTTATCCCAGGTATCTCCCTAAAACCCTCAGGGGGATCTCTAGGCCCAGGAGTGGACACCAATGCTTTTCAGCATGATGCTGCACTTCATTATAAAGCCACTGGAGTTTGACACTGAAATGCTTATATGCCGTGTTGCTGTGCTGTGCTTTCACATTTCTATGGTGAAAAAATCACCAACCTGACACCCCAAAATACCAACCTGACATGTGGCAGTATTAGGCATGCCAAGGCTGGATGGAGTGAAAAACACTTCACACGCAGAAAAACAAGTTTCCTTGAGTGAAGATGGAAAAAAGCACTTGGATCCATGACAAGGGAGGAGGGGCAGAAAGGCGGCCATCATAAAAAAAAACAACTCTGAGTAAGTGCATCACTGAGTTGAAGGAAAGAACCCTTTTATTGATGGAAGAAACACTACATCTACAGAGATGGGGGTAGAGGAGGAGTGAAAGAGTCGATGTGGGCAGGAACACAAGAAATCTGTTGTACACATTTTAAACAAGCACAGTAAAAAATCTTTGATAATCTGTTGCATTAGTACTGTGGCTACAGTGCTAGTTAGCCATACAATACCAACTACTGACATGGTGTCACAACCTATTGTAGGAAGCACGTAACAGACAAGTGAAAAAGAAAACATATGACAGCAATTGAATGTGATTTCTTAAACTGGGAACTAGCTTATGGTTAAAGTAGGACAAGGAGACAGTAATAGATTTTATACTGAAAAGCAGAGCCCCCACTTGCAAGTACCATCAGATCATTAAGCTCATTGTAATGTCCCCTTCTACACCATCAACAGCACTGATGAGCTATAACATGGAGGTCTCCCTCCTAATATAAATTGTATCTGCCTGGCTATTGTATCTAAAGAAGGAGGTGGGATTTCAAACACAACAATAAGCCACAAAAACAACAGCACAAACATTTCTGACTTCTGATTCACATTGACAGATATTCACAGTCCATTTTCCATTGCAAAGTTTAAACAGAAAAAAAAACTTGAAAAATTATAAAATAAAATTTAATCATTGTATTCCACATAATTAATGAGAATGGTGAAAATACTATTTAGGGTACAGTTTTATTTTGCTAACTTGGAAAGAATGTTTCCTAAGTTAAGGTGTGGTTACTAAGTGTTTATTTGTTTGAAAGGGTCCTGAACTCCAACATATTTGAGGCTTAGGTAGGATGTTTCAAGTTAATCAGATTCAGGAATCAGATTTTAAAGGTTTCCAATACTTTCAATAGCCCCAGATGGTCCATGTATTCAAAAAAGATTGACTGAATCAGCACAAACTTCTATTAATAGACACATTAGTTCATATCCACTAGAGACAAACAATACTTTTGTACTTGAAAAGCTGAGTGAAAAGTCCATTACACGTAGACATTGAGCCCAAAGACCAACCAGTTTCCCAATGGGAGACAGGACACTGAACTCTACTGTGTATACAGCAGTGTCTCAACTGTACCATCGAAATCAGTTACAATTAGACCTAAAGGCCAGAACAAAATATATACACCATCAACATATATTTTAATGCTCAACTCAGAGTGCCCAAAACTATCTTACAACCTTTCAGCACACAGTCTCACAGTTATAACCTCAAATATTGCAGTCCTGACTGAAACAATTTTGCTTGGTAACCAACATTCTGATGACAGAAATTGTGACAGCTGGAATATCTTAGTTATTCTTCCCATTTACAGACCTCAACCCACAATGTGCACTTCTTGGTCAGGAAAATACAGATTGTGCTTTGAGGAAGTGTTAAGTGAATTAGCAACAGAGGAATACAAGATACTAATAAGGACAACCTTCAGATGAAGGTTCAAGTAATCCTCTTCTGAGTACTCAAAGAACAGCTGTCAACTATTATATAACTCCTCCCTGCTGTATGGGATTTCAGTTATTCTTAATCACTGGACAATACAGATTTCTGAAGCGCTTACAGTCAAGGTGTGTTGTGGTCCATTTTTAGCTTTTATGACTGCATTTCTGAATCTACTGCCCTATAATCTTCCAAAACAAGAACATAAAAGTGTATGCATCTGCTTTTTAAGCATAAACTACGTAAATCCTGCAATGCCTGTGCTTTTCATGAGACGTCCTGTTGAAAACTGTGTGCTGTGTCTGCAATTTCTGTCACGTCTCGGCATGCTTACCCGCTGGCCAAGTGCCAGTATAGACACCACCCTGGCACCTTGATACATCAGATACAGTACACTATTTTCACTCCTATGTCTATGTCCTCAACTCAACTACTTCATGCACCTCATGGACCCATGGAAGAGATTCCTTTTAAAATATGATACATAAGATAACTAAGGAGATACTGTTAAAAAGCAGCAAGAGCACAAGTTACTACATGTATGTTGGAGATAGCTCAAATTTTTAGAATTTGAGTTAAAGGTCACCTTGCTGGCAGTCATCCATACTGTTTTAGTCCTTGCAATGTGCTAAGATGAGTGGAAAGCTTGAAATCTTGAAAAGTAGAATCCTTGATACTGCTTGTCTGAAGACCTGTTTGAAATTCACTTCATTCAAAGGCCCTGCGTACATTGTGCTCATGAAGTATATTAAAGTATGCTACATGGGTATGAAAGTAATTTGTCAAAACCTGTTGAGAAACTAGAGAAAATAAACAGAACCATTTTATCCAATTAACAAATCACATGTTCGGTCATCAGTTATTATTGCTTCTCATTATTATTTAAGTATTTTTTATTTCCTGAGGGATTGAACTATTACTTGATTATTAGCGTATTAGCAGTCAGCCTTATCCAAAGTGCAGAATAATAGCAAATTTGGCTTTTCAGTTGGATAGGACAGGCATTCTTCTCTCTCCTCTCTTATTAGGTCTCTTAGCATGGCTGAATTTGAATTTACTGTCAGAGAAGATTTTTACTGAGCTTGTACTGGTACCCTCCGCAGCTAAACACACAATGAAAACTCAGGTAATAACCAATATTGTTGGCATGTTCCAGAGCCTGCACTCTCTGTGACTAGTTGCCTTATCATGCAGGTTCTACAGTGAATTCACAATGGGAGAAGGAGGGAGCAATGAATCTACCACTGTACTCCAGCTGTGTGGTGCTGCTAAAATCCAGCCCTAAGGCTGCATTCCACCCACAGGTGCTGGTGGGGGGCAGCGGGCACATGATTTATCAGCACAACCTTTCACACACTGACCCACCAGTGAACGAGCAGGGACCACAGTACAGCCTGGCTCTTTGGCATTGCGGTCAAGCTGCATGTTTGGGACCCTGTAGACCCAGGTTCGAGACTGGGTGGGGTGACTGCTATCTCCCTTCGCTACAATAGGGAATAGGGATCATTCTTACAGCAGTTCCCTACACTTCACACAAGGACAGCCAACACAGGGCAATGTACAATAGGATCAGTAAATTGACAGAATGCTGTAACAAACTGGGGAACAAATACATTACAGGACATCATCAGTGGTCTCCTTGGTGGTGTTTTTAAAACAGTCCTTCTAAGTGACCATATTAAAACCACATACAAAATTCAAAGACACCTTAAATTCTAAACAAGTTATGATTTATTTATCCATTTTGAAGCCCTTGTGAGATCTGTATGTATAAAAAATAAATATACTATAAATAAATCACATTTATTTTCATTGGCATCATAAGTTCAACGCTGCTTCATATTATGATTATATGTGACTACATTATGACAAGAAAGAAAATGCATTGGGTTTGCATTACACTCATTATTGTCTGTGGCTCTAAAATAATGTGTGTGCTTCACAGGAAGAGTCTGTTGTTGATATGCCCCAGTAGATGACTAGAGCCAGGAAAAGGTTCATTCATCTAAATTAGGGCATGGTGCAGTAGAACACCAAGCTCTCGTGCACTTGAAACATCTTCCTGCCACTGTTCCTTGAGGTTTGCAACACGTCTGTGATATCAAAGACGTCAGCAGTTTCCTCAAAGTGTTTCAGGACGTGCAGGATGGGAGTGGGTAGCTATGGGACATGTTCCCCAGCCCATCAGCTCAAAACCTCACTGTGCTTCACTTCTCCACCTGCTAACCTTGCACCCAAATTCCTTCCCTGTAAAATCCTGCATGCTTTTGTATGCTATGTCTTTCTTCATACTCGTTTTTTCCTACTCAATAACAAACAAAAAATGCTGCCACCATCAGGGTGTCAGGCTGCTAGGCTATTTACTGGTTTATGAACTTCTAGACAGTGGTCAAAATTTATTCGTTCAACTTAATTCGTATTAACTCATCCAATGAATATTTTTCATTACTTTAATTTGACATTATCATTATAATGTAAATAATCTTTTGCTTTTAATTTTACAGAAAAACTGCATAACACAGTCTGGCTATAAGTCCATAAGTGATTGTATTTTAAAGAAATACCAAACACTCTTTTCTCTCAACAGTACAATTTCCTCAACAATACTGAGCTCTGTTATAAAACAATGCATCATTTGTCAAAAATTAGAGGTGTACTGCAATTTCTATATATGATAGGGTTGATCCAAAAGAGAGCACCTGGATAACTTTGTTGTAATGATCTGCCTGTGCATTCCCTTTCTACACAGGGTGCCAGCTCTGGCCTTGTGAAATTGATGTATAATACTGCCATTTTCTGATCATGAACCTTCCCCTACTTTTTACTGCTGCTATCTCAAAGCAGCATTTTACAACTTTACAGACTACAGTATTCACCTGACTTAATCAGCAGCATCAACACTGTAGACATAACCAGCTGTGTCGATGGAAGTAAATAAAATTGCCTTTTTTAGTTCATATTTGTACATTAAAAAAAAAAAATCAGCAAGTATTATGTGGGAAAACAGCTGAAATGAAACTTTACACATTCACAATGGAAAAAAATTAGCAGTAAGGATTTTCAAAGACAGGAGTTTTTTGTTGATTGATTATATTTAGAACTTCATTTGAAAAACAGGGTAACATTTAGTAAGATGGGATTCAAACTTTCTGTTATGTTTCTTCAAAACAAAACCATGTAACTTCTAAATAAACACCACATTCCTTTGAAACTTCTGAGTGAGAAAAATCAGCAATAGCTAGGTACATATTCAACATTAAATGTAACATTTGAAACATTGCTTATATTGCATAGAAATTAGAGATAGATTACCTCCATGGAGAAAAAGATTCAGGAATCACCATGAAAACTTCACATCACTTCAAACTGCACTTAAGTTATTATGCTACAGAGGTCCAAAAACAAATCTACAAATGTTAATTTATCAGTCTATGAATTTAAATTTTAAACCCATTTTGATTTGTTATTCCTAGAACACATTGCATGTATTTTATGTGCAGGAAATTAATGTTTGTTTATTTTTCATTAAAATCAATGAGAGGTCCTGTCACTGTTGTTTAACAGTGACACAGAGCAACAGGCTGTATTGTAGCATCATGGGCTTTTTTCCATATCCTCTGCAGGAAGAGTTACATACTGGGGCAGAAGAAACCAGAGATGAGCTGTACACACCCCTATGGGCAGGGACAGCCAATCAGAGCAGCCTCTGTGCAGGAGTGCAGGGCTCAGAAAGTATATAAGCTAACTGCTGCTCTCGGTGCACTGAGACATTGTGCTCATGTGCACTAAACAAAGCAAGCATCTGCAATATACTTTTAAGCACTGACAGCAAGAGAACCAAAGAAAACAAACCAGCAAAGATGAAGATTGCTTTGACAAACCTCATGTTTTACATGACCATGCTGACTAGCGTGGTGTCAAATTACCCATTTGAGAGGAAGGCAGCAGCAGGGAAGGAGAAGAAGGCACAGTATGCCTCCTGGGATGACATGAATGTGATCGCCCATGGGCTGCTACAACTGGGCCACGGCCTGAAGGAGCATGTGGACAAGACCAAGGGCCAGATGAGAGACATCTCCATCAAGCTCAGGTCCTTCAACAGCACAGTGATTGAGCTGGGCAAGCAGACACAGCGTCTTCAGGAAGATGGAGAGGCACTGAAGGCCAAGGCACGGGGGCTGGAAGAGCGAGAGAATCAAGTACTCAATATCTCCTCTGAACTCTGGGAGAGAGCTGAGGAGCTGCAGAAAGACCGGCAGAAGGTCCATGAGAGGATAGGCAAGCTGGAGGAAAAGGTGGATGGCATGCTGCAGGGAGAGGGACTAGAGATCGTCAACAACACCGACGCCCATGTCATCCATGTAAGCAAATTACCCACATTTTTGATCTCTATATTCAATAGGTTGCTCTCTTCAAATAAGTGAAATGAAATATAGCACGAAATTTTGGCAGCATGTGAGACAACATGAATCCTAAAACAAATCAACCTACAGAAAATGGGTCTTCTAGCTTCATAAGAAGAACAGCTGTACTTGCTCTGCCTTGTAGCTTTACCTGTGAATGATCATATCTCAAATTAGAGTTAATTACACATGCATATTTTACACTCCTATTGTAAGCTATACATACAAATTGACTGTTTAAACTCCCTGTGTAGTACGTCAATCCACTTCTACGTTATTGGTATGACTTGAAACAACGTCATTATGTGAAAACTGAAACATTGCAAGAATGGGTACAAATGTGATATGTAGCATGCTCTAGGCGAGAATAATATCGCAAGAAAGACTGCCCGATTAAATGTGTTCTAGGGAGGCGCTGAAATACAGCCACGTATGGGTACGGAATCTAATCCGATAAATCGTGCTCGTCAGCACGAAGTTTAACAAAAGATCCAGAAGGCATGATGCCAGTGGGGTTGTCCGAAGTGTGGAGTCAGTTTGGAACATGGAAATAGTACGTGCTCAGGGGCCATCAACAAGGAAATAATTATGGCCAAAGAAATGGCATGTGCAGAAAGACATCCTCTGCATCTTGAACATTACTCATAGTTGCATTACGGTTCACTTTCAGCGAAAACGTGTCGTTAAATATTTAAGACTGGTTACAGTATTGTTACTAATTACTTGAAATTTAGATATCAATTAGATGCATGTCTGAAATGCTGTCATGTTAGCAAATACGGGGTTAACAACTGACAACCAGAAATATCCCGCAATTAGCAATGTGACTCATTGCTGTGATTTGAAAATAAAAAAATAAAATAAATGAAATTTGCTCTGTTCCTATTAATTGTTCTTGAAGGGAAACTGTCTAACCTCGATATTTGATTTCAGAGGTTGCTGGCGGCTCAAAGTCGGCGTATTGATGACCTAATGGAGAGAATCCGTCAACAACAGGAAAAACTTGAAAAGCAGAGTGTGCGCATCCGAGCGCTTCATAACCAGGTAGCTATGAACTAACCGTTATATATTTTAATGTATCTAAGATGTATTTTTATAAAAGTGTGAGCGTGAAGTGAGTTTTACGAAAGAGTACTAAGGGGAAACGCATCATTATAAATTTGTTTCAAAATTTCTTTACTCAGATCAAAGAAAGTCGTTCTCTCAGACGCAAAACTGAAGAAGCGGCTCTCAGTAGAAGTACTGCTCAAGGCGATTCGTCGAAGAGTAAGTACATGACATGTATATTTTAAAACTTATATTTTAAAACGAAAACTTGTTCGTAAGAATTGATCACGTCTCTCTTTTATGTCTGCATAATCTGATAAAGCGGTTCTGTGAAAGAGTCGTAGCCCTGGATCCGATCAGACTTTTCAGATGCTCAAAATCTGGATTTGGAGGGATTTCGGACCATGGCAAACTGCCAGTTAGGGGAAAGTTGAATTCTGCAGAAGTGTTGTTGAGAGTTGTTGAACGTAAAAAGTTGTGGAAAACTTGATTTATTATAAACAAGCAGATACAGCATCTGATTTATGGGCCGGGGTGGCTTGAATATTGCCCAGTGAGGTGATTTGTATTGATACTGTATGACACCCATGTTCAGAATGAGTACGAAGCTGTCTGACTCCCACCTGAGGAAGAGTTCAGACCCCAGTGCACAGGAATTGGAACTGACTAACTTGGCTTTTTGCAGTGGCAAGCTCAAGTTAGGTTTTTATGGAGGGGGACAGTGGGCCATTTAGCGTAGCTGGGGCAATGTGAACCACTCGCTAATGAGCAAGATATCTTTGAGGTAAAATGTACTTGTGTTTATTTTAAGAGCTTCCTGTCAAAACTAATTTCATCTGATTTAGGTCACAATTTCTGGCTGCATTGGTTAATTGGTTAATAAAATTATTGAATCATTGGTTTTAGCTGAACCACGGAGATTGTTGTCCCTCACAGGGAGAATATCATAAGGAGAATATCTTTAAAGATCAGCAGTGGGTTCATTGGAATTTATTTTCCATTATCTATAAGTCACTATGCTGTGCCTGTGATTGGGTGAATGGTGAACAAAGAGAAGGAAAAGGAGGATGTTGACAATGTATCCACTAAAACATGTCTTGGGTGAGAGTTCATGATTCTTACCATAAGTCCAGCAGGGTAACTCCATACATTCCTCCACCATTACAGCTGCTGTGATTGAGAAGTGTGCAAAAGTTTAATGGCATCCCCACCCATCCTGTTAGTAACACCCAGTAAACTGTGCATCAGGGTACCTTCCATCACATCATTACCTTCTTTCAGGGATCATTAGAATGGGATTCTCTAATCTTATTCTCTAATATCTGGTCTGCCTCTTCCTGTACATTTGAGACACCAAGAGCACAAAATTATTGATATTTCTTGTCACATTGACATTTCAGAACATTGTCTAGCTATAAAAGTTTGGAAATGTAGTCGTTTCTTTCAATGTACGCATTAGTCCATAGTTTCATTGCAAAAAGTATTGCAATATTAATTTATTTAAATCTTAGAATTGGTATTCCATGCAGTATCAGAACATTTCCTTTGCATGGCCTGGATTTAAATATCTATAAAGACATTTTTTGTATTTCTTATATTATGTCACAGTTGTTACCAAGTTGTTGCTGATAAAGAGGACTGTAATGGTTGCTCTGTGGTGGACTTCATACATTTAGAGACATAGTTTTTTCCAGTATTTTTATGAATGTAAAAATAACAAGAAGTGTGGCACGTGGCAAATGTTTGCCCTTGAGCACTGTGCTGCTCCCCATTTAGCAGCAGCATATCTCTTAGCACTGAGGGGCCATGCACTTGATGTCACTAGCTGGCAGTCATGCATGTGAAGGCAGTGTGACCAGCTAGCCTGAGAAATGCCAGCTGGCCCTAGGTAGTCAACCTCAGACTCAGGGTTGGGAGCTTAGGGGTGTCTGCAACACATGGATACAATTCATGCTCACTAAAATGGCCTTGTAGGAAGCATAATGTCCTTTTACAGAAAGGCAGCCTTCAACCTCTTAAACTGTCAGTTAATGCAAGGTCACAGCTCATTGCTTCTGTCTCCTGATAGAGACCAAATTCTATAGTACACAAATACTACACAGCAGTACAAAGGTCTTAAAGAGGAGTAAATGTTATGGTTTGAGGCACAATGTTAATTGTACTAATTGTCACAACTGAGGGTAATGCTGTTTCAGAAAGTATTTTGAAATTTCATATGATAGTAGGAAATCAGTTGTTTATTCTGCAGGTGATTTTATGTGCAATCATACCAGCAGTTGTCGATCAGCCACTATTCAACAGCTATTCAACTTTCCTGACCTTTTTAACTTCTAGTGGTAATATGTTGCTGCTATGGTAGTGAGTCAGTCAGTAAGTGAGTGACTCTGTTTTAGGGTTGCTTTCTCAGACAGTGATTGAGTGTCAAAAAAATGAGGTTAAAGCTCACAGCAATCTTTCAAAATGAAAACAAAATTGACTTTTGCCCTAGTGCCTACAAACAACCTCTGTGTTGGCAGAGTGGCCTATGAACAGTCTGAAGTTCAGGGAGTGTGGGGATCAAGCACTGTTTTGTTTCACCCATGACCACCAAGATAAACAGTCCTGAGAAGTCAGGTGAATCAAATAACACATGAATGGGGAGTAGGTTACTCATTTTAGAGTAGTTTCACTGGGTAGCAAATGACAGGTTGAACTGAGCTGTACAGAAGCAGAGACTTTGCCCTGATGGTTTACAGTTACAAAATATTTTATGGCAGGGCTGGGTTATTTCAGTCCCCAGGGGTCAGAGTCCTAGGTTTTAGGCCTAGTTTTCAGTTAAACACTAATTGCCACCAGGTAAATATAGTGAGCAGGTGAGGCTTACATAATGGTTTTAATAAAGCAGTTGTGAGGTATAAAAAAGCAGACTGTGGAGCCCTGAAGGACTAGGGTCGCCCCTCTCTGCTTTATGGCACTATTTCTGTGCTCATACAATCCATTTTATGATGAATTGTCAATACTTAAGGTTGTATTCCTTTCCTGTTCCAGGGGTAGCCTCAGATTGTCATGAGCTGTTCCTGCAAGGTGAGAGCATCAGTGGAGTGTACATCATCCAGCCAGTGAATTCACAGCCCTTTGAAGTCTTCTGTCAAATGACATCTGGTGAGTGGCACCAAAAAGTCCTCCTGTACTCTCAATAGACTTAAATATGGTCTATCTGAAGAATGGCTAACTAATAAATACTATGTTGTAAATGATCAGGTTTGGCAGGTATTGGTAGCAGATAGTTAACTGTGTCCCCTGATGAGAAGAGCTTGAGTCTTTCTTCATATGCATTGTGGCTCCAATTTAAACTTGGTCCAGCCCAAAAACAAACAACCCCCAGCTGACCTCCACATTCTGCCTTATCTCTCTTTACACAGAAGGTGGATGGACAGTCATTCAGAGGCGTCAGGACGGCTCTCTGGATTTTGACCAGGTGTGGCAGGCCTACCGGAATGGCTTTGGCAACCTGAATGGTAAATATAGTGAGCTTTGGCAGAACCTTACTTCGACAGAAATTTCCTCTGTATGCACAAAAGTTGTTGTGTTTTTCCCTAGATGAGTAAAAAGTAACAAGTAACAACATATCTACTTTTTTACGTTTGTAATAATAAATCTTAAACTATGGCACACTGAAAATGGACTGTGCTCATTGCAGCATCCTACAGTTAACTTTGTTCTATTATCACACTTCAGTGCAATTTAATGAGAAAGAAATGATGTACACTTACAAGGGATGTTAGATGTCAAGATTAGGACTGTCTGTCTGGCAAATCCAGAGTTGGCCGGAAAACATAATCTAATTCCTTCTCCTAAAGTCATTACTGGATTTCTATCACCCCAGGTGACTAAATCTCCTATTATTTTCAATGGATTCCATTAACAGATTACAAGTCAGAGATCCCACTTCAAAACACCTCAAACACTATTGTTAGCTGTGTAGAGATATTATCATTATGTAGAGTTTTCTCGATCGGAAACTCTTCAACAGAATGTGGTATAGTCTCATCCTCTGTGCATTTCTTTACCTCTTCAGGTGAGTTTTGGCTGGGACTGGAGAAGATTCACACCCTGTCGAAACAAGGCGATTACATTCTGGAGGTGGAGATCTCTGACTGGAAAGATGAGTCTCAGTCCATCAGATACTCATTCCGCCTTGGCGGGGAGGAGAGCAACTATGCTCTGTTTCTGAAGGAGGGCTCCTCTGCTAACCTGGAGAGTGCCCTGAGTACAGATCCCTCCGGTCTTCCCTTCTCCACCCAAGACAGAGACAATGACCAGAAGATGGATACCAACTGTGCCAAGCACCTCTCCGGTACGTCCCCATCGCTTAAATTCTAGATCTTAAAAGTCGCGGAGGGGTCACTGATCAGCTTAACCTTTCATTTTCTCTCTCCCCAAGGTGGCTGGTGGTTTAGCAACTGTGGGCAATCCAACCTAAACGGAAAGTACTTCAGCAGCCCTCCTCCCAAGCAAAGGCACCAGAGGAAGCAGGGGGTGTTTTGGAAGACCTGGAGAGGGCGCTACTATCCCTTGAAGAGCACCACCATGAAGATCGCCCCAGCTGGCATTGATTACGAGCCATAGGGAGCAATTGTGGTTCTCTTGACTCTTTCCTCTTAAATTAAAAATACTGACAGGAAGCTGGGAGAAAAGGAACATACAGTACTGACACTGACTGACCTGGAGTACTGATCCTGATGTAGAGTCTAAACAGATGTAGGCTGCCAGAATTGTTCACATGGCTGTCAGAGAGAAGACTCATGGCAGATCATCTGGTGCAAGGCTCAGTGGATACTTGCATGTTCCTCGACCAAAGTAACAGAATTTTGCCTGGCTTCAGCAATAACCTTACAGAAGCAGGGACCACAGCACTGTATTATTACAAAGCTCCATCCTTGCAGATGAATCCAATGTTTTTTTGTTTTGTAAATTAACTTGGATATGCAGCAATATACAACAAATATGCAACAATGCGATTTAAAAATGCTCAGTAGTTTTGGGAGAGTTTTGTTGTACTGTTCCCTAAAAGCTTGTTACTGTATTCCTTAGTACTGTGTCATAAATATTGAATGTAGCAGAATATTGCATGTCCCAGCATGCATTGCTCATTTAAGTCTGAGCATTAAAACATATTAAGACCCATGTGAGGGGGTTACTCTGATGCAGTTCTGAGTTGCACAAAATCAAGTCTGATTTCTGTCACATGGAACAAGTGTATCATGACCTCCCTGCCCTCAAATTCCGGCCCCCTTCCTCATTGAGTGTACTGAAACGCACACAAGCCGAGCTGGGCACAAAAGAGGCAGAGAGGGTTTATCCACTTAAATAGAACAAATAAACCATGAAAAGGAAATACTGAATACACAGTGAATGTTTCCCAAATTAGGTTAATGTTATCTTGATTTGAAAATTTCTTTTTGTGAAACTCAAAGTTGTCATGTTGTCAGATATTTTTGTCAGCACTAAAAAATGTTAAATGTATAAAGTGATAAATGCATACGCTGAGACCACTCAGAAATCTGGCTCTTGCCTGTATGTGCAGATTTGATTCTGGATCCACTCATTACCATGTGGAGATTTTCTCTCAGTCACATTGACTGGTGTCCTGAAGGACAGCATCCACCTTTTGTGCAAAATCTTGACATACTAAAAATATATTTTCATGTTGCAGTATTTTCTGTGCTCATATTTCTTGTTTCTAATTTAAATGATGTAAAAAGTGAACATATATATTTGCATTGAAGTTTGTTTTATAAGCTATGTTTCTAGTTTCAGAAGCGGATTCCATGAACAATAAAAACGGCTTAAAAGTGGTTAGCCTTGATTGAATAAAATTGTTGAATTTGAACATGGCTGTCCTGTATCTTTGACCCTACAAGGTCTATAGATATGTTGCATGAGTTGTGCTGAAGGTATCATCAGTTCAAATCTCTGGTGACTAAATCCACTTTTGATGTAAACATACAAGCAAGAAATTGAACAGGCTCAATTAAATCCTGTATGAAACATTCTCCAAAAACTACATCACTTACAAGTAGATCTGGAAGAGCTCAAAACAAGGATTGTGTGCATCAAAACTTAGTGCATGGAATACACATACACATACAATAACCTGTGATAACATTAAAAAAATCACTCTTCTATCAGCAGACTTGAAAAACAGATGCTGAATCCTAACAGAAATGTTCCTTTGTGTGTTCTGGAACAAACACATACAACCAACACTATAGCAACTGTTTGCTGAGGGATTGTGGTAAGAATCTTGAAGGGCATGTGGGACAGGGCATGTGAGGCCAGAGTCATTCCTGCACTGATGATAAGGAAAAAAGCTTTGTGATCATTCCACTCAGATGTGTCAGAGATTTTAACGATAACAGTTTGCCAGATCTCTGAAGCAGCAGCAGCAGCAAGTAGAAACAATGGCACTTCAATAAATGGAAAATGTTGGCACCAAGAATTCTGGGATATATCAAACATCTGAGTCTTCATCCAATTAATAAGAAGAGTCCAATCAAATGTATGTGCTGATCAATGTACACCACCTCAATGATCCTGAATGAGATCAAGCAAATCTTTCTGCACAGGCACTTGTAGGCACGTGTCAAGCTTTCATATCCCCGTGCCTTAAGAAAATTATCAGCTTACTAGGCCTACTGTAAACAAGGTGAAGCGGCTTCTGTCCGTCAAGTTCAATGCTGCACATCTCAGATAAAGATTTACTAGCTTAGCTTCCTACTAATACGCTCTGACCCATTGTAAAGACTCACAGACAGACCTGTGAGGAAGGTGCATCATATCTGATTTATTGTCATGATCTGTCTTCCCTGCTCATGCCCTGAAGCAATGTATCTATGCATCCTTCCCTCAATGGATACACAACAAACAAAAAGTTAGAATTGGGACTCAAACAATCACTGGATCACTTTTGCTAGAATTTTTGCAATTTTTGAGTTACCCAGGCAAACCTTAATGTCATTATACACAGACCCTATGCCTCTTAGACTGAGACTGTACTTTTGGATGCAAATCTACATCTGGACTACACTGCCAAAAGGACTACACTGCTGAAAAAGAACAGATGAAGAAAATACTTTCTACATGTCAAACAGATGCGCCTTTATCATGAAAATACATGGCTGATGGCAATAGAGCGGTATGATCTGGTCATTTTTTTAGCATGTTCTGCCTCCTACTATGTCATTAATTTCCCTTATGACATTTCCCAGTGTTACTCACGCACTGCCATAAAAAAATTCTATCACCTAGAGCCATGGCAACTATTCCCTGTTGAGACAGCAGATTCCCCGTAGAGACTCCCCACCTATCCTTGGTATTGATTTAATGCCCCCCCTCACAAATACATGTGGGCTTTCTTTTGACATAGGAAGAAGACTAGGAATTTTGACCAAGAATCACAAATCCTACGCTTCTCTAGGTAGCAGGAATAAACTGGAATGAAAATAAAACTGCTCACACAGCTCACCTTGTCTTTCTGACAGCTGGATGAATCTAGACAGTCTACCTGTAAACCATTATACTCCAGCTCCATTTTCCTTTATGGATGTGGTACACACCAAGCACTTCCTAAGCTATAACCTTCATCATGTACCTATCAAAGATCTGGCACAAAAACGGCCAGAAAAAAAGCAAAAATGTAGTAACACGTATTAGAGTAATTGCTCAATTTGCAGATAAAGGGTGGAGAGACACAAATCAGAGTAGGGCTGAGGTTTACAGGTTTTCTTCCCCAGTCCTACTGTTAACAATGCCTTGAAGAAGCTACAGGATAGGAGCTAATCTTGTGGGCAAGGGAATGCATGCATGGATGAAATGATTGTACTTCATTGTTTATTTTCAAATTTCATTAAATTAGTCTATCATTAATTTCACTGCAGGTGCACTTACCAGGAAAAGATGAATACAAATATGTCCACAGTTGCAGGATATTAATTCACTGGAATCTGTTCTTCCAGAAAGGAGAGAAAAATACATTCACACCACTCTTCACCAAGTGGCCATGAAGAAGTGCCTGAATTTTTTCAAATATAGTTATTTCTCTTCTTGAACTGTGTGTATGCATTGTGTAGGAAAAAAGTTAGTGCCTTTGGCACATTACATACAACATCCTATTCCTACAAAACTGGCTACTGGTACATCAGTGTAAGAGAACTGTTGAATTTGAACCTTTCATAAATGTCAGACACATATGACATTCTATTGACTGGCCTGGAAGCATGCAACTGTTTCTCTGCTCTGGAACTGACATGAATGTTGATGAACATTGTCTTTCATACATGCATGTCATAAATCAGAAAGCAAATTTTGGATTGACCGATTTGTACTTGTAAGTTGTGATTATTCAAACGTTAAGCATGCCATTTCAACTATCAGCATGCTTAACAGCTGTACACATATTTCTTCCAATAAAAAGTTTTGTCAGTATACCAGAGTCACATCACTTTGGCAAACACCTAACATAGGCAAGCCTCCATCCTACTCCATGGTTGCAAATGCAGCAACAGTTCTACATAAGTAGGAAAATGAGAGAGATTGCAATAGTTTAATGAGCATCTACATTTTACACTCATTATAAAAGAATAAGAATTCATAAAAATATTTTCTTTTAATAATACACACTTAAAATACTGGGTGCAGGTAGTAGTGGGTGGTTTCCTTCACTAAGAGCCACTTTTTTATTAATTTATCCCCCCCCCGAGGTTTTAAGATTAGCTCACAGAATGAAACCATTTTAACCTTGATGTGTAACTGCAGGGCTAAAAAAAAGAAAATAAAACAAAATGAAAACTCTGAAGTACATATACAGACATGAATAGAAGTAAAATGTAAGTGTATGTGTGTGCGCTCGGGTGTGTGCGTGTGTGTGTATAAGGGCATCCTGTGTTTCATTATGTGCTGTCTTAAGCCACTGACCGGACAAAAAAAAAAACATTTGGCAAACTTATCTGCACTCCAGAAAAGAAATGGGAAACTGGAAGTGGCACAATAACCATGACAAAACAAAAAATAAAATAAAATTATAAGTTACAAGTAAGTTATTGTTTCCATTCAAGAGTTGTGTTTGTGTCCTTTTTCTTTCATTCTTCTATTAGAGGTGACACGCAATGGCTCCAGGTTGTGACATAGGGCTTAGAGATCCTCTGCCCCATGCTGGACTCAAAATCCCCCTCCTTCCAGACAGCAAGCGAAAGAGAAGGTGAAGAGGGTGAAATGTGCACATGGTTTTGAGGTGGGGTGGGCGGGGGGGTGTTTGGCTGCTTGGGACGAGCTGTCCGCCTCAGGAGGAGAGTACAGGAGCTCAGGAGGTTCGACGGGGGATGGAGGTGAGTGATGGGTGGGGGCAGGAGGAGGCGCTGTCCTGGGTGGAGCTGACCATATCAGAGGTATTGCTGTAGAAAGTGCAGCAGCATGATCTCGTAGTGCTCTCCTGACTCTGGGCAGCGGATGCTGTGTCGCTCGTTGGGATATATCTGCGGGGGGGAGAGAGGGAGGCTTATCAAGGGGTACACACTCACAGAAAAGGCAAACACACATCAAAAGGGGAGATGCGACTGCCAGGGCACACAAACGCTGACTCCGATTCCGTCTGCTCTAAATGACAGGTTCACATTTTCACATTTTCTGCTGTGCTACTACAGACACTCACAACCATTCATTTTGGTGGAGGGAGGTGCAGCTTCCGCAACAAAATGACAAATTTGAGCAAACAGAACAAAACATAGTCCAAACCTGTAGCTGATATGGCTTCCCAGCACGGATTAGTTGCGACACCAGGAAATTGGTGTGGAAAAAGTGCACATTCTCATCAAGAAATCCATGTAAAATGAGTAAACGGTTGGGCCTGAGAGGAAAATCAGAAGCATTAAAAAGTTTACAGACCAGCAAAAGAAAGTTAGAAAAACATCAAATCAGACACCAAATGCACCAGGAATCACCAAATCCCACTTTTCATTTTCTTAGCATGTGCACACATTCAAAAATGAAACCATATCACTATGTGAATGGTATTATACTGTGGTGCATATTTTCATACAGCAGCCTGGCTGAAGAACTAATGGTACCTTTTGAGTCTTTCATGGACAAAGTATATGGATACATAGTCATCTCTTCCCTTTCTCAACATGATAAATATTGAAATATTGTCATTTTAAAAAATGTAATGGAATACATTTGTGTTACATACCACATTTTATTTAGAAACCCAGTCAACATAAGTGATAAGTAGACTGTTCTCACAGACATCACATAAACAATTGGGCCACTGTCAGGAGCAAAACTGATCATGGATATATGACTGCACTTCTAGTGCTGACGGCTCTAACACATAGGACTGAATGTCTTACAAGACAGAAGCCACATGACCAAGACAAAGTGACTCACTCATTGGGCAGTTTGTCCACGTGCAGTGCCACTGATCCTGCCTCGTAACCCTGCTGGTTGTTCTCAGGAACGTCCATGTAGCGCTCAGTGTAACCTGTGTCATATGCCATCCACACTGTCACTGGAGCACCCGCAATGGCAACCTGGGTGACATTAAGAGAAAGGCGGGGTTATGGCAACATTCCTCTTGCAGGAAGCATGATATTAGACCTATGTTTCCTTGAGCCATTTCAAAGAACTCGAGGCTTCAAAACTTTTAGCTTTTCCACATATACAATAAATTGGTGGCACCCTGAGGTACAGTGACATCAAACTACTGTACTGTAGTGTGTACTGTATGTACACACTGGTTTACTGCTACACACTGGATTTATATGTGGTGATATTAAATCATTTTAATTTCACAGCAGTGCAAAATCTTAACATGAGGAGATGGTGCCAAGAAGATTTTGCAACTGAAAGCAAATGCAAGGTGCAATATCATGCATTCCTTTGGGGGGCAGTAGATAAACGTGTTGATTTGTCCAAAAAGAAATCTCCATACTCGGCAAAGAAAACTTTGGCCACATCGGCAGCTTGTTGCTAGAGGAAAAAAGGGATTTAATCTACCGAGCAAATTAAATGATAAATAACTTAACTGGATATAGTTTAAGGCATAAGAGTGCTTTATTTAGGGAGGTGCCTCTGTTTCATGATAGCTCAAATTTTATTTTGTACATACATGACTGATTCAGATGCACTCTTGTGGTTACCTACTGTGTTGGATAGCGTATCCCTGCCACCTAGTGGATTTGGATGAATTGCCTGTATGGGTACATATGATCAATTCTGTCGCACATGAGTGAACTACACACAACGGCGTCATCTGCACATCATGGGATGATGTCTATATACAGTGCAGTTTTCATGTATGCCTGTTGAGCATGAAGCATCCATAAACCTAAAATAGCCTATATTCACGTCTGCACTGCCACAACCCCTTTGATTTTAGACAATGTCTGACTAGTTTTTCAGACAAATTTCAGACAAATTTTCAACCACTGAAACAAATCAGGCACTTCCTATATTTCACAAACCTGTCTGTCCTGAGCTGTGATACTGTCCTGATTCTTCTAGGGTAAAGTGTATCGAAACAAAGCACTCTTGTTTGGTCTCTCCCTGGGTTTGTGTACATAAGCAAAATACCTAAAATCTATTCCTGTACTTTATACAAGTGCGCTACACACAAACTACATCACAGAATGGCTGATCTTTGCCCTAAAAACAAGGCCAAGGTAAATATGAGAATCCGGTTACTGTCCCTAACCAGCCTGGGGCCTTAACTTAACTTTTGTTTGGTAATATACTCCACTGATACTTACATATCCTATTCTACAGACCAGACGTGAGACCACTGGTCCAAGATGCAGAGAATTGCTTCCTGACATTTTCTTTCTTACTGAACCTGTCCAAAATACCCAGTTTCGGGCATTTTCTTTCTCGGAATGGTCAGGGATATTCTACTTTGTGGGGAGCAGACTTTCAGCGGACAACTTCAGCCAGAAAACATGAACTTTGTGAGACAACAAATCAGTCAAACAACAAGCATTAAACAAAGCTGCATCACGTCAAAATCATAGCCAGAAGAAAAAAAAGCTCGGCCAAAGCAGTCATCACAGAAAAGCCTGAGTTGCATTACCTTGAAGACATTGGGCCTGTGAATGAGGCCCATGAGGGACAGAAAGCCGCCGTAAGACCAGCCATGGATGGCCACTCGACTGAGGTCAACAAAGTTGTACTTGTCTGCCACAAATTGGAGACCCTCGACCTGGTCCTCAATCTCCACCTGGCCCTGGACACAGCACACACAAAGCCAAACTAAGTCAAATAGGCAAGATTAGCCACCCAATATGGGATAAGTAATGTACAAGTGTAAGTGACGGCAGAGCAAACTTTCAAAAGTCCCATAATGGGTGGGACTACCACATACTCTTAATTGCCGACTTCAATCAAAACACTGCTCATTACAGAAAAACAATATTAGTTCACATCAGTGGATCATTGACAGCACCACTGATTTTGGGATTCATAGAGTCTCATTTGGACATATGGTAACACCAATTAATGTAAAGCAAATTCTGGACAGATCCTCTTTACCATCTTGTTTTTTAGAGCCCCTTCAAACTTCAGGCCCCTCTGACAGGATCCCCTCCCATCAATGACCACCACCGCATAGCCTAAAGATGCGAGGGTATTCAGGCGCAGATACTTCACTCCTTTAAAAGAGTTGTTCACTAACTGGACCTGTGGGACACACAGACAATATGGACTGTTGCATTTCTGGTTTTTCTCTGGACTCTATGATTTTGCATGAAGCAAGTCGTTTCTTGAGCTGTATACTTCCACTAGAACACTGACATTTGTTGATCCAAGACTGAATTTTCTCCTGTTATTGTTGCAAACCAACAGCAGTACTGGCTGAAAGGTGCTGCAGTTATACTACAAACCTGAGGCCCTCCATACACAAAGAGGATTGTGGGATGCTTCCTTCCAGGTATCAAGTTGTGTGGCTTGTACACCATTCCATATAGTTGGAACCCCGACCTTCCTGGGAAATCAAAAATCTCCGGTGGGATGTAGTCTGAAGGGCAACCTGAAACACACAAAGCAAGGACGATCAATCAATGGGACCTTTCCCACAGGCAGACAGAACCAGGAACCAGGTATCAGGACCATGGAATCCTGTTGCTTTTCAACTGCCTTTCCTGTTTGGCTAAATGAGAACTCTCCAGTTCCACATGAGCCATATTTAATATGAAGATGACAGCCTGCTTTAACACTGTCTCACAACCACCTGAGGTCAAAAGAACCCTATGGGTTGTATCAGCATCGTTTCTGACTTGTTCCACAACTGACTGGTTGTGGGTATGAGCAACCTTTGCATGAAAGGAAGGGCAATGGAAACACAAATGGTATCCCCACCAGCTTTTTAGTTGATAGTTCATTGTTGGAGGCTCCAGTTGACTGGCACACAGTTCAGTGGTCAGGCTCCTACTGACGACACATGAAACACGGACACCAGTGCTAGTGGTAAGCAGCAAGTCTTGTAATCCAAAGCTTGCTGATTTGATTCCCCAATGGGGCACAGATTTTGTGTCCTTGAGTGAGGTACCCAACCAAAATTATCTCAGGGAATATCAAGCTGGACAAACAGGTAACGTGTATAAATGTAAGCTATGCAAGGTGCTCTTGTCCAGAGTTAAGTAAATGTCATGGAAAATAATTAACTTCTTAACACTTGTCTATGTAAAAACTGACCTCCAGCTTTGATATCCTCCACTTTTTCTAATCAACACATTTTTATTTAATTAATGTGTCAAGCATGAGTGTGGTGCAACTGACTGCACTGTGCTTCTCTCACCTGTGGCCTCCATCATGCTAGCCCAGAACTCAGGCTCCTTATGTAGTGGGTCACTGTCAGAACCCTGCAGTTTGTAGACGTGGACACACGGCGGCGTGCTCACGTTGCTATAGTGGCTGACAAACATGTCAAAGTTCTGCAGGGAAATTTGGGCGCAAAAGAGAGCATGTGATTACCAAGAGTTCAACCATCGTATCTGCCATTTACCATCAGACAAAGTAGCTCAGGACTGAAAGAAGACAGAGACAGAACACTCCCGTCACTGCAGCAACTAATGTACAAGTGCAAGTGGTGTGTGAACAGCTTCATCAGCGTGGAGCTTATACCTGGCTTATGGAGCAGCTATGGGAGAAGCCTGGCTTAGTCAGCCTCACAATGTCCCCTGGGGAATCGTAGCTGACCACATAGAGATGGTGCTCCAGAGGGGTGTCCCTGGTGCCCTGGAAGTACACCAGCTTTGTGGCTTCATTCACCCAAATCTGTACATTTAAGGGAAGAGGGGAACAGACTTGTGAGTATGCGGCCGTTTAGAAATCGGCAAAAACAATGAACTGGTTTCCTCTTCTCTTGGGCTTACCTTGGAGCCATGCCTAGCCAGCACCTCCCACTCCCCACTGGTTAAGGTCACTTCCTCCTTTATCTGGCATTTGAAATCACCTGTAGCAGAGGCAGCCAGAGAAATCAGAATTATGGTTCTATTTCAGCTATCAACCGGAAGGATGACACCCTTTTAGCTCAGGATAATATTCCTCTGGTCAATACACAGCTAAGAAGCCTTAGTATACTACTTCAGAGTTCTATCTAAGGCTGTTATTCCTACATCCTTTCTTTGCACCCTGAATATGAGCAATGTACATATTCCTGTTTTCATGCTGTTCATAAAACAGTCAAAGAAGACTGATTGATATGTAGGCCCAAGGCCTCTGCCGTACCCTCAGTGTAGCTGTAGTCCCTGGACCACTGGTAGCAGCCTGGTTGTAACAGAGATGTGATTTTGTACAGATGGCAGAAGCCCGTTTTTGACTCATTCACCCAGAGAAAGGTGATCTCCTCATCCTTTGTTTGGATGAATGGGTAGAAGATGTCATGAACCTGTTGGCATTAAAGAAAGGATATTTGCTGTAAAGCAGCAGATGCAGCATTCTCAAAAAGCCTATCAGATCAAGAGTAATACAGTGATAAGGCTTACTAAGCATTCAACGTGAACGTGAACATCAAAAAATAATAATGGGACCTTCGAGAAGAAAATTCTGCAATTTCATAACCGGCACTGAAAAGTGCAGCAGTTGAACACCAGATCCAACACACAACATTAACTTTACTTGTAAAACAATTTCAAGGATGTTCAAGCAGTGAGCCCAAATAGCCCGTCTGCCACCTCTGCAGGTCTCACATTAATCCAGATGTCAGTAACTTCCTCGTAGATGACAAAAGGATGGACGCTCTCCGGCACGGCCTCCACGCTCTCCTGCCGCTGGGCCGGGTCTTCGCACACGGGGATGAAGAGAGCCGGGGGCAGCAGGACCAGCTGCAGCCTCTGTTGACTACGGTCCAGCAGCACTGCCCAGGCACTACAGGGACAGCAGGCAGAGGAACACGCACAACCTCACAACAACGCCGGGCATGGACAGAGCCACCAAGATGCAAGGCTTGGGCAGCAATGTGGTGCAGTCACAAAGAGTAGGAGCTGTAACCCAAAGGCTACTGGATTGATTCCCAGGTGGGGCGCTGCTGTGCCACCCGAGGGAAAGGCACTTAACCTGCACTTAAATGCCTCAGTAAATTTCCAACTGTATAAATATGACGGATGACATGTTAAAAAAAAAAGTAAGCTAGTTAAGTCTCTCTGGATAAGAGCATCTGCTAAGCAAAGGTGGCTTCTTGCTTGTGTTGTACTCTGTCTCACTTGTAAGTCGCTTTGGATAGAAGCATCTGCCAAATGAATAAATGTAAAGGTAAATGAAAATGCAAATGTAATATAACACATCATAAACAACTCATCCGTTTTTGAGGACAGATGTCCACAAAAGATGATATTACTCCCTCTCACTTTGTTATCAAACAGCCTGCAACTGTATCTTATATCCATAATTAAATTAGAAGGACATAATAACAGTAGTATGACACTGGGTTTAGAATACGATTCTAATGTAGGTGAGAGTGACCTGTTGAGTAGCTTGGACTTGTAGTGTAGCATTTGTGTTTAAAACTCACAATTTGCCATCTTTGGTCCAGCCTGCCCGAGCAATGTACTCCACCCCAGGAAACAGTGTTGTGAATGGCAAAACCAGCTCTTTGTCCTGTGTGCTCACAATCTAGACACACACGAAAGCACAAATCAGCAATATTACAGGGACACAATATCAAGGGAGCACAAAAACCTCCATTCAGGCACAATAACCAAGCAAAAAACCTCACCCTGCCCAGGTGGTCAGTCTTGATCTCTGCCAGTTTGAGAGTGATTTGGGGGTTTTTACTGCCTGTAGAAAAAGAAATACACTATGATTTTACTACCGGATTTCTCTACATTTAGAACGACAAACTGGAAAGTCAAAATGGGTTCAATATATGAGAGTTTATTGCCAGTGTAGGCCAGCTGTAGTGGTGACTACTGTGGTTGGCCAGTTCGAGAAAACTGAGGTTTAAAATCCATAGCCTTTAGCGGTGTCATAAGCTTTTTAATTACAACAATGTGTCAGGACCTGTTTCACTCAGCAAACGCTTCAAGGCTAATCTATCCCAAGGGTTAGAAAGGTGGTGAGCCAGATTATTATTATAAAATTAAACTGAATAATCACCTTACACATCACATCTGTGTTTTGCAGAGGTATATAAGACACTATTTAAACCTTATTTAGGTTAAAATCACACACATGGCTGATCAGGGTCAGGAACATTTCCCCTTAAATAACCCAGGTCTGTTACAGAAGTAAATTGAAATCAATTAACCACCCATAAACATACACACATGCTCACACGCAAATGTGTAAAATGTAGCAAAAACACAAAACTTTTTACTCTACAGAAAATATGTAAAATATGTACAAAATATGTAGTAATTGCATTTCCTATAGGAATCTCTTGGTTCACAATTATTCAAGTCTATGCAACTTTGAAGAGTTAAAGAGTTTATTTTCCACTGAGCTGCTCTTAGACCAAAAGAAAAGTTCAAATGATCTTGGTTTATTGCTTGATAAAAAACATAAAGGCATGTGGATGCCTACTGTGGTAAAGTAGCATGTAATAAAAAGATATTGAGATGAAAACGCCAGTGCTACAATGGCTATTATTAACATGTCAGAGCAGTTTCAGAAACATTAAATTCAGGAGGGAAGTGGTCAAAATAGCACATTCTTTATGGATTTCAAACCCAGCAACATTTGGCAATGGATGCTGTGGGAGCAGAGTGTAGGAGATGCCTCACCTGTGCGGGGGTATCTGTATGCGTCAGCCTTCCGCTCCTCCAAAGCTGGAGAGGGGACGTGAATAATCTCCACCTCAGACTCATCCACCTCCTCATATAGCAACTGTAGAGTTTTCCCTCCATCTGAGTCTGACACAAAGAGAGAAGGCTGACCTGCTATCTGAAATATATCCAAATGAAACCCTCTAATACTACAAAAAGTAAGCTCTTTTCTGTCGATAGTTCACTAATTGCAACGGATCATGTGTGATGATGCAGTCAAACTCATTCATGTTCTAAACAATTATATGCATGCCATGAGCAAACTAACTGACAAATTCACAAGACGCTTTTCAACATGATTCTTGGAATTGATGTGATCAGAGAGCTATCTGCAGAGGAAAGTGGCTTCTTATCGGGAGGGTTTGGTATTTCTCAGTTCACTCTAATGAAGAGCACTGGCTGATGCAGGCAACTTCTCACTAACTGGAAGAGTGTCAAGTTATGAGCCTGCAGGATATGGTTTGCAATGTTAAAGTTCTTCAAAAAATGGAAGGAACTCTCTTTCCTATATGGAACCACCTCCTTCTAAATCCATCACAAAAAAAGCACAGCAGCCCTAAAATATAATAAACTCTTTCCTGTCCCAAACATGATAATATAAACAGTTGTCAAATCCATATGCAACTTTTTCAGCCTTCCCTTTCACTAGTGTAAAAACACATATAAACTCAGAAATACAGGTATACACCAGTATTTTACATATCTTACACACATCTTATACACACGATGTATAGAAATACAACAACCATCTTTGTTCTGTGCGAGTGGCTTTGAGCTGACAGTCCCTCTCTCATATCTGTCAGAACAGTAGGGGGTGCAGCGTTCCTCACCTTCTGGCGCAGCCGGAGACCACCAGTACCCTGTGAACCGATCAAACTCCTCCTGGATCACAAACGTGGCTACGCCTGCAGATTTGGGATCCTCCTTTACATTATTTAACCCTGAAATGAAGGAGATGGTAAAGACACAGCTGGGGGCATTGACATCAATCCTTCATCTAGATACTTCAGCAAGACTACAAAGGCCTGTAGATTACAATAAACTTATCACATCCGATTGCTTTCATTCATATTCTAACAGATCTTTTTTTTCTTCAAATGTGTGTACATAGCATATCCTACAGCTTCACTCCTTATCACTTAAATGTAGCATAGCCAGCAAGAAGTTGGAGATGTGAAAGAAATCAGTAATCAGACCATCCTTCATGAGCACAGCAATCTGACCTTTGTGACAGAAGGTCAGCCTCCGCTCCTCCCCCGACTCAATGCTGGCCACCCAAAGGTCGTTATTGTTGATGAAGGCGATGAAGCTGGCATCCCCTGGGCATATCTTGGGGTCCATGCGAGTCCCTGAGCACTGCGTCTTGATTTCCACTGGCTTCATGGGGGAGGTCTGCTAAAAAAGAAAATTACATAGTAGATAGGGGTTAATTACAGGACACAGCATGACCAACACTGATGCTCAGGACGTGCCCTCCGCTTTGTATACTCACAATGAAGCCATTGTGGCCCCCATCGCGACAGTAGAACAGACTGTTGCTGGCCTGGAAAAGGAAAAGGCCACTCTGGGCATGGTAGTCATAGGACGTGATGCCAAAGACCCCCAGCCGCTTCCTCTCTCGCAGGAGCTCCTCCTCCCTGGAGTAGACTCCATGATGGGGCGTGGCCTGGGAGAGCAACAGGGTTAGGGTCAGGGTTGGGGTTGGTGTCCAAAGTTCAATTTTACTCAAATAATGTAGAGGTCTCCATTCAACTTTCACTTCTTCCATTTGTCAAGTTACAGAGAACTGGACAGTCTTTGCCCTGAAAACATTTAACTCTCAAGATTTCCATGTAAATTTGAAAAGACGAAACCACTGTTGCAAACAATGCGGACAGCAGTCATGTTGCGATTTCTGTAGGTGGAGTTTCACTGAATTCATCAGAATCCTGGACTACCCTATGCATTATTGTCAAGTCCAGCAAAAACACTTTTGTTCAGGCTTCAGCAGATTTTACTGGTAAAGCACCATGCCATATTATGTATGTCACTGACATTTTTAACTGTCTGTTGAGCTCACAAATGTGTTGCCGTTGACCAATGTGTAAGAAACAATCAATTGTCATAACCCTTCCTACCCCCTCCCTTGGGATCAAAATACCCCAGTAAAAATAAGACTTTTAGGAAGGTGAAACACCATCAAAAAGGTGAGCAGCAGTAGCAGAGACAGTAGCGGCTTACCTGAAAGTGATCCAGCATCTGTTTCCAGGATAGCACCAAGAGGGCCTCTTTTCGGATCTTCTTGGGAATTTCAGAGTAAAGTAGTGAGTTTTCCCTGCTTCCATAGGGCATTCCTGATTAGACATGGCACAAAAGGAAAGAATTACGAATGGCCCTTTGAGAGATGACGGGCTGAACTTTCATGCCCCTCAACACAGTGCAGGATATCCTGCATCAAGGAGCAGTCAGTATTCATGTTTGAAGTGTGGGTAAGATTGACTTCTTCCTCACCACAAAATTATACTTATCAAAATCCATACAGATTTTAACATACACAGGGATACAATTCATTTTCAAATTAAGCACAAAAAGATATTGGGAAGACAGCAAATACATTCATCTGCATTTGAAGAGTACAGCTGTTCTCTTACTGACTCAAGAGATCATCAATGAAGTAAAGAAATAAAGCTATTTTCACACGTAATACAGTATCTTGGGCTAAAATATAAGACTCATACTACACAACAGGTTACTGGTTTTAAATATAAACCATCCTCCTGCAGATATTATGTTCATTTGTAAAGACAATTAAGTTTCCTTTTTAAGGCCTCAAAAATTAAACTAATATGCTTCACCCTCTGTGCTGATGACAAATGAAGGCCAGCATCACTCAAACACAGAAAATCCGGAGTATCGACTCCAAAACACATTTTCTTTATTTGCATAGTTATGGCAAGCTCACCGAGGTAGTAGAGTCGGTGGGAGTGGGGACTTGACTCATCCTGTTTCTGCACAAACTGGAAGTCGTGGGGCGCCTTGTTGACAATCATCCCAGAGTACTTGCGGCTGCTGTGGATGATGTCACGTAAGCCATCCCAAGAGTGTTTCTCCACAAAGAACTGGGAGGGGACATCCTCCATCTCCACTACCTCTGTGCTGTCTGAGAGCTCGTCCACGGCAGTCATCCTGACAGCTGCAAAACTGAATGCACAATGAGAGTTACACTTCGTCACAGAGCAGAAACATAATACTGTAGAAATTATACAAATCTTAAAAAGAAATAGCCCAATCACAGCATCAGCCCATTACAAGGCTCGTGTTAGTTAAAATACCAGTGTGAATACCTTACCCCTAAGTCTTCATATTATTAACAGCCCCCCAGGCCAAGGACATGAAAGATTACCTTTTCCAACTACCTTCGGTTTCGTCTTCAAGTTTGACCTTCTTTACTCTATGCATTAACCGGCCAACAAGCCTCAACCAGATTTGGCAACCTAAAAACAGATAAAACAGAAGAAAAGAAGACTGTTACATACAGATATACGATGCTTTACATGCAATGTTCAATACTAAGTCTTCATGTTGATCATTTTAATGCTGGCCTCCTTGCAAAAATTGTATTATTTTACCTGAATAATGCATTTGCTTAAATGGTAAACTAGCATATTTACCAATTCCATCAACTTTATCAAAACCCAACTTCTCAAGAGACAAGGCTCCAGACATGCTGCCCAAATGCAGCTGTTGCTGTGTGTGCACACAATAAGCTGTGAAACAACTATACAGCATTACAATTTAAGTGTTCTGAAAATAGTTATGCTATGCTATGCCATTTTGGAAACAGTCATCCAAGAACAACACCAAGCTTTTGTTAAACATGTATAACAGTAATGTTTTTCTAAGAAAAAGACATTTTCTGGAACCAAAGGACAACAGCAAATGACTATTTTAAAATACTGTAGGATAAAAAAGGCCAATTCCAGCCCCAAACAAAACCAACATCGACACCTAAATACAATGCCAAGGGATTCTGCTTGGCAAAACTTCTATAAAACACAAGACTTTCCAGAAAAACAGGCCACAGGCAGTTCTACCGAAGAGATGGACAGGCTCATGACAAAATTCTTCTCTGGACTGCTTCCCTGAGTTACAGCACCAGAACATCTCATGCGGGAGACCCTCCTGCTGCACTGGTCTCACTCCTTCTGTCTGTGCAACTTGCGGTGATGCTACACTACATACCACTGGCATCTCTACCAGAACATATCACAAGGATGAGGAATGTCCTGCTCTCTCTCCACATTTTCAGGGTGCAATAAGTTGAGAAGCAATTTCACAGGGCAAACTACAACACTATTATAAGAAGCAAGGAAAACACAGACAACATTGCTTTGAACTAACTCATATAGAAACATCTCAGGACAAAGAGAAGGCCTCCACATGGGGTTTTGATTGCACTACTCTCTGGACTTGAATCTTGTCCTCACCTGAACTTCCTCATGATAACCATATGATTATTTCTGATTCATTCAGGCTAGGCTGTCAGATACCGTCAAAATAATTATCCTGTGTGAAATACAACCATCGTTATTGTTCCAACTGCTCTGAGTTTAAACACAACCGAGTACCTTACATGACACAGTAGTCTCAAAATGCACATGGACAAGGACCTGATCCAGCCTTAACTGTCTTGTTAAATCTGAAAATACATCAAATCAACATCTGATGGCAGGGGTTATGAATGAATCATGTGTTGATTGTGACCCATTTCATTTTGAGGAAATTAAACAGGAAATTACAGGGAGGTGACATATTTATACCATCAACATTAGGCTGGTGTGTTATGTGTGTCAAACATACTAATTTGTGCTTTCATTTGAGAAGACAGGGGTTTGTGTACATTCTAGCAATATTTATCATTGTCAGGGCAAGATTCCAGTGTTGTCTTTATCCTTCCAAAAAAGCTCCTTGTTCAAATATCTCAAATACCTCAATTCTGTTCTTGAATCCAAATTAATTTAAGAAAATGATGGGGCAATTCAAGCAGATAAAAGTCACACTGGCATTAATGAATTATCTACTACATCCAAACATACAAACTACTACATCCTCTTAGAAAATCAAACACATGCTGCTGACAAATTTGACAATGTCGCAATACTTGTGCATTTCTCCTTCTCATTTATTTTCCTGTGTGTTCATGTCCCATTTAATGGATCCACTATACCTGACACTTGCATACTCCATGTATGTTTTTCCCACTAGCATCTACCCAACACCCCCCCCCACTTGATTTGGCCATGAATTATCAGCGGTTGTTAAAGAACAGCTTCAATAAAAGTGACTGTTAATATTCAGCTGTGTTTGAATGTAGAAACTGTTTTATATACCTTTTAGTGATGTTTGTTACAATGCCTTGTACATTGTAAATCTTGTATGTCACTGTAAATTTAAGAAAAATCATAACCTGAATATATGATCTGAATTATTCTTACAACTTACACCATATATAAAGACTGAAAATAGCTTTGAAGGTTTTAACTTTCACTTTGACACACAGTACGTGACCACTGACACATGTGTTCATTATGTAGCACCAAGCACAGATTGTGCACATCCATCTTATTTACAGATTGGCAGACTACTGCCATAATGTTGTTGAGTTATGACATGACCTTGCGTTTCAGCCTGGGGTTCAGAGATTTATCTACCTATGTGAAAATGGCTGTTTGTCATATTTCCTACCAAAAACAGGCTATAGATCGGGGGCATATTCTTATTACTGACCCACCACTGTGATAAAACAACATTTTTCACATGATCAGCACATGAGATTTGAATAAAATTATTAACAACCTGGCCAGTTTAACTACATATTCAGTTCGTGTCCACTGTGTAATTTTGCAAAAATAAATGTATTACATGTATAATACAATATGTATAACAACAACGATAAAACAACAGCTAATAATAATAATAATAATAATAATAATAATACAAGTTAGCTGGTCTGGAATCTTGTCTAAGGAGTTCTCATGAAGTTCACAAGTTCACGACATGTCACCAGCTAACTTACTAGCTAGTAATTCCCAATGACTGCAAAGGAGGGGAGTGCCGTGCAGCCACCTTTCACTGACTTACCTACTTGTCGATCCAAAGTTAATTTGAACGTAGCAATCTAGAAAGTTATTTATTTTTTCTGAATCTTACAAATGGCTGACTGTAAACCAGTTTGACTAGTTCCTTTGATTTACCTTGCCTTGTGTAACATTACAACACAATAAACACCGAAGCACAAATAAGTTGCTAGGCGCCCACTCAGGCTAACCGGCAAATGTTTAGTAGCCAACTTCGGTCTAGTTAACAGTAACGATTCATTTACAAGGTAACGTTAGGTACCTACCGTTAGCTACTGGGCATACTTTGAAACCACTAGCGAGCTAGCTGTGTAGCTAGCCAGCTAAATGGTGAACGACGATTACTGCCACTGATGCAGGGGTATCTAGCAAGATTACCTATCCAGTTGACGCTAGCCAAGTGGCCCTCTAATGTGCTGTTAGTTAACCATTTTCAGTTAGCATTGGGTAACAAGCTATGTAAATGATGCTAGCTGCCGTTAGCTTGCTAGGTCCACAGTGGGTCCGATGACAAAGTAAATCAGCTGCTAGCCAGCAAGCCAGCTAGCTAAATATCTAAGACATGGTAAATAACGTTAGTTTTACAACCGTTTCAAGTTTGCTAGCCGCTACGGTAAATGATTCCTGAAGCTGGCTTTCCAATCAGTTCATCTATTGAAAAGGTCTAAACATAACAAGCCCATTCATTAGAATACATCTGCTAGCTAGCTAACTAACTAGCTAGCTAATGTGAAGTCATTGTCGGTCCTTCGGTGCTTGCTTGCCAGCTATGGCTGCAGTTTTACCAGCTAACAAGCTAGCTAGCCAGCCAGCCATGTATCAACGTCGTGTAAAGGGTACTTACAGATCCAGTTCCAGCCCCTTATTAACTGTCACACCAGTTTCCAATCCGTGATCTACTTATATCAAAAATAATAATTTTGAAGGATTGCGTCCATGGCCTGTAATAGAGACAGGAAGAGTCAATAAAGCGATCACGGAAACAGGCAGGGAATGCCCAACCAACAAGAACCTTTAACCCGGGAGAGATTACTGCCGGGCTGAACAAGGCAGGCCGGAAAGGTGCCCTGGAGTTCCTAATACACGCGCAACAACGTATTTTTCGTGATGTGGCTATCTAGTTGGTTGGGTGGATACTTCAAGAGCATACAGTAATTCACAAAGACTAGATTTCGTGTCTTTGACTGCTACTGAATGTAGTTACGACGATTTTCTTGAATTTCACCGAAATCCTTTGTGAATTATGTGTAACTACGTTATAGTCATTTTACAGCTATCCTCTTGCAGTAATGCTATGTTCAGTATCTTTTTGTGATCATACCACCTAAAACCAGGGGCGGGGCACGAACCTGTGGAAAACAGATTTGGATCCAGGATGGGACACTTAGATGCCTGGTTGAAAAAGATTTTGACTTAAGTAAAAAACATCAGTCTCAGCCCCAAGAACACAGGTGAAGGGTTCACAGGATAAAGTAGGGTTTCACCAAGAAAAGAATTCTAGCTCAAAATATTCCAACATACCGTATGCATCAATCAGAAAATCCAAACACGAAACAAATTCACCAGAGAATACTTACACAATTCATATGTGAAAGCTAAATACAATGTCAATGCAGCCAAAAAACCAAATGGTGTAGTAGATACACATATATAGTGGCTGGAGAGGGTATTTCCCCCCACCCCGGGATATTACCACATTTTACCATATTTTTTTTATCACAGCCTGAAAGTGTAATGCATTTGAATGTATATTTACCCTACAATTAAGAAAACATATCCAAGACTTTAATGGAGGAAAATCATTTCCTACTGCAGCAATTACAGCCACAGGTCTTTTGTGGTAAGTTTTCACAAGCTTTTCACGTTTTGCAGGTTTAATTTCATCCATGCAAAACTGCTCTAGTTGTTGCACATTTTGTGGGGACTGGTGGTGTACAGTAATCTTCAGGTTCTGCCACAGATTTTCTATTGGATTTAAGTCTGGACTTTAACTTAGCCACTCAAGAACATTCACTTTCTTGTTTTTAAGCCACTGTAGGGTTGCTTTGGCTCTGTGTTTGGGGTCACTGTCCTATTGAAAGCTGAATCTCTATCCCAGTTTTAAGTCTTTTGCACACTATTCTAGGTTTTGCTGAAGGATCTGCCAATATTCTTCTCCATCCATTCTTCCTTCAAGTCTGACAAGCCTACCACTTCCTGCTGATGAAAAGCAGCCCCACAACATAATGCTGCCACCACCATACCATCAGTGAGGATGGTGCTGTCAGAGTGATTAGCAGTGCCCTTCTTTTGCCAAACATAGTGTTTTGCATTATGGCCAAATTAGCATTTTTATTTCATCAAATAAAATTTTCTTCCACATTGTCCAAGAGGCTCCTACATGCTCTTCTGCAAACTCCAAACAGGACTTTATATGACCCCCCCCCTCCCATCTAAGTCAAGAACCATTATGGGTCTTTCAGTGTTGTCCTCAGTTTTAGAGGATGACCTCTTCATCAAAGATTATGGGTAGTTTTGTGTTTCTTCCACTTCTTGATAATTGATATCACAGTGCTTTGTGGGATACTCAAGGCTTTGGAAATCTTTTTGTATTCCTTCCCTGACTTGTATCTGCTCACATCTCTTGCCCTGAGTTGTTGGGAAAGCTCCTTTGACTTCATATTTCCTGGTATGGAAAACCCAGTGGTAGGCCCTCACACAGACAGGTGCATTTAACCTTACAAAGATAGATGTCTTCAGTCTAAACTGTAAACCACTTTAGTCACGCACAGCTGGATATCATCCAACAATGATCATCCAACAAGTGTGAATTCTGAAGGTAGTCCCTTCAGAATAGGTACGAGGGTTATTGCTAAGGGTTGAATACTTTTCCAATGAAGAATTTTAGATTTGTTTATAATTATTTTAGCCTCCATTATTAGCACATTGAAAGTGTAGAGCAGGTGGTGCAGATCAGCAGAAAAAACCATCGAAGTAAATTGATCAAGGTTTCAGGTTGTAACACAACAAACTGATGTAGAAGTCCAATGGAGATGAATGCTTTCTCCGGCCACTGTACATCTGACTCAAAGGAGCGGCTTCCATTCCAAGACTATCTCATCAAATTTTGAGCAATTGAAAATGAAATGCATTCCTCAATACAACACTGCATTGCAATAATTACATATTTTTTTGACTCCTGTGGTATTTACGGGTCTAGTTCTGCAGAGGGGGTAACCAGATCTTAAATGTCTCTGATATGTATGGTGAACAGAGTTTAGGCTCCTGCAACTTTTGCAAAAGTTCAAGACATGCAAACAACTTGCAAATAGATTTGCATACATGACCAAGGGTTGTTGCAGAAAAAAACATAATTATTGATGCATTTGTACGATACAAGTCTTTGTGTACATTCTGAGATAAAGTAACACTGATGAAAATGATTATCCCTTCCACAGATTTTTGGGCAATTGTATAGCATGCTTTAGCCTGAAGTTCAAAATTTGTGCTGCTTTTCTCAAGACTGTATCAAAAAACTGGAATCTAAAAAGTGACAATCCAAGTTAGACATTGCATTAACTTGAGTCTTATCTGGCATTGGACAAATGTAATTCCAGAGCAAATTCTATAATACAATAACACTGACAATTATCATCCACTGTCAATTGTAATGGAGTTCATTAAAGTTGATTCATGCGGCTGCATTATGTGGCATATTCACTTGACAATTTAGATATACCACAAAGATATGATATACCATATTTCACATCAATCTGAACTCAATATAGGATATTTACAGTCTTTTTAATCATGACAGATTCAAAGATTTTGCATAGCAAATTTTCAGTGAATTGATCTAGCATGAAACATATGAATGAGAAAACATGTTCTTTTTACTAGAACTCATTTCTGAAAACTAGAAATCCCATATGACAGGATTTGGTAATTCATGTTAAAGGTTTACCTTATGATACAAGCAATACATGGGCGATGTTTCAAATTCTTAAAAGCTTGATTTATCACCACTTTTTTAACAAATGTTAGCCAAAATTCAATGTGACCACCATACCATGCAATTGATGAACTGGTCATTCTGCACACCTGCTCATTAAGGTGTACAATTCTGCCAAGTTTAATTACATTCAATTATTATTTACTCATAATTTCACAATAAATACAATGCATTCAATTAACTGGTTGATTTCAGGTAATTTTTTAAATCAGTCTCCTCTGCAGTTTAGACCAAAGGCTCACTGATCCGACTTATGGTCTGTAAGAAAATGTTTTTTCAGTATTTATGCAATGTTGAAAAATTAATTTTCCATTGCTACTAGTGTCCATAATCTTTACCATGTTGCATTGTAACACCTGTATTCTTAACACCATCCAGTGATGACCCAACCTCTTTACACAGTACATTTGAGAATATATAGTATCTTATGTTAGGTATCTTGCATTCCATTGAGACATGTACTGTTAGCACTGCTTATCTCAGCACTGTTAGGGGCTGACACACATTTGAATATGGTCAGTAGTAGTTGAACCAAGAGTGAATGAGGTTAGCTCATTTCCAGATATATAAACCAAATGCTGAAAATTCACTTTCCACTGCTGTCTTTCCATGCAGTCAATACTCATTTCCAATAGACAGAAGTTCCTTCCACAATTACACACTTAGAATTTAGGGTTGATGGGTGCAACAATTCATGATAAGTTGTTTTTAAATAATTCAAAATGGCAGATTATCCAACACAGTGGACCTATTGGGCACTTGAGATTAAAATAACACGTTTCATGACTTTGTTAAGCAGATCAAGAGTTCAGGATGTTCAAAAATCAGTATCAATGAACAGTATATGATCTATATGTAACCCTCTGCAATCCTGTCATTTGTGACAGTGCTAATGATTTACTATTGTCTAAAAATGAAGAGAAAAATACTCCAACCAAAAATGAGTGATTCCAGCATCTTCAGTGCCTGGTCCCTGAAAAAGATGGGATTTATGTACACTATGCACAAATACTGCAGCATCCCAACCAGTTATCCTCAAACTACCAGGCAACTTTGAATCTAACAGGATTTTTTTGCAAAGATGAAGGGACGAGAAACGGGATATTGTGTTGGAAGTCATTTATTTACATCCACAAACCACCCCAGTTCTACTTCAGAGGAATGAAGCGAGAAGAGTGGGTGGCTCCAATACCAGGGCGACCGTGCTTAACAGGTTTGTAAGTGATGGAGAACTCTCCAAGGTAGTGGCCAATCATTTCAGGCTGTAAAAGAATAGGAGAACATTAGTGCTGGGTAACAAGTACATGAATTTTTTCTGCCACATGAGACCTGAGTTCATGTAGATGCATATAAATCTGTCAGTATGATACACTGTATTCATATACATACTCCTCCATGCAGGTCTGTTGTGCCTTTTTTAGCAACTGTGGGCACTAATAACCTGATGTGCTTTAATGTCTTAATGCACTATACAGTACCATTCATACTGGTGACCTATGAGTTTGAAGCACAGACTATGCTATATTAAAACATTCTATTTACATGCCTTTATAAATTGATTAGGATGACAAAATAAGCAGCAACTAACTTGAACAAATGATTTCCAACAACTAACACAGGTAAGAAATTTCATGCATGTGAACACTAATTCTATGGTCTCTTGTACTTTAAACAATTAAGTATAATTTGTTATGAGCAATGACACACTGTGCCCGGCTTGGTAGTATGGCAGTCAGAGCGCATACTCAACCATAGTGACAGCACTCTGTCACAGTGTGCATGAGTGAAACACAAAACAGACATGGGAGCAAGACAAACACACAACAAATTACATTTCACTGGCATCTTAACTTTCTAATTTTTTCATCTTAAGATCCAACCAAATATTGGTAGTTCAGAGGACTACCACTCGTAATTATGTAAATATACACATTAACCGCTTGTTTATTACATTATTACATTACATGAAGTATTTTTTGTGGTGGGAACAAAGCATCTTTTGTGGAAAAGTCTTCATGGTATTGTGCAGTATTTGTGGACTTCCCCATCTGCCATAATCTCACGAACGCATCCCTTGTGAACAGAAATGGCAGTGTCATAAAGTTACAGTCTCTTGTAACTTTACGACGCTGCCATCATCTCATAGGTTTCATTTCTACTGACTGAAAAAAAATGACCTTAGCCTTTTCACTTTATATGTGGTAATGTCATTTAAAAGTATCTGTGAAGTGTCTCCCTTGAACTTGTATACACTGATTCAATACCCCAACCACCCTACATGGAATTATGGCTATATCAAATAAGATAATTTGTTTTGGTTTCCATCTATCAGTTTTGATCATTTACAAGAGGCACAGTACCTTCTACTACAGAGGTTTACAAAACTGAATTGTATCACAGTGCAGGTTATGAAAGCTTTAGTTTCTCACCTTGATTTCCACCTGGTTGAAAGTCTTGCCATTGTATACTCCAACCATGGAGCCCACCATCTCAGGCAGAATGATCATGTCTCTCAGGTGGGTCTTCACCACCTCAGGCTTCTCCATGGGCGGGGCCTCCTTTTTGGCCTTGCGCAGACGCTTCAGCAGGGACTGCTGCTTGCGTCGCAGGCCTCGATTCAGCCTGCGCCGCTGACGGGCGCAATACAGCTGCATCAGCTGCTCGCTAGCGGAGGGGGAGGAAATGGTTCACATCGAGTTCAGTACACTGTTACTATTCTTCTACCATAAACAGACTACGTTCAGAATCATTTCAACGCAAGCAGACGGCCCCTTCTTCAATCTTTGCTAATCAAAAGCAACACCAAAAATTGATCCAAAGCATGATTATTTCGAATCCATGGTCATCTGCACCAGCTGTCATATTTCACACTTATGGCAGGGTTAACACATAACTTTATAATGCAACACACACTTGCAAAGAAATTACTACATCCATTCAGCAAGCTGCCTTGCAATTCCAGGGAAGGAGAACTCAAGGCAGACCAAAGACCACCTTGAGAAGGAGCACAGAAACAGAACTGAGAAGGAAGGGACTGACTCTGGGAAAGACCTAAAACAAGAGCAAAGGACTATCTGGCACAGGACAACACAGTGACAGCCTTATGGCTCAGGTGAAGAGGATACAATAATTAAGCAAGGTTTTATTCATCCTCCTGAAACATGATTTAAAAATCATTTCAACTACACAGCCAAATTCAGGTGTCTATACATAGCGTAATTAAACAAGAAAGGAAAACCTGGAATGATACATTTTGTATTCATTCATGTTTTCCTAAGGCAATAAACAGGATTTGTAAATGTTTTCCAACTAAGGCAACTCATGTTTGCATGCCGGATCTCTTGACCACATAGAGGTACAAGTGTGACAAAAACATGTTAGTTGAATTTATCTGAGAGATCCGAAGAGGTTGATGAGGGCACTCACTAGGACATGTCCAGAAGCTGGTCCAAGTCCACACCTCTGTACGTAAACTTCCTGAAGGTGCGCTTCTTTTTCTGTTCAACGTCCGCCTGAGGCAAAGGGGAAAATGACTTCACTCAAGCCGCACAGCAACACAACGAACTCAAATCGCTCATCAAAATATTCAGAATCAACACACCCTGATACGGCGAAGTTGGGTATTCGCAGCATTCCGAAATATTCATGAAAACATAGCTAGTTAACTATCACTTCTTTTAGCACTGCTGACAATTAGGCAAACCTTAACTAGCGGACAGGCACCTATCTAGCTAGCTAGGCTACACAGGAGCTGCCAATAACTTATGTCAGCTCGAATTTAAACTATCAATCATACTATCTATTGACAGTAGTCTCTGTCAGCACGCTCATAGCCTCAGTGTCAAGCTTTATTGAAAAAAATGACACAAAATGTTTCTACTACGCCCGGTTCGAAAACTCTAAGCAACCAGGCTACTTTATGTTACTCTCTAAAAAATGTGAAGACGCTGGACCCAAATATGGAGCAAATATATGAACATGAAACACAAAATACTCCTTTATTACAACTCCTGAACGTTAAACATCGTCGTGTACGATTACAGTGAAACAGTTCATCTCTACTTAAGCATGATGGACTGAGATGGTCTCAAAATAAAATTCACTAGAAAACGCACAACCCACCATCTTGACAAGCCCTTTGCGGAAAAGGCTGGTTAACTTCTCGTTGAGCCTATTATCGCGTGATTACTGATGTTTCCGTCACTGTCGTAAAAGAACTTCCGGTTTTGAATTTTTTTTTTCTGGCTCCAGCTGGAGTAGGAAGATAGATTTTATATGTATACACCTTACTGCAGCTTCCTTGTTCATTGCAATTAATGAATTGTATGTGTTCTTGTATATGCTTTGGCAAGACAAATGCAGTCTTTGTCCTACCAATAAAGGGGGGTGAAATTAAATTTTTAAATCTTCTAGAGGGAAAAGGAGACCTCTGAGCTGTAGTCAATAGAACAGTGCTGACTTTTGTCTATAGTAATTATATTTTTCTCATGGTTCAAAACTTGGACGAAGTGTGCAGTGAGACAGAATGAAGTTAATGAATATTCGTCATGAAAAATACCACATAGGTTGTATGTGCAGCTGGGTCTCCTTTGCTGTGTATAAACTGTTTCCATCAAAAATGCTGTTACTTCGGCATTTTGTTGCCGTGTCTTTGCTGGAGCCACCATTGACATTAATGACTGATCCACAGATTGTAAAGCAGGGATACAGTAATTCATGTCCAATGAGGCACTTAACTTGCAATAGGCTATAATGAACAGTTGTTATAGGCTGAATATAATGAACTTTAGGCTATTCAGGCAAGGCAAAATAATGATGAGAAGAATTATTATATCAGAGGATTTGTGATGGTGTAATGCAGAGGGAAAATAAAGATAGAGAACAGGCAGAAAAAGAATGTAACGCATAATTGCAAAATGGTCCAGTTTTTCCAGTTTTTAGCTGTATATGAATTCCATGTGCTCAAATGATGGTATACAGAGGCGAATGTCTGTATGGAATTGGAGGATAGCCTGAACTCTCAGTGCAGTGTAGGTATTGGGTATGGGAATTTAAAATGTTACCTATAGTACTACCAATAAATAATGTTTGTTCTCACACTACATAACTTGGCACTCCAGCATGTTACTTTGTATATTCGGCACCAGTTGTAAATAACCCACATTTCTGTTGTTAATTTGTCACTCCTATTAGTTTAGTTCCTTATTGTTATTTGCTTTTTCAGTATTATTGTATTTGTTAACAAGCACTTATTCTAAATTTAGAAATGCACCACACATTAGAAGCAACTATACCCATTGTACTTTGCTGGTTTATGCTTTACTATGTGGAATTTCTATCCACCATTTCAGTATGCTATCAGATGAAAGGCATGCGAGTCACCTAAATATGCTTGCATTGAGATTAGAAGAAAACTGAAGTTTTGCACGAAGGTATAAATCAAGTGTCCACACACCAATGAAAGTGAAATGTGTCATGCTAACATCAGAGGAAGACGTTCATGAAGGAAATGGATATTTCTTCACTGTAGAACCACTTCTTTGCTCTGCAGCTGGAATATCCATGAAACCAAAAGGTTAGCAACAACATGTTATACTTTAGATTTTAACTGGAATTACTCTGACAAAGCAGTTGTCACACAGTAGTTTCACTGTAGCAGCCATAACAGGAAGTAAATGGAAGAGCAAGCTCTTTGCTGATGTGCTATAAGATGGTTTGTGAAGAGAGATGTCTTGATGTGCACACACATACACAATCCAGTATAATAAGCTACCCTGATGAATTTGTTCTGTAGATGAAAAAGGATCACAACAAAAATTTATGTTAATAAGGGATTCACTTTGGCAGGTCAGAGAAATTAAGGTGACCTGAAAAGAAAATGAGGAATGCAAAAGGAAACACTAGTTGTGTGAGATCAGGCCAGATACAACAAGTTGTTTATTGATCTCAGCATAGAAACCATATTAAAGTCTACTTTATATCTGAAAAGACATCTTTCAGATGTTTTGTGGAAAAGGCAGCTGCATTAAAATCCAATTCAATAAACCCTCTATTTTCACGCAATTATCTAGGAGTTCTAAAACCAAACAAAATACACACAATTTAGATTTTGGTTCATCAAACCTTATATACAATGCTAAAATAGATACATTGATCAAAGTTGGCCAACAACAAATAAATATTCAATTATCCATGATTTAAAAGCATTTTAAAGAGTAAAACTCAGGGAAAAAGTTAAGATCAGCTTCATATGGCATATACACTGAATATTCAGCGGTGGTAAAATCTGCATTAATTTTTAGACCCATGACCACTGAAAATAATTAAACAGTTTTTATATACTTTAGGTCATTCTGCAAAATGTTCAAAAGGAACTCCAAACTGTTTAATGCACACTAGTGAAATGTACTTTTACATAATCCATGTATTCAGGATTCCCCATTTAGTGAGGAAAAAATAATTTTCTATTTGGAATGCCCAATTATGGAGAAAAGATTTTGTGTAAATTTCCACAAGAGAGATCAAATCCATCCAAGAAAAACCTTTCCACATTTAAAACCCAGGGGGTTACAACTGATTTAGTATGGACCTAATCACCCTTTGTGTGGGCTCTCAGAGAGAACAGAGGGGCTGGTGTCCAAACACAGTATCCTGCTGAGTTGGAAATAAAGAATAGCAAGTACCATTTGTCCATAGAACTGGACTTCTGAGTAGAATTAATTAAATTCCTTGGGGACCACATCTAGGTTTAGCACCTTGACTGACCCAGAAAAAGCTTAATTACATCAATAGAATCAAGGTGTTATTTGAGCATTTAAAGCACTACAGGCTCACCTTAAATGAACATCTATGGTACAAATCGCTACTGGCACCGTTCACCACAAATCTGTTCAAGTAAATCATTATTCAAAGCACTAACACCTTCAGCCAATTGTTGAGTCTACACTGTAAGGAGTTAATGGAATAAGGAAGGAAATGTAATAGTGAAAGCTGTGACAACAATTAACTTGAGTATTTTTAAAATGTTTTTATTTGAAATGGATTTTCCTTTCTTTTTGTGTAAGTGCAAAATGCACCAAAACAGCCACCTGAGGGAAGTCTACATCTTTAAATTAAAAAAACAAGCAAAGCGTACATTTAATAGTACAAAATTCTCTTTTTAAAAAATTGCACAGTTTGTGTATAATATATATATATATATTTATATTTTTCTACTTTTGAACTGAAATTTTAAAATAAATGTTAAAAGGCTCAGAACATAAACAAAAAAAAAAAATCACAAAATGAAAAATAAAAACCTGAAGTTTTTCTTTCTTTTTCCCTAAAAGAATTAAAGCTGAAGAGAAAGTGGAGACCCTGTTGTCATTTTTATATGTAGCATATTTTATCTGTGCTGATGTTTGACCAGACAGTCAAAATCTATTGCAAAACAGTTCATAAATAGTCCTCCATAAAACACATGGAAAAGTCCACAAAAGATCCTCTTTTCTTGCAATTAAGGTTCTTCAAAAGTCTGCTCTCTTATATCAAGTGTGTGCATGTCTGTGTTTGTAACAAAAAATGAAATCCCTGGCAATGTGACCATTTTGTACTTGAGAGTGTGTGTGTGTGTGTGTGTGTGTGTGTGTGTGTGTGTGTGTGTGTGTGTGTGTGTGTGTGTGTGTATGTGAATATGTATGTGTGTGCATGTCCAAAGATCATCACACCGGAAATCCAGTTTTGTTTGTGAACAGAATACATATTTCCCTGACATTTGCACGCTGTGTTCCGGTGTAGGTGACTCTCAGCGCCGGTATGGGTGGAAGCCCTGTACGTTGTGGTTCTGTCCACGGCCGAAGCTGCTGGCTGTCGGCTGGGGTCCCGCGGAGGGTTGTGCTGTCGGGGCCCCATATGAGGGGGTCTGCTGGGGGTCTGCAAAGCTCTGCCCAAACCCACTCAGGTCCTGGCCATAGCCTGTGTTGAAACCAGGGGTGGAGGAAGGCACTTAAGAATGTGAGAATCAATGAAGTAAATGTGCATTTCACACAGCCATCAAGGGTAATTCAAACTCGGTAAGACCCATTTATTTACATTAAGAAATGAAAAACTATAGGTCTGCATTACTGAATTGTTCCCTAGAATTCTTTTCTTTGTCAATTAAGAAACGATATCAATAATGCAAAAAAAAAACATTGACAAATCCAACTCTTGGTGAAATATTTGACTGTCGTATTGAAATCATGTTCTATGGAACAGAGTTATCAATAAGGATTCAAGAGTGCAGACCTAGATATTTTCATTCATTTTCATTTCTTTGACCAATGCACCAGAATTTTATATATCTCTCTATATATATGTCCAAGGGTTGTCCTACTGTTATTTCGATTAAGTAGTGGCAACTGAACATTTTAACTGAGATTGCCTTGTCTGATATTAAAAATTCATTTATGTTTAAATTACTCTCACAAGATTCACTTGCATTCTGTGTGCATTGGCCTTTGCAGGGACTAAACTCAGAAGTTATTACCCTAAATACTACTGCATCAACTGTTGTCCCCCCACACTATATTACAAGACAGATCACTACTGATTATGATCAAATCAGGTACAGGTAAATAAAAATGACATGTGAATTAGTGTGAGCCACCGAACAGAAAAAAACATTAAAGAATGAAAAAGAAAAACTTGTATTTAGATTTGGCAGATCAGGAGGCCATAAGCACACACATTCTTGAAACAGACACTGGATGGCACCATCTCCCTTGAAACAATTGCATCAGAAGGACTAATAATCTGTAGTCTTCCGGGAATAAGGCTGACACAAGGCATTCTAATTTCCCCATACCCCAGCAAGTCACTCAAAGGCGATGCAAAACACAAGCACATTTGACTGAAAAGCTGGGAGGATTTACATTTGTAACTCATTATGGAACAAGGCACCAAAACCTTTCCAAGGCTAAAAAAAGATCTACGATTAGTTTATTGGCTTTATCAACACAAATAAAATTTAGAAATGCGGGTACAATGTACGTACATTGTCAGTAGAATTTAAATTTTCATACAGCAACCTTCAGAAAATTACTTTCTGAGCTGTAATGAGAAGAGATATGTGGCAACAGAGAGCACAAGGAACATGGATGGCCTACATTGTGAATGACTGCTGAAAACCAAGACGAAACAAGTTTGCACTTTGCTTACAAGTTCCACAACTTTGGAACTCGTAATAATGAAGAGGAAAAAACATCAATGTAAAACAAAAAGTGGGTGGTGAAACATACAGATTCATGACAATTAGATCATCCTTTTACCAGCAAAGCAATGCAAAGAGAAGACGCAGACAAGTTTGAAGAAGCGTATTTTATTGTATAATAAACTACAGCTATTACAAGAGAAGTGCCCTCCTGCAAATCTCTGCTTTCTCACGAGGCATGAAAGATTGCTTGCACCTAAAACTAACTTTTTGTCTTCTACCCTAAGCAAATTTTTGGCAAAACAGCACTGTGCTTTTTATTAGAATCGTGTATCAACATGTAGTGTGTTTTTTCATACCTTGTGAGAGCCAGGCCTGTGATATTTTCAGAAGACTTCGATTAATCCAGCCCAATGGCAAATCATCATCAACTGGCTCATACCCCAAACACTAGATAGCTGTACTTTAGTATACTATGAAGAAAACTGAAGGTGTGTATATACTATATAATATATATTTACACAATATATGTATGTACACACAAAAACGGAGACTTAAGCAACAAAAACAAAAAACCTCTTACATAACTGTAGCTTTACGGTACTATCAATTGTACAGTATCAGCTATTTTTTGTGTTTGTAAAAGCAATACTCCCACCTACCTGCACTATATCCCTGCTCATCCTGACCATAACTGTGAGAAGGACGCGTTGGTCCGTAGGCAGAGGGGTCCTGAGGATAGTTACCCAAGCCTATTAGGGAGACGAGGAGACCAGGTTGACTAAACCTAGAGAGAGCCTATGTTCATACATTGCTTCTAAGGGAGATGGTCCCATTCATTACCCAGGTGGCTGACAGCGCTGTAGTCACTATGCGCCCTGACACCTTTCTTAAACCTCTACTCCATCTGACTGCACTGAGACTTTGCTAAGCCACTGACCATTAAGTGATCCATCTGTAATCACAAAAAAATGCAGTGAGCGGGTTGTTTGCTGCCCTTCGGTGCCGAGTCATCACTGTTCTAATCAGAGAGCAAAGCCCAAAGATGAACTGCAGGATGGAAGCAGAGCAGAAGCACACAACACACTGAACAAGATGAGGAGTCAGTCACACAGTTTCTACTGGGCTGAAGTACGGTACAGTGACGGAACGCTCCATTACGCTGCCTATTTGATAATCTCGTCCGCATATCTGACTGCGTCTCCAGCATGTGAGAAAATGAACCGCGTCATGAGGGCATACGGGATGAGAAGCAATTTTACGGAATTAATATAAATTCAACCTTCAACAGCAAGCAGCATAATGTGAGGGATCTGTTACTACTCAAGAGTGAGCTTAAGGGGATTATTCCAGTGCCTGTGAGGCCACTGCATGGCGTGAAATATTGTGTGCATAAAGATTACAAACACAGACATACAATTACGGAAGAGGGCAGTATTTCAAAAAATGCCTTCATGAAAATGTTGAGCGCACATTGTGAATTTGCTTCTAAATATTTTCTACAGGCCAGATTTCACTGTAAGGCCGAAAACAAGATGGTAATTCACTTACATTTAAAATTACAGTATCTTCTCCAAATGCTTGCAAGTACTTGCAAGCATTGTACTATTGCAACAAACCTTTTTTTATAATTTGATTTAAAACAGAGCAACTGATACTTTCTCTTTTAAAATGAAAAACTCCAGATAGCCTTGTCAGTGTTATCTTATCATTGCTTCCTTTCTCAAAATGGTTTATGCACTTGAGTTTATACGGTTCAAAAGTGGAAAAAAAAAACCTTTTAAGTAAAAGAACTGGCTGGCTGCAGTTAGCCATATGCCAAGTTTCTTCAGCTTTCTCCCAAATCCTGTTACTCACAGTACAATCTGGAAACAAATGTCAGCAGTGACAACTGATCCCCCACCCTCCCAAAACAACATAGCAAGGAAGGATGATCTAATTCCAACCTACCATCGGTTACCTGTCCAAATCATCATCCTCATCATTCCAAAGTGAACCTGGAAATCCTAAAAACGTGACACTGCATACAGGGTAACCTCTATAGCTTCTCCATTGCAGAGGGATGTGCAAGCTAATATGCATGTGATGTCGTCATTTTAAATTTTCAATCTGCAAGCAACAAGCTGAATGGCACCAAATGCAAGCTCCTGTTTGTGTGTGGGTCATATTAATGAGCTGTGGCCGGGGTAGTTCAAACTGAACGAGATGAAACCACAAAGTGGACAAACCCAACAGATGCAGTTCCAGTGTAATTGGTGTGGCTGAGGCCTGCATGGGGGCTTTACCTACCATACTGGCTGTAAGGGAAGTCAGGCTGTCCTGTGGGAGCTTTGCTCATGTCCTGAGTTGGAGTGGTGGCAGGGGCAAACCCCAGAGGTCCAGTTCCAGGTGTGGTGGGAGGGGGAGGCACTCCTGGTGGGGCGAACTGATCACCTTGAGGGGTACCAAAACTGTACCCTGAAACAAAAACCAGAATTTGAGACACAAACATAAGATTTTTTTTCGTGGCAGAAAGACAAATCTATGCACATGTTAACAGATATTTTGCTAGGTGCTTTCACTAACCGAATTGGGGGGCGGTGCCATACCCCTGCTGTGGATATCCCTGAGGTGCCCCAAAGCCCCCTGTGGGGGTGGCTGTGACAAGGAAAGCATTGAAGGGTGATGGTGGTTGTGCAGGGGCTCCTCGACCTGTTGGGAGTGGGGGTCCGTACCCACCTAACATAGAAAAAAGACACATTTATCAAAAAGCGGCAACTGCACACTTACCATATGCATGACCATAAACAACTTCTATGCTCAGTTCACTGCTGGACTCTCTTAGTACAAATCCCATTTTGTAACAGGAGCAAAAATGATTGAAAATACTTGGAAAAAATGAATGTGAATTGAACATGCTACAATATGCTGGAGGTGATTAAGTGCCAAAATAACAAGTGAAACAACCATCAGTTCATGAGACACAGTTCAGTGATTGTTAGTGGTACATAGTGGTCTTCACTTATCATGGCAGATATCACACAAGACACATTAGTTCCTATCTGGGAACATGTCCAATGTATGTCTCATGACTTCCTATGACAACACATTTGATTAGGGTCCTACTTCAGTCACAGGCTAATATAGCATTTTGCTAGGTCTATCCTGGCAAAATAAACATATTTATGCAAACTTTTTCCTCTGTTGTGCTTAATACAACTCAATACAGTAAAAAGAGTATAACTCAAGTACTCCATAACTCCTGTTTGTTAAAGAGCAGTATACAACACTGTGTACAAAGTCTTCTTTAGCAGCTGACATCCTCTAGAATTTCTGTCCGGCAGATGTTTGCCAATTTCCCAAGATAAGGAAAGCATAAGGGATTTCAGAAAGCAAAATCAAAGAAGTGGGACAAGACTTCAGTCAAAGATGCACTCGGATCTTCAGCAGTTACAGGCTGCAGTGGACACACTTCTGATCATAGCGGTAATACGACTATGAACCAGAGCAGTCCTTCAGCAGCAATGACACCACGGTGTCTGAAAGTTCTTGGAATGTCGTGTCTGCCACCACACATTCCATAGTACGCTTTTTGATACATAATCGATTCAGTAAAGATCACAATTGATAGGTCACATTTATTTATTTAGTATCATATGATTTCACTAAAGAAGAAAATATGTTAGCATACTTCAGTAACTCATGGCCTGTGTGTTCTTCGTGTTTTAACAGTTTAGTAGTTCATGTTTGCTATATAAACAGGCAGGCATGACTTGTTGCTGACAAAGTTGATTTTTGCCAAACATTTCACATATTGAGTAGATTCCCACTCATCATTAATCTAGACGGTCAAAACGATGAGTAGAGAGAAATGTTTGTTTGGGATGATTAGAAAACAGCACATTCCATTGGCACAAAACAAGTTTGAAGCCCATAGTTCTGTTTCCATGGGTTAATTAGGAGACTGCCCCCTGTTACAGGTCACATTCTGAATACTATGCATTTGTTAAGCCACACTTATCCAGGGGACTAACAGTCAATACAAGTGCAAAATACAAAGTGCAAGGCAACCCCTGCACACAAACACAAACAATATATTAAACTGTGAAAAAACACTTCTTGGATAAAGATGTATATTGTATATTGTTGATCACATATATTTAACTGCATAACTGCATAACTGTTTTCCTCCAATAAGACAAGCGTTTTTGCAGGATACTAAAGAACTGAACTGACAAATGATCTTCATTAATAATGTAATTATTCAGTTACTTGACTCAAGTAACTGTCAAGCAACTTTGCCGGATAATGGTAACAGAACATGACTGATTTCTTTCTACTGCAGAGAGACTGCAGTAATTCAGTGCCTAAACAAACTTTCACATGAAAAAACATACCTATTGGCTGGCCTGTGGACACCCAAACTCCTTTAAAAAAAGAGAGAGAAGCATTATAGTTGGACACATGGAATGACTTCATAAAACTCAGTTGCTCACAGGCTAAATGATCCAGCACATTTTTTCACGAGACAGCAGTTCTGTTGAGCACTCATCCATGTCATTCACAAAAACAAACGGTGCCACGAACTAGGAGGATATACCTACAGGAATAGCATTCTTTCTATCAGCCCTCTCATGGCAGCCCAGCATGATTACATCATTTTAATATGAATACGTACTACACTTCGGGCGGTTGTGTGAAGATGAGGAATGAAGCATGAAAGTGTACTCAGTTTTTTGGACATGCTCTTTGCTCTAAGCTTCCCCCCCACTCACCCTGAGGCCCATAACTCTGTTGCCAGCCTTGAGCCGGCTGTGCTGACCAGCCATTGGCTGTACTCAAAATTCCCCTGGGTCCCCACTGGTTAGCTCCAGGTTGCCCAGGACCAGGGGCCTTGCTATCCCGAGGTTCAGCCTTCTTCACTTCCACCTACAGACAGGACAAGCAGGAAGTAATTGGCAAGACAAACCTTAATGACGGAACCCCTTCCCTATCAAATCATACCCACAGATAGCATTACTCTTACCACTTTAAAGAACTTAAAAGGAAATTTTAGTTTTAGGACTTATTTGGGCCTACAAATGGTATATATAAAGTGTAGAAGTATAGATATTCATACACACTTTAATTTGGGTTTCTTAAATATGTTTCTCAGGTACTCAAAATAGAAAATTAAAAATATTAGTATTTATTAATTTTTAAATTTAAATCAAGGGTTTCTTGAATAAGTATATTGATTATAAAATAAGCTCATATTAATTACCAAAAAGAGAACTGCGACAGACTGTTCTGATAATCGGAAGAATGCTCCTCCCCATTTTAAAGACATATACCTGAGAAACATAGAATGCCTTATCCTTTCTGCATTTTGTGCCTTGGCCCTTTGGTCTATTTAGAAAATAAGCAGCTAATGGAAGTTCAAGACTTACCTTTCCCAGGCTAACGCTTAAAGAACCTCAATTTTATTTAACTTGGAATAGAATTTCAGAGGGGAATGGATGTGATAAGAAGACCTTAAATCTAGCAGAACAATACAAAGTAAACATGCAGATAATACAAATGGTCAAAGTTGAAAGTCAAATTAGAGATGAATCTTCATACTGTGTCAGAGAAAGGAAAAACAATGTTGCTTTGGTAACTGATTCCCAACAATCAAAATATTGCCTTTGATTTCCCCTTACTATCTGGAAAAAAGCCGCTAAATGCAGTTCAAGAGGGTGCATCCTGAAGATCCTAACCCTTTTTTAAGGATGTGGACAAACCTATATTGCGGGGATTATCACAGCTCAGACCACTGCATACAAGGCAAGGACCAGCCTCCTAAACACTTCTCTTTAAATTATCACTAGCCGTTCCAGCAACAGAAGTAGCACCAGTTACCAGGACGGAAAAGTGGGGAAATAAGACAGAAATAGACTCTAAAGAGGTTGAGTTATTGGGGTCACCTTCAGCAAGAGGAAAACTACTCACGATATTCTTTTCTGTTTGAAAGTAGTTTAAACGCGGTGACACTTTCTTTGCCTCCCCTCTTCCTTCTCTGTCGACCTAATTAGCGACACATGCTTCAGCAAGTGGCCTGCAGCCCGCACTACATCTACCTGGGCCCGCTCCCCCGGGCATCATGGGATTCGAGTGATGGATTCCAGGACTTATGAGCGCCCCCCACCCCCAACACCAGAGTTGGGATTTGCAACACAGTTTGATGTGCTCTACTTTCTAATTCTGTAACTTACATTCCCCACCCCCTCAAGTCCCCGCTCAAGGTAATGTCAGATCAAGAACAATGGCTCAGGTAGAGTCCTGATTCCTTCTGGAAAACAGGACACAGCCAAGGAGACTGCTGGCATAAGGAGAAAGGAAAAGTAGGCCTGAGAGTGCATGGCTGTAAAAGAGGTACAACTTTGCTGTTCGGCTATCTTTTTAAAAATATTTTGACTTTTATTTTTTATTGCTATTTACTTTATTACTTTTATTGCTATTTTAGCAATAAACAATATGCACCAATGTATGGGCTTGGTTTGGAAAAGTCATGAGGACAAAAATGGCTAAATATGTACAAGTTATGGAGAAAATGGATATTCACTGCCACAGAAAAACACATCCCACTTTGGTAAGGACACATACTGAGATCAGTTCTTGATAGTTTCCTCAAGTTGGTTATCTATGTCATAGACACAGTATTGCATAATACTGTTGGTAAACCAGTAACATAAATAGCGGTGTGACTAGGAAAGAAGTGAAACTTTAACCATTTAGCTCATGCATATTAATGCTGACTGGGAGAGTCATAAATTAAATACCTGCTTGCCAATATTACAGGACTATGACTTCCAAGTCCTAATTAACCTCAAACCCCCACTGTGAGGATGCAGCAAATAAACAGAAGCAAGCAGGCTCAGCAAATAGTGTATACAAAAGACTGAATATATACTGTAGGTGGACAGTCTTTGAAAAATACCAACCCATGTAAAGCCTAGGTAGCTCCAAAGCCCCCACCCCACCCCCAAACTCAAGTCAATTTCAGAAATGATCGACACAGTATGGAGATTCTGAATCTGAGGTCACTTAATTGAGGTTTTTGTTTGGCTTTTTAACACAACATCTTGTTAAAGAAATCTTTTAAGGAACTCAAACAGTAAGTGACCTGGCAAAAACATAAAAGAAATGAAAAGAATGAAAAATCAAAATAGCTACCAGTCCTTTAGGAAGCTTTTGTATAGCAAAGTTCAATGCAAACTCTTTGGTGGACACAGGATTGTTGTTAACTCCCCTTCCTGCTAGAGCCCTCCCCATTCAAAGTAACAACTACTTCTAGCCTTTGCAATAGGAACTGAAGGCATGAAACATCCTTTCCTAAAGGAGTGGTACTGTTAAACCAAGCCTTGGGCGACTACAGAAGCTCCATACAGTATTTTTCAAAGGAGAAACCAATCAAATTCTGGTATAAGCCTTGGTCAGTTCAGCTTTCTAATAAGTAGAAGCATTTTAACTGCCACTCATTGGGTAAAGGCAGATTTTCAGGCAAATCAGTGCTGATCCTCAACAAATGCATTAATAACATGAATGAGGTTACAGAAATATGTTACCTCATATATTTAAATGGAACTGGAACCCCAACATTCTGAACAAAATTATTCTGATGCAGCTGAAAGGACAAATAAAGTAAAGACCAATGGCATGGTACTTTTGGAGACGAAAAAACAACCATGTTTTTACGGAAGTTGGTCTAAAGAACAAAAGCTTTAGTTTGTGAGGAGCTTGAACTCCTTCCACTAATACTGCACATCGCCCAAGCCTCAGTCTGATCTTAAGGGTAAAATAAAACTACAACTACACACTTTTTTGCCCATGATGTCGTGAAAATGCATGTTGACAGCCTGGTCCACTGATTGTTCGGCCTCGAAAGTAATAAATCCAAAACCTAGCCAACGACCAAGAGTGAATCAAGGTAGCAGGGCGTTGTGACAACACAAGATGAAGAACAGTATCGGGGGCAGCCCAAGGGGTTCCATCAAGAGTGGGCTAGAGGCGCCTGGGGTTCGGATAACGTCGCAGACCTGCAGCACAATGCAAGCTGGTGGGCCCGAGACGCCAGCGCCTTCCACCCTGCACACACAAAGGTGCTTAGTCACCCGATGCAGGACTTCTAAAAGGAAGCAAGGGTAATTCTATTCTACTCAATGCTACTTTGAAGTTTATGAATGTTAGCATTTATATAAAATTGGAAAGAATGGTGGCCCGAATTACATGCAAGATTAAATATGATGTTGAAAACCAAGGCAGAATTATAGGAATCTGCTGACTGGTTAACTACTCCTAAGTGAGATTTAAAAACTATTAACCAGTCTATGGTGAGTGATGAGTTAATGTACACCCACTATAGATTCAGAACTGATTTTTATGGATGACCAAATTGTTCACTGAGCAGTCTCGATTGTGAGCAGGCAAAATAAAAAAAAATGCTAATTGGGCCTGCAGAGTTTGCACAGCTTCCCATGCCATCTCATCCGAACCCCACCTTGATTTTCCCCTTGGTGTATTGCTTCGCAGCAAATGCTGACAGCAGCCATTGTTAATGCATAACAAAAAATGGTCAACCAAAAATTGTACAATGTCTAAAGCTTTCTCCTAGCTTTCCCAAGAACCTTGTTTTTTGGGCAAGCCAAGATAAGCCCATAATGGAAAATTAAAAAATAGCTAACAATTACAACACAAAGATATAGGCCAAAATGTTCTTTTTTAAATCAGTAATTCATTGACAGAAATATTGAAAAATTATATGAACTATGGATGATGCCATCATTAAGGGGTGTAGACAACATTTTTTTTGCTACATTTTTGTAAAATCAAAAGACACACACAAGCTGCAGATAAATCGGACAGGATGACTCTAAAATTTGAATTACAAGTGCGGGACAATGAAAGTGGGAAGTGGAAAAAAAAAAACTGTAGAAATGCCAGAACATGTGAAGGCACACTTCCCATAGTAATGATAAGTACTGCAAAGTACAATCACACAAAAATGAATAAAAATGGGCAATGGCTTTGTTAATGAAAAAAGTGACCCACAACCTCCCAAAAGCTTTCCTGTTTAATGCAGTGAAATATCTCACCGCTCAGAATAAAAGATGACAGAATGACTGATCTAACGTGAGACAGCTGTGCCCATGTGGCCGGAGGCGTAGATTGAGCTGTGTGCCACTGCATACAACTGCACAGCAATTATTATTAATCTGTGTCAGGGAGCCTCATATGCAACCATGTAATTACGATGAATTACCTAATGGGACCTAATAGTCTCTGAGCCACACTGCCAACTGAGCCAACATTGACAGCTGAAACAGTTTACAACCCTGGACGTGTCACAGAAAAATCCATTTTTTCACAACAGAAGACATATTAACTTTGCTGGAGTCTGAATAACCTTGAACAAGGCCTGACGGACATCAACACTACCACACAATGGAAATTTAATTTAATATTATTAAATGGTAGAAACAATTACCCATCACTCATTTTGGCTCACTGCTGTAACTTTATAGACCTTCCACTTTGAATATTACTATCATTTACTACCAACGCACTTATCCGCATGAATGAAAAACTAGCTTTACAAGACCTGCAGCTGTTAGACATGTGTGAAGTGAACCAGTTTAATTTTGATACAAGAACTTTCACAAGCTCCAGAAGTAGGTTGTGAGAACATCTTCACTTGGGGGACCTAACCTGATTTCAATTAAGTGTCCTGTGGGACCTGAGGGATTTCAAATCTCCGATATTAAGTCAAGTATTCCCCAACTTCTTGATGCACTAAAAATACTATCTCTGTGTCTTCTGTCGTTACTCTACAACTCTTAATTTGGTTAACTTAATGTTTAAAACGAGCTAATGTGAAAACCATGCACATTCTGGTAAAATCGCAATTGAACATTAACTGCACAGCAAAGTGAATATTCTTAGACACTTGCACTGTACAACAGAAAAGTCCACACCAAATACTGTATCATTTAATTTGTGTTTTCTGTGCCACATTTACTTTTTTAATATAATAATGTAATTTTCATAAAATGGGTCCTTCCCTTCATTTAGTTCATAGTGTGGAGGGCTACTAAAACTAAAAGTGATTAGCTTGTAAAGACTACCATAGTGACAAGAAACAAATGATTAATTAAAGAAAACAATGAACAAAACAAACAAAAACTTTGTTTACACACCCAACTGATGGCATTACCAGCCCAACCCTGCTATTTTACAACTGGCCTGTACCTCTGTGGTACAACTTAGTACACAACAACCTAGAGGAGAAAAGACAAATCTTAAGAGACACCGTTAATCACACTCAAACAATTCACAGGGAGAGAGAGGACAGAAAAAGAAAGATAGAAAGGGCTTACTTACAAAGTACTTTATCTTTTATATACGGGAAAACACTTAGTATATAATTTAGATTGTCAAGAGCTGAGTCTAAATTAAAATAAACAAATAAAACTTACTTAATACTTAACATAAAAATGAGCTTCTGTTAAAAAATATACAAATGCATCACGTGGATTTTGAAGTTGAATTACACTAGATAAATTCAGATGACAAACTATTCCTTTGACTTTCCCCCAAAGAGATTAGTTGATTTAGTGTTGAACAAATAAAACAATGTTCAACACAGAAGGGAATCATTAACCACTCTATCAGCATTATGTAGGACAAGTCAGGTGGAGGCACCTATAGCTTTTCTGAGGAAACTGAGCCACGCAGTCAACTGATACTTTGCATCCGAGTGGTCAAGTAAGGTCTCCTATAAACGTTATTTTCAGCTGAAATCATAGTGCAAAATGAGGTTAATTCAAATGTCCTCTAAATATAAATTACATTGACATAGAAGCATATAGATACAAATATACTATATAACTACAGAATCACTGCTATTTGTAAGGAGAATTCTGTTTTGCCCAGCTTCTTTTGATTGGATGCATTACAAACGTACATTTTCTGTAAACTATAAAATTTCAATGTCCAAATTAATGTATTTAAAAGTATTCGATACACCTACAAAACATTTGCAACTGTGTATTTTTAAATGTAGCACGAAATGAAAAACAATGTATAAGATGTTATCAGTCATTTTTGAACCAATAGGCCAAAATAAGACTGCAAGACTGTTTTGATCACATCTTTATAAAATGATACTTTGTTTACACTTCTACAAGAGTATTTATGAGACTTTGTAAACGCTTCAGAAAATGATTGTCTCAAACAAAACCATGATCAGAAACTGCAGACTGTGAGCTACGTGGCGATGCTGTTGATTTCCCTTCTCTCCATGTGAATCCTTGATCACATGAAGAAAAAGTGCAATATGGTAAGTGCAGCAGCATCCATGACAGAGTGAGTGAATTATGAACATGGCATGTCCCACCAGAGTAACATATGACAAATAATAATCAGTGGATTTCGAATGCGGCCTTCGTCTTTGGGTCGGAATAGTTTGTCATGAGATTGTAGATGGAGTTATGGAAAGAAAACTGGATCAGCTTTTACCTCGGGGCCTCTGTTTCTCCGCGTCATAGATCATTACCACTTCTGTAACCTATAACCAGACAAGCAAGGAGGCAAGAATAAAACCACTCAGGATAAAAATGACCAATGGACTGCACAACTTGCACTACTTGTCTTACACTGACAGGACAAATCAACATACTGTGGGCATATCCCCAAAATGGATTCTGTTTAGAAAGGGAAGAATATTTATTCCTTTATCTTTCTTCAGCATTGCCTGTACCACTATTTCACTGTAACGCAACATTTCCACCTATCCCCCTTTCTCGCTCTGATATAAAAAGCTTCCCATTCTTGCTAAATCTTCATACAACTCACCACTCCAAATCTACTGAAATAGTCCCTGAGTTCAGGTTCACCACAGTTGTGAGGGATTCCACCAACAAAGATCTTCTTTGATTTATTGCTGTCACTTTTGCTTCCCTTCTGCCAAAAAAAAAAAAATCAATGAAGACAACTGTAAGTAGACCAGTAAGATCTCAAAAATAAACATGGTGCAGTTTGATGTTTCAGACAGCATTATCATGTAGTGCAAGTGAAAAAATAAGATAAAACACTGACATGAAATATTCTTCTCTAAAACCTGGAGGGACAGTTATCATTTTTCTTCAAAGCAACTAGTTCTAGCCACAGATTGTAACTGTACTTTTTTCTGCTTTTTCTCCACCTGATACATTTTAAGAGCTGAGCTATCTCCCTAGCTCATTGTTTTTCTTGAAACAATGACCTGCAAATAATTTAATTTAAAAATCCAGTATCTGAAATCAGACTGACTTGTTCATCATCAGATTTATAGGCAAGCAGGGCCCAGCATATTAACGGAAGATTGTAAAAGAAAATATCAATGTCTGGCAGATAATTCCCAAGAGAGCTGAAACACATAGAACCAGGACTGCTCCTCCAAACTAATGTGTCCTTGTATTCCTCCCGAGAACCAGTGCTGTCTAAATAAAACACACTTCTTACCCAACCATCCTTTGATCTTGTTTTTTCAGGTTGCATTCCACGGGGGGTACATGGCTTTGGGTCAATCTGATGTTAAAAGAGGACATTTTGCCATTTCCATCAGTAATTGCCAAACAAAAAAATCAACTAAACTAAATTCAACTAAAAGCTGAACCTTATTTCTGAAGAGATGCAGCACAAGCTAAATTATTCACCATTACAATACAATATAAAAATAAATAAATAAATTCATTTCAAAATAAAAGACATACTTTGACTTTGTTATTTTTGTTTTATTAATCTTCAGTAGTAAACATATCATTATTTTGACTAAAAATATGTATCATTGCAATGACAAATTGAAGGTTTCCTTTAGTCAGGTCAAGTACTAGATTCTATTTCAGACACTCACATTCCTACCATCCAGGTTATGAGGTTTCGTCTCTAGCACTGTCCGCACGCAGTTAGGGTCTTTAAACTTCACAAACCCAAAACCTCGTGATTGATTTGTAGTCTTGTCTTTCATAATGACGCAGTCAACTACTTCCCCATACTGAGAGAAATAGTTTCGCAATGTCTCTGGTAGGGAAGAGCACATTAATATTAGTGGAATGGCAGCTGATGAACACACAAACACATTTATCCCCTGCACTGTTCTCCATTGCACTTTCCATTTACGTCCACAAACCAGCTACCTATAGTGACCGGAACTAGCAAGAACATTTGGTATTGTTCAATATTTCAGTATATTTAGGAGGACTGTGCCATTTGAGTTTGAGTTTCTTCCAGAAAGGATGTTATGATGTGGGAAAACTACGTTGAGGGGCATGTGTCATATATTAGCACAACTCATAATAACTACTTTGTGTATAAACATAACAAATGCATAAGTAAACTCAAATAAAATCATAAGCAAAACATAAATATAAAAATAACATTTTCTGTGAAATCCCCCAGTGTTGGGATGACTCCGAGCACATGCATTTTAAGGTAACGACTTAACTGTTCCTTGCATCATTGAACATCACTAACTTAAAGCAGTTCTTTTTCCCTGTTCCATTCAGGCTTTTTTAAGAGCAATGGATATCTAATTATTTGGATTTCTAGTGAATGGTCAAAGCAGCAACATTATAAATTTAAAAATTGCTCAGGTGCACTATGATGAGGTAAAAGTATAACATGGTGTAAACAATTCTAATTTTGTGGTTTGGAGTGATATGTTACGCCTTACAGAGGCATTCACTTGGAGCTTAACAGACAGAAACTTCAATGACTTTTTTCTGCAATGAAACATCTGAAACTACCACTACTGAAACTTACTTCAGTTGCACTTGTACAACAACACAGAACAACACATAAGAAAAAACTTCTATCATTTTGAAGACTGAAGGGGTCTGAACTTCCAATGAAAATGTTTATAAGGTCCTACTTTCCTGTATGCCTTTATAGAATTTTCAAGATTCCAGTGACATCACCCCAGTTTTGAGATGAATCTTTTGCAAAAATTGGCATATGCATTTCTCTTTTTGAGGTAACATCTGAAGTATTTGAGTCTTCAGCTGCATCACTGAACACCAAATTAAAGGAGCTGTTTTGATTCTGTTTCACTCAAACTGTTTGTATTTAAGGGAAACAAGTATAACAAATGTAAGTGTAAAATGTTTCTCAGAACATTATTCAAAATGAAGTACACATATTAGGTAAGAAATTTTTTTGGTATGCAGTTAGTGAGCCAAAACAATGCCAATACAAAGTTAATCAACTGTACTGAGCAGCTGTCATTATTTAAGATTTTAAAAGTGCACCCCAAGCAGGCAAACACTGAACCAAAGATATGAACAAAAAAGACATCTGAGGAGTTGTAATGTGTGAACTATCCATTTGTGTTCAAGAGCAAAGCTCCTTGCAAAATTGCAACTTTCTGAAACTTTCTCGCTATTGAATCCACCCTGCTGTTAAGTAGATGGTAAGCTAATAATAATAATCAATAATAATAATCATATACTTTATTGATCCCTCATGGGGAAATTCATCCTCTGCATTTGACCCATCCTACACACACAGTGAGCTGTGAGCACACACACACACACCAGCAGTGAGCACACACACACCAGGAGCCAGGAGCAGTGGGCAGCCACAGTGCAGCGCCCAGGGACCACCTCCAGTTCTTTTAGGGTTAGGGTTAGGGTTAAGCTACCACACACGGATAGCTTGTGAACAGTTGCATTGACAATGAATTTAAATCATCCCCTTGTTTGCAATCTGTACAGCTGTGTTTGTTACTTTGATGCCACTACCTAGCCACCACACTTGCTGGGGTAAAATGCAGTTAGCTAGATATGTATCTAGCTACAGAGACATAGCAATATGGAGGCTCTTATTAAACACAGAGTCAAGCCAGCTGACCAGATAAACAGCTACCTGTATTGCTTAAACATAAATATGTGTGATCTGTGAATTCAAGGCACAGCTAGATGGCCTGGTGGATTATGATGTCTACCATGTAATCAAGCAAACTGCCCTTAATGAACAGACCAATCAATACAGTTCTAACAACTATCACTTCTAACATCTATAACATCATCAATTCTAACAACTGATGATATTTTGTATGAGTAATATTTAAGAGTTTTGCTTATTGAGCGACTAACTAGCTTATAATAAAGATGGTGGACATCTAATTTGTTTTTAGGTCTTCTGTCAGCCAAAATAACACTTATACATCCTTACAAGTTGTATACTTGTGAATACATGAAGTCCAAGCGCCACTGTTCTCTTTTCTTGTAAATGGATGTAATGAAGTGACAATGATTTTAGAGAGGACATCGAAGAAGACCCAATGTCCAGGTCTAGAGGTAAACATTTGTAAAGATTTAAACCTAAAGGTTATTGTGGTTATTTCTGTGGAACACCCAAAACATTTCCCAGTTATCTCAAAATACATCACTGGATTAATGAATTTGCATTCCCAGTACAACATTTGTATTTTTTAAGACATGTAGAAAGTACAAAGCAGGTGCATGAAGCTGCAGGTATGACCTACATTTTCCTGCAGGACACCATACCACTTACTTACAACCTAATTAACCTAAATCAGTCCTACCTCCCCCTGTAATATAATTTCTGTTATGTAAAACTGTCTGTTTGTTGTCGTTAATGAAAAACAAGACTCACAGATTATATATGTATCATAAATTAAATATTATGTGTGCATAATGTATTCATTGGTTTTTAAAGAAAATGAACATGTTTTACTGTATTTCAATGTGATCTGAGAAATGCATGCTTGTTATAATCACTGCTGAACAAAGACCCTTGATTACTTTATTCACATTATTCAGTTTCTACTACAGTATTTAGAAAATACAGTGAAAAGAAAATGCGGTATATAGAAAAAGAAAAAATGCATGCATTAAAATGATTTGAAAGCAGTGAAATAAGTTAATCCATGCATTACAGGTGTAATACTAAATAAGGAAACCACGTAAAAGCCTTCTCACTGATGGGACAGAAGTTAATTGATCCCAAAGGAGAAGCTTGGTGTAGTGGCAACACAGGAAGGTTTTGATAAAGGCATGACACACTGCTAAGGATACTGAAAACAAAACATTGTCACTTTCAGTGCTCAGCTCACACAACTACTCCGCTAAAGGTGAAAACAGAAACTGCTTAAGATCGTTTATTTTAAGAATTATCTGGCAGCCCATATAAAATGTACTTTGTATTTTGTCAGATGTGGTTAGGTACGTCACAATTTCACCACTTCACAAAGTAAGCAAATTCGCAAGTGAAACTGAAAGCTCAATTTAATTCACAGTGCATTTTCCTCCAATAACCGTTCAAACAACACCCACTGAATCCTGGAGGGCAGAAGGACACAGGTACCGACACAAAAATTCACAGCAAGTGGAGGGCTGATAATTGCTTGGCTCGTCATTAAAAGCCCTAGGGAGGTGCCAAAGAAACAAGCTCTGCAATGACTAGAGAACTCGACTTGAGAAAATACCATGGACAGTGTGCAGTGAAAGCTCCGTAGCAGAACTGCCCAACCGTGCATGATTCAGACAGTAGCTCCGGATGCCTCTGAGCTACAGACGTACCCTTCGTCCTCTTCTGAGTATAAAACGGGCCAAGTCTGAACGAGTGTGAAATCAGAGGAAAGGAACCGGACAAAAGCAACTCAAAACTGCTGTTTATCATACTGCACTGTCCAAAATTAAGAGCATTTGGAAGTGTAAAACATGTTTTTGTGTTGGCAAAGCTATTGTCGCTGTGATAAGGTGGAGGGCAATCAAAGCTCAAAGAATCTAAAACAAGATAACACTTGAGTATGCGACACGTGTTATAAAGACACCAAAAATTTAGGCCAAAATTTCTGCCTATGCATCTTAAGATTCTTCGAATTTTCTGCCCCAAATCCAGGAAAGGATAAAGTATATGTGCAATTTGGGATTCACTTACAGTGCAGAAATGGTTCTTATGTCCCAGAAGGTGACAAGCTTATGCAGCAGGATTGTATCTTTTAAGGTGTTAAGGAAGTTGGATGGTTATCAACTTACCTTGCGTGGTACTCCAATCTAAGCCACCCACAAAGAGCTTCCTAAAATGAGGAAAATGTGCAGTCAACAGAGTGCAGAGTAATTCTGTTTCCCAATGATATGAAGAAGACACAACTGGTATCATTAAGTGTGATCAGTGGTATTAATGAGGTATTAAGTCTGATGTCTTTGATGATGTGCAAACAGTAATTTGCTGGATTTCACCACAGGCATGAGATCTGGCCATCTCTGATACAGGGAACACTTTATCAATATGAAAAAATTGATTCAATTTGCTGAACAATAATGATTTTACGTTTTACATTTTGATGTTTTTTTTAATTACTTCTCACTTCTCCTTTGTGTCTGCTTTCAAGAAAAAAAACATCACTTACACCTGTATCCCAGATTAAACTCTAGGTGTAAAAAACACAACACTGCATAAATCTTCACTACAGTCAAAACTCTATCCACACAGTACCAAATGTGCTATGTAGCAATGGTTTTCAAATAAAGTAATGTCAAGTGCTGGGCCTCCTTTATGATTTAAATTATTAAGATCACTAAAAATACTGCACACAGCATCAATAACTCTGCCTCTAATGCAATGCTTCCTATCTCTATGTGGGTATAATTCACACTTTCAGGCACATTCAAAAGACAAAACAAATGACCGGTGATCTGAAGTAGGCAGGAATAGTCTGTTCAAAACAAATTCATACTCTGTCCTCATCGATTAGTGTTTCCAGATATCTATCAGAAGATGTTGGTAATTTTGGGTCGTGGAAATCATTTTCCTCAACCTATTTGCGAGGAAAAAGTGAAAATCACTGGTCTAGTTCTGCTACATCTATTAAACACCTGCACATTCAGAAAAGTAATGGATTTACAGTGCATTCCTGCAAAGCTACATGTGACCATTAGAATGCACTGCCTATGATGCTCTCTGATCTAATGAACAGAATTTCTTTCCTCTGCCACAATATTGAGTATCCTGATATTCACTGGTACAATACGTCCGACCCCTCTTGCTTTCTGCATCTCCCTCCCTCGTTTCAACACTATCACCATCACGGGACATGCATTTGCAACACAGCTCCAAAGCAAGAATGTGCAGTAGCAAAGTAATGGTTGGATGTTAAGACGAATCTCATCAGGACATCATTAGTAAACCTTTTTCAGCAATCCCTGTACACTGGCTGTACATGCAGTAAACTGTCTTAAATACACTTTGGACACATATGATTCCGTGACTTCTGAGTAGTTCTGTCACCGACGGAAATGTTCATTTAACGTATTTAATTCCGCCACTACACACGTAGTAGAACACGCACGAACGGGCGAGTGGAGGAAATCAAACACACTGGAAAATATCGCTGTGGTCCGCTTACTATTACGTGAACGCATCTGACGTTTGACAGAGCTGAATTTACCATATTCCACTTATAAAGTACATTTCTAAACTACTATCCTCGTTTCAGTTTGCTTCTTGTTCTGTAAACTCTAATTCAATATTAATTTGGAAGCAACGGTGAGGAAAAGCCATTCATAATAGCGGAGTACAACATGGTAGTGATGGCATAGCACTATTTGAAAACCGAAGTAACAGTGAATGACCTGGCTAGCTACAGTACACGACTCTTATTTTGTCTTGCCCACAAAATAATATTAGCAAGCTAGCTAACGACGTACGAATTAACTAGCTCAGTTTAACTAATACTACATAATCTGCTGTTTCCGCACCCAAACGTGGCCGCAAAGGTACGGCTTGTCTTAAGGTCGGACAATAAAAGTCTTGTTTAAAAAAATTCTTGCCACGTCTCCCGGCGTTAACATTCGCCATCGTTTGATGTCAATGGGTTAGCTAGACGAATACACACACTTTCTGAAAATTATCTTAACTTTCACAAAAGGGTGTATCTCAATTTTCAGCGTGCGTTTTATCACGTCTTCAGCTCCTGACAACGGGATATCACAAAAGCAAGCTTTCGATGCCGAGACGACCCGTCAATCTGCTTGCACAGATAACTCCTGGAAAATTATTTTAGAGCAGCTAACGTCAGATAGCTTGCAAACGTCCCTGCTGCTCATCACAGCTTACACCGTGCCCTTGCGTTAGCTAGTTCAAAGCTTGGTAGCTGGTTCTTTCAGTCATTTTTGTCGTATGTAATGGCCTTTCACAGTTGTCAGTGTGTGTTACAAACGAGGCCGAGCACAAATGTCAAACAGTGACAGGTCCATGCATCGATGGGACTAATTTAACGTCAGAAATTGCCTTGCTAGATGACAACGTTGTCCTCAAAATTGACACTTTCTCTGCAGCTGGTTGAATTGAATTGTTCATTTGTTTCAGTCAACTGGAGCTTGCCGAGTTAAAGTTGCCGGCGAAATATTTTTCTGAGCAGTAGACAGCTATGTAACGTAATGTAGCCAGTTAGCTAATCTAGTAAAACACTTCAAGTTATCTAGTAAGCTAGCAATGACAAGAAAAGATTAATCCTGATGTTGTAAAGTTAGTTAACTTTAGCTAACCAGCCAGATCGTTTGTCAGAGAGAACTAACACATAACACAGCTCGCGTTAGATCCAATTAGCTTGCAAATGTTAAGTTAATGTTAGCTAGCAATTCTGCTTCACCGTGAGACTCTGACTCAGCTAGCTAGCTATCTGATGTTGTTAGCTAGCAATCAAGAATAGTTACTTTAAAGTTGAGCAAGCTAATCGAGATGACAGTTCCATCTCATAGTTCTACACAACACATATTAGCAAGTTAACTACATTGTTTAAATTGTGGCGCCATCATTAACGAGGTGTTACAAAATCTGACATATCGAATGAAGCTAACGTTAGCCTGCTAACCTAGCTAACGTTACAAGATGCCCCTTTCTGAGCAATACCGAGGCTCCGGCGCAGGCCGGTACTTTACATTGAATCGGCAGCTTGAAAGCTATACAACCAACTATTCGTCTGGATCTCATCACTTGATATCATGTCACGTCTTACCCGATTTCGTCCCCTGCTAAGTTGCTATTCATTTCTGCGGCTGGTGCTGCGGACTGTGATGTGTATAGCTACCGGTCTGCTGGTGGTATTGCCTCTCTTCAACTAGCCACCCCGGGAAGGTCACTCCGCTCCAGGTTCAAACTGAATCTGCGCAACAACGACGCGATTGCCACGGGGTCCCCCTGCAGGGGGTAAAGCGTCACCCAAACAGACGGTAGCCTTATGGGACATGTAGTTATAGGCCGTTTATCACATACACTTCATAGAACAAACACACTTTATGGAAGGCTACTTTTATTTGGACATATGTGCGAGCTGTTAAAAGTTTCCTTATGAAATATCAAGATTTTATTATTCTGTCACATGTCCTCTGTCCTTTTACTGTCTTATCTCATCGTACAACCACTTTCTCAAATGTATAAATTACAGTATCTGTAAGGTAGTACATACAACCTTGCCAAATAGATCCGCCTCTCGAAACATTAATTAGTATGATACCGAGCATACCTCACAATTTAAGGCACATGACTTAAAAGAAAGCAAATAGCAGTTAACAAACCCGTGCAACGGTACACGTACCATATGCTTCTTTATTAATTGTCCTGATCTGACTTTATCAGGAAGTCGGTGCAGTTTATGTTTATGTATGTTATGTCAGTTTCAGTTAGCCATCCTATATTAAAAGCCTATCTCTGTACAAGCAGGTATAATTTTTTACTGGTATTCAAGTTTAAACCGTTATTGACCCCACCCCTCACACAAAAATCGTCAGGAAACACTTGCAACACAAACTTTAAACATTGAATGAACAAGGCATTTTCACATTCAATGTAAACACTTGCTCAAGAATGTATTTCTTAAAACGGGAAGCCTGTGGATGTTTCTGTATTGTTCCAGAAGTTTCCACTGAATTTCAAAAAAAAAAAAAACAGAATTTTGGTGTAGATTTGATTTTGTTGGATATTACTAAAGGGTTTACTTAAACTGTCAATGAAACTGACCTTAATGTTTTCTGGAATGAAATCATAAATTAATTAATTAGATTACTTCTCTGCAGTTCTATGAAGATTGAAGTTTCTATATATATATATATATATATATATATGTATGTATATTCTATATGTTTTTTTTTTCATAAAAAATCAATACATGTTTCTCTTACATTATGTTTTATTCCTTTTTAATAATTAGTACAGATAAATATGAGGGACCTTTTATATTTTCTGAAATCATATTTATTCACAGCATGAGATTCTGTAAAATAAAACTTTGTAAATGTGAGCCTGCATCAACTGTCTATTGTGTAGAACATACAACAGTATTACCACAAGGGTATAAAAGGCATTTGCACTTTAGAGCAAGCAATTCATTAGCAGCACTAGACATCATAATGCTTAAAGTCAGAGAGCTGTCTGAAAATTCCAGGCAAAAGGTCATTGACCACCAAAAGTCAAGCAATGCTTTTAAGAATCACAAAAGCTGGACATATGAGTTTACGCTGTAACATTCATTGTCAAGAAATTCAAGGCCATTGGGGGATGGTTGCTATCTGGCCAGAAAGAGGACATGCCATGACTTTCTGAGAGAAAAGTACTTCAGGAAGCAAACTCAATCCCAAGAATAATGACTGGAGACATTCAAAAAAGTCTGGGATGCTTGGAATCATCAAGATAGGACATCTCAAAAACTCCCATTTAATGTGGGCTGCATGAATGCAGTGTTCATAGCTGAGTTACAAAGCAAAAGCCTTTTTAAAGAACCATATGTAGAAACTATATTTAATTTCCCCATTGGTAATTCTATCAAATAAACTCAGTCCTTCTCAATCACATCATTACTATTTTATCAACGCCTTGGATCTCAGTTACTCTCAAGTTTTTTCTTATTATTATAATAAAATTTTCCACACCAATCCAAAATATTTTATTGTGTATGCAATGACAAAAGATGAAAAATTGTTTCGCTTTCTAGCACATAAAAATCACAAAAAATATTCAATATTCAACTTAAAATGTTCTAAGAAATGCTTTAAAGGATATATTCCATTCAATATCTTATAAGAGACTTCTTTTATCTTATTATTTACACAGCATTAGGTCTTCTTGCTTCACTTCAATCCAAGTCACTAAAAACTGAAGACCAAAAAACCCTGCTGGTGGATATGTAACATCAGTTACAATTTTTTACTACTTTCAACTCGTAAAACATTAACCCTCGTGCTGTCTTCACTTTCTGTATACTCCCCGTGTCCTCAGGGTCAAAAATGACCCGCCTTCACTAAACCCCTAAAATACAGCAGCTTAATTGAATTTTAAGTCTCAAATCTATTTTGCATGATGAAACAACCTGTCATTCACCACAAACTTTGTGAATATCTGGGTTTTGCCTCTTCACACTGCAGAAAGACTGCATTTAATCAGTGGACACCATTCGTTTTTATTATAACACACCTGTCATAATAAGTACAGGTTAATTATTATTACTATTATTCTTGCTAAAGGTACTGCATAGGTGTAAACATTAATTTTGCAGCAAGAGATGGCACTTATATAGCCTAAGAAAGTAGCAGAAATGTGCAGAAAGTACTTATGAATGTATTTTATTGAAGGTGAACAATAACAGTTTTGGCAACACAGTGATACTAAAAAAACACAGAATACTTTTCTCATTTTTTAACCACTCCCCCACCCACAAAGTGTACAAACAATAACAATAAATAAGAAGAAAATAAGATAATAAATACAAAACAAAAATGTAATTTTTACAACAAAAATTTGGCTAAAAAAGTTCAATCTTATCTTATCTTAGTAAGCAATTAGAAATGTTTGTTGGAAAATTAGAAAATTTCAAGAAATGTTTGTTTTGTCTGAAATTGTTTTGTTTTGTCTGTGAACTGGAGTCATGTATGGGGTCATTGGAGGGGAGATGCTGCACATGTGCAAGAAAGTTATAGTTTTGTCTGAGTTCAGTCAGTAGCACACATAATCTCAACTTCTTATTGTGTGTGTGTGTGTATGTGTATGTGTGTGTCTGTGTGTGCTTTTGTGTTTTTTTTGGTGTGTAAATGACTGTATAACTACCGGGTCAAAAATGACCCCTAGGACAATCTTTGGACCCTTTTTGTGTACAGCTGTCATGGAAATATGAACAAAGGCAATCTTTCACTTTTTCTAATGTTTGGGTCACTGGAGGAAAAGTCATCAAATTTCAAGATGAAAAAAGATGATTTGGGGGTTTTATGTGCCCTTAAACATGGTCTCGGGTCATTTTTGACCCTGAAGACAACACGAGGGTTAATTTTACCAATAAATACATTTCCCTTTATATCTGTTAGAAGGAAATTATCATCAATTGAGTTGTTTATGAATTGTAATACCCCTCTTGGAATCACATTAAAAACAATGGCATATTCTTTGTTTGTACCTGGGATATTGAGCTCATCAAGAAATTCACCATATGAAAGGAAATATCAATTCTTATTTAGTAAGTGTCCAACCAAAATATTATCAAACTGTTTCATTAAAAAATGAAACAAATGTAGTATCTATGAAAGGTATAATTATGTTTGTAAGCCAACACCCATGCCAAAAGAGCTTGTCTATGAAATTTGGCTAATTTCACAGGTATCTTATCTATGATCTAATTACATTTCAGTGAACACTTAATTCAATGCCCCCAATTAAGCTAAAAAGATATTTTGAAAAGTATTCAAGTACAATCTTGATTCTTAAAGTATTGTAAAGTCCAGTTAACTTTGAAGTTGTTGTTCAACATCTCATAATTCAAAACTTTGTTTTGGTTTTCAGAGGCATATGAGCAGATAAAGATTCATAAACTGGCCACTGCTCCACAGTGTCAACTGCCTTGTAAAATTCAATAAACTTGATACAACTCTCATCCAGTACGTAGATATTATAATCAACCATATCTAAAATCAATCTATTATTACTGCTAATAGATCTTCCATGAATAAATTCTGATTGCTCTCTGATCTTTACTTAACATTTTCAGCAAATACAAAGGCAAATAATGTTGCATCAGTATGCAAAAGACTGCAATTTTCTATAGAAAGGTTGTTCTGGTTCACCTTTGGAATCAAAGTGATGACACCCTGATTTAGAATGCTGGCAGTACACCTTTTTGATAGATTCTTCAAACATGGAAATCAGAAAGGAAGCCCATATCAGAGCTATATATTGGAAAACCAGTTGATTCTTAACAGAGGGAGAGGTTGACAGTTTAAAGAGACAGCACCACTTTCTGTAGCCTATGCTTTATATGGAAAATGCCCAGAAAACATTTTCTAAAACATTTCCAATTTTGAAAATTCTCGAAGTTTTCATTGGGGAAGTTGTGTAGCAAAAAGCACTTCCTAGCTCATGTGATGTCAATGTAAATTTAAAATATTTTTTACTATGAATGATCATGAGTTTTGTGATTATCTTACTTTGTTTTTGTTTATTTTGAACACAGTGCACACCTAAACTGAATTTTACAACTTCACACAATTTTAGAATTTTAAGACCATGGCTGTCTGGGTTACACCAAGCACTGAACCATGTCTCTACAGTGTACACTTTTTAAGTTATCAGACTTTAAGTAAGGAGTTAAACAGGTGACAATACTGCTTATTATGTCAGGTTGGAAAAGTTAAAGACCCTTTCCCCCTGATAATAAGCTTTGTTGAAAATTGACATTTCAGCATTATGGATAAGAAGGCTTTGAAGCCTTCTAAAGCAACATTCAGGTCTGGCCATCAGGACTGCCAGATCTCATTCTGATAGAACATTTGTGTTTGTTAGACACAGATCATGTGGTTGTGCAGATCTGATCAGATTGGATTTAAATGTGTCTTTTGAGTGTTCACACCTGCCCATCAGCATCTGCTCAGGGACAAAATTTAAATGGGGTCTTAAGAATTCTGGCTTACAACTACTAAATGAGGTACCGCTTTGTGAGTGGAAAACATATTGGCCACACAGCTTGCACAAGTCAATTATCAGTATAATGTGATAAGACAATCTGAATGTGTTTTGTTTGAATTTTAAAAGGTCACTTCTGTAGTCATTGCATACCCTAAGTTTAATTTGTAACCTTATTGGGATTGGCTTGTATGTTACATAATTTTAAAAGTATAATCATATTAATACACATTTTATACAGGTACCCCATAATCAATGCTATAATGCTTCATAATAGCATTGTTATTATTATTATTATTATTATTATTATTATTATTATTATTGAACTATAGAGTTTTGAAAATACAGTATATACTTCTGTAACTTTATTGGTATCCGTTTATAATAAAATGATTACACTAATGATGAATGCTAATAGTGATATTAGCTTGTAGTAGTAGTAGTCATAGAAAGTGTGAACAAAAATCAGGAAAGGACAAGAGTTCAAAAAGACACGTGCAGTAGCCTACGGTCTGTTCCAGCTGTCCAAGAACTCAGCCTCCCCCGCGACAGTGAATTCCACTTATCAACTCCTACAGTGTTTTGCAAGATCAGCAGTCCTGCCCACTATAAACCCTAGCGGCCTCTCTGTGCTGCTCCCTCTTCACACTTCACGCACAGGCTTCGTCCCTCCTCTCTCCTGCTTTCTCGTCGTCTGTCAATAGATTTCTTTTCAGGTTTATTTGCAGACAGCTTAAAATGAGTACTGCGCAACCTATATTTTCCAAGGGAGAGAACTGCAAGCCAGTATGGACCGACGCGAGCGCTCAATACAACGACGCGGACACACACCTCGAGATTATGGGCAAACCGGTGATGGAGCGCTGGGAGACACCATACATGCACGAGCTTGCCACTGTAGCAGCTTCCAAAGGTATGTCTAAACACGTTAAAATAAACTTCGACTGTTTTCCTCCCTTTGTGAAGTGCAAAGTTGTTACCCTGGAACTGAACTGATTTTTGGTTTGTGCAGCTGAATCTAACAAATTAGTTGCTTGCTACAGTAGTGAAAAAGTACTTTGCGCACTGTTCTACGGGTTGTTAGATCGAGGGTTTTTCCTACGTGCAAACTATGTCATACATAAGTAACATATTTGATACCCCGTCTGAAGAGGTAAATCCACTCAATATAAAGCCAACAATTTACAGTTTTCCTAGAGCAGTTTTAACAATGAAGTAGTTAAACTATAAACTGAAAATAATATGGCGATGTACAGACATTAATGAAGGTGATCGTAGTTTTAACGATCGCATTTACTGTTAAATTATTAATCGGTGATATCAGCCAACCCACTCTTTTACTGTTTAACCAAGATAGAAGATGAACTTAATTAAGAACAGGGGAACGCTGTCGGAGCAGCCGTAAATCAGCAATGCAACTCAGTTACGTGAGGTCAAGTGGGTGGAGTTGCTGGAAAAGTCAACCCAGGACAGGTTCACTACGCTCTACTCTCCGCTGATAAATGTAACGACTGTATCGAGGACATGGACATTTAGTTATGTCAGCTGAAATTAAACACGTACAAGGTGATTTTGGTAACTCTTCACAAAATTGTTTCAGTATACCAACGGCGTTCACACTTAGAAAGAGATGCAAGAGTAACTATTCCATACAGTCATAAAGTATTGCATGTACAAAGATATGTGGAGTGATAGGCACATATCTATTTAGTTTGGCAGTTTACAGTAACAGCAGGCAGTAGGGTTCAAGGCACTCCAGTTTGTTTAGTTCTGCCAGCTCAGGCTATTTTTACACTGCACTGTGGAGTAATTTATCACATGTCAAAACCTGCTCCATTCTCACCAACTTACCAAGCTTGATTTCACATTGTATATGGTTTTTAGCATTTGTATATATTTCAGCTTTTCACAGTATTACTTAATATATCAACTCCAGAATGTCAAAAAATGTAGACTGCGATAATGTGGACGTGAAGAGTAAAATGTTTACAATGAGGCTTTCACTCTGCTTTGTCTTGCAGGGGGCCGGGTTCTTGAGATAGGCTTTGGCATGGCTATTGCTGCCACCAAGATAGAGTCCTTTCCCATTGAGGAGCATTGGATAATCGAATGCAATGATGGGGTTTTCCAGAGGTTGCAGGAATGGGCCAAGACACAGCCACACAAAGTGAGATTTTCACTACATTCAGTTATTCTGCCATAAAGCTTCTTTTTGGCTATGGTTGCACAAAGATGACCCTTTTATTTATTTATTGCAAAGAACACTAAAACCTGTCTTGATTTCTTTACTTTTTTGGCTTTTATAGATCGTTCCTCTGAAAGGCCTCTGGGAAGATGTTGTGCCCACCCTACCTGATGGACACTTTGATGGTAAGACTTCTAAATCAGTTTTAGCTTCTTTAATACTATGAACTTCTAATATAACTGGCAATGATGTTATGTTGATATCTTGTGTTCAATGCTGTAAATGAGTATTTGGCCTCAGCATTTACAAGGAAAGCAGATGTTGCACTACAGCTCATTACTGTATTTGTACTTCAGGCATCCTCTATGATACTTATCCTTTGTCTGAGGACACTTGGCACACACACCAGTTCAGCTTCATCAAAGTAAGTCATTAATCCCTTAACTTTTGCATTTCTGAAAATGAAGAAAAAAACTGTGACAGTGGTCCAATGTGTGAAATTTCATAAATGGAACACAAATTTGCTAACTTAAAAAGACTGTTTTGGAGAAGGATGCTTTCCAACAGTTGGCCTTTTGCAGCTGTGTGGCTGAAAAACAGATTTAGTTTATTTTGTTTAGTGTCACTCATGGCACTTAGCATGGCACAAAGGTTTTTTTTAGGCAAACTGTGACATGCTTACAGTATGATGCATCATATAGGGGTCAAAGGCAAACATGAGTCATATGAAAATGTTTTGAGGGTTAAATTAAAAAAAAGGTGTGGAAAAGGCATGACAGCGGTGAATAACAGAAGCAGAAAGCATATTCATTTGTAACATGTTCAGCCATATTTCACATTATTCTGTGCAAAATACCTGTAAGTATTCTTTTAATAGTTCTGGATTTCAATACAGAAGGTATCATGTCAGTTCAACAAGCATAGGACAATGCATTCTCACTCTGCATGCACCAATGCACACAGGTAGTAAATCAAACTTAAATCAAAAAGTAAGAGACTCAACAGCCAATGGGGGTGTAGTGATGCATTTTTTCACATGGACCTGCAGATCACATCAACCTAAAGCTCCATGCTGTTGTATTATTCAGTTTCATCCAAGTTTGCTATCATCCCAGGAAGTCAAAGCTCTCAAATATGTAAATATTCAACTAATAATATGCTGTCTATTTTAATACTCTACCTGTTGAGCAGATGTATTATTATGGTGCTTCTTATCCACTTCCAATCACCCTATCACATTTTCCTAAAAGCTCCTCTTGACACAAAAATTTTTTTTTAGGCCCATGCCCACAGGCTGCTGAAACCTGGTGGTGTCTTGACCTACTGCAACCTGACATCCTGGGGAGAGCTTCTTAAGACTAAATATAATAACATTGAAACCATGTTCCAGGTGAGTCACCTATAGTACATAATAACATGCATGCTCAGCAGCACCATATATGGCAACCCTTCACCCTCTGATATTTCCAGTCCTGTGTTCAAGCAGTCCTGTCCCGCTGACTGATAACACTTTTATTCTCTTTATATAAGTTGTGCAATACAAGGTGAGAGGTGGCAGACAAAACCTTGGTCTTGACTCCAGCCACAAGCACACGGGAATTCTTTTCACAAATGGAGTCTTTTGATTGTATGCACTCTATTATACCACATCATGTAACTTGCCATGATTTTTTGGTGCTCTTTATATTTCAGGAGACTCAGGTACCTCATCTAGTTGAGGCGGGCTTCAAGAAGGAGAAGATGAGCACCACTGTGTTGGATATCATTCCCCCTTCTGAGTGTAAATACTATGCCTTTCACAAGATGATCACACCTACAATCCTCAAGGAATGAGGTTAAAGACACCAGCTGTTGCCATACATTTATAACCATCCATCTCAGCCCCCATTTCTAAACTGTTATACCCACACCTCCTATTGTATCGTTTCCTATGATTGATAAGTGCCTATTCCGTGATAATCTGTATTGACTTCCCGTTTAGATTCTCACCTTCCCCCTCAATCTCCCCCCTTAACAGTAGCAGTAGAGGTAGCTTGTTTTTCTCATCAGTGTGGTTGCTAAAGTGATATTTCTTCTTGATCATTTTTCTTACCTTTGCTGTAACCTACTGGGAACTCAGATGGCATTCCTCATTTGGTGCATAGTACCCCTATGGATGTTGACAGTATAAAATTTTAATAAATTGACTTAAATAAACATTATTCTTTTTTTGTCATTATGAGTAGTAAACAACTTACCCACCTTTGATAGTTTAAGTATTTGGAGCAAACAGCTTTAAATATAGGTTGGACAGCCACACTGATTTTATTTTTTAAGTAAAGTTATGCATGAAATTTATTTTAATTTGGCACCAAAAAGAATAAAATATTAGGACTTTTCATACTATAAATATGTTTAAATATTAGCGAAATTTTTTGTTTACTTTGTTTGCAATTGCGTATACTGCATTCTCCTATACAAAGTTATCATAGATCAGAGTACAAGTATATCATTAACAGACAACAATACAAATTTTTTTCAATGTAAGACAGTATGTATGCGTACACTCATTGGATTTCTCTTTGCACACCTTGGTGGCTATCAAACTGAAAAGCCACATACTAGTGTTAACTAAACTGCAGAATACAAGCAAAGCGCTGAAGTTACCAAAATAAAAGGCTGGTGAGCTCAGCAAGTGATGACATTAGTGGCCATTGAAGGAACAGTCTCAAAAGCAGGGCATAAAGACTACCTTTTCTCAGCAAATTTTGACTTCATCAACAGGTTTATTTCTAAGCCACTTTTAGAAAAGCATTTCATCTGCAAATCTACAGGAGAAAAATCTATTTTAAATTTATTTCAGCAGTTATTTATGTAATGAAAAGTTTTGAGATGGGATAGGAATGACAGCATATGGAACCTGTTTCCCATTACTGTATAACCTGTGAAAACATTTATACTGTTTTCCATTTATAAACTGATGTATTTTTACAGATGATTGTAGGTTCATTATATATATGGGGCATTGCTGTTCTACCGTTCGGCACAGCACTTTCACCTTAATTGCTTCAGTAAATATATGCAAGTGACCTTGAATAATGTTAAGATTAATCCTTTTCTCACATTTCCTGCTTTTTATATTATTGATTTGGGCTCATGAAATTAAAATTACTTTTACTGGGAATTTTTGAAATATTAAGATGAAATGCAACTGAATCACAATGAGAAACAAACTATCTGATATGTTGAAAATGGCTACAATGGCAGTTCAGATGCAGTAAATCAAGCACTGAATTGACATAATAGCATGTGTGTTTTTCTGCAAATTCAGTATGCTGTGATCATCGTATGGTCACTGGGCTAAATGAGTTTAGTATGAAATAAAAGATAACACAGTATTTTATTTTTACAACGAGGAACTGCAGGTACCTTGTCCTCCAGGGTAAGTAACACTGCTCAAATCAGTTAGGCAAATTCACATCTACAGGTAACAGAGGTACACGTGTAGCAGAATTTAACAAATGTGGATCCTGCATAAAGTCAGTAGGACTGCAGGTAGCAGAGCACTTTCGGGGGTGACATCATTCCCTGAGACTTAGCTTATGTTGCTGCCTGAACAGCTAGTGGAAAATTGCCTTTAATTCAGCTGTTGATGAGACTGGTGATTAGAGTGAGCTGTGCAACCTGGTGCAGACCTCTTTCATGTTCCTTACACAGCAGAGTGAGAGCTAAATGCTCCCTCACTCGAGGTACCAGATCCTCATTCTCTTTCCAGGTTTGATCTTCTTCTGCAGCTGCAAAATGCCATATGGTAGGGCTGCTGCTGTAGGTGGGCAGCCCAGGGTGAGGGGAACACACAAAACAATCAATAATGGTAAAAATGTCATTTTGGAATAAAACTGGGTTTGGAAATGTCCATGTATTTTTCACATCTAGACTCTAACATGTAACAAACAGACTGGAAACACAGATTATTAAATATTACTGAGTGTAACATGATATAAACATTAGGGCTTGGATGTCTTGAGGGTGTATGATTTCTAGCCGACAGAATTACACTTTACACCGTTAAAGCAACAGCTGCTCAACCAAAATAGAAACAGCTGTTCAATTAAAGTGGACACCAGCTAACTCAAACCAAGGCTGGTCAAGTAATTTCAGTGAAAAATATTGACAAAAACAAATGTTGAAATGAAATGGAAATTAATATATCTACACAATATGTGAACAATATATCTACCAGTAGTGCAGCCACAGCCTGGGACCACAATGCAGGATTTATGGCAGCCGCCCCTTGACACAGCTTCCGGAAACCATACATGTGAATTCCACCAAGAACTACACTGATACCAGGGTCATGCATGGCTGTTACACACACATACAGAAACATGGTTAAAATGCATCCTGGTGACAATACTATTTTAGAAATGCAGATCATCAAAGTCATGTCTGCCACAAAAATTTTGCTCTGTGTAAAAATGACCTGTGATTTGTAAAAAAAAAAAAAAAAATCACTTTCCCCTGACATGAATAAATACAATACATAAAATGACTCTGCTGGACAACAAGAAAGTGCATGAAAGTCACTCATATACTTTCAAGGAATATACACATGAATCTTTTGTGTAGCAACACACATCACTTCTGTGTGTCTCAAAAGCAAAGCATGACTATTCCTTACCAGGACTCGGATGGCAACAAACAGGTTAGAGCTGGACATGTTATCTCAGTGCTGTGTTGAGGACATGTTTCATGAAGCAATTTAAAGACAGTTAATATTATAAACAGACTTTCTTCAAATTATTTACCAAACTCAGAAAAGGTTTCAAATGTGCTTCACACTCAAAATTCAGAGACTAGATGACATAGTTCATTATTTTCAAACTTCTGAAGGACTGGTTTGTAAAATAACTGGTTGTTTAAAATTAACTGGTCATAGTAACTGTTATGGTGACACAATACTGACTGTATTGCTTCACAAATCAGTCCTCTGTTGTTGTAAGAGGCTCCATCTTTCATTTGAAACATTAAACCTTATGCAATGTTGTAATTAAAGTTGCATGACACTTATCATGAAGGCTTGAGGTACAGGGCAAATTCCAAATCTGGATTTTTCAATCTGGCTGCATTGCCTCCAGTACAGCATTTATAAACCCTTGTATCACTGACTGTATGTTTACAGAGTCGCTCTTGGAAAAAAAAATGATTAACTGACTTGCTCCTATAAAGGAAAAAAATAACAAGGAGATGATTTGACATATTGTATTATGCATCTTTAATCAACATTGTCCAAGACAGAAAAAATACATTGTGTTCTCAAGATTTTATCTCCTTACAATAGGCATCAGGAACAGATTACATAGAAATAGCACATTACATCAATTATTTATGTAATTAACATCCATATCCAACATATTCCCAGTCCTTCCAATTTTACACTTCACAGAATGCTACTACCCATTTATATTGCTGTCTTTTTACCACAACATTTTAGGTATTGTATCATTCTCAAATATGCAATCCTCACTTCTGACACAAACCTGCTAACTTTCGGTGAATAGAACAGTGCTCTAACTCCTACTAGTGCCCACAGACAATACCTTGCAGAGGGCAAGGGACCATTTTATTGGTCAGGGCCTTAGCAACAGTCATGGCCTCAGCCAAAGCAGTCCATGTCGTGGCATGGTGCCAGCATGTGCATCACTTCCATTATACAGCACACCATGTGGAATGCAATGGGCTACAGAGAACTGCTGGAAAGATAAACACTAAATTCTCCAGCAGGTTCTGGCTCATTGCAAAATTGATCTTTGATCCCTACTTGTTTAAACCCTTTCTAATCACTTCTCCAAGGAAACGACCTTTGCCGATGCAAGCAACATTTTCAAGTGAAAAACAAGACACTGTCAAAATAAGCCTGGGCTTAGGAGCCACTGTAGCTGAGACCTTACCCAGCATGTGCAGTTCACAAGATGGTCCAAACTGAATATGTCACTCCCCCATTGCTGCTTACAGGGGCGTCATGCAAACCAAATTTGTGGGTGGGCACCATTTTCAGACATGTTCAAAACCACACACAAGACATAAAGAATACACATATGCATATATTAATGTGTACGTGTATGCTTTTCAAGAACATTAATATTAATGTTCTTGAAATTTTACGTAATGTAATAATTATTAATACATTTTTACAAAATATTGGGTGGGCACCTGCCACTTGATTGGCACGATGCCACTGGCTGCTTAGAAATCCAAATGCCTTGGTAGCACTGTTTTTATCTCAGCCAAGAACCGATAAGTAAATAAATGAAACCTATTTAGCAAGGCAGTCCTTCTCATAACCTCTAGAGTGTTCACTCAATTAACAAATAATTTTCCTACTTGTCTCTACTTCAGTTTCATCCTACAATGTGCAGTCTGTTTCTGCACAGCAAACATTGAACAGGCTGTGCAAAGTTCCACAAAGATCAATGAAGGATATATGTCTCATCAAATGTTTAACAGTTCATAGTAGAACCGTATGATTTCAATACTACTGGACAGGTTATTCTAGTTATCAGTTTTCTCTACATATAAGCACAAAATCACCTACAGTAATTTAACAAAATTATCATACAAAATTCTGCCTGAACTCAAACTCAGCATTAACAGAAACCTAAATTATTGTTAACACAGTTTTTGTCAAGAACTTCAAGTAGCTAAGTTAGTAGCCAAGCGCAACATTGCTATTTGGGTGGCAAATATGTCATCTTAACAAGAAGGATTGAAATGTACAACTGAAAGTTTTTAAGTATAATAAACATATAATCACAATTATAATAATGCAGAATTTAATATAAATCATAAAAACTGAATACATTTCATAAATATTCAAACTTCATAAATATTTAATATCCATATATAAACCATAAATATCTTTTAAAAACTTGGAAATGTAGGTCTGCCCTTAAAATTACAGTCATGCATCAAACGATTGGGGCCATATTACCACAAGCAGCTTTCCAAAATAGTTGTACAGAATTATAGAGTTTCCTAAACTGTGAAAAAAATGCAACTTGACCTTGTGCTTTTCCATCTTGCCATGTCAAAAGAGTAAGATGGAGGACCTTATTAAGGTCTGATACTAACTAAAGTGCAAGATATTCATCTGGGCGGGTTTGCACCAAGCTAACTTGCCATTTTCAGTTTGTGATTAAAATGTAATACCAGAGTTAGCCAGTGGATGGCAGTGATTACCAAAGCTATAGACAAAACTAGAAAGTCAGTTTTTCTCTGACAGGTTGACCTGTTGACTGACAGCTCTGAAATTAGGTACTTTCATCTCTCAGTGTTTCCATAAATATAAATAATAAGTAGAAAGGCTCATTCCATGCCCCAGAGACTGGAGTTGAAGACCAGGGAATCTAGAAAGGCCATACTGTGCATACCCTTCTATGCACATCCCTGTTCATGCATGTTTGGAAGCATATTATAATTTCACACTGTTGATTTACTAAGTATGATCCAAAGTTGATGTATTAAGTTTAATTTTATTATTAAACTAATATGTGATCTTGGTCAGCCTTTGACAAGCAGTTTTTAACCACAAAGCCAATCAGAGATCAGGAGGGTATGACTCGAGGGCCATTTAAACTTTGTAGCCGAAAAGGTCATTGTAGCACATTCAATATTTACTATCCAAAAAAGAGAAGGAAACTATTTTTAACTTACTGAGGGCAAATTTGCAGGACTTAGACATAAACTGTCAAATTTAAACATGGCTAAGGTATTTTAAACATAGTTATTTGGTATCTTGAAAGCAACTGGATTCCAGCTAAACTCAAAAAGACCTCTAGCACCACATTGCTGCTTGTTCTATCACTATTATGTCTGTTGTTTGAAGTGGGAACTACAAAATGTTGTAGAAGACTTCTACATTTAATCATTTAGCACAGAGTCTTATCCAGGGTGACTTACAAAAGTGGATACAAGAAGGTTAAGCTGAAAGCAGAGACCATCCTAAAACAGTCACACTGCAATAGTAAGAGTCATTACATAATCTATCACAGACATATACAGTCTGGTAAGTGCCATAGTAGGTGCAAGACAACTAATTTAAATACCAAAATTGTGCCTGTAAGTCACTTGGTTTAGTTGCAACATTGAATTTTGCAGCAAATTATAAAACATAGTCATGTTGCAAAATAGTAAATTCTAAATGTACCATCTGTCAAGAATAGCCCACATGTATTGCCTAGTTAGCATGCCATGAATATCTATGCATATATGGTTAATAAAGACCTCTTGGCATGTTATCTCAAATGATGGATTGAAAAGTTCTTTCAAGAGATGTTTCCATGGTCATGGCTTTGTGAAGTTGCTGAAAGAGGTCTGGACCTGCTATGTACCTTACCTTTTTGAAGACAGCTAAATTTGTGAGTCAACATAAGGCATTTGTGCATGCCTTTTTTTAACCTAAATGCACGGCTGCACAGTGCTGTCAGGGAGGCTTGTAGGGCTCTGTGATGTTAGTTTAGAACCCTAGGCATCCCATCATCCTTGCTCACAAATTCTGTCTGTGCTGCTTCAATGGTAACACTGAGGATATACATAATGATCTTATCCTAGTCTATACCTTTCTGACTGAAAACAGAAACAGCACAGCAAAGATGGAAATGACTTCTGCATATGTTGTGTGATGTGACAGCAGATAAAGGATATACAGTTCAGTAATCTAATCTTTCATAAGCAGGAACAGGAGACAGGCCCAAGCACAGGGGGCCTCTTCACATCAGTATGATCACACTGAAGACAATATTTATTAGATGGCTAAAATTTTTTAATTGACAGTATTTAACAATTGCATTTACAAAATGAGTAAGAAACATCAGTCTCCAGATTACATGTGTATAAGCGAACTTTCAAGACAAATGTGGGAGGGTCATGCTAAAACTGGTTTCATTTCACACAGGATGACCCATGTGATCAAAATTTAGTTTAGAATATAATTAGGGAAAAAATATCAATGATTAGGGTTAATTTGAATGGAAATTGTAACATTATACTCTAACTATAAAGTAAGTTCAATGTGGCTACAATGGGACCACAGTAGTAAGAATATACTTCCTGATTTATATATGGATAATAAAAACAGTTACATCCTACCTGCCTATACACCATCAATGCCCAGGCCCTAGCTAAACACCTTTATTTGTGTAGGCTATTTTAGCACAAATACTTTTTTTGCAAACGACTATGCACATGTCTGTAAACTGCTTTCAAATCAAAATCAGCATTCAGTTAATTAGTCCGTTAAACCAAAGTAAGAGCAATGTACTGCCCAGCTTTCCTTTCCTACTTAATAGTCTAATTTGATCAGTATTTGCAATCAGTCATTTACAGACGCACACAGCAAAAAACGAATCGAGGGCACAGATTGACCACATTCTTTATCAGTGATTTATCATTACAAAAAGCAAAAAGCTAAAAATGACAAAAGCTAAAAAATTAAAGACTTACTAAAAAAGGCTATAGCTAAAATGAAGTAGCCTACTAGAGAAGAAGTTTAAGTGAAACCCTGTTTACTTAATCCTCTGGGAATTTGGATTGATAACCAAGCTAACCTGATAACTCGTAATCTACAGCCTATCTGATACCAAAATTTGTAAACAGTCTGAACAATTCCATCATTATACTGGACGAAACTATGGAAATGCCAGAATATACAGCAAATTATTGAGATAGCAAACAGGACTCAGGAAATTGAAACTGATCGGGTTCAGCACGTGCTTGTGTTCAAACTTCCCGTGTTAGCCGTTACAGAAAACGGTTTCACGATAGCACAAATTTGTGGCTACTCTGTTACTTAAATAGCGAAATGTCTAATAAAGTATCGTCATTAAGAAAAATATTGTCCTGTGATACTGCAAACATACCGCAATGAAATTCATTTGGTTTATAAATGTTCTGTGCAGTTGTACAGTTTGTTTCGGAGAGCGCATCTATACCAACAGCTGGGCTGTTCATTTAAATGACTTCCCTGAGCAAATTGAGAGGATTACATCGAAATACGGCTTCCTCAATTTAGGAAAGGTAACATTTATAACAAATCTGTGGTTTGAAGAAGCTAATGTCCACCAGACTAGAATATAACATTGTTCGTCGGAAGCTTTGCTAATTGCGTGAATGCATTCAAGATTTTTGCAGATGGAAACTACTACCACATGAAGCAGAGAGGGGTGGCAAAACGATCATTGCAATCGCACCGTTTATATAACCTTCGGCTGAAAAGGGACCCTAAGGTACACAAAACCTGTAATTACCACCTGGGTTACTCTTGAGTAACGATGTACTAAATGTCTCCTCACGCAAACACACGAGAATGCTATGCTTTCGTCTACAGTTTTCTTTTAATTTGTCTTATTTTAGGTCTTGTGGTTCGCGCAACAATCTGGGAAGACTCGAAGGAGACGATACCCCTCTGACGGCACACTCCCCAACGATCCACTCTTCAGCAAGCAATGGTTTTTGGTGACAATAAAAAGTCATTTACTTTAGTTTCCCAATATTACAGATCTTATAACAGTTTTGTTTTTTCACTTGCTCTCTCCTAACTGCCTTGGACGTTTTTCAGTGGACCTTATTATGTGGTGTTTTTCCCGCAGAGTACAGCATTTAACCTGAATGTCGCGGCAGCCTGGGCACAGGGGTACACAGGAAGAGGAATTGTGGTTTCAATATTAGATGATGGCATTGAGAAGAGCCACCCTGACCTTTTTGAAAATTATGTGAGTTCCTTTGAATATTGATCTGGTTGATCTGATTGATCTCATGGGAAGGGGAATCAGGCAAAACTCTCATGCCTTCATGTTTTCATAGGATCCACAGGCCAGCTATGACATGAATGATGATGATGCCAATCCAGAACCTCACTACACACAAATAGATGAAAATAGGTATGATGAAAGGGGTATATTACGCTTTGCAAAACACCTGGTAGATATGAGGACATTGATATGTAATTTCTGTAATTTTACCAACCACAACACCCATGTATTAGAATATTAGAATATATATTCTATATATTCTATATTCTGATATATTATATCTAATATTCTGCAGTGATAGTCCAGAAAAAATATTTGAATATTTGTTCATAATCAGTTATGAGTGATGATTTTGATCTTCTACTTGACATAGGCATGGGACACGTTGTGCTGGACAGGTGGCAGCTGTGGCAAACAACAGAGTGTGTGGAGTTGGGGTAGCATATCAGGCTAAGATCGGTGGCAAGTGGTGACTGCTCACAATATTATTCATATATTTATGAATAATCGTTCAGTCACTAGTTGAATAGGTCTCTGTTGTGATTCTCCTGTTTTCTATTTTCTTACCTTTTTTGCTTAGGTATTCGCATGCTTGATGGTCATGTGACTGATTTAACAGAAGCCAAATCTCTAACCTTGAATCCGGAGCACATTGACATCTACAGCGCCAGTTGGGGCCCCCAGGATGATGGCAGGACCGTGGATGGGCCTAGCACACTGGCCTCTGAGGCTTTCGTCAGAGGCATAAGTAATGTACGATACTGTAGGAGTCAGGTGTCTGACCTGGTTTAGCACACTCACTTAAGCTCCCAATTTTTATATAACAATGGCTTGTAGTACCTGGTATATATTCTCTACTTTTGATTTCCCTATTGATGCCAATAGGAAAATGAAATATATTGTAATATACTGAGAAAAATGTTGTGCAGCCAAAGAATATATTGTAAATACATTTAGAATATATTAATGCAAAGCAGAAATATATTGCGGTATATCAAATGGCAATAATGTATATTCTCTATATATTTGTTGAGCTAAAAAATATATTCTCTGTAATATTCTCAAAATAATTTTTTTGTATTGATGGGTTCAATGTAACCTTTTACAGCAGTAGTGATGTGAACAAATACTTTGTGCCCATTCAGTTCCCTACAACAACAAAAAATAGTAACCTGATGATAAAATGTCATTTTGCAGGGGCGCGGTGGCTTGGGTTCAATTTACATTTGGGCCTCTGGAAATGGTGGAACCACATCTGATAACTGCAACTGTGATGGATATGCCAACAGCATATACACTCTTTCTGTTGGCAGTACAACTGAAAGGGGAACTGTGCCCTCCTACAGTGAGCCTTGTTCTGCCATTATAACAACCACCTACAGTGGTGGCAGCCAGCATCACCGCAGAATTGTAAGACCCTTTATCCTGTAAGCTGATAAGACTGCATATAGCAGGCACAATTTAGCTTGGGGATCCTCTGCCTGTTTGTGTATGTATCATGACAGGCGTTTACAAAAGTAGCTGAGGTTAACAAAAGCATGCCCATCTTCCCTGATCCTGTTTCCTCCCATTTCCAGGTCACCACAGACCTGCGACACTCTTGTACCTCTGATCATACAGGAACCTCTGCATCTGCTCCTTTGGCTGCTGGAATCATTGCACTGGCTTTAGAGGCAAAGTAATTACTTTCCTGTAACTTTTAGAGCTCAGTAGCCATTTTGAAAATGCATTGAGTTATGAGAGAAAACTGAAAGCACTGAAATACCCTAACCACTCCTGCAGCCCTACACTGACCTGGCGTGATGTGCAACACATCACAGTGCGGGCATCTAGACCAGCTGATCTCAGAACCAAAGACTGGCACACAAATGGAGTGGGAAGACATGGTGAGATTGTGGGCAGTTAAATGATAGGAGTATATTTTCTAAAACAGAGGAATTGGTGGGACTAGAAGTCCAGTTAACAGGTACGCTAATTTAAAACAGAGAGTAACTACACAAAAAATTAGCTCATTTAAAATGTGTACTGGTTACTAGTGTGATACGCATAAGTGTAAATGCTGTCTTTTATTGTAGTCAGCCATTACTATGGGTATGGACTGCTGGATGCTGGGAGGCTGGTTGACCTGGCCAGGAAATGGAAACCAGTACAACCTCAGAGGAAGTGCCTCACTGATGTCATCACCAGGCCCCAGTAAAGAAAATAGTAACATCCGTAGTTTTGTTTTGTAGGGAAGTTGACAATTCAGTAGAGTTGTGTTTAAAATGACCAACTTCAGGAGACAGGTTGTGTATGGAAAGCAGTGAGAAAATGTAAATATTGGTTGAATCAGGTTCTAACAGTTTGCTGTTCCTATAAATGTTTCCTAATAAAGGTTTAGTCTTCAGCTTATAAACACTAATCCGATGGGCATCTTGTTTGATCTGCTGTCCCTACATGTCTGGTTTGCTGTCTGTTTTTTAGTGAGATTCGTGGGAGGCTGGTATTACAGTGGAATGAGACAGCTTGCCTGAGGACCAAGAACTGGATTCGCTCTTTGGAACACATCCAGGCACGGCTCACGCTGTCCTACACCCGACGAGGAGACCTGTCCATTATTCTCATCAGTCCGCTGGGCACCCGCTCCCATCTGGTCACCATCAGGCATGGAATAGACACTAACAGTATAACTAGGTTATGTTCATTGTGTAGTTGCACAACTTTACCTTCTAACATATAGGAGTAAAGAATTATACAAGAAGAGGATATACTCTATGACAACACCCTCATTGTGATTAAGACTATGCATGCCTTATGTATAGTCATGCATTTGTGAGGATTAATTTTGTTTTGTAAAACAGATTGGGAAGTGGAGTGGTTCAGAATTAAGTATTACCCTTTTAAAAGTAAGTTGGATGAAATTGTTATACCAAATTCAGTAGTGTAAAAGTAGCTTGAGGTATGCCCCCTGTAACATACTGTACATACATATATTTTTTTGCTTGTGTTGTACTCTGCCTCACCCGTAAGTTGCTTTGGATAAAAGTGTCTGCCAAATGAATAAATGTAAATGTATTTTATTTGCTGTGTAATGCAACTTTGAACTGTTGTAGAATCAGAGATGGAGGAAATTGGGTATTTTCCTTGTATTGTCTGTTGTTTTATTCAGGCCTTTTGATACATCTCCAAGGGGATATGATGACTGGGCCTTTATGAGCATACACAGCTGGGATGAAGACCCTAGTGGTTTGTGGACTCTTCAAATAGAAAACAAGGGAGACTTATCCAATAGAGGTAAATGAAGGCCCAAACCAGAAATGCTACTTTTCAACACAGTGAAGGAGCATCCAAGTTACATCTACTTTGGTGGGAATATGAAAACAGGATTCATTTCACTATGTTGGAGAAGAAACCTAGGAAATCCATTTTCTTCAAAGCAGGAACTCTGTTTAGATCATTTGGATGGGCAAAGTAAAGAATCTTTCCAGCAGCAGCGGTGGCTGGGTCATTTTATCTGGTCAAAATGAGATCTGCTTACTAATATTTCCATATTTCTACAGGAATCTTGACCCGCTTCCAACTAGAACTGTATGGGATAGAGGAGCGTATGATTAGACGTCACGTAGAGCGGACAGTGGTTCATCAATGTGCAGTTTGGAGCTCCAGTGGGACCTGTAAAGGTAGGTGTCAGCATGCCCTACAGTGCTGCCCAGTATGCTTTGTAGCATAGATTTATGATAACTGCCTGGAAAGTTAATCAACATTTCTGAAATGTAGCATGTAGATAAAACCAAAATAACTGTAAATATTGGACACAAGCCTAATAAACAAAAGCAAAACCACTTTGGAGGATTAAAAGATTTATCTTTATATCTGACAATTGTTATTTAAACCAATACATGTAGCAAAAATAAGAGCAAAGAGTTTCTTTTTCTTTTTTTGACTCAGAGTGTGTCTACCCCTTATACCTGTTTGAGAGAATCTGCCTGGAGGCCTGTCCCCCTCATTACTATGAGTCAGGTAGCAACAGCACCCAGTCCGATCGGAAGTGCCTACCATGCCACCGGAGCTGCCATACTTGCTTTGGCGAGGAGAAGAACAATTGTCTAGATTGTCCACCCTATTCCACTTTGAACCCTCATCTGGGTACTTGTAGCCTCCCTTTGTACCCTTGGGATCATCGAAGGAAGGTAACAGATAGGATGGAGCGGACAGCGACAGTGCTTGGCATTCTCCTGGGAGGCCCCCTGGTGGTCATGTTCCTGGTATGGGCCACGGCATGGATGGTGAATGCACTCATCATACCCTGCATTACAGCTTCGAACCACGTGAACGAGAGCAGCAATACCAGTCAGGTCATCAGAGTGGACATGGTAACAGTCAGCATGTCCAGAGACAATCAGACAACAGGCAACGAGGACAGCACTTTTGATGACATTACAGAAAACTCCCAGTAGACATGATACCTTTCAACTGAAGCTTGCTGAAGCCAAAAGATAATATTTACTTTAGTTTTCCTTGTTTATTCAGAAGTCCTGGGTGGATGTCTGGTCTATTGTGAATATAAAAACAAAAATAAGCCAGCATTTAAAAGCTTTACAGTATATTTGATTTTAGTCTTTTTTTTTTTTATCTTAAGTGAAAATAAATCTTGTTTAAGTTTTAAAATTTTGTTGAGTGGTTATACCAAATTTTTCAGAGAAATTGGAACAGTATTCACCCCTGTGCTGATGTAAATTCTGTGCCAAAGTATGTTTTGAAAACATTAAATACTGCTACTAGCCATGCTTGTATGAAAACAGACTTAAAGCACGACTGTAGTTCAGACTTTTTCCGCAGCTGAAGAAGAAAAAACTTTCTTCCAAAGTTCAGGTCCAGAATATTCATCTACATAAAACATCTGTGAACTCTATAAGGAACAAAATGCCACTTAAGTTAGGCTTTACTAGCTTGGAGGTTAGTGGTGATGGTATTTTATGCAGCTGTGCAAAACTGTAGACCACAGGAATGGAATATTTTTGGAACAAGCGGAGTTTCCAAGGGACAGAGCCCAACACTATCCTCTGCCTCTTTGTATGTCCAAGCGGTCTGTGGGCAAGAACTGATCTGCCGTGTCTCTTAACCCCCTGGGCATCTGTAGTGGCCAGGGAGAGGGGGTACTCAGAACAGAAAGTGTGTCCTCAGTTCCAGGGAAGAGCTTACTGAAGCCAAGCTCAAACAGAAAGTAAAGGTTGAAGACCACCATGACCAGGAGTGGGAAAAAAGTAAGCCCTGAGCCAAACCCTCGCCATGAGCTGCAGACGTGGAGTGACAGCCAGTAAACAAGCCTGAGAGAGAAGGGAGGGAAAAAACACATTGAGAGTTTTTAAAGTGAATAAAACAACTTAAAATGAGAATATTATAGCTCTCCACTCACTCCAAACTATTACCTTCCTCCCACAAAGACTCCAGCCAAAATGGGCACTACCTTCAGCTGGGCTTGGGGCAGAAAGGTAGCCATGACAACAAGGTTGAGGGTATATAGACAAAGCTGTTCCAAGGATGCAGTAACAAATAGCTGCAGAAGGACAGGTCTTCTGGGGATCACCTGCACTGGGTCCAAGGATGCAGTGCAGAATCGGGACACAGCACCTGTTATCATGCCTAAGAGGAAGAGAGTGTGATTAGTGTAGCTGATATATGCACAGTTTACCAAGATCTGCAGCTGTGCCTTACTTCCCTCTTTATTGGGTATGTAAAAGTAATGTTGCACACAAAGTACATATTGTTACAACTAAGTCCTTAAGCTTCACCAAGGACTGCATTACATTATGTTACCTTTTGTCATTTAGCACACAGCCATCTTATGTGTGTAAATTGCACATTGCATTAAAGTCATAGCATACAGAACACCACTGATCATGGTCATGATTATATTGTTGATTGTGCAAAACTAACAGTTGCAAATAACAGGTTCATCCGTAACAGTGCTGAATGTAAAGCACCTCACATTAACAATAAATTCTGCCTGAATTCAGTCATCAACCCTGATATTAATTTGTTACATAATTTACATAACATATATACAGACCTAAAATAAAGAACAAATGTCTCACTATCATGTTTGCCAGAGGACTTGGTGTTTTTTATGTAAATAACCGGGACTGTAATATTCCACTGACAGGAAAGTCAAAGGTGCTGAAAAATGACCTTTTTTGGATGCTTCTACCTTTCCACTTTTTTATTCTTATTGTCTGTGAGTACTAGTACCTCTGAACTTTGTCAACAGGTCCTCAGGCCTTTCCCAGCTTTGATTTCCAAACCTAGCTCCATAATTGGCCACACCTTCCTACCACCTTCACCTTATTCAACTTCTTTACATAAGCAGAGGAAATTACTTTTCCTCTCTGAGCTCCCTATAAAACTGACTACCCTATGCCCGTAGGGACCTATTAATGACTGGAACGCCAGACACTAACAGACTTCAAATCCAATGATCTACATGAGCCGATTTAAATCAGTTTGCACATATTATATTTAAATATTTCTTTATTTCCGTGCTTCTTAAAAATGACACAACATACTATATTTTATGTGTGTGGCCCCTACAAATAATGACGATTACAATACAACTCAGTCTGTGTTATTTCAAAACCAAGTTCTGACATACCCAGCAAAACGGGTACAGCTGCAACAGCGCAACACTGGAGAGTGAAAGAGAGGCGGCTGACCAGGTCTGGACAATGAGGGGCATCCAAGGGTACGTAGAAGTAGAGAGCATATAGAATCCCTGGGAGAAACAAAAGCGATCCCAGAACTGAGCACAGAGCTGGAATGCGGCCGCTTCGACAGCACCTACAGCAACAGCAGCGCTCCCTCTCTGCAGTGTCTGGAATGGCTTCACACTCCCCTTCTTCCTGTGGGTCCCAGACACCCATCTCAATGCATTCTGGTAGGGCCCTGATGAGTGGGTGGCCCTCATCTACTGTTGACTCTAGATTGGTGGATTCCAAGGGGTTCCACTGCTCTCTGTCCCTGCCATTGGGGATGTCACCCTGAGAATCTGGCAGTGGGGTTCTGTTATAGTTTTCAGAAGGATCCTCCTCCAGTGTCTGCTCTAAAGGGATATTACTGGCAACTGTGTCCTCCAGCTCTCCTTGCTCCGTTTGTTGAGGTGGCTCTGCGAAATTATCACAGGATCGACTTTGGCAGGAAAGACCCTCTGTCAAAGAGAGAATGCACAGATATTCCAAGACATCTCCAAAGGAATCCTCACTCTATGGTGTGCATTCAACATCAGCATGCATTCAACAGAGAGCACGTCACTTACGGTCAACATGGTCCCCTGTCGTCAATGGCTCTAGGGAATGTTGTGAGCCAGGCACAGAGTGAGAGGGGGAGCGCAGCTCCTCCACTGAAGATTCAGGACTGTCTGACACTGGAGCCAAGGAGATCTGTGTGTCCAGATCCAGGAATGGGGAGAAGGACAGTCTGGCAGGGTCTATGTCTTGTAGCTGGTTGATGATGTCACTGATAGACTCCTTCACACTGTCAAACTCTTTAACATCATGGTGGTTGTTGGCCAGGTGCCCTGTTGATGTCATTGTCCCACAGCCTACAGAATAATTGTAACAGAAATCAAAAATGCCACACATATAGTGGTTTTCAGGGCTTGTCCGTACAATATATCACATCTAAAGCACAGAGCGAGTATACACTTGTACAAGTTAAAGAAAATGACATGCAAATGGTGGTACTACCAGGAAGGGGTGGCAGCAGTCACTGCCATAAATTACAGTGATACTCTGATCAAGCTTTATAGCAGCAATGCCAAGAGGCCTGGATCATTTAACTGTGTGGAAAATATAAAACATTGTACATGAGGGCAACCTGTTCAATATCTGCATTATGCTTATTTTAGATAAACCCCTGCTCCACTGCAACACACTAATCTGAGGTGAAAATGCTTGGTTTTCTAGTACAATTTAAAAAGTTTTCATGAAACAAATAGGTTGACACAAAATATTTATCAATCCAAATGCAACTTTCAATATGTGAACAAAGCAATGGCTTTTATTGAGATTCAGCTTCAATCAATATGTTTTTTTTCGTCAGCCATTTGCTGTGTAAATTTCAGCATCTGGGAATTCGTTTTTGGATTCGACCGCCGGGCCAGCACTGGCGGGCGGGTCCTATGATTTAAAGACCGACATGCAAGTGGAAGGTACTCTAAATCCACACACGTCATAACTAGGGCACATTGTCCCACCCGCATAACAGCATCAGAACACTGTGGAAAGTTCACGTGCTTTATTTTTTGTGTAAAAAACATCTCAAACACTAAAGTTTAATGTAGCCTTTTGTTCTTGTTTTATTTCATTGTCAAAGAAATTTGCGCCTATAGAAGCAAAACCTTTCATGGGTTATCAAGACAAAAATATAATAAAAACAAGTTACTTCAGCATAGAAACGGTTTCCAACTTAGAATCGTTTACTTCACCTACCATTACTTTGAATGCTCTAGGTAGTTGACAGTAACGCAAAGCTTATGCCCCAACTAAGTTGCATGTGTAGAGTATGCACAATGAGCAGATATCTGCAACGGAGCAGGAGCAATCACAAGACTCAAGTGCTTGGTTGCAGAAAAAAATAAACTAATATTTTCACAGAAAATACATACAGTAGTGGATAAATGATATTTTATAACGTGCCCGGAAAAAAATGACCGCTAGAACTTTAATTGGAGATTACCAGAAATCTAAAATAAACTAACCCAAAAAATAGGCCTACTGCGATATTTTATCATTCCCGTGTTCCCATAAATCGGGAAACTAACATTAAAGCCCCAAAAAGAAATATTCCTAGAATTATAAAGCCATAGCAAAATGCATAAATGAATCTTAACAATGCATGCATCACACGTCTTCTCCAACACTGACCGTTAAAGTTAGAGTAGCTTAGAATAAGCTGCTAAAACTCAACTTACTGTAAACTTTTCGGGGAACTCAAAAGGAATGCGTGGGTTTATTCAGTAGATTCTAACTTCAAAATTACACTAACAACGTCGGATCCAGTCAGACGTCCCCCTTATCTTTCGCTCACTTTTTCCTCTCAATACTCCAAACTTCTGAATCAAATTTCAACTCAGACAAAATACTACACTTTAAAACCCGCCCACATAGTTTTTTGGAAGCACGTCACATTGACCATATGGAGCGAATAACTGCGTAGCGGATATATCCGAGGGGGCGTTTGTGTGTAGGCTGGTTTAAAAGGAGTATTTTTTATTTTGCTGGTTTCATTGTTTGTAGATTTTACTACAACTGTCACGTAGCATTCAGCACACACCTTCTGTATGTAGAGTACAGAATATTTCATTATAGACGGGGACACAATAAAAATGTGATTAATCACAAATCTTGGGAGGTTGGGAGGGGTGGGCCTACGGGTGGCATCGTATATTAAGTTACCTTTGTTTCAATGAGCTTCGCCGTCGTATTCTTACGCTACTTCTGATTGCCAATACCAAGGAAGCAATGGCCCCAATGGTCAACATTAAGCCCTATAGGCTACTACCAAACGTGTTTTTGACGTTGCAATAAAATTATCCATAACATATGTAAAGCATATTCGTATGCATATTTAAGATATTCGTTTGGAAAAGCGAAGCATGAAGCCAAAAAAGTGCCAACAACAGTCGGAAAGCACGTTGTGCCAGGGTGTTGCATTTTACCGTGTCTGAAAGGTGAATGATTTGTAAAGGAGAGGATTTTAAGAAATCTAGAGCAGAGGCAATACACAGACGATATGTAGCCTACCTTTGTTTTCTAGATACATGTAGGCCACGGAAAGCATGGATTCAGAGAGCATCGCAAGAGGACTGCCAGTTAGGCAAAATCTCTAGTCTGAAATGAAACTTGAAAGCTGTGAATGTGTAATTTGCTAAATGAACAGTTGACATACATTTTTTTATACTTCAGATTTTAAAATTAAATATAAAAACCTGAACAATGCAGACTATTTGACAGATCTCTCACTGCATATGTATAAATATTGTTTATAAGAGGGTTAAATCCTCAATTGTACCAGCTAAGAAACATCATTATGTGTTAATTTGATATCAAGTAATGGCACATTTTGTTGCGGAGAAGTAGACAAAAGCCAGCACACGAACGGAAATTTTTAGGTTTGTCTAAGCTACGTTTGAAATATTGATTAAACACATGTATCTACATAACCTGCAATATAATACTTCCAAAGATGTTCAAATTTGTCAGCACCTGCACAGAAATCATTGGTATGAAAGGCAAGATAATGGAGCAAAAATAAAGGTACTATAACATGCCCAGGTGAAAGGAACAATCTGGCCAGTTCATTAGAAAGAATATATGAACATTTCCCCTTGAAAAGGACAAAGGTATGCAAGCAACAATAAACAGACGCCACGTTTATGTGCACGTTAATAGGCTGATGCGATTAAGACAATACTCCGAGTCTGGCAGCAGTGATGTAAACACCTTACTTCGATTATTTTAATGTGATTAAGATCGTAATCGCCGTAAACATAATTGCAGTAGGATATGTGGCATTACTTTAGGAATACTAAACACTTTAATCGCGTTGAAATGTAAATTTCTTTTTAACGTAATTTATGATGCAGATACCAAAAAAATGTGAAAGCCAACATTTTTGGAGTGAGCAAGAGAAGGATTTTATGCTGCGTGTCTTGAAGGACATGTTCATTATGAGATGTTTAGATAGACATGCACTCTAACTTCTACATTTTGAGGGTCTGAACACACTGAAAGAGGGGGAATTAATCAACAACCGATTAAGTCCGCGTTCGGAGAAAAACACTAATAGCCTTATCTGTTTTTCTTAAAGAAAAGAAAATATGAGAAAAAAAATTAAAACAACAATAAAGTGGTTTTTAACCCGTCGGCCTTTCTCTAATAAGATATTTTAAACGAGATTTTGGGACGACGACCAGGGCCACAACGTCCGAGGGCAGCCTGGTCACTGGATTTGAGCCCGAAACGTAAGATCACCCCGTAACCGAAGATATGTCTGGAAGTGAAACTCCATCACCCGATGAAGGTAGGCCTATTCATCCTCCTGCCCGACCTACCAGCTAGCTTGCTCACCTCACATTAGCTAATTTACCGAGCTACTAATAGCAGGCGAGCTAGCCAGCAGATTATGCCCGACAACTAGCTAGTTTACTCAACTGTCCGCCTCTCAGACAACGCAGTTGTTATGTAATGTTGTCTGTAGAAAGACCACACAGCTATTATGTAATGGTATAGTGTAAGTGTTTCATTAGAGGGCACAGGTGATGTGTATGAGTCTGTGGTTACTGATCATCAGAAGATGGAAAAAAGGAGTCAGAAAGGACTGCTTCATTCACGTACCGCCAAGATGACACCCCTACAGATACAGGCTAACTTGCTGCTCAACACGCAACACCATCTATCCATCCATCCATTCAAGCCCTCAACACCATCCATCAATCCAATCACACCATCACCTCCACTAACCCCTCCATACAACACCCAACACCCAATCTCTTACTACTTTACTACATCAGCTATTGATGCTACTGCTCATCTGACTGAAGCACCCAATTTTATAGAGAAAATTTCATAGTTGAAATTTAATTAAAACCATCATCATGGTGTCTTGTGCAGGGTAGGCATGTAAATTAGGATCTTGTCTAGAAATTGCCATTTTCACTGTACTTTTCTCAGGCAGGGGCCCTCAACCGTTGATAGCAGTCTACTGGTTGGGCGTGGACTAGTTGCCAGTAGACTGCCATTTCACCATATATACAGATATATAGGCTACATTGTGTATACAGATAAGCTATTCTGTGCTGTAAGTTCTATGTTCATTTCAAACGCCTCTTCATTCCTGTGTGTGAGACCATGATCTTAATTGATGTGAAATCTGACCATTCTCAGCCTATTGCTTTGTTACTATAGTTACATAGCTACAAGCTCTCACTTCACTCATGTGTGCCGCACCTGTCAGTCTCTCTAGTGTTGGGAGTTAGAGACATGCAATTCCAAACATTCCTGCTAGCTAGCAGGTTACCTGTAAAGCTTGGAAGTGTAAGGGAGAGAGATATTGGTATTATGGTGTCCTAGCAACCCCTCAAGTTAGAGAATGTGGGTAGATGAAGAATGCAGCAGGCTTCAGAATAAGTTAAACTCTTTTACTGAAGGAGGAAATCGGGGCATACATGCAGACACCTCAACTGCTCACAGACATTCAAAATTTCCTCAAGTCACAATAGCCCTCATCTCTCTCCTCTTCTTTTTTTTCCTTCCCTCCCACTCTCCACCCCTTCTCTTTCTACATTTCAGATGTTGATGTTGCTTTACTCCTGACATCACACCAACTTACCACCTGTGCCCTAGATCCCATTCCCTCACCTCTCTTGCAGACCATCATTTCCAGCTTTCTGCTGCTCTGATGAATTTGTCACTTTACACAGGCTCCACAAGAAAAGGACTCTGGACCCATCTGCTGTCCAGAATTATTGACCGGTCTCCTTCCTTTTCTCTCTAAAACATTTGAATGTGCAGTAACTAACCAACTGCAGCCTTTGATACAGTGGACCACACCCTACTTCTGTCTACACCACTCTTCTTTGGCTTCAATGGTTTGTTCAGACTCCACAGCCTGCTTACAGGTGTCCCTCAAAGCTCTGTGCTCAGCCTCATCCTCTTCTGTCTTTACATACAATCTCTTGACTCATCTCCTCCCATGGCTTTTCATACCACCTCTATGCTGACGACACTCAACTTTTACTGTGTTTTCTGCCATCTGAGACACAAGTCTCTGTGTGCATCTCAGCTTGCCTGAAGAATTTTTCACTGTGGATGGTGGACCACTGCCTAAAGCTTAACTTGGCTGAGAATGAGATGCTTTACATCCCCTCCAGGTGCTGCCTGTTTCAAGACCCCTCCCTCAGCCTAGACTCTACGAGCTTTTTCACCAATAGCACTGCTACTGTCAAACATCTTGGGGAAAAGCTTAATAACCAAGTGTCCATCTACTCTCAGGTTGCATTGGTGAGTTGGTGTGCACATTCTTTTTCATTCTGGTTTCACCTCAATCCCCACCCCCTAACACCTGCTACTTGCTGTTTTTTTGTGTAGTATTGCAATGTGTGAAGGATTCTGTGATCTAGTGACTTTGATGTATGGTAGTATGTATACTTGAATTCTCTTACTTTGTAGGCTGTCTAGTCAGGTTGCACAAGTTAAGTTGTGGTAGGGCTTGAATGGTGTTGAGCTCACTCACTGGTCTGGGAGTGTTGCTTACCTGGTCTGACACTGTTGCTCATGCAGCTTGAATGGATATACTTCTGTTCTCTTGTGCTGGACCTCGCTCTGGATAAAAGTGTCTGCTAAATGAATGTAATGTAATATAATGTAACTGAAAGCTAGCACGTATCCACTTACTACAGACACGGGGCCACATATGCACAGATGTTTCACATGGTGTGAAATGTATCATCCAACAGGAGTAGCTTCTCAGAATAAAGGTAAAAATAAAGCTGCAGCACCAAGACATGCACAACTTTCAACACACACAATTAGAACATGAACATCAGGGCAAAGAGGCTGTTCAAGTCAGAGCTGGTCCTGACCTCCCTGGGGCCCTAAGCAAAATTCTGCTAAGGGGCCCTCCTACCTGACCCGTGAGCCATGTAAACCATTTGCCATTGCCACAGAGTCACACCTGACACCCCAGTGCTCTCACTACAATCCTCCCTCCTTTAAAACAGTTTGCTCCATCTTTCGGTCTAAGAATAAGTAGTGCTATACAGAACAGAATGAGGTATAAACAAACAATATTTATTGAATAGAATATTTTCTATAGAATCTTAAGATAAGTCAATGTTAACATTTACATAAATAGGAAATTGCAGAAAATATAAAATGTAGAAAATAATAAAATATAGCACTGAGCTTTGGCTCTGCTGCCTGGTAATTAGTCCAGTCCTCACAATATTATACAATTAGCTTTGGCTATACAATGTAAACATTAGCCTATAGGCTATGGCCAGGGTTGGGGAGTAATGGAATACATGTAGCGGTGTTACGTATTTAAAATACAAAATATGACTAACTGTATTCTGTTACAGTTACCATTTAAATTGATGGTAATCAAATTACAGTTACATTTTAAAAATATTTAGATTACTGAAGGGATTACATTGGATTTTTTTCCATTTAATTTCATTTCTTTTTTTCATTTAATGTTTATTCAGTTGGAAAATCTATCCAATGATACACCCCGGAGTTGTCTATCTCCCATATGCCCCTCCTGAAAAAAAAAGAATAAAAAAGTGCGCAGCCTGCCTGACTCACAAGACAGTAGAATGGAGAGCGAGACAGAAAGCAACCAGCCCAACACGTTTATGTCATGGAAATACCGGGACCATTTTACTTTCAAAGTTGGCAGAGGTCGTAACATAACAGTACAATGCAAGCTGTGTTTGCCAGCAACCAAACTGCTATCCGCCTCAAGAGTCAACCTCTAACCTGAAGAAGCATCTTGAAGTAAGTTCTCGTTTTCATTATTTAAGCTAATATTGATCACTAGCTAGCTATTTTACATAGTTTGGCTGCACTGGATTAGCTGTTCAGCTAGCTAATAGGCTAGTAGGTACAGTATTAAAGCTAACTAGCCAACGAGTAGATACGGTGACAAAACAAGTGAAATTTCACATGTTCAAAACTGTGATTACTCCAACAATTTTACACTACGCATATTATACATTAAATTAAGCTACTCCTTTCTCACTCATAATGTAGAGTGGCTCGTGCCTTTTCTAACTCATGTTTTTGTGTAATGTACAGTTTTTGAAGTAACATTTACAATTCTGAAGAAACTGCGATGAAATGCCCATAGACTTAACATGGGGGTGCCAAAATGTTAGCCACAACAATGCTAAGTGAACATTCTAAAAATAACCGTTCAGAACCATTCAGTGTTCAGAAAGTAATCCAAAGTAATTAGACTACGTTACTTACTTTGGGTAATCTAACAGAATACGTTACAAATTACATTTTAGGGCAGGTATTCTGTAATCTGTAGTGGAATACATATTAAAAGTAACCCTTCCAACCCTGGTGGAGGGATTGGTAGGCCTACCTTGCTAACCAGTTATATCACTGATGAAGCCCCTTTAATCCACTCATACTGCTGTCTGCTGCCTTTCAAAATGTTGGCCAGAAGAGCAATTTGGAGGAAAGCATTTTGCAGAAGCAATAACCCTGCAACAAAGACAAACCTGTAATAATTAAATGGCATGGTTCTTGTGATGGTAGCTACTTCACCTGAATGAAAGTGGCAGGACAGGACAGGGAACAGTAGCAAGCCAGTTTGCAATGTTGCTCTGATGCCATAGTCATTGGCCTCTCCTATTTCCACTGTTTAATGGAAGAATTATTTACACATAAATGGGAATATTTGTTTTTGCAGACATGTGAAAAGCTTCTTTGAACCAATGAATCACTTAGCCATTTGTTTCAATTGTCTGTGTGACCTTTAAATGTTTCACCCAGCTAAAACATGGATTAGCCAAGTATTTAGCCAAGTACTTGTCATCTTTTTTCTTTGTGTCTTCTGTTTTTTTTTAAAGAACAAATTGCCAAAATAGTACCACTTCTTTTTTTTCCAAAGGTTGGTGATCTGTTTATTAACTACCTTTGCAATGCAGTTCCATTGGATTAGACTGAATTAGAACCCAGTTAAAATCACATCCCAATTAATTTCACACATTTTTTCTACAGGCCAGAGAGAATATTAAGCACATTACACTGTGTCAGGTCAGGTCTGATCTGGACTGGACTGTAACTTTTGATTCCTGTATCGTCGAATGTAATCACTTAGACCTGTGAAGACTTCTGCTTCAGACCTTAAAAGAGAACTTTTTATGGTTTTAACTCAAGTAAGGAGTAAAGAAAAGAAAACCAAAAAATCCAGAGGAAGTGGAGGAATTCTCCCTGAAGGATTTTGGTGAAAATTCCTGATTGCCACAATATAATAAAACACAGCAGGAAGCATATTCTCAATGTTATTCCAGTCAAAGGTGAGAAAAAGCAGTTATTTTTGAAACATTAAAAATAAGTAATTTAAATAGGCTTGGCTTTTTATCTGCCCAGTAGTTGTACAAATATCCAACATTATATTAAACAAATGACATATTATGAAATAAATGAATGAGGAATAAGGTATACACATTATGCAAGTTTTATGTACACAATAAATTACACAATAAATGCAAACAAAAAATAAATGCAAAATAACAATAAATGCAAACTAAAAATTCTTTTAGCATTTCATTTAAAAACAAAATGTCACCCATCGCATCAGGTTCCCTTGTACTAACCTTTAAAAATATATATTAAAATAACTGTAGTACACATTATGGAACACATCAACACAGTGTAAAAGACTCTTATTTGCAGTCCCCTTTTAGCATGAGATCCTTCTGAACCTTATTTGCCATCCACATTTAGTGTTCATGTCACTAAAACCAGTGCAATTTAAAGGTGCTTTATATGAGCAGTCTGCTGGATAAGTGCCACCAATTGACTCATTAGTCACACAGCACTAATCAGTCTTCAGACAGTAGTCTGTGCAAATGATCCGTCCTCCTCTTCAGTACCTGCCGAAAATCATCCTATAAAAAGTAGACAGATGCTGTAATTACCAAAAAAATTTCTGAAACAGTCAACACGGAAAAAATGTGTTCTGTACCGATTTTTAATAAAATAGTTATCAATAAACACATCTCGCTTTTTAATGAAAATCATGCATATTCAATCAAGCTTAGAAATACTAATTCAAAATGTTAAATATAGACTCAGTTAATCCATTCAATAATTAATCTCTTTTTGGCACAGATATTGCCTCATATAGTGGTAGGCTACCCTGGCTCTTGAATGCAGGTAGAAACATCGTTAAGGTTCTTAGTATTTCCCTATTTACAGAAGATCTGCGGGGTTTTGGTGCTTGAAGAAAAGGTTTGCTTGTATTAGTACTAAGAAGAATGAGACTGAGGATAAACACCGCAAGCTGAGGCTCCAGGACACTGTGGACTTACTGCTTCTGACAGCTTCTCGAGATAGGGCATCAGCTTCTGCAGTTCTTTGTCCTCCCGGTCCCCATCCCAGCTCTTAATGGGGATCATGTTCATCAGCTACAAACAAATTGAAAAACAGCTCAGAATTGAAGTTTGTTGCAAGCTGAGATTTACCAGAAGTGTTGTGAGAAAATCAAACCGCAAATCAAACTGTCACCTGAACAAAAACAGGCTTACATGGTAAGGGAAGGCATGAGGCGCATTGTCCACAACAACTGTCTTTGCCAAGTTTCTCTCCAGCACGTCTAGGTCCTTGACATAGTGGCCAAAAATACAAGCACAGTCCTCCTGGTACAAACGATGACTTCAGGAAAAACAGAGCAGGATTACAATTCTGACAAAGCTATCTGGGTAATTTAAGTAAGAGAAGTGTGGCCTGTTTCTTTCATGACATGGATTCTCATATGCCTGTTGTATTTGACTTGCACAGCACATAAACACATAAAGCAATTGTGAAACAGATGTTACAGTTTTATGTTTATACAGCATGAATGAATAAAAGCACATTTTAATAGATGTTAGGAGGTAGATACAGCAGGTGTGGCCTGATCACAGTTTGAAATCACTACTCCTTATTCTATATCATAAACATAACAAATTCACATGGATATCATACCTAGCTAGATAAAATAACAAGAAATGATTAACTAATTGTGCCTTCTCTTCACTAACTTGTGTAGGGTATGTGCTATAGAAGCCAAAAACAGCAGTTACCCAATCAAAAAAAATCTGTGCTGTCTGAAATATTAAAGTGCTTGTATACAAAAACCAGCACTGCAGCAGCAGCAGAAATGTTAAATTTAAGGTGGCAGAAGTGGCTTTCTGAGAGAAGCTGTGGTTTGTTGGCAGGTTCTTCTGCTGCTGCCAAAAATAAAGCTCATCTTAACTTAAGCATTTTCCAGTCAGGCAGGGGGCAGTGCAGCCAACAGACAGCTATTTCTTTGCACAAGCATGAGGTTGACACATTTTATTTACCAAAGTTTTTGTTTCGATGTGACACTGTTGTACTGCTGTGGTATAACACAAATAAAACTATTTGGTTCTTTTTGTAATGTTGTTTTTATTGTGATACAGGATAAAGTCTCTGAACGTTTAGGATTGCAGCAGGACAAGGAGAATTTATTTGCTAGCCTCGTCTGGCTCATGCCAAAAAGCACCAGTTTCCATTCTTGAGCCATTGTAATGTTTACAATGGATATTGCTCACAGCCATCTTTACTGACTTAATCACATTTTACTATGGCCTTACTCTGCATTACTAGGCATTTTCACTAGTATTCTCAGTGGTTCTTTCTGTAAAAATTAAGGGTCTCTAATTTTAGGCAAGTGTAAAAGGATACTGCAGCAATATTCTCCAACATTTTATAGTATATCCAGGAGTTATCTGAGTGACAAGCATTGGCTGTCACTTCATACATACACAAAGCATGTATGTTTATGATGCAAAATTACCTTCCCTGCTTTTGAAAAATAAAACACAAGAACTCAACAGGTTCACGCTACCATTGGGCATGCAGCCAGTTCTGGGATTGATAACACTTTGCAACAGAATATTAAAAATAGTGAAACTTGGAAAAAATTACACTGCTTTAGGTGACATAGCTTCATTAAAATAAAACAAAAATACAATGCCTCTATCGTTTTGATTCATCAAAGAGACATTAAATTTAGTATCATTTGGAAGTGAATCTAAAAATTATTCATTTGTAGGCTCTGACAGGTCCACATCTTCAACATTAAAGCAAACTATGTCACCTAATTTGTGGTTTATTACAAATTTTACATTCAGTTTGTTCAGACAAAATGTAACCCATGACACATGTACAGGGGAAACTGATCTACTAGGTCTTGGAATTACTGATATCAGTTAAAAATATATATATTAAATCATATGTGGACAGCAATGTTACATTTGCTGTAGAGTGAAATGCAACAATACTTATTATGAAAAACTTATAATGAAAAACTTTTCAATCCCAATTGGATGGAAAAATGCTTACCGAAACAGCTTCTTCTGAGGATCCAGTGTGTCTAGGATCTTCTCTGCATACTCTTTCTTGGCAGAGGTATAAACAAACATCTGAAAAATACAAGTTGACACTGAAGAGAAATACAGTCAAGCCAAACCAAAATTGCAAGCAGCAGCATCATTTGAACACAGTGGATGGATGGGAGATTAAAAGGTACCTTGGATGGTTCTATAAAGAAAATAAAACTGAGGAAAACTGTTTGACATACCAAAAAATTGCAACTTTAGCCTCGAAGGGGACATTAAGTTAGTGTGTGATTGGTACTTTCCAATACCCTTGCAGAGGTTCCCCGTCAAATACTTTTTTCAACATATACTGACTTTTTTCTAGGATGGTTACAACTGATTTCAAACTCTGATTAGATACACATGATAAAATTAATTCAGACAGAGGATCAGATGTTCTTTTGACAAAAGATTTCACAAAAACTTGTAAAATAAGAAACTTACTTCAAAGATTTTTGACATGCTTTGCAAAAACTCTTTGACATGAGGCCTCAAGATCATGAAGACCTACAGCAAAAACAAACATTCAACAAACAAACATTCAACTCATTGAGAGGTTAGTTAACATTCACCATTTTAGCTGGTTCCTGTTGAAAAGGGAACTGAACTAGCAAACCGATGATGGAAGCAAGTAGTTTTTCATTCCCAATTTTGTCGTCATGCAAAAAATACCAAGAAACAATTACCATTTTCAAAATTACATCTGATCTGAAACAGAAGAGATGATACACAATTGTGCTGTTTATGAAGGAAAGTAGCCACATTACCTTGCAGCACAGATAGCTGTCTGAGGCATTGCTGTTGTATGACGTGTAGTAACATTAATGAACATGTCAACAACCACTGCATGTGGTACATGTGCTACTCTGGTGATAAAAGCAAAATAAATATGGGATATGTTTTCATTAAACATTTCTTTTCCCATTTATCATACTGCTATTGTCAGTAGGAGGCAGGAAGCAGGGTAGTTTTTCAAGAGCACATTCATTGGTTTTATTGAAATAACCAAAGCTAACTATATGTTTCTCTACATGTGCATAACATCTGTCTCTGAGAACATCAACCTCAGTTTGTGTTTACAAGACAATGTCTCATATACTTGGGCATTTATTACATACTTTTTAAAATTAACTGCAGCAAGTCTGAAGCAGAAAAATATCTTAACCAAATACTGTTGCTGTGTAGTAACAGAAGTATTTCAGAGGACTAATGTAACAATTTCAATAATATATCCAGTACCCTTTTCATAATAACAACCAGTGGTTTATCTGGCTTTATTACATACACACATTCCCATTTTCCAAAATTTCATTTAAAGCCCATAATTATTGACACTACATAATTTATAAGTTTACAGTACCTTCCTGTGTGCTGAATCTCAATCACTGCTTCCATTTAACCTCTTCTAAAGGATGATGAGGATTTGAAAGGTTTTTCTCCCTTATGGCCTCTACACATTATTTTTCATATCACCTTTTACACTGCATAATTAGGGGTTGCACAATACACAATTACAGTTCTCACATCAATGTAATCAGTCATATCACAAGTGAAAGGGCATCTACTAGAGGAGGATTCATTATCATCATCTGCTGCCCATTTAAGGGCTTAATCATCCATATCTCCTTGCCGTCAGATGATTGGTCTAAATTAAAAGTAAGAAACATACAATAAACACAGAATAAATTAGAGGAATCATGCTTCACTCACTTTGTACTCATGATCCTGAAAGTGGGTGTGGAAAGTATATTCTGCATTCTCAATCACGTTCAATGAGCTGAAGACTAGCGTCTCATCCTGAAACACGCATGTACAACACAAAACAAGATATTATTCACAGATGAGCAATATGCAAAAGAAATTCTTGATAAAACTACTAAGTAATCAAGCAGAAATACATTGGGGTCTGTATGCATAAAGCCACTCAGAGTGACTTGTGCATGAAAACAATTTTTAGAATTGTGGCAAAGTTGTGCTATATGTAAGAGTGTGAATAAAAGATAGTCATGTCAAGAAATCAATTATTATTAGCCCTAACAGTACTTCTAATTCGTGCTCAGTAACCTTCCTAACAGGTTATGAATGGCAAGCAAAAAGCTTTGGTAGCAGGACAGAGGCAGTGAGCCTGCACCTGAGAAAGAAAGATTTTGAGCTTTACAACAATACAAAGGTACTATCTTGTTTGGGAAAGAATTGTGTGCATCTTTACTTTGTACAAGACCCTACAGCATCATCAGTGACAACAAATTTAGTCTTAAATACATTCATTTATGGACACCATTTACATACTTTTACATCATCATGACTAAAATAAATCTATAGGTGCTTGTGTTTATACTTTGGATAACATTCTGTGTAAATATTATGTACAGTATTACAATCCAATTAACTTCTATATATGTTTAACAGCATAAATTCAAACATGTCTGTAATGGCCTTTGCTGCATCTGTGACACAGCATGACAGTGTGAGTTCAGCACTGCTGTGTCCAACCCTGAGATGGCACTTAAGTGATATACCTCAGCCACCTCACACTGACATACAGGGAGGACCTCTCTCTAGGTGTACAGCAGGTGTACAGTACATTTTTATGCCAGACTATGACAATTTAAAAATGTGCACTTTAAAGGGTACATCACAGTTTAATCTTTGACAAAATACTATCACTTATGAGCATTAAAAACAGAGCAGACCTATGTTCCTTAATTACATCACATTACAGGCGTTTAGCAGACACTCTTATCCAGAGCTACTTACATCGGTTTCAGTTTTTTTCCCCCCAATGTTAACCATTTATACAGCTTGATATTTACTGAGGCAACTGGGGATTAAGTACCTTTCCCAAGGGTACAGCAGCAGTGCCTATGTGGGGAATTGAGCCGGCAACCTTTTGATTACAATGCCAATAATGAAATGTAATGTAAAATAACTTGGCCTTAATCAGAGCCAACTTGTGTTCTTGAAGACAGTGATCTCATGAGATATGCCAGTCCATTTCACATTCACCTCTGGTACATAACATGAAGGGAAAGCTTCACAACAGACAAATCTTTCCCTTTTTCATTTTTTCCCTGTTCTTACACCAGCCTTGCTTTGCTCTTGGGTGGTGCTGGACTATTTAGGCATTCCTCAGCACAAATGCTTATAGAGGCACATCTGTTATATCAATGTGCAAATAAGTGAGAATTAATATGCAGAGTGATTCAACAGCATTTCTTGCAAAATACTTCATTCTGGAAAAGCATCAGTTTAAACTGGTTGAAATGAATGGCGTGTGATCATAATGTTCCATTTGCAGGACTTCATGTCATAATAAAAGTTAAGATATTTTACAGATGCCATTCATCTTTTAGGTGAGTTTTTTGTGCTAAAAAGTCAAGGTCTGACAACTCTTAATTGCTTGAATCGTTATGCATACCACCCCAGATAAAATATTATCCTTACAAACAGCAGCAATCATCTGGCAAAGGTAGAGGATTGTTCTCTGAAAAACTATCAATAAATGACCTCACTATTATCATCTATTATCTATTTTTTATTATCTATTATTATTACCATGTAATAAGAGCCTAACAGTAGCTTTCAGTTCACTTTTGACAATCAAACTCAGACAAGTATTTGTTTGCACACAGTAAGTTAATAGAAGTTACTAGAAGGAAGCTTCATAACTGTTTGGCACATCCAACAAAACAATTTGAATGTAAAATAAAATGAGAAAAGTACAGAGCACACTGATAGGCTGAGTATAATGCTTTGGAGTACAGACCAAAGGCAAAAACTTACCAGATCCAAAACAAGAGTGGCTTGTGGGGTGCTCCTTGTCTTGACTGGGATGTCCCGAGTGCGAGGTTTAGATTGCTGGGACTGGGAGGGAATGTTTTTGATGAAGTGATACCTGGACAGACAGGAAACACAGAGTGGGTCTAAGGAAAAGCTGCTAGTTGATCTCCCCACATATTTTATATAGAAAAAATATATAGTGACATAACACAACCAAACCACACACAGTGTTGGAGACCACTACCCATCCAATCAGCTGTAAGAAATATGAACACATATATATCCTGTGAATTCAGGACAAGAGATCTGAAATTCTATATGAGGATGTGGCACTTCTGAATATAATATAGCGGTGCCAGTTCAGCATTAGACTCACGGGTTAAACACATCATCATCTTCTTCCTCATCTGGCAGCGAGCTGAAAGCATCGTATCCAAACACACACTGTTCTACGCTTATCAGCTCCTCCTCAGGGCACGTCACACCTTCAGAGAGAAAGACGCCACACTCTTAGCTATCATTATCCTTAGATGGAAGAAACATTTTCCTTCTCCTAACGTTACTTTCCGGGATGCCCACACACACCATGTCTCCAAACATGTTACTTTACATTTTCAACACAATTGCTTATTAAGTAATGCATTGCAAGGCCATTGCAGCCAAACATATATGGGAACTGCAGAGGTGATCTTTACAGGTATATAAAAAACAAGATACAAGCACTGCACCATCGTCACCAGTGAGAGCACATGATAAAGGAGGTAACTTGACCAAAACACACAGACAGCACAATGATCTCCAGTCCACTTACCATATTTTATTGGTGTTGGGAAGCACCCAGCTGGAGGGTAGATGTTCTGTACTGTTGTATTAGTGCATGAGGAGTCGTCCCCTGTCTCAAAATGCACATTCCGCTTTCGGCACCAGGCTGGCATCATGAAATCTAAATTCCCAAGGGGAAAGACAAGGGCAAGGTTAAACGCCCAGCAGGTGATCTGCCCTTCTTTCAAATCCCTTTTAAGCACACGCTGTCTTTATTCCTATCAATGCAATACTCAGCCAGCTTACTGAAAACAATGTGCAATGTCTCATGTACCTTCGTCGTCCTCACACGGTGCTGCCCTTGTCCTCGCTCCTGCTTGCACAGCGTGGACACCTTCCGCGTTAGAGTACTGTGCTGCCTTGTCTGACACCACCCCCTCTTTGCCCTGTACACATCGGCACATGCAGTGAGCAACAGGTCGTCAGGGATTACAGATCAAGCAGATTCGTGTCGTAAATCAACAGACATGCGTGACCAGTATAGGACGTAGTATACAATTTATAATTTGCTAAAAAAAAAAAAAAAATCTGAAGAATTTGTCTCTGAAGCTTTAACTAAATGTAATGCTGGTATGACCATAACACACACAACACACATGGATTACATTTACTTAGCTGGCTAAATATTAAGCTACAGACAGACAAAGCCCCCAGACTGTCGACCTATATTTAACTGTCTCCTGCCCCCAGACCTACTTGTGGAGTCAAATACACTAGATAGTATGCTAGTGACATCCATGTGACGTGACATACAACCTATCAAGCACGTTTGAAGGAATACCATAGCATGATTGTTTTCATAAACTCGCCAGCCAGAGTGAGCAAGCTGTCTCACTTGCCTATAGGTAACTTCATATCTGGTATGGTAGTGAGACGGCCAGCTAGCTAGCTACGTAACCACAACACAGTGTAGCTAATGCTAGCTATATAACCCAGCTACCGCTTTTGAGCCGAGAATCATCATATTGTTTTAAACAAAAATGGTTATTTTTCTGGACGTTGACGGAAAAATAAACGGATGACTACCAAACAGTACCTAGGATACCCAGCTACTTGGTTCGCTATCAACGTTACGTTCTAAATAAACTGTGACACCTGACCTATGAATAACGTATTACCTATCTAACTGAACTCTATAGCACACATCCAGCGTTTACCTTTTCTTTCGCTTGGTTTGCCACCCGTGTCTTTCTCCTGGTAGAGAAGCGTTTACGACGATGACTGGTTGGTTTAGTCGGAGGGCCATCCGGTACCTTTCGAGACCGAAGTATCATTTCCCTGGAGTCACAGAACGCAATCTACCCCGGCAAATACCACATAAATGACGAACTGTCTGTAACCTGAATAAAATTAACGGGTATCAATCTGAGCTACGGTTTCATATGATTGGATGGATTATTCATGTGTGTTCGACCTCTCTCCCTCTCTCGCCTTCCATTTTGCGTCATTCATTTAAATCTACCGGGCTAGCCGAACCAAAACCATTTTAGCAACCAGCTGACTGGGCGGTGCTACCACTCAGCAGAATCTGATCCGGTCCACGTGATGCCGCAGTCACGTTACACTACATAGCACGCTTTTACGGTTGCATGCATTTGAAAGTGGGTTAACATGTCGACAGACGCGATGCGCACTAGAGTTGGAGAAATGTATTTCCTACACTACATTTGGCCTACAGCAATATCAGATCCTCTTATAGATTTAACCTACATACTCTGAATCGGCCATGGATGGAGGCTGAAGGAACGTAGATGCCAACAATGTTTTGTCGGTTGATTAGGTGGCACATTTATAGTCTCCAGACGCGCAGCTATACATGGCTACAGCATTTTGTTGGCACAATTTTCACCTGTTTTCACATACAGCGCAACCAGGGATATAAAGCTCAGAACGCCTGTCCTGAACCAATGCCCATGAATACGCAGGAAGTCAAAGTGTCTCTTAAAATGTCCTTTAGTCATATGACAGCTAAAAAGCCAACGGCCTACCAATCCACTGAATCCAGTCCCATCCCAAATCCAAATAGAAAACAACCAACAAATCCTTCTGAAGTTTACTGTACTGCAAAATGCTTACATTTTTATGCATAAAATTGTAAAATAATAATAAAAAAAACAAATAAAACACCTAAACGTTCCTAGTCATATTGCTCTAGGTTGTTAAGAAGTTTTTACAGAATTTACAGTAGTCCATTCCAGAGTGAGATCAGCTTCAAAGGGAAGGTTTTGTTCAGTATTCTGATGCAATAAAGAAATTGAACCAGAACAGAAACAGCAATAAAGACCAACAGTCTAAATAATATCAGAACTGTACTTTATTAATAGTCTTTAGTATTTATTTAACAGTTGCAACTCTCCATTTTTGGTTTAGTATTTAGAGGTTGGATATATGATTGATGCCATAGAAAATGTAAACTTTAAAAGTTTTTTGTATTTTGCTCTTTAATTACTTACAAACCAATAATACTTGAACCTTTGTAAAAATCGAGAGCAACAATGTACTGTACATTAGTATAGAAGACAAGGCTAATAAAACAGAAAGAAAAAACACACCCTTTTTACTGAGGCTGTATAATGATTTCTCACATTGCAAAAACATATTAGATCAATGCCAGAAACCATTTTTTCTGGTTTGGAAAAAAGACCTTCCAACAGTCAATTCAAGCAGTTCAAATAAGGAAACTAAAGCAAACAGTGTATTTTTAGAAAGTGGATTATGTGACTCCATGTTCAACCGTGCAATTCAAAATGCGACATCTTGAAAATTAACATATGAACATTTCCTTAAATTTGTTACACATTCATCATCATCTTGTGCTGCAACCTGTTTATTTTACCTCCAAAAATTGATTGTAAAAACATCTTCTGCTGACTTTCTTGGAGGATTTTTCAAATGTTGTCTGTATTTGATATAAACCTTCTAGTCATGCATACAAACAATTTTTACAAAATAGGCAACAATTTTCTTTACCCTTCTGATTATATTTCACACGTTGTGAAGAGGCTGCATTACATTTGATTCTTTCTAGAAACAAAATGATAAGGACATGTTGAAGCTAATTTGTGCTGCACCTTGATGATAACTGGTTTTGTACAAACATGACATGTCACACACTTACACTTAATCCAACATATTTCCTCTCATTTCAAGCAGCTTCCAGTTTGGTGTTAGTATGGGAAATTAGAAGTACCACACAGGAACAGGACAGGAACACACATATATTAAAGTATTCTCCAATGATTGTGTGTAGGCTGCAGCAGGATTTTTGCTGCTCAAATCAAAAGTGCTACATGAAGACTGTTCCCTAAAGGGCACTGACTGTAGGTTTGTTCTATGAGAAAATAAATCCCAGGAAAATGCTTGGATGTACCAAACATTTACACACCAGCCCTGTAAAGGCCATTCATTTCATGTGTGCTTTATTTTCCAAGAACCTCTCTCCCAAAAATCTGATCATTTCAGGCTCAAATTATGTATATATTTTAAACGATACTTTTAGGATAAACTACCGATATAACAGCTCTAGATGCCCTTTATCACCCTGAAAATGATAACACAACCCCTTGCGCACTTTAAATTGTAGCCCTAGAATGCATGATTTTGAAAAACTGGAGGTAGAAGTGTATTTCCTGAGAAGTTAAAGACAAATGCCTTGTTCATAGTCTGAATTTCTTTGTATATGATTAACAAAATAATCTTTATTGAAAGAGTTCAGATATACCCACAATCAAGAGCTTAAAGATATTCAGGTTTACCTTTAAGTCTTTCATTTTTCTACTGTCAATTACTTTAAATATTTATTGGATTACTGTTGACCAATAAGGACAGAAAGGATAAACTGAACAAAAAAATTCAAAAGCCATTTTTTCAAAGAATAATAACTTTATATAATGGCGATTTCAAAGAAGAATTGTCACAGCATAAGGCATCTTATGATTACAGAAAAAATACATCCATTATTTATCTTAATATTTTTGTTTTTCAAAGTCTTCACATACAGTTTGGTTGTCCCTGCAATATACAATCTACCTGACCTAGTTGTCTAGAACAAGCTTGCACTTTTAATGAATTGTCTTAAATATAAGGCCAAAAACTCAGTGGCATTTTCTCATTTGCAGTCGTTGCAATAGATACCCCAGAATAAACATACAAAAGCTAGCTTCTTCCACATTAAAAGAAAACAATTCTGCTTATAATAGCAGGTCTCACTGTGGTTATGAGTCCATTACAGATGAATTCACCTCAAGGGTTCTTAGATTAGAGCTTGATTTTAATCAAACTAAACCCCTTGGGAAGAACTTTTTTTTTTTTTTTTGCACAGTGGGCCAGTGACTCTCCAGAAAGGCTGTACACCCTGCTCATGCCAGTTTGAACCCTTCTGGACATGAGTATTTTGACACACTGACTACAATGCTGACATCACCTTTTTGGTTATTTAGGAAACTACAAATTTCTGATAGCCCATCTAAATAAACCATTCCAGCAATTAGCCCTCTGAATATATAACAGGCCTTTCATAAGCCCCACAGCTGCTACTGAGGAGTGAAAGGATGATCTTTTCTGCAACATCTGAGGTGATTTATAATGCTGACTAATTATATGATGAAACATTTTTAACCCACCCTTAGACTTGTTCAATAAATATTAAAGTAAGTTATTACTTAGTCAGAGCATTACACTGTACCCTCTTGTCTGTCATTATTTGATGTTATACTGAGGAATAGGAGCAGTGATTGCTTTGTGGTACCAGGCATCTATGATTACAAATTTTGTGAAAAAGGACAATGGAATATCAAGCAAGACAACCTAATCATAACATCTTCCACTGTTACATTATTTACAGGGTTAAAAATTTTGCCTTTCCACCAACTCCAATTTTTCCTAACAGCGTAAATAAAACCCAATACTTAATTCATCTCATTACTCCTACTTTTAGCAATGCTGTTCATAAAAGTGGCAGAAATAGAAAAGCAGGACGCTCAAATCCAATGAATCACCATGTCATGCGCAAAAAAGTAATCAAACAGACAAGGTATAATTTAATTCATAACTCATAATTCATACCAGTTTTGTTGTAGTGGCGGCCTGAATCCACTAGGTGGTGGCAGTGGGTTACCACCACTCCACCCCCCACACTGCAGGACCAACATCTAAAGCCCTACAGTCAGCAGATTCCAAAATATCTCATATGCACGTCAGTGGAACAGTCCAGACAAAAGCTACTGTGCACTAAAGCCTCTGCCATGGGGTGTGGCAAATAATCACACGTTACAAAAATCCAGGCTCCTTTTTTGTTAATGGTAGAGAGAAGATCCTGTTTAGTCTGAATTGATTGGCTATGCTAATTTCACGCAAGTCATCCCACATAAAAGCTTTGCACGACAGCTTTGAAGCGCTTGCCTCTTATTAGCAAAGCTAATCTGATATGCCCAGCTAAAGAACAGAACAACCCTAGGACATACACGCAAATTCAGTATTTACAAAGAAAACATACTGATAAAACAGCATATGACAAGTGGACTGAAAGTAAGTCAGAAATCCTTCTGACAATTCATACCTCTTAATGACTCTACTTTAAAAACACCAGTATTGAACCCCTTTTACCAACTTTAAGATGACACCAACTGCTACAAAGTGCCAGCCTAAATGACAATCCACACACAAGTGGAGGTTTCCCCAGTCTCCTCATACATTTTAAATCACAGAAACTATTTCACCAACCAAAGTGAAACAGCTGATACAATCAGACATTCTAACATGATGCCCCTATGAACAATCTGTTCCTCCTGCAGGAGCATCCTCTGGTGGTAAGGCAGAATAAAAGTACACCATCTTGACCCATGGGATAAAATCTGTAAAACCTTGTTTGCGAGGTAGAGAAACACTCATTTCAGAATCAGAGTCTGCAGGATAGAGGACTATGAGGTATTCAGTGTTGTAACATTTCCTGATAAACATTTAAAAGCAAACTAAATCAATCTTCCCTGAGAATGCTAAATATAACACAAACACACACACACACACACACACACACACACACACACACACACACACACACACACAGTGTACTGGTTTTGTATTCCTTGGTGTTTCAAACAAACGATAAAACGGCTTTGGCCTTTGTACCTATGAAATACACAAAGATATTTGCGAACACTCCACCCTGGTGACTTAAAATGGAGCAATAATCTGGCATAAACCTGAATACCTCCCAAGGGACCAGGAGGTCAAGAGGTCAGTCTGAAGAGCAATACTGACCTGACAGTTGAGATTGATTGCCAGTCAACCCACCCCATCCTTTTTTGCCACAACGCATCACAACATCTACACTTTTGTCAGCAATATTATGTCCACATTGCCAAGGACGTTTAGCACTCTCAGAGCAAGTGAATTTTCTGTAAAAGGTCAACCGGAGGTCAAAATAGGGGAAATCGGTATCTCTTCAATCCTTTGATACAGAGGGTTTTTTTCTGGATCGTAGCTAATGCATACAATGAACAATTACAATGAAAACTGACCAATAAGGATTCCTGGACAATAAAATTTACATACACTATTTTTGCTATTCTATCAGCACTCACAGGAATCAACTGTTATGCACAAATGCTGGCAACATTGGTTTTCAGACAGTGGCTGCAGCTTGCTCAGGCAGGTTTTATCTTATGAAGAGAATGAAGAGAAATGCTTTATTTGGGCTGAGCTAGAACCTGTACAAATGAACTGGAGACACCACAAGTCCATTAGGACAGCTGTAATTCTGCCCTGCACAATGATATTTGGTAGCTAGAGTTGGAGGATGAGCTTTCCTGCATGAATAATGAATGAGTCATATAATTGGAAAATAAATCTTTCCCTCTATTTGGTGACAGCAGAGGTAACAATAAAACATGTATGCATATACACACACTCTCTGCTGTGCAAAAATGTTAGACATTTAGAACTTAAAATGCATGCATGGTCACAACTACTTAGCATAAAGAGGGCAAAACATTGAGAGAAATAGCTTACATGACTTGATTTTAAAAGTGTGAAAAGCAAATTCAATAGAGAAGCAGTATCTGTCAATGATAATCCCACCCAAAAAGCTATCTAAAAAAGAGCAATACTAAAAATGACTGGCATAATGAATAGAAGGACAAGAACTGCATTGACAACAGAGCTTGCAGAGGGCCCAGGTGTCACTGTCCATACATTAATAGTATTAACTTTGCTCTTTAAATCAGGACTTAAGGGTGTGTAGTGCTAAGAAAACCTTTGTTAAGAAAGGAGAAGACAAAAAAGCTAGCACAAAGTATAAAATATGAACAAAGTTTTGCGTCCCCTATGCATTATATTATAAAAACACAACATGTTTAAAACGAAATGTCTACACTTTTGCACAGCAGTTGATATATGGCATATAATGTACAGTGTGACTGACTACAGCGTACAAACATAAACTTACTGGTAAGGCTGGTGTCATTTATCTATAGTTTATCATTGTGTGTGAGCCATGCTGGGTTAAAACATGACTTTCAAGAGAGTATCTTGCAAGTACAGAGTTCTCTGACACAACTATGATGACACAATGGATAAGAGTGGAGGACACTTTCCCTAACCAGTTATTCTTTACATTGAGAAAACTAAATGAGACAAATATAGATGACATAAATATATTTAATTTCTTGTAATATTTCATGGCATAGGATTTTCCAAGGGGCTTTCGTAAAGGGGTTATGATTATCTCATGCAGATTCTCCAATATGTTCCAAGTGCTTGGAAAAACAAATCTCACAAGGAACAATAAGACCGTTACTGGAAAATATTATCTCCATTTCTTTGACCGGATGCAATTTTTAAATAAACTAAACCTACAAGAATGAATGCTCTTTATTTGACTTGAAAACCAGAGAGTGAGAACCACTGTAACCACCAGGTCGGACTGATTCACGTACCTTGCAAAGCACATCAAGACCACGATCAATCTGTACACTGAAGCTAGATTGTGCTGAGAGAGGGGATAAGGGCTACAGACTTCTTGTGAACAGTGTGCCAGTAAACTTTGCTGGTTAAAGTATCAATGAAGAGTGAGAAAAAAGCCCTTGGGCAAATAAAATGCCCACCATTGGAAAATGTAAGACAGGGCACACAAGAAATTTCCCTTTATGTAACAGTTTAATTCTGAGAAATAACAGTCATAACAACATTGCAGCTGGTCATAATATTTGGATACCAGTTCTCCGACTGTACAATATCTAATGATCAGATGGCCTTATCTTGTACAACAAATAGAGGATCCTATAGTGGTTCTCAATAGGGGTCTAACAAAGATGCACTGCGTATAATGGTACTTGGGAAAGGGATTACTTTATAAATGATAGTCATAACAACTAAATATTCAGATTGTACTTTTCTTTCCCTGAAAATATGTCTGTGCAACAAACAGCAGTAGAATTTGGCAGGGTAGCGAAATAAAAGATGAGCTGCTAAGATGAAGTGATAGCTACAGACACTTGATTCCTCTTATATGGGTTAAACAAGCATGATTGATCACAAACGTGCAAAGTGCTCCCTTACGGATGCATGTAATCACTATGGAAACAGGAGAAACCTTTATACGCCAGGATATTGCCAAGATTCTCAAGATTCTGTAATTGCATATCACCACTGATTAATGTTTTGAGGTTGAGGGAAGAATATTATGGATACAATGAATCAAGCAATTGGATTTATTCACCTCAATCTACGTAGATATGAGCCCTGTAATATGTATAGTAATTCTAAAGTCATTCCCTGTGTGCTGTTTTGGGGTGGTGTAGTAGAACAAACACAATATCATTAATGTTACTGGATTGCTAGGATGTGGAATCAATCATCAGAATGATTCAATGTCAGCAGTGCAGTCAGGGGCTGCAGATGTGGCACAGAGACCAACTTTGGGTCTAAAGCTGAGGTCTACATCATGTCAATCAACCCTTTCCTCCTATTTGATTGAGGGGTGAGGATTCCTCACCCTGCATACCCTGGCAAACAGGTACCACCACCTCAGACAGCAGAATACTCTGAATTTCAAACAGTGGAGGTCATGATATGAGGGTTTATCCCTGTAACGTGGGGAACATTGAGGCAGATATTGTAGTAACAGCACTTAAACAAGGCCATCAAGGAAAAACAATACATTGATTTGGTATGGTCAGTAGCGACCTGTCATGAAGAGCTGGGAGAGCTGTGACCCACACCCCCAACACTAACACCTCCCCACCCCCCACTTTGTGTTGAGATAAACAAGGCTTTTTCTTCAATGTAATTTGGGGCTTCATGGTGTTACTATCAAGCGCTACCCCACCGACATCCCCCTCCAAAGAACGCCCTGACTACACGGCCGACAGCAGCGTGCTCTAGAAAGTATACCCTACGTTCATGGCCCCACCAATGTTAATGGTAGCCAAACTGCCGCCTGCGTATGCTATTACAGGAGGAGAAACTGGACTGTAATTGAGTAGCACGGGGGCACATATAATTATATATAATAATAATATAATAATCTGTTTGCTGCAAGCTGGGAGAGAGTCCAACACCTGAGACATGGTCAAAAACTCGGGACGATCTCCAGGGCCCAATGAAAGTGAGCTGTATTTCCATCCAGAATATGCATCTCTCTGAGGATCATGGGAAAAGGGAACTCCTGCATGTGAGGTATGCTTGCTGTCACAGATCACCTCTCCCCGTTAAAAAGTTGCTTCATATTCAACTGGATCACACAAGCATAAAAGAAGTTCAAAACTATGAGGTCATCACGGTGCTTTGTTATGCCCTGAAGAAATAACATATACTTTAAAGCATCTTTTTTTGAAGAATAAAATAGAAGATATTTACACATTTTTTGTTAAACCCTAAATATACTTTTTTTGCAACGTGCATGTAATAATAATAACAACATTAATATAAGATAAAAAATTAAAATCACTTTCCTCTTGTTTGAAAAGTAGCTTCACGGTCAGTCAGTAGATGTGTTAAATTGTGTAAACAGTGCATTAACCTTCGTGTTGATTATTTTTTCTTTTGTTCTCAAGTTATCTGTACATTTATGGAGAGGAAATAAATTATTCACAGGTTGTGCATATATTTCTATCATATACTGGCTCTTGTTACCTTTAAAACTCATTTTGGCTGCTATGTAAAAGAGGAAAGAAAAAAGGTTAAAAAAGTTCAAAGAGAAAAGAAAACCTGCAGCAGGTGAGAGAACCTGAGATAGTGTACTTCAAGTGGTCTGGGTTTAAATATCTGTCTGTTTTTTTGGCATAGGCTATGTAGAAAATGAGGTTGGTTTTTGGCTTTAGTTAGCTTCGGAAAAAGGTGGGGTGTAAGGTTTTTAAGGCGACGGGTTGTTGGAGGAGGATGAGGTAGGTGTGTGGGGGATTGGCTGAGACCCACTGCGCCCACCAGGGGCTTTGTTGTTACTGGAGCCTGATGATCCGGAAGGGCCTGATGGGGCTGACCCTGCTGCCTGAGCAAAAAGCACACCTACAGAAAAAAGACACAAAATATTATGTAGTTGGAGCACAACCGCTTTTTTGAAGTCTTAAATCACTCAGAATTTAAAAGCCAAGATTTCAACATCACCTTTATGCCAAATAAAAACACAAAAAATAACTTTCCTGCATGCAGTAGTTTTTAATGCACTCTATTTAATTGTGGAAAAAACTGGAGACAGGGAGCTGGGTGTCCACTGGGGATCCATTACAAAATGATAGAATGAATATGAGTGATGTACCAGTGTAGATGACTGTGAACTACTAACCATTATAGAGGACTTACAGTGAACGAGTATGAGGAATGTACCATTGTAGATTACTTAATGTGAGTGACTATGAAGGATGCATCACTGTAGATGACACTGTGAATGGCTATGAGGGACGTACCAGTGTAGAGGACTCCATTGAGTTCCACGGACATGCTGATGCTGCTCATACCGTTAGTGGTGAGATTGAGGGCTGAGTCCTGTCTGTTGTCTGCAGAAAAGACACAGAGGAGACACTTCATTGCTGAGCTGACGGCAGCTGCCCTCTCACGAGTTACACTGTTCATGATGAACACTGTGTTTGACACCGGCAAAGCTGAAAAATTAATGTGGTTCTGGATTCATCCAGCTGGATTTCACACAAGATTAAATGAAAATGAAAACCATTTAAATCTAAATTTGTACATTTGCCTGAAAACATGCCCTTCAGTAGAGTTTTCATTTTCATTTATGAGAGGAAACATCACAGTTGTTGTCTAAAAGGTATGAAATACAGATATTTACAGATAAACTGAACAGAAAGCTGGCTGAATGTGAAAATAAATGTTGGTATACACACCAGAGCAAAAGAGAATGTAATTGTAAAGGCAGTATAACACAATATAGAAGTATGTATTTCAAATATACATATTTATAGCCAAATGTATCCTGAGAGCAGATTTGAAAAGATGCAAAGTGACAGGAAAGGAGGGTGCGTAATGTGTACCAGACAGGGGTGGTTTAGATTTCACTCACTGTGTTTAACTGAACTGACATCCCTGCCAGCTTGTAGAGTTTTACTTCTCATCTGCCTTTTTCTCAATTTTTTTACATGCCTCAAAGTCTTAAAATCTGTCACAACAAAATCCCCAGCACTTGATTCTGTGCAACGCTTCTTGAAACATTGTTAATCAAATAAAGAAATGCTGCAGTCAGTCATTCATTTTCTCAAGGCTTGGGGATTCCCCTGTTTGTCTCGAAAGGGGGGAAAATGCAGATACAGGAACACATGTTCCACACAAAATGGGTCACTGCGTGCGTTCTCAGCAGGTGTTCTCATAGCACGACAATGGCATGCACACATGAAAAAGATGTTCAGGGATTGGCCGCCTAGATATCAGTATCATTCAGCTGTGGCAGCAGCGAGCATTGCTTTGATCTTTTGTCTCACGCGAGTACATCACACCAAAGTATGGAGCTGAAAAAGGGGTGACCTGGACTGCTAAGTGAACTGTAACCTCTCAGTTCCAATCGAAGCAGGAAATCTTACCCTGGTTGCTGATGCGGATGTTCATTGGCATCTGTGCAGTCATGGCAAGCAGGTTGTGCTGTAGCGCTCTTTGCAGGAGGCGCTGGTGCTCCTCAGCCGGCAGGGCCATCTTCTTCTCTGGTGGCTCACCTGTCTCCAGCTTGTCCCTCAGCTGCTCCAGCGCGGCCACCTGGGCCGCCATGGCTGCGTGGGCGGCGGCCGCCTGCACCGCCGCTGCCTGCGCTGCCACCACGGAGTGCCCTGCCAGAGCCACCGGCAGCCGGCCCGCCCCCGGCATGGGCTGGCCACCCTCGTCCTCTGCAGGCGGAGAGGGACAATCAGTGTGGGGCCATGGGGTCATGAGGAACGGCCCTCGAACAGCGCGTTTCGGGCACCCACAGCATCTAAGTTCCTATTTTCAAAACTTAGATAAACTTTTACATCAGAGCCTGTGTCCCTTTCCTGAAATGTTTCATTTCATAACATTTTCCTATGAAATAAAACAAAGAAATTCTGATAAGGTATTCAAAAGGGCTAAATCTGTACTTTACAAGACCTGGAAAGATCATCAGCACCACATAAAAGCCAACATTGCTTTGCTAACTGAGACAAGAATGTGTGATTATTCAGAGGCTTGGGTAATAGGACCCTATGTGCATGAAAATGTACCACTGCCCAATCAACGCAAAGCAGGAGGCATGAGTAAAGCCCCCGGCAAGCCCCCCTGACCTCACCTTTCTTGACCTTCTGGATGGGGGTAAGTGGAGCTCCGTTGGTACCCCCTGCTATTCCCATGCTTGGCATGGAGAGTTTGGGGGAGGACAGCATGGTGGGTGTGCCATTGGGTGAGTAGGTGAAGAGGGTGCTCCCAAAGCCCTGCCGGCGCCCCTCCCTTCTGTTGCTGTCAATAGCTGCCTGGAGCTCATTGGGGTTGCTGAGTCCCCTCTTGTCACATTCATAAGGGTACAAGTACTTCATGTATCTGTTAGAGAGAAAAGAGGAAATGTTAACATCTATACTGAGCATCAGAAGAAGCTCATCTGTCTAATTATCTTTGTCATTGGCTCATATCATGGTTAGTCAGTCAAAAACTGATCAAATCATTGAATTAGTGTCCTTGAAGTACATATATATAAAACCTTCTTTTTTCTAATGGAATGACTTGGTTTAAAAGTCAGAAAGTCGGTAGCAGGCTGCAAACAGGTGTGTCCACCGAAGCAGTTTGGCTCTGTGCCATCTCTGTTAATGGACTCACTGTGTCCTGAGAGTGAAGGCAGCACTGGTGATTGAGGTAGGCAGGTTGAGTCCTTTGGTGATCTCCCTCCACAGCTTCTTGTTGATGACCTCCACCAGCCCTCCCTTCTCTGTCACCAGCTGATACAGCATGTACAGGTCCAGCACCTGCTTGGCCATGATGGGAATCCTGTTGACTGGGGTTCCTGGAGGAGCACAGACAGGGAGTCACATGAAATTAGAGGAGCTTCTTTGGACAACTCCACAAGCTTTTAAAGCTATGAGCTCCCTGAGAGGTACAAGTGACAAAAGAGATTATATCATTATATTGCGCTACAATATGCACATTTTCAAGTTTTAGCTTTCATTATTCTATTAAATACCTTCTCATTTTTTAAGATTGTTGTACAAATGCAAGAACAGAATGTGTTGAAAGGAACCTGAAGATCCAAAGTTTAAAATAAGGGTGGTTCCAATGTACTTCACATATGAGTGGGGAAGTTCTCATTAGATACATAGCCAGCTTTCCTCAGACACAAAGCTGCTTCCTTCTGTTGTCTCTAGAGGGCAGTGCCTGATGGAGTTTTTTTTTTTTTTTTTTAAACAAAGAGCAGCCTTATACAAAGCAGCACACAGAGACCCACCCAGGCATTTGGTAGCAACTGAAACAGAATTGAAATGGCAGCAGGGACTGACATTATGGCTGAATGCCCCAGAGGGAGATCCAGGAAGCTCCATTGTTGGGCACAAACGTTGACAATACTATGTTCCATGACAATGGTCTGGCACACTCCCTGATAAGCGAGCTGTCACTAAGTGCGCATACAAGGCATTCTGTAACTTTACTGTCAAGTCCCTGGAAAATGTATCATGCAATGCGAAATGCCTGAATATAATACACTCTCAGAGTGTAGTACACTTCAGACTGTGTTACTGGCAGCTCATTTTGGTTGATGGAGTGTGATGTAAGCAAATGCTTCTTCAACATGTGATAAAGGAGCTACTTGTGTATTACGCAAGTTATACCAAGTAAACCCTCCAAAACACAAAAGAGATGTGGGATCAGAGTAGAAAGAAGTCATAAAATCACATCTTCCATGCAACAAATATGTATGTCTACTTAGATGTATATTTGTATGTGTAAACACAAGCATCATTGACCTATATTCACAGACCGTGGACTGTACATATCTGAGGGTCCATAAAGCTATCATCTCAGAAACCAATAAAGATCCACCCGACATGCTGAAACCTGAGACTAGTGTTCATGTGTCAGGGGGAGGGGGAGGGGGCAACTTGTGAGCAGGACCTCCCAGAATCCACCATGACAAACAGTCATGACGAAGCAATCACACATTTGTGAACAGTGAGTGTGTGCTTATGTGAAGCCATAATAGTAACACACATGTGAATCATCTCACACCACATACCTCTCTTCTGCATGAAGCTGAACAGGTCATCCAGAAACTCTTTGCGTTTAGGGTCCCCATCCAATTCATAGAGCTGGGGGACACAAAACAGGCTGTTAAAGCAGGAAGCGGGCAGACAGCATGTTTACTTTCCTCTGAATTAAACCAGCTATAAATGCCAACAACAGCAATGCCTTTTCATAATGGATATTTCATAAGGATTTTTATTGTCTAAAGCCTCTGTCACAAGTACGGGCTGTTTGCTGGGTATCAGTGGATAAATGATCCAAGCAAGTACAAACAGGCAGTTACAGCAGGAAGTGAGCAGACCAGGGTCAGACTGTGGCCCTGCACTGAGAGAGAACTGTAGCTTGACAGTGAGTGACAGTGCATTGGAGGGGAATGAGGAGAACATGACTTAGTCCAACTGGTGCTTCTGCAGGCTCAGTGGGTTCAGCAGAAGTAAAGAGGTGGAGTTCTGGACTGTTTGTTCTGGGAATCCAGCTGGGTAATGAACACCTACATAGGCAAAGCCCAGGCTCTCAGCCAGGCCACAGCTCGATCCTTTGCTACTGTTCAGCGTTTCTTTGCCAGCTGATACAGTGGTTAAATTAAGAAACAGGTAGGCTAAGTTTGTGGATATGACCAGGAGTCTCCCAGATTTGTATGAGCTAACAACACCTCTAAATGATCCTGATTCTGCATGGATTACACAGTTTTTCATGACAACCAACTTCACCACCACCTTAGGTACCACTCCCCCACTGAAAATGAGAAAAGTCAATTAGAACACAGCTTTTTTTCCTGGCCTATGTAAGGCAGTCCGTCTCCTGCTGCACCCACAGGCAGCCCATTCCCTTTGTGCTGTTTAGCGCTCATTAGTGACGGCAAGCAGCCTTCAGATCTTACTAAAAGGGGGGGCCCTAGATGACTGAGAGGGGGAGGGGCGGTAATGTGAAGCTAGAGGCAAGTGGAGCCTTAATTACAGGATGCACGCATTTCTGAGGAGAGCCACACTATAAATCTTGCAAATGGCTCACCTCGGCCTCTCTTGCACAAGTTTCTAATGGATCTCCCCTGCCTCTCTTGCCTCTTCATCCAGAAACCCACCACCATTGCTTTCCTTTTCCCCTTCCTCATTCCAACCTGCTGACAGTCTAAGTCTCCATATCCTTCATCACCCTCAAACACAGTGTAACATTATTACTACACACTTACCACAAAAAAACTTCAATCAGAAGTATGAACACAAACAAAGACATGAACATACACAGATGGGCTTACCATTGCCCATCTGGTCTTCTTATGATATCATCCTTAACATCCTTATTAGATAATTTATAACTTGTACTTGATATTTTCTGTATGAAGCTAACAGAGAAGATAATGCCAGTCTGTAAGGTTTAGGGTGGGGATAAAATTCTACGCTGACTGGATGGGACACTTGGGAAAGCAGAATTAATGTGTTGTTCGGACCGCAACCACTTTGAACATGATTATCAACACCCGCCCTGACAAGCAGCATGAATCTACTCATGCAAGGCCTGAAAAAAAAACAAGCCCATCTTTTAAACGGTTAACAATCCCAACACTAGGTACAAATGAAACCAGCCAATCAGGTTCCCTCCCCACATCTGAATGCTCCCTTAACTGGCCCCCAGCCCCTTCTCTTTCATATTACTTTATACAGCTGCATCCTTTTCCCAGGAAACTCTCAGAGACCCCCACCCCCACACCATAGCCCCCCTTCCCCGACAGAACTTCTGCAGAACACATCTGTTTATCTGTTTGAGCGGGGCGGGGAGCTAAAGGTTTTCACATCTAGTAAAATCTATAGAACACACTGATAGGGCGTCTCCTTTCACGAATGTTTCGAATTCAAACAACAAAAAAGGATGACACAAGTAAGGTACTATCATGCAACAAGGTTTAACTGAACTGCATTACCGTAGATCGATTTCTTTCTTTTTGAAAGTAATGCTAAACCTGAAATGAACAGACATATTGTGTGTGCTTTCCACTTCGCTTGTATTAACACACACAGATGTTTTTCAACAGCTCTGTGATGAGTAACAGTCATCTGTGCTCCATTCCTCAATGCTAGGGAATTTCAATGAGAACACATTTCCTGCCAGCTTAGCTTCCCTCAGATCCACCCAGAATGTTTCTGCTGTAATAGCTTCAGGGCACTGAAGCTGCCACTTGGGTGCTGTGATCCTTTTCCTCTGCAGAAATCCTGCTGTAAAGTTTGTGGGCTGGAGAAGCACTTAAACTAGAAATATGTCTGCTTTTTAGTTGGCTTCACTTCTGCTTTTTTCATGCTTAGTGTAATACTATTCTGACCATTCCCACTGCAAATTCCATTTGATCATCCACACCCTCTTGACAAAGCTTTAAAACTCTATGCATTTTACATGGATAATAAAAAAAAATAGATTAATCACAAATTCTTGAAATTACATATAATCATTCTTTGATAGAGCAGGTCTGAGCATTTTTATTTCTGTTGTCAGTGTTTAACAGCAGTCATTTCAAATTACTTCTTCCCTTATTCAATGTATGCAGCTGTCTTGAAAAGAATATGTGATGATGTAGTTTAACAGCCATAGACACAGCAAACAACACATCAGCTGTACAGTACATGATCACAAGTGCCGCCTTCTTAAGGAGCAACATACAAAATACAGTCATACATAAACCACAACAAGCACCATCCAAAACATACAATAATAAACCACAATTGGCACCATACAAATACAGTATGAATAATCTACAATAAGCACCAGCAAACCAACTAAGCGTTTTCCAGCAACTGTCTCGCAGTACATGACTGGGCCTCACCACTTGACCCAGTCTTCTTATGGACAGTGAGCAGAGTATACACTAGTCCTGTGTGAAACACGACCGGCCATCACTCTGAAACACTGCACCATCGTTTCACACCTGCCAATCACCTCCCAGGCAGGCCTGACATAGCCTCTCCAGGCAGCAAGCAGCAGGGTGAGGGGGAGGAACCCAGGCTGCAGGCTTTTTTTTGTCAGGGAGTCTGCAGAGTGTCAATAACTAGGGCACATGTGATGTGTGATGATACTGTCAACAAGAGGTAAGCTAACCCAGAATGCTAAAGCCTTTTTTGTGCAAAAAACACTACACAAACAGATAGACTGCATTTATCTCTGGCCTGTAAAGGACATTTATCAAAATCACTTGAATGGGGAAAGTCACTAGTCACCTCCATTACCTGGGTCATGCACAGCAGCCATTTTGTGCCAGAAGTCTTACTGCTCACCAGCTGAGGTGGAGAGTGAATTAAACTAGCCAGTTATGCTGGGCCTTGATTAGATGGGAACCTGATGAGCTCTTTATATAACCAACTATATAGGGTTTTGCCAGGAAATGGCACACACATTGTTTCTATATGCTGTCTAGTCAAAACATGAAAACACATTTTTTTGTCCAGCAACGGATTAATCCTTTCGATAATGCTCCTCCCCCAACCCCTGAAAAGACCCACTTCCTTTTTGGTAGTAAAAAGACAGAATTAGCCCAGTAAACAAATAACTTGGCTATCACACCTGTAGGCAATTCTTAAAATGAATAACATAACCCGTTTGATTCTCTGTCTGAGTGAAAAATGAAACCTCAGAGATTTGTTTTTCTCTCAACTGTTAGAATTTCCCAGGCTCCTAGAAATGACAGCTTGATTAGCTTAATTTTCTTTTGCTCAAAGAAAAGTTTTGAGCTTTCCATTTAAATATATTTAGTAGTTTTTCCACTGATGTTTCCTCTGCATCCTTAAGGAATGGTAAGGCATATAAATCCAGCCCTCTAAAAACCTATGAAAGAAGCAGAGATGTCTAGAAGCATGCACAAACATGCCTTGCTCTTGACAGAAATTCCTGACCTTTCAACCCGAGATTCACTTTAGATGGGGGTAATAATCCAGCATGGAGGAGCTGCTGCACAAGGCGGAACCTTCCCTTCTGCAGACACACTCCTGCTGTTAAGTACAAAATAACTGCACAAAAAGATTCTGAAGGGATCTGTACTTCTTTAGGGCATTCAAGTTTGGCAAAAATGTACATTTCCAATATAATATAAGATATTTTCACTTGATGTTTTAAACACTTTCATTTATTTATATATACTTTGCATTAATTCCAGTTAAAATCCTCTCTCTCATCTATACTTCTATGGCTGTTTTTGCTCAAAACAATCAACATGACATAGTTTCCACATTGAATGACAAAATACAGCGATATCATAATTAAAAAGGTGACATTTCATCAACTTAAATTGTTAACATTTCATATGTGAAGTTGACCTGAATTAAAATGGTGAAACTGTATGCTTGTTTCTGACACTAAGTTAGTATGTCTGATATGTAATATTTAATGTAATAGTACTTGAGTATGAAATACTTACTGTATAATCTTTGTAAATATAACCAAGTCAAATATCATAAAGATAGATGCATGAGAAACAAAAACTCTGAGACCTAAGTTCTTAACAATGCAGGGGATTTAACTATTAAACTACTGGCTATTACCAAATACCATATCTATACCACATTTGGTTATAAAATTGGCAATATTTTTATTAGGTGACTGTCAAATTTGTGAAAATTCATCAAATATCGAGAGCAATACTGATGAGAGGCTGATGGAGTGAAGAGAGACCAATAAGTAGAATTTATTAGTCACATACATAACTGGTCAACATCCTCTGACATAGATCATTTAAAAAAAAAAATTACTGAATGAATTTGTATCGCGCGCACACACACACACAGAGGCCAGTAATAGCTGGCTCAATGTGTGAACATTTATGGCTAACTGTGTAGGTGGGGAGCCATGGATCTTCCTGGATTAAACAGCTGTGCTACAGTATCAGACTTACATATATCCCAAAGAGGTTGGCATAGCTTGTCTGTCACGAGGTTGACAAAGCAAGTGAATAGACAGCAGTTTTTTTCATCTTACATTAAGTGTTGAGCACAATCTAGAAACTATTAAAGCACTAGCTAACTTAAAATGTCAACTCAGCCTTAAAAGAAATGTGATCCATGATGTTTTACGACTGAAATGTCTGCAGGTGAGGGACAAAACATTGCCACTGTAGCAAGAGATACATGTGTGCGATTAAGGTCTCATGGCATGTGGAGAAAAGACATGTCATTAGGAGTTAAATTTCAAGCCAGGCATGAATAAGAGCATGCTGAGGTGTGTTCAAACCCCCACCCCCATTCCCCAGAAAAAAAAACAGAACAGAGATTAGAATCAGGCTGAAGGGGTCCACTGACCCGCTACCATTAAAGCAACACAAGCGCCAATCTGTACTGTGATCAGGAAGGAGCTTGTGTTCCATAAAGTCAGAAAACAGACCAAACCTGCAAAGCAGGTTTGAGATTTAAATGATGGTTCATGTGAAAGCCATTTATTGAGTCACTGCATAGATTGAATGATTAGGTTTCCACTGGTGCTAGTCAGATGGCGACAGAGATGGAAAAGAGACAGTTCCTACACCTGAGCATAAAGGCCAAGCTGTCAGGCATGATAGGATAAGCAGGGGTGGGGGGAGTGAGAATTGGAGAAAGCTGATTCCAGGGAGAGGGGCTGTTCTGGACAGTTTCAAGCTTTGGCACTTTGTGTAGTTCAGGGATGCAGTAGACCAACTCTGACAATTACAAAGATGGATTGCTTCAGATTGCTCGTGTATAAGCCTGCTGAAAGTGACGTTTGACAGCAGACCCACAACACACTTCCCCGCGGAAGGTGGTCTGCAGCCCTCAGTTGACAACTCTGCCCTTAACACATGGCTCTGAAGGGACGAGAGCTGTTCTGGTCACGCGGCCTGAGTGGCCTGATCGATCAGGGAATGGGTGAGCGTTTAACCCCTCCTGACCCCTGATTTGTCCGCTCCTTGTCAGCTGTCCTCCCCCATGTTGTCCAAAGTGTGTTGGAGGACAAAAGGAAAAGCGAGGTGGTGGTGGGGGGTGGTTCCTGCCCCGTCAGAGAGAGACACACAGAAACACACTCACACAATCCCAGCCTTCTCCGACGAGCTCAGTGGACAAAGACCTACCACTGTCCTAGAAAGGTCACTCTACAAGACAACAAGAAATTGGCTGGGCTGTGTGTTTTTCCCATAGGAACCTATCTTTATTGCAAAAGTAATGAACCAAACGCTTTAATCACAACGTTTAACTTCAACACATAAATCTAGATTTACCACAGCCAAATATTCTTACAAAATGGATCTTTTTGAAGGCTTACAGGAACACTATGCCTTGATGACATGGAGTCCTTGTTTGTAGTCCTTGTTCTCATATCTACTTAATATGGGTTCCAGACAGATTTCCCTTGTCTGAAACAATAAATTTGTTGGGATGTATGTTTTTGGAAGATAGTAGAAATCAGGCTGAAAAAAGATAGCATGGTTGATTGTTAGCAACCATGAGAATGCTCAAGTTTCTCAGGGACAGTCTGTTTTATTTATTTTTAAATCCAAGCTTTTTCCATGGAGTTATTGAAAAACACAATTCAATATGCGCAACACGTATAGATTCTTGTGTTTTTGCATTGTTTGTGAATTAACTCAAGTAATTTTTCAGCAACAAGCTGTCACAATCAAGAATAACATTAAGGATACTTCTGTGGATGTGTTTCTCATCTAGAAAAGCCATTCAGCAACGCAAATCTGAAACCAGGGGGTAACAGGGGCTGAGAGAAGATACCGTAATGTTATGACACATCCAAGAATTAAGACCTCTCAATTAAGTGTTGAATCCCGACAGCAAATAAAGTTCATCATTGGGAGAAAAAACCCCATAAAATACAGGGTCTACAGGACAGGACATTAAAAAAAGGTTTAAAATTAAAACATCCTTATACATTAATCTGTATGAGTGTTTTGAAAGTAATATATTCTACCCATTTATTATTGTGCTTTCTCAAGTTTTTTGTGTTTGTTTTACAAAATTTATGGTGGTGCCATCATGTACAGTACAGATGCATAAGTACAAAAATGTGTGCACAGTACTGCGGTGTTTTCATTCATGATTCAGATGGCAGCAAGATTAGGCTAATTAGGGCTCATTCTTAAACAACATGGCTGTAAAAAAAAGACATGATTTATATTACTGTAAGATCTGATTTATGTTACTCTAGAATGTGCAAAGACTGAGGGGCAAAACATTGCAAGCAAACCAGAGAGAGAGAGAGAAAAGAGGGAGTCTAGCCTTTATGCAATCTTTGTTTACATTCCTACCGCTACCCCTTCTACGCTGTATTGAGTGGCTGCCAATTTCCAGAATCCCCTTGGCTGAGCAGCACTGACATCAGCCTAACACAGCAAGCATGTGCTGGACACCATCCAACACAGCCTCTGAGCCAAGTGCAAGGCTGCCCTGCATTCTCCACTTGGCTGCTGTTCAGTTTGCTCCCCTCCCCTTTTCCTCTGCCCATCCCTCCCACTGCCCACAGCTTCATCTCCTCCCTCTTTACCCCACAACACCACAGGAAGAGTTTCATTCACATATTTCCACTCATTTTTTCTATTGTTATTCTTGGGTGCCAAGTTTCATTAACTCAAGTTCAGTTCTTTTCAAAATTTGCCAGTACGCCATTGGACATGCGTGATGTCTGAATGGGATTGACTGCCTATGATGTCTTACATGCTGGTCATATATGAGTCACACCAGCTCCTAGAATGTCTAAATCAACCCATAAGACCACCTATTTTCTTGTGTCCTGAATGGAATAGAAACAGCAGGGTGAGGCAGTGAGATGAAACTGTGAACTGCATAAAATCCAGAACAGAATAAAATCCAAGCTGGATCACAGCACTCCAAACCCTTCTATTCAGACAAGTAAAAAAAGGCTGTCAGACGAGGGGAAAAAACATGTCTGTAGCATTTCATTTTGTACATGTCAGGGATTGTTTGCTATTAATTCCCAAGTGGGTGGGGGGCAGGAAGAAGTGCTTGGTTTATAAAATGGGTGACCTTTTCCATATTCCTCTTCTTTATATTCCCTCCAAACTGCATGGCTGCAAAATAATACACAGAGACGAATCTGACTCTTTCCACAGTGCTCTTTAGCTAATAGCTAATGTGACTAGCCGGCCAACGGAACATATCTGTTTGAGGTAATCCAAGTTAATGGATACATGATGTCACAAGTGACAAATGAAAAGAGCTTTAGGCCACCTGCCATTCTGTGGTTTCAGCATGGCAAAAGGTTGGAGGCTTCATGGTGGGGGTGGGGTGAAATGGTGAAGAGCTTTCATGTGATGCAAGGCATTTTCGATAACTGATTGCTTCTTTTGAAGAGCACTCACAATATGATGGCTGGGGAAGTGCCTTATTTAGGTCTGCCTTGCTCCAGCTTCACACAGCGAACCAAATGAAATTGTTACATTCATTTTCAAAACTGTTTGTGCTGTCATGTACTGTTTGAAGTAGGGTTAAAATGATTTCCTATTTCTCAATTACTCTTAAAGAAGCAATTCTCATAAAACAGCCAAAAAGGGAGGAAATGAGTTTCGGGGGGCAAATGAGTAATTCTGATACACAGTATTTCCTTTAACAGGTAAAAACATTTATAGTGGCAACTGACAGTTAACCTTATAAAATGATAAATTGATAGGAGACATCACAATAATGTGACGGGATTGCAAACCAAAAAGATTGTACAAAGTGAATGAAATCACCACAAACATATTTGCCTTTGGTAGATAATGCTGGAATTACAAACCTGCATTTTATTATATGGGACATGGAGTGCAAAAACAAACATACAAAAAACTTTGAACTGCCTGCTAAAAACAACATACGATTAATGATGAAAACAGGCCATTCAGCTCAGCCAGGCACGCCATTTTGACTGATTCAAAAGGACAATTCATGAGAGAAAAAAGGACTTTGCCAGACATTTCTCCCATTTGGACACTGAAATTGACCACATATGAACATCTGTGTACTCTATGTGAAAGGTGGTTTCTATGGGATTTTGAAAAGAAACAGTGAATCAGAGTCTGCAGTGTTGCCCTGCTGCAAACCAGGTGAATGGTGAGTGCATTGAACGACACTTCGTACAGGCTCCTGTAAAGCCAAAAGTGCCTGTGGCTGCCCTGCCCCCACCTTGTCTGTGCAAATCAATCTTTAATGCTAACTCCTCTATACACACACTGATAATAGAGGAGGCAATGAATTTTTAAAGAGATTCCTTCTTTACTATCCATCTGGGTTCCATCTGCCCTGCTGTTTGCATTTAAAATACAAAAAGAGAAACAGGAACGGAGACATCAAAGGCTTTTTTGTCTTTTGCCTCAGGGAGTGTCATGTAATTGGAGGAGGGAAGGCAATGGACATTGGGGTTGGAGATGTTGGAGTATTTCATGCATAACCCCCTTTTGTGGTCAAGTAATAAATAGAGTCCTGTGAACTGAATTAACATTACAGTTATTTAAATTTAGGGGCTTGTGACATGACAAGGGTAATCATCTCTCTTTGACAGATGTGGAAAAATCAATTCTAAAAATTCCTTCCTACCACTGGATGAGTAGAGGAAATGATTTTTTAAGATGGTGTGATATTAAAGAAGACCATTAAAGAATGATAGCAAAAGAACATGTGGTCTGTATTTTTTCTGACCAGTTCCTGTCACTTATTGGGCAATCTTATGTCACAACCCAAAATGTTCTAGAACTCAGAAGAGCTCATGTCTTTCTCTTTGGGTTCTATCGGACTGTATACAGAGCTTAGCTCTGAAGACTGAAAAGTCAATCAGTCTGTGGTGAGGTCAGATCACAGCAGGATAATATTGTAAAGTGTTCTCTATACTAGCCACTGTGGAATTATACTTCATATCATATCCTTAAAATGCCAATTCACTCGTGAATGTACTACAAAGCAAAAGAGACACATTCTTACATGATAACATGACTACATGATTATGGGCTGGTAAGATCCATTTCCCATCAGGAGTTGCATGGCAACTTATGGTGCAAGTGACACTAATGTGAAAATCTCTTGTTTATTTGATCATACAAGGTACATGAAAATGCCACAAGAGGCATCAAATTAACATTACCACTCAGCAACCACCGGCATTTATCAAACTATGAAGAAGAATGTGAGAGGATGGACTGGTGTGGGTGGGGCAAACATTCAAGTGAAAAAGCTCAAATGCTTTTCAGAAATAACTACACCCTAGAGATTTCACTGCTCTCAACCACAGTTATATTCTGTGTGCAACCACTAAATCTCTTTTTTAATTCAGCTCCAGGATTATTTCTGCCTGTACAAGATAATTAGCCTGTATCAGAGACCACTGGCAACCTGCCTTGAAATTTGATTAATTTATTAACCACATTATAATATTAATCCTGTGCTTGCACAGAGATAAAGAAGTGCCGTAACTCAGTGATTCACAGCTCTCCCCCACTCCCCCACTGCCCCAGTAATGCAAAGAGGGAACAAACTTTCACTTGCCTAGGTAAAAAGAAACATTGATCAAATATTTGTTGCTATGGTTAAGTGCACACCTGTAAGTCTGGTGTACTTGTGGGCCCGTTTTCAGTTCTGAATCCTTGGGACTGACACAGACTGATAGAGACATGCAGGTTTTCTGCAAGGGTCTGGGTCCAGCATGGTGAGATTATCACCCTCCCTCAGGCGCATTCCAACGGCCTCCACCCACCTGCCCAAAATAAACTGTTGAGGCTTAACCCCTTCCTCCTCAGGCTGCTCTCTCTCTAAACATTTTCACCACTTTTCTTCTAAATTCATTTTGTATCTCTTCAGTATTGAAGTAAATACTGAAGAGATACAAAATAGTCCTTTCCTTGTCAGTTTCGTATCCTTAAACATTTGCTGGGTTGTACATGGGGCCATTGTACATTCAATCATCTCAGTGTTAACAGATTAATGTGTACCATTATCTTAACCGACATGATCCTGGTGCTATTGATTATATAACGGTCAACAATATTCATACCCTCTGGAGTAACCATGAGATACATATACCATACCACCAGCATCACAGTTTCATACCAAAATGAAAACTTATGAAATACATAACAATGTCATTAATCATTATTGGCATTTTTTAACAAACACTCTTACCAGAGTTAGAAAGGGAAACACAACCAAACTCAAATGTACTGTTTATAAGGATAAACTCTTTAACCGCCCTTCTCAGAGACTCAGGTCACGCAGCACCCACCTCAGTTGAGACACACTGATCACAAGATATAAATGGCTGCTCCTCCTTTTACATCTGACTATAGTTAGGCCCCGCTCAGACACAGTGAAAATACAGCTGAAAATACATGTTTTGTCCTTACTGTGATCCTTACTGTGTACAAATGATTTAATTTAAAAAGGGCAGTAACAACCAGGCTAGCTCCTCCAGCTCAGAGCAATATAGTGTTCAAAACATTAATGGGCATGAACCTGAGTGTGCATTATGCCTGCACTAGGACAGCCAAATTAGGTGCTCTGTGCTGCATATTGCTGCATAATCATGGAACGGCCATACTGTACACCTGTCATGGATACTGACAATTTTCACAAAAAGAGGGGAAAACCTAAAGATCTGTTCTGAAGAGGGGATTCATAACAAGCTTGAAAAGCACAGGCAATCTGCAGCTTTTGTCAGAGCTTACCTCCAAGACCCCCTTTTAGTCATTAGTATTGAGAGAACCTTCAAATATATTGTGATGGTTACAGTTTAGGTATCAACAACTACATATCAAGTGTTTATTGAATAAAGCAGCTACTGACTCTAGAATAATTGTGAAACATTTAAAGGAGCTTGACACCATCCTCACAGATTTCTTCCAACAGCATTTCTGGTCAGCTGATCTAATCATGACCAGAGAACAGTATCAACATCAAGAACATTTGCATGTGTGCAACAGGCAATAATGTGAAACCGTAGCTGCTTCACCTGGTTCTCAGTATGCTGAAAGGCAGATTGTTCTTTTTGTGCTCAATACACACAAAAAGTGCTTTCATTATCCATCTAACAAAGTTACAGGTTTAACAACTACCTGAATCAGTTTCACATATGCAAAACAAATTCATGGACAGAAAGGAAGGTGACCTACTTGCTGTTATTATACAATGATAATATTCTTGTTGCTGATACTGCCAGAAACTCTTTTCACAGTCACATATCATTACACTGAATTGATATGTTGCTATTTCTGTGCTAAATGGCTAGCCTGTCAGCTAATGTAATTACTAAAGAGAGATGCAGGCAGTATTAACAGAGACCAATCAGAAGCAAAAAAAATTCTTCAAAAAAATTGTGGACACATTTCTCAGATTATTTAGCAATGAAAATATGGTAAATTGAACAAGATATGGGGGAAATTAGGAAGACTAGATAAACACCAAACAGTTAAAGCCTACCTGTCGGAATTGCTCTTCATAAGTCCAGTCCCCGTGATCCTGGCCACCCAGCTGACTGTGAGAGCCGTGAGGCGGGAGAGCCGATACGCGGGGTTCCTGATCTGCCAAAGGCCGGGCCTTCATCAGCTGGGAGTGGGGGTGCAGCTGGCGGTGAGGGAGTAGCAGGATGCCTTTGCCCATGCCCACCGCCTCTCTTCCGGAAGGCACCCCCTCGTCACCCAGGTCATCTTCATAATCTTCTTCCATCTCACCTTCAAAGTCCTCCTCGTCCCACTTTTGCTTTCTGTGCCAGGACAAAAGCCAAGAAAGACATAAATATTTGTATCAGTGCGTTCTCATGTGCAGTTATGTTATCAGGTAAAATAACTTGGCTAGCCAGGGTCACATAACTTAAAATGTGTTATCTAATTTGTCACATCTGCATTTAAAGAACAGAATGCCCTGTTTCATCCATCACCTTTGATAAAAATCAAAATCTTCTCTTCAGAACTATTATGGCATCTATGCCCCGGATTAATTAACATTAACTTCCGCTCCAGCTCAGTGGATGATACACCTCACAGAACACTTCATAGTAATAAGTCAAATTTCAATTTGATATATTAAACCAGTTGAAATAAGGGGGACAATAAATTGGAAATTGGAAATAGAAAATTGGAAAAAAAAAAGTCCTCTCCATTTGTACAAAACCACAGGTAAACACCATTCTGACAAAAATCAGAATTTGACTGACACAGAGGGAGTTCCACAAACATTCTACTGGGATGCTGAAGATATTTAGGTAGTAAAACATTGAACTGATGTTAATAAAACTTGCATACATCTCTGGAGAGCTGGCAGAGTCTAATATATCCTCACCCACATGGGAGGTACAGCGGAAGGAGGAGGCTCTACTCACATACGCTCCTCCTCTTCTGAACCCATCATGTCCTTATACCGTTCCTCCCCTTCTTCGTCATCCTCGTCATCCTCATCCTCTCCCACGCTGCTGTGCTCTGACATGGGGCTGCTGGGGGCTCTCTGCAGACCAGCAGCCACCGCCCGCATGGCTGCCAGAGCTGCTATTTGAGCGTGCTCAGCCTCGGGGGCGGGGCTTCCCATCATCTCGTCCGCTGCGTTGCCAGAGTTGGACTGAGAAGTATTTCGCACCTGGGACTGCCCAGCTTGCTGTTGCAGCTGTTGCTGCTGCTGCTCTAGCTCCATAAGTAATTTTGCTCGCTGCTGCCTGTGCAGATTCTCCATCACAGCTTGAAGCTTCATCTCCAGACAGAGTTGTACCCTGCTTGCCTCGTCTCCTTCCTCGCCGAGAGCTCAGATCACACCCGGCAAGGACGTTTCCCTCTCTGATCTTAAGGGGTGAGTTTTTCCCAAGCAAATTCAATGTATTGATGCCTGCGTCTTCAAAACAGAAGAGGACAGATGGCTCCTGGGAGACACACAGAAACACTGTGGCGCACTCTGACTATCAATATCCTTACAAAGCAAAGCCTTGAAGTATTTTGTTGTTTGTCTCTCTGGACAGCAGTCCCCAGTCTTGTGTGCAGGTGGCCCGTGACTCCTGACTGCAGAGAGATATGGAGTTTGTACAGGGGGGAGAGATGGGGACCAGCAGTTTTTTCTGGACTCGGTCTAGACCCATGCAGCCCCCAACTTGGGTGCTGCCTACTTTGCAGATGAAGGCTGCTTTCAGGTAATGTGCCTCTGGACCTCTGTCAGGCCCTGCTGGGAGGAGAGAAAGGTTGCGGTTAGGAACATATACTGGGGCTTCCAGTGAAGTGCTTTCTTCTTTCAGTTTCCTTCATGCAACAGTATGTTAAACTTATCCCACTGCTCACAACTTCTGCAATTGAGTAACAGAGCAGAATGTAGCAAATGTGATACTCTGACAAACATGAATACCTTCCATGTCTTTTTAAATGCTTTTTCCCCTTTATGTAACCGTGTTCTGCAAATCGTACATTAGGCTTGTGCTTCTATAACAAACTGCGCTTGCGCAGAAGCACTAAGACAAGACATGTACAACCTTCTGTTACACTTGCATGCAGCCGATGGATATTTTTCACGCTACAAGTAACACTGCACAATTCAGTGGACTGGGCACTTACTGGAAGATAGCCGCTATTCCACTGACGCCATCTGTGCAGTTCACATGCGCCAGATGAATTGCAGGATTCCACACAGAGGTGAAACGAAGAAAACCAGCCTACCCATCCCTGTCCCTGGCGAAACGACTACAGGGCCTTGCCAACTGTGATACTCAAGACCCATACCACAACTATTTGTCACACTACAAGTCCTACAGTGCACCAGGAGGCAGATGCCGCATGGTGACTGGGCACATCTCCCTGACATCATCCACACAAGTAATAGGGTCCTGAATGAGTTCTAAGAGTGGCGCAATGTGGAGAACCTGGCTAATGTACCCACCCATACACCACAGCAACAAAGTGAATGTGTTCACCACCATGTGTTCCCTGTCACTGTTAAAATACTTTTTAATCTGTCCTCCAAAACCAAATTTCATTCAAAAGAACTTTTGCAACTTGGATATCATTTTAACGATACCCCAAAGACAGGAGCAAGAAGACCCTCAGTAAAAAAAATTATCATAAAATTTACAATAAAAATTAAGTGCACAGAGGACCCCCAAGTTTCTATACTCGTATCTCTGTGGAACATTTCAAATATAATCAGTAACATACTGATTATTTCTAACAATCTGTAAATTTCCATAAAAAATAAAATGTTCTAATTTTCTGTTGAGGCAGAATTGCTACAAACACATTACAGTACACTAATGAGCGGAAAATAAATAGAAAGGCAATGAAAAAATACAGTATACAGATGTAAATGACATTCAAATTACATACAGATGTAATTTAAGAATGCAAATAAAGGGGAAATACTTGACTTCCACAACAGAACAACAACAGTTTCCATGATGTCTGTGCAAACCATACTAACAGAATGAACAGTGTGTATTCCTTTTGAGTTGTGTTGTTGATAAAGTAAACACAGCGCCTGCCCTTTTTTTGTATCTGAATTCTATTTTCTGTTTCAAAACAGACACACGCATGGAGCACACCTAACACCCCCTGTGCCAATGCCACGTTTTAAGTGGAAAAAAATCTGCTTCTCATCATAAAAAAAAAAAAAAAAAAAAAAAAAAACATGGTTCACAGGGAGGTCAGACCATATGTTAGCTGTGCCTGTGTTGTGAAGGAATCCATGATTAAGAGACAAATTACTGATAAAAATATTTTCAAAGACAGGCTGATGCCAACTTATGACTCCAGTAAAGCCAGCTGTCAACATTCAACTATCTATCTACTTTCTTAAACCAAATATCTGTGTACATACATGGTCATTTTTCACATTTCATCCTTAAACACGTTCTTCATGCACACTCTACATCACACATTGTTCTAATGGAAAGTCTCATCTTATGAATATGGTTTCTCCTCTATGTTCAGCAGCATTTGACAAGGAACTGCTAGACTGTATCTCACACTACATTACAGTCCATGTTTCAGTACAGGCAGAACTGCTTTACCAGTCATTCTGTGCCTGGAGTCACAGTTCATATATTCTCCTGTGGTTATATCGGTCACCCCTGCACTGTAATAACATACCTCTTTTGTATTTATTGCAATAAAACAGTCTACTTATAACATGGAAAATTTAGAAATGAAAAGAAAGCTTTGTTTCATATGAATGTCACTGAAGAACAAGGAACAAATGACAGAGAACTGCAGCATGGTCTTACAAAAATATACCAGACAATTTTTAACTTGTGACAGTCTTGGAACTTGATTTTAGTAGCTATGCATTTCTTCGATAACCAAAGCCTGGGGTGATATATTTAAGGAACCTTTTTTTGTGAAGATTCACTTTCAAACAAAAAAATCCCAAACCCATGTGTATTGCTCCTTTCCAGAGTTATCACAAAGATCATGAACTGCATCCTGCTTGAATAGCTGCTTTGAAATATTGTATCCCTCTTTAGTGATCTTACACAATCTTCAGAATAGCATATTATTTGACTAAAGAGGGATACAATGTGTGTGTATGTATTGGAATGCCACACAGGCGCTCATGTGCTACCAATCTTGGCTTATTTACCCCTTAATTAACTTTCTATGGCTTATAGTGGAGCTGAGAACAGCAATCGTATTGTTTCATTCAGCCAGTTGGCTGAAATCTAATTCATACGCTAATCTGCCTCCAGATCCATAGGTTTAGAAAGACAAAGCATTGTATATGCAACTTAAAATATATTGCTGTACATTCTTGGTTGGACAAACTGAAAACAGACCACATTCAATTTCTCTTTCATCTCTTGCTAATCACCAAATCTCTGACACAGCTCAAATGTGGTTCTTCTCACATGTTTGTGATCACACCCGTTACCGTTTTACACGTGTGCTGTGGCGCTATTGAGAAAAAGCCAAGCATCACTACAAGCCCCTCCCTCTCCTCCTTCCTTCCTTTTTTTGCATTAATGGAGAATCTGGTTTTACAAGTGTTACTGATAACAAAAATAGCTGAAAAAAATAAACTACTCAGACATCAAACATTTCCCCCTTCCTGTTGAACAACTGAATTTGTAGTATGTAAGTGTACACACACAACACAGACGCATTCTTAAAATACACACAACCATTATTTACCACTCTCAGAGTAAAATTACATTTGTGCCTACTACCAGAGTCCTGGACGTACAGAATAACATTATGCTGGAGTTTCAAAGAGCCACAATTTTTAAGGCATGTTACATATTTTTTATATATACACAATGTTATATATTATGTACTACATATGTTTTTCAGCAATGAAAGGACCAACAAAAAGTCTATGGGGCCCTCAGACCGCAAAGCAAATAGCCCTACTATGTTGTCTGCAGGAAAAAGTCACTTTCAGTTCCATGTTTTCAGGTTTTAACGCAAGGGCAGTTCCTTCCCTCCAAAGTAACTTCAGATGTGAAAAAGGAAAGACTTCTAGCACAACAACCCTTGCTTGAATTGTTACAACACTTGCTCCAACTGTCACTAGACTAGTGTAGATGGGCTGTTTTTAACCTTCAGATGTCAAACAATGATAATAATAAGGACGTTGTAAGGGTCATAATATGCCTCCTATGTCAGAAAATTAATTTTAAAAACATGTCTCCTCAGGGCATCTTGCAGTGTAGTTTACATTGACGGATATACACAGCAGATCCCTGACACACCGTCTACACCAGAAGACAACTTCGAGTGGGTTTGAAAAAGTCACATTTCATTACTCAATGGTGACTTCCACACCCCAACTGCTGTCAGTACAATATGTTCCCAATACTCTGCGATAACTCAATTTTGTTTAACTCCTGTGATGCTGCTTGGGTTTTTCCTACCCTAGTAGGACAGAAACCCCATAAATGCCATGAGTTGGACAGTACCCATAGTCTAACTATTGGATTCACCCCAAAGTCTGCACCACACGATTGTACCACATTCAGTTGCACAATTCTGGTATGGACACAAAATGCAAATCCCACTATCACAAATGAATTGCAACAGATAAACTGTGGTTTGGGAGCTATTGGGTAAAAAGAGCTGGAAGAGGGTTAGGCTCTCCTGAAGGAAACAGGATGGTCTGTGTTAAATGAAGGATAAGAGATGACTGATGAGAGTGAATGGGTTAATCCTCTTTTTTCCCCCTCATTGGCAAAGAGAGCAAGGGAGGGGTGAGCTGTAGATTGCAAGGTCTGAACAAACAGAACAAAGAGATAAGGAAAGCGCTGAGGGTCTAATTCCACAGAGATAGAGCAACACACACCAGCTCACGTGCACATGCAGAACTGTGCTCTGATACTCAGCTGCAGACCAGCTGCAGCCCACCCCCAGCCCCCCAAACCCTGATCCTCAAAGCTACATTAATGATTTAACCACGTACGGGCTGCCATCAGAATACTCTGTGACCATGGAACTATTGGAAAACATGCTGTTGCTCTCTGCAGTGTCGGGGAGTGTTTAAATTTATAAACATTTTCATTTATTTGTACAAAAACCCACACTGAACACACACTTGCATTCTAAACTGAACCAGATCACACGATTAACACTGGGAAAAATTTTGGAATGGGTCAAAGTAATTTTTTCCAGTTCTTAAAATGGCATTGCTCATATTCACCATTGCATTAGACCCAGGCCATGTAACTTTTGAATTGAACACGTACTGAGCAAATATCAACACTTAACTTACTACCCACTTTGAGCTGAATGTGCAGTGCAGATGCATCTGACATGGCTGAAGTTGCATGGTACCAAACTGTGCAATGGTATGAAATTAAGGAAGTGACTTCCATCATGCTTTGCAATCTTACTAAATACAGAAAGGAGGACGAGATGAAAGACATAAACATGTCTAGCTGTAAAATTCCAAAAAGACGATTACTATTAGCAACGGTGTCTGATGGCTGAGCCATTAATGAAACAAGAGTTTGTATTAACTTGTGGGCTGAAAATGGCGTTCAGTAGGGGCTCGAGGGAGGTACTTGATACGGAAGTTGTAAACGTGTGCGTAAGTAACGCAGCAGTGGCTCTTTGTGGATTTAGCTATGTAACACTGACACAGTTCCTGTTTCTGCCACACAACTGTGAAAAGAGCAGCCCACTGTAACATGATCTGGAAGGGGGCTGTTACACATACAACAAGAAGCAGGGCTAAGCTTCTTTCTTTCATACTGGTGAACACTGCTGCTCGTAACTATCTGGCATTCGTTCAGACTCATAAAAGCATTTCCTTCAAATATCCAGAGAGCACAACAATACAGCTTCCACTGAGCTCATAACACCAAGGAGCATGATCACTGAAGCACTGTCCCACCCCTAACAGTGTCACAGTTTTCACACTAATGTCTTCCAAAATCTACAGCAAAGCCAAAGAAAAACCTGAATGTCCCGGCTTGTGTTAAATAGCGTCTCTTGGCAACATGAGCAAATCATTAGTAATCTCCTTGCTAGAGTTTTCATGGAATTCTTCCTTCTTGACTGGATAATCCATTTATATTTTACACTCCCTACTAAAATGGATGTCAGCAAAAGGTAAACACCATCCCAACTACTTAGGAAACACATTAGGATAATGTTAAGATTATGACTGCTTCTAATTGTGTGTGGAAAATTCATGTTTATATTTTCACAAATTTAAACATGTATACCTTCTTTGTTATGTACAAAACATTTTTGAATTTTTGTGATAAATTTTGTACATACCAAAAAAAAAAAAAAGAAAAAAAGAAATGCTTAAATTCATTAGCTGACCTCAAGGAGAAAGTACAAACTGCAAAGACTGAATGGATGTATACATGTCACTGTCACACTCAAATTGCATTTACTGTGCCCTTAAAGACAATATCCTTGTGAAGGAAGGCAAGATGGAGCTGATGCAGATATATCATATTCAGCAAAGCTTCTTCATAGCAGCATGCCCTTATAACTTTTTTTTTAAATAGAAAAACACTATCTGTATCACTGAACTTTCATTACCATTCCATTTAACTTATAATCAGCTTCAACAGTAAAGAGCTATAAAATGATTGGAAATCCTCAGCCAAATCAGGAAGGAATCCAGAGCATGTAGTTGCTCAGATTAATGGGCTATTCATGTTGCCTTCTCCTGCCAAATGGCTGTGGCTAAGCAAGGCAGCACATGCTCCAGTGGACTGAATGTCACACTGCTCCAAATGATGACAGCCAGCTTCTGGGCGAAACACAAATTGTGGTCATTAAAGATCCTGTGCCACTCATCATAAAGTGTTTGGGCGTCATGTCCTTGCCAAGTACTCCTGCTGATCACTGAATGACACCTCAGTGTAATTATTTAAAACTTTGCCTCTCCAGTGCAAGTAATGTGTGGTTTGCATAAGATGCAAAATGGCTGCTGACCTTCACAGACAGAGGTAGTGTACATTTGTGGTGGATCCAGTGAGCTTCCTCATTATCTTTATACAAATTTGAGACTATCATGAATACTATCAGGGGAAATATTTCATTTCAGCATGGGAGTGTTTACGGTACAATCAATCTTAAGCAGTCAGCAGTCATCTAGTTAGTTGGGTATTGAATTATGATAAATTTATGATCAATTTAAAATAAATTAGACATAAATATTTTAGGACAGAACTAGGCCATTAAAATTGTTGACAGAAAAATTATAATGCCTCAAGAAAAATGCAATACACCAGTGTTTGGCCAGAAAATTTCCCTGGCAAACTACCCAAACTCAAAGTGCAGTGAGATTTGGCATGTTGTTACTATCTTAACTGAATGGGGTATGACTTGATGGACCTATAACTACACAATTATTCAAGTCAAGACATGAGAGGGCTTTTTTTCCCCTCTTAGCCTTGCTCTTCAATCTTCACTATGCATCTTGCACTATACTCATTTGCCAGTTCTGCATATAGCTATATTAATTTAGAGAGACAGAAAGATTCATGACCTCTTCACACCTGTAAATTCCTGGCAGCACACAGCGGGTGTTATTGGTATAAACTAAGTTGGTGTCCGTCTTACTTTGCACATATGGGGGAAAAATGAAACCTGCTGCCTATCAAACCAGCTTATCAAATTTAAAGTACAGATATCAGATATCTGAGAGATTGTGGGCATAAGCAAGTTCTTCACTTGATATGGTTGCACAAAAAGTTGGACCAAGGCTGAATTTTCAGGTATATTGGACTCCACTGCTCCCTCTTTCCATAACCCTTATTTGAATGAAATCAGAACATAAAGGGTAGAAAGTAGGGGACAAAACAGATGCAATTTTAAAAAGGAGATGGCAACATATTTGAAAGAGGCTGGGCCACAAACTTTATCCTGCCCTTGTTGCAATGTAACTTCTTAAATTATATGTGAGGAGGGGAGCAGGTCACATAGTTTACTTGCTTTGCAGTTATCATTTACAAGGCTGTCTGTTTCAGCTGACAGAGATATGAATTATGAAGGCAACCTTAAGTGCATTATGGAATTGTTGCTAAACAGGAAGCAGATGTTTCACTTAAACTGCAAACCCAAGATATCAAGAAGACTGACTGAAAAAAGATAATTATAGTCTTTTTGTTTACTAGGGGAGGTTATGTCAATCTGTTTAACAGACTTAGAATAAAAAAATGCATAAATGTAGCAAAAAGATGTAAAGAAGTCTCTCCACGTAAGTATCAGGTACAATAAATGTCCTGTACTCCTGACCTCACTTTTTTCAGACAATCTGCCAGCTCTCACGTTCAGCACACATTGTGCAAAGCACAGTTAACATTAAATACACATTCCGGCCTTTGCATGCACATGTGTGCATGTTTACTCTGGGCTGATGAACACACAAACACAGTTCTGGAACTGTCATGGGTTGGCAGTGTCTGCCCAGGGTTTTACATTAGTGCTTTTTTCAAGGACGGCAGTATCTGACGTATGAGCCACGGGTAGGCCTCAGCTGGCTGGGATTCCCGCATGCCTCTGTCCCAAAGAATGAAATCACTGCTTTTTTCCCTTTTTTTGGCAGGAGAACCTCACTACAGCCTGCATGCCAGAAAGACACTTTTATGTGTGGGTTCTGGCACAGGAACAGCTGAACACGGGCCAACCCACTCCACTTCCCCCACAACGTCAGGGAAACACCAGAAGTCCTGATGAGAGACCAGACCTAAAAAAAATACCAGAGGCAAGTCTGTTTCTGTAGCTGTAGAACTGAGCAAGCTGCTGCAGACATAAGAGGAATGCAAGTCCCTCCTTTAAAATTCAGGTCAGACATGATAACATCAGGTATAACGTCTTCTGGGCCATGAGATTCCATTTCAAAGTGATCAAAACCTTTTTAAAATTTATCTTTTAAAAAAGAAGTACAGAAAAATGCAGTAACTCTGACAACAAACAGAAAATAAGGGTATCTTACATACTAATTTATCAATCAAATGACATGTAAGTGACAGAAAGAGAAAAATTCCATTAGTCTTTGCGTGAAATACTCCTTCACAGTAAAGGCTAACACTTATGTCAGTAGGCATTTGGTGAAGCGGTCCCAACTAAACTGAAATCACATGGAGAGATGAACACCTCCAAATCCAATTCTGCACAAAGGACATAAATACAGCACTATCTTTTGAACATCTTTCAACCTGGCATGCAATTCCTCATTGCTAGGAGCCACATACTTGCACGACTGTGAACAGAAATGAAAAATAGTTTCACATCCTTTGCATAAAATTCTCACAAGAAATATGTTCTTTATTCCGCTTTATACATTCACAATTTCGTATGTGGAATTTCTTGTATGGAATCTCTTACTCTATTGGCTCATGAATCTTCACACAAAATGAACAATGACAGAGACATTTGCTTTGTGCTTAACTTAACTGAATGCTTTCTTATGGCTAGGCCACTCCCACAACCTTCCTGTAAGTGACAGTTTCAAGGTGCTGGTGACTAAAATGACTGTATACAAAATACAGTATACATATGTGTATGTATGTTCTGAAATACCCGGTTTTTTAGTAATTCATTCTGGCTTTTTCCTGAGAAAACAAGTATTCTGAGCTGCACTTCCCCATAAATAAAGAAAACAACATGAGCATGTTGAACTTCAACAGAACTGAACTTTCTGCTTATTGATGAAGATGAGGGCCAACATCTCATGAAGGCTGACACAAAGTCCCAGGGAAAGGGAGTTAAGATGTTTGTTCACACTGTAACTCTCACAACTTTGTTTCTTTTTTCTCTCTGTTTAACTTTTCATTACATCAAAAACTTTATTTATACTGGCATATTAAACAAACTAGTTGTTGATATAACTTTTTAAAAAACATTTTGTCCATAAACAGATTCTGGGGATTGCTAGAAGTAGCCATGTACTATACTTCATGCCGAAACTATAAAGACAGTTTATTAGAAAGCCAATTTCTCAACACTGAATGCATTCCAACCATAATTTCAAGAGCGCAACTACAGTAGGAGCAACATGCACTCTGCTTTAACAAGGCATGTTATTCATTAGAGGGGCTTCATTACGCAAAGACACCGGGTCTTTAAGACGTGAACTTGATCGCCTACCATACGTTTCTAATCCACACAAGTCCAATCACAGAGCAAATCCCTCTTTTTCTCAAACAACTGCAAAACATGCCAAAAGAGAATGTTAGTGAGAATCATGGTCCGCCCATGCTTTTTTCCCCACCTAATTTATTCAAGCGATTTTTGTAATATTGCAGGACTAGGTGCTTACAGTAAAATTCTGACACCAAATCACTGTCATCACAACTTGAAGGGCAAGTTTTGCTAGATTTGCAAAAGAAAACCTCTGGCTTTACAGTTAGTCTGATGAGTTGGGGGAGGAGTCCATACAGTAGAAGTATTCTCCTTTGAAACAAACCCATATGCAACAATACATTAAAAGCAAGCAAAAAAAATTATATTCTGATGCCAGAATCATAGCCCTACAGACAACAGACACCATGGATAAATAGGTGTAAAAATGTGCTCTTGTGTTAATAAATGGTATTTCTGTTAAGCAAGTATGACATTTTAAAGTAGTTAAACAGATAGTGAGGTAGTAAATAAGTGCATAGTTCAATAGAATAATAGGAAATGACTGCTTTCCAAATGTGCTATGGTGTGTTTGATTTTTTTTATGTTTTCACTTTATTATGATTAGAGTCTGGTTCAGCATTTATGCAAATGTTTAATGTTTACTTGGCATGTAAAAACTCAAAAACTTAGGTAGTGGTATATTGAATATTTTCAAACAGTATAAATGCACCCAAAAATTTGGGTTATTCTTTTGTGATGTTGCAAAGACTAAACCGCTTTGATATCCAGACTAGACTGAGGCCATTAAATGTCTTACTTTTGTAGCTATTATGGCCTATTGTTGATAGCTATTTGTATATTCTCTTACAAATACACTGTTGTTATATTGTTCTTGTCTATGTTAGGTGATGCATGGAAGTGCTGTTGTCTTCCAGACCTGTAGTATAAGTGTAGCCAGCATGCATCTATCCCTCATTCAGTGCTATAGATACTAACTGGTGAAGTCCACCATTCATTGAGGGCCTTTATATTAGCAAACCTGACCACATAAATAGGAATATTAATGTTTTTAAATATATGTCCAATGTAACATTAGGCATGGTAGCCAATACACTGCATTTATAACAATAATTACTGATGAAGTCTTCAGTTTGAGGAACCACTACTCCAGCTGAGGTTTATCACTTTTCCCTCCTAATGGCTGTTGCATGCTTTAAATTGTAGCATCAACAGGTGCAGGTCCATTGTGTCAGATTTCAGGAAAAATGGGATAATGGCCATGAAAAAGAAACAGCTATGCAGCAATATCCACATATATCCAAAAATATTCTCAGGCCACAACCAGCTTTAGGCTTGTGTTAAACAGAAATCACATATAAGCTATCATTTCAAGAGCTTGACTATGTACTTTCTGCCTTAAATTAAAACATTATGTGTGCATCTGCTCTGTGAAATCCCACACTTAGCAGGGGAGACAAGCACATCTACCTGTCAAAAACTTCCACACCGTAAGGCATTTTCAGGGAGCAAACTGGGGACATATGATAAAGTGTCATCGAGTCCCATGGTTTTATTGTTCAGTGTTCAAGGTTTGTGAATTCAACATTAACCTTTCACATGCAAAAAGCACTGCTTTCTTTCTTTAAAGAAAACAATGATCACTTCATCTTACAGCCCCGAACAACCTCAACAATCTCTACAACCTGTGTCATTCCTGAAAGAATCTACAGAATGTCTCCTGAACAAACCAATTTCTGTACCTTTTACCTAATGAAGAAATGGTTTACAGCATAGGCAATTCATCTGAACCCATACCTTAGGAGGTACAAATTCATGTTGATGATCCAACTTATTCCAGAGGCCCAACACCAACAAGAGTTTACACAGACTCAATAGTGTGAGATAACCTGTGTCACCCTGGTCTGTGTCATCCCAGGAGTGTGTAATGGGCAGCATCTGGTAAAATGCACACAAAACATATAGGTATTCAATTATCAAAGTAACATTGTTTCAGAGGTCCATAATGCTATTGCGTAACACTTAAAACGTCATCATATCCTTTCAGCGATGTGACCATGTTGTCACAGATACAAAATGGCATTTTGCGTTCTACATCTGTGTTTGCTGGTCAGGTAAAATGCAAGAGCAAATATCACTATGCACACAGTGACCTTATAAATTTGCATTACATGGCTCAGATATGCTCTCATTGAGTTTTATTCTTTCTGTCAAAGAAACAAGGGTTGTAAGTGTAGTAGATAAACCACCAATCTGACGGAAAATAAGTACTAGCTCCAGTTGACAGCAGCTGGGCAGGACCTAGTACACAACACGTGAATGACAAAAAAATAGCACTAAGATCTCCACTTGAAACAGTCCTGCTCCTTGCTAATCATAGATAAATACTAGCCCTCTGTCAGTTGACACTCACTTTCATCCTTTTTGCTCCTCTGCCTCTCCCCTAAGGAGAGAAACCTACTATATTTGCTGGCTGCATCTGAAAGTCCCTCAGTATCAAACGAATTTTAAAACAAAAAAGAAAAACACACTGGTGTGGCATGACATGAGGGGCAGCTGCTATATGCATCCAATGACTATATGCATCCAATGTTGATTGCCAATTGAAAATCTATACAAGCAATACCTGGAGGCTCACTGCTACAGCGATGCAGCTGCAGTTTATTTACTGAAGATTTCCTCTTTCAGCTCCCGACCCTCCCCCATATTCAAAGGTTTATTGTTACATAGCTTAACTGACCTACCACAACCTTCATACAATTGTTTTGGAATTGGATCTAGATTTTCGGTCTATATCTACGATATTATTAAAATATATAGCTGTGACATAAATCAAAGACGGACTCTGTCAATGTCATCAGCATGAAGGTAGCATATGTTGTGGCACCATTTTGAAAGTATGCGTTTGCTTAGGTTAACTAAATATGACGGCCATCGACGGATATGCGTAGCGTAGAATCAGACAGATGAAAATCACAAATTTCAAACTTATTTCAAAATGCGGGGAACACAGAGATATATGGCAAAGTATTTTCAATATGTGGTATGTCTAGAATTTGAACAAGAGCACAGATTTGAGAGTGGCAGGTAGATTTTAAGCATTATCAAATTTCTCAAATCAAACAGATTGCGCTCTGGCTATAATTACATTTTAACTGAATAGTCTGTTTGTGATGTAAGATAAGTTAATCAAATCGCATAGGAGATACATAACTGATTTGGGTGCCACATCACAGTAAGAAGATAATTTACCAAACTAACCTCTCATTCGAGCTTTCAGGCAATTTTCTTGCCAGCATGTACACCACAAGTAAAACATTAAAACACGTGAAGCACTTACCCTAAACATTCATGCAGGAAAGCCAGTTTCTCTTTCGACTGAATTCAACTTAATTAAAACACGCTCAAAAGTAGGATAGGCTATGTTATAGCGTAAACGTTACAAATGCATACCCCGCTACGTGGTCCATACTTTTCAAATAAAAGTACACTAGTTTTTTTAATTTTTTATTTCAAAGATATATAGACATTGCGGTGTTTTTAAAAATGTGCCTCTTAACGAGTGTTACATAATCACACCAAAGCTGCTTCTCCCTAATTACAGAGAAACTCATAGCATAACTTTAAGTATGCATTAAATGTAAAATATAATTACCTGGCGTAAGAATGGACGAACTTGGCAAACTAAAAAGGCAGTGTTACTTAAACTAAAAAAAATAAATATCATAAAGCTCATGCAAATAGGCTATCAATTTCAATGTGTGCTACGACATTAATGTTTCATATACATGATATGACTTATTAGAAGGAAAACGCAGACACAGCAGCCAAGCAGAGTATGTTTGATAAACTACAGACAAATAATATACCGTGTAACATACACAAATCATGAAGCTGATGAAAAAAAACACGTTATTTTTATAATAAGGCCTACCATTGACACAGAAAGGTAGTTATCTTTGATCAAAGAGAGAAACGGCGAGACCCGTCTGGGTTTATAACGGGCTTTGCGTTCTCAGTTTTCGAAACGAACTGAGTGAGTAGCGAAAAAACTTACCAAATCAGCTTCCGTTTTGTTTTTGTACTCTTAGGAACCGGAAGAAACATTCCTGATTTCCTCGTGAATTCAAGCTGATCTTGATATTTGTCAAGTATATACTTTATGTATACAAAATAAACTGATATGCAAAGGCTGTTATTTCTATTTGATTGCATGCATCTAATTCGATTTCAAAGTATGTCTTGATTTAGAAGCAACATTGTATCCTTGCCTAATCTAAGGCGTGCTCACGGTCGTAGAGTCAAATCATTGGTTGACAAACAGCAATCAGATGCAAATTCCTAACCTCTGAATCAGAGGGGGCCAGCCTACCCCCAATAAAAAGGGATCATCGACAAACACCATTTTGAAAACTCGTAGAAACACGGTGCGCGTTCGGCTAACTATGATACCTCTTTCCTATGTGTGTGTGGTTCTAACAACTTTAATTATACGACAGTTTGAATACAGTATATTTTTCCATTTACTTAGATCTGAGTGCTTACAAGATGAGTTAACGTACTTCACGATTTAAGAGGTATGCCACTCAACTGATTCTCCCTTGATTTCATGTCGTTCATAGCCAGTCAATACCCCCACGTCGAGGTTTTGGTGACGTTCCCTTAGTTAATGATCCCTTTTAACCCATCCCCAGTGGGTGGTGGTGCGGGGTGTTGTGCGTTTGAGAGTAAAACCACAGAAAGTAACCGATGAATGAATGATTGGAGACGTTGTGTGCGCACGCGCTGGTATTATCGCTGATCAAATCGCCTACTCAATTGGGAGAACGTTTGACCAGTTTATACATAATTACATTTTTAATATCTCTGTCAAGATAAAGCTGTTTTGAAATTTGTCATTAGCCCATAAACTGTAGCCTATTACCGATAGATAAGAAACCGTTTTCATGAATTATTAAACTTTTGTGTTCGACGTTCGAAGGCGGGTTTTTGTGTTCTGTTTCAAGTGTGTTATTTATTTATGATGCTTTGATATTTCGATCACATGCAATCAGAAGCACTGCCAACCCCCAAAGCTAACGTAAACTCTCAACAAATAATGTGTAAAATATTTCGAATCTGCTTCCCATTTGAAATTCTAAGCATTGAATTATGTCTATGATTGTATCCACCAGCCACTGGAACACCTGGCAGCGTCTTAGTTACTTTGGATGCATATATGGATTTGGTGGTGGGCGAAAATTCTTATGGGGACACCTGCTGGATCCTCGCCATCCCTTATGCAGTATATACACTATTACATCACTTGTTAGTGACCAGTGATGTAAACATTTTACATTCGGTTATGGTAAAATTACGCGCCCAGCTTGTTGCCATGTTATGTTAAATCATTTTTTATATAAGGCACTTCTGTATGTAATTGATTTAAAGGATAGGTTACGCCTATGGTTATGCATACCTGTTATCTGGAACAAATGAAGAAATTGAGACTGACTACGTCGCAACTGGAGGCCAAGGCTGACACACATCTCGTTTTCCGCAGCTGGTTAGACCGCAATTAGCCGCAGATTGGTTTGCTCTGGTGCGTTGCCATCTAGTGGAGAAATTAGGTTAAATGTACCCTTGAGCGTCATGGCCCTGAAAATACGCAATCATCAAAAATAATATATACAGTTATAGAACTTGCATGTGAATAATTATGAGGAAATTAATTATAAAGTCTAAACATAATCCAAATAAATATATAGGAGGGCAGACATAATTAAGCATAAGAGTGAATAACAAACTAAGTAAAGGGGATGCGTGGAGGTCTAAGAGACAAAATGCATCTCAGTGTTGGCAGTGCCATGCAGTGCCTGTGGGACTGCCACACCCACACGCTGTTTGAAGATGCAGGGGAAAGCCCTTTTGAAGGCCTTGCGGAAGTTGGCACCCATGAAAGCGTAGACAATGGGGTTGACACATGAGTTGGTGTAGGACATACAGTGGGCCCAGATCTTCAGCTTGTAGGTGCAATAGTTGTGACGGAAGTGCGGACTGAAGGCCTGCACGAGGATGTAGAACTGGATGGGGCCCCAGCACAAGGTGAACAGCAGTACTATCACGACCACCATGCGTGACACTCTGGTCCTCGTGGCAACTGAGCGCTCCGCCATGAGCTGTATCTGAGAGGTGGAGAGTGACATGAATACGTCATGCAAACGAATCACATTTTCCTCAGTTCACCTTGACAACACTGGAGAAGTTACATAAAACTGTGACTGGAGTTTTCCTTCACAACAGTTGTCCTACAGTATGTTGCATAAACAATATACAATAATAGGATACATTTTTCAATCCCTATGCCAAATCTAGATAATATATGGAAAAAGAATCTTACTCACTATTCCAATTTAATTCAACACTGTGTTAAGGCTCTTATATTTTAAGACTGAAAGTGACTGACAAGTACCTGGTGGTTGTTTTCAAGTGGCTCCACAGCAGCATGGCCCATCTGATACAACATAATCATGTAGCAGACAGAAATGGTGACAAGTGGGAGCATGTAGACAGCCAAGAAGTTGTACAGAATGAAAGCCTTCTTGTGGAACACAGAGGGGAAGCTCTCTGTGCAGTAGACCTGAGGACCATACCAGTCCCCCACCATGGTCGTGCTATACATGGGTACAGGAACAGATACTAGGAAAGATCCTGCCATGAAGAGAGGCAACCAAAAACTGTTAGAGTTGTTGCACTGAAGTGCATTTATAATGCTGGGGAAAGAAGTGCAAAAGACAGAGGTTTAAAAATGTCTGAAATTTGTGTAAAAACATATTTAGCTAATGCCACACCATATACTTCAGTCAGTGTTGGTAAAGGAATTAGACAATGACTAATTGCAACTCAAAAGCAGCTAAAAGAGACAGGTATCTTAGTTTTTACTTCGGATTACATACTATATGGTTTATGATTAATATACCAGTTGACTCCTGTCCAAAATAAATAGACAGACATGACTACAGAGCTGTCCTTACTACAAAGACTATGTGTTAGAAACACAGCCATGATAATCTATTACATTTTAGTGCCATAAGAACAGTAGCAAAAAAGTGATAATTAAACAAAATACGTCTTTTAAGAAAACACTGAGATCTAAGAACATAGAATAACAGTTGGTCATCTCCTCTGATATAAAGTCAACCAAAAATATACCATATGGCAAAATTAAGAATGTATGCAAAAGTGATCAGCTAAAATCATTAACACCGTTTAACAGTGACACGGAGACAGTGATGAGTAAAAGGTTTAATATGTCTTTTTATACCACTGACAGTGTGTAACTGCACCTACCTATCCAGATTCCCACGCTGACCACAGTCGCAACTTGTGGGGTGCGACAGCTCAAAGAACGTAGGGGGCAGACAGTGACGTACAAGCGGTCCACACTCAATGCCGTCAGCGTCACACAGGTTGCCTGCGCAGACACCTGTAATAATACCAGTGGGGAGTTGATCGATACTTGTGAAATCTTGATATTTAGAGCAAAACAAGGTTAGTAGTGCTTTCAGCAAAAAGTTCCTTTAATGTATAGCAGGTCAACTTTTTATATACCTCTCACAGACTAATAGTAAGCACATATAAATACACACTCTCTATTGTAAGTGTAGTGTAGAGTAGGGCTGTATCTTTACCCCTGCCTTTTCATGTTTTTAACAGTGATGGTGGTCAAATAAACACGGATGAGGTGAATCTAAAGTGCGACTGAACGGGTTAATTCTTTAATAGTCTAACTGTGAAATATTCAAAGTACTCTTTTATCCTCTTGGCACAGATCATGTGACATATTCTGTGTAGGCTACAAAATGACAACAGGCACAAACACATGCACATTTCCAAACGATATTAATGACAGAACAAACTGCGTACACACAGACCATGGGATGAAGTGCATATGCATGTACAGATGTGAATAAAGACACACTAAAACGCCAAAAGAATGACGATTCATGAATATATTTCTGAACAAGTTAATTCTGCGGTAGAGGTCTACATAAGTTCTTATGTTCTTCACTGGGCTTTATCCTTCAATAAAAAAGCTCCTAACCTGTTGTATATAAATGACGAACTTGCACATAAATTCCCCGAAAACCCAGCTGGGCATCGGGTACAGCATGGCAGTAAACGGTACACAGCACACCAGGAAAATGATATCAGTGGTCGCCAGATTAGCTGTGAAAACATAAGATTCTTCATCTGAGGTTGATGGGATAAATGACAGCACAGAATAACATTTATCTATTAAGATCAATTATGTGGTCACACAAAATAAACGGAAAACGGAAAAAGGAAATCAATTAATTATAATTAAGTTATTGCCTTTGATAAGAAATTAATAGCTTATCATTTCTCGTATATTGAAACCGAGTGGTCGAAGTAAAAATATGTCAGGAAAGAGAAATATTTTATCTTTTTTCTTACCAATATAGAAATTCGTTGCTGTCCGCATTTTCTTGTGTTTAGATATCACATAGATGACCAGCGAGTTTCCCGTCAGCCCGACCACCATAAGAAGAGCAAAGAACAGCGGCACCAGCCAGGCATCTACTAGAAAAGGGGGGTCGAGTTGGGCTGAACCGTTGCAGAGATGCCCCGACCTGCACGACTCGTTACCAAGATCAGCTGCCATGGCCGAAGTGTTCTTAGACGTACCTATATTGAACATAAACTTTGCGATGAAATTGATCAATCATATATCATCAAAATGCAACTTCAGAAGCCACGATGACTCTTTATTTGTTGTACTGTACGCAATACGTAGTTTAACTGTAGAGTGTCGTATAAAGCGGATGGTCGACAACTTCACAGCGAAAACATGCTGCGATTGTTCTTAATAACTTGCAAGATGCTCAGTACGTGTCTTCATATCAGTTCATTCCCGTCACAGGAGCATTCTTATGAGAATTGAATTCCTATAGATTTATTATAGACGCCGTACGTAAATAAAAGAGAATAATGAGCTGTTCTGGTACTTTGCATGGTGTACGCAAATCCCTTAGATCTAAAATGACCTGCGCCTCATAATGCTTTTATATCAAAATTCTACTAGCAGGAGGTGGGGACATACAGTGCGTATTCTGTGCATGTAGATGCTGGGGATTCGCCAAGGTGTAATGTAAGAGTATAAAAATATAAACAATAACCAATTCATGGCAAAAGAAAGACGTAAAAAACTAATCAGAACTGATTTTGATTACAGCTTTCCACGACTCATTCTCCCAAGGTGAATTACGGGCAAAGCACAACATGACATGTAGTGTGAGACCCGCGCAAATGATTTGCAACAATTTAATTGGCACTACCCATTCACAAAACTTGTTTTCCTCCACACAAATTAAACTGCCATTTGCCAATGCTACACACTGTGTCGACTGTCACCAAGACACCTGCGTTGAAGAAAACTATTTGCCGAATAAGAAAGCGCAAGACACCTAACTACTAGTGATGCTGATGATTATTTAAGTGCAATTTTTGTTTTCGGAGACTATCGAATTACAGCTTATATAGCCCCATTTATAGAAACTTTACTATCAAAACACACACTTTAATCACATCAAAACCCTTTTTTACTACTTCGTTGGTCTGGGCCAAGAAGAATATTTTGTATGCCACGTGAATCGCGGCGGTTTATGAAGCTTCTTTGATCAGTAATTGAAGTAAGCTACTCCTCCTCTATGTAATATCATTTCAGACAAACCTGTCATTCGGAGAAAGTGGGTTTCATATACCCAGTATGGAATTCTCATATTCTAAAACATATCCATAGTATTTTTAGTGTTGTGGGGGCATTTTAACAGTGTTATGCCGTTGTGGCTTGCAATCATGAATAATGAATAGGGTAAGCAAGCTATCATAAAGGGTAGGCATGATATGCGCATGCTTAATAGACGTTATCTCTTTGCGCATGGAAAGCATCGGGGAGAGCCTAGTGTGAGGAATGTCAGTACGTACATAGACTCTTGAAGGAGCATGAAAGTATTCACCCCCAGACTTTTACCACATTTTGCTGGGTTACAGCCTGAAACCTTGATCAATTTATATGTGTTTGTTCCTTTGGATCTACACAACCTGCTCTACACTTTCAATGTGCTAAAATGGAGACTAAAATAAATGAGTTTGAAACAAGACTCCTAAAAATCTTCTTTGGAAATATATTCACCACCTTAGCAATAAGTCCAACTCAGCTCTGACTCAGCCATTTGTCTTCAGAATTCATCCAATTTGTTGGATGGTATCCAGCTGTGTATAACCGAATTGGTTAACACTTTAAATTGAACACACCTGTTTGTGTGAGATCCCATCATTGGGCATTCCATAGAAAGAAATATGAAGTCAAAGGAGCTTTACCAATAACTCAGGGCAAGAGTTGTGGGCAGACGCAAGTCAGGGGAGGGATACAGAAAGATTACCGAAGCTCTGAGTATCCCATGAAGCACTGCGAAATTAATAGTCAAGAATCTTCATTGACCAAGTCATCCTTTAAAACCTAACAGCCAGGGAAGAGGAGCATTGTCAGAGGAGCAACCAAGAGGCTTAGGATAACACTGAAAGACCTGTTTCCTAACTAAGATGCGAGAAATTGTGAATGAAACAATTGCTTAGGTACTCCACAAATCTGGGCTGTATGGTAGGGTGGCAAGGAGGAAACCATACTTGGAAAAAGTCATATAAAGTCCTGTTTGGAATATGCAAAAAGGCATGTGGAAGATTCTCAGACAATGTGGAAGAAAATTTTGTGGTCTAATGAAATAAAAATTGAGTTCTTTGGCTTTAATGTTAAATGTCTGGCGAAAGAGGGGCACTGCTTATCACTCTGACAGCACCTCACTGATGGTACGGTGGTGGCAGCATAATGTTGTGAGGTTGCTTTTCATCAGCAGGGACTAGTAGACTTGTCAGAATCAAAAGAAGAGTGGATGAAGAAACATATAGGCAGATCCTTTGGCAAAACCTAGAACAGTCTGCAAAAGACCTGAAATTAGGATGGAGGTTCATCTTTCAACAGGACAATGACCCCAAACAGAGTCAAAGCAACCCTACAGTGGTTTAAAAACAAGAAAGTGAATGTCCTAGAGTGACCAAGTCAAAGTCCAGATTTAAACCCAATAGAAAATCTCTGGCAGGAGCTGAAGATTACCATACACCACCACTCCCCACATAATGTGCAACAGCTAAGAGGAGTTATGTGTGGAAGAGTGGGCAAAAATGAAACCTGCAAAATGTGAAAAGCTTGTGGAAAACTTACCACAAAAACTTGAGGCTGTAATTGCTGCCCGGGGGGAACAACTAAGTACTAAATATAAAATAATTCAAAAGGATGACTACTTATCAAAGCTGGATTTTTCTGTTTTCTATTTTTGTTCCATTATCTTTTTCAATAAAAATGATTTTTCTCCATTGAAATGTTGAATGTTTTGTTTATTGTAGGGGAAAAAATCCAAATGCATTAAACACAACAAAATGTAGTAAAACTCCAAGGGGTGAATATCTTCTCCAGCCACTGTATATGAGAATATATATCCATGTCAGAAAATGTGTGTATGTGGTCATGTTCATACATGTGAAGCATGTTTGTATTATAAGGGTATGTGGAGGATTTTTTTTTTTCCCAGAAGCCCAAGCCCAAAATATGGGTACATAACCCATTATTTTTGTTTCAACTTTTATCTCCATTTAAAGCAAAACATTGGTTTCACTCAAGCTGACTACAATAATTTGATTAAACCTGACAAGTCTGTAGAGAGCTGAGCTGTGAAAGATCTTTGATAACATTAATACAGGGTGCCCACAAAGTATATTGTATGACACGTTTTTCTGAAATGTTTTGTACATTGGCATCACAGCAGAATGCAGAGGGAATGGTGTGGCAAGTGTGTTTCTGTGGAAGTACCTGTATGTGCTGATGCAGTATTGTTTGTGGTAATAGGAAATGCACAATACAGCAAAGATTTTGTGTCCTATGGCCTGGATTTCACAAAACAAGTTAAAAACCTACAAGTGTTTACTTGTCTAGCTCAAAGGCTCTCAGAGTAATGCAGTTAAGCATAAAGCTACAATAAATAGAATGTTGAATGAGAACACTTAATATGAGAAACAATGGATCTTAACATAGTAAAAATTATACAGTACAAATTCAGCCCACTATGATTTTACATGAAATTACAACCCATTTCTGTCTACAGGATTTGAATCAACATTTATTTAAGTCCTTGTTCATTCCAGAATTCTGTGGTTAATAATTACCTGTACAACAGTTCTTACTCAGTACTGGTGACATACCCATAGGACTTGCAAGAGATAAAGGCATTTTCAGCGACAGAAATCACATCACCACATTAAGCTTTTACTTAATTCCAAATACAATTTGATTTTGATGCCCAGTTACACATCTGAACATTCCACTAAAAAGTGAAAGCCCTTTTTTTCTTATGGTTTATTAAATCATGAATCCATCAAGAATGTCGACCCTACTGTGACAGATTACTCTTCCTAGAAAAAGTTACATACTAGCTTTTAAAATGGATTTTCACAAGTGAGTGAAATTTAATCAAAAGATGAAATGTTTTTTCAATGTTGGCAACATCAAACTATTCATTATAAACTCATAAAGGTAGCACTGTAATAGTTCATGGAAAAAGGGGAGAAATTAGGGACTGAGTCAATACTCCAGTTGATCACTTTAAAATGGCCACATTTGTACAAAAGTATTACAATCTGGAGACAATATGAAGTTCTGGAAAAACATTCTGAGGTGGCTGAATGCTTAAGAGACTTTGGAGTGAACTTGACATAGGCACACACAAACACATGCATGCACGGTCATACAGCAAACTTTGGTTATTGACACAAATAGCTAATCTAGTGTCTCTCTACCCTTGAGTTCATATAAAATCAAAAGGACCTGGATGTATGCTTCCTCCTCTGTACCACTGTATACATACACGCTCACACAAATGTACATGTATATATAAATAAACATTTCACTGACACATCCTCATGCATACATAAGGCTTAAGTGCTAGTAAATGGTTTGCAAATGTGAAGTGTGTGCACTTAAATCCTAATACAAAAAAGAGTTGATCAGACCTGTTGAAATTCCAAGTGCTTTGTGTGTGCTGTATTTGACAACTCAAGGCTACTGTTAGACAGTAATAATGTAGTACCTGATTACTCTCATATCGACAGGATGGTATGAACACTTTTACAAGTGGACATGAATGTAATGCATCAGACAGATTACACTTAACATCTATAAATAGTAGATCAATGTTCAGATCACAATTGTTTTGATTGACTTACAAGTTGAAATTTGACTTCTGCATTGAAAAAACACTTTAAAAAAACAGCACCAGAATCCTTCTGAAATCCTATTACTCTGATGAACAGAGATAGTGACGATGACCTTCAATCCCGAAGACAGATGAGAACCAGGCTGACATAAAAATTAGTTCATATTTAGAGTTTAAAAGAACCATGTAATATGAAAATATTGAATCAATATTGCTCATTTTAAAATAATTGTTCTAAATGCAGTACAAATACAATTGGAGCGATGCTTAGTTTTGTAATCCATCTTTGAGTTGTTCACTTTGCAATACACTTGCATTCTAAACAAAATATGCATTGGATTTTCTTCTGAAATGAAACAAATGAAAGTATGCAGATCCTATTGAATGGATCATTTGGAATTCCTATCAAATCATGGCCATGTATTTTCCAGTATGCTGCCAATAAATAGAGAAAATAATCCCATATTAGCTCCATAATGTTCACAATAAACGCAGACATATAAAGCACACCAGAAGCATATTACTTAAATGAAAGAAATAACTTCCCAAAAATAATTTCATGCAGAAACAAACCTGAGTGCATCCTACACTTTCTTACAAGAAAAGTAAGTTGTGGATGCAGTCCTGGATAAAACAATACATTCGCAACCAACAATAAGAATGCTGTGCAAAGTTTGATAAGTCGTAACTTAGATTTTCTATACATAAATACTACCTATTTGGATGTGCTGTGCCCCCATCCATTAAAAGATGAGCAACGCACCATCCAAACTAACTTTCAGGCAGGATGAGCAATCTAAAGGTTTGTGCTCTCTGAGACAGTTTCCCTGTCCTTCCCCTCTCGTTCTGACGTGGTGTCTCCAGCTGCACACCTATGGTATACATTCAGGACACAAACCAGGTCTTTTCACTCTAAAGCTGCTTACTGAAGTTATACTGGCAAAGTAATAAGTACAGACTGCACTGTGATGCACAAATTCTCTCCCTCCCATCCAGAATGCTTTTCTCAGCTCAGCTGTTCCAGGTAGGCAGACAGCAGAGGCCTTGGGGGCAGGAACTCCTCTTGTTTATTCACCACCTCCGTCTGGCGAGCACCATTGCAGTCAGAACCTGGATTTCATCAGACACACCAGTGCAAAAGTCAGGGACTGTCTGACTCAGAAAAACATTATGCCACATCACCGAACATAAGCTCAGATCCATGTGCAATATATTTTTATTATTTTATACCTTAGACATGGGGTAGAAGCATAAAAAGTAATCATATTCCATATGGCTGTTATTAGAACACGCAGTAAGATTTTTATGCCATGATTACAGTCATTCTGAGTTTGCTATGATTTTTCTTGAAAATCAGTGCCTCCGAGCCGAGACCATATACTGGCTTAAAAGCAAAGATCTTGTGGTTTATCAGGTGCTTACACGCTGCAATTGTTAATATGAGCACCTACAAGTTATGATTAAATTTCCGGCAAAAACTTTTTTCATCAGTATTGCACTGAGTGTGCATCCAAGCTAACTAGATAGACTGCCTATGACAATAAAGAATTCAACAAGATGCTGGATCTGAACAGATCCAGCAGGTAGTCATGACAAGGTGCCTGTCTGAAGTATCACAACAAATGAAGCAAACAATAGGCTGGCTTCAGCCACACCTAGCTGTGGTTTCTATAGCATTTACATTACCATAAATGGAAATGTATAATGTGACACAGGCCAGAGGCATGCTTTCAGTTATGGATCAGATGCTCAGTTTGGTTAAACAAGACCAAATAAAGCTGGTAAGTGTTTATTCACATAGGCCTATTCTTAATGAACAGCACAGAAAAGAAATGCCTTTGCACTATTTTATTGAATTCCTTTCAGAAACATTACCTACAAAATGAGCAAATAGGTACAGAAGATTCATTGGAAAGCTGCTGTTTTTCTGTTACATTTTACAGAGCTGTACTGTACAGAAGTTACAGAAGCTGTCTGGGAATACAAACAGCTCCTTGTTACCCACATTCAGTGGGTGTACTGATCACGTAATCTGTTGTATGGGTGTGCCGCCAGGTCATCAAGACAAAAACATGCGGAAAGAAGTGAAAGGTGACTAGCATACAGCATGACAGGCTACGACTCCTCAATTCCACAAAGCATGTGATACGTCAGCCCTGCCTCCAATGCTGCTGCCAACTTATCAAACATGGCAGGTATAGATCATACTGTATGTTTAGACGTCATTTATGATTCCTTACCCTTGAAAGAAATGGCTTACCATGACCAAAAATACTTACTTGCTGAAACGAGGTCCATGTACTGGCAGACAGCATGAAGCAGCAGTCTCTCATAGCTAATTTCACAAACAAACAAAACAATTGTAACAGAATGCATGGTGATTTAATGGTTTCAAATTTACTATATTGTCAGCCAACAAGTAAGTAATACAAATTTCATAAAGTATACCAAACAAAGTAACATATTGACTTTTGCAAGACACACTTTAGGGTTGATGTCAAAGTAGACTCTTGAGGCCATACACACCTGCTGCCAAGTCTAGTGATGTAAACAGAATGGGGCTGAGCAGCGAAAAAACGCAACAGATCCTCCTCCAGCACTTCCAATGTCCCCTGAACCAGCAGAGGGAGAAGAATATCATAGTGAGAAGATGAAATGAAGGAATGTATGGGAATTATGCTTAAAAAATTACCAAGGGTACCTTAATTATCATCCATATGCTTTAGAATTCTCTGCCTTCCTCCAGTTATATATACACAACATTTTTCTTAATCCAGTTTCCACATCAAATTCAAATGTTGTCTCACCAACATATCACATTTCTAGTGAATACAGATTTACTATGGATGCAAAAGAACAATTCCTATTAAAAAAGATAAATAGAACACTAAATAAAACACTAACAGCACAATGTTCATTTGGTCTAGAACAAACTTCCCTAAAGCTAAACCAGCTAAGTCACTTTAGGATGAAGTAAACCTGGTGTGATACATAAGTTCCCTTTTATCATGATCTCAACCCCTTCAGAAAGACAGATGATGTGGGTGTGGAATTAGTTATTATTCAAAGCAACTACAGTATCATGGTTAAACAGAGGTGTTAATTTGCATATTATAATGCTCACTAGGGGAATCTGTTTGCGCTTCAGTGTAGTTCTCAGCCTTCGGTCAATCCTCTGGAAGTAGTCCTGAGCGTTGTAAGCTGGATCCACTAAAGAAGAGCAGGAAATGTGACATCAGTGATATAGCACATTACCTGGGCATACCAGAGCACATACATGACACCTCCAAGGTGAACTTCATCAGCAAAGAACACACTTCTGTCAGAAGTGGGACATCATGCCTTTGAGGAAGAGATCCCTCTCTGTTTCCTGAGCTTCCAATGTGAGGAAGACAACTGTACTTAGATTTAGTTAAATCATCAGTTGAATGATGGCACTGAAATTCAACACCATAAACCAAGGCACACTGACGAGACCCCACAGTTTTACTCTTCATGTTAATTTGTGTGACAGGAGATGTCCCTGGTCTGGGGCAATGATCACAGTCTCACCCTCTCTCTGGTCCTTAGAGAGCTTCGTAGCGCGGCTTCTCTGTGCCTCCTCCTCCAGAAGAGCCAGCAGCTTTTCCTGCTCTTCACCGGAGCGATTCATGAAGTCATTCCAGGACTGGGAGACAAGGGGGGAAATGCACTAGCCCTTTCAGCTCATAGACCTTTTTCCCCCAAACATGGTTAGAGCCACGGTATGCCACCCAAATAATAACCCAGATCCAGAGAGGGGAATAGTCCTAGAGGATCAAACATGTGAAACGGTTCACGGTGTATTCTTTAATAGGAAAAGATACTAAAGGTCTTGTTTGCTGGAAGAAAGAGACCTACCTGGACATAGTTGCCATTAGTACAGGCTTCTGTGAAGATAGAGGGTGAGGCAGGGTCTCCACATATTTCCCCTTCATCTTTGGAGCACTCATCTCTCTCTAAGAGGTTGGCCAGGTAGCGAGCTGTTCATTTTCATTGTAGGAGAGAGAGATACAAATTGAGGTTTTACCAATGCTCTATGTGCTAAACTATTTTTAGACCATTAAATATGAAACAACTCAGTTTCCATACACTCATGTCAACAGTTAAAGGAACAGAATTGTTTTTTCTAAAACTTGATATTTAAATATTTCTAACATCTCTTAAAAAAATGTTTGTGCAGAGTATTCTACTCAACTTACTAGTATACAGGATCTAATATGATCTACAACGCAGTCAGATAAGAACACTTCTGAAACTTTGAAACATGCAGGGACAGGGAAGAGGGTTGAAAACATGAAGGCTTACTGTTCTCCTGTCGTCTCAGACTCTTCCGGCCTTTGGCTCTCGGGGTGAGGTCAGAGTTGCGTATGGCCTGGTTGATAAAGAACTGTTTCCTCTTGGCAGGAGACACACGTTTGCCTGGGGAGCCTGGCAAAGAGGTGCGGTGCTCTTCTGTCAGGCTGGGGAGACATCTGAAAAATGCAAACTATGCATAAATTAAGTGCACTTTGAGCATTTTTAAATCAGAGGGTGAATGCTTTCTTTTTCAGAGCAGGTTTAAGCATACTTAATTTTCTTACTAACATGTTTTCAAAACCCTTGGAAGAGTCCTCTCTATTATTTCACTAATTACTGTGACTTGATCTGCATAGGCAGAAATCTAGCTATTGTTTGTACCATTCCAGCTCTGCTGGCTAAAGCCAGCCAAGAATATGGATTTGCCAGCCTGAGCAGCTCAGTACTTAGACACGAGAGCTGTAATCAGTGTAACTAGGGTTACATCATCTCTGAGGTGGTTAACTCCTAGTTGGGAGTGAGTCACCAGGGGCTGTTTTGTACTGCTAAACATAATCAACCTGTCTTACGCCAGCCCATGAATAAAAATGACAGGGTACTGACCTTGGTATTGAGCCATGCTGACCTATTATCAGGTTCTGAAAACTGGATTCACCCACAGTTATCATGCATTCTTAAATAATAATTTTGTTAGTTAGCTTGCATATTACTACTACATCCAGTATTTGCTGTTTATAATCTCAAGTGTACCAATTAAGCCTTATTAAGCGATAGGGAGCTGCCATTTCATCTGGCACCCACACCCTGTAATGTGTGGACATAATATCCATATACACTGCATGTATTTTAGACACTTCCCTCAAATATATGAGCCTGCTCAAAGCACAAATGCTCTGAAATATTATTGTGTAACAAATTTTTAATAATTACTGTCATTCTGTGTGGCTGTGACAGTACTGTTTGCTATTGCTACATATGGTGAAAATGTTACTCATGTACTTTTTTTCCTGAGTAGTTACTGCATTCATATTGTGTGGCAGTCATATTGTGCATGGAAAATATGAACAGATATGCACAAAAGCCAATTCTCTTGGTCTGTGCCTTTCCAAATCCAGAAATGTACATTTACAATATGATAAGCACTGACTAAATTGATTAAAATTGACAGTGTAAAGTGGCAGAACCCAGCATGTGTGATTCACCAAAGCTAGAGCTGCTTATCATTTAATAACTTAGCAATAGGTCTATGTGTTTGACCGAATCATGTCAATTCAATAGCACATTTGAATCTGGTCACATTTAAATCCTTCTGTTCGAAGGAAGGAAGATGAATCAATGTATTTTCAGCAAATAAACGTTACGGATATGTAGTTACTTCACTGAACTGTGGACTTTTTCATTCCCCTGACTACTGAACATATCTGTCATTTTTAGACTAGATTCTCTCGGATATTTCTTGGTACCTTCTACTTGAGAAACCTACTACCTAGAAACTAGCCTACTTAGTTTGCCATCTAACCAGCTACCAAGCAAGCTAGCCATCTATTCCAAGCATTTCAAGGGATGGCAATTTTATATTCATTTTATATTCGATCTCAGACCAGTGCACTGACTCTTCTGACTAACTCCAGTTTAATCAATCAGAGACTGATCAGACTCATCCGACTCACTGTTTATAACACGCTTCTTACTATTACATTTTGGTCTAAAAACCTAAGCCCAAGGTATATGTCACTGTGTCCATTATCTTTGACAGGGCGTTCAGAATACTATCATTTTACTCTTACTTTCGCCATAAACGCTTTAAGTCTTTACGAATGCTTCGGTAAGACAGCTAAGATAATTATGGCTTAAGTGTCAGTGCTGTATATTACAGTTATGGCGTATGCTCCACCAACTCAGTGTTAAATCAACTGTCCACATACACTGAGATTCATCCAGTAAAAATTATAATTCATATTGTGACCCTGTGCTTTTCAGTCGTGTTAGGAAGAAATACTGCCCCTCCCACATAAAACCGTACAAACTACAAACCCTTATAGCTATCTAAGGTGGCTAAGTTAACTGTTGGACAACTTTGCGATTTCCTGCCTTGATAAGTAAAAACAGAAAATTAAAATAATAACTGCTTCAACTCAGCTACATATATTCTACCTAGCTGGTCTTAACACCTAGTTCAACATCAAAGTTGTCTAAAGACTTTTATGGACTACAATCCCCCATGTAATTTCGCCAGCTAGCGGCACAAGGAGCGTTTGACATAACCAATAGCTGGACCACAGCGCAGAAAGTTGGATATGGGCACTGGGAAATGAAGTGTGCTAACGTTAGCTACATGGTAACAGCTAGCTAACATTTAGTAGGTAGCCGACTGTGCTTGCTTTGCAAACAAGGACAAAATCAGCCATGGAAAAATAGGTCATAGCTGGTTGGCAAGCAAAGTAATAATCTAATTTCAGAGCGCACACTGTGATGGTCAGCAAGCAAGCTTAAGATAGCTAACACAACCTATCAATCGTATGTACTTTAACGCGAAATTATACCACTACCTGGCAAGTAACATTCCGTCAAAATGTCGTTTATTAGCTAGACCTAGCTAGTTAGAAGATGTATGCTACTAGGTCGATCGGTCAGTACACAGCCGGTTAGCAACCTCAAAATGGCGTCAGTGGAGGGCTGAGAAAATACAGGAACAGTGGCTTGCTGACAGACTACTCAACTAAATGACTTGGGAACAATTTAACTAGCAACTCATTCATATACTACAATGTCACCCAGCTTCTTTGGCTAACATAATCCAGCTCAGTTAACGTTACATTCACTTGACACAATATCCTGCAACGATGCAGCCAATTGAACGCCCAACGTAACGTTAGCTGTATTACTGGCTAACGTTAGCGAGCTGGACTGAAAGAGAAACCTTAAAATAACCGAAAAGCTAGCTAACTTAGGTAGCCACGCACATTACGTTCATTACGGTTTGTCAGCTCAACATAGCAAAATATTCCTATTAAAATCATTTAACAATAAATTCACCCAATTCACAATATACTCGTCGGCCGCAGCTATAATGTTACCATTAATTTTAGCCATCGATTTATTTTACCAGCAGACTAGCAAGATATGCTTACTAGCTAGCAAGCTAACGTTAGTATACTACAAAAAAGAACTGAAGAAAGCGGACGTAAAGCCAACTCGGCGACAGTCCATTCCTTGTATAGTTAACGTTTTCTACCTCACTAGCAAGCTGGCTATATTTAAAACAAATCGACACACTGCCATTAAGTATTAAGCTACATGGGTGTCTAGCTACCTATGTTTATACCCAACCATATTATCACTTACATATAAGCTTGTTCTTCGTTGTTGTTGCTGTTGGTCAACACAACCATTTTACGTTAGCGAAGAAGTTACCTACACCGACAGCTACCTACCCAACCAAACAGTTTTAGAACAGAATACGCAAAACGCGTAAATTTTTAGCTAGCTCTAATTTAATTGGTTGGTCGTCTTGCGGTAGAAACAATTCGTGCGTCCAACTTCGCCAGAAGCTGCAGAGGTGAAGATGCTGTACGGAAGTGAAAAGACGACCACGCCTGCATGATATTGTCAGTTGAAATCAATGTCCAACATATTCAAGGACAACAGCACAAATGAAAAAGTATAGGTAACGCTAAAGAAAAAAGTGATTTTTAAAAAAAAATTCTGTCTCCCTTCATTAGTTGTATTGTGTCCAGCAATATAACTGTCACTGTCATTCTTAAAATTTGTATAATTCTTGTTACCATTAATCGTATCTGCGTTGTTATAAACAAGAGTGAGTTACACATCTTATCAGGTTGAACATTAAAGTCGACAGTCTTTTCTGAAGGGCGATTATACTGTACCATGCTATCAGAGGTGGAAAACCCCGGCTTCAGAAAGTAAAGGTCCTGCCACGTATTCGTTCCACCCATGCACTACAACAGCTGAATTTAATTAGCACAACTCTCCGGCCAGGTAGAGGAGCTAATTAGTGAAATCACCTTGTTTAGTGAATGGCTAGAACAAATACATGGTAGGACTTTTACTTTCTGAAGCCGGGGTTTTCCACCTCGCATGCTATAAGTTTATGCCGTTACCATACCAACAAATTATGTTGTGAACATGTGCCTTCACCGCATTGAAAGAGTAAATATTCAAAGAGAGAAAGGGGAGTGAAAATATCAAAATATGAGGTGAGAAAAATAGACATTAACAAGTACTTTTACATTTTTAAACATACATAAGGCCATATAATAATAATAACAATAACAACAACAACACTATTACTGATTACTGCTACTACTACTACTACTACTACTACTACTACTACTAATAATAATAATAATAATAATAATAATATGACATTTACTGTCATAGTGTTTGTAATAACGCGGTATAGTCTGAAGTGTAAGCCTGTTGCTGATTGAATAGTTACTCTAATCCAACTGACCCAGACTGGAAACACCCATTCCTGACCTATGGTCATAGCTCTGTGTTCATCTTGGAATTTTGTTCATATATATTGTGTATTTCTACTAAATAAATCCTTCCCTAAGCTCATACGCAAGATATACCAGCACATGACCACTGTATCACCATGCACACTTCCATAAATGTTTCCATAACTGCAATGTTTTGGCAACCACCATCCACCAGGAATGAGACTTATAAGCATGACCTGCTGGTCTGTTTGAATATGGGTGGAGTGATACACACTGATTTTTATTTGTGGATCTACTCTAACACTAGGGCAAAATGAAAAGCAGTTCTGAGCTTTTATCACAGGGTATGGCTTCCTCAGAGGTGAATCAGCGCTTAGAGAATAAAGACTGTTTTTCTAATATGGTGAGGTGAATAGACCCACACCAAAATCACATTTGTTTAAGGAAGATATACAAATAACATGGATATTTTGTCCAGGTATGTCTATGAGTCTTTATGTCTTTGTTTTACAAGATCACAAAAGCTTTTAATATGTCAGATTGTCACTATATGGACTATTTTGTTTTATAGATCAAAATGTCAGTACCACCTAAGACTTATGTAAATGTGAAGATTATGGGTATGCAAACATGATTCATATAGTTGCTGACCTCTAAGAGCAAATCAGTTTTGCTCATATACAGTCAAATTTTGGATATGTGATCATCATTGTCAACATCATCTTTCAAATCAGCTTCATGATCCAGTACTTGGTTTGCAAGGTTTAGTGGGAAAAGGAGAAAGTACAGGACTTGTCTGATACAACAAAATGAAGTCACTTCAACAGGAAAAAAGAGGACAGTCAAGCAGTATTTCAGACATGGCAGGAGAACCAAAACAGCTGATGGTGGATGTGGTGAGGTGTACGCTACCCTGTATTAAAGGCCGGCGCACGCTGGTGAAGGCTAACAGAATACATTCAACAGTGGGAGAACTGGGAAGTTCTACCGTCAACAACACATCCAAGAGAACAGAAGACCCTGGAGCACTTAAGATATGTGTTGACCTTCAGTCTGTCCTGGCAGTTGCTACAGAACCTCAAGAGACTGAAGAAAGAGGTTGCTTTTGTCCAGAGGTCCCTTTGAGCAACAGGGATATTGGTGATTCGGATCTGATGCAAACTTCTGAGCAGCAATCAAGAGCCCAGATTAGCAGAAACAGCCTGAGGTTGAGATCTGAGAGATTGGCGGAAGCCCAGGCAGTGAATACTGCATTACTTTCTCCCATCAATACACCACCCAAGAAATGTCCTTCACACTCAGACTTCACATGGATCTCACCACCTCACACGTCTCTGCCACTGATTAACATGTCAGAGCAAGCTGTCTTCACCAATCAGACCAAGACATCAGAAACTGCTGCACCATTTCCCACAATTCTCCTGAGGCAGAGCAGCTCTGTGGCAGCTGCCGCTAAAATGGATGAAAGTGTAAGCATATTTCATTGCTTTAAATGCCAAATTATGACAGATCACTTTAATCTCATAACGCTAAACAACATTGTTCCCTGTTGACTAGAGTGGTAGTAAAAAAAAAAATCTGTTTTTCTCAGTGGTGGTGCCATTGTTGATTGTTGACCCTCACACACATACTATTCATACCTCAACACAGTCAATGTGTATTACAGCAGCTTTTTCAAGCTGTGTATGTCAGTTTCTTGGATCTGCAGAGCAAGTAAATTAAGTAATAGGATGGAATGGAATGTGTTGTTGTGTTCAAATATCATGTCATCTGTCTTAAATCTTACAAGCTACCTCAAAGTAACGCTCCTGAGATCTCAGTGCGCTGTGCAGAGCAGCTGCTTCACAGAGTGAAAGAGCAAATAAGGGAGAGGGAGAAAAAGAGTGGGGTACCTGGCTGCCCCGATCATCTCTTACTGGCTGGTGCTCTCCGATCCCTCAGAGAGGGGCTCCTCCACCTGCCAGCCATTATTACACAGTAAGAACATACTTTTATCTCCTCTATAACAAACTGCACGATCTTCAGAAATTGCTTGCGCTTTGGTGCTCTGTTTAACTCTCCAGGTGAATGGCAGTATTACCCTTGGGGTAAAAATTCTGTAAAAATACCTTAGGCAGTCCAGGTCCATGTATGTGAAATGACCGAAGCAATGTGAATTTCCCTTTCAAAAATACAAAAATATCTTATCTGAAAGTACAGAAAGAGAAACGAAGTAAGTCCATTATAAGTACAGCAGGGAAAATGTGAGTTAGTTTCTGTGCGAATGCTTCAATGTCAGTGTCACAGTGACCTGGACTGAGGCAGGGAACATGGAGTAATTTGTCTCATCTGTAATTTGTCTCAGTGGGTCTCCTCCTGAAGAGTACACATTTGCAGCTGTTGTAATTGCAGCTGTCATCTGACAATCATGTGAATCACTGTGCTTCCACCAAATTTGTTCTCATTTACAATTCTAAAAACGTTTGAGCATAGCACAGGGAGGAGCCTCAATGCCATCCATGCCAAAGGAAAATAGGCCTCAAAATGAGAGAGGAACACATTTCTGGATCGGACATGTTGCACTTTGAGGTTGGCATACACTGACAACCAAAGTCATGCTGTGCTTTCTTCCACAACTGTGCCAAGCCATAGTGATGTTTTCATTTTTGTTTTCATAGCGATGTTTTCATTTTCACACAAAAATGGAATGTGGTTCATTTCTGCATTCTCAGTTGATTCCAATCCTCTCTTTAGAGGGTAAACATGTCAATCTCCTGCACTGCGGCCTTGGGCATACTGTACTGTGTGTCTGTGTCCCATCTCACTCACACTAAAGTAGGAACAGTCATGTACCACCTCTTTTTTTGCCATGTTTCTAGGGAAACAGAAGGGACCGAGCCAATCATACGCCAGAGGATGAGACCTGTGATGAACAGGTGTGGTTTTCAAGGCCTACCTCTACCCCCAGACAAGGCTAAGCAGCCTGTAACCCTTAACCTGTACAAGAGGAACCTCCCTCTTGTCTCCCGAGTGAAACCTGATCAAGACAAACAACACTAGTACGATAATACATCTGCAATTGCATAGTTACAAATGAAAACCATGCTTTCCTACTACTGTGACCAGTGAACACAAAAATGTTTATACCGTAAATTAACTTTATTATATAGTTTATTTACATATGTGTTCTCAAATTCATGTCTACATGTATACATTTGTATTTACACCAATAGACAAATACATCCATTTTCAAGTACATATCAGTTTCATACGTTCTATGTAATATTATGAACATGCTTAGTCTTTGAGATAATTATCAAAATGTTGAACAGTACCAATCTGATGTACTGGTTTGATGGAGAGGATGCATCTGCTTTTGATTCACAGGTGCCTTCTCAAGTAATAAGAATATGCAACAGATTGCTTAAATAGAACACAAATGATTACACACAATAAATACATAAAAGTAACAGTTGACCTAATGAAGGCATTGTTTGGAGTCTTGTACCTCAGGGCTATATGTCTTTCTTGTGTTTTTTAACTAGCTGTGTAACAGTGTTGTAACTAGTTTTCGAGCAGAACAAAAACAATGCCATGAATGTCAATAAATAACACAGTGGATTTGTACAGACATTAAGTGACACAGCAACAGATCCATATTCTCTGTGCATCATATAAACCCAAGTATCCAAATAAACAATTGGTCCAGTTTTGTACCTAAATTATTTCTTTAGGGATGATTGTTTTACAGGAATATACCATTTGACCATTACCAGTATTTCCCATTCAAAGTGCTATATGCATCACACAAATGCTGACCAGGCATACCATGCAGCCAGGAACAGTGTACCCAGAGAAATATAGGCATCCTGTATTCATTTGTGTAATGTCTGACATTCATCCATAATTCATGGGGATCATACTGGAGAGCTGCACTGAAATAACTAAACTTGAAATTTCATAAAGCATATAAAAATAGCTTGCAACACACCTGGAAAAAGTGCCTGGATAGTAAATGAGAGGTGTGTAGGTTTTGCAGGATCAGGAGGAGTCCAGCTGTGCTAGAGAAGGATCAAGGCACCAAACTCAGTCATCCTCAGCAGAGCCAGCTGGTAGCAGGTTCTTCCTCACCAAGAGACAGTGAGAGTACGCTGCAGTCTTTCACGCCATTCTGTTCCAGCATGCCACGCCTCGGTTAGGTCTGTGTCCCATCTAGATCACACCTTGCTCTCCTGTGTGCTGTTGTCCACCAAGAACAAGGTCAGAGGATCTTTGCTCCCAGAGGTCTCTCCTGTGCACTGCACTCCGCTGGCAACAGACTTTCTGAGCTTCTGATGCTGCTGCTTTGACATACCAATGCAGCCCTGCATCACCCCATTTGGTTCACCTTCTTTGGGTCTGACCTCAGGTGGTCTACTCGGTTGAGCTGACTCCGTTGCTCCATTTACAGTCACCTCCCTGAGCTGATCGTCATCACTCTGGTCCTTGGCAAAGTTTACAAATACCTGTAGGAGACCAAATTGCTTGTCTCAGTTTGGCAAGTATTGGTCCTTCTCCACAGTTGATTCAAGACACTCAGCTTTGTGTTTTGGGTTCCTAAGAAAGTATTGCTAACACATGCTACTGACAGTCAAGTAGCACTAATTATTTACATAGCAGTAACTAGCTAGCTATATATTCAATTTTAAACATTTCAATACGGAAACCGCTAAGGAAAGACAATGATGGTATATGGTTGTTAAGCATAAAATATTTGTAAAATTTATTATTAATAATAATTTTATATATATATATGTATCAGTAGCTCTAGTTAACTAGCTTGCAGGAAGTACAAAACAGATATACCATCTATAAATTCTGGATTTATAATAAAAATGAATGCAACATATTTTATCTGTCTCCACTGAAATGGGTATCCTGTAGCTGGGTGTGGTAATGCACTGGAGGTTTCACCCAGTGTACTTTGGCCACAGTAAGAGTTACAGTATCTCTGAAATCACCACACCTGAGGCAAGTGGAAATTCAAGCTTTTCAGGGAGCCACACTTTAGTACAGGTGAAGTCTTTCTTACAGAAACAGGGATACGTATCTACAGACAGTGAGCGAGTCCATCAACCCCCTACCTGGTCCAGTGTGGTCTGTGAGACAGAGTAGTCTGCAATGCCTAACTCTTCACTGTTGTTGCACAGGATGTCAAAGACACGGGCCAAAGAGCAGGTGTGGGATGGGAGCTGGTACTGCAGCACATTGTGGTGCCGCTCCTTCAGCTCAATGCCAGGGAAGGAGGTCTTGATATAGGAGTCCACAGGGCAGGGTTCCTCAGATGGTTCTGACAATCGCAAGATGATAGTGTAGCCATCTCCAAATCTGGGCAGAGAAAGGAATCAAAGAGAGACTTTCAGAAACCAAAGATTGGAGGGGTTTAGATACTTAATTCTGTATATCAGGAAAAAGGATGTACCCCGCATCATGATTAAGTGGGATGATCAGGGTATGAGGGAGACACTTGCATTGTATATAAACAAGGCAAAAGAAAAAGACTTTACATCCATTTAAATACAGAAATTTCTCCATTTATGACAAGTCAGGGCTGGTGAAAAAAATACATACATACAGTGCACATGTTGAGATTTTCTAAAAAAATAGTTTAAAAAGTTCTCTATTATTTTCAAAGTACACATTTAGATTATGTACTATTAAGTTAATACAGGTAAATAATACTATCCTCACAATTACAGTAAAATGATGTTATAAAATGATGCAGACAGTAAACTGACTAGGAGAATGCTACAAAACAGTTACCTTTAGACAGACTATGAAGTCTACCGTCTTTCAAGTCTTTCCTAAGTTCATTTAAACTGTTCAGGATTTTAAAATTTCTGGAGACGAAAAGTTTGATTGCATGTCATTTGTAAAATTTGTGAAAAGAACATCCTCTTTTTGTCATTTTTAGCTAAACATGTATGTATATGTAGAATTGAACATGACAGAGGCAAACTGTGTAAATGATGTAAAATGCCTTAGCATGATCATATTAGGACCAAATATGAACACAACACTGATGTGTCTTAGCCTGAGAGCCTTCATCATGTTCTAAATACAGACACTGCAACATATGTTTTTAAGGGTAGGAGAATATGGTATGTCTTGAATCCAATCAAAAGGAATCACATGTGTGCAGGCAGACACTGTCTTGCAAAATACCCAAACAAGTCAGAATACTGTAGCACTCCTTCCCTGCCTTCAAGTCAATTAAACATTTGTTATGTGAGAAAATTTCTTATATTAGGATTCACAATTTAAGGAATAGCTTCTACTGCATTCATTCGTTAGACACACCATCTGAAAAACCATGTGTTAATACTGTGATACTCTCTCTAATTGCCCTATGTGCCTCCAACATCCACACAAGAAAGTACCTGTTCTTAAGGTGCTGCACAGAACCCAAGCATCGGAACCTCCCATTCACCATAATGGCCATTCGGGTACATAGAGCTTCACATTCTTCCATGCTTTGAACGTACACACAGAAAATCACTTCATTAGGCACTTTATTTCAATTCAAAATACATCTTCTTAATACTGTAAGAATGAATAATGTGTATGACACAAGTGCCCCCTACCTGTGAGATGTAAGAATAACCGCTCGTCCTTCCTTGATGACACTGAGGATACAATTCCAAAGGAAACGTTTGGCTTTGGGGTCCATCCCTGTGGTGGGCTCATCCTGTAGAGACAGAGAGAGCAACACAGAGAATGGCTGTAGTCGCCACCATACAAGGTTGTCACAGTCCAATGCTCTGAAGCAGGAACTTACCAGGAATATGACGGGTGGGGCCCCGATGAGAGAAATGGCAGTAGAAAGTTTGCGCTTGTTGCCACCGCTGTAACCACCGGCTTCACGCTCAGCGTATTGGGTCAGCCCGAGCTTTTTCACTCCCCACTGCGCTACCTAGGAAAGTCAAAGAGCACTGAATGTATTTTTTCATCCTACTAGCAGACACTCAACCCCCTGACCTCTGTTATACAAATGGATTCTGGTAAGCACCAAACAAGCTTCCCAATATAGCAACTCTCAGGGCATTAAAATAGAATGGCAGATTATCAACATAATTACACACTGATTAACCCTTTCGTAATCAATGACAGGAACACAATTCTTACTGTATAAGCACTGGTCCCTAAGGTTATTACACCGCATCCTATAGCTGAGCAGAAGCTTTGCAGAGTAAGTAAGCTTTGCAGAGCTGAGGTGAGAGTGTAATGGCTCTGGTACCTTTGCCACGGCCTCCTCCTGGACCCCTCTCAATCGGGCGTAGAACTCCAAGAGTTCCCTGCCTGTCAAGAGGTCACTGATGGCATCGAACTGCGGGCAGTAGCCCATGAGCTGGTGGACTCTCTCCATTTCAGTCAACACACTAGTATTCACAGCACAAGAGAGCAATTACAAAGTTACTATGATGGAGATTATGGTTCTACATTCATTTCAGCTTTATTGATACAGTAAATATGCTAGTGCACATGTTTAGGATTAGGAGGCCATTCTCTAAAAGTAATTGCTCTAAAAGGTTTAAGTGTTTCTTTAGAATTCTTTAGAATTAATTTGTATGGTTATACTTTAAATACAATGGGCTAAACCTAATCTGACTGCAAGAAAACAGAAATGACTGAAGCCTAACCCAAACTGAAATCAAGGGGAAGAGCTTACCTGTGGCCCCCGAGGAAAGCCTCACCATAGGTGATGGAGGTGTCTCCTGTGAGCATGCGGAATGTGGAGGTTTTTCCAGCACCATTGACCCCAAGCAGCCCAAAACACTAGCAGATAAGGGTTTGAAAGTCACATCCCACTGCACTCACGATTTGAAAGATTCTACCTGATACAATGACTATATTTAAGGAGCAGATAAGGTAGGGATATGGTTTAAGTTGCGTGGACTATTCTGTCACCATCTTTGTGGATATATCCCCACACTATGAGATGCATCCACATGTACTACTGTGTACCCATGAGCGTGACCGAAGGGGCTAGGCACAGCAGAGGAAACATCACTTTCAGTCTCCTCACCTCCCCACGAGGAATTCCTAGACAGAGACGGTCCACTGCAGGTTTCCTGCCTGCCTTGTACACCTGCATAGTCAGGGGCATGAGAGTTGTCAGGATTATTTTGGATTATGACTAATCACACAAAAACAGAGCTGCCAGAGCAGGGCAGAGTGAACCATAATCTGATATGAGCTCCCTTCCCTCCTCCCAGTTTCTTTCTCTTACCTTACTCAATTCCTTCACTGTCAGTATATCCCCATGTGCTCTGCCACTATTCACCCTGTCTCTTTCCTTTGATACATCCTGGTCCTCTGGGCCCAATGGGGGCAGTACAGGCTCAGACCACGACCTGAAAAAATACCATCATGAACACAGTGGCTTAACTTGAGTAAAACTGAGAGCCAAGGTGGACATATGTTAAGTGTTTCAGAAGGTGTCTGCAGTTATTTCACTCTACCTGAAACTAATGAAAAAGTTATACTGCAGCAGCAAGGTGAAGAGGAAGAAGACCACACCCTCTACAGCCATGGCAAACAGGTTCTTCCCTACAAAATCCCAGGAGAGTGGGTCCAAGGTCTGCTTGGTGCCTGTGGACACAGAGAGACCAATCAGATAATCCACTCCCACCACAGGCTTAGACCAACAGTGTAACTGTAACTACACCTACCCATGCAACACTTCCAAAGAAAAGAAAGGTATTCATAAGAAGAGAGTGCAGACCACAAAACCAAGATAGAGAAGGGTACATAACAGGCGCATGACCACCCTTTACACTTCCATGTGTGTGCCTGCTGTCTTATGCATGTGTACAAGTGTAACCTACCCAGGCGCTGGAAAGCGTCTGCCATGGCCTGATTCTTAGCCATATCAATGAGCCCACGACCCAGACAGAAATGTGGAAAGATCAAAAAGACTTTCTTCAGGATTTTATTGACATCATTCAGGTGCTGTAAAAAGAAAAGAGAAGTTACAATGTGCCTGTATATGGTGACTTTTTAATTCCATCCTTAACCACAGGCACCTTAGGAGACAATAATTAATTCTTATATTATACATTATTTTACTACCTGAAGTTCAGACATATAGAAAAAGACATATATGCACAGAAAAAGACATTAATTGAAATGTAAGAGGTGGAAGCATTTTAACTCAGTGACCACAACGTAGTCTCTCTGAATATCATTAAAGTCCTTTTAAAACTGTAGCAAAAAAGGGATACACACACTGTTCAAAATTATCTGTCTTATCAGTTATTCTGCTTGCTCACTTCGACTATTACACAAAAGGAAAATGTTTGTTTTTGCACCTTTAAGATGGCAAAAATGAAGAAGAGTTCCACAAATGCTAAACAGCACCAATAGAGTATTGCATATTTTGATATAGTATGCAATTAGATCTCCACTAATAAAGCAAAAATCATGCACACTAAATCAGCTGTCTAGCTATCTATGATGTGTGCATTCAGCATTTAATTCTAATCTCTTTGTGTTATAGTATCAGAATGCTGGGTTGGAAAAGTATTGCAGCTATTCTGATGTATATTAGTATTTTTTAACACACATATCACATATCACATCTAACATATTACATCTGACACAAGTTATTTTCATCTGCTTGTGCAAATGCTTGTTCTGCTTCCTACGTAAGGTCTCTCTGAACACTCAAAGACGAGTCCTGAAAATGCAAAATTTAATTGAAAAGGAAGCTGTGCGTTGACTTGGCCATGTGTGGGTAAGCGTATCCAGCACCAACATCATTCAGTCTGCACAACAAATAACAGGGCATTCCAGTGTTTCACAGGTTAGGACTTCAGGTGGAAATATGGATAAAAGAAACACGTTCAACTTTCCTGCAGCTAGACCCTCCTAAGTACTGCTTAGCCCTCCTTAGTACTGCTTATTCATAGACCCTGTATCTATGAATAAGAGGACAGACATTCCAGTCGTGTTACCAGCTTTAAATACCTGATCTGTGAAGAGCTCCAGGACGAAAGTGGCTATGCTGCCATTGATACCGATGAAGAGATTCACAGATGTGAGGACGACATAGGCAGTGCTGGGGACGCTGAAGAGGAAGGAGGCTGGGTACATGAGCGGTGTGATGGACCAGCTGCCACATACAGGGGATCACAAAGAGAGGGAAAACAACTGGTCAGTAAGGGGGCTCCAGCTGCCACTGTGCAGCCAATAATGTATACCCATGATTCTCAGATAAGGCTTACAGTAATATACATTATTACATTGCATTATTGTCATTTAGCAGATGCTCTTAACCAGAGTGACTTACATCAGTTACAATTTTACATGTTATCCATTTATACAGCTGAATATTTACTGAGGCAATTCTGTATTAAGTACCTTGCCCAAGGGTACAACAGCAGTGCCCCAGTGGGGAATCGAACCAGTTGAACCAGAAACCTTTTGGTTACGAGCCCTGCTCCTGCTCCTATAAGACATATAAACACTTGCATATAGTGACTGATAAATTCTATGATCCTCGCTATGGCACTTGGTGAAGATATGCAACTCAAAAAACATGTAATAATTATTGATGTATGCATCAATTTATCTTGTATGTATCCAGGATTCTGAATTAAACAAAGCGTTAAGCATTAAACTTGTGCCCACAAGCACAAGCTGGGGCCAAATGTACTATTGGTAAAGAGGAAAAACAAATATATGCAGGTACATTGCTGCTGTAGTCAAAGTGAAGTTAATGAGCAATTCCCTGAGTCTGTTATTCATAGCAGGAAATTACCAATTTACTACAACTGTTATGGAAATCAAGCAATTATGCAGTCATGCTTTTGTCACAACTAGTGGTATACGTCACAGAACATAATGGACAGCCACCTGGTCCAAGTGAGAATACATGTAAAAACAAGTTTTTAAGAGTAATTAGAACAATGTGGTGAAACATCAGAATATAAAATATGTGAAATAGTGTGCTTGAAATAACTGTATATTTCAAATAGTTCAATAGCACAGCTTGAAATATTGTGAAGCATGAAATGAGGTCACTCAGCATTACAAAGGAAACAGATGAACATGTCAAGATCTCTTGATGGTAAGCGTTCACTGATAAGTATTTTACTGTAAACAGTTTCACACAACTGATAATATCCTCTAACTTTTTTGATAGCAGAATTGCATACAGTATGTATCAAAGATGAAGGTGCACTGCACTGCTGTCCCAGAGAAACAGTTCCTAAATGTGAATTTCACCCATTACAACTGGTTTGTAAATCCATTTCATGTTTTTATATGTTTTTATTGCATGTAAAGCTTTAGTCAGAAGCACTTGTGTTGTTGATTGTGTTGTGCTCACACTCACTGGTCTGGGAGTGTTGTTAGCCTGGTCTGACACTGTTGCTCTTTTAACTTGGATGGATACACTTCTGTTCTCTTATGCTGGAAGTTGCCCTGGATAAGAGCGTCTGCTAAATGAATGTAATGTCACGTCATCTAAATCTGGCCCTTCTGTATACAAAATAGGTTGATGAACATACATAAATGATTACTGATAATAAAGACACTGTCGACTAATTCCTTCAGCTCTTACCCATAAAGCATCAGCAAAAGAACCAGAGCAGGCAAGTTAGTTTCAGACACGTATGCCTGCTGTTGGAAGCCAATGAAGATGAAGACCACCATGGTAGCAGGTACTGTGTAGTTCAGCTGTGATCAAGACAAAATAAGGAAAGACATGGCACTGAGGTTTATCAAAGCACCACATTACTGTTAAAAATTTTGTTTACATCTAAAAGCGAAAGATGTGCACACACTTAGAAACAGATCAATTACTGCTTTTTGTATGTGTTATAGATGAGAAGGCTATCATATATTTTGTAAACCAATACAAAACAGATCTCTGGAAGGATTATTTGTGAGCATTATTGATTAGAAAGACGAACTGAGAAGAAACTGGTAGCGCAACTGACCATGTCCCAAGTGAAGTTAGCCAGCCAATAGAGGAGCGGCTTGACGCCGCTCACAAACTGCAGGTGCTTAGCCTTGCTGACCCTCTCCTCAATGAGGAAGAGAACAAAGCTGGCTGGGACGAAGGACATGGCGAATATCACACAGATAGACACCAAAACATCCACAGAGGTAGTCATCCTGGGCAGTGGAAGGGAAGGAAAGGGAGAGGTTACCATGTATAGCCACTTCAGAGGGGGTCAGAACAAAGGCAGTGACAATCTGCACCATGCCTGTGAGTGAAAATGTTTGGAGGAACAAAGCACAGGGAAAGACCTCACATTGCCATCTCATTAAGCTGCTCCTTTGTGAGGTTGAGTGGGTGGTTGTAGGCAGTTATCCCGTGTTTCCTTCGCTCTGGTCCTGGAGGTAGGCTGGCACGGAGGAGCCCATTGTTCATGACATTGATGAATGATGTCACAGCATGCCAGCCCTTGTTGTTGAACCAAACCTGGCAGGAGAGCCACTGGTTACTCATAATTGAATGTTACACCTCTCTGTCTCTGGCTTATATTTCAAGGATGATGGTCTCCACCTCTGTCTCTCACCTTAACATTGTTTTGCCTGTTCAGTCCACCAAGAAACCCAGGTAACCTATGCAGAAGTGAGTCCAGTGAGCTGTTCTGTGAGAGTGAGAGAGTGATTCAGCACTGGGGCATCAGAGATGACATCAGTAAAGAGATCAGCAATCAGGCTGCAGAGTAAATGTGAGTGGGAGACAATCAGGGAGGGAGGAAAAGATTCAAGCAGTTTGACAGGATATAGCACAAGGCCTCAAGCCCCTACCTGTTCCACTCTGTATCTGGTCCTTATTGATAGGACAGTTTCCTCCAGGCGATTGATTTCAGGTACAGGCTGAGAGATGCTGCCACCTAAAGAGAAGCCACCATATCTGCAAGAGAAATATAGCTACATGATGAATGTGACCTTGCCCATCATTTTATAAGAGCCTTGACAAGTCATCTAATGTTCTCAGCCTCATTAGATGGTGGTGGTAGTGTATCATAGTAGTAAGGAGCAGGACTCATAACGGAAAGGTTGCTGGTTCAATTCCCTGCTGAGGCACTGTCAGTGTACCCTTGAGTAAGGTACTTAACCCAGAATTGCCTCAGTAAATATCCCGCTGTATAAATGGATAACATGTAAAAATTGTAACTATGTAAGTCTCTCTGGATTGGAGTGTCTGATAAATACCAATAATGTAATGTAATGTAATGGTGCTCTCTAATGGCTCACCTGAACTCATTAACCCACTTCTTGGTCCGCAGGCTGGGATAAGAATAGAGAGAACAGTGTGATAAAAAGATGAGACAGTAAAAAAACAACCACTCAATCACAGAGATCAAGACCTAAAATCTCAACAGAAATAAAAACATGGTTCCATCAATAAATCCAATCTGGTCATGTTAACATGAGCAGTCGAGAAATAGCTTAAATGCACCCTTAATTCTGACCTCTTGCGCACAATCTGGGGGTATGTCTTGACCAGGTAGTCTGAGAGATTGCGACCAGTCAAGTTCTGTAGAATATCTCCAGTCAGCCTCTTGATCTGTAGAGCACAATGACAGATACAGGAAACTATCTGATCAAGGGTGTATTCAACATCAAAAACAATAAGTACATCAAATGGAGAGCAAAGCCTTATTATTAGTATTCAATGGCAGAAACTGCCGTACTTCTCCCATCCCAGCCCCCACTCACTCTGGAAATCTGTTTAAAAAGACATTTTCATCACCTGTGACATATCAAGCCCAAAAACCCATTCATATTCTGTTACACCAAACGTGGGTCTGAAATACAGGCCCTGCAGACTAAATGATAGCAGAGGTGCTGACGGTGGGTGTGTGATGACGCTCTCTGACCTGAGGAGGGGGAATGCCCCCTGCTCCCTCTGGACAGTCGGGTAGCATTCTGCGGACATCCTCGGAGCTACACTGGCACTCTGGTGAGGGCTGCTCTGTGCTCCAGTTGCCTTTGCTAAGGAGCTGCCATGTGGCGAAGGACACATGAGGCCTCTGGAACACAGCCTCCTCCTCCTCCTGCACGCATGGCGGCTTCCTGTGGAGACACAGCAGGCTGAGAGACACAGACAAAGGGGACCACACACTGCTGCACAGCACAGGATTGATGACAGAAGACAGAGAGGAGTAATGTGCAAAATATATAAGGTTGCACTGGATATGAGCATTTGGTTGCACTGGATAGGAGCATGTGCTATGCAACTGCAATGTAATTATGTAATATGTTACAACCAGAGCAGGCAGTAGAAATACTGTCATGAACCTTGATAATGTCAGCATGACTGGTAAACCTATCATGTGATGTATACAGGAGAGGAATGAAAGCAGATCATGCTCCGTATGGGGAACACAGGTTAATTGCTTTTGCAGTGTAATTTCCAAAGACAGGAGACACTGGAGGGAATGCCTTACTCGCTGTTTTCCATGCACTTGGTCCCAAAACCAGGTGGTTCCAACAGAGCATCCAGTAAATTTTTCATTGCTGGGTTCTCAGGGGCGTCATTGCTGGAAAGAAGAGGAACTCGGTAACAAACGGCCAATGACATGACAGAGAGCGGCTAATGAATGGTGATGTGGCAGAGAGGGGAGCTAGATGGGGAAGTGAATGGGAACAGTGAAGCAGGAACATGTGTGTCGGAGAGAAGACCTTTACCTAAAAAACATGTACTGCTCTCCATACATCCAAGGCTGAAGCTCAAGAGCAGGATACTTCCCAAAGGGAGGCACAATCAAACTGAACAGGAGGGCGATCAGCACAAAAACAGCCGGCAGGACGATCTGGAGGACAGGACGCCACACTGATTACTGCAGAACTTCTACACTTACATTTACATTTATTCATTTGGCAGACGCTTTTATCCAAAGCGACGTACAAAAGTGCAAATAGTGAGCACTTCATTCTGTGAGCACTTCATACACTTCATTCTGTACACATAATTTTGTACTCTATATTCTTCCACTTCTGCTCAAACATCATACCAACTGGCATTAAACAAAAACATTACCGGCCATACCTGAGCAAAGAAGCCCCTTCGACTGCGGCGTGCATATAACCACCTCTTAATGAAGAGGGCCCGCAGCTGCTGCAGGGTAAGCCCCCACCCAGTAAGGGGCACACCACCCCTCCCGTCCCCACTCAGGAGATCCGTCTCCAGAGGCTCTGTGTGTGAGACATGGAATAGCAGTGTTTAACTGAGGGCACTACCCGCCTAATGGTGCCAAGTAACTTCTGCAGCTATCCAGGCTATCTGCAGAGATACTGGCAGATATGCATAAACGTACATTGCGATGCTACAACCTCACAGAAAATCAAATGCAGTTGTTTAGTAAGGCATAAAAAGGTACAGTGTGGCCCTAAAGTCATGCCTCTTTGGGATTTTAATTAATACAAGAAAAAATCATAATGAATGCGTAAAGGATATTACCACAGTATTAATGTTAAAACAACACAGCTGGCCTTGTGTGGTCGTTGAGTGAAAAAAAGTAATTATCTTGTTCATATAAATAAGACTTGTGTGTTACTGAGTATAGATTTTCACAAAAATTATGCATCTAAAATATCACTTTATGAAAAGTATTATTAGTATTATAAGTAAGTAAAGTATTATAAGTAAATACTGATCATACAGCTGTGCACTCTTAAGACAAGTACTGCCAGGGCAGTGGAGCACAAATCATGGGGCACTACTTCTTCACAGAGAAGGGTACACTTCAGCATTGTGAGCTAGACATTCATACTGAAGTTGCCTCATGTTTTCAATTACAAGTATGTTGCATATCACCATGATCAGATCTGGTCATATAGGGCTCTCTTATATTTGCAGAAATATTACTTATTTTTTCAGATTTTACTTTATTACTCATTAGTAACATGGTGACAATTATTGATAGCTCAAACGGCAGTTTTATGTATGCGCTTCACTGTGACTCTATTATCTCCACACTGTAAGAAGTACCTTGCTTTCGCAGTCGTTTCCCTCCTGGCAGCAGTGCAGAGAGAGAAAGGGGAAAGTCAAAAAACAAACAAGGGGGAATAAACAGTCTCCACAAACGGGGCCCGTGTTAGTTCAGCATGAATGACAGTGAGAGAGTGAATGGGAGGGTGGGAGAGGGGGGCTCAGTATGAGGCTACCTGTCTCTGGCTCCTCAGCTGGGTCTCCCTGCTGACCAGGTGGCCCAGAGGATTTATTCTGTGCCTCATCAGGGTCAGCATCCACTCCTGTCTCCTCAGCCACTTTCAGAAAGATCTAAATAGGTTTTCAGAGGTCAATAAACACATGTTTCTCTGAGGAAGAAATTTGCTGCATTAATATGATTATTTTTTATCTTATTATAGGTGAGCTTCCTGTTTTGTAGGCATACGTGACTAATGTGACTTCTCCTTACTCTTTTTAACAATCTATATATTAATCAAACATGTTTTTAAGGATGACACTGCTGATGTTGCAGGTGCACCTTACTGTCTAGCTTATTTATGTGATATCGTTTAGCTCATTTTTGTGATATTATGTGGCTTATTTTCGTGCTCTTGCCAGGATGTATCTAACAGATGTATCCTGTATACCTCAGTATTTCATTTATTACAGGATATATATGACTTTGTCTCCGCTCTGAGTTAGACAACTACAGCGCTTTGTACCTCTCTCCATGATATCAGGAAATAAAGCTTGATCATGACTGAAGTCTCCAATTCATCGAGAATTATTCAATATTCTCCAAGCACAAAGCTATATGTTCCATATACTCACTTCGCAAAACAATGCACATGCTTATCTAGACCTTATGGCATGGTTCAAAACATAATTAATCCAATTAGTCCAATAACAACATGAATATAAACTGCACAATATGTAACTTCCACAGTTACATCTGTCACTTCTGAGGTAATCTTTGAGCTCTTTGAATGCTTTGAACTCAAACAACTCTTCTGATTTCCACGTACCCCAGACAAAATGAGGTAGTGCTTTTGACGGATGACATCCTCAGTCCATCAGCAAACGACACACATAAATGAACACAGAACAGGAGCAACTGTGGGTTTTTAATCCAGGAGCTTAAGGCAATTAAAGTGTCTGAACACAGCTTCTGAAATCTGTGTGAAAGGTCCTCACCTCCTCCAGCGTGGTGTCAGAGAGGCCATAGCTGGTGATGCCCAGCTCACCCAGCCTCTTGTCCAGCTCAGCCAGGAAGCAGGCCAGACTGCCGTCCTCGGCAGCAGAGTGCGGGAAGTTGATCACTGCCTCCCTGCCCACGTCCTCCACCAGCCGCGCCTCTGGCATGTGGCGCCGCACCAACGCCAGCAGAGCAGCCACGTCTGGAGTCCAGGGAGGGAGGAAGAGGGGGTGAGTATAGAGGGGAAGACTGCCCTGTGACTGAAACCAACCCACAATCCTCCCCGCCCTGGGGCAGACACTCACCCGAACCACTGCACTCACTGCCCAGCCCCGTGTCGTCACTCTTGGAGGAGTCGCTATCCTGAAACACGAAGGGGGTAAAAAATTACTCAGGGATAAATATGTGATCCTGACACTCATTCTCATCTGGAAATGAACACATGAATTTTGCAAACAGCAGAAATATCACAGAAAATGCTGCAGGCAGTTCAGGTGGGATATCAGATAAAGTAAAAGTCCTTAAAAACTGTTGGATTTGATTCATTTACTCAACTGTGTAAAGCGTATGTATGGCTAATGATAGACTATGTAGCATGATGATGGCATTTCAAGGAGTATGAGACATGTACCAGTCAAAATAGAGATGTAGTTTTATCGGAGCGCATAAATTTACAGCAATTCTTGCCATCAGAGGAGATATAGGTTTAGATGTGTGAAATTCTACGATTCACAAAATGAATAGATGACGTATACATGAAATGATATAATAAAAATCATGTCTGTGGAATAGGCTAAGTAACATGTCAGATGTTAATTTTTGAAAATATACACACGTGGTGTCCAAAAATGTTTAATTTATTCTATAATATAAATACAGAATTCATAAGGCATAATACGCTGCTGAGATTTGGCCTGACCAAAAGACCTTGTACTCATCCAGGGAAGACTTTTACTCCAGGGTCTAACACCACGTACTTCAATGAAGCATATGAAATAGCCCAGTACTTTCTGGTAAGACGAGATGAAACATCATTGGTAAAGAGTGAGTAGTTAAAGGGAGTAGGTTAGCGTGGACTACCTTTGTGTTGGCAGGGAGGGAAACCTTGCCAGCGCTGGCACTGTGGGAGGGTCCACCCTCTGCATCCCTTTTCACTGCGGTGAGGTAGTAACCAGTGCCCAGGCGGGCCTTCAGGAACAGCGGAGAGCCACAGCAACACAGCTTGCCCTGGGAGATGATGGCGATCCGGTCACCGAGGAGGTCTGCCTCATCCATATAGTGGGTGGACAGGATGATGGTACGATCTAAGGAAGGAGGTGTGCAATGCAGAGTGAAGCAGAGTGTGAAGCACTTATCCAGAAAACACAGGCCAGAATACATACATAATAGACCCCCCAATGCACTGTATGTCTCACGAAGCAAGGCACTGAAACCTGCACAACTTTAACATTATATTCTTACACTTGGTATTAAACAGAGCATTTGAGAGTATCTGTGGACCTCTCCCGTATGGGGGCATACAGCACTACCGTGTCACCCCCTTGCTCCAGCAATGCCCTGACCTTTGCGGTATTTGAGCAGCAGGTCCCAGATGCCACGGCGGGAGTACGGGTCCACTCCAGCTGTGGGCTCATCCAGGACCACCACCTTGGACCCACCGACAAAGGCAATTGCCACAGACAGCTTCCTCTGCATGCCCCCTGAGAAAGGACAGAATCAGAACAGATAGAACTTACATGAATGTGTGTGGGCTGCAATAACACAGGAATTGTTAACTACAGCACTTAGAGGCAATCAGATAATTGTAGCAGATTGCGCCCTGTCACAGATAGCATATCAGTTAGTAGCAGTTGGGTATGAAGTACCAGAGAGGTTCCTGGTCTGTTCATGGCGTTTGTGTAGCAGCCCCACATCTTCCAGCAGCTGGTCCATCTCCTCCTTCACCTCAGAGTTGGACAGGCCTTTCAGATGGCCATAGAACCACACATGCTCCTCCACTGTGAGTCTGGGCAGAACCAGGAGGAAGTGTCACATGTGCACAGGTCCTTGATACTATCATCATGCAGGCTTTACAGTTAGTTAATATGACTTACAACACTGCTAAGTTTGTAAAAATCAGCAGTGACAGATCCAGGTTTATCTACAACTCAGCACAGAGGGTGCAGTGTATTTCTCCAGTACAGCGAGCCGTACACCCAAGGGTCACAATACCGGCACAATATCTATGCAGAGTTAAGACACTAACTTTCGACGCAGTCTGGGCGCTTACATGTCAAAGAGCACGTTATGCTGTGGACACACGCCCAGGGTCCTGCGTATGCTGTCCATGTCAGTGCGGATGTCCATACCCTTGACATATATTGTACCAGAAGTGGGTGGAAACAGACCTGTCAGTATCGACCTGTCAGAGAAAGAGAGAATCAGCTTGATATTACTTAGTGTCATAAACATTGTCTAAGAGATATGGTTACAAGACCAAGCATAATGCTCTTTAAATGAAAGATAGCAGTAAATAATTCCATTTCAGCTCATTTTTTATCTGCTTGTAAAGACACAGTCCTCACATTGTGGTAGTCTTTCCAGCACCATTGTGCCCCAGGAAGGAGGTTATTTGGCCTTCAAAGAACTTGAGGCTGAGGTGATTAACAGCCAGCTTGGCACCTTGCTTGTAAATTTTGACCAGGCTCCGGATGGCTACCCCCAGGGGAAGGTGAGAGGGCTCCTCCTCAACACACACTGCCACAGAGAGAGAGAAGGGGGACTGTCAAAACAAGGGACTCACAGCACGTATGACTAGACTAAAACCAAAGCCACTTCTGTTAATCAGACACAAATCCATTCTCACCCTCTGAGTCCTCGGCGGGAGCCGGAGGAATTGGCAAGCCCACCTCTAGCGGAACCCCACCCCAGTAATTCAGCTGGAAGATGAAATACCAGGGTCTGGGAATCCCAAACTCTCCTAAAACACAGGGAAAAAGATTTGTGAGTCTGTATCTGCATGATGAAGTAGTGCACCTCACAGGAGTATTATAAGTCTGCTTTACCTGGAAAAACCGCCTCTATGTACCATGTCGCCACTCCGTAGATCAGAGCGTCCACATACAAGAGGATGATAGAGGCCCTGAAGTTGTAGGAGTCTCCCTCCATAGGGCTGGAAACCAGGTTAAACCATTGGATGCCTACCCCCTGTTCCTCGTACAGGGAGAAATATTCGCAACCAAAACCAAAAGCCACTGGAGATAGCAGGCTCTGCAGGGAAATATACACACTTCATTTGCAAACAAGATAAAGAAGCAGGCTGTGGAAGCAAATGTGTTATCATCAGAAGCCATCCCAATGCATAATTTCTTTATTTAAGTAATAATTTGGGCAATTTAGACAATTCATGAGGAACAACTAGGGCACAAACATTTACTGGAATATTACAATTACCAGACATTACTGAATGAGACTAATGTCAGGGTCAGTAAAGGACGAAGAGGGAAAGCCGGACTCACTGCGAAGATCCGCAGCCCATAAGTGAGGTGGTCCCTCCAGGCCACACAGAGCACATAGGGCAGGTAGAGGGAGAAGTAGATGAGGCCTCCGCAGGCTGCTGCCAGGTTGGCGCGTGAAAAGAAGGTGCTGATGAGGAAGCACTGCATGATGGTGGCCGTGGCAAAGGCAGCCAGGAAGAAGAAGACCACAGAAGGATCGCTGTAGGGCAGGATGTCTCCCCACTGAGAGAAACAACAAAAAGACTGAAAGACACCTGTGCAAAATTCACCCTATTCATATATATATTATCACACATTCAAATACCAAGACTAACAATAAGAATGTGCGCAGGGTCAATAAGCTTTTAACCATTTGAAATATTAATGTCATCTGAAGTAGGTACCCATTTAAGTCATTCATAAAAGCATGCAGAAACACAAGCAATAGCTAGATACAGAGAAAGTACAGACAGAAAGAGACAGCAGGGACATCACAAGATGGTGTGCTATGCTGCCAATCTGCACTGAGAATAAAGCGGGTGAGCTGCTTGCCTTGAGTAAGGCGATGAGGAGGCCGGCGCTGATCAGGAAGGGGACGAAGCTGCTGATGAACCAGCTGACCCACAGCATGCCGGTGCCCAGGCCCATGATGCGCATGGTCTCCTTCAGCCGCGCCTCCTTCTCATAGACCACGCCCTTAATGATCATGGCCACAGAGTAGATCCAGGCCAGCGTCATGAAGAGGGGCAGTGAGCGGTTCAGCACGCGCAGGAAGCTGGAGACAGGAAGTACGCGGGGGGAAGGAGCAATGGGGAGAAGTGACAGTGTGAGAGGAAACTGTAAAGTGGGGAGGGGGTGACAAAGGTAAATGTGTGGGGTGGCCGTGTAGTATAGGGTAAGGAGCAGAGCTTGTAACCAAAAGGATCCTGTTTCAATTCCCCGCTGGGGCACTTAGTTAGGCAAAGTGCTTAACTCAGAGCTGTCTCATTAATTATCTAGCTGTATAAATGGATAACATGTAAAAACTGTACTCTGTGTAAGTCACTCTGCATAAGAGCGTCTGCTACATGCTGATAGTGTAACGTAAACACTGTTGAGCTCTGGAAGGACACTCACACATCATCCACGTAGCAGGGGTAAGGCATCTGCTGCAGGTAGGTCCCGATGTGCTGCTCCTTGCCGGTGAGCACGCGGGAGAGGCCGCGCTCCACCAGGTCCTGCACATACACAAAGCCTCCCCACACATAGCGCATGTCGTTGAAGGGGTCCGCTGCTGGTCCTGGATCCCAGAATCTGATGAGGCCAATCGAACGACTTATGCATGAGACATCCTTTACATCACTGGCAACTCCTTCATCTTGTAACTGAGTGATATGACAGATGCTCAAATATGCATAACTGCATTGCTGCAGAATAATAAATAATAATACTCATATCATTATTAGGAAATAATAAAAACTGACACTCCTTAGCACATTTAACCAACCAGGGAAAACAATAAGATTCAGCCTGGTCACAATGGCCCTCATGAACCCATAACGCCTTTCATCAATGTCAGGTTTCTTAGCACTTCTTACCTGTCCTTGATCTTATTGGTGCGGGTGACGTCGTCAATGTCCATGCGGATCTTGTAAGAGACGTGAGGAGGAACTTTGGCCAATGAAGGATCTGGTAGGAGGAACACTATACCAGCCCAGAACTGACGATCCTCCAGCAGCTCCAGCGCCCTTTCAACCAGCTCTCCCTCAGAGGCAGCCCCCTCCAACTTGTTGAGAGAGAAGCACTATGAGTAGAGAGGGGAGAAAAACAAGAGGGATGAATATAGGGCTAGCAGAGCAGGATCAGTGAACTCATGTCAGCGACGGGAAAATGGAACATAGCTTCACAGACCAGACAAAAAACTGACGTCCCTGAGGTCTTATGTTTCAATAGGAAAGCGTACTTCAGTAGGGCAAGGGTACCTGGGTGACTTGAGAGAGGGTATTTATGGTGTTGTTCAATTCCTGGTACACGTCCTGCCACGTGTACGGTGCCCCATCTTTACGGGGTGAATCTGGCGAGGGGGTGGACAGGAAGTGGGAGATCCGGGAGGCTGTCCAGGATGTGTTTTCCAAGCGGAGGTTTATAAGCACGGCCACTTCAGGCCTCCGCAGTAGATCCTGTGATCCAGGCCAAAGAGCATTGTCAAGCAATAAAGTCAATACCCAGCCTCTGGGGATAACTAAGCTGCAACCAGAGGATGCATGAAATACTGTTGACCACCGGTAATCAGTTCTCGAAAGTGGAGTCATGGTCCTGTGTCCTACCTGCAACAGTCGAATTTCAACGCTGCTTTCCATGAATGACTTGATTTGGGGTCCTACTTCCTCCCATGCCCCTTGAAGGTCTTGTAGTATATTCAAGTCCTGGAATGTCCTGTTCACCTACGAGACAGACGGTTCAACCATATGTGAGTAAACCTGCACAAAATGATGGCAACGCATTACTGCTTAATAAACACAGTTTTGGGGGTTTCTTTCTTTGAATGGGGGGGGGTGAGAAATAAATTAAATTTGATGTGAATTTCCATTTTCATTCAAGAGAAATGTTTACTGATGAGATATGATCATAATCAAGCTGCATTTTATTCAAAATCAATGAGAGAGAGACAGAAAAGAGAAGGAGTAAGAAGAGAGAGAGGATAAATGGGAAGAGAGAGGAAGAAAGGGAGGATGGGGAAGAAAGAAGAAGAAGTCCATGTGTGACAGACCTCTTTCATGATGCTGCGTGTCACTGGAGTGTCTGGTGTATACAGCAGCTTCCCAACAAACAGAGGTTTGATCCCACGCCACACGATACGAGACAGTGGATTAGACTCCATGCTCTGAATGAGGCTTTTGCAGTACGGAGCTGGGAAAAATAAATTAGCCATCAGTGTCATGCAAAAAGATGCCTTGTCCAGTCATCTCACAGCTTCAACATAATGTATTATTGTTTGATAAGATAATATATTATTGTTTGAAAAATCACCACATCCAAATATCTCAGAGGTCACAAATCAAATGATTTTCACAAACTCAAACCAAATTGTTCTGGGCATCAGATCATATTACAATAGTCCTGACTGTTAAGAATTATGTTGTGGTTACTGGAACATTGGTTGCTCTGCTTGGTATAAGCATCTCTTTATGTTGCGGCGTTCATGGCCTGGGAAATACAGGATGGTTAGTCGTGCTCACTTGTGGTGTTGTCACGCTCCATGTTCGTTTCCTCTGTGCCGTTCTTGCCAAGGAAAGACTTAATGTCATTGTCCTCATACCAGTTGAGAGAGGGGATCCGCTCCCCACCACCCTCTGGGTGTCCACACACGATCCGAGAGAAGGCTCTGAAGCTTTCACGGGGCAGGGCTGTTCTGTTTTCCGGGGAGAGCAGCTGCAGCTGTGTGCTCAACTCGGAGAAGCTGGACAGCGAGGACAGCTGAGGCACAAACAGATGCAGACCAATGAGCTATTCCATAAACTCTTCCAAGCTTATATGAACTATACTATAATATATATATATATATATATATATATATATATATATATATATATATATAAAAAACTATAAAACTATAGTGTTCTATAGTTTCACACAGCTTCAGTCACACAAAGTGCAGGCTACTTTACTTGGATCTCTCACATGCACAGTGAAACCTGATACAGAACAATCCGGTAGGAAACACAATCTGCCAGGAACGCACAGCTTTAGAGAAGGTCGCTCACACACAGCGAGTGAGCACGTCAAACAATTAAGCACCCACACGTGAGCACGTTCATCCCAGCAGCTCTTGTTCCTCTGACACCTCTCGCTGACCCCACAGGGGGTTTGCCCAGACAAAGAGAGCACCGTGATTACCTCTGAATTATGAAAGAAGGCCTGCTGGCTCACCTCATCCATGAGTTGGGCCACTTCCTGTGAAACGGAGCTGGCTGCCTTGCCGAGGACCCGCAGCTCAGCGGCATTGGACAGCAGCCTCTGCCTCTGAGGACAGGAGAGAGCTCTGTGAGGATGTGATGCTACCGACAATAACAATCGAGACTCTCAGGATTTCTCTGCTTTTGATCTGTCTGACAGTGGGCTGTCTCCCAAAATTCCTCCTTTTGCTGATCCCTGCTGAGGGACTATATTTTTAGTAACTTACTGTTACTTTTTTTGGATGAGTTTAAAATATGATGACACCATCATTTTGGTTGTAATACCTTGCAAACTTCCCCTTAAGCGTGGTTCAAGCCCACAGACTATTAAATCTTTAAACCTGTGAAAACACCTGTATTGTATGCAGCATGAATATGAAACAATCATGTTGTGTGACCAAAAGGTGTGAAACAAAAATACAAACTGAATGATTAGAAAACATGCTTAAGATCTTAACAGTGTAAAAACAGTTAGGTTTTATGGATGTTGCACTACTCATTGGTTATAAAGTATAGTATTTTCTATTATATTGACAACAGTGTTAAATATATTCACAGTTCAAAATGTCATAGACAGGATCTACTGAGGGTTTCTGTGAAATGCTACGTGTGGATTAAATACAACATTGTCTTAATTTTTTTAATGAGACAATTACATGTATCTTCTGTGGCAATAAGCCTAACTGGAAAATTCTGACTAATTTAAGTGGATGTGCAGCTTTTTAGTATTTTAACAGTTGTACTACAGTACATGTACATGTGATGTGAGATACTGTTGTCTGTTTTGCAGAAAGCAATTGGCCGATAATCTTACTGCATACAGTTTAAATTGGTTTAAGTGTTTACTTGGATTTGTTTGACTGAATTGACAGCATACTTTAGAAGAAGCTTGCAACATCCTTCATAGTCCTTAGAAAAAACATCACAGTCTATTGCCAGAAGCTGTAAATGAACCCTCACCAGGGGTCAAATATTTCAAAAATATTTTTAATGAAGCTTCTTCCACAGTCTACATGACTTAATCTATTTGACTGCATTTTGTGCTGTTGTCTGGGAGAGACGACTTGAGTGAACAGAGAATGTTGATCAGAGACCCTCTCTTTCAATCTCCCTTGCATCATGAGAATGACAAAACAACTTCATTCTGTTTCACATCAGACAGGAAGGATTTTTATTTCCTTCCTGTTCTGTTAAGATATCAGGGCTTGGCTAGTTTTCTGCCAAGACAGGTTTTACCAGAACTCACTGCGGTGAACAAGTTGAGGATTTTGTCTGCTTGTTTGTCCGTGCTCAGAGAGTAAGATGGCCCTCAAACAGTTGATATATGCTCTACACCACTGCAGAAGAAAGGCTTGTTGGGTAACTACTATACACTGATCTTCCTTCAGGTGAGAAGAAAGAAATGATGAAGCACGGGATAAGGGATAGGGGAAAGGGATATCGCCAATACTGAGGAGCTACTGACTGGCAGTATGTTTCTGCGTTGCTATACAATGTGAACGTTGTGACCTGACATCCAGACCCAGCTGAAACTACTTTTGAAAGATAGTTTCAGCCACAGATAGCAGAGTTGACATATGTGGACAGTAGAAGCAGGACACTGACCGTGAAGATCTTGCTGTAGTCCAGCTGGGAGAGGAACAGCTGCTCCGCGGCCTGTAGCGTGTCTGCAGGGATGGCACACAAATGACCCTGCAGCTCCGGCAGCGAGTCCTCATGGTCCACTGTCAGGTACTGACCCAACAGGGTGGCGTTGCATACGATCTCCTTCAAACGCAGCCCTGCCCCAGCCAAAGACACCTACAGACACACAGGTTGTGACAAGTACTGACGTGCAAGCATCCTCCTTTCATGGTATTACAAAAAGTGATGCAGGGTGAGAGGTGGCTTACCACCTGGAAGTTGAGTCTAGCCCTCATCAGCTGATCCAGAGCAGAGGGAGGCAAGCTGCCATTGACCCGGAGGAAGCTGGAGAAGGTCTCACTGGCTCGCAGATACTCTCCAACTGGCATGTCTGTCATGCAATCACAATCAGAACCATAGAAACCTCTACCTAGGCCATCGGCTTCATAGGTTCACACAAATGCATAACATTATGGTGACTTTTTATGGATTTATTTTTCCATACTGAACCACAACTGTGCTCTTACTGAGAGAATATGAGCCACTGTCTGAACTGGGCTACTGGATATCTGATGCAAAATAGTCAAGAGTGATACAAAGACCTACTTTCCCTTGTTCAGTTCATCCACACTTTTCTCACTGACTTAAATTTAGATGATCTCTCCTTGGGGCATACACTTTTTGTAGGTGACAGATACACCCAGCACCTTCAGTGCATATTACAGGAAGTTGTTTGTGGCAATGGCATGAACATACAAGATATGGGTCTTTCAGCAGGAATCATGTCAACCTTTGATCCATACAACAAACAGCAGCAAGAACAGGGAGGGTTCCCAAGCTTCCACACAATCTGCTCCTCACCATGGCAGTACTCTAAGAGGATTACAAAAGCTCACATGGCCCTTTGACAAACTCTGGGGACTAATGTTCAACTACAACAATTTTCCCATAAGGAAGGCCACCAAGCCTCTGAATAGTTACATAGCATGAACTGGTCATCAAAACTGGATGTTTAACTAATGTCAACAATTCATGTTTCTCTCTAGTGTTGCCTTACTCTTTTCCCATACTGGTAGATTAGTAATGTCTAAATGAAGAAAAACAATAGATGATTACTTGGCCAGGCATTTGGCCTCTCTCCAAGGTTCCGAGCAGCCACGAGGAGATCTTGAAATCCTGAATAAATTGACTGGTTGCTGCTGTACGAGAGGACGGTCCTGGCATCTACAAAGAGTCGAGAGAGGCTGCAAGGGGTAGGATTATGGTTAAGAATTTTGCACTAATGTCAAAAAAATTATTTCAAGAAATCTGGCTCTCTAACACACATTTACAAGCACATTTGTTTGAGTTTTCCTTGGTTGGAGTACAGTATACTCACATGGAGTTGTCAAAGTTGCCCACCTGCCCTGGGTTCTCCCCCCGGGTGGGCTGGTGAAAGCAGGGGTTGTTGACATTGCATATAATCCCCTGAATCCAGGGCAGGGTTCCTGCTGAGGGAAGGGCCTTGTTGGGGAAATGACCTGTCAGCGAAGAAGCATTTCAGCAAACTCCTGGTTTAACGAAGGTCAAGAAAATAACCGACTGGAGAAACAGTGCATGGCATCCTGGAAAGCTTTCACATCATTAATCAGCTTACTCGATCTCAACCAAGCAGGGGAAGGGAGAAGTAAACCGTTTTGTGAGGCTAATGAGGACTCAACTGTCAAGGTACAACACATACACAAGAGGCACTCACATTGACTCTGTTTGTATGGAGGGTGGGAGTGGCGTACAGAGATGAGAATGACGAACAGGAACAGAGGCCAGAGCAGCTCGATAACCAGTTGGATCTGGAGCGGGACGACAGCACAACATCATACTACAGAACACACCAAGCAGCGTACATGCAAAAAAGTCACAAAAAATTCACAAGTTTGCGCAGACATGTAGCTGCATCAGCATAGAATGAACCCATGTGTTTTATGATTGTTGTGCCTTTTTTGTGTGCTACAAACAACCATTAGGATATTGTCACAATGAATATTTAAGTACATGCATCTTATACTGGTGTTACTACTAATGGTGTAGATTAACATACATCACTGATGAATGTTATACAGCTACAATCATGATAAACACATCTGTTTAGCTGCATATGGGAAGGGAGGATTCTGACTGCCCACCTTATTCCTCCTACGATACGTGATGTTCTTCCAGAGCAGGAGCAACAGCTGCGTCCCAATGCCCATGGTCTGCCGCAGGGAGCTACCAGGCCATGGCTCAGCACTGACACTGCAACAAGAACTTGGGGAAGTCAAGACACGGACAAGAATTACTCCTGAAATAAAAGTCAACCTCAGACCCTAAAATAAGATGGCAAATCAGCCTCCATACAGGGGTAGTGCCTTTTTCTTTCTCAAAGCCAAATACAACTAATTGAAACAAGATAAAGCTGTTAATTATCCTGACATTTCATTACATTTCAGAAATGTAAACTCAGGGTTGTAGTCAGGGGTATTCAGAAACCAAGTGATCCAAAACCATCTTCCACTGAAATCTCTCACTGACACAAATGAACAGCTCCTGCACACTGTTAGAATGTGTTATTCTCTTTGAACATGTCAAAAGAAAGGCTTCAAAGCTTATCCCTTCAAAACACAACTCCTTTTATTGCAAAAAAACATGGATCATGTCAATCACACAAATGAGGAAGAGGATATTCTGGGAGCAGAGGAGAGTGTTGATCTCCTCAGGACTACCCACAGTCTTCTGATCCTACAATCCTTGTTATCCTAATTGGTTTACAGGACTTTTAGATATCAAGATTAATCTTTACTCAGCTGTGTATGTTTTCCCATGCTAACAGGGAAATGGACTATCATATTTGATCTAGTTTGTGTTATATACCATTTCCTATAAAGTAGTTCAGTGGCTTTATCTGTGATTTTGCTAGTAGGTGACTTTTCAACTAACTGTTAGGTTCATTGCATGTGGAATTGAATCACATGGTCACAATTGCCCAAGTCTTACAGATCTTTTGTGTGACAGCTAACATTAATCAAAATTAAGGAATGCACAAGAAACTGTCAGCAGAGACAAACACTTATTTATAATTATGTATGGGGATCTTTACTTCAAGGTATGTGTTAGCATTATATTTAGAATGCTATAGTCCCTCTGTCATGTATACTGCATTGCGCTTACATGTTGATCTAGGCATGCACCTGTGACCTCAGAACTATGTTTGGCTCTCACGCTTGTTCTTATATGGTTAGTGGTGTCCTGTTTATGCAACTTCTTATGCCTCTTTATTAGATGCACTGTGTAAATCACACTGGACAAGAGTGTCTGCTGAATGACAGTAATGTAAGAGAGACAGTAAGTTTCACATGTTCACCAGTCCTGGATAGCTCTAGCTGGTTGTCTTAAGTAACCACTGAAAACCTCAATCAAGAAGGCAGAATTTTATCTAATAAATAGATTAGACCAGATAAGGTAAAGCAGAAAGAACAAACAGGGAAGATTTTTGGCAGTGCTATTTGTAAAATATTATGAAAAATAGCTTCCTTTTCAGTCTATACAAGTGCAACACCAACTTTGCAATAAGACAACATATGGCTGTACCTGTGGCTGTTCCCAATGTAAACTACTCTATTCACACTATTCACACTGAATTCAATGTTCTTCCTCAGTGAAATCAGCAGGGCATCCTCCTAAGAATCATATGAAGTATGCCAGTATATATGCTTCAAAAGTAGCTCTTTATTTTTCCACAGAGCATATCACCTGAGAAGCCCAGGCTGGGTGGTCATAGAGGCATTATCAATTCATACTTTTTAATGTAATTTAATTAAATGAATCAAGATTGTGGGAGACGCTAACAATCTTGTCAATCACCTGGCACTCATGTCAAGGCAATTTAGACAACTATTCTGTGAGGCACGCAATGCACAATTAATTATTATTATTTTTTATATTTCACTTCCAGTAAATAAGGACAGGGAGATCCCAAGTTAAGTATAACAGGGAGTGTTTGTTTATTGTGTTATTACATCAACTACTACCATAATGCTTCAATGCTAAGCACGATTTATCTCAAGTTTCTAAACGCAAAATATAGGCTGAGTCTGTTCAACAATTACTTGCAGGGACATTTCATGACCAGCTATGATAACACAGCAAGCAAGACAACAAATTATGTCCTTACATCACAGGGCAGGACTCTGATATTCCACTTACATTCTCCATTAAGTAAACTCAGTACAGATCAATATAGCTGGCGAAAACGCTCTTGCCAAAAAAAAGCTCTATTGGCCTTATCGATGAAATACGCAGTCGAATTAAACGCGAACATTTAGCCAAATAGTCTTCCTGTTTCATGAGGAGGCAAGCATGTAAATTTGAGATAACGATGATGCGTCAGTCTATTTGTTATGAAACGCTAACAAGAAACTAAACCAGTAATGCTACAAATCAGAAAAAGGACAGCGTCCTTTTATACAAATTCGATGTAGCTACACAATGCCATTCACCTGTAAAGTGTGTTGGAATCTGTCTCCTCGACGTTTCAGTCTCCCAAGAGGTCCTGTGTGTCCCCTACCGGAATTAAGCCCCATTCGTAGCACAGTTTCCATTCGATAAGAACGTCTCCCATGATCCTGGTCCGTATGCAGACGCTGATTGGCCAAGAGAGAACGAGGGCACGGTTCAGAAATACCGGTTTCAATCCTGATTGGCTAGTTCCCGGATTATTCTGGCATACTAACGAAGAAGATTGACCCCATGACAGGTGGCCGAGAATTACTGTACACACGAGGGCAAAATAATCCACGAAACTTTACATGCAACCAAGGAAAAAACTAAAGATGACAAATTTAGCTTTCCAAGTAATTTTCTTGAAGCCTGACGTCACCATTTTGTCTGACGTTATAATTTCAGCCAAAAGAAGTCCTGGGGAAACATGTAATTCTGTATATGTAAGTAGGCCTATACGTAATGCAATTATTACCTAAAAAGACAGCAGGTGTCTTTCTGTTTTTTGACCTTGATATTGTGTCCAAGACCATCTGTTTCTCTGATGTGTAGCAAACAAAAAAACCATAGTCTTAAAGGTTTTTTAAGGTTATTTACAATTTTCAACTGATTTACACATGTTACAGCAGGCTATAACCACTTACTCCAAATAATGAACTCCTTCAGAACAAAACATATAAAACAAAACTTGAGCCTTATGTTTTCAAGGCCTGGAGCTGTCCATCCTTGTTCTGAATAGGGAAAATAGGGCACTAATTCAGATGGACGTATTTTCATGCCTGTCAGTTAACTCTTAAGGCTTTGAGTCACCAGCTGCATTCAACTGCAACTCAATGTTCTGTAATCACACCTGATTGAATTTGTGCAAAATCAACTGTGCTACAACGTATTGGAGGATTTGCAAAGAGAGTTTGGAATGAATTTTTATCTGGCATTGTGAAGCAAATCACCAGTGCTGTGCTTATCTTACTTTGTACATTATTCCCCTTTAAGTCCAAGCTCTCCCACAAAATCCATCTAAGTCTAAAATGAGATATCTATGTTTTTTTGAAGAAATAACTTTATGAAATGTAATTTTTAAAAATTTTTATTGGACTTTTATTGGACTTTCATTGTCCTGTTTCCTAATCAGTTGTGATTCTGTATGCTGAGATCATTACATACATCAAATCTAACATTCTGTCAGACCAAATCTGATATAATCAGTGAAATTAAAAAATTCCTGTCTGAACCTTCCTTAACCAAGCCTCCTTGACATCAAGTTAGGAAAATAACTGCAAATAGCATGAAAACATCAGTTCACAAGGGTGGTGTTTTTTATGTAGTCAATTCAGAGCTTTTAAAACTATATTTAGAGAGTATGTTACCAATGGTATACTGTTCAATATTGTTATTTATCATACTGTTAGTATCTAATATCACCTGGTGTTACCATCATTATTTTGCACCTATATAAATAAAAGGTAATATTTTATTAATTCTGTATTTTGAGCTAAAAGCTAGGTCACCTGAAGCTAATTCTACTGTAAATTACATTACAGGTAACATTCAAGGTAATACTACACAATTTTCAGAAATTAATGAACAGCCAAAAAGATAAAATGACTATCAAAACATAATGGTGAATTTTCATGAATACTGGTGTGACATTCCTTGAATATCACATGTATACTGCACTTTATACTACATTACTTGTCAAACAAAACTTGTATTACATGTCCACCACTTGGTGGCAGACCAACCATAATCATCACGCTTAAGCAAGCAGGACCTAAAATGTTACAATAGAAAGGCTTAAAGTGGGCCTACATTCATATATCTCCCAGTGAACAATTCTTTAAATATACCATAAAAACATCATAGGCAGCTGAAATATTGGTTAAGGGCAGAAATAAGTTCCATTAAAATACATTTCCAGAGCATAATCCAATTACATATGCATAGTTGATATTTTAGACAATGCACTCATTGAAGAGTAAGGTAAACACAGTATCCTGACAATCTGACAAGTATAATTTTCAGGCCATAATAAACTCATATCCACACCAAGTTAGTAGTATATACATCATTTATTACAATTCCTTCCCTTCTCTTGTTCCAGACTCTACATTGTACAATCGGTGTCCATTACCAGTTTCTAACAAATTCTAAAAAAAAGAAAAACATACAAAAAAAACAATTCACAGGAAGCACATTATAGAGAATGAACACTGTGATATCAGGCAGTACAGCTGTTGGCAAAAAAAATTAATAAAAACAAATCGCAAGAATAAGAAACCAGTTAAAAGAAAGCAAAAATAGGCTGCTTAAAAAGTTACTGGCACAGGCTGTAATGGATCTTATAAGCATAAATTAATTATTTAGTCACTTTAAACATTTGTAATTATCCATGGGCATCATGAAAGCAAAATATCACAAATGTTTCTGTTCATGAACCAAGCCATTTCAAATTTCATATTTAAATAATGTCACATAAAGATAGATGGCCATACTGCAGTAACACTATCAGTGATTTTCATGGTATACGTCTGGATTGATGTGCAAGGTACCCCTGACCTCATGTCCTAAATGATCTGCTTGAATTTGGGTAGGTGGGGGCAGAGGCAGTGCAGTAACAATGGGTAAAGGTGTTAATCCAGTTATATACAAAAGCCTTGGGTCATGGGAAATTGTAACAAAATGCAGATCTACACAGATACCATGTTTCCGCTGTAACAGCAAGAATTTCTGTGTCAACACTAGTCCTGAAAAATGAGTTGCAGCAATACTTCTGCTAGATGACTACTGTTGGTTTAATCTTGCTCTTTATTTGTTTTAAAAAAGCCTTTCTAAAAAGCCTTTTGTGCAATTGCAAAACAGCCAGCTGTCAACCATTACTAAAAGGAGACACATGTCTAGGTTTGGTGCAGTAGAGTAATAAAGAGGGCTAACACTTTTTTCCAGACAACTTGACATAATTTGAGCAGCTCATATGATCCCTTCCTTTTCACCCCTCAGTGAGGAAAGTGGCCACAACTCATTGTAGAGTAATTAAGAACTTTCCTTTGGATCAAAAAATTGATGTCTTTGTTTGAAGAGCAAATCACCGACAATAAAAACAGAAGACAATGTGCATTTGCAGTCACCCCAATGCAATGCATTTTGCTTCAACCTGCTTGCTCCGTTAGTAGTCCTGCCCCTCATCATGGTATCCCTAGTAGCCTTCGTCTTGGTACTCCTGGGCATAGCCACCAGCACCTGCCCCATTCTGCTCCTCCTCCTCCACTTCACCCTTGGGGCAGTACTTGGGATCATAGATTTGGCGGCCCAGCCCGAAATTCTGCCCACTCTGGTTAGCACCCTGGGTGTAACCCATCTGCAGGGACATGGTGCTGTTGTCGCACTTGTCTGTGCCCATCTTCTGATCATATATGGCACGCCTTGTCCCAGGAGCAGTCATGCCAGCCTGCAAGAGACAGAAAATTCAGTTAATATGTCACCTGGCTATTTTAATGAGCCCTTTGTTTCCACAATGGTTACATTCCAAATGTCATTTTAATTTTATGAGCCTGAAGACAGCATTGTGTAGCATAATCTATCCTTGATTATATGACTAACTTCTGACGCACACAGTAGGCAATGAGCATGAATAAAGCTTTAATAATGCTAAATTACAAAAATCAGAGTGTGTTACACCTTGGTGTAAAGTCTTGAGTTAATAGTCTGAGATTCTCTTGGGTTTACATTACTGCTTCTGTTAGACAGAGATGTTAAGGGACAGTGTGTGGCATACCTGGCTTGCCCCTTTATTGGTCCCCATCTGCAGGCTGATGGTGGAGTTATCCATGGGTGGTAGGATGTGCGATTTTGGGTCGTAGAGGTGTCTTCTTGTGCCATAGGCATTCATACCCGCCTGGCTGGCACACTTGTTGGTACCCATCTGGAAAAATAACAGGTAGCTATCAGAAAATATTCTGCAGTAGGTGTGTCACCAATATGTACAGTCACATTTTATGAAGTATGGTACCCTGCCCCATATCATAAGAATTCAGGTATTCCACTGCCTTCTTTCTTATTCATTACTTGTCCTCTGCTCATACCTGCAGTCCAATGACACATTGTCCAGCCTTCATCTTCTCCTCATTGAATGCTCTCTCCTGCTTGTCTGCGTACTTGACTCCAATGTCCACACATGACTGCATGCCTTTGGTCTTTGCCTGAGAGGATATGAGAGAGGTGATTGCACCGTTGGTGATGTCTGTAAGTCGGAGCCCTTTCACATATTGCATTTGAGTTCTAGCCTATCACGCTCTAATTTATCACTTTAGTGTGAAATAAGCAAATTAGAAATTTGTTTGATTTCACATTAGTTACAATTTATCCATCTGCTGCCCTAGAGATACTTGACAGTCTCCATATTGAACTAGGTTTTATTTCCCAGCATGCTAGTACTTTAATTCTTACAAGCATTCGGCTCACTGAAGGCAAATAAATTATTCTATTCAACAATGGACTGCCAAAGCCCAGAACATAGAGGAGTCAATGCCAAAATCCTGTTCCTGCTCCCAAATCCTGCTCTTTGTGTTTGGGCAAGCACTACACTCTACACCCCTGTGCAAGTAATCTTTAATGCCAGGAACTGTACTTAGGCTCATTTGTTAGTATGCAGATACAAATGTCCTAGTACCATTTTATTAATCATAGAACATAAACAATAATCAGCCAAATACAAAAACAGAAGTAGTCATTGATTTTGTTCTGACACAGAGCTTCATATTTAAATAGCACAACATGAAAATTAAGGAATGGAGAGGAGAAAGTGGAACTGTGGGGGAGTGTTCTTGAAGCATCTGTGGCTGCAGCTGGGTGGATTTGTCAGAGGACGATAAATGTAGCTTGCCACCAGCTGTGAGGAATGTGGACTATAGTACTTCCTGCCCAGATTGCGTCTGATACTGAATTAGTGTTTGCCAATCCACCCCTCCTCTAGTTGAGGGCCAGCAATTGAACACCACAGATTCACTCAGGTTTCACATTCGCCCCAGTATCTGTATTCTGTGCGCAAATGGATGAGCTTCTGAATGCTGTGGGTATATGAGGAAAGTCACTGCACTATGGTGTGTAATAACTTTACAGTGCTGTGAGAGACAAATGAAGGCAGGCCTACAACATGGACTTGGCCCCACTGAAACCTTTACATACTAATGCCTTCCACCTGTTCCAGCAGTGATACTAAAGCCTGAAGGTCTTACCATGCCAGCGAGGGCAAGGAGAGTGGTCTGGACCTGGGTCATGTTCCCACACTCAAACAGATCATTGGCTTCAAAGATATCATGAGGCTTCAGTCCATACTTAGTGATGGCTGCGATGAAGTTGGACAGGTTCTCCAGCTTGAATGAAGAAAACAAAGTGGTTAGGAACTTTCATCTGTGGACCATTACAAAGAAAAGAAGAGACTTTTGAGCCATGCAGATGGACCCTGCTGATTAATGCAATGATTTATTATGCAAATTTCTCTCAATGCTTTTAATGCAAACACAACCTCTAGGAATGCACCCACATTTAAAACATAAATAACATTTCTATAAGGCTAGTGCAACCAATACTGTAAAAGTTAAATGAAATCTTCTGAGTTTATAATGCCTGCTTGCAAAATGTAACTACCCTGAATGTTCAGCCTTAAAGCCACAAGGGATATCATTTAATCTCCTCTGTCAGTTTCTGTTTTGGCTTCCTTTTTTTACAATTCCATATACTACTCTTGGTATGCAACCTGAAAAACACTCAAATGACACCCTTCTAATTATGCAGCACAGTTAAACAAAAATAAATCAACCCACACACATGCTCTCACAAAACCAAATTACCACAACCGATTCAAATTACAAGCAAGGCTCAGAAGAAAGAGTGAGGCCAAAGAGAAGCTTTCTTTCATGATGCAGAAGGATGAAACCATATAGACTGTGAATGCTGGTTCCATCCTGAATAGACAGTTCTATATCTAGCACAGAAAGAGCTGAAGATCCTTCTCTGAAGTCAAGCCGAGTTTCCACCAATGATGTCATAAAGTGATGCATGATTTTTGTGGGTTGCTATATCCTAAACTGTGAACAGTTACAACAGCATTTTGATGGCATGTCTCTTTATTTAGTCAGGTAGGTCTGTTCCAGTAATGAAATCAGAACAGTATTTGCCCACAAGAAAACAGAGTAAGCACCTCACCTGATGCCAATTTTGGGCAGACTTATTTATCTTCTTCACAGAGCCAGGCTGCAATTTGTTGATCAGTCTACAGAAGAAAAATCATCAGTTAAATTGGATGATGACTGAAAGACACTCCAAATCCAGTCAACTAGACAATTTCTACCCATTTGACATAACAATACATTGCATGGACTCACTCGCAGAGAATGACGCCGTTTTTCAGGCCCTTCTGAAAGTCGTCTCCTATGGAACAGCCCGTCACATTCTCAATCCAGATCCGCAGCTCCTCCTCCTTCTGGGGATCATACTTCTGGGCAATCTAAGACAAACCAAGGGCACATCAATGTGTGCAAGTGTATGAATGATGGGGATGAATTTGGGGTGGGGGATGTGCAAGTGCAAAAGTAGTTAAGATTAGTTAATTTAGCTAAGATTTAACTGTAATTGTCAATTACTGCCCATGTGAAAACTGGAGAAAAGTGAGGAGTATGTGATCAGGATACAGACCTATTGTTCTAAAAGAGCTTACAGAGGTGTGAATAAGGGTGTACTCGCACTAGGCGATCCGTACCGTGCCCGAGCACGTTTGACCCCCAAAGTCCAGTTCATTTGACTAGTGTGATCGCTCCGTACCATGCCCGCTTGAAGAGGTGGGCTCGGGCACGGTTCAGTTGGTCTCGGGCACGTTTTTTTGGTTTTTAATTCAAACATGATACATTTACAAACAAGGTAACTGCAGAACCAAAGTACAACAAAGCACATTTTCCAAACAGTTATGAAACATAAGAAGGCTATATAGTTTAAGTAATGTATAGTGAATGACAAATAGACACATAACAACATATGAGAATAAAATTAAATAAGTAAACAATGAAAACAACTTAAGAAATAAATAACTTAAAAACACACACACAGATTTATATATAATTTTATATATTTAAAAAAAAAAAAAAAAAAAAAGTAATCGCTAACCGTGCCCGAGAGCTCGGAACACGGAACTTGAACATGACGTCAATGATGCGACTGTCCAATTTAACAAATATATCCGTTATAGCAACAGTTAGCTGGATATCTGTTATTTACACGCCCAGTCATAATAAATTCTTAAAACCATCATTTGATTAGCTACCTGACTTCCTTAAGTATAACAAGCTGGCTACCTCCAAAATGATCTTTGACTGGTTAGTTCTGTAGATCTATACCTAAAAATAACTCTGTGGATCCCCACATTAGCTTGATTACTAGCAAGCGAAATAAAACTAACCATACTTTACGTGGCGATGTAAACATTTCTGTTGTCAGGGGCTTAGTCAGAGTATCACAAATGAAGCAGCCAAGCTGTTTAAGTAGCTAGTCTTCAACAATCGTTCAGATAGATAGCCTGTTAGCTAACTAGCTATGTTTGTCAAATCTATCGCTGGATAGCTAACGTTAGCTCCCCAGCCAGTTAGCATCGATTGTGCAACGTAGCAATTTTCAGTTAATCGTGCTGCACGAAGATTTTTACGGAGGCAGCTGACATTGAGGGAGGAATTTGGTGCTTTACTCACCGACTACAATTCACGTTCATCAATAAGGTGAGAACCAGACCCAAATATTCTCGAATGAACTGAAAAGTGTACTCTCCAAGTAATATAAGATGTTTGTTGTTGTAATGATGACAGTAGCGCACACACAAGTAGTAGCCCTATCTGGTTAACATTAGCTAACATTATTGTGATTAGGCTACTGTAATCTGACACACATGTGACACAAAATATTGGTCTGTTCCTTAGCATAATAACTGAAACGTCAGCTGCTTCCGTAAAAATCTTCTTATACATGCAGCACGATTAACTGAAAATCGCTGCATTGCATAATCGATAAATCTATAAGGCATGTGAGAGGACCGTGTGTCACCGCGCCCGAAACGACTCCAAATAAGCCACAAAGTAAGTACAATCATGAACTCCATTGTGCTGTGCGAGAGCGCTTTTCGTCAACACAAAAAATCGTGATGACGTAAGTGTGTTCGGGCCCGGAGCGTTAAGCGCAATGTGAGCGCAGGCCAGCGGGGGAGCGGGGAAGGGAGACAATCGTGCTCGGGCACGGTACAAGGCAACCGAGCCTAGTGTGAGTACGCCCTAAGTGTAATAAGGCGGGAAACAGGCCAATGACCTGTCTGGCCTCTAGCCAGATAAGAGGGAGAACAGAGGAGCCTGTACGGGAAAAGTCTCATGTTCCAGAATATTCTGTGGCACTACTTCCGGACCAGCTTTATTTACCAAGCAAAGTATTGACAAAACTGTATTTTTTTCTGTCTGGGGAAACTTACATTCATGGACGTATATGATACACTAGGATATGCATAATCTGAACATCCATAAGAACATGAAATCACGTTGAAGAAGTGCAGTCTACTACATATCTTATTTTGCTTGATTTAAAAGTTGATTTAAATGCTAATTTAAATACTGGCACCTATGTTTTCTAAGACTGTAGGTTTTATAGCAGTTAGAACTTCAGAGCAATATTAACAAACAAGTAATCATACAATTATCGCACCTTCCCATGGGCCATGTGTCACATTGATCTACAAAAGTCCCAGCTCTTCTGGTACCTATGTAAAGCAATATACACATTCTGTACACCTTTTGGCACAGGAAATGTGCGGGTTGAAGGGAGAGTTTCAACATGACTCAACCTGATGCAGAATCAACTGGGTCATTATCACACAACGACTTCACTACACAGCCCAGATATACAACTGGATAGGCTACCTTTTTGTATATGTCTGAGCTTCTGTAACATATGAAAAATCTCAAAAAGACAAGACACCATTTATGAAATAATATTAAAGAAGTTTTTATCAGTTAATCAGACACATACATCAGTGAGCCTCTACAGGAAAGCACACTGAATCATTTCCTGTCTGAAGCAGAGAGAACTCTGTATATTAGAATCACTCAGATTAGAGTCAGTAGCTTACAACAGCTGCAATACTGTAAGAATATACTTAAGATTCCACTGTTGCAAGATGCAAATTACATTGGCCGAATGTGATTTTTGTTGGACTGATCAAAGTTTTATGCCACTCGGAAAATAGCTCTGAAAAATTATCTAGAAATTCTCCCACTAGTCACATCAAAATATCTTCATGAATGGTTGCAAAAAATACTTGATTAGTTTAAGATGCACCTCACTGGTGTGTGAAAGTTAAATACAAAACGCTGACATATAAAATTCAGCAACACCTTTGGAATTTTCTCAAATTAAATTTCTAAACATTACTTAACACTACACTTGTAATTAACAGCCAAAATGAGTGTTAAGGAGTTTAAAGGAGTTTCAAAACATTTTCTCTCATTATATAATCAAATAAATGAAATGATAAAGAAAATGGTGCAAATCAGTACAGAATGCTATGCTTGCACTTAGAGTTTTATCCCGTTACACAGGCGCTTGATCACCCATGAGGAATTTGAGACATTTCATCCTTAACACATGCTGGTCCTAAGGAACTTATCATGTGACAAAGAGTCCAATATATGGATGCATTGTAAATTGACTAATATGCAAGGCATGCTGAAAGCTGAAAGTTCCACGACCGGTTTACCAGAAACTGGCACAATATCTGGAACTCCACACCACACGTCTATGAGAATAATTTTTATTGTGTCAACAATACATCACACAAATTCCCCCCAAAACTTTCTACATGTCATGAAGAACAGAATTTTTATGACTAATGGTATTTTTCAAAATTGCTCACAAAAATCCCTACTACTTAATTTCCCTTTCATTATCACTGCATATGATACAGGCTCAAGCCGTAAAATGTCTAAAACCAAAGAGATGAACAATACAGCCAAATGATAGGATGTCTTTCAGTGGTCAATGTAGGACACATTCATTTTACACAGCATTTGTTTTCCTTTGTTTGTTTTGCAACAGATGAAGAAAACTCCATTCTCAGTTCAATGCATTGTGTGCTGTGGATCAGCCAGTGTAGAGTGGTACTGAACACCCTCTTAGCATTACTGCAATGGAAGGAGTGTGAAACTGGTGAAATCATTGGAATACGTTCTGTACAAGAGTGACAGATGTGTCTTCAGTTGCCAGCAAAGGGTGTAAGTAAAACTGAGTGCTGTGCTCCAGTCAGTGTGGGAAAAGGGTTGGCCTTTTCTGTCTGAGCACAGCCTGGAATTTCAGGGCCACACTGTGTTTAGTCTCTGGGGGCTGCAGAATCAATTCTATGAGCCAATTCCTGTTTACTTAAGCAGGAAACAAAGGGGGTCAATTTGAAACTCAAATAATATCAAGATGTGAGCATGAAACTGTGAAAATAAAGCATTTTAGATGATGGCTGCACACATCCTGAATTTTGATAATGATGTTGAAAGGTTTGAATTCTGTACATCAAATTTTAGCTTCTGTCAAAACATACAGCATTATTTGACTGCTAGGATGACAAAGCATAAAGCAACATATATACAGTGATATTCTACTGTGTTGCTTTTTACTCTGAACCCCCTGCCTACCAGCTCATATGCAATGTTGCACTGCCTCTCCAACCACACAGGAAGTTCAAAAGAAATTCCTTAAAGCTGCAGAAACACACACCCCATCCTGGACAAACTGTTTTCCCAAACACCATGCAGCACAGAAAGGGAAAACAAAGCACTGCATTACTCACGTCTCACAGCTCCCCACAGCATGGGGCAGGAGTGCGTACTGAACTCACCTCAATCAGTCGTTTCCATTTAACTTCACAAAACAGAAATGTTTGTGGTTGTATGAAAATATATGTTGATAATTCAGCACACAATTGATATTTAAACTAACAACTGACATTTGGAACAATATTACAATCAGGAACAGCTTCTGTTATGTGTTTTCCAGCTTTAAAAAGACTGCAGAAGAAACCTCTGTCACCTTAGTCACCCTTAAGGAGGGTGACTAAGAAGATCATATGACTTGGAACTTTTAAGAATACAAATAGACAAGTAAATATCAAAATTAACACAGGGACCTTGTTCAGACATAATAACATACAGCAAATTTAACCTATATAAAGACTGCTGTGCATGGCCCACAATGTATGATAATCCCTACACATGGTAATATCAGAGCAAAAACAAGGACATTTCCTGTAGAGTGCCTCCAGAATGACCTTAGGACAAACTGGATATTGTCAGCTTTTAATGTTATGACTGAATTACACTCAGCAATGCACACCTCCAAAGTCCTCCACAATTACCATATGATGACCTCTGGAGGACTGATCTACCTAAAGGCCAGGTGTCAGTATTTATTGTTTCAGACTTTAGTGTCCACATGACCGTAAATGACAGTGGAACAGTAATTGTTCAGTCAATAAAGACCTTGAGAATAGTGTTGTCATACTACATGATTTTGCACTGTCAAATGTATAATCTGTTCAACTAGTGTTTTATAGTAGGACTACATAAATTGCTGATTCCAATGTAGTTATAAATTCCACGCACATGTGCTTTAAACTTCAGGCATAAAAAGTGCATCTTGTGTCTTAGTGCTCATAAACCAGCCTTCAGTTTGTCCAGTTGTAAATTTACCCTTTATCGTTTATCTCCAGTGTGGCCGGCATTGTGGTCTAGACTAGCGCGACTATGGCAACGAGCCTGGCCACCCTGATACCACATTTTTGCAGATGTCTTTGCAGAAGCTGTCCAAAATTGGCTTTGGAAGCTAACCCGTGACTGAATAGTTTATTATAACTAAATAATTGCGAACAATTTTATTTAATAAAGATTGATAAGTGGGATGATAGACACAGGCAAATTCCAGAGTCAAGCCCGCAAACCATCGCATTCGAACTAACGTAAAAGAAATGTTTTCATAACGAGCACCTAGCTTGACGGTGTGGTGGATTTTTTAAATTATTTTTTGCTCAGCAGACCATGATAAAGTTGCAGCTGCAAGTAACAGATGGGTACCAGATCTTATAGCTTAGTACTGTGTGAAGAGAACAACTTCATTTTTTATAGTTTATGGGAAGTTCAATCTTCCGCAAATTCTTACTAAGAAGCCACATGTACTTAGTCGAGGTCTCAACATAGTTGAAAGAAATAAACCATTCAGAAACATCGTTAAATGTAGCTATGGAGAACCCTCAACGGCATCCAATTAACATTATTTGATCGCTGAAAATATGTTGCCAGCTATCTTAACCTAACTTAACCTAAGTAGAACACTCTGCCAGTGAAACATAAGGGGCCGACGCCCCAACCTGGCTACTTTGCTATGTGTATTTTATTTAAAATTTTCGCCAATACAGATGCTCTTTAAACGAATGTTTGCAGTTAAAATATATATCAGGTCGTTAGCAGGTAGCGACAACATATATAATACATTAAATATCAACCATAAAGTAATAGCCTATATTTTAACATACAACAAGTAAATACTGGAGATTTTCTGAACACCCTGTACGGTGCAGATCACACCTATTTAAATGAAAAGAACACAAAGGGTGTGATCACACTGAACAACTAAATTACTTTCACCCAAAATAAAACACAGCTGCTTATTGCACAGTATGCTATCAAACTGCAGACATTGTAACGTTAGGGCGTTTTCACACTTCTAGGTGAGTGCTAACCGTAAGTATGGAAGCACTGATTAAACTGTGGTTTCTCTCACAACGGTAAGATTATAGGTATGTGTAACTGTGAAAACTTACTTTACTTTTGACTTCTGCAGAAAATCCATACGCCGGTCCTCTGTTAAACTGTGTGTTCGACATTGTTACTTTGTTCACCGTTCTTCAACAGGCAAAATAAGCGCGTGTTTGAAAGCGTGCTTTTATTTTCTGATAGATAACTGACGCCCTTTTCTATGCTGCCGTCGAGGCGACTTCCTTAAAGTTGTTCTTTCTGTTTCATACTGGCCGCTGTACAGTGTTCGTTACGTGTATGCTCCTCCTTCCATCCTTTTCAGTCATGATTGATAGCAAAAAGTCCATATATGGACTCGAAGACCAAAATTCCTACAGGATAAGAGTTTCCTATGATCCCACCCCGTGAGCAAAACGTGTAGAAACCGGGCATCATCAACTGAGAGCAGACTGAAGGATACGCAGAGTATTCGACGTTAAAACAGTTTGTTACGTATTTCTTCATGGAAATCAATCTGATAGTGTATACGTCTGTCAAAGATGCGCAATGCCAGCAGACAGAGAAAGGATTCCAAATACCCAAAAGGAACACATCCTTCATTACCATGTGCCGGTCAAAATAAGAGACAGAGAGAAATTAGGGAATAAAGACTGGAATTAAGATGTTAAATTGGGTAATGGTGATTTTTTTGTTTCCCCTCCAGCTTTTGTACTTAAAATGCAGGGTAATTCTACAATGCATACATGAGACCACAAGATAAGCCAAAAAGACGATAGGATTATCTTTACAACTGCGATGAGATGTGTATATTAGATCAGTAGAACAGTGTAAACAATTATTGCCTGTAACGACACAGTCTACAAAATTACCAGCAACTACAAAATCTCAGGGTTACCAGTTACAGATCTACCACTACAGGACTGCTGTATATTACTGTGTAAAGTGAACATTCATCATGTATGGTGAGCTTGTAAACATGAGCAAACCCTTAAATAAAACTGACCACAACAAGGCACAAATATGTCTAAATGAGTCAGCATACCATATTCAGTGCAGTAATGTAGAGACTGCATTGTACAGAACACTGCAGCACAGCAGCAGTTAACGCTGCAGAAACTGTTTAGGGTGAGGCAAGCAAGCGAAGACTCTGACAAGCAGCGTCATGTACTCTGTTCTTCAAGGTCAGCAATACCTGGAGGGCATTCCAAAGCAAAACACAGGCTTCACTTGAAAGGGAAAGGGTGTTCGTTTTTATTGGTTATGTGCACATAAAGTGTTGCGAGTTAAATTTTGTAGGTCACTAGACAGTAATATGCAGACACATTTATGCCACACAAACGTTCTGGTGCTTGGCTTACTGATGTCGAAATGCAGTGGAATGAACAAATGAGACTAGACACACTGGTCTCAGTGTTGTTATTGCACAGGAAAGTGAAAACACCTGGGTTTCTCCCCCGACATCATGCGCTTCTTATTAGACCACTTGCCAGATAAGACAAGTGTCTATATTGTTTAGTAGCACATTGTAGTTGGCGTCTAATACTCTTAAGTATAAGGTAGCCTGTATTCTGCCTGGTTTAGTGATGCATAATATATTTGTGTCTGTTGAATCATTCAAAATCTGGAATGAGGAATGGGAATGGAACACCAGTGAGGGAAACAAACCCCGGTACTGTAGTGTTTTCATTTTCAGCTTTACTAAATATTAATATTTCATAGCACATTTTAGATCTTTGTATTTGGTTTAGCTTAGCAAATGTCCTCTCCATATATTAGTGGTAACAATGAAACCAAGTCCTTGCTGTTTTTAAGCTTGATGTTTCCACTGGCTGAGCATAACCCCTGCGGTCGGAGACGCACATTCCTGCGGTTCTGTGAGCAGGGGGAAAGGAAAGGGAGGGGCAGAAGCGTCTGAGGAGTTTGGGATTTGTTGAAAACAGGCACATGTGGTAACCAATGAGCTGGTGTTTACCAGCAATATCAGTGTTTTTTGGGCTTTGTTTTCTGGGAAAGGCCTCTTCCAGGCTTCTTATCGTCTCATCTTCTGTGGGACAGTGAGGGGGGGGGTGCAGCAGAGTTCAGCTGCTTCTTTCTCCTTGTATGAAAAAATGGAATCAAATAAAGAAAACAGTGATCAGGCTCTTTGTGTCAAATGTTTTTCTGATGTCTTGTCACAAGAGTTTAACCACGTTGACTACTTATATCTACTGTGACACATAAGCCCAAAATTTCCTGTATATCTCAAATACTTATTTGTTATGCAACGAGTATAGAAAATGTTTCTCATTTTCAAGTCTGCCAACAGGTCACCATAGAAATACCTTGATTTTTTGTCATTCTTGACTGTTGACAAGAAATGTACTATGTGAATTCCATGTTTCACCTTTCCTGATGTCATTCCACTAGCTACCAAGAGCTTGTGTTGCTTTCGAAATTCTCATCTTAGGCTACTGGGTAGCGAGGGGAACAGCACATTGATATCTGCAAACAATCATCAGACCCTACATAGCAGCCAGACCACTCTGATCTGCAGTCCCCAAAAGGAGCACACATCCCGGTCACTCCCCCTACCTGCTCTGTTCCAGTGGGGTGAAATGAGCTTCTCATAGTGGTCAGGAATCGCTATCAGTTATGGCAAACTGAAAATCCACCTCTTCCGTCTGCCTCTTGGCTTTTCTACCTTATCGTAATGCTTGAATCTTTCCCTTTCTTGTGGATAATATTGTAGGGTATTACTGCAATTGTTGCTGAAATGTTTTATTGCTCATTGTAACACTTTTGTATTCATTCCAGAATCTGCCATTACAGCACTGTGTAACCACAGCACTTACATACACCCTTGTATCCAAGATTCAATAGGACCAATATATTACAAAATATTGAAGGCAGACAACTTTGTAACACTGAAAATAATTCTTTATGAAGGCCTTTTTGAAGTTTATTGTTCATGAGTGCTTTACAGTGAATGGTAGCTGACTTGCCTCAATGTGTGGCAACCACGTGGGTGAGCCACGGCAGCCATTTTGTGCCAGAATGCTCATCCCACAATAAGAGAGAGGTGGAGAGATTCATTTAGCCAATTAATCTGAGGAATGATTAGATGGAAACATGGACAGAGCCAGACTGTGAATTTTACTTTTTATCATGCACAAAGTCTATTCATTTTAGTGGAAATGAATAAACAATGAAAGGGAACTCTTTCAAAGAGGCTTTAGCAGAAGCAGGAAACACACTGGAAAACTAACACCACAGATGCAGCAAACAAAAGGAAGTGGCTAACACACACACAAACGTGCAATAGGTACACACAGTCAACCAAGAGATCCGGTTTCCTAGAGCAGTGTGCTGCACTTCAGGTGTTGACTACCTTAGTCTGTGTCCTGGTTTCCCAGGAGACCGGGCTCCTGGTAAACAATGTGCATTCTCCCTGCATTCTCCAGCAATGAGGTCATGTTGTAATTGCCTGCTGCTGTCCCTGATTAGTCTTTATGTAGGCTGGGCACATTCCTCTACTACAAGATGAAACTGTTCATAAAGGGACCTGAAAAGATTTATGAGAGTGAGGGCAGGAATATTAAAGGCATGTCTTCAATTGCCTCTTTCAGAAAGCTAAAATTAAGTTCTTAAATGAAGAAATTTGATTTTTTAAATACTCATCATTAGCAGTTTGAACTTGTACCAGCTACACACTGCAACACAGAAGGTTGCATCACATAATGTACAGGGGGGGAAGTGACTAATACACAGCATACAGGCTGGTGCACTAAAAGGGCCAGTTGCTTATAGTCTCAACACCAATTAGGTGGTGTTTAACCTTGCTTAGCCATAACATATTTGTATACACAATTTAATCCTACTAAACAGCATAAAGTAAAATAATTTATATTATATGCGAAAGCAGGTGGTGGGGGACAGCTTTCAGTTAATGACAGCTTCCCTCATGCAACTAGTTTAGATCAAGTCTGAATCATTCAGAAAAAGGCAACTCCATTTTTGTTTTCACTGTATCACTGAGTCTATGACAACCAAGACCACTTTAAGAAAACAGAAACACCAAGTTGCTAAATGTGCACTTAAAAAGGGATGTAGGCTTTGTGGTTAACACTGGGGGAAAACAAGTACAATGCAAGTTTTAAGAGCTCCATTTCACACTGCACCTCACCATCTCTGTCTGTAGTTCTCACTCTGGCATAGGAACAAACAAGCCTTTTTTAACCAAAAGCACTTTTTAAAAGAATAGTTAGCACACTTCCTCTCCCTTAGACACAGAATATGCATATAGAATAACTGTATGGCACGAATCCTAAAATCATGAGTGCCTTTTGTCAATGGAAGGGGTAGATACAGGGTTGTTGCAGAGCCCACTTCCAGGGGTAATGTTTGGTGAGTAAAGCCTGGCCCCTTGGGTATGAATCCACATTTCTTTGTGAAACCAATTTCACTGGTGAATGCAAATGCTGAAGTATATAAGCCATTTGATAAAGTAAGAAGAGTACTGCACATAATCTTCGTATAATCCCTGGTGAACACAAACAGTCTTAAAGTGACCCCTGTCTGTAGGAGTTTTAAATACATGTATTCCAAGAAATAAACATTCAAGACCCAAGAAATAACGTCTGCAAGATTATGAAATTATTACAACAGCTATCTGTAAGAGGAAATGCAGCGTATATGGCTTTGTTTTCTATTGTGGTTTATGGATGCACATCAAAACCACTTCATTCAAGAAAACTACATTTCCTGCATGTACCATTCCAAGAATCCTCTCTCTGCTTAATGTTGAATATTTAAATATGTCTGAATAGTATGAGAAATGGCCAAAGAAATCCAACCATGTATGTTGCTTTTTCACTTAAAAATAAGGAAAAAAAAATGTCATGTTGTAAAAACATGCTGTACAACTTGAATCCATTCTTTTCAATAGTGATAAAAACACATAAGTATTTGCGATAAATCTTTTTTAATAAACATCCAATACTGCATTTAGGATTTATCAAAAATATACCTTGTTATATTACTACGACGAGAAACCTATGCAGATCAAGGCGCTCTGTTTTCACAAGTGCTGAGATTTTAGTTTCTGGGAATAGCATGCAAACTGCAAGGCTTCTGAATGCATAGGGAAAGCACTGTGCTGCTGTGAAACAGACAATACTAAGGCCAACTACATGGATGGAATTATTCACTAGTGTGTCTGTGTTACTGAGCAACGCAGTGCATCTTTAAGGAGTCTAGCAGTGGGCAGCAAAGAATGAGTGCTGACGACACTGAAGTAAGAGCACTCTCTGAGCACAGGCGAATGAGGCACACTGGCACAATGTGGGAAGGAAGACAATACAGGTAATCATGCTGTACCTTATCAGTCCAATCAACATTAGCCTGTCAGACGACAAATTTCCTGCTGCTCCACTCAGATGATTAAGGCTGAGTGCATATCTTGTCTTTATTAGACTAAACTTAAAAAAAACATTTAAAATTATATCAAATGTTAAGGATCCAACACTCTGGAAAGTGCAGTTAGGCTGATGTATGTTTTCCAAAATGATGGCAGGGAGTATTCCTATTTAGCAATCATGCATCAGCAGGCAGTTGATATGACTATGTATGGGAGGAGCCAGGCCCGATCCCATTCTGTGAATGGGCAGGTGGGGCTTCCTAGGTTTCCCCATGTAGGCAGTGGTAACCCCTCCTCTGTCCCTGCCCTCTCAGAGGAATACAGGCTGCTCCTGCCCTGTCAGCAGCCGGTAGGTAGAGGCAGGCATGGTCTTCAAGTGGATCTGTGAAAACACAAACCTCAGACTGGAACCAACAGGGAGTGACATACGAGTCCTCAAAATATAAAAGGAAGAGGTGTGGTGATTTTGGATATTTAACACTCAAATCTGCTTATTTTTAGCTAAAGAAGACCAAATGTCTGTTCGCAGGATTTTGTGGATGCATTAGTCACTGCTCAGGTTACATTTTGTAATGACTGGAGCAATGTTACTCATACACATTTTAATGAGGAGATAAGTAGGGCTCCTCTAATGCCACAAAGGTTAAGGGATCACTGTCTCTGCCTTTGGGCATCACACTTCAGATCAATTTCAGTTTTTTCACTAATGTCTAATACTTACATAGATTGCTCCACTTTCTTAGTAAACAGACACACTCACCATAAGGTGAAAAAACACAAACTACATATTTATTGGTATGTAATATTTTTGCTCATTTCTTGGATGAGTACATGCCAACGCTTTCACCTAATGGTGCATATTTCTATTGTAGATGTTTCTTGGGCTTTTGCACAATTCAGAGGAAGACTAAAATGGCTACCATGCTCTTATATGTAACTGGAGAATGGGCTAGAGGTGTACCCTTACCTCCCCCACTGCGTGAGTCAGGATGTGGATGATCTTCTCATGGGGCGTGGCCACCACACTCTGCCCATTGATCTCGATGATACGGTGACCTACACGAATTCCTCCCCTCTCTGCAATGCCACCTCGCATTAGACTGCAGATCTGTTCAGAGGTTAACGTAAAGATGATAAATGGATACAGAAAACACATGCTAATTCACAACAGTGACGAGAACATAATGTGATAGTTACTGACGAATGTTTAAAGAGACATATATTTTAAAGCACCTTAATTTAATTCGAGAGAATTTTTAAGTGGAATTGTACACACTAGCCAATATTTGCCACATAATTTGTCCCCAACTCCATGTAGGTAGACACTGCATTGACACTTACAATGCCATCCTCCACACTGAAACCCAGCTGATACTTGGGGTCAGGTCGCTTGATTATTGCCATGGTAACAGGAGGACAGTGGACAATGCTAAGCTTCACTTCTCGTTGATTTTTCAAATCCTGATAAGAAAACACACAAAAACCTGAGCATGCCGCAAAACAGAAGAGAACATATTCCAGAAGCCCTGCAAAACCCACAGAAACCCACCCCTCTGGCCTACTCACCCGTATGATGCTGTGGCAGGTGGAGATGGGCAGGCCCACCAGGCTGGTGCCATTGACGGACATGACGCGGTCTCCGATGCTGAGCTCCCCGCTGCGCTCAGCAGGGCCTCCATGGAGCAAGTTGGCGACCACTACCGTGGGCAGGATGGAGCCCCAGCCCGACTCCACCACTGCCAGGCCCAGTATCTCCCCAGGGGCCTTGGAAATGCACACCTGTCCAAGAGCAGAGGGAGGGAGGCTTTGGATTAAATACGCTGCTGGACTTTAAGACTAGATTACAACTTTGGAAAGCCACAATTTGTGTTATATTACATTAATGTATTTTAAGTTAGTAAAAACACACTATGTGACAGCAACAAAAACACAATTGTGAGGCAGCAGAATTCTCAGTCCAGAGCCTGACCTCCCTGATGTTCTCTGAGCGGGAAAAGTGCACAAGGTCTCCGTTGTAGAGCTCCTGTGTCCCCAGGTAATCACTGTATTCGCTGGGCCGCAGTTCAGTAGCTTTGATACCATTGGCTTGCAGGAACTGCTGGTAGGCCACTCCAAATGCCTGTCCAATTGCTTGAGCTATAACCTGCGCCTGTGGCAGAATCCAAGACAATTAGGGAAACAGTGCAATGCTAAGACATGTCAGAGGAAGTTAGGGTTTAAAAGAGGGCTGAATACTGAAGGCAAACTCTGATCTATTTAGGTCACGCATTGAGTACTGTGATTCTTAAGGGAGAAGTCATAAACAGTGAAAATCTATGGTATATACTATATATATCATATATGTATAGATTCTAATATCTAAATTTCCACCACTTACAGATTAAAACTGATGTACTACAGATGTTATGAGTTGCAGATATGCCAAAAGCATTATTGACAGGATTAGCAGTTCTGGAGCTTATATATGAAACTACATATCAAACAATAGATTATAGTCCACGATTTACTTTAAATTACTGAGCACTCATCCACCCAGACAAATGTTAATGTTAGAATTCCTAGACACTGATGAGGAACTGTTACAAATGAAAAAGAAGGAGGTAGCCACGACGAGTCCCTCAGTGTAGGGGACTGACTCACATCCTCTGAGGAGAAGACATGGCAGATCATGCAGCACTTCTTGCGAGAACTTGGGGAGCTGGACGCTGAGCCCTCCTCTGCCCCTTTCCGTCCAATGGGCTTCCGACGTGCCATGAGGACCACGATGGAGCCAATATCTGCGATGTAGGAGATCATCTGGAGCGGGTGGTCCATCATAGCTTCCTACACAGCATCAAAGTAACAAGCGTTTACAAGGCTGATCACACGGCACACAATGGACAGAAACACCTAAACTCAGTCTCTGTGAAGTAGAAGCCTTCTGTTAACAGCTATGGACTTCCATCATCTATACATGTCTAACAAATTTAAATACTAATTGCTAACACGTATAATTTGGCTGTGGAGCTAAATTATGCCTAGAAAATGACATGGAAAAGATTGTGGTTTATGGATGTTGCTATGGCAGACTTGGCAAAATGTATCATTTTGTGTATTATGAATACATTTAATGCAATGCAGGTGCATACTGACAGCGTTAGGCATGATCAGACTATCTACTTCAATTTAAATGTAAGTAATGGCTTAACATATTTGTTTACTTGTGTGAATGTTCTGGTGTTTGTTGTGTGCTTATGTAATCCATCTTGCATTTATGGGTAACTAATTTGACAAGCAGTATTAACTGAAGGACATGTGACAGGCTGAACCCACTAAGTAATCAGCACTGTTAAAGGGAGGGATGTGCTCAAACCGGAAGAACAACTCTTGACAAAATGTGAGAGGATTATGTCCTTTTTAAATACCACATTCCTGTGCACTTTTAAACCTTAATAAGTGGAATGTCTAACAGCTCTTTAACAACCTGATGCATGACAGAACAGAACCAACTACAATACCAATTATTGTTTTTTTTTTTTTTTTTTTTTGCAAATAACCAGATAGGAAGCTACTCAAGCATCAAAAGCTGATCCCCCTTTACTCCCTTGACTATACAGCTGCTAGCACTTGTGAGCATAATTTCTTGAACTGCAGTTCTTTCAGTTAAGTTCCACTTAATGCTCAGGAAAAACAATAAGCAGAGCACTTCTGGTCTTTCCTACGCTGCAGCAGAACATGGGGCATTGCATGCAAGTGTAAGTTGGGGAAAAAGTGCTGACTGATGATGTTCGTGCTGAAAACATTCCACACCTGAGTATCAGCGCTGAGCACTTTGATGCGCTGTGTGGAGATGAAGAGGTCTACCTCAGTCATAGGCTGATTTTCCCCTTCTGGAGCCTAGAAAAAAATCACACAAACAACCTCAATGATTTAATATGATGTGACCCATTAGCTGCACTGTAGGATTTGTGTTTACTAGGTTTTTTTAATATACATTTTTCTAATACTTTTTTTCTCAGCGAATCTTGTATGTAAAAACCACCTTGATCCTGTCCACAGCCTCCTGAGCCTGGGCCATGCGGGCATTAGTGGAAGGGTTCTTTTCTGAAAGCAGCTGTGTGGAGCCCAGGTATTTTGCCCCAAAGATCACTCCATCCAGCAGGTCCTCTGGGTCACAGGGACCAGGCACTGACAGACAGTAGACAGATGGTCAATCCATTAATCAATCAGTCCTTCAACTGAGGCCAGACAACTGCACACTGGCTTATTTTAGCACCAAGTTTTTTACTCTGCAAAGATTGCAATCCAGAATAAATCAGTAACATTTTGTTGTAAAAATCAGAATATTCAGTGAACATGGACGACATACTGTTGGTAGCTACTACCTTTCACTGTGATCATCTCCATGTAGCAATTTCTTTCCTCTGATAGAAATTTACAGGGGTTTTATACAGGAAGTATTATACATGTAATTACACTATAGCAAAATAAGCAACATCTATTGAGTAAAACTGTTGAAAAAGATTATCTGCACTATTCAAACATATTTGGATGCAAAATATCAGAACATTTCTTGAGATGATCTCCAGAAAAATTCTCAGCTCTCATTTCTCTTCCTTAAAATGATTCTCTTACCATCTTTATAAGCTGGGTGATTCTCTGTGTTCTGTAATCAAACAAAGTCATGTGAGGTCAATGACAAGTACTTCATACTAAAAGAATGAACACATGCTAAACATGTGGCATGCTACTGGGAAATTCAATCTCATCCATGATTAGGAACATAAATGTGCTCACCATTTGGGTGTCAAAGAACAAATTGCCATAAACTGACCGTGTCTCTGAATTCTGCAGCTGTGGCTTCTTCCTCTGGAGGGCCCCCCCCTTCTGTCTTCAGCCACACAGGTTCTGGGATCTCATCATCAGGGGAGACAGCGTCATCTCTGCCCCCCATCTGGCCATTAGCAAAGTGATCCCAAAATCTCTCCCCGTCTTCCTGGCTGTAAGTGACTGAGACCACAGCATCCATGTCACCACACTGTGGAACATAGTCTGCATGGGACGCTCTCGGTGGCATCTTCACCTCCTCGCACTCCAGCAGGCCCAACAGGTCCCTCTGATTGCTCTCAGAGAACAGCAGACCAGAACCCTGTTGTCCCTCAGTGCCTGACTGCAGTATGCTCATATCAGTCATCAAAGTGGGAGTAGACCCTCTCTCTAAGGGAGGGACGGAGGCAGAAAAGGGCACCTCATGGCTGGATGCTTCAGAAACAGAAGTCTGATTGAAGAGATGAAGCTGTGACAGTAGAGCCTGAATCTGAGTGTGGTCGACATCACTCGGCTTGGTTTCCCCGCTTTGCTCCTCCTCCTCCTCTTCCTTAAGATCCTCTTGCTCCTCAAAGCTGCTTGGAACTTCATGGTCCTCACAGTCTTTAAGGTCCATCCTGGGTTCTGTGGCACAGATATTTGGGTCTAAAGGTAGCTGGGGCTCACTCAGTCTGTCTTCTGGAGTGTCTATCAGGTCTGGCTGCAAGAAGCTGCTGTCGTCCACTTCTGCCACTGAGCCATCATCACTGGAAGAGTCAGACCTCCAGTCGAGGGGAGGGGGCTCTATTAGGTTGAAGGAGTCGAGATCCTCCATGTCAGGGCTTGTAAGAACTTCCTTGGTGGCGGCCTGGGCGTTCTGCTGGTACAGGTCTTCTGTTAAGGGGGCACCTGGCTTTGCACACTTCTGCTCCTGTGTGGCAAGGGGAATTGACTGTTCATGGACTAGCTTGTTTTCAGGAGTGTCCTGAGACCTCATACTGCGCATCTCCTCAGTCTCAGGCATGGGACTACTGGCCAGGAGCGGCACCTCATCGGCCCCTGCAATTTGTGGTGATACAGGCCTCATTCTCACTGCACTTTGCAGCAGAGACTGGTTGCTTTCTCCCTGGCTGAACTCACCCCCTTCAAAGGTGGTTTCTTGATGTTCCTCCATCTGGGTTTAAGAATGGGAAAACCAGGGGTTGGGGACAGGGAAGTGCAGCAAGTGAGGCCTTCACACCCCAGAATGCCTCTGCCAAGATCTAGCCATACAGTGGGTTAAGCATCCACCTGTCTTTCACTCCTACCAAAGACAATCAGAAAATTCAATCAGTCATTAGTGCAAGGTCATCACTGCATAACCATGTGCCAAGACAAAATGCTTGTGTTTGGCAGAACTCTGAAAGAAGTTGATTAACATGACCAATCCATTTTTTTTTGATCATGTATGCTCCCATAAAGGCAAGCTGAGCTGAAAATTTTCTTGATTTAAACTCAATTCATTTCGTCATCTTGTCTTTTGGTCATCTTTTTATTGTAATTGAACCTCTATCATTACAGAGCTGAATTATTTTCAATTCAGTGTTTTATCTACCGTTACACTGTGAATGCTGACTGTGTTCATTTGAATATTAACTAAAGAGGATGCATTACATGGCACTACCTAATAGAATTACTTTCATGTTTTACTTGCTTGCAGAACCAACTGGTTCAAGATCAGTTAAAGCGGTCTGATCTGCATGTGTATGGCAAAAAAACGTCTCATCTAACAAATGATATGGACTGGTGATCTGGAAAATTTAAGAACTTAAATCTTCTTAAATCTTAAGGGTGCCAGCTGTGTTCGCCTGACTACTGAATAAAAATATGTGGCAATGGAACCTTGGAGATAAACGTTTGTGCTATTTAAAAACAGAAAAATGCTACTCTGGCTTACAATAATGCAATAAATAGATTTTAGAATGTCGAGGCAGAGCATTCATTTTAACATACAATCTGTTCTGACAAATGGAGGTCCACTGGTTTTACGGTATAGGGTCCCCAGAGTTAGCTGCTTTTAACATGCACTCTGTCGTAGATGTTACGGAACCATGCCTTATCAATGCTCGTCCTTCAATAAGAAGAGAACCTTGCCTTAGCTAATTTCGGGTACAAAGTGCGCTTGATTGCGCTGCAAAAGAAGCGCCTCTCATGTTAGCTAATGCGTGGAGATAAACATAGTGATCAGACAATTACTCAATTTGTTCTAAGCATGCAAGTTAACCCTGCAACGGGACGATTAATGAAAATACGCGTTTCAAGAAATCCGTCCCAAACTTTAGCCTAACATTTCACCTTTTGCACAAGTAAGGTCCAATTAGTGGTTTAACCAATCACAGCTGCCGATAAGATTAATGTCCATTTGTACCCTAGGAGTTGCATTTTGTAAATGCAACACGTATTTTATAAATGCTATGTGGTACAATGTCCTATATGTTATTTTACGTGTAGACAACCTTGATAACTTGCATATTACCTTAACGATACGTCCAGAAGACAGCTACGATTGCAACGGACTGTAGGTAACTGCCTGCGTTAGACAGCAAGCTAACTACCAAAATCAACCGTTGGTGTCTAACTAAACATCTATGGAAAGGACAAACTTGGCTATCAAAACATCATACAGTTAGCTACATTTGAAAACATCTTTATGCGTGATGTTACATTTACGGTCCATGAAACGTGACTAAATGGATCAACGATTGGTTGCTAACTCACCAGTATATTAACAAAGTGGCTAAATCCTACAGATAGTGCAGCAATGTATCAACTTACCATTGTATATGGATTAATTTTCGACACAAGACAGGCGTCTTCTAACGCTCTTTGAACTTTAAACTCCACGGACGAAAAGCTGACAGATCTGAGAACAATCTCGTACAGCTTACACAGCTATATTGGATATTTAACGTTAGCTATAGCTAACAAAACAGCAGCAGCCGCTGTTCATCAGACTTCACTCTTACGACCCCGTATGTACTGTACCTGTATTCAGACGTTTTTCTACATAAGACAACACGCGCTTTTGATTAAAATTACAGCATCTACAAGCAATTTACACAGTCTGCGTGCCACAACTGTTGCAATTACCTTAATTATTTGTACTTACTGTCGACAAAACAGACTACAGTTGCGCATGCGTTCAGCATATTCAAGTCGTGTTCAATCTATCACCAAATCATCAAACATGTGGCTAACTAGCAAACATCTAAGCCATTCACCCGATTCGTGTTTTGATAAGGCGAGAAAGTTTTCCTCTTGTTTTTTAAATAAGAATAACGATACCGAAATATATAAAATCCGTATACGTTTTCAACAACAAATTAATTTAACACTTTATACGTGGAGTTCTTTTGTCAATGAAAATAACATTGAAGGGATAGAAAGTATTAATATGGAATTCACAGACACGGAACACAATTTTCGTTGTAAATATTAACCTGCGCACATAATCATAATTTCTTCATACACAACCAGATACATCTGAAGAACAATCTAAAAGATCATTTAACCACTGAGTGATTCAGCATGTTACGGTGGCATAACAGTTACATACAATAGCCAACTTAGAGCAAAATAATAATTTCACATGCACACATCGTGCTTTCACAACTTTCACTTTCCATGTTTCATGTATGCCCCCTTGTGGAAATTTACAGGATTTACGTTTATTTAATATGTTAAACTTAAGGTTGTTAATACTGTATTCACGACGATTTGAACATTATTCAAACTCAACTTATCTGATTCAGTGCTGTAACCCATTCTTACTGTTTGATTACTGCAGTTACATTTATTTGTGCACAATAGATATATCAACCCTACATATTTTGGACACTGAAGAAGCTACACTAGCTAAACTGTTGTGGTCAGAGTGTATATTCAATACACAAAGAGTTCCTTATGTACACAGTCACAGTATACAGTATTAATGTCTCAGATTGGTAAGTAATAGTAATCTAAAGTGGTCATTTTCAAGACATGAAAAAATAACTTCTGATGACCACTACAAACATAATCCATGGTCAAGGTACACAAAAAAGACATCTGAAATTTCCAACTATTGACATCCACCAAAACAAGGGTAAATAAAACAAGACAAATGGGTTACATTACAACTTCTTCAGGGTTCAACTACTTTAATTACACAGGGTCTTTAAAATAGTCCTGTAACCTAGTACCTTGTGGAGGGTGCAGACAGCAATTTAATGCTTGCTTCGATGCATGATGACTTTGACATGCCGTTCAAGTCCAGAGTTTTTGCATGATGGATTTACGTTAGTCCAGCCTGCCATACATTATTATACATATTGAGTTGGAGAGTAATTCATGTTAGTCCTCTTCTGTGATTCATGTTCTATTGTGATATGATCACTGGCTTTTCAATTTTGCTTGGATACATTCCAAGCTAAATTATTCTAAGCATGAAATTAATTCTTATCAATGGATTTTGAATGAGGAAAAAGCCAAGTACAACATCTTCATTTTTTATGAAGTTGTGAAATATGTGCTTAACAGTAAAATTCAGCAAATTTTACATTGAATTAACTCTGAAGTGAAAACAAAATTGATTGAAAATGCTGCTGATGTGACCATCTGGTTTTCCGTATATTAGCCAAGGAGGCTATTGGAAATGTGCAAAATGTACAAATGTGATTTAAAATCATCAAAAAAGTTCAGTTAATGAAGTCCTGTTCATTTCTTATAAAGACCATCAGGCTGTAGCTCCTCCTTCACTTGAAGACATCTGACACAAACCAATCAAGGAGGAAGTAGTGCCCAGAAGTCCCACCAGCCAATCAGGGAATCGTCCTGCCCACAGGAAACCAGGGGGCATCCAATGAATGGCATTACTCAAGTCTGCCATGCTGCTGAGTATACTGAATACTTCGGCCAGCACCTGACGCTGCAGCTCAGAGCCTGTGCTCGCATGTGCCTCACTGTGAAAGAAAGAGTCTTTAATGATACAAATGTAAAGAAAACACAGCAAGTGTTTACTTCACTAAGTATGCAACATTACTACATTCTTTATCTAGTGCAACTGCTTTGAGGCTTAGCAATCAGTGAAATAACTATTTCTTGCTTGTAGTTATACATTCATCTACAAAGGACAACTGTCAAAGTCCTTGCTGTAGCAATGTTTAATAATTACAAATGTAACAACCTTGCATGCTTGAACACCCCCAAGTGCACAATCTGTACAAGAGGCAACTGGCCTTAATGAAACAGGTCAAAAACACCAGATTTACTTGGGTTGTTCTCATAATTAGTACACTGCAAAAGAAAATCAACCAAAATTTCTAACTGCAACTATTAACAGGAGTGTGTAGTTGTGTTCACCTCCTTCTTAAATGAATCCTCATATCAACTTAATTAGATATGCTACTGCTGACCCTGGAGATTTCTGAAGTTTGTATCTAACAGCACTCATTCTGTGGACTAAAGAAAAATGATGTCATACTTCAGAAAGGAATGAAAACACCACAGTGTTCACATCAGTAAGTGTCTGCAAGTCCAGACCAACTCATGTTACATTTGCTATGACTGTGTGGCTTGTTACAGTAGATCTACAAGCTGTTACAACACAAAGCCCACACTGACCTGCTGTCCACCTGCCTGCTTCTTTCAGATTTCTTCATCCTCGTCTTCAGCAGCAGCAACACTCTGACAGACCTGGAGGAAGAATGTTATCATGTTTGGGCTTTGACAGATTCAAGCACCACATGCAAATCCTTTCCATGTCACTTTTGGTCCTAAATCCAGGTTCAGGATAGTGGGAGTTTTACCTCAGAATACCAAGGAATAGTGACACACCCCACAGCAATGTGCTTAGTGTCCACCACTTGTCAGACTGGACACTGATGAGTTGGGCATCAGCTGCCCATGCAACATGCTCACAAGGGTAGTACAGCTGGTCTGCCACATTACTCAGCACAGACATCCAGCGCAAGGCTGGATCCCCTTCCTAAATGGAGAAAAGAGATCACGTTTGACTCAACCAGAAAAGCAATACACTGATACTTTAAATCTTAGATGTGACTGGTTAGTTCTCCAAACTGTTCCACACATAATCATTTGTTCAAATACAAGCTCATGTTTTCAGAATGAGGCATGAAGGGCCTTCTCACCGTGGAACCGAGACCATAGCTCCTGGAGTAGGCGAACATGGAGAGGTCATCAAAGAGCCGCAGTACGGTGCGGCAGTGACTAAGCTGGGCAGAGAACAGCAAAAGACTCTTTCCCATCTTTGACGATCTCCCTGCCTTCCGGGATAAGACGCCTCCAACAAGCTGGGATCCATAGCAAAGTGTCCTAATCTAACGCCGACAAAAGAACAGTCACATTAGCTACAGATATCAGTTAATGTTATATTGACAAAGTTTCCCTACATTTACAGTATTAATATTAAAAAGATAACAGCCAACTAGCTACTTTTATAAACAGTAAATGAAAGACAGTAACTAAGTTAATTTTGGTCGTCTCCTTAGGCTATTACACTGGAAGTTCAAGGTCCTTTCGGAGGAAAACACTCAAATCCACTCTCTAGTTATATATACAGGTGTCATTCTTTTTCGTAAGTATAATCATATCAAATAGCCGACGAGCAAGCTAATATGTTAGCTAGATCTTATGGTCATGACTCGTTAAAACATGGCTGCGGTAGTTCTTCTTTTGTAGCTAACTTAATTTAACGAGAATTCAAGAACTCTGCTGAAATCCGTATGACTAGCGACTTACCACTTTGTCTCGTCCCCTGTAAGACTCGAGCACGTTCACCAACGAATCCACAGAACCATTCATGATTATCTTACAAAATATGTGTAGCTAGCAGACCAGACTAACAGTCTTAGTTTTGCAAGTTAACTAGGTTGAGGAAACAAAAGTAACTTTAGCTTGGTCGTTAGCGAGCTACCAAACTTGCTGAGGCAGTTAGATGTAAACATTGAAGAATGTAAGTTAACTGTTGTATGAGTATAGCTAAAAACAGGCTAACTAATTAGCTTGCAACAACACATTTTTTCTGCACATGGTTACTCTCCCTAATTTGCTCAATTAAATTACAGCACACCATAGCACAATGACAAGCATTCTAGTTACGCACACAGTTGTAGTTTCCTATCTACCTCAATTTCGATTGCTGGACTTTGGATCAGTGCGTACAGCAATAATTACGTACTGTCGCAGCAACGACGAGGGAATTGTCTACCTATCAGGTAACAGTAACAGTTTGATTGACAGTGTGTTGAGCAAATTAAGAGCACTCAACTGACGATAACGTCCCGATACCGAGGCATGAGGAACGTAAACCCGGGGTGCTTCCTTTCTTGTGAAAACAGTGGGGTCATCCCCAGTCTTGGTGTGTTAATTTTGAGTCTGCCCCTAGATCAACTACTAAGGGGAAGTTGGGGGCCATGGGGGGTAAAGGCTTGAAGAAGTAGGTTGACTTTGCGCAAGCTGAATAAAAGTTTGAAGAATTAAAAAGGTGGTTTTTGAAAACAGGGGTGTTTGAAATACTGCACAACTAATTGTCCTCATGCACCTTTTTGTTGTGCTTTCTTAATTGTATAAAAACATCACAATAAAAGTGAATGCATGAAAATACATTTGGTGATGTGGGTCTGAAAGAAGGAACAACAATATGATATATGCCATCTAATGAAAGCCACTTTTACCTTTATTTTAATTTCATCATTATGAGATAAAAAGTTGTTCAGTTTAGTAAAGTACCTGGAGGTCAGTTAAATGGTAGGGAAAAGATAAATGCTTTGTGAGGGTAAAAAATGGCACTTTCTTAAACCTTGCTATAGTCTTTTTAAGACCAAATGAAGAGATACTGCTGAGAAAAGTATTCCACAGATTATAAAAATAGGGAAAGGATCACAGAGGAAGAAGGAGACAGCAAACAAATGTGCTGCAATGCTCAAGTTTGTCATCAAATATAAAGAGAACCACAGTATTGTAACCTGGGCAGCACCAGCATTTCAGAGTATGACACTGCAATATAATTAACACAAGTCATTTAGTGATTTATTAAACAATTTTATTGATGAACTTTTATAGATAAACTATTAACTATTAATTAAATGTTGGTGTTCATTATCAGGTCCCTCCTCCTACGTCAGCACTGCAGTATTTTCAATGACGCACCCCCTGTCAAATATTCAGGGTAGATATTGCACTAAGTTTACTGCCAGGTCTCAGGTGGCATAAACCCAAGGTAAAATGGCTACTGCACTGTGCCTAAGATACCACTGCACCCCGAATATTCACAACCATGAGTTAAATTATTTTCACCAACACCCATCACCCTCCTTTACTAGCCAAAACACTAGCTCTACCTGGGCAAAAACTGCAGTTTTCATGCTGTTGTCAATTTTTACCATGGCGCTGACATCAAATTGCCAAGAACAGCTGCGCTGATGTTTGCTGACAGCGCTGCAATTTTGCAACATCATCATCGGGAGCATGGTCATCGAGATGTCAACCTATTATGGATTGACTGTGTTTGGTTGTTAGTCTATGCTCCAGCAAATCTATATCACAGAAATTTTCTCCTTTTAAGACAAGCATATTGGTTCCTTTCTATGTTTGTATAACACTTCACCTGGCTTGACAGCACCTATGTCCAATCACCTCACAAGGTGATGCAATGCTTTTGAAACAGTCAATCCAGCGGTCAGTCATAAATGATGAATTAAGTAAATTAATGCCAGACATTTTAATCAATATCGAGAATCCAAAAACTTAATTTAAAAAAAACAGAGCGTTTTTTTTGATGTTCAGTTTAAATTATTATATGAGTTTTTACAGTACAAAAAACAACAGTGGATATGAATCATGGTTTTCACTTTTAATTTGTTATGAAATTTAAGAACTTCAGAACTATCAAAAGTTGCTATGAAAATGGTGACAAAGTTAACATAGAATTCAAAGCAGATTTTTCTCCCTTTAAATGTATTACGCTGTTTGAAGCAATGACTGGCTTCTGCATTCTGCCCTGCAGTTACAACTCCAAAGCTGCTCCAGTACAGACAAAGAGCCTTCTAAGGGTCAAGAAACATAATATGTACATAACCAAACTTTACAGGTTTAAACACTCATCATTCACAGTAGACAAATTATTGTATTTGTATTCACTTGTGTTTGATTAGAGCAAATAAGCTATCCTTAAAACACTATAAAAACAAATATAGTGTGTTAAAATCATACACATTTTATTTACAAATGCTTAGAAAAATGAATTGCATTTATATAGGTCCTTTCAAGATTTCAAAGCACTTTACAGAGAAGATGGCTGATTCATTGCACTCAGGTGTAACTCAGGAAGGACAAGCAAGTTTTTCTTTTCGCTACTCGCTTTTCAGTAAAGACCCTATCATTTTAGATGGTACCATGGTTCATGATAAATGTAAAGAGATCCTTCTCTTGCAGTAATAAATATTTTCTCAGGTTAGACATAAAAATAGAAAAGTCTTGTATCTGTCCACAGTAATTACTGCTGTCTTCAGGAAAAAGGCCTCGGTGACACATCTGTGCTGGCGTCATTATCATAGACATCTGTATCACAGAGACAGGAAAAAAAGGTCAGAAGACACTTACTGTCTACAGGTGAACAGTTTGAACACTGTATTTTGTATGATATTATTTCACAAAACAGATAATCACAGTATTTTTGGTTGTAATGAGGATAAAGTTGTAAATATAAAGTTGCAAACCTGCTTGGTTATCAATATCGTCATAAATCTCCCCTTCCCTGTAATGAAAGTTCACAATTTTAAGAGTTACACGACAATCACAGCAGAACACCTTAAGTATGCAAGCCCGAAGGCTGCTGTACTGCTTGCCATGAGTTTCTCTGGGTTTATGACCCATGGGCTGCTACCTTGCTGTCTGTTACTCTGGTGCCTGTCATTAAGGACAAAGCTGGCAAGGTTGGGAGTCTGGATAACTACAGGCCTATAGCCTTAGCTAGTGTAATATCTAAGGTCCTGCAAAAGATATTGCTTGATCGTCTGTGTCATTGTATTGGTACAACGGATAATCAGTTTGGTTTTAAAACCAAGCTTGGAACCGATTTGTGTATTTATGCCCTGAAGGAGGCAGCACAGATGTACCTAAGACAAAACTCCTCTGTGTTAATAGGGTTTATTGATGCCTCTAAGGCATTTGATCGAGTCAATCACTCTAAGTTATTTAAGAAATTGAATCAAAGGGGTGTCCCTGACAGCATTATAAGAATCCTGGCCTATTGGTACTCTAACCAGAGAATGCAGGTTAAATGGGGTAATAGAATCTCTGCTTCCTTTGGTGTTAGTAATGGGGTACGCCAGGGGGGCTACTTTCACCAGCCCTCTTTGTCCAACCAACTAAGCAACTGTAAAACTGGCTGTATGATTGGTAACACCTTGGTAAATCATTTCATGTATGCTGATGATCTGGCCATTCTCTCTCCTAGCAGTGCTGGCTTTCAGCAACAGCTGAATGTATGTTCTGACTATGGGCTGAAATATGATGTGCAATATAATGCTAGAAAGAGTGTTGTCTTAATATGTAGGTCAAAAGTGGACAAAGAACTTTGTTTTCCAGACTTTTATCTGTCAGGACAAATGTTAAGTGTCTGTAATAAAACAAAATATTTGGGTCACTACATCACAGATCAGTTCTGCGATGATGATGATATATATCGGCAGTGTCGCATATTATATGCCCAAGCTAACATTCTGGCAAGGAAATTCCACATGTGCTCAGTTGATGTAAAGATCTTTAAAGCTTACAGTACCCCTCTGTATACTGCTCCCCTATGGTGTAAATTTAAAAGAGCTAGTATGCAGAAGCTTCAGGTTGCTTATAATGATTCTCTGAGGATATTGCTCAAGAAACCCAGGTCCTGTAGTGCAAGTGACATGTTTTGTAATGTACACGTCAGTACCTTTCAGGCATTGATGAGAAACTTGATGTACAAATTTATTTGTCGCTTGAACAACTCCCAGAACAACCTTGTTTTGATGCTTTCAAATCCTAGATTTAGTGCGCTACGCTACCAGTCATCTATGTGGAAATACTGTTATAAGTTTCTCTTATAAGAAGTGCAATACTCCTTTTTTATGTATGTTGTATGTTATGTCTGTCTTGTGTTTGTGTGGACCTTGAGTCTGACAAATAAATAAAGGTGAAGGTGAAGGTGAATGAATTTAGTGTACTTGGTGAGAAAGATGCTCTTCTAGGAGAGTAACTCTGGACATCAATATTATAATCCTTTTTAGGAACCAGAGTGAGAGGATGACTCATTCAATGGCAGGATACTGCATGTGTATCTGGAATATGATTACAGGTTGTTGTGAATGTCATAATTTGATCACTTTCTGGCTGATTGGCTCTTACAAAACCATTTCCTTCCTTTGTAGTCTAACCACATCCTGTCTGGTCTGTGTGATACGAAGGCTGATTATTGGGATACTGTCTAATTGTAAAGGGTTAATGAATGGGATGAGATACGTACGCTTGTAGGAGGACGGCCCGTGGCACATATCCATCTGTGAAAGGAGAAAACCATCCTCAGAGGGAGTGTTTACTTCTTTCAACTAAAAGCAGGAATTTTCAGTTTTTGTTTCCCCTTGCATAAATCATGATTATATTATGACAGCTGCTGTGAAGGCCTGGATCTTCACCAGTCCTTATTAGAGAGTTGAAGCTTTCAGAGCAGAATAAGCATTGTCTAACATTCACCTGTATCACATCACAGTACTGAGAAAAAATTGCTTAGAATGAACACTTTTATGGCATCAAGACAGAAGAGGGCGCCGTGCACTTACATTTCCCCAGGTCATTGCGACACAGTGCCTTCTTTTCATTGACAATTTGAATAACTTCCAGGATCTCGCCACGACGTATGGTTAGATCCTTTCCACTTCCCTTCTTGATGCTGGCATTGGGGTCAACCATCATATTATAAAGCACCCTTATAGGCCCTTCAAACTGAAAGCACACATAAACAGACATACACACATAATGGTCACGGCACTGAATAATATTGGTACTTTATGACATTAGCTTAATACTCGATAACACCTGTAGAGGTGTAGAGGTGTACTCTGCACTTAACAATTTCAATTATTATGTTTCTGATGTTCAAGTTGATGAAATTGTGTGTTTTTTAATTTTTATTTTTATTTTCACCTTTATATATAAAACTCAAACTGACAAAAACTGCAAGCTTGTCAACTAGTGTTTAAAAGAGAGACAGATCAATGTGATATCTAAGCATAAAAACATAAACTGCTTTAAGATCAATAAAATGAGTTTTAACAGAGCTGGGGACATTTTTCAATGAGACACATTCGGCTGGAAAAACAACATTTACCAAAACAAAATTATAATTGCAACATAAGAATTAAAAAAATGGTTCACCTTAAATTTTTTCCTAAATTCTTTTTCCTCCTTCTCCAGCTTTTTGCACAGTTTGGGATCTAGGCTGAAACACAGAAACACATTAATAGTGATGTGTAATTTCACAAGTTATTTCACAAGTTATTTCACATCAGTGTTACTATGTGTACAAGTATGTACATGTGTGCAAGCATAAGGTGGACACTTAGTGTGTGCATTTTGTCACGCCTCTATTTACATTCCAATTCATATTTTTTTACTTCTTCACTTGTCAAAAATAAACAAGCTGGTTTATCATCACTGTTTATGTAATCATTAATATCATTATTTCAGTATGCAACCTATGGTACAGCACTTGTGCAAATAAACCAGCTAGGTGACTTACAAAGTCACATTCTTAGGTATTGGTATTGTTCAAGCATGGCCTTCTAACACAGCACATTCTTTCTGTCTACATCTTACCAATACAGGCTACCCATTAATTGGATGTTGCTAAAACTTAACCGGGGCAAACAAAGAGAAATACTGTTTAATCTGTGTACCTAGATTTACACAGTATAGTGTCTTGCCACCTGATGTTTGGTGCTGATCTCATCAATATTCAGTGATAGATTGGAAGCTATAGATTCCCCTTATTACAATGTCTTGGTTCAAAAATCAAATGACACTTTGTATAAAACCTCAGCAAGATAAACTGTAGAACATATTGTATTAAAATTGTGGTATTTGACGTTGAGGATTTAGCGTTCTGCATGATGTTGTTGTGCTATATGTGTATAGAGTAATATATTAACAGAGTCTGTTAATGGCAGAAAGGCAACAGAATTTATTGTACCTGGCCTCAGGAGGGGGAAGGGGAAATTCATCTGGTATGGGCTCCACATCGTCATACACGTCATCTGGGAGAGAAGATGACAATATCACAAGCTCCAGTCTACATAGTTCATTTAAATGAAGGAGCCATTCTCAGTCACACTTACCATACTCCAAATGTATACTGCTGTAAAAGAAAAAAAAACAAATAATTAATTTCACAACTAAAATAGAATGAATGCTTATTTTATGGATCTAGATGTGGTGTGTGTGTTGGGTGGGAAAACTGCATAGCATTCATCCACAGTGACATTCTAAAATTCTGATCACACAAAAAACAGGCTGCTAATGAAGACTAAGTGAGAGAGATTGCACAGATGACCTGTCTGTTTGGTGAGAGGAGCCCACATCATCGTAGAATTCATCATCTACAGGAGGTGGTGGGGGGAAGGAGGGGTCAGCTGCTTTGGAAAGGATGCTTCTTTTTACTTCCTCATAGTCCACATCCACACAGGTGTTGCTGATGTAGCCATCTGCATACCAAGATCAAAAAGGATTCACCTATGGCACAGAGGCATACTTTCTACTAAAAATATTTGTCAGAGCATGTTTTTAATGACTTTGTTACCTGAAGAAGGTGTGTAAATAGGTATATCTATAAATGGTGTCTTCTTTTTATACTGAACATTAACATTTTTTCCTTAAGATTTAGTTATATCTGTTTTGTCTGCGTATTTCCATATGTAGCTACCCATTGTAGCAAGCAAATCAGTTGTAGACATGTTAATGCTATTAGCAAATTAGTGTGTTATATAATTTACCCCCTGTAATGATTAGAATCATTACCACGCACAAACTGAATGGAGCTGGGCATCCTATGTATTTCTTCAATAACTCTGGTAGTCAGCTAACTGGTAGACTGTGATTATTTCCATGCAGAAGCTGTTTCTTGAGAGTGTGAGATAGGAACTCACAATGATATAGGTACAGCCTTTTGTCTCTACCAAGATCCTATGTGATGAAGGATAAGTACTGTACCACTTCTCACCCATGTCAAAGGCCTTTAAGCCAAAACTGTGACCCAGACAAAATGAGGGAAACGTTTTTTGTTTCCCCTGAGCAAAAGTGCCTTAACTCACAGGTGCCAGTCAGTGTGCGGGCCAGCCATTTGCCCTCTGGGTTGTTCTTGACGCGGATGATCTCTATGCTCTCTCCCTGATGCACAGAAAGGTCGTTTTTCCCCCCCTGCCAGTCATGTCGAACCCTGGCTATGTGAAGAACCTCCACCACCCCAGTCAGCTGCAGAGAACCAGGGTACAGGATTTTCAGTGACCTGGACTATGACCTTGTGAGCTCACATGTGAATGTGCACTGTTCTATACATGAGATCACACATTTTCCATTGCCGGTAACAAACTAAGCTGCATGCAAAACTGATATGAAAATGGGGAAAGTAAACAGCAACAGAGATGTTAATGTTTAGGGATATTGTAGGGCTTAAAATGGTAAGGCAGTAGACGGTGAGTGGTTATGAATATGTGGTGGCCCACCTTAAATTTCTTCTTGTATTCATTTTCCTTCTTCTGTCTTTCCTTCTGTTCTTTCAATTCCAGCTCATGCTGTCGCCTCATGTCTTTCTTCCTCTTCTTGTCAGCGGTGTGGGGCTTAGGTGGCTCCTCTGGTCTAGAGTGGAGAAGGGAATGGCTTTGCAGTAAGTGTCTCTATCTTCGGAGCAGCACTCCTTGCCACGCGGGGGCTCAAATCCTGTTACAAAAGGTCTAAGATCTAGACCTTTGTGGTATTCACTAATACACTTTTCCACTCATTTGCTTTAATAATATAGAAATCCAGAACTGCACGTGATTTTTTTTTTTTTGCAATCAAATTTCAATCAAATCTCCATCATTAAAGACAATAAAAATAAATAAATAAATACATACATACATAAATACATAAATAAATAACAATACTTACTCATCAATAGGTTCATAAATCTCACTTCCACCACTTTCCTTGGGGCAACAGTGAAGAGACAGATAAAACAACAGATTAAATGTAAATCCTAGTGTATACATGGCACCTAATGGTTTGTGCTAAACAGGCAAATAAAACAGAAAGGAACAAACACACTGCTCTGGAGGGAGGAGCAAAAAACCTTTTTTCCCCTATATGCAACCCTGTTTTGGAATTGCCAGTTGTACAGTACGCTCATCTCACCACAACAACCTCCGCATTCGTGCAGGAGCGCTGATGCAAAGCAAATGCAATCCTACAATACACTCGCATGCAGTCGGCAGCTACTACAAGGGAAACAGTGCACCACAGTGAGATGAGCACTCAGGGGAGGATAGGCATTATTTCACTCTCATCATGTGAACAACTTATAGGCAGATTGCAAGGTGTCTGAGGGTGGTGAGGCAAGGTAGCCCTGCCTGACCTACCCACCCCTATCTCCAAAAAAATAAACCCAGTTTACTCTGCCACTTACAGCAGATGATGCAGCCTGTTTCAACCCTGGGCTTTAGGGCTCAGCCTGCACTCAAGATGATCACCTTACAGACAGAGCCACTCAGAAGCCCAGGCTTTTTGTAATATAATCCCTTGCAAAAATTATGCTATGACTGTCATCAGTGCTCACACAGTATGAAGAAATGCAGAAGACAATAAATAGGACAGTAATTTGTTGCAATTAGTCAACATAACCTAGCTACTGAAATCAATTAAAATTACATATAAAAATACCCAATATGAAATACCCAGTGTTTACCTCATCTCCTTGTGTGGAGCACTGGTCATTCCAGGAATCTGTGAATGCAGTAAGAGTTCTTCTGTCAGTAATTAATGATCCATGAGAATCATTTTAACTATTCTGCCTACATACATTCTAGAATTAGGATTTCAGTTCATTCAAATAAAAGCAAGAAACCTTTGGAATCTAGAATGTCCTCTGATACCTGTTAACTGAAAAAGTATTAGTACTTCACCAGACTACCATCATGCGCCACACAGGTGCGCTGGTATTTACTGAGGTTAGCCATTCACTACAAGGTCTCTGGAAATATTCTATGACTATCTGAAAAGGAACCAACAGGAAAGGTGGGTGACTGGGTGTGCCATTGCACAAATCGTGCAGGCATTGAAGGAAGTCAAAACAAAACATGAAATGTTATTTCATTTATCTTCAAATACAGAGGAATTGTTGTGTAACCCATGGTAGAACACAAGCTTATGGTCTGTTCAGTTAAGCGTTAAGGCTTATGGTTCAAGCCTTAAATGGCAGGTGAGTTTCAGCTGTACATAAAGTGACAATATTCAAGAAATACATAAAATTGAATTTGTAAATTTATGAAAGAATCATGTTTAAAAGATAATTGCACAAATCTGGAGACGATAATAGCAATACCATATTGGACTTGGCTGGTAATGGCTATAGATCAAGAGCCATGACTAGTAGCTTGCGAGCTGCAAAATCATGTTTTGTGAACATATTGGACATGGCCAGGGACCAAGAACTACCACAATGCACACAGATAGATAGTGTCTGATAAGAGTGTGACTGGGAAAGACAGCCTTCACATTTCCCCTGAAACCTTTTTAATTGTTTAATTGCTCACTTGTGTATTTTGCTATATATGTTAATAGGGATCTTTGTCTTAGTTTCTGCTCTTTCAATTACTGAGCTCATGTCAATCAGTATCATCTGAGGATGTTAATTGTTAATTGTCAGTTTGTAATTTTCCATATCTATCTGTGTATCTTGTGAACCAGCGTGTTTGACTGGCCCCACCTGTCTAATTAATGGTAGTTAAATACAGTTGTGTGGCTGCAGAGAGGAGTCTCACTTCATTCAGCAGTGTGCTCAAGGCTGGTTCCTTTTGTTCATGGATTTTTAAAATTACTGTTTTTGCAAGTTTTGCTCCTTCTGTTTGTGTTTGTCTCTACAATGACCAACAGACAATTAGGTTTTCTGACATTCTGAAAGTCGAACAATACACGTCATGCTATTTCACAAAACACAAGGCTATTTAAAGGTCTGAGGTTATTTAAAAATATTTCTGTTGTAACAGTTACATAACAGAAACTACAATAGTTTTTTTAAAAAATAACTTAAAACTTGCTTTTATGAAATAGAATGGTGTTTGTTAGGTGAATTATCTGTTGATGCTCAGAATGTTAGTCACCTCAACATCATTATTAACTTTACAGCACTGAATAACAAAAACCTTCTGAAATGAATTCTGTCATGAGTTACAATATAACTCATACCTATGAACGAATTCCTCAATGATCAAGGGTAAAATGTGTTTATGTCATTGTGCTGTTGTTCAGACTGAGCAAGTCAACACTTGCAATGTCTGAGGTTTTCACAGCAGCCAAAATCTGGGACATCACAATTTACATAACTTCACAGAGATCAAGTTATGCTCCAACTTCACATTGAAAATATACAGTGTTTATACACACAGGCTGGAGGATGAAATTACATCCTTCTAAGCCTGTAAGATTAGTATGGCAAAGGTAGGCCTACAGACAGAGTATACAGGGGCTTCCTATCACTCTAAAAGTGAGACTTGGTGTTCCTGCTCATCCCTCCCTTCTCACCTTCTCTACTTCCTGGATACTTTGGGGGAGGGGGAGGAGGAGGTGGAAGCACATCAATGTCATCATAAGTCTCTTGATCATCTTCTAAGATGCTGCAAGAAGAGTCAAGAAAATACTGGGTGAGAGGAAGCAATTCAGTTCCTAATGGAAGCACATCTTTGAAGAAGTTTGTTTGCAGTAACAACTTACCTCTTCTGGCTGAATATGTATCCATATTGGTTATCAACAAACTCAGAATACATTAAGAAAAATCTTCAAATTGTAACCTGCATATGTAAAAGCCTTTCAATGTGGATTATTTTTCTTGGTGTCTTTTTTTAATTACCCATTGCAACATTGCCTTTTAATTTTGAGAAGTAAATTCCCATTGTCATGTTATTACTTAACTAAATAAAGGACCTATTCAGACATGAGACACAGGCACATAAATCCCACCTAAATCCTCCCTATAGGAGTTCCACAGCTATAGTCCAACTAAATTTAGAATTCAGACATGGGAACTTAAGTGGCCCATGTGGAAGATGTGCCAAAAGAGATTCTCAGAATGTGAGAATGTGTCTTACAAAGATAGGTACATTCTGTCCAGGATCTTTGGTAAATTCTCCGCAATAGTTGCACTCACAAAAAGATGGAACGAAAAGTGCATCACAGTGCGTCGCAGTGCATCACATCTAACATCAACATCCTATCTTTTGACATTTTGAAAAGTGTTGTGAGCTTTCCAATGGTATTCACTATTGGCACCAAAAAGCCAATAAACCAATAAACAAATTTGCAGTTCCCTCTAGCTATATGTCAGATGCTGCTATGGTGATTCGGTGGTAATTCAGACCAAGGTGCAACAACAAAATTACACCAATGACCATAAGGAGTCACAAAATAATTTAAATATTCAGAGTGCTAGCCTGAGTGGTCTGTGGTTGTCCAAACCATGGACCACAAAATGTTACAACCCCTAACATCAGTTTCAAAATACTTCCATGAAGTTTTACACATGATACTGTAGTTCATAGATTCCTTCATAAAATTCTGTTTCATATAAAGAATTCATTGATATGGTCAATATATGTGCAAACTTGCTGTCACTATGTTAACTACAGGACAACTAATGTCAGCTAAAACTTTGAAATAGGCTGTTGTGTTTTTTATTATTTATTATTTATTTTTTCTGACCTTTGTCATGTTGCCATTTTAAACAGAATAATTGTAGCCTCGCCTCAGTTCCAGAACCGCGCAAATTTTTTGGAAATATCTACTTTGCTTTCATAATTAAAGTAATGCGTGCCTCGTGGCTGTGTTCTGTATTGTTCTGTAATGAGGACACATGGCTGTAATGGGACTCTGTTTCAGACACCAGAAGAGAGGCATGGTTTTCCAGGGTAAATTAAATTTATTTGGAGAGCTCAAGTTTATGTCTCTCATTTTAGGTTTTCAGTGCCTGGGTAAGTTAAGTCTGAATACCAACGGTGAAAATCCACAAAGTGAGGAGTTCTGGGGAAAAAAAATGCTCAGTGATCCAAAGTGTGAACTGACCCATAAGAGGCCATTTACTGTAAAGTAAGGATATAAATTCAGCCTTCTGGACTGCCACCTGTTTGTAATGATGACATTACTGTAAAATGGTGCCACTGGATCACTAGGTTTAGCACTGGAAAAATTAGAATATTTGCTGACTTCATGCTGCATTCTTATTACATTTCATTTTTGTAAGAAGCCACTTCAATTACAAGATCATATGCACCATGCAAACTGTGCTTCTCTCATTTGATTTGTGGCTTAGTTTCAAAATTATCTTTAAAAAAGTGGGGGCACAGCAGGGAGCTATCAGCATCTCTCTATATGTGGAGTCAAGGGCATAACAGCAGATTAGGAATGGCATTTGTTATGCACAATTTTTTTTCTTTCTTTGTACAACTCTTCATGTGACTGTGGCATTTCAGTACATTGTTAAGATCTTATTAGCCTGTCAGCATCATTTCTGTAAACCATCACCTATATAGCATTCATGCAAGCTGCAAGCTGCTATATACATCAACCAAACCTCAGAGACATATAAAACAAAAGAAGCACAATTGAAGACATCTCTAACTTAGCCACCCACACAACCCAAGAACAAAAGAACGGTGCACACGCATCACTGTATCAGTGTCTGAAATTAAGATGGCTAAAACAAAATGCACTGGTCGAGACTAGGTTTAAAATGAATGGTCATTATGAAACCTGCATTGGGTCTTCAACCTCTGAAAGAAAAACAGCAAGGCAACACAGCTCCCAATATCACAAGCTGTACTATTTCTCCTTTTGCCAAGATGAGATCATAAGTTAAGTTTGTGATTGATCTCCCATCCAAGACCTACAGACCCACTCAGAGGGATGGTCATAGGAAAACACTTCATTAGCCTTCAGGTAAACCACTCAAACAGGCTAAAGATGAATGCCTTGCCCAATATTGCCTGCCTGTCAGCATACAGTGGTGATGTTACTCACACAATGGAGTGTTGAGTGGAGTGCTGCTGGGTTAGGCTCATGGGTTTAGCTGGCAATCTTGGTGCGCCGGCTGGGCTGACCAGTCCAGGGAGGGATGAGCTGCTGCCACCTGGGAGCGGAAACAAGCCCTCAGAGACATGGAAGGATGTGGAACGCACTGGACACCTGCACGACAGAGCCAGGCTCTTTGGCGTCGTGGTCAAAGTCACATGTTTGGTACCCCGTAGACCCGTGTTTGAGGCCGGGTGGGGTGACTGCTCTCGCCCTTCGCTACAAAGGCATTCACTGATTAATGGAGCAGTATGTCCCTGTGCGGCAGGTTTCATCCAAATGATTTTCATACAGCTAGTAAAACAGAACAACACATTATCACGAACTAAATATTTAAAATAGATCATGATCAGAGTAAAGCTTTGATGTCAGAATTCAAACTGAATCATTTTCATGTGAAAAATCCTTCGAATTCATAAGATTTAGACTTGATCTTTAACAAAGGTCACACTTATTACTTAGCATTTCATACATTTTTTTCATACACGTTATTGCAAACGGAAACCATAAACTCCGGCAGCCATTTTTGTTAAGATCCTTAAGCTTCATTATGCCATTACTATTGTGTTTAATATCGCTATAATACTTAAGTCATGTAAATAAATCCTTTCCTGCAACATCTTTACAGTAGTACTATAACAATAATTTACAAGTATATATGTATGTAAATTATGTAAGTTATACACATACATATATATAATACAAGTAGTTATAAGATACAAGATAGCATATAAGACAGGAAAAAGAAAAAGGCTTTGTGCATAGAGGACTAAAATGGAATCCACAGAACTATATTTCAGTAATATTGTCTTTTTGGGGTCCTTTCTGGTAAAACTTAAAAGTTAAAACTTTCACAACTTCAACTTTTTGAGAAGAAAAAACAGTGTTGATCAACATGAAAATGCAACAGCGAAGCGTACCATGAGTCCTCCCCAATGCTGGCCGTCCAGGTGGTGGAGGGACTGGGGCAGCTTTCTTGAAATGGTCCAGGTTGACATAAGGTGGACGTTTGGGTTTCAAAGGCCTGGATCCCATTGTGGGCAGGTTCCTCCTGAGGGGGGCTACTTCGGTCATGCTCCTCTGGCTGCGTAGTGATGTGACGAGGGGGGAAGATGGCTTGGTGATGGGTCCCTCCTGGGTAGGAAGCTGCTTTGACATCTTGCTCTGCAACAACTCCCCAGTAGCTTTGACTCTCCCTGGTCTTTCTGTGTCAGGTGCAGCCAGTCTTGGCCCTTGGGGGCCAGTGCGGTGAGATGGCGGAGGTCTGGGGAACACCCCAGGGATAGGTGGGGCCCTCTTTGAGGGTGAGGCATCAGGATCAGCCATGGCAGGCTTGGGAAACCTTTGCAGATCCGGTCGTACTCCTGGAGGTGGTTTCAGACTGGTTTTCGGACTGGTTCCATTCACTGATGAGTTGAATCCCATTGATGGGCCACCTCTCCCAGCTCCTGGAAACAGGGTTCTTGGGGGACCGCCGCTTCCACTATCAGCCATTCCAATCTTAGCATGAAACCTGGCCGTCAAGGCCTTGACATCTACACACTCCTCCTGTAAGAGATGAGTGAGAAGCTCAAATGCACTGCGACTGCTCAAGAGAATGCAGATGAGGAAGCACCCAACACCCCCCCCACACACACACACACACACACACACATCTACCTCACTGCATACATCCACTCGCTCTGTTACAGAAAGTGGAAGTCAACCCACACAACCATCAGCAGCTACACAAACAATACTATGGAACCCTGCAGACAGCACCAAACCTTCACTAGAAGACTCAGGTCATGCCTTTCTAAAAGAAAACCTCACAGAAAAACAGCATTGGTCAAACTACCTCTGACAGCACAAGAGAAAAAAATATGGGCTCACAGAAGCATTATTTTAAGCTCTGTTATGAAGCCAAGACGACAACCCATGCTGAAACAGACACTTCTTTTGTACATATATAGAACCCACATACAGAGAGGTTTTTAGCTGCTGAATGTTTTTCAGGTGATCATTGTTCTTTTCAGACTCAGTCAATAAAAAGTGATGGCATGTCAGTGAGAACAAAGAATAATGCCAAAAAATGTGGAACAGATTAAAGCAATATGTGTCCATTACTTTCAGACAATCCAAATTCATTTTACCTTTACCTTGTTTAGAATTACAAATCTCTGGTATTTATAGAGTATTCTACTCACCAACATCTTTCTTTGTATGTTATTTAGGGGTGTTCTCAGAGGAAGTTAACACCTTAACTGTGCACCGATGACACAATTTTGACACAGAGTTTTAAACTGAAAACTATTTCATAGTGTGTTTCCCTAAAACTGCAGTTACCAGCTGTGAAGTCTTCAACATACATATCACATAGCATCATGGCAGAATCATAAGACCACCTGATGTAATGGCAACCACACCAGCTGAAAGAGCAAACTGCTGTTGAGAAAGTGGCAGTTTCTCTGAAGAAGGAGGTCACAGGCATAGCAGTAACGGGGGCAGGCATTCACAGAGTCTCACTGCTCAGTTTCTTCACATGACAAGCCACATCAAGATAGGTAGGGAATTTTTGTTCTAACGGAAAAGTGAAGAAGGAGGCATTTCTGAGAAACTGAAACAAGGAAGAATTTTTCAAAATGGATGTACTTTTGTTCTTCTCTTCCAGCACAGACATGTTAGGTTTATAATTGGTTCAAAGTAAACTTTGAACAAAGCAGACATGCAGGAAGCACCCACAACCACACAGATGAACTCACACACCTATCGCTCTCAACAATTGTAGCCATGGTGACAACAGTCATGCCTCCCTTTTGACCAATCAGATACATGCATTGCCTGCTAGAGAGCCTTTCTGTTCCCAGGCACAGGAAATAAGCAAGGTCTTTCTTATCTACACCACGCAAAAAGTAATGAGAGTGGCGTGGTCCTGCAAACACTTGCTTACTCAAAGCACAATAGCTCCTCTTGTGCTTTGTGCATCTAGACTCAGGTCAGCTTCAGAATAGTCCTGAAATGTATCATTGTGGATGAAACAAAAAAAATATATTTCAGTCCCTCACAATAGTTATTCATTATGAATTTAATTATTCATTTCCCACAGTTATGATGTACTGCAAAAATTCTTTTTAGTTTTGTCTCCTCTGGGATGGCCTAAAATTCCAACTCACTATGCTGACATCTAGCTACTGTGTTCATGATTTTTTAAATACAAAGGCTGGTAACCTAATCTGGTATCCCCTTAATTAAGTATAAAAATAACATATGAGGGACAAAAACTGAAAGGAAAGAATGTCTTTCCACCAACTAAACAATCTGTAAATGTTACACTAGTGTACAATAGCTCTATTCATTTTCCTGTCATTTGCGCAAAGCATTATTCAAATGCCTGCAGATAAATATGAAACACATGGCCTAAACAGAATTTGCTACAGTGTTAATAATGAAGTAAAAGCTGTAAAATGCAGGGCAGGGGAATAAGTTACAGTTCAAGTTTTTATTTAAATTCAGTTATGAAATATTATGTAACTGGCTGGCTAATCATTTTGTAATTTTCGAGTTAAATTGACGTGGTCATTGCAGTAGGCACCGTAGCCCTTGAGGGCTATTATTTACATTAAACCTATGCTTCTTTTCTTGTTCCTTACACAACAGTATCTGTTTATTTCGGATCGAAATGAAAGTAGCCTACTCTAATCAGTAATAATCGCAATCGTATTTAAAAAGTACTCAGATTACACAGCTTCTTGCATACCGCTCTTAGTCCACCTATAACCTGACATAATTTCCAGTCATATACCTGTAGACATACTTCTTTTTCTACATATACTAATTTAAATTTCTTGGAATCGAGTTAGTGGTGAATTAACAATAACTGGGGCTGACGTGCTCGAGACCTGAACTGAAATCCGCCAGAGTTCTAAAAAGGATCTCGACCAAAGGATCACAGTCTTAGTACCTTGGGTTTAAAGTGTTAAAAGACGTTAATAATTTAGAGAAATTAGTGACAGTAAGATTAAATGATGCCGTGACACAACCACACAACCAGCTCAAACCAATACCAATACGCCGACCAATATAGCAAGGTATGGGTTTCATCACGAGGATGAAACAAATGTATAACATATGTCAATGTGTACGAATATAATTAAATGGCCTTAAAGAGTATCTCTGTCTACTTCGTTTCTAGGTCCTGCGTTTAATACGCGAATCAGCGTAACCCCAGGTCACATTGTGAGATTTTAAGAATGGTGTCTGGCACCCCCTGCTCGCCAAAAACTCTGCCACGAGTCATATTGAATGCACACTTGAGTACACGCACAATATTCTCTGAATTGCAGCTTCCTAGAGGACTCGGTTTCCTATTGTCGATATCCTCAACTGCGAAATGATCACGTTCAAAGTTGAGGGTATTCTCCTGTCATGGATTACTATTCACAGCCAATGAATTTAGTTTTCATTAAAACGTCAGAGAACTGAGGATCATAAATTATGTTTTCAAGGACCCCTTGCTGTTTTAGTAGTAAGTCAATAAAGAAATTTTATTAAATCCTCGATCTTACCATTTCTTTTTGTTTTAAAGTAACTTATCAGGACTTCGGATTCCAATTCAACTGTTATTTTCGGAAGTCATTCTCACAGGTGCTGCCTCGCGGTGCTGTAGTTCCGCTTAACTGACAAATTGACCCAGATCACCACTAATAGCCAGTGCATTATGAGCTGTGAGGACTGTCACGTCAGGAAATGTGGTTATTGACATTTTTTGCTTGTCATTCACATTTTAGATTTGCTGCGTGGTATAAGAATTTAAATATTGAAATGTAATCATGTAAATATTTAGATTCTTTCAGCATTCGATGCTTCATTGGATACTTAATTTTGACTATCATCATACTAGACCTTGCCGTATTACTAATTTTGTACTGTTTGTGTAGACGACAACTTTACATATATACCAAAATCTGCAGCGGAGTCAACGAGTCTGGGTGCCTTATGTTATGTCCCGCCAACTGTATTTTAGGGAAAGGCATACCTTTCCATCCCAGTACATATTTTCAATGCGAAATACCCCACGTATGTGGCGTCAGCTTTAGTGTAAGTGTAAAACAAACTCGGCGACATTTAAGAGATTCTGTTTTACTTTTACATTCAGACTTGCCTCTATAGGAGCCATTCGTCACCTGCTGTGTGTGCACCAACCGCCCTCTACAGGCAAAACACAGATACAACACCGCCCTATGGTGAGAGCCGTCGTGGGTCTTGCCTCCAGAGATTTGCTGTTAGGGGACACGGGTATTCAGAATTCCCCAGACACAAGGGGGATGACTAACAAGAGGGCAACGACCAATCAGTATGCAGTCAGGATGAAACCAGGCAACACTTACCATACTATGTTTGTCCCACGTGAGTTAGGAAGCTCTACTGTACAGCATATTGTACTGTACTGTATTCGCATTATATGCTGCTTTTTATAAGTGCTATACATTCAAGTTTCTACCTCAAAGAAAATACAACTTAGGGATGTTCAAGTCAAGATATGCACCCAATATACTGTATATACTTACTGAACATGTTGTAAATATCATATATAAATATAAAATGTTAGAAGGGTATTGTCAATCACCTACCCTTCAATGAGCACCCACTTCAGTAGTGCAGTATGTTGTCCTGGTAAGATGAGCCTAATGCCCAATGGTGGTTCCAAAAATGGTTGAATAAAGTGGAAAATCGTGTGTGTGTGTGTGTGTGTGTGTGTGTGTGTGTGTGTGTGTGTGTGTGTGTGAGAGAGAGAGAGAGAGAGAGAGAGACCCCTGCATATCAGATTTTAGAAATAAAAAATAAAATGTTGTTGCCATGAAAAAAGACTGAAGCAGCAACAACACCAGCAGGATAGTCAAGTTTGAACTATTCACTGTTTTTTACATTCATTTTTGTGATAGATTAGTTGAGTATGTGTAGCCTATTTCAGCATTTTGAGAGACAAAATGTAAAGCTAAATCTATGTAAAAGATGAGAAAAAGAAACACATTTAAAGTGATGGCTATGCTAAGAACATTATATAAACATGTTATCTTTGATATCACCAAGTCGACTGTGGAAGTGGCATTAAATTATTTAATACAATAAACTACCCCTTATCCATGGCTAAATGGATTCTCATCAAGATCATTCAGTTTAAGACAATGTTAGAAGTAACAAAATCTCCAAACCCTGTAGCAAAATCTCTAAAAACTGCATAAAACATATGTTTTACTAATTAAAATGTTGATGCTGTTGCCTTATAATTTACAATAAACATTCAAAAAAGACCAGCTTGAAGATTTGCTTTGCAAATTTAAAGTGACAATTTTAATTATGTTGATAAAAAAACAAAGGGTTTGGTTGACCACACAGCAGCCATGGTAGCCATTTGTCACCATTAATATTTGTATTCTTTCTGTTGGTGATGCACACAAACAATGTTCTGCAGCATCAAATAGGAAAAGTTTTTTAGCAGAATATTTAAATATCCAAACAATATTTAAATATCCAAGTTTTCATCCTGGACCTTTTCACTGTTGAGAGAAACAAGATTAGAATGGAGCACACTGCCAGCACTTTTGACAGAAATTTTGAACGTTATCTACAGATATGAGCTGCAGCATGGTTTCAGTCAAAGTCTCAATTTCATCACTGTGTATAACAACTGTGTCTGGGAATCTGAAAAGGAAGAGACCCTTCCAAGCATGATTATACTCCCACAGCAAGTGAGCAATCAACAAAATCAAAAACAATTAATACTGTGACAGATGATAATGGCTTAATGACAGATTCCCACTGCACTCAAAAAAGAAAGGTTAAAGATCAGAGTGACATCATCAGTCCCCCTAGTTTTCTCTGAAAACCCAAAATTGCACAGTTTGGATCCTGTCACTTCACTGTAAGGAAACCACTGGGAAGACAGCTCCTGAATCCTGTTTACACAAACAGACAAATAATGTATTCCCTTCCGGCACATTCTAACAACAACATACTGTCAGAAACGCAGCTGCTGCTTCCCTTGTTGACCACCAGATGGCCATACAACTTCCTTGTGTCCTCTATGTTTCATTTAGTTCATGTGTGTCACCTGTATTGATTAGTAATTTTTTGCACCTGTGTTCACTGCTGTTTAAGTTCTGCCTTTTGTTCCTGTCTTTGTTCAGAGTTAAGTTGCTATAACTTGCGTGCCTGCAGTCATGAGAACTTTATTTTTTAACCTAACCTCCTCTCTGCATTTTGGTTCACTCTACGCCTTCTTGCACATACTCACTTTTGTCTTCCAAGTCTGCATTTATAGAACATATTTTAGTAAACTTTTGAAATCCACAGATGTTTCCTGTAATTAAATTAGCTTAATATGTATTAAGTATTGATTAAACATTTTGAAATTCTGTAGAATGCTTCTTCTTAGGCATCACTGCTGAATGAACTGGAAACCTACAGAAAAGTACAGAACAAAATCACTTCATCATGGACAATGAACTACTGTATTTAAATTTCAGAGGAATATCAATGCTCATAAAATGTAGTGTAGTCTGCTGAATTAGACTGCAGTGCAGATGATGTAAACATCTGGATTGCCTGCTACCTGAACACTCACTTTTGCAAGGTCACCCTGCTGCTGAGCAGGTATGTGAGATTGTGCTGGCAAGGCAAGCTATGGGAATCCATCTTCTCCAGGGGGCCAGAAGGTGCCAGCAGTACTGGGGTAAGCAGCTGCTGTCAGGCCCCATACTCCTCCAGGTAGTGTCACAGCACCAGCTGGCTGGGGCCCAGTGGGGAGCTGGCACATCTGGCCCCAGCCTGACACAGTCTGCTGAGGAGGCCAGGCACCTGTGCTCTCCCAGGTCCCATTAAAACTGGTGCAAGAGGGCCTGAGCTGCCCTGATTGGCCCCAGGTATTTGCAGTTGGCAGAGCTTGCAGTTGGCAGACCCCTGCTGTCTGGCCAGGTAAGGCAGGAGGTGTCTGAGTAACCCAGGGACATGGCAGTGGAGGTCCTTGTATAAAAACCATATTTATAATATCAATAAAATGGAGGACCACAAATTCAAGTTTCAAATTAATACAAGGTTCAAATTAATAGAAATGCACTGTTTATTCTGTTCCCTGTGGTAGAACAACTCATATTTCTGAGAGGGGGAAAAAGGGCACTTAAAATATAAGAAGCAATAAATTCTACAATAATTTTAAGTACTATTTTATATGTTTTAGAAATGTTGCTGATATGATATACTGATATTCCACCTGGTTGATTGAAGTCCAGGCTGGGACTGGTAGGGGAGGCAGGGGCAGGGGTCCCAGCAGGGATGAAGATATCCATCAGCTCATCATGGGACAGCATCTGAAGACCAAACATGACCACAGTGACTGCTTGCGCTGCATGATGTACAATAATGGCCAACAACAACACCAATGAGTCTGCACATGGAGAACAGGACAGGAAGCACTTTCCAGGACTTAACAGCTGAAGGAAAATGAACATTAGCCCAATCATCTTTTGGCTGAGAACGTGCACACCATGATGTATGGTAGACTGATACACTACGCTGCCTCCTTTGCAGCAATAGCTGTCAGTGTGAAACACAGCAGCCTGTAACCTTACTTTATCTAACTGATAGATTGCAATTCAGATCTTTTAATCTGTTTAAAATTTGCAGAACCAGGACTTTAGGGGATCCATCAAAAGAATATTTACATACCTAGGTTGGGTCTGATTTTTCTGTATAGAACTGTAGTAAATTCACCTAGTCAGTAGTATAATAAATGCTAACAAGGAAACAAAGGGGGGTACATTGCAGTTTGGAACACTGATCAAATGAGGAAACCCATCTGTGCCTGCTGGTCTTACCTGATTTGCATGCTGCGTTGGAGAGCTGGGTACAGGATTGAACAGATCAATATCATCCATGCCCTTGAAAAAGTAATTAGTGACATAATGAACACATGTACTAGATTAATGTGGTAAAGGTTCTTTGATGAAGATGTGTCCTGAAAAATGTGAGCAAACGGTGTCTACAGATGTTATGGCTACATTAATGCTGTTAAAATACACCTATACGGCTACAATGCTCTGCTTTGACATTTGCTCCACATTACAACCCCCACTTCCAAAAACATAAAGTGTAATTATTGATCTGGATGTCATATAAAATCAGCAAAGGAACAGCCCCCACCACAGCCCTTCAATTGGATGCTCATTTGTTTTCCTCACCCTCTGAGGACTGGCCACTTGCTCATCCAGAAGCAGAGAAGTTCCATTCTGTAGGAAGCAGATATTAGTTGCTCAAACCAGTCCCACTTTAGCACCAACACACAAGCATAAAAACACATTCTCTCATTAAGCATACATCATCTGCTTCACACAGCTGCGTAAGGCATGGAATAGTAACTGTACCACAGGGCTCCTCAATTACCTTTTCAAGGTGGCCAGGTTTCTTTTAAAATGGTGCTGGCAAGCCAAGCATTGTCCTCTTAGTAAAACAATAAATGTGAATTATCTGGTATATGTGTAAATGACAGAGACACAAATATGTGTAGATATCATTTGGCATATTAAAAATAAAGCATTATCATAAGCTTCTATTTGTTTCTCAATTGAAATAACTGATCATACAATTCAGTTATTTTGTTAATCAAATAAAGTAATTATAAAACACCAATGTATTAGACACAATCAATAACTGTTAGGAACCCAAACTAAAAGGTAAAAATGGGTGATTATTTTCACTTTTGGCACCATCCTGAACATTGCTGCAATTTTTGATGCAAGTGACTAATAACAGTTTCTTGTTGTTTGTTTCTTAATGATCAAAGGGCCAACAAATTGGCCCCCAGTCTGGTAGTGAATAGACCCCACCAAACAATGGCGGACTATATCCAGAGACAAATAATAAACCAAACCGAAGTGAGCTATAATAAATCTTAACTTGCATTTTTACCTGTGTTGTTTGAGTCTGAGGGTCTGGTCCCACTTCTGGCACAATCTGGCACACATCTCTGATGTCCTCTATGACAGGGTCAGCCTATTGTAACAGAGGGCAGGACTGGATTATGCAGGCAAGTAATACTACAGAGTAATATTTCCTTTGGCCTTACAAATTGTAAACCCATCCAGGAAATGTACAGTAGAATCAAGAAATATAAAATAATCTCTGCTCCTAATCAAAGCTCTTCTGCTCCTGTTCAAAGCTATTCTGCTCCTATTCATATCTCTTTTGCCCCTATTCAAAGCTCTTACTACATTGGCTGTCCTGATGAAAAACAGCTTGAAGATCCTGTCATGTCCATAGATGTAAGAGAAAGCTCTGGGGTCAGAGTCATCCTTTTTCAGAGAGCTGATCCTCTTTATTTCATGCTCATGTTCCACAACCTGTAACATACACACAATAGAATTATCATCTTCATTGATACTGAAATGACTTCCTAAGGTGTCATTCAGTACCCACATGTTGTACAAAGGAAACTCTGCTGGATAACAAATGGACTGTTGGTTAACTGTACCTCAAAGTATATCGACTATAATATACTAGTAAACAGTTCCTCTTCTCCTCTTTACACAGGCAGACACACAAACACAGGTGATATTATGGCTCCCCCTGCCATTCATCAAGCGATTCACCTCGTTTTACTACAAATCTTCCCCAGTGCTCTACTGACTGTTTCAGATAAAACAAACCTGCCAGATAACCAGCCTTATTTTCCCCTGAGAAATGTTTAAATAGCTAAGACGTCATCAAATGCAACATGAAACTGATCATGCTGTCATGTATTATGTGTTTGCTTGTAGTAGTATTCTAAATAAATATTTCAGTTATGTTAACAAAGCTCAGGCCTTCTTCATGAGACCTGTGTCCAGCTGCTTCAATGATCCTGGGAATACACTAACCTTCCAAAACAAGCAAATGATGTATACCAAGATCAACTCAAAGGGCAAGTGTTACCGTAGTTTAAATGTTTTAAAAACAATGTTGTGCATGGTACTTTACCAGAATAAAAATGTAATTAATTGCATTCACAGCTGAAAATACTTTTTTTCCTGTGCAGGTCCCTGCATTACAATTTAAATTTAAATTTGCTTTTAAATTAAAATTTCCCCCTTCAATAGTTTCAATAGTCACAATGCTTCAACACCCTCTCACGACAGTTCTTGAAACAAAGGAAAGACTTACTTCAGTAGTGATTGCTTGAGTTTAGTCTTACGTTCTGTGAGGGGAAACAGATCCAAGCACCCTGCTCTGCTGTTATGCACAGCCATTCACTTCTGCAGCTCCACAGCTGTGTGATCTCAACACATTCTCCTAAATAATCCCATCTTGACAGGACCTCCCAGAACAGGGCGCCCTGCGCTGTGCTTACCCCCGTCCTCTCGTCAATGATTCTCACACCGGCAGTGGACACTTTCAGCCAGACTCTCTGCTTGTGCTGTCCCTGCCGTCTTGCTGCCACCTCCCAGCCCTGGGGGTCACAGAGCCACCATTACAGGGGCGTGAACTCACTACCCCCTCCTCCCCCACCAACGTACACACACACACACACACACACACACTATTACACACACACACACATACCACAGCCCATGTCGTTACAATCACAATAGTTTCCCCTCTCAATACAATGATCATTGATGGAGTCAATCTTTTTTTGAGTTAAATGCAAAGCATTAAATTATAAGTACATCAGCTCATGTTTAAAGATGCCCCTGTTGAAATGAATCGTCCCCCAAGTTACCTTGAGTTTCATCATGGAGTCCAAACACATCTTGTCACCCTGGGCCTCTGGCACCTCATCTACACCAATAAGCTTGGCCTTGTAGCGCACTCCATCTCCTTGAAAACGTGAGACCAGGTAAGTCGGCGTCTTCTCGCTTGCTGAGACTGCAGCTGTCACCACATGGACGGAGACACAATAAACAACAGTGGAGAATGGCGTGTGAGGTCTTTACACTCAAGTCTCCTACATGTGTGGCTGCGACAGGTAATGGTAATACCACAACATGAAGCTTGTACCGGAAAAAGGAGGGATTTATTGGAGTTCTTAGATGATGTTGCTTGTAAAACTGACACTCCATACGAAATTGGCACCAAGGTGAGAGCATGTGATTCATGTAAAGAGTGAACACACAGATTCCCATGATTCATGTTGTATCCCTTATCAAAATGTCTTAATGTTTTTCTCCTTTATGTAACCCCGTTTGGAATTGCCACTGGTAGATTGGGCTCATCTCATCATGACAACTGCTGCATTCATGTAGGAGCACTGAAGAAAGCTGACTGCAATCCTTGAATCCACTCACATTCAGCCAACAGCTTTTTTTGCACTACATGTCACGCAGTACACCACAGTGAAGAGGGCAGCAGCCCGCCAACATCATCTGAGCAACTTTCAGGTGCCTGACCAATCTCAGGGTGCCTGGGTGCAGTGGAACCAGGATATCCTGGCTGAGCTACCCCCTCCTGTCCCTGGTGACATGTAGCCAGTTTGCTCAACTGCTGTGGGCTCTTTGTCAGCAGATGACACGGCCAGTTTAAACTCAGGCTGTTGGGCTCAGCCTACACTTTGCTGGTTGAGCCACCCAGGAGCCATGTTACAATCATTAAATGGTCAGCCAATTGCAGCAGCATGGGCGGCAGTAAGAGATGAATCTTTTGGCCTCATAATGTATCATTTAAATCTTAGTGTTGAACCACCACAGTGAATTTCCCTTTATACAAATTGGTGTGTTGGCTTTAATAGTTTTTTCTTAGAAAAGGTCTGAATTCAAATCAAGCAGCAGATTACTTAATCACTTTAATACATGGTACAGTACATTAGTACTGTACAGTTAGTACAGTATCTACATATTCACTGCACATTCTACAAACATGTACTGAACTACAGTACTTAAGTCATGGATATTCTCCGTGTCTCTGCAATTGAACACCATGTCTGCTAATCTTCTATCTGTATATACAAGTCCCAGTCATAAATGGCATTTGCACATAACTCTTAGCCTTCCTAAAAGGAAGGCCATGTACTATAACAAGAAAATGAATGTTTCATCTTAGTTCTTATCTGGTCAACCTCACATCCTGCTCCAGTGATGCTCAATTGAATGTTGCAAAAACAGAGCACCATAATGTAATCATGTGACTTCATTAATAATTTCTCAGAAAGCTGGCAACAGTTCAGTTTTCATCAGCTTTTGTCACGATTCAATAATAAGCATAAGATGTCATTTCAAACGCAGAGTATGTAGACACATGAAAGGCATAAAAGGCTGCTGGGGGCTTTATGAAAAAACAACTTCTGAAATATGATGTTAACAGCCTAGCAGGATAAATAGTACATTGAAATACAGTAGGTTTGCATATTACATGAGCACATGACATTCAAATTCATCTGCAAGAGAACTCTGTTCTCACTGGTTAATCTCTAATCTGCTTCTCAAGCACTTTTTAGAACAAGGAAATAACAGATTATGTTATGCTTTAGCTTTGGTTTCCTCTAGGGACATTTCCAAGGAAAGTGTTATGTGTACATGCGTAAAGCCCTTGGCTTTTCTTGCTAATGTGAGCATGCATCTTGGTGGGTGTAGTTTTTAATTTCATTGGGGGCCAGTACACACTCTCAAGCATATAAAATACTCCACATCAAATTAATAAATTACAATGCTTCTATTTTTCAACTCTTTGCATGTTCAGAGGACAAAAAAATCACAATTCTGCCACATGGAATATTCTTGCTAACCTTGAAATTCATTTATATTTCTTTTTACTTTGTAAAGAAAATGAGCAACTGCATAAATTGGGCACTCTTTTGGGTAAGATACAAAAATGAATATCTTTGTATTGGCAAGTTAAGAGCACACCAGTATGGTCATTACTGTTTCTCATGGCTCTGCATTTTCTCACCTTTCTTGCTGGAGCGCCAGGTCTTAATGGGACTATGGCTCTGAGCCACTCTACTCACACTCAGCTTGGGAGGCTCATTTTCTGGCTCCATGGTAATATGGCACGACTATGGGTGCCACTTCTTATGTTTTTTTAAGCAGGCACCTGAAGGTTGAAAACATCTCAGAGTTAGCCATTGAGCAAACTAAAAAAAAAATAACCACTAGTTTAAAGTATTTCTTCAGAATGATTTAACTAATCACAAAACCACCTCTCAGTTTGACATGTACAATTCAGATACCCTGTGCAAAGTGAAAAGCAGGCACACTGGCACAAAGGTTGTGATCTATCTTACCTGCAGACAGCCTTGTCCCCTCTGCCAAATAGATCTCTCATGCCTTACAAGTTGTGAGATTCTTTTGGCCAAAGGTTACAGTAGATGCCTGACTGGTGACACATTAATATCCCCTGTGTTTCTGGTGAGCTTAAAGGCTCTTTTAAATTGCTCTCTGAATAAAGTCCTACTGATATCCTGTTTGACTGTAATTGTTAAGCATTGCCTTTAGGTTCTCTCTGAGTAAAGAATTTTCATAGCTTATCAACAAGACTAAAAAGGCCAACATTTAGACAGAAGCACACCCAATGCAATTCTACAATTTCTTTTAATATGTGAATGCAGGGGCAGAAAGTTACAGAATAAGGCTTTGGCTATGAATGTACAAATTAAAATGTTATCACTAAATAATTGCTGATGCATATTAAATGGTTTAGAAGAGACTGAAAGTTCTTTGTCAGGGTGGAAGTACATTTTAAGAAATTTAGAGTGTAGAGTTCAAGAATGAGAAAATAAGCACATGTCTGGGTTATTGGTTTGTTCACTGCACTCTGTAGAAATATAATGGTATGTTTGGCTTTTCATCAAGGGCATGAGGTACTTCCTGCAACAGGATCCATTATTTGGTTCTGTGATTGGAGCTGGAATGTAACAGAGATATGTTTCCAGACAATGTTCACCTCAAGGGACTAAAGTGTACGGAGTGGAGGTGAAAGTGAGGCAGTTTTTCTGTGAAAAAGGCAGTGCAAGCATTTCTCCCTCAGTAACCATAGTTTTGTTAATGTTTAGTTCTACAATAGTTACAGCTGTAGCTTCAGCATATTTAAGACAGGGCAGACATACCAGCCATGTTGTGCATTGTGCACAGTGGAAGCTTGGATCTGGAATTCACGAAAATGTATAGACACGAACACAACTGAGGCAGGTTCGCTAAAGGGTTTTCACACTGGGTTATATTCCTTCCACTCTGACAAGTGATTTTCCCTGTCCCCTTTTATGGGCATGAAGTTTAGAGCCCTCTGTTAGCCTCACTCATGGTCATGCTACACTGAAAAAGACAATGAAATAAGCAGATGGGGTAAGCATATTAGCTCTAGTTCCTCTGATTCTGGGCTCCAACAGAGGATAAGGAGCTAGTGTGAAAGCATGGTCTTTTGTTAAGTTAAGTACACGTAACATGGCTCTTTAAAATCCCAAGAGTGTTCTGAAAGTGAACTGGACATACATTACAAGTGGACAACCGCAGAAGATTGTAACGATGCAGACTGGGACTCAAGAACGGACTATGCTAGTGTCAGGTTTAAATAGGTTTTATTGACAGGACGAGGCAGAGTAGTAAACCAAGAACAGGCAGAGTCGAGACCGGGCAGGCAATCTGTGGGCAAATCCAGAGGGCGATAACAGGAACAGGCAGAATCAGGAACCAGGCAGACAGGCAATCAGGCGATCGGGGCAGGACGGCAGGCAGAAAACCAGGTCGGGGCACAGGCAGGGTTGGAAGCACAGGAAACTCGCAGGCAGAATCAAAGGCGGGGACGAAACAGGTACGAAACACTGCAATGAACTAGCGACGAGACAGGAACAAGCAGGGCAGTATATAGGGCAGAGCTGATGAGATAATGGGCAACAGGGGGCCCAGCTGGCAGGTGGAGGTAATCAGGTAATAGGGCAGGCGGGGACAGGGTGGGGATCGGGGCAGGGCTGAAACGAAAGGAAAACAAACAACGGCACATGGCAGACAGGGAGAATTTAAAAAACAACAGCTAGGGGGCCAGAGTACTGACAAAGGTGGAGTCGGAGTTCAAAAACTGCACAAGTTTTGAAATTGGGGAATCATATGTTGCATCACCTTGTCAGAATTAGGCAACAAAGGGTTTGGGGCCATCTGGTGCTGCTCATGGGTCAATGATACCATTACTGTAGGAATATAAAGCACTTTCCGTAACTTCAGGACATACAAAGTCACCTGCTGTTTCTATCAGTCTGCACAACTGGTTCTTTCCATGTTTGTGCATCAGGAGGATGAACCTTTCCACTCAAGCAGAAGGAGGCCAGTCCATGGAGGCTGCACTGGTCAAGGCCCCTGGCTGCTACCTTGTGGAAGAGAAAAACTTATTGAGTTGAGTTTGAGTTAAAAAAAAATGGTTAAATGGGACACACTAGAAATAATTCATGCATTTCTACCTCCTTTTTTTTTTACTGCAGTGCTGATATCTGTCATGCCAAAATGTTGGTAAGACTAAAGAAAAACTAAATTAAAAGTCTTTATTATTTGAACTGTATCCCACTTAGCTGTTTTTGAATGATTAAATCGTTTTGGGGGTCAGCACCGATCATTTATTTCTGTCTTTGGTTTGTTTGATATATGCAGTCAGTTTGTTACAGGGGCCTTTTTCATGCATCTGAGTCTGAGTCCTGCCAGATAAATACAGTCTGATACTTGGCAAAGGTTGGTTATGGCACTAATAAAGCCTGTGGCACGCACTCATAAGTCATTTGTGTAAATAAAGCATTTGAGTGGGTTAAGACTGCTGCTACAGGCTCATCTATCTCTCCAGTTTGGCTGGTGCTTACACTGACAGACTGAACACAGTGACAATTGTGACATACTTGCAAAATGGATAACGTTGCTGTGGGCTGAGACTCCAGGGCAGGTTATGTCTGGCAGTTGTAGCTCAGGAGGTCCAGTCAACAGGCAACACAACAGGCTACAGTAAGGCAATGATGAAACCCCTGTCACCAGAGTCTGGTAGGTCACGTCCTCCATGAGATGCTAAAGGAAGACGTTCTGTCCTTGACTCACATTTACCATTTCATTTCTAGCTGAGACCACAGGACATTCAGTGGGAAACAGCAATTCCACTTCTGTGCAGTCCTGTTAGCATTTCTCTGAGGTTTCCTCAGTTTAGCGGTTTGTTGTCTGGCTGCTATGCAGTCCTTCCAGTCCTACTTTGTCTGCAGCTGGGAGTCCCAGTATAACATCTGCACTCTCTTATCCAGAAGAAACAAAGTTCTGCCTCTTGGGAGAGAATATGTTTCTATGACTTTGACTGAGCCAGGCCCATGTATTGTTAAAGCACTCTCACAGTTAAAACACGGAGGAAAACCAGGGGCATGAATTCCCCTTGAGCAACAGAGAGAATACCCAAATAGTATTGCTTTTCTTGGCAGAGAATATCTGCCACCAAAGCAGACAACTTCTGTCCTACTTATTGCTTTCACTCAGACATTCTCTCTGTCTGTTCTGTTCCATGGGGATTTTTAATAGCAAAGTGCCTCTTTAACTTGATTCAGTTGCACTTTGCGGAAGCAACTTGATACCTGCTTAAAAAAACTGTGCTATATTTCTTGTGGTTTTGTGTTTGACTGCTTTTTCAGCAAAAGCTCTTCCTCCATAGGCTGCTTTAGGCACTATGTTAACTTAACTCTAAAGTCTCCTGTCTTTTGTAAAGGCTCCATCACATCAGTCACTACTGTAACTCTAAAATGCACAACATACTGCATACCGTTAAATCTGTGGTCTGAACTTTCTCGTGATGAGGTGAAATTACCTGTGGTGTGGGCAACCGGGGTATGAATAGCGACTGTTTTATATACTGTGCGTTGAAAAAGTATTCAGCCCCAAACCCTTTTCACACAAATAATTTCCACAACCTGAGATTTTGGCTAATTAACCAGATTTTTAAATTTGTGAATCACTCAACTCTGCAACAGTGCAGCCCAAAAAAAGAAATAAAATTAAACCATTAAAGAATAAACAAAAAAGAACTGAAATGTCAACAATTAATGAGTATTTATCCCCCTTCTTTAGTACTTGGTTGAACCACCTTTTGCAGCCATTACAGCCATCAGTCTTTTTGGATAAGTCTCTATCAATTTTGCACAACGTGATGAAGCAATATTAGCTCATTCCTCCTTGAAAAATTGCTTGGGCTGTACCAGGTTATTTGGGGAGCAGTGGACAACAATTCTGAGGTCTTTCCACAAATGTTTGATGGGGTTAAGGTCAGGACTCTGATTGGGCCACTCAAGGATGTAAATTTTCTTCATTTTAAGCCAATCCAGTGTTGCTCTGGCAGTGTGCTTTGGGTTGTTGTCCTGCAGAAACACAAACATCCTCCCTAGTTTACACTTTCTGACAGAGGGGAGTAGGTTTGTATCCAGAATCTCCACGTGTTGTGCAGCATTCATCTTCCCATCAATCTCGACCAGATTGCAAGTCCCTACTGCTGAAAAGCACCCCCATAATGATGCTACCACCAGCGTATTTCACTGTGGGGATGGTGTTTCCTGGCTGATGTGCAGTGTTGGCTTTACGCCACACATACCAAAAAGTTCCACTTTAGTCTCATCAGACCACAAGACCTTCTGCCATATCTTTGTAGTATCTTCCAAGTGGTGTTTTGCAAAGTCTTTAAGGGAAAGCATGTGCTTTTTTCAGCAAAGGCTTCTTCCTTGCCACTTTTCCATAAAGGCTCTTTTTATGCAATAGCTTGGATATTGTTGACCCATGGATATCATTTTCAGTTGCAGCCACTGATTTCTGTAACTTGGTTAGAGTGACAGTTGGCATCACAGTAGCTTCTTTGACAAGTGCCATTCTTGTTCGGCGACTAAGTTTATGGGGGCGGCATGCCCTAGGCAGTGTGGTTGTACTTCCATATTTCTTCCACTTCTGTATGATGGACTGCACTGAGCTCCAAGGTATGTTCAGTGCTACAGTGCGCTTGTATCCTTCCCCAGATTTATGCTTCTCCACAATTATATCCCTTAATTGTTTTGAATGCTCGTTTCACTTCATTTTGGTTTGTTTAATGAAAAATCCAACCATACTGTTTGAGGTTATAGAGAGGGAAGGCATTTACGCTCATGAAGTAATTCAAAACAGGTGATCCACTAATTTCCTACACAGGTGGAGACAATCAACTAATTGGATGAGTTTATAAGACAATATCTTGCACCTGAGCATGGTTAGCCTTGTCATTACAAAGGGTATGAATACTTTTTAAATCTCAAAGTTTTATTTTTATTTTTTTCTAAATTTTTGAAAGGTTTTGGGTGTTTCTTTTGATTTGTCATGGTGCACAATACTGTGTAGACCAGCTGGAAAATTTAAATATATTTTAAATTTGGAATCTGAGACAATAAATTGTGAAAACAGTATTGGGGGCTGAATACTTTCAAGGCACTGTATGTCTGTGCTATTGTGCTGAACACTGCTGAAATAAAAACAGCTGTTTCATACTAATAGCAATTTCATGTTCTGTATTTCCTGAGTATAATGCCTTTAGAATAAAAAAAGTCCAGATGGAGGCATTAATCTCCCTGATGTGTCTCATCTGTTGCTGTAACATCAATTAATGGAATTTGCATTAGTTTTAGTGTGACCCAGAAAGTTTTTCAGAACAAAGATCCAGTTAGAGCCAAATAATTGAACAGATTTCAATATTAAGCTGTGACTCCATTTTTACCAAATCCATGAAGATTTTCTGTTTTCAGAGGTACCAGAAAGAGAGCTTTGGCAGAGCATTGTTTGTGCTTTAAAGAAATCTCTTTAAAATTAAAGGAAGGAAGGAAGTACTCGCACAAAATGAATCAAAAATTTATATGAAATTCAAAATCTCATCTAAATCTCCAGGGAACTTGACAAGGATGGAGACTGCCCTGAAAGTGATATTACATGGAGGAAAGAAGGAGTCCTGAGGTCATTACCTTAAATAAATGAAAGATTACCTTGAGTGGGAAATATGTGTTCAGTGTGTTTGTGAAATAACAAGGGAGACTGCAATGTCATGGCTGAGTCCTGAAAAGCATTCTGAACCAATGAAAACAAAACAAAATAATAGCCATGAATATGTTTCACTAGAGAAGGATGTATAGGCACACTCTAACCCCTTTTTTAATTCAACCTCGCTGTCAATGGAAGTATCAATACATATCTTCAGATTGTACAGGGCTAAATGTATGATGCAATAGTTATAGGGACAGAACAACATATATATCCTGTTTTTCAGCCAGTGTACTTACAAAGAAGCATTGATGAAATCTTTATTCAAAATATAACTGTGGTCTGGAGAATGTCAACTTTCGACCATCCACGGATGGTGAATTATATACTGATCACTTGATGGTAGACTTATGTTAAATAACGGTCTCTCACCAGCCAAAACACTGTTCTCATTTTCAGTATCTGGATTCCTCAGTATCTGGATTTATGAGCTAGTAAGTGCTCTGAGCTCACAAGCAAAGGAAGCCCCAACTTTCAGTGAACAGAGATTATTGAATGTGAATTAAAGAATAAATAAAGTTAAAGTTAAATAAAGTTTAAAGTTACTTTCTTGCATTTTTATTGTTAAAGCTCAATGTAAACATGTATGCACCAAAAGAAAAAATCCAGGAAAGCTTTTTTTCAGACGTAATTGAAGAAAATATCCCAGACTCTTTCCCTGATATGAATCTTAACAGGAAATTAAAATGTCACATTCATTATGCATCATATTTCAAAATTATAAAAACAATACTTTTAATATTCATAGGAGGCCTGGATTTAGAACTATATTGCCTTCATGAACAGAAAGGAAAACATTTGAAAGATGCAGGCACAGTTACAGTAGAGAAAAACAATGGGAGAAAGATTATTGTAATCATACTTTGACTTACTGTGATACTTTGATCTTAAATGTACAATAAAAGCATCTCTTAAAATACACTACCAGCATCTATGATCTTTTTCTCTTATTTTCTTTAGTGGCTAATGTGGAAAAATAAGCAAGGTTTGTAAATATTTCTGCTGTATACTTGACACTATCTTAACCTCCTTGTCACAGTCCATATATTGTGTACAATATACCACTTTTATAATTCACATGTCCATTGTTATTCAAATGATACAGCTCACTGAAATATATTTTAATTCTGGGAGCCCAGTTCCAAACAGAGGATCTGAGCTTTTAGATTGAGTGGTCACGTTAATATCAACAACTTATAAGCAGAACAGGCTGGAAAATATACTAGGGTCCAGCAGAAGCACTTTTAAACATGACTGGCTCATGGTTTGCCAGATTGGTGTGCTTGACAAGTGAAATCACATCACACTGGACAGAAAACTGTTACATAAAGTTTATGACAAGCTGGACCCAGCACTACTATGTCATTCAGTGAGGCACCATGCTTAGTAAGAGGTCTGGTGTGTGTCTGTGGGGGTTGTGAAACACAGGAAATATTACAGTAAATCAAGACTCAGTTGGTAGCTAAGTACGTCATTGTGAGAAACAGGGCTTCCCAGAATAAAATATATGAAAACATTCTTCAAGCAAGCGAAGTGGACACAAGAGAGTGAGGATGGTGGGATTAAAATATTATGTGCTGGACTGCACGCTGGTTAGAGAAAAGGAAAGGAAAACACCACCACAGCTCGAGCAAGCACAAGCAAAAACAACACATTTTAAAACTACATAATTTTTCTGTGTGGAAAATAGAATTTGTTTATTTCATTTGTTCTTTGATGTTTGATGTGCAGGGGAAAGTACAGTATTAATATCCCATTGGCAGCAGGAGTTCATTCTAATAACTTATTCTTCAGCTTTGTATACATTTCTGGGTTTACTGCAAAGAGGACTGCGTTAACACACACACACACACACACACACACACACACACACACACACACACACACACACACATTTCGACCAGTCACAGAAGAAAGTACACAGATACAAATTATGAAGAATGAAAATTCTCTATTGCTAATTGCAGTGTCTACTATAAATGCTGAATATTAGTAACAATGCATTTAAATTAAATGGTGTAATGGACCTAGAACTGCTCAACTAATGACCTTGTTGGTAAGGGAATCTTTTACAGCTTCTTGACACCACCCTTACACTCCCAAATTGATTGGGTTTGGTTGGCACTCATTGTGAAAAGGAAGCATAAAGCATCAATTTCAGGAGTCCAAAAATTAATTATAATTCAAGCAGTCCTTGGGTAAAGAATCTTCCCTCTACCTGAGCAATAGTGGCTAATTTGCAGTATCATTACGTAGAGTTTAGAAGAGTTTGTCGTCAGTGGAGCTTACTCCTGACTGTGACAAAGGATTCCTAGACCACTGCAATATCCAGAGAGCTTTGTCCTGTGTTTTACTTTATGTGGCAGGTCTGTACGTTAATGGCACCTCTGTACCAGACGGCATAAATATAAATTCACTTCAACATCCTGTAAACGGAGTTTGGAATGAACATGAGTGAGAAATGAACTGGGAGAAATGAACGTCAAACGTATTGACGTATGTATTGTTCTCTACTTTTGCTATAGTGTTATCTTTATGCCCATTTACAGTCGGCTGTGTTTAACGTGAGCAAAGTGGGAAAGAACGCATTGTATAAACAGTGAACACGCAAGGTAGACACTTTATTTTTGAGTGCTCAAGGGCAACAATTTGAATTTGGAGCTGACAGTGTATGACGTTCAGTTTGTTAGCAAAAGCTACAACATTTTGCTGGGCATTGTAAAATCCAACTTTATGCAAGCAAAACGGGTCCTGATAAGGGAACCAAGATAAGCGAAACATTCGCATGTGATTAGTGCATAGTTATAAAAATATTTTCAAAGATATTTTCAAAAATGTATGCAATAGACCAGCAGAGTTCGCTAAACTTTTAGCCTAGAGAACAACACCACAAAAAAGTCAATACAACTTTGCAGTCATCTATTTCAGAGGAAATGTAGAAGAAACATGAAAACATGATTCAATGCCTTTTCCCATATGAAATTAACTTACATATGTATTTTAAAAAAAAAAAAAAAATCAGCCAGACCAAATGGAGGTCAGGACCATGGTTTTATGTCATTAATTTCCAGAGCATCCTAATTGTGTCAAATGATCTGGCTTCCCATGTAGAGCACAGCGTTAGTTGAGCCAAGTTGGCTTCTTAAACAAACATAAGATTGTGGTCTTTTTTCACATGACCCTTTAAAGAGGGGCTGCACAGTAGCAGCTTGCAATTCTGCATTCTTTGTGTAAACTGCCATTCAAATATAAATTATATACAATTTTCAGTTATTTCCTTAGCTAAACTATATGTAATTGGCAATTATTCCAGTAAGTGTTCTCAGAGATTTTCTTAGTTCGAAATCCTCAAGCCCCCAAGAGGCAAATTAGGATCAACATCTTACACTAACATCTACTTTAATATCTGCACTATAGGCTTTTAGCACAGAGGTTTCTTGAGAATCAGAGAGTGGGAATAGCATAAGGATAGGAAAAAGGATCAGAACAGAATCCATATGCATCATTTCCTTTGTTGCAAGCTGCCTAACTGACTGGAGTAAGCTGTGTTCTGTGTGTTTGACATACATGGATGGCTGGATGACAGGCTGAGTCCCATGGGCAGCACTGACATAATTTCTTTTCCATAAGGCTTTGTCATACTGATAGCAGATTGTGACTCACTTCAGGACAGCCAACTTTCTCAAGCATCTTTTAGATTCTCCAACATCCTCCTGCTCAGTCTGGGAAGCCCGTGGTTCACAGAGAGGACACGCTGTTTTGTACCTCACTAATCATTAGCAACAATCACTGACAATTTTATCTGATTAACAAATCATTACTGAGTTATGCTTGAGAACACACAAAAATGATGACTGCTGATATGAATTTTAAATACATCTACATACACCTGTATGCCAAATTAAACCACAGCGATAGTTGAGTGGGAACAGTGACTATTATGCATGTGCCTGTGCATGTGCCTGGTAAATCTGATTTGATCAGAGATTCTCTAACATTGATAAGGAAATCTGAAATGAGAAAATAATCAGCCTTTTTCATCCTCTGCCAATGAACAAGTAGAAAAATGCAATTAAAAGCACATGTTTGCAAGACCCCTGGAAGACGTCAGGGAGAGAGAGGCTTGGACAAATATAACAAATGTGCTGTGTGTTCCAGACCTCTTGAGTAATTTCATGGTCAAAACACAAGCGGAAACATTTGTTTGTTTTTTGATCGTGGAAATACTTAGATTTTAAGATGTGGCATAATATTATTTTTATTTGTGAAACAACCATTGGAGTATTTCATAGCATCTTTGCTATGAAACCATTGGATGCTTATTTAAGGTCGGGATTGACAAGTATTTCGTTAACACTGTGCACTTTAGAGATTAATACATTTCCACCAATACTTAAAGTTACAGTGGTCAAACATTAATGGTGTCACAGTTAACATTTTTATAGATAACAATATATCAGTGAGGTCTGCTATCCTAATTAAATTCACTGCCAGCATTTCTATCTTAAATGTGGCACTGTCCATGAAAGGGGCATTGGAGTTGTTTTTTCTTACAGCATTACGCATACAAAACTGCCAGTGGAAAATGCTACCAGTGCAAAACTATGCATTCACAGAGGCCTCTACCTGAAACAATACATGATGTGCATATAATAATCATGTATCTATTTTCATTATTTCAGTGTTTTTAAAGTCTCCCCAGATAGCACTGCAAACAGTCTTTTCAGCCTCAGACTTTAATTCATGCAATGTCTTAATGAAATCTAATGTACCCTTATTGCTTTAAAAACTGGCATCAGGAAGTGGACTAAGCCAAGCTAAAATGCTATAGCAAGAAAAATGTGCCATTATTGGACCTGATTTGTTGTGACAGTTTGTCATTGAATGAATTTGATCAAGAAGTTTGTTCAACACCTGAACAGATAGCCAAGGAGGCAAAATACAGACCAGTAACATAGCTCTGTCCCTCTCTGTCAATGATTTTGGGCAGCAGTGTGGTGTAGTGGTAAGGCGCAGGGCTCATAAGCAAAAGGTTGCTGGTTTGATTCCCCACTGGGTCACTGCTGTTGTACCTTTGGGCAAGATACATAACTCACAATTACCTCAATATACCGCTGTAAAAATGGATAAAACTGTAAAGCTATGTAAGTTGCTCTGGATACCAGTCTCTGCTGTGGAACAGAAGTGTAGCATAGTGGAAAGGAGCAGGGCTTGTACCCTAAAAGTTTCTGTCTCAGTTCCCCACTGGAACACTGCTGTTGTACCCTTGGGCAAGGTACTTCACCCAGATTTGCCTGAATAAATATCCAGGTGTATAAACAGATAATGTAAAAAATTGTAACCCATGTAAATTGCTCTGGATGAGAGTGTCTGCTAAACGACAATAATACAATGTAATGTATAGCGAAATGGCATGTACTTTGCTGGAAAAGATCATGCCTACCCTTGAGCCCTGAAGCAGTAACCATATTAGTGTGATTATTTTTTGATGGTTTGGGGAGTTTGACCTTAAGCTCATTGAGCTAATCAAATCTCCCATTGTACCAATCGAATGGTGAAATACCTGTATTTTTTAGAAACTGTTAAACTGGTGAACAATATTTTAGGTTTTGGTGAAATAACCACCAATCCATATGATCAACGACTTAATAGCAATATGTCTTACACAAACACCAATATGGCCATCATAACATGTGACATGTGGCATTTCAGTCAATCATATTTTCCACGGTCAGAAGAGATATTATGTATGAGGTATCAGATCTGCACTGATCTGATTCTCACCTGCAAACTTTGAAATTGTATTTAAACTTCTAATGTGGCTACCATGTCATGTTACTTACTGCCACCATTACTTTATCCTAAGGATTTCATGTCTTTTTAAATGTCCAAGTTTTAGATTAATTGATAATGCAACAATAATGAAACAAGAATCCAAACAGAAACTACAAGTGGTTGGCCATTTAGTAATGCCCTCTCTTAAGAAATGTATTCACAATCAATTCAGAAAAAAATCCTAATACTGTGATCCTGTAAACACTATGACAAAGGTACAACAGGCTGCTTCTGTTTCATGTTAATATTTAAATCAGGTTTTATTTGAATTGTATTAAAATAGACATAAATATTTTACAGTTTATTTCTAGTAGTCAAGTAGTGTAACTGAATGCATGCTTGGGGACGCTCTCCAAAGGGGGCGGGTTCCCAAAAAATAAATAAATTAATTAAAAAGGCAGCAGCGCAGCGCTGTGTCTCAGCATAGTGTATTTCAACGTCTAAGCATCCATACCCTCTTTCCTGCTGTCTAAAACTTACGGGGGCATGGCACCACTCTGTTCTTCGCAGGATGACTGAAAACCAAAACCAGAAGTCATAGACCTGGAGTAAAAAATACGTAGCATTATCACTGGATATGGACTTCTGTTGACTACGACGGTTTAGGTACCTACTCACAGGACACTTTAGTATTTAAAATAAATGGAGACCTCTGGATTGAGAGACATGGACGACGGGCACAACAAAACATCAATTGTTCTCCCCGTCGTCCCTGCCATCCCCGTGTTCATGTTCGTAGTCGGTGTCGCAGGGAACATTATCGCAATAGCTGTGCTATCTAAATCTAAGCGAGAGCGCAAGGAGTCCGCCTTCTATACCCTGGTGTGCGGCTTGGCAGTTACGGATTTGCTTGGTACTTGTCTTGCCAGCCCAATTACTATAGCCATCTACATGGACTATTCAGGAACTCTGTGCGAATTCCATTCTTTTCTTCTCCTATTTTTTGGAGTGGCGGGTTTGAGCATCATCTGCGCAATGTCTGCTGAGCGCTACCTCGCCATAAGCCATCCTTACTCTTACAAAAGATGGTCCATTGACCAGCACGTCGCGCGCTGGTCCTTATTTGCCATTTACGCAGGGAACATTCTGTTTTGTTGTCTCCCTCTGATGGGGTTTAGCGAAAGCGTACACCTACCACCGTACACTTGGTGTTTCATCGACTGGAGGTCAAAGAAACCGCTACACGTCTTCTATTCTTTCTTGTATGCTGGCGTTAGTTCACTCCTTATTTTAGTGACAGTGGCTTGCAATGTCGCTCTGTGTTCGACGCTGCTGGTGATGCGCCGCAGAAGTAGAAGCCGACTTGTCCCAAGACCGAGTATTAAGGAGCATTGGAGAGCGCTTTCTTCGGGTGTGGAGATCCAGATGATGATACTGCTCATCGTCACTTCTTTGGTGGTTGTGGTTTGTTCAACCCCGCTCGTGGTAAGGACCTTTGACCTTTTCTGCCATGTTGCATGGACAGTTCATATACAGTGCATTTTGGTAGGCTGATGGAATTCTGTGGGTTTAGCTGGATGTTAAGTAATGGTAGTGCTGATGAATGTATTTACAGTTATAACATGTAAATGACCATTATAACATCAATTCGAGAACTTGAATATGTATAATTTACACTTCGCACCTCTTAAAAGTCGCAGGTACATCTTTAAACTGTCAATGTCTCGTTGCAGGTCCGCGTATTCATCAATCAGATAACGCTGGTATGGAATGTGGACGCAGACCTGCAGGCTATTCGTCTTGCTTCCATCAACCCCATTCTTGACCCTTGGGTGTACATCCTTATTAGACGAAACGTCTTCCATAAACTTCTAGGCCTTTGGCGGTGGAATTTGCGAGGGCGCAAAAACTCTGTCTTGCCCGACAGACCACAACCGACAGTGCAGTATCTGTTGGAGAAAAGCTACGCTTCCGTGCTCATTCGACCTACTGAACTTCTGGGCTGTACTGATCTTGAAAACACATCTTCCACGACCGATGCTGTCTTTTATATTGAGGAAACGGAACGAGCTAAGTGATTTCATAGAAGGCATACCCAACCCTGACCATATCATCTCCGAACGTTTTTACCGGTATGTTTTAATGTTGCCATAAACACAATGTTTTCTTGATACGTAAAACAGACTGTGCTTAACTAAGCTGTTTATTTATAGTATGAAAAAGGATATAAGTTCGTTTAACTGTCAACTAACTGATTTTTGACATTCTCCGATGAAACCATTTTACTTTCACAACAAAATATTCCTGAAACGTTTAATAAATGAAAGATACAAACTTTTTTGCATTTTTAATTTATTTTCACCATTTAAAACAGAAAATTACTAAACGCAAGCATAGGACAGTGCAAGGATGTGCTTGCTTATATTTTCAGTACCTAGACACCATAAATAAAAATCTATAAACAGTGGTTCAGTAAAAATGCTGTTTTGCTCTTAAAATAACCGAAACACATAATCAAACTGAAATCTGCATTCTGCACAATAGCCTTAATAAAGAATCCCCCATTCAAATAATGTACATTTTAGTAAATAAAACAAAATTCATGATAAAATGTCCCAGACTCATAATAAAAAACTCGTTTACATGCAATATAATATTCATTGTTTTATTCATTGATGAAGTCCGAATCATCTGATCATAAATAGCTTATTCAACCAAATTCTGTAATAGATTGTATTCCGAAAAGTGGTGGGATATTGTTAACATTCCGATAAATCAAGGAACATTAGGCATATAAACAACATGATAATCAGAATTCCGAGCTCATTCGCAGTACTAAGTGGCCAAATGTTCCAATGTTTTTTCATTATGATTTACTCTGGAAACGCAGCTGAGTACGGCAAGAGGCAAGATTTTCTGGCAAAATCAGCGGACTGTTGCTTTTCGGGGGAAATGACAAAAGGATTCTGTAGCCTATGGATACTATATTGGAAACATGTATGGCATGAAGACAAGAGAAGCCTCAATTCGAACCCTCGTATTAAATCACACAATCTTATTAAGCAGTGGTCTGATCCCCATTTGAAGAAAGTCTTACAAAGATTTTTTCAGCCACCAATGTTCCAGTTTACATACCGTCATACAGCGGACTCCGAGTGTGTGTAACTGCTCAAGTTACACAAATACATCTTATTGTTGAGATAAATTTGAAACTGACACATTGACAAATACTGGCCTACATTTAAAGTATTGCGTGCGTGCAAACGGGGTGCGTATCATTTATTACCATACGGATCAGAACATCCATGTCTTGCTGTGAAATGTCATGTAGGCTTTTGTTTGCTTTAAGACCCTATCGCACACGCAAAATCATATAGCCTACTTATTAATTAGTTAAATCAGTTACGTTTCCTCTGAAAGAGACTGAAAAATTCACATGTATTTGTGTATTATTTGCACCAAAGAGCCCATAACCATTGAAGAACTAAGTGCAATCCTATTCACAACCATCATAAATGACTTAAGCTGCGTTTTTAGTGAAGTGGTAACGCCATCTCATAATGCATGTCGGGATACGCAATTACATGATTTTAAAATGAGACATGCTAATTATTCAACCACAAATTCTTCTCAATGTATGAATTGTTTGCTTTAACTTATTAATAAAATTTCCTGTTTTCTTTCTCTACACCTGAAGCACCAAGAACCCCTGGTCGCCACTTTTCAACAGCACTAAACTAACTCAGGCATATAATGATGAGTAACCGCGATGGTACTATCAATGTCAGGATTATCCAGATTATTTTCAGTTAAGGTTTAAATACAATTAGATATTTTCAAAAAGCACAAGGTATTACCTTTTAATGATCTATTTCGTCATACTTTGTCTGATGGGCTTCTAAACTGAATGCTCTGTGGAGGCCTGTAGATATCCAACATTTTCCTAGTAGCCTATGACCGTAAACTTGTCCCTCTGGTGTCCCAAGACAGTATCTACATCAAACTGAACAGTGACCATCACGATCCGATTTAGTTCAGCAGTAAAGCGGTTCGGCCTCAATTTAAAGGAGCGCCCAACGATTTCAGTTTACTTCCGAAAGTAAACGTAACAAAAAGTAACACTACGGCGAGTTAACGTTCAGTCACATGCCTCCCCCGCCCCCCCGCCCCATATATGTACAGTAAGGGAAAGAAACTTAGTATCAATAGCCTGAAGCTACTACAGCGGTCAGCGAACTCTTGCTTAATGCAAATACAGTTGTTCTGACATATACAGCCGTCAAAACGGATTAGCCTAATTCATTTGAAGAGAGCATGCACGATGCTTTTGTCAAATTCGCAATTTTCAGAAATTACAAACCAAATCAGTCATAATTCAGTGACGCATGTAGGTGAGGGGGACGTATTCTATGCAGTGTACGTAATGCAGTGTCACTGCAATGTATTAAAACATGTCGTAGCTACAGACACACAGCGTCTGTAAAACCGTCATATAAGATTAAGGAGACTGGAAGAATAACGCGAGTGGCCACAATAACCACGTTCTAGGGGATAAAATCATGAACAAAACACGGCTTGAAAATAAGTTGTAATTCATTCACTCTCATTAAAATTAACTGACTATTGTAGGTTTTAGAAAAGGTGTATTCTTTTCACATTGACACATCTGAGATAGCCACTTAAAACAATACCAATAAAAGTAATAAAAAGGTCTGTTCTTTTAACTGGTGTGTATGAAATGGACAAAGTGTTGTCAATAGCACATTGACAACACAAGTCAATAGCTCCAATGCTGGCAACAGTTAGCTGCAACTTCAGTAGGACTCATATCATTATGAACAGGCTTGGCTGTAAGATACTTTATTAGAATGTTCTGAGTACACCAGATTAATACCTTAATGTAGATTTTCAATTTCACTAAAAATTGTTTAAAATGCTGAGAAGTTGAAATATTACTTTCATTTCACTCATTTAATTGGGCTGATATATAAAAATAATTTAGTTCTCTGACATGCCACACTTTGCAGTTCAAAGGGGTAAAAAAGGAGCCTCTCAGCATATCATTCTAGTATTTCCATGTAAGTAAATCCATGAAAAACAAGGACCTGTAAGAACTCTCTAACTTTTACAACAGGCACCAAGCAAGGGGAGACATTTGCAAAGCAAACACGTCCCATTAAGAAGGCCCTGTTACTGCTCTGAGGCAGTACTGCAAAAGATGCATATGTAGTCTATGCAGATAAAACAATACAGCTACGACACTAGAATGGATGGAGTAGGTCTCCAACTTAGAGCTGCCTGAAATTTTGCCATCTTTACAGGCCTACAGGTGACTGTTGCAGACTCCAGTGTCAAATGTTCCCTTTCATAATTGACACTAGCTCAAGTACAGTATATGCATCAGATGGGGACTGCTGATACCCCCAAACACACACATGCACACACACATATGCATGCACCCTTGCACACACATGCGCACATGCACACACAAAAGCAGCAGTACTGTAGTGAGCTTTACAGACCTATCACTACATTCTCTCAGTTCTAGCAGCATCCACTAAGTACAGGGAAGCTCTATAACAGCAGGAGGGAAAATTCACTTGAAATCAAGAACAGTACATGACAGCATTAGTACCATCTGCTTTAAATATCACCATGTATTTCAAACCTTTTTTCTAGAGAACCCTGTTAAAGGACCTGGAAATCAATGCCCTCCTAAAATTACACCAATCAGGTGTAACAGCATTCTGTATTACACGACATTATTCATTTGGTGTTTGTTGGCATAGCTGAAGCAGCAGGCAAATTAGCTTTTGTGCCCAAATCAAAGGGACACAAAAAAGGAAAAATTCAGGTACTCTGAAGAATTAGATTTTTGAGTTACTGACTCATGTACCAAAAGACCACAGGGAGTGAGACCCCAGAAGTAGCCTATACTAGTGTGACCCTACAACAACTACATTTGACCCTCATCCAGCAAGATCAAATCTAGCCCAGCAAAATAACAATGCTGTTCAGAAATATCTGTGTTGTGTATTACTCTACCATTATAACATATATTGATATTAGCAGTGGAATGCAACACCACATCCTAAACATATTATAATATACTGTTCTCCTGCAAATGTACAAGTTACTAAGTTTACTATTTTAAGTTACTATTTTCCTAATGTCTAAACTGACATTAGATGGCACTTCACTATTCATTTGTAGTGCTTTAAACAAATTTAAAAAAATCTTACTATAAATATATGTGTACAGTAACAGAGATAAACCATGTCACATACAAATGGATTACAACTCTGACACTGAGAATCACACTGGGGCGAATGATGATATCTGCACGGTCTCCTTAAAATTAAGGGTAAAACAAAACTAAACAATTTGTAGTGTCAAGTCAGTGTGTCAGTCACCTCATCTGTAGGTTCACTGCATGACCAACCCCTTGACTAGCTGGCATAGAATAACATTCTGTCCCAAGAAAAGAGATATGCTTTGGGTATTCATTTTCACATTGCATCCCTTTTAGCTGATGTTATATGTTTTAGATTTAAGTTATGCTTGGATTGCACAACCTACTACGTATGTCTAGATTTAAGTATACACTAGAGGCAGACAGTTTTACAGACATTTAACTTCAGTCACACAACTGATAAATTTCTGGCAATGATTTGCCCAAGTAGGTAGCTAATCCACAATATTAGACTGTTTGCAAGTGTCTGAATTGGTGAAAAAGCCAACCATTTCAATAATACTTCACACAGGTCTATTCTGTAATAGTGACATGCAACTACTGTAGCCATCTAGCTAATCAACTGCATTCACAAAAAGTGAATGCTTATATTGTACAAGAATCAATAGTTTTTCTGTATTATAAACCCACAGTCTTAGCTAATGTGAAAACTTCCAGAAGCACAGATCCACTCAATCTTGGTTGATAGAGCTGATGATGTATTTGGTGACATGCAGTAAGTCTTCCCTAGCAACAAGGTATTCTGCCTAACCTGGCACTTTGTGTGCAAGGTAGATTTCTCTTTCATTTACTGCTTTGGCAACTATTTCTACTGTGCATAAATATTAGTAATCTATAATTCTAAATAAAAATCCAAAATAAATTAAAGGAACAATTCCAGATTAGTTTAAAATGGTGACAAAGGAACTTTCTCCAATATCGCACAAATATGTGTGTTTCCTGAACAAAAAGATATTAACTTATAAACATCCTACAACTAGACCTTTGTATTTAAAATATATATAGAACACAACAGTCTAGTTGCAGGATGTTTACAGGATGATAACACTTTGCAACAGTCATTTGCAAACAGCACTGAGTAGATTTCCATGATATCAATAAATTACTGAATAAAAGTAGGAAATTAAAAATATCTGCAAATCCGAGGTGACAGTTACAGGTAGGAGCATTAATCCTAATTTACACCCTGCAACAAATAAACAAATATGTCTTTCAGTTGAACTGGAAACTATGGTGTTAAAACACTGCAGTCATACAGATTAGTTAGTAACCTCACCACTGAAACATTCTTCTTTCAGCACAGAAACATTCTTTGCATCAAAAAGCCAATGCTTTTTTTAAAAAAAAAATTCAATAAGAGTCTGAGAGGACTGTTAGAGGGCTTGTCAAGACATACCGCCTTTCTCACATCTGTGCACTTCCATTCCTTTAACTGCCTCAGAAGCACAGCTTTCCCCCCTGTGTTTTCTGTCACAGGAGGCTTGGACAGCACTGGAGACAATTCACACGTGTATTGTTTATAAGTCATTTAACCGTAGCAATGGCCCAATACAGGTCCCAGCCTAGACGTCATAATGGTTGGATCCGTAGCCCATCGTGTAGGCCTGTCGGCTGTACTGGAAGTGGTCGGTGAGCACGTTGCTCCGGCCGTACTGAATGTCCAAAGCCTGGGTGAAAGGCACTGTACCGTTGGGCTGCATCTTCTCCAACCCTAGGCTTACATGGTCGAACGACATCATGTCCTGCTTGGACAATGGCAGCAATTTCTTCTTGGCTGCCTGGTTAGCATCAAACTTAGCCTGTTGAAAAATAACCAGTGACAAAGACAAATTAAAACCTTTTTTGTTAAACCAAACTGTTGACCAATCATGGATGAAAGAACTTCAAAAAAATTAGCAAACATTTTGGCAAGTATCCCATCAGAATATCCTTCCAATTTTAGGACTTGAATGTATCCAATGTTAACAACCAGCAGAGCGGAACATTTTGGCAGAAGCTCAATGTAAAATGGCTATTCGGTCCTCAAGTACCCTTATTTTTAATCATGCAAGTAGTAAGCTAAAAGGAATTCTTAATAGTGTGCTGCAATAGAGATCGAGCTGTTAACGGGTAAATACTCAGCTGAACAGAAGAATATATCACTGAAAAGTAAAGGTCATTGGCACAGGTATTTGCAATCACCTTATTGTAGCAGAAGACTCCTAGAATGGCCGTCAGCATGCCCAGCAGGTTGGTGGAAGTCACGGGGTTGCGCAGCATCAGAAGGGAAATGCTGATGACCATGATCCTCTTGGTAGCGTTGGCCACAGCATAACTAAGGGGGCTGACCAGGTTCAGCACACTGAAGGCAATCACGTTCTGGGCAAAGTTGCAGAAACCACTCACCACCAGCAGCAACAACGTTCCAGACCAGTTGGACACATCAGCCTGGAAGTATGAGAACAGTGAGAGAGGCAAAAGAGAAAGAGTGTCAGGTTGCTGAGCCGCATAATTGCAGGTATTTCCCTAAAAGCTTTTATTACTAATTGGTGAAGACTTTAAGGCCCTACAGCTGAAGATCTGATCTGGTCTGATTTATGCACCATAAGGGCTAAAACACAGGGAGCACTTCTGCCTAACACCACGTGCAGCTTCTGTCCAGAGTTTGATTGTGATGTCCATTAATTTAAATTAAACAATGCACATCTGCTCAGGGCATGCTGTGTGGCCAAAGGCTGTGCTGAAGTTGGAACATCTATGTAGAGATAGAAAAAAATAATAATTATAATAATTTACATTCACTTCAAATGTTATATATTTCAGTATGTTATGTGTTATATATTTTAATATAAGATACAAAGAATAATGGAATAATTGGAATAACTGTAACAAACAGCGCAAATCCTACAGTCCTAGCAGGACCTACATTTAAGTGGAAGTCCAATGTCATATTTCCATGATAAACAGTCAGTCCTAAGTAGTACAGGCCTACCAATTCTGATGAAGAGAGAGAAATTAAACACAGCTACAAGATCATTAGCCATCATTGGGTCTGCCACCCACACTGCACTCTGTATAAGATAAAGTGCTCGGTATAAAGTACTATCTAAGATGTACTCTTTTACATCTCAGAAAAGATTGTTGACAACGGTTAAACACACTGTTGCATGGATTTGGGGATGGGACCAAATTTGGTGAAGTGCACCCTCTACTGGGCATCTTTCCACATTCACCTTTGAAGAAATTCTGCACAGAAAGAGAATGAGAAAGTAGGCAGATCAGCAGGCACATGGAAATGACAGATTTTTGGTCAGATTCAACATTACATCAAAATGAGTTCGCAAAGAAATGTCAGTACTAGCTGGAAGGGAAGAGTTTTGATAGTGAATGTCTCATTAGTTCCTGTAACCTCAGCTAGCGAGCTTGCTTTGTATACATTAATTATGTTTATGACATTGAGCAGAGTCTGAGTAGTGATTTCACATTGTAATCAGGCCATGCCTGCTGGATCTATCTCCTTTATTGGTTGTTAAGATTCAATCATAATCATTCATGCTACTGAACAGATGTAAAGCAAAGCTGTTATTTCACAGACTTCTTACAAGGTTTACACACTGTGTAGGTCACAACAAAGAAACAGCCTTGATGAGAATCCAAGTATCATCAATAAAACCTCAATTTCTTGTCCTACTTACAAAGCTTCCAAAAATCTAATTCGCCTGACAGTCAGCTGTGATGCAAAGCTGATACTTGCCTATGCCAAAGAATACCCACTCTGGATGAGTGCCGTTCCCATCACTGCACAACCTCCTTCCCTTTGACTTACCAAATCCCCATCCACCAGGAATGCAGACAAGTCGACCAGCACCCAGGTGGGCACCATGAACAGCATGGCATTGAAGCCGAGAACGTTGAGGAGCCGCAGGTGGTGTATCCGCGAGTCCCGCAGCACCTGAGGAAGAGGACACATCACGTGATAATCCAGTAGCATGCGTGGACTGAGGCGCTACAGAGGTCAAATAGTTGACCGTGGAGACAAAGAACAAGGTGCTGACTGAGCAGAGGGTACTTTACATTGGTGATAGGCCTGAGCTCCAAAAGCTCACACAAAGGCATCCATGAGAAGTAGAGCTTGACAAAAGCCCTTATTTCCAATGCATTTCTGCTTGGAAATATGTTTTACTGACCATCGGTTCTAATTTCTAGATCAGTGGTCTCTGAAGTCAATAATCAACTGTTTCCATTGGTCATGCTTAGTTATATATGAGGCGTACCCTCCCAGCCTGATACAGTTCAAGATGGCACACAGCATTTCATTAACCTTACCCCAGGTGAATGAGTACACATCCCAGAATAATATTAAAGGAGTGTGTAAATACTTACAAACTGGATCATGAAAAAATAAAACTACAAATAACAAAAATAACAATCACCCATCATTTATATGATGCATCCTATTTATCCTTGATGAGCTACACTGCCCTGCTTTATAGAGGTGCCAGAAATGACTTCATTCCTCCATGATTTTATTCCTAAGCACTGATGATCACAGCCAATCATTAATGCTGACTGAAACATCAGCTCCTCTTTATTTTGCACTCTGCACTTTATTCTTCAGTTTGTCTTCACTACTCTCAACTGTTTTGGTAATTTGAACTTTGTTTTTTTGTTGCAAACCAATCTGCAAGAATTTAAGTGCTCTGGTTTCCACCCACAGGATAAGACTCCACTTCACACATTTCACCAAACTAGAGACTCCTGCAGACCCTTTCAAGGACTGTATTGTTTCAGCATCTCACAGTGTGTCATTCTGAAAAAGTCAGACACGCAATGAAAGTTGGAACTTGAGAAACATTTTTTCATAAACTGTCTAGTTAGATTGATGAAGGTATTAGGCCTAAATATAACCTAATCTTGTTGATAAAATACAAAAAAACAGTTTATCTAAAGATTACAATGTTTTTTCAAAAATAGGTTTGTATGAAATAACCATGTGAGGCTGAGAGCAAGTGGCCATGGTAACACAAGATTACCGTATTTGTACTGAACCCTCAGTGTGCAGCCCAGCCATTATGCCTTCAAATACATTCAAGGTAAGTGGAAAGGCATGTGTTGTATGGAACTTTGCAACTGTTGAATAAGAAATTATCTCAGCCAACAGGAGCTTCCCAACACCACCAGCTTATTAGTGAGCAAATTCAAGAGTCATTCATTGAGTGACACCCAGATACATTCTCTCATTGAACATCCCCTCAAAATAGACATTGTCTCCCATGTTGTTGCTCCGAGTATTTGTCCTAACAAAGGCCATGCAGATTGTTAGTTTAGCGACCTCTAGAAATGCCTCAAAATATTCTGCACTTCATCAGGTTTTCTCCAGCATGTTGCCTGTGCAGAGATGTTTGCCACCTTATCATTCTTTCTTTCATACACTTTTTATAACTTTTTGTCTGTATCATTACTTTTTTTACATTACATTACATTATTGGCATTTCGCAGATGCTCTTATCCAAAGCGACTTACATAGGTTATAGTCTTTTACAGTGTTATCCATTTACACAGTTGGATATCACTCCAAGTTTCACTGAAGCAAGGTGACAAGTTTGATAATCAGTCCATACTTTTATGCATTGCATTTTCATTTTCAAGTTTCAAGTGCAAGTGCAAGTGGAGAAACATTTTCAAGTTTCTCCACTTGCACCACAGGACTAGAATGCCATTTTGGTTGAGCTACCATTGCCTAACAGTTGAATAATTTTGTATTTCTTTTCCACACTTAGATTTTCTACAGTGTTCCATTGTGGAAACATCCCTTGCTTGTGTGGTCTTCCCTTTATATGTCATTTAATGTGTATATTCGCATTAAAAATGCCTCTGAATTAGCCTATAAGATGACAATGTCAGGCTAATCCAACTGCCTGCACACTTGTGAAAAGATAAGCTACAACTGTGCTGTGTGACTTACAATAGCAAATAGTGGCAAGATGTTGTAAAGCAAGGGCTGCCTGAAATCCACCTTTCCTTATAATTTAGAACAAAAATAAAACTAAAACAGAACACAAGTAAAAACACACACACACGTCCTTCTCTGATTAAATCAAGAGACTGAATTTCAAAGACCTACCTTTTTGGAGAATATATTTTGCAAAGAGAAGCACAAGGTGGCAGCTAGGGCACTAAGCAGTCCAGACAAATCAAAGGACAACTCAGTCACTGTGGCCAGAAGCACACCCCCGATAATGGGGATGAGAGACACATACACCTGTGGAGAGGGGAAAAAAAAAGCATTACACAGTGATCTTTCAACATCTTTACATTTAGGGTATGCTAGCCATGAAGTGAGCATTCTGTGGTCAAATTCAGAGGCAGGGACAAAACGTAAATTGTGGACTTCCTAACTAGATCATACTAGCTAAATAACTGCATTAAGGTGGCTATAGATACCTAGTTAGCCATTTATGTGTAAAAGAAACTGGTACTGACATAAATGGAGAATAACTTAAATTGATCAAATAGTTAAAGTTTGGAGACATGTCCAAATATACTGTACTTGCAAAGCTGGCAGTAATATGAGATGAACAACATGCTTTGCAGCTCATATTGCACCACATTATCCTTAAAAGAAAACAACCTTTCCTGGGTAAACTGTATGTGCGCATACTGTCATACTCTCTTCAAGGTTTCTAACCTTTGTTGTCTGCTTCTCCTTCATGATGATCCGTGAGAGTAAGACGACCCATATTGGCATTGTTGCCTTGACTGTGGAGAAAGGAAAAGAGAGCAAGGATGAGATGAACAAGAAGGATCAACTTACACATACCACAGGCGGGCTGTAACAAAGAACAGTTCAGGCAACTGGCAAGCAGTGAAGCTATTATATTCAGACATTTTGCCAGAACTCAGTGTGCCCATTTGGTTAATTTCTTGACAAGAACACCACTTAATGTGTAAAAAAGTGAAAGGATAGGTACAAACAATTAAAATGGCACAAAACACAGCAAGACAAATAATGTTATATTACAGGAATGGGGTATCTTCAAACCAGATTAAACTCAATCAACCAAACAATTCTGTTCTTGAAGCAGTCCAGAACACCTGTCGCAGCTCTCAATGATCTGATGTAAGAGGGAAACGCTCACACCTTCATAAGCAAAGGTGCGTCACCACAGCTGCACCCATATGGTAAACAAAGGGATAAACTTCATCTATTCTACCCTGAGATAAAATCATAATTTCAGTCCAGCTCAAACTATACAGAATGGAAACTTGTACATTATTATTATTATTATTATTATTATTATTATTATTATTATTACTACTACTACTACTCCCACTACTAAATTTGGCAGATGGTCTAATACAGCGTTTCCTATAAGGCTGTCATGGCAACATGCACACAGTGCATATCCCAAGAACAAGACCAAAGATACAACAACAAGAAACACATCATTCATAATACGTTCAGGGACAGAATATGGACACAAGCAGTCAAACAGAGGTCCTAGAGCTTGAAACGCTTACACTTCTTGTCAGTCATCGCGAGAATGGAGACAATACTCCACTTCCCATAATAGTAACTACCCCTGAGAAATGCTGCAATTTAAGAATTATATCGAGCTAAGTGGACAGTGTGTGTGCTGGACCTGCTATGTTTAAAAACATCTAATCCTACAATGGACTACACCAATGATCAGTGTAGATGCTGTATAATACGGCGGTGAAAGAAATCGCTCGCTTTATAACCAGGAGTTTGTGAGTTCGATTCCCCAGAAGAGCACGGTCTTCAGGTGTATAAATAACTTCCTCAGATCTGCAGCTGTATGAATGGTAATCATCATGCATTCACTTCCTAATTTCAAAGCAGGTAAAACCAGAATGAAGTCTCGAATTACCAGAGTATGCCGTAACAAAGTGACAATCCATAGGTGGCTAACCTACCCGAGCATATTTTTAGCCTCAATTTACCTATGTCATTCACAAGATTCTTGGGCTTTTGACACGTCGCTTTTTGACTAGTTGTACTTTAATCATCCTCTCATTTAAACGCATTTTATTTCTAAACTTCAGAAGACCTCGCCGTCAGTTTCACACCTCGTTGTTGCCTGTCTAGCTAGCTAGATAAAACAACATGTAGCCTATGTTTTGCTTTGCTAGGTGCTGTCACACAGTTACATGCATTACACAAACTACATGTACTTACTACAATCGATTCACAGAGATAGCTTGCTAGCCAGCTAACTTCTTACCTGTGTGAGCGTAGGAAACTGGAACCTTCCATATACTGAAGTGAGCGGACACAGACGCAAAGTATTTTCCAAAAGCTAAAGGCAGAATATACCATCGGTAGTATCTGCTAGACAGTTCAGTTTTGGGGACTCCCCATGCCCGCAGCAACGGAGGGAGGAAGAGGACGATGGAGAAAATGTGAAAGAGCGAAACGGTGACAGGACGAGGGAATCCATTTAAAATTATTTTGTTGACAATGTTGCCCCCGGAGCTGACCGTGTACCAGCAGAGACAGAGAAGTGCGATCCGGATTCCTTCCTTTACTGGCGGACGTTCCACCGCAGCCATCTTCCAATTTAGTGCCACCGGTCGCAGAGCCAGGAAGACGTGGAGCAACTAGCTACGTAGAGCCTAATCATATAGACATCTTTCATTGTGCGTCACTTCCTTCATTTAAAGCCATCTTGGTGCAGAAGAATTATGTTTTGTGTGGACGGCAGAGGACAGAAATTCAAAAGCCAACAATTTAACAATTATCATAAACTCATGACATTTACATTTACATTTATTCATTTGGCAGACGCTTTTATCCAAAGCGACGTACAAAAGTGACATGTATGACACATTATGTGTTTAAAATGTGTTTCCAATACAAATATATGAGTATTACCTGGAAAAAATTAGACTTTTAACAGAAAGACAAATTTCTCGTTTTTTTTTTTTTGTAAATCAGAGTAATGGCTGAAATTATTGAAATGATAAATTCCAATCCAGTTCAATTATGATAAGAACTATCTTTGCATTTTATGGTACCTTTGCAATATTCTTTGGCCGTGCTAAATTACATTAAAAAAAGTTCTATTACTGCTTACACCATGTTCCACGTTCATGCTTATTATGCATTGTACTTGAGAGGGTTAAAGTGAATAAAGTTTATGTCAATTATAATGAAAAGAATCTATACATTTATTCGTTGATTTATAAAATATATCCACTTAAAACTAATATGATAATGTGTCAATGATATATCATTTAGGCCTCTTGCAAAATTCGTTTTTCCCGGCGCAAGCGTTAAATGACCCGCAAAATGATTGAATGAACAAACTTCCCCAAGTGGTCAGTGACTAAAAATCGACTCATTTCCAGATGGGACAAATGCAGCGCTCCCAGTCACAATTCTAATCCTAACCATCGTAGGATAACCAGAAAAACCGGCCTTCTGACCATTTTTTGTCCAGCTTTCCACGACACTCGTGATTAGTGCGTGCTTTGGCAGTTCTACATTTAACATGCTACATTTATTTGGGTCCATAGGTGTTGCTCTGCCGACCCATTCACGTTGTCCTATTACATCCGTATACTGAAAGAAGGAGGAAGTGAAGAATGTAACCAATGAAATTAAATATAGGCTGGACTCCCATTATTTGGGCAGAAGTTTGACGCATGCAAAAATTGCCGAATACTTTTGCACAGGATTAAGGGATTTCTCGTGAAATATTGGCTAAAGGTGACATTTTAAATATAAATAGAATATACATTTGTGTCAGGTGGTTAACAAGGTCTCTAATATAGGTATATATTGGAAATTCATCTTTTAATTCAAGTTACAGCGTTGAATGATTCATTGTCAGGGTTTAGTATGAGTGCTTTCTGATGTAACTGTCTTGTAGGGTGCCCACATGCCCTGGTAGTATCTTCTGATATGTGGAATTAAAGGAGCCGTATTAGGGTAAATAGCATGTCTGAGGTTGTGGCCCTTTTTCTAATTCTGTTGACATTGTTCAGGTTTAAGCTCTTAGTAAGATCATGGCCGATAAGGCAAGAGCTGAGACCACATTTGTGTTTCATTGTGTCTCGGATTTGTTAATAGAATTACATTTCAAATTGCAGTTACAACCCTGTTACGATAACTGAGCTTGATGCGACATTTGATTAATTTTTTTGTTTCCTGTGGATAACATATAATGAAAATATTTTGGTTGATGTCCACTTCACCTGAGATGGTGTTACAATCAAACTGCTGTACTGGGTAAAATATATATTTCTACATGAGTGAAACGTCATATATAGAAATATCGGTACTGTACAGTTTTCTTTGAGAGGATATGAATGGTAATTAAACAACTGAACAAAAATAATACAAATTAAGAAGCTGTTATTGTATTAATTATTTCTTGTAGAATTAATGTCACTTCTAAGCATATCATTACAAGACGGATACAGTTCCAGAGAAAACAAACTTCTCCCTCAGGAAGAGCATTCTCCTGAGAAATGGCACACAATGGACTGTAGAGGGCAGCAAAGAGAGACACAAACCCTGACGTTTCTTTGAGAGAGTTTAGGTCACTATTGCACCTACTCTGAGCAAGTGTAGTGTTAGTGAACAGCAGTATGCTGAACAATGAGAACCATATTTTGCTTAAATGAGGGTGGACAAAATATCAAAAAGTGTTAACATTCATATGGCTCAAAAAAGAAATCGGTCTGTACAACTATACATTTACATTGTCTAAATTTCCAGACTTATTTGTTAAAATGCTGATTGGCATCCCATAAAACCTGGAAATGCTTTAAAAAAAATAACTGAGAGACAGTCCTTGAAGGCCAGAAGAATACTTACTGATCTTACAGTCATCTTTACAAACATGGATACTAGTTAGTAAAACCTGGCTCAGTGTTATCCCTCTGCGCTACTGTTAAAATTTCCTTCACTACTCACCTGGATATGTCATCTCAGTATTGAAGGTGGTTCTTTGGTCTTTTTGTTTTACTCTACATACAGTGTGGTGTGTAATAAGTTTGTATTGAAATGCACAGACATGCTCAGATTTTGTGCAATTTTTATTTACACATTTATATCAATGTGTCCACTTAAAAGGACAAAATAGCAAAGTTGCTCCCTTCTGCATCCAACTGAACACAGAAATCTGATTTCTGTACATTCACTAAGGCTCTTTGTTTTTGCCAACAACAGAAATGTGTTATCGAAGTTCTCCATAAGGCAAACAATATCTAAAGGAATGGTAACAAGTAGAGTTCCAGCATACATTTATTTTTCCTCTGTTCCTCACAGTACAAGTTGCAAAGTAGCAGCACCTTCTGATTTGCCATTTTTATGGTAATTTTCATTACCTTCTTGGGAGGGGGGTTTGAAATGGGGAGACTGATCTATCAAAGGAAAAAAAAACAACATCTGACAAAAATGAAAATGTTTTATTAAAAACATTTTAAGAAAAGGTTTCATTTTTGCAGGTAGTTTCCCTGTGTGTTAGGAGATACAGGTGTGCAGATGCATGGCATTAGTGAAAAGTGATAGAAGTATGGAATGTTGGTAGGTATGACATGAACCAACCCATTTATGTGGGGGCAAAGAAAATGTGCAACAGATGGATAAACCTTTTTTGCACTGCAGAACAGGTCAAACAAAGAATGTGATGCAAACAGAACAGCTCCACAGTTTTTTTCACATCTTGTTTTATAAACTTCCAAAATAAAGAAAAAATGTCAAATAAATAGATGCATACATAAGGATACTTTATTCATTTTTATGCCACATAGAGCTTGTTGTACCCGCCAAACACATTGTTGGACACCTTGCTTACTGCAGGTACGACTGCCATTTTTCCATATCCCCCTTCATTCACTTATTCTCTCTCAGGAGGGAGGCGGCAGGGGTTAGCAGTTCTGCCTTCCCACCATTCACAGTGTACACACTTGAAATGTTTTCCTCCTTTCTGAAGAAAAAGAGCTGGGGTTCTCAGTCTAGGCAGACATATGGCAGGATGTTCAGCTTGCTCTCATCCCCATGTGGGTCTAAGGATATGCACTGTGTCCAGTCGTACCAGTTGTCCTTGGTGTCATAACAACCATTCACCCCTGGCCAGTGCTCTTTGTGTATTCTGTGGAGGTCCTCCGTTGTCACCTCCCGGCTTACCCCCGGTAAGTCCGTATCGGAACTCTCTGCTACTAAAACGTGTGTCTTTCTGGACTCTTTGATATAACGTTCCTCACGTTTCAAATACTCCGTCATGAAAAAGTGTGCACCAGGTGTCTGAGCCCCTGATGATGTGAGCACATTGCTTTGAATATTAAGGTATGACTGGATGATTTCATTCCTATATAGCTCTTTCCAGTTTGTCTGTTGGAAGGGGCTGGGGAGTGGTGCACTGGGGTTCTGCTGAAGCAGGTCTGTCCGTTGGCTTTTAGGCGGGGGTGACCCAAGTGGCTCCTCCCCCTGGTAAGATTCTTTGTGTGTGAGGGGCTTTATCTGCCCTGTCACGGGGTCGAATGTCAGTCGGCGGTCTTTTAACCGTACTGGTTTTGTGCTCTCCTCTGTGGGCTGTCCAACCAGGTTTACCGTGTAGTCTCTAGGCCTGTATCTCTTCCTCCTCTTCCCCTCGAAACAGGGGTTTACACTGTCACTCTCCGTCTTGGCTGCCTCAGAGAAGCCCTGCCCAAGCGGTGCTGTGCACACATTGTGTGAGGCAGGTTTGGGGGTATGTGAGGAGTCCTGCAGAGACTCCAGTGTCCCGGTGCTATGCTGAAGGTGCAGGTTCTCTTCTGGCAGTGCATGCCAGGACAGAGAAGACTTGGGCTCCAGGGACTGATGTCCCTCACCGTGTGACACTTGGACAGGGGGTATTAAAGGCTGAGGTGAAGGCAAGGGAGAGGGCACTGGAGTAGAGCTGTCCAGAAACCTGGAGCTCTGAGACGGGCTCGACAGAGTCCCTTTTGGTGCATAAGTGGCTGGCCGCTTGGCCATTGTTTCTTGCTTCATACTTTTTGGACTAAAAGACGAGCAGCGAGGGCTTCGGGGCTGGGACTGCACTCCCCCTCCAGCTCCTTCGTCCATTTTAGCATGCTGCTGCAACACTGCAGTTTTGAGCAAGGAAGAAGTGCTAGGTAGTTTGACAAGTCCTGGTGAGCTCGGGTGAGGCTTGACTGCATTGACAGGGATTTTACTGTGTTTGTCATTGTCTAGGTGCTCTGCGTGGCCCCTGCCTGAGGGTGGGTGCATGTTTGTATCCAGGGGGCTAGGAAGAGGTTCAGGGCTGTCCCCAACACCATTTGTAGATGGAGGGCTGGAGTTGTGTATAGGCTCATGTATAGATTTTTTTGAGTGCAGACCGTCTCTCTGACCTCCCTTGCGTTTTCGGCTGCCCGACTTCTCAGACTTGGCAGAGTAGGAATTGTAGATGTCGTTCTTGCTTTTCAACTCTGAGACTGGTTTTCCGATTGGACTGACAGCTGGAGGAGAAGTGTCTGTCCGACAGGTATGAGCACCACCATTGGCTGAGCCCGGTGTGCCGGGCCCGCCCTTCGGCAGCCCCTCGGTCTGGCCGGGCTCAATCAGCTTCTGCCAGTTACGCAGCAGCTTCTTGGCACGCTTTGCAAGATCTTCATCATTCGTCTTCTTCCTCACATCATTAATCAACTTCCCCAGCCTAGTTTCCTAAAGGACAAAATAAAATGTACAAATGCAAAATGAAAATAAATACACAGTCCTTACAGACTTTCATTTCCTGAACTGACTTTTTTTTTTTTTTTTTTACCTCAAGTGCTTCTTTGGTGATAGGATATTTCTCCAGATGGGAAATCACTTCCAGTACAGCCACCATGTTGTGGATCTGCTGAAAGGTAAACAAAAATGAAGCTTAGTAAAAAGCTCAATAGTTTTCACACAAGACCCCAAGTCAAAGCCCTTTAACCTGATGGTAACAGATGCAGCCTATATTCCATCTTATAGAGTGCACTTGTAGATATGTACTCAGAGCCATGAGAATCATTTTCAATTGTGTCTTGGGCAGATGCTTGTCAGCTGTCAGGAGTGGCCTGTGTGGACTAAGCATGGCCTATTCATTCAACAAGACTGTTCTTCAGCAGCCAAATGGCTCAGATATCCCCATTGGTGTTATTTATACAGTAACCCACTGCCTGAATACAGTCTGGGCTCTTGCTGGTTGCCACTCATATCTTACTTTCAAAGACCAAAAAATTGTGAACAAAATATTTCACTTTGTAGATCACACTTCTGAGTTAGACAAAGCTCATCTGAACTAATGAAAGGTTTATCCCCCAGTAACACACATATATACAGAAACACACACAGAGTTATTCATACGCCTGACTAAATGGCAACAAAACATGATGTAAAATAAAGTGTATCCATTAGATATTTTGCTGCTTTAAAATTTAAAAATACACTTTAATCCTAATTTTGTACAGAACAAAGTCATATTGTCCCAATATAATACATTTTATTCCAGAAAATGTAACAATGACATTTATTCACACCCCTGCAGTTCATATTTTATAAATTAGTCTCCAGCATGGCTTGTACTTATAAGATGCTTCCTACAGAGTTTTATTGCTCTGGGTTCTTCAGATCGTTTGGTTTTCATTTGTGAACTTCATTCATTAGTTTGGAACATGAATGCTCGATTGGATTGATGTCTAGTGATTGAAGTGATCAGCTGAATATTTTTATTTTGTGCTGAGATGGCAATATCATTGTAGACATGGATGAACATTTACTGTCATGCTAGAATGCCCATTTTCAAGATGTTTGAGCTTCTTGGCAGACAGAATCCAGTTTTGGGCAAAATTTCCTGGTTTGTGTTGGAATTCAGAAGACCCTCTGTTTTAGCAAGGACTCCAGAACCCATAGAACCAAAAGCCCAAAACACAAAAACCACCCCCACACACACCTCCCACTACCATCACCGCATTTCACAGTGTGCATGGGTTCTCTCTCAGCATGGCTGAGATCACGGACAGGTTGCAAGGAAGCCTATTTTGAGAGCAAGCCACAAAAGATGCACAACTTGCCAAACTACATCTGAATGACAATCTGAGGCATGCCTCATTGCCAGAACATTGCGCTATATGTACATGCCCATCAGCTTTGTTTTCAGAATAAAAAGGTACCTATGTTTCTTATGACAAAGAGAAACAACAATTGTCAAGAATGATAAACCCAAGTCTTGCTCTATTACAAGTATAATTACACAAATAACAAATTAATAGGCTGTCTCAGCAGGCTTAAAACTTGTATAGCTAGATTCCCCATTTAACAGGGATCAGGGGAATGGTGCTGTGAAGAACCAAGGTAAGTTTGCATGAGCTTTCACATGTGCAGCTGTATGATACTGCCGTTCTTACTCACTGAAACAAGGTGTGGTGAGGCCTCATGGTTTCATGGGTGAACCGAGAGTAATAGCAGTAATAACTGCCAAAGTATTTCACATTTACTCATTAAAGGAACAGTAGTTCTATAAATGTGTGAGGAAAACTTTGAGCTGGCTTTATTCCACCTCAGTCATTTCTATATTTCAGAAAGGAACTCAGTGATTCAACACCACTAATCAAATCCACCATACTAAACATTGTCATTTTTCAAGTCTGTAGATGCATGGTTATGGCCAAAATTTTATTAGCACAAGCAAGGGGTTGGTAAACATAGGGACTTCCTACAATAAAACTTCCCGTGCCTTCATTTCCTAACTGCACAATGCTCAGGATCCATCAGAATCAGAAAGAATCAGAAATTTCTTACAAGTATATGACTCAAGCTTGCAGCCAAATGTGCCAGTCAATTTATTTTAAACAATTGGCCTAATACAACAGGTGCAGCAGGAAACAAAGATTTCTCACAACCAACCAGAAAGCACCTGAAATGAATCTGAGCTTTCCAAGAACAGTCACATTTGACTGAGCTGCCACGGGCCAGAACAACAGATGTCCTTCACACGAGTTTCAACATTACTTTTCATACCTAACACGAGGGCACAAGTCCACAGAAAGACCCAGACCCACACATCTTGACTCTCTGCAGTGAACATTCTAGCCATAGATGGACAGCATCTAATTTAACATTCAATCTTAGCTACAATCTCTCTGCAACTTTAAAATCTGGCAAAAGACAACCATCATTACTTAATTTTTGATGCAGCTGAAGAATTTATTGTTAGAATGTATTTGTTGTTCTTCTGATTTGCTAGTGATTATATGGAGAATGGACAGGCCAACAACCAGTGAAAGGCCAAAAGAAGTAGTTTCCTACAGTCAACACTGTCACTCACTGTAAGCAACCCTGCATGATTCCAAGTGAATAAACTTTGTGTCGTTATCTTTGAAATTTTCATTTTGCTGAGCACACCCATCATACTTTGCAAAGTGTCTGTTAAACTGGGATCCCTACAATCACCTTGACTCATAAGTAGTCTGCACTGAGGTTCACGCCACAGAATCCAGGGTATGCGCAGACAGCATGTATGAGCCAGGCTGTAGCACTGCTGGAAGGTGGTATAAGACAGACACTAGCCATGTACTGAGACTGAAACCACTCATTTTTTTTCTTAATGTATGCTCCAAGAAAAATGAAATACATAGATTTGGGAGCTGCTTACACGATTTGGCACGAGTGATTCAAAATTAAAGTCGGGTGAAAACCAAGAAGGAAAAATACAGAAATAAACCAATGCCTCAATTAGAGAACATGTTGGTGCAATCAGATTGAGGACTGCAGGACTATGTCATTGTGTACCGTGTTATCTGTGGTGCTGAAAGTCAGTCATTTCTGACCTAGCAGGTTGGTACAGGCAAAGAGTCTGTCAATGGCACGCCATAATCCCATGACTTTTCTCATCATCAGTCCTAGTGCACCGGGAATGCCAAGCTGCAACAACTCACACATCAGAAGTTCAACTGCAAGGATGCTACACACTCATCATTTGTGAGACTGGGAACTGCACAGGGCCCAGTGCTTGCCAGTGTTCACTGATAGGCCCCAAGGTGGTGTCTGCAACACCTGAGGTGGACTCACCACCGGAGGTGAGAAGACCTTGTTCGTGACGAATAAAGTTTTCTGTAAAAACCCTGATGGATGCTAGTGAACCTGCGCATCTGCTCCAGAGGTACACAGGAATTGTTTCATGCTGTTCCACTGGATGCTGTCCCTCTTGATAAGACAGTCTGCTTAGCAAATGAAATGCACTGCACTGATTGACGCCTGTTGGCTACATTGGTAAAGCCCTGGTAACCCAAAGCCCTGGTAACCCCTACAATATTCAAAACTAATCAGATCTGTACTACATACATAAAAGAGGTATTGTGCAATCTCAACATAGTTTGAGGCACTTCATCCATCTAAGTTTTAAAGACAACATATCCTGGAAAATATTATGGTTACAGTTTCAAAAAGTTCACACAGAAACAATATTCTGGACAGACAACTTTTGATTACTTTTGAACAGACTTGGGGAGAATTTTGAAGGAATGAATATGTCAAGTGCATCAAGGGACACATGTATCTACAGAATGGATTTAACAGTTCCATCAACATAAAAACAGGTCCTGCAGTGTCATCAAATAAATAGTCCAGCTACTTTAAATTAATTAGCAATTATACACAGCCATCATACATCAGTCACCTAAAAAGGATCAGGAACATTCAGCCACCCATTAATGACAGCCATTGAAAGGCTGAACTGACACACAGGTTTTATTACTTCACACTGTTGAAAGTGACTGTGGTTGACCTATAATGAAATAAAGTTAGACATCCAGTGGTGAGCTGTAAAGAGCAGTAGAAAGGCTATTTTTGTGTTCTTTTCAATGCATAAGCCATGTTTCACTTGCATAAAATAGATACATCTTATCTATACATAGCTAGCCTATATAGATGTGGGCCCAAAAAACTTCACTTATGCTTATTTTTGCTTTGTATACATGCAGTTAATTGCAAAAATACCACTGTGTCAACAGGAAAACATGGATAATGTATCGTTTTTAATGTTCATAATATACACCAAAAGCACTGCCATCACCAAATTGCAAACGTCTCTCTTTACATGCTGCTTTTTTCGATTGTTTCCTTTTTCGCCTGTTGGTTAAAACAAATGTGTAATTTACGATTTTCTATAGTATTCCCGTTTTACAAAAATCTTCGTTACAATCTATACGTACTGTTCGTTACAATATACCGTGCTTACTCTCATGACCTCAGTACTTTGCCGAATCGCTACAGGACCTGAGCTGATCAGCCTCCTCTACAGCTAACAGTGCCCATTCTGAGACTTTTTCCTTCAGGCTAAGGAAGAGGTTGGTTCAAGTAGAAGCAATCCATTGGCAAACTCGTTCATTACTTACTTTAGTAGTGAGTCTAGCCAACAACTATATACACCTAAAAATGTCATCAAACTTTCACGAGACCCCCCCCAGCAAGCACTTAAACGATTTGCCCTGGTGCTTAAATTCAGTGCTAGAGTTTTGGTCGCTAAAACAAAAACAATATTCATATTCAACTGAATCAACACAAAGAACACTGTTGTCTTTAGGGCAGCTGCATCTAATATTGAACGAGATATGTATACTCTATGTACTTATAACTCGCTCTTTTGTTCTCATAAAAGAGACAACCAAGATAGCTTGCGAATTTCCAAGAAGGCTCTCCTTTTACTCCGCCGTACGTCTTCAGTAGTTGGCAAGTATTTAACGTTAGCCATGTGTTCTACAGTGACTAAAGCAGCTTCAGCACAATGCCGACATAAAGGTAGCCATTTCTCCCAGCTTTGTCATTTTGTCGTCGTCTGATAAGATTTACTCCCAAGCACGTACGAGCTGAATTCTTTGAACCTTCTGTGGGTAGCGAGCCAATTCATTCAGGCATGTCCATCTTGTAAACACTTCACATGTCCGCTAGCTAACGCTGGCTACCTTTTAGCGTGGTTGTCGCCTAATTTCAGTGATTCTTATTTACTCCACAGGTACAGCAGGTCGCTACAACTTGGCTAGTTACACAAAACTGTTATGATAGCCTGTAAGCTTCAACTGTGGAAAAAATATGAGCTTAGAGACAAGACATTTTTAATGTGAGGCAGCTAACTGGTTAGCTAGCCTGGGAGCTAGCTTCTCAAAAGTTGACTTCATGCCCAAATAGAGAAAAAAAATCACACATCGTCTGTGGTCGTTATCAGTTCGGTAGGGAGTAAAATCATAAAATATTTACCTACCTGGCAACCTGCACAACCACCTACTCGCGTTAGACGTAACAGTTAGTCTGTATTCGAGCGAGCTAGCAATACTCTAGTTAGCCAGCAAGCTAGCCTGTAAAACAGTATAGTCCGTTTAAAATTACTACCGTTATGAAGCATAGCCCAGTTTTAAACTTCCACAGTACTGGCAACTGTACGTTTAGATTAAGTATAAAACTTTGAATTTAAAACACACCTCGATCAGTCACCCATTTCTTGGCCTCGCCATAATGAGACCCCGACCTTTCCTATGGAGTAAAGCCGGGCGGAAGTTGCTACACAAAAGCCTCACATGCATTACAACTTCAGTGAATGGTGAATGTCTTTTCCAGAAAGGCTGTGATCACCCAGTCATTGCTGCTTGGAGTTGAGCTTAGTTTCAATGACTGCTACTAAGACAACTTATTTAATATTCTATTCAATATTCGTATCAATTCTGTTAGGTTTTAATGATTGGTTCCTAAACTCGTTGTCGACATTTGTCAAGTAGTCTAGCTGGCCAGCTAGTTGGCTAGCTGCAACGTTAACGTTAGCCACTTTAAGTTTGCTAGCTAACGACATGCAAGTGAAACTTTGTTTGCACCATCTAAACTGTCTGAAGCCAATTAATACAATAAGTACAACACAATTAAACATGAAGACAGCCAATTCCATTTAAATGAAATGGAGTTGCCAGATAGCTAATGCAGTTTCAGCCAACTCCACATGGGTCAAAGCTTTCAAACTGGCTAACGCCAGTTTTATGTTGTGCGGACTTCACCGTCTCGCCCCATAGACTTTCCGGCTGCATAGCTAGCTAGCGGGGCTTTGCTTGGCGAGAACAGGAGGACATAACTTATGCTACACAGAAAGAACGATCAAACTGGCCAACATTTTAGCCAACTATGTGTCTAGTTAGCAACAGAAGCGACGCTGTGATTTCACCAACACTGCTGTCGGGCGATCAACCAAACCAAACCGAAGAGATGTCAGATCCATAGAGCAACTGGGGGTTCTCTGCTGTACATATGCTTGTGTCGTGTAACGTTAGCCATGGAAATTGTCCGTTGGCTAGCTGGCTAGTTAGCTATCATGCTGACTACTTAGCTAGCTAGCAAACAAGATAAGCGGAGAATCCAGAAAAGCGGGGGCTATATTTCGTAAGAGGAACATTACTCACATTGCTTTGGCCATCGATGGCCTGCAGCAGTCGGTCTCTCATCTGCTGCGGGGTTGCCGAGGCCGCTGTCATTGCCTGGCTGGTGCGGTTCGGATGGCGGGGGGAGAGGAATCCTCCGAAGAGACGGGTGGGTGACTTGCAGACACTCACAGGCCTTTCGGGAGATGTGCTAGGAGGTGAAACCCCATATTTTCTGTAGTGCTTCTTTGCACCATATATATGAGTGCTGTTATATATAGCTGTATCCCGGGGGAGTGAGCTTGACGTTTGTGTCTCACTATCTCTCCGGCGTCCACCTAGCTTTCTGCTCGACTCCCTGAAATGCACAAGACTAAAGAAACAACAGAGAAGCTTAACCAGAGAGACTATGCACTAGACGTGTGTTCCTGGCATGGCTAAGAAGTTCCGGGATGTATTCCATTTGACAGGAATTTCCGGATTTAAAAAGTTCCGGTTTTTGCGTCGTCAAAATGTCTTTAGCTTGATATTATAGTGAATCTTTGTTAAAACGTTAACGCAACGCATGAACACGTTATGACGTGCGCACGTATACACCTGCCAAAGAGACGTTAATCAGTCGGGGTTGAGGCAGAGATATTTGAGTGAGATACTCCACTCCAGGCCAGTTGGTGGAAGTGAAGAGATGACAGCCTATCTTCCCAACATTCGACTTTTAAAATCCTTTAAAGTAGCAGGGTATCCCTGAGCCAACTGCAGATGAGAGGGACGGGTAGGGTAATGTTACTCATGACTTATATAAGTCTAATATAATATTATTGTATTATAAAATGTATATTATATACAACATTATGCAAAAACATATTCAAACAGAATTACAAATCAATTGAAGAAGTCTTTGAATTTGTGGTAAACTATCTTTGTGTGTTACAAAAAATAGGGAACATAACCATGAACTAGCTAAAACAAAACTATCCTGTTGTCTGAAGGATAATCGTGTTCTTCTGCAGATTCTTCAAGCCTTTGAGATAACATAGGTAGATGCAATACATCACCCATAACTGACAGGTCAATGACAATTTGCCCCAACTATCTTGCATCCCATAAGTCAACTCATTGTACTAGAGGCTTAAGCATGAATGGAAGTTGCAAGAGGTTCTATTACTTAATAGAAACAAACTGCAAACACATTTTCATTGAGGAATAAATTCCTGACCACCAAATGATCAGATTAATTTGATGAAATTAAGTGCCCTTATAACTGAAATGTTTTATTGGAGGGCTCAGTGCCAAATTTGATGCATGTGTGATAATTGACATTTTTTACAAACAGCCAAAAGCCACAACAGTGTCACCTGAATCCACTCAAAATGCTGGATTTGACTGAATGTTTCCTAAGCATCAGAAGTTCTAAAACAAGCTATCACCAAAGTTTACACACATTCATGTCCATACTAGAGCATACCCTCCAGTTTCAACAGTATGCAGTGGTGGACACAGGCCCAAATACATGCTATGAGTTATGCACATTTAAGCACCTGAACATCACAGAACTGCCCATCTGGATAACATTCACCTGGACAGAACACTATGAGCACCTGTAGCTCTAGTGTACACTAACACGGATCCTAGGTTATCAAGAAAAAACTGGCCGCTGGCGCCATAAGTAGCTGCCTACCAAAAAAAAGGAAGACTTGTAGAAATTGTTAACAAGCTGGTTAGATTTTATGATGCAAATTCTGTCTCTGTCGCTCTTCTTTCTCTTTCATAGTTTAACTGGCTAGATTACCCTAGCACTTACATGGAATATACCTAGCTACATTAAATTTAGCAATATTGATTTAATCCTCATTGAATAAATAGCAAGAATTACATATTAGCTGGTCTGTAGTCAGCTAACCTGCTGACTACAGGGACAGTGAGAGGGACAGTGAGTCTTGTTTGAATATATGAACAACTACTCAACGAGAATATATTTTGACAAAATATACAAATTTTCATGATAAGAAATACACCACAGAAAAGAAAAAAAACATCTTAAACTTTCACTCTGGAAATGTATTAATAATGGCAGGCATCAAGGCTCCTGAGTGGATCAGCAGGTTAAGGTAGATATTCCAAGCATAGACTGAACCCTACAGCTTAAGACCTTGCAAGTTATAGCCTGGGCTGCATCTGCTGACAGTGACTGGGAGTCCATGGTAGCAGAACATCACAATCTCTGTTCTGCTGGGTTTTGCATTAGTTATTCCAGCCAAGGGCCCACATTTGTGTCACTCATGAGTACCCTTTAGTGACTCTTCAGGAGCCTGAAAGTTGGTCTGAGGACATTACATGACCTTAAATTCTCCATTTACCCATCTGTATTGCACTGTAGTTTGTGTGGTATGAAAAACAGGCACTGGCTTTATGCAAGTGTATCACAGCATTGCATATGCCACATTTCAGCACTCCTACATGAGCACAGAGGACGCTGTGATGAGATGAGCCTAATGCATACAATTGATGATTTGAAAGTCAGCCCAAAAGGGGAAAAATCATTTAAACATACATAAGATACCAACTATGTCATTGAAAGGGTCAAGATCCTGTAGATGTAGAAATGGTCAATTTGAATATAGAGGGCCTGCTCTAGCATCCAACAGCACATCATATCTAAGTAAGGCCTAACTAAGGCCATGGTCTAGTTGTTTGGAAGGGATTTTTTGTGCTTAAGCTATGTGCACCTAAGCTCATTTCGCATCTGTAATGTGGCATAAAATCCATCAATGAACAGTGTCAGTGCCTCCTTATTTTAATGGGTAACTCCCGCTGGAGTACAATGGCTGGCTCTTTGAGCATCTGTGGACTAGGTACTCTGCCACTCTTAGTCTGACTGAACCTTAGTTGACCTAATGGCAATGGCATGGGCAGAATATTCTACAGAGTATATACAATGCAGCATATTTTTACCATTCAAAGACAATCTTGGCATATTCAACATACTCAGACTGAAAATTCAACAATGTGTAATCCTGTATGCTGACATGTATGTTATTGGCAACCAACCTTTTTATTTTGCACAATATTTACAAGGATTACCTAAGTAAAGGACGTTCCTAGCTTAAGAGGCTAGCAACACATAAGAAATATGTTCTTTAATGATAGTTTTGCCTCAAAAAATAACTACCTTCTTGTTGTCCAATGCATTTTCACTAGCTGGACAGTTAATGATTAAACAATGTGTTTTATAGTCCAGAGCCATCATAGTACACATAGCTAGCTGGGTATGCAACTCACCAATTATATCTGATCTGAATGTGCAAAGAGTGGAAGGCGCTGGATTTCTTCTGATGAACCTGCTATTTTCTCAAACAAAAAATTGCAAAACTTGTGTGAGAGCAGATTTTGTGGCAATCAATAAATTGTCGTACAATATTCTTATGGCTTTATTCAACTATAACAACATTGTGAAAATTGAGTGCATTATGCAATACCAATATGATTCAAATGTTCAAAAATAACAGCTATCCAGTTAGGTGGACTATTTTCAGACAACTGCAATGTCACCTCAGAGTCTTTTTAAAATAACCTACACAAATCATTGATGTCTGCTAACAACTCACAAGCCTTATTTTAACTGAAACTTTGGCATAGGTTTTGTTTCTTCACACTCACTTCTAACAACTCAGTACTGCATACAATCAAATACCTGCAGGTAGTGTTTCTTGATCTGTGGTGGCCATACTCCTAAGAGCCCTTCAAATGCCCTCAGAGGGCAATTAAAATGAATTGTACCAGAGGAGTTTGATGCTTTTCCCATAAATTTTCAATCAATTTAGGGACAAACTTTACCGCACATTCCACCTAAATCTAAACAAACTTCAAGACAATTATTTTAATACGCAATTAAAATAAAATTACTCTGATAACCAAAGACATAATAACAAAGGTTTAATAGAAATAATTGGGAAGGGGTACAAATATATTATTTACGTAGATATCTTAAGGTCTGGTTCCAAATAACTGAGATTCTATATATGTCATAACACAGAACCCAGTCAAATTAATATGTGCATCCCCAAATATAGTAAAATACACAATATCTACTATGGCCGTAAACACATCAGCATACTGTGTGACTGCACCAGCCTCAGCTTCATGACCTTGCTAAAGTGGACATGATGAACATGCTTGGGTCGTGATTCAGTTCAAACTCACTTGGTCACTTTGATGACCTCCGTGTCAAAACAGATCATTTTGATGTGCCAACTTTGGCATTTGGTCCATTAAGCTTTTGCATTCTGACCATTAGCTAAAGGAGCTGAGACAAGTTGGTAACTGGACAATGGAAGAAAGTTGGCACAAACAAAACAATGAAAAAAGAGTAAATGTGCCCATAACACCTAAAGGGAAAGTAATCCATGAAACCCAACAGAGGTGCAACTTTCTTCAGGCTTACAGTTGCTCATACTCAGAAATGTCCCATTTAGACCTGTTTATGGTTGTGGGTCTTTTGAGGAGCTCTGCACACATCCTCCTTTCACTTTGGTGAATTCCTATGATCCAAATAACCTGTGAAAATGCACAAAATCAGTCACAGTTCAAATAGTACCTTGTGTATCAACATTCCAATAATTATTTAACTTTTTTTCCTTTGGCCAGGACTTCTAAATTCATTATCACTTCTACATCATACTGCAAGATGCAGTATAACTGTCACATAACACTTCAATGATTAAAAACCAATACTTACAAAATCATGCAAAACATCATGAAGATATTCCACAAGGCAATAAAGATCCGGAAGTAACGCAAACTCAGAAGGAATTCTCTAATGTTGTCACCTAAAAAACATACCAAAGGTGACAAGTGATTTCTGGTTTGTGGAAACAGGTTTTCCTTGTTAAATTCAAAGAAATACTCAGTTTCATATGCTAATACCTGTAGTGGGTCCGTGAGGTTCATCTCCAAATCCTTGAGAATCCCTTTTTTTCCTATTTAATGACACAAATGGCTACGTTCAAAACCTGTTAGGCCATCCTCAGTAGCATTCCTTGCTTAGTTATCTAGGTAGATAACTAGGTCCTCAGCTAATTGAACTGCGATTCTGCCTGACATAACTGTTGGAAGCAAGGAGTCATGTACGTGGTGACAAAAAATATCAAGACAATAATCTAATCTACTGCGATTAGACGGCTAACTAGCTATCCTGCTAGACGTAGATACCGAGGCTATGATCTCATACTTACAATTTAAAATTCAGCACTGCCCCAGCATTCATAAGCAAGGTCCTAAAAGGCAAACAACACAATAAGTGATCACGAAAAAATGAACTCAAACGTAGACAAACTAGATCTAGCCATTAAGCAAACATTAGCTTGCTACGTGTGCTGCATACAACATAAACACTGCCAATAGGTTGTTTTGTATTTTCAGCTAGATCGTTTCCTTTAGTTTCAACGTTTCTACTTTAAAACCGTAAGAAAAGATTTAATGTAATTATTTAACTATTTTAATTTACCCGAATATCAAAATATCGCCGATCATTTTGTCCACCTCAACAAAGTAATTTGCCCGAAAGCAACTAGTTTGCGTATCTACAATGATTGATGTATACATTTAACGAATAGCTGTGGCGATTTGAGATACCCGGAAATATTACAACCAATAGAATTTAAGAAGGTGTGAGCCTGTGCATTCAACCGAACTTGCTGAGCCTCGTTTGAGCATACTGGCTGGCCAAACCGGAGATGATACCTAAAAATTCTGGCATCACACAGACGACAACCTTACGAAACGAAAATTTCCTCCTTTTAAGCCGTACAAGCACGAACACGCAACAAGCAGAGATGTCATTCATTGTCATGACGAATTCTGAAGCGGCTGCTTGGTTATTGGCTCAGTATAATTGTATACGAGTCAGCTCGGACAAGAAAAGGAGACCTTGTTATGCCCGTTTTAGCTAAACTTACGAAATTATCTGTGTAGCATGTTAACTAGCTGCTCAGTGTTGCAGGTAAGCTACAACTGGCTACTGATTTAATGAGCCATCCTCTTCGACATCATTTAACAAAAGTTCACGGCTTCCATTTATTGTTCTCTTCAGCTGTGACCGTTGGAAGTCAGGTACATTTCCATGAATGATTCTGACTGATGTCGTTGTGTGCCAAGCGCAGGCATCTTCTCAACAAGATAACAAACTGAACAATACAAATTAAGCTATATGCAGAAGAGGGAAGATATTTGGATAAAGAAATCAGATGCCAAGTATCGGTACATGATTTCTATGACAAAAAGCAACAAAATGATGAATTTCCCCAACATATTCTGGAAATAAAGGTGTTCTTTAGTATGCGCATTATAGGGTTCCCCTGTTCATTTAGCCCCTGGAATACCACACCCACATTAATTCAATATGCATTTACATTTGGGTGAAGGTGGAGGACAAGTGAAAATTCTTTAGTCTGGAAAGGGACACCCTCAGAATGGTGACACCTATTTCTGGTGCTATTTTAGGAGGAAGTGCTGAGAGCAAGCAATTTGGGATGCAGATTTGTGTTCACTGGGACCATGACTGAACTTTTTTTTTGTATGTCTGTTTCATCCAAAACAAACGTGAAAACCTAATTTGTGTATGGATTTGAGACAAGGTTGTAAAACCTAATTAACTTTCTCTGTCTCAGGACTCCACATACTTTAGCGGTTTTTTTTTGAGCCACATAAATCCAAAGGGTTATCTGTTTTAATGCTAACAGATATGAATGACAGGGAAGGCTGTGTTAATCTTGTTCTGTAAATGAGGTTTGCAAGAATGGAAGTCTTTTTTATTTCAGATGTCGTTGATGACTTGCGTGAATGAATTCACACATTTATAAAATCATGATTAACAAGGTCTTATTGTGCACTTTGTATACAGACACCCACAATTTTATCCGTATAGGCGTAATAGTACTGTTAGCTTCCAGATTTTTTTAAAATTTCATTTAAAATATTGAAGCAACAGGATAATTCGCCAATCTGGAAAAGAATGCTACTGTTGTTTGCTATTTCTTTAGAATGGCTATTGTAGCTAGTTCTTACATTAACACGAAATTTTAAATGAACCTTGAGGTAACTTCAAGTGGCACAGCCCAGTGCAATTTAATTTATAGTCATCAAAGTTGATGTATGGGAACTGAACGTGACCATATGCATGTTGGAAATAGGAGAATATGCTGGTTCATCTGGGGCTAGACCCAGGTATCCTTACGGAAAGCCCCTCTGGCACGTCAGTCCTTCCTTACGATTTGTTTCCCAGTGGTGGGCAGTGTAAAACATAATGCCAGTGTAAGCAGACTGCCTAATTTTGACCGACCTCAATGAAAAAACAGAATGGCGGATCGGAACACACGATATTTGTTTTGCAAATTACCTCGTAGTATTTGCAAGCCAAACGTTTGTAGCTACATTTGCTAGCTGTCGTCATCATTCGCTCATTAACGTAAGATTGATCGCAGTTTCTGTGAGCTGAATAATTCATTCTAAATTGATTCGTGAACCAACGAGGTGTGTAAACTTGCATAAGTTATACATTGATGTTGTATGCCACGAAAAAAATCCTGTTCGTCTTGCGGCTGAGGCTGCAGTGCAGGTTACTTACAGGTTAATTTAAGGTGCCGTGGAACAAACAATTTTGTAGACAATGCCCTCTTTTTTAGATCCGTCGGAAAAACTTCATATCATTACAAAACGAAAATACAAGAAGAGACGATAGTCCAGCGTAACACGTGGGTTATTTGCAAATGAAAGTAGCCTACAGATAAAGGTGAAGCGTACTCAGTCGGTGCACCTTAACACATTGATGCGGTCTCGTAAGAGCATTGTTTTCTTTGAGAGTCCTGCGTCTGCGGCGGCATGAGCAGTGCAGATCACAATGGAATTCCAAAACGAACGAGAATTGTCCTTGTTCTGTGGTACCATGATGTTCATTTTACATGAAATATCACTGGGAACCTTTTTCGATTTCTCTCGTTAAATGCCACAGACAATGCGATCTGATGTTTTAATATTTTTCACCTTATGTGCATAAATGCATGGCTAATTGTTGGTGACGTCCGTTAAACGGAGCTGACAACCAAGAACACTTGGCAGAGAACAATTTATTTGGCTGTGCAGATGAGGTGTATTTATAGGAAGCCTTGAGTGGAGGATCTCTTACTCGTGAAGACAGGGGGCTTCGCAGCGGATCGCTGGACTGGGGACATTTACTCAAAATATTCATATATGTGGTAGCGTGAGGAAAAAACATGGACGTGCTGGGAGTTCTTAATTTGGGCGAAATTGCCCAATATTTTTCAAAAATGGCTATGTTTCCAGTTTTTGATCTTGCCTATTACATCGTGTCCATACTCTACCTCAAGTATGAACCAGGTCAGTAGCAATCCGCAATTCAGTTTCCATTCTGTGTTGTGTATGACGAATAGGCAGTACGTGAGAACATTGGCTGGGTTATAAATTGCTGACGGTTGTGGTCAATTTTACGTTTTAACTTTGTCAGGCAAAGTTGTATGTTTGGTCTGGGTTGTACCAAGACATCCGCAAATCAATGCAAAACTAGTGAAAAGTCTTCAGTGAAAAGGATGTTATGTAAATAGGCTAAAAATAGGCAATAGCTATAAAAGGTAACGTTAGATGAACGTTGGTTTTTATGAACAACTTGACTTGAACACGTTTCAATGGATCGCAAGTATGCCACCACTTCTGTTGAAGTTTTTCTCAAGTCTGAGCCGTTCAACATATGACCGTGACCAGCAACCTACTTTTTACGACCTATGGACGAACTGGAAAAATGACAAGCCAATAAATCATCAGTTAGCCCTAGTTTCCTGTAGATCGACTGCAGTTTTAATGAACAAAATTTAATTCGAACAACCATCCCATTTCATGCACTTAAACAAAGTAAAAAAAAAACTTTTCAAAGCGTTCTATATGACACCTGATAGACACACAGCGCATACCAAAGCTCTAGCGACAGAGTCAGCAATAAATAGAATTTCCTTAAATAGAGGGCAGAGGGCCCAGAAACGCACTCATGTAGTTCAAACAAGCGCGCGTCCAGCAGTTATTGTGCTTATTGCAAGGGTTTGCATGGCTGCCATGGTGTTGTTCTTTTTGTTGTAAGTACAACTAATGTCATAGATTTTGCAGTCTCGATTTTGTTTTTTTTTTTTTTTTCTCTGCATTGGAAAGTACCAGTAACTTTGTCGTTGACACTTAAAAATAATGGCGACAAATTACGGTGACTTTACCAGCTTTGGGTGTAGTACTCATGTGTAGTGATTAACTGACCACATGTACTGTCACAGTAACTTCACATATGAACACCTGTTCATGATCTCAAAATAAACTTACAAAGAGAATCATCATAAATGGCACTGGATCATGAGCATAGTGGCATTAGGGAATGAAATTGTGAAGAATTGTCCCTGAAATATCAGCTGTCATTTTAGTATTAATAGGACTGTGATCTGACACAATTAGCAGCCTCCATGACATTATCACATTGCTAACAACTCTTACATGACTACAATTTATTTAATATAATTTATAATTTTTCAAGAGTGCCAAGAGATGGCTTAGCCTCTTTTTGCTAGTGGATAGTTTATGAAATACAGTAATTTGCATTGTAGTCATAATAGTAGTAAAAACTCTCATCAGGTCTAACAAATACCCTCCACAATGTATTTGATAGTGTGCATTTTGAGGGGAGTGTGCATGGCATGTTCTTTGTCGCCTGTGGACAGTTGTGCCCCCAATTCCACAGCTCGTGCTCTACTGGGCGTCTCATGAATGAGCTCAGGGAGGTGTTAAGGGTCAAAGGCTGAGCTAGGCCTGGAAGTTGCAAGGCAGGAGAATCAGTGTCCCCACAGAGTATTTATAGCCCACATTTCAGAGGATCCGTTTTCTGTCAAACTGCCGGCTAATCGTTCCTCGCCCTGACCACACCTGTTCCTGGGGATCTGCGCAGCTTAGGGGGCCAGGCGGGTGACTCACAGCTCCTGATTTGCCTCTGAAGAAAGACTACAGCACATGGAGGGCCATAAAGCTGTAACACAGCTTTCACATTGATATCATGATATTTCAAGTACTGAAATAAAATACATCAATTTCAGTATGTGGATCTTTGTCCAGATAAGGTTTTTGTTTATTCACTTATTAAAGTTGATTCAACAAAAAGAAAGCCAATGCTATATAGGATAAACAGAGACTTCTGCAAAAGCCACATTACCAGACTCTTTCCATGATTGGGACGGGAGTTCACAGGCACTAGGACAAATGGCCCACCAGGAACTTAAATCCATGTGCTTTTCTTCTGTATTTATGAAATGAGAACTATGACCCCTGACATCACACTAGATCCACCAAGAAGGTGTAGAATATGGAATCTTGCTGTATTTTTTAAGGAAGATTGCTGTAAAGATAGCATGATTAATTAACATATGCATTAAATGGTATCAGTTAAATGGTATCTTTGCAAAGGTAAGCTAGTAAGTGCAAAATCTCATAGTTTTATTAGCTAGCTAGCTCTCTTGCTACTGCCTGGAAACATTTTTTTTCTGAACCTCTCTTCAAAAACACAGACAATGTCAATATGCACACCCTTAGTTCCACTGTTCCATTTTGTCTCAGGGGCATGAATGAGGCAAACAGTGTGATTTGGAATTTTACTGTTGGTTCTACTAAGCCAGATGAACAGCGGGGAATTTGAAAGATTAGGAGCCCTAGTTCCTTTGAGTTCCAGTTCTGATCATAGAAAAGGGGCTATTGTTACTTCAGCCTACGTCAGCTTTGATTGTAATGATGTGGATGGACGAAACCACAGGCAAGAATAGAAAATTGTCATGAATGAAGTGGAAAGTGAGAGTCTTTATTGCTCTGCAGGGTCAGTGGAGGTGTCTCGCCGGAGCCCCGTGGCCTCCTGGCTCTGCGCCATGCTCTATTGCTTTGGGAGCTACATCCTAGCAGACATCATGCTGGGAGATTCTCCCATTGATTATTTCCACAACAACAGTCACATCCTCCTGGCCACCGCAGTCTGGTGAGATTTTTTTTTTTTTTTCGAACTTTGCCCTTAAATCACGACACACCTACAGTGTTCTCAGAGGTTGATAAGTGTTACTTCTTAACCCTTTGAATAGTGTTGGGTTTCTTTTTTCATTGACTGACATCATGTCATATCATCATAAAGTATAGTGTTGTTTAAAGCTAAATAATATTTGTGAACAACATTGGAAGAGGGTACATATATTCATATTTATAGAGGATACTGAGACCTACTTCCAGATTCAATCTAACCATGATGTGCCTTGGCCTCACTGGGTAACAAAATTAAGCAAGTGTTCCTTTCAGTCCCACAACACTTTGAGTTCAACAGTTTCTGAAATTGCTTTTTAAGTAAAAATATTGCATTTTTTCAAAGTTATTCAAAGTTAAGGACAAAGTGTCTTGTGGCTAGGTCTCAGTATCCTCAATAAATGTGAATGCATAGTTAATGCAGCAAACAGTACACCAGGGGTATATGCTAGAAGTGTTTAATATGATTATAAAGAGGTAACCAGTACAAGGTGGCACAGTGCTGGTAAAGAACTATTATGTGCCCTATGCAAATATTGACACAGCACACTTCCATTCTGTAGTCAACATGGGGAAGTTGATATTGCACAGCTTGTGACCTGAGAATGAACAGCAATGGTTTGTTTACTCTTATTCAGAATGAAGCCATTTTCCAACATGTCTCCATACATCAGATTCTACATCTTAAAAGATACTAAAACAACAAAATATCAAATAACTTTTCATTTTCTGTCACTTGTGTCAAATGAACAACAGGTACCTCATCTTTTTCTGCCCTCTCAACTTGTTCTACAAATGTGTGGCCTTCCTGCCTGTTAAGCTGGTGCTGGTGGCTATGAAGGAAGTGGTCCGCACTCGGAAAATTGCTGCAGGGGTGCACCATGCCCATCACGCCTACCACCATGGCTGGTTCATTATGGTCATCACTGGCTATGTCAAAGGTGGGTGCCTCCAACCTTTGAAACCTGCTGAGTTAAACTTCATGGCCCTCCTTCTGAGTCACTTGTAAAAACCGTTGCAAAGTAAAAATACAAGGGCATGCTGACTCTGTGCTCACTGGAGCAGGAGGTAGACCTTTCTCCTAATTATTTCCACTTGCTATTTATATCTTTCCAGGCTCTGGAGTGGCTCTGATGTCCAATTTCGAGCAACTGCTGCGTGGAGTGTGGAGACCCGAGAGCAACGAGATTCTGAACATGTCATTGTGAGTGAATTCCCCAGTGCTTTCATTGTGCTGGTTTTAGACAGGCATTTTTTTCACTGTCCTCTGGTGCCTGAAGTACAGCACTCTTTGTACTCTGCATAAAGCTGTCTGCTATGCTGTCTAATCTCTGAGAATGGCCAGAATCAGTCTTTTAGTCTGGAAGTTAAATGCTTTGAAGTATGCATGCTTCAAGTAATGAGTAATGTAAGCATGACTGATGTAAATTTCATGTCAGCCTCAGATGTTACCTGATGTTACCTGATGTGTCCACAATTATCATGTCCCCTCCTCCCAACAGCCCAACCAAAGCTAGCCTGTATGGAGCCATTCTGTTCACCCTCCAAGAAGCACACTGGCTCCCCATGTCAAAGAGCACCCTCATTTGCCTCTTTACTCTGTTCATGGCAACTTCCAAGGTATGTCTGCGAATTGGATGCACAAGGATTACAGCAATAAATTATGTCATCCTTCTGCAGTTGGTGCCATAAATCACTAAAAGCACTACACTCAAGTGACTAAACCAGCAGACGCTCACTGGCAATCATATATATGCAGTCCATACTCTTATTGCATAAAATCTGTGGTTGAAACTGTTGAATGACTATTGGTCATTCTTTTCAGGTTATGACTGCTGCCAGCTGAAACTGTTCTATTGTGTTGTAGGTAGTCATGACCGCCCGCCACTCTCATGGCTCTCCCTTCGCCCTTGTGGAATCTTGGGTGTGCCACTTGCTGTTTGGCTCCTCCTCGGCTCTGAGGACTCCCATGACCATCATCATTCTGCCCCTGCCGCTGCCCCCGCTGCCCCTGCCTCTCCTGCCAAAACCAAGGAGGAGCTGAACGAGGGCACCCGCAAGAGGAAGGCCAAGAAAGCAGAGTAGACAGCAGACCACACTGATGGATATACAAGCCTCACCACCACCACAGACAACATCAACAGCAACAGCAAACGGCACCCATTCACCCTCCTAGATCCAGCGATCCGGACTGAACATGTTGCATTTTGCAAGTGCAACTGGACTTTCCCATTCCTTCATGGGGGAAGGGGCAGTTTGGTGTTAACTATGTGAAGCACTTACTGTTTGAGCAAATGGTGCTTTTTCCATTATTGCTATACAATATAAAAATACTGTAAATAGCTCACCAACATTTTACTGTTCAAACATAATGACTGTAACCCATCTATATCTATTTATTTATTTATGTATTTATTTTCCATATGGATTGCAGAGTTCAACAACATGTGGTGGTTTCTGTAAATTACACTTAGTTTGCTCAGCTTCACTGTTTCTAAATAATCCGGCTAATTGCGATTAAGTCTTGTGTTAGAGTCAGCGCAGCAGTTCAAACTTAATAAAATTAACTGGAGTCCAGTTTGGAGCCCAAGAAAAACCAAGGTTATAAATAAACATATGAGGAAAATGTGAGACCATGCGGTCTCCAATCATTCAATTGTAAGTGGCCACTTTTTAGATAAGATGAAAAAGTCAAATGCATCCCCCCAAAAATGCCAATAAAATCCATTCCCTGGAAAGGTTGACAGAATGTTTCAATCCTTTTGTCTTTGCAATTTTTATTTCCTGAAAGTCATGCAGTCGCAGCATAGTATATACAACAGCATTAGCACAGAATATTGCAAAATATGTGGATGTGAAATATCGTTTGGTCTGTTTATCTGTATCACATAGCAGTTCTCAGAGTTTACATTTACATTTTACATTTATTCATTTAGCAGACGCTTTTATCCAAAGCGCATATAGTGGGCAAACAGGCATAAGAACAAGATGTGTACAGGTCATACAACGCAGATAGTGCTGAGGCTGAGCGCAAGGTAGCACCAGTAGATATACACCGGTATATATACATGCGTTGGTGTTAGCAATTGTACATTGGCATGTATTCGTATGGCAATATGCTGTATATTTCAATATATATTTCAGTATATTTCAACTGGCTATGTCAAGAATTAGCCATGAATGAATGAAAACAGGGTGCAGTTGGTAATGGCAGAGAATGGTTGCCACATTACTGGGATGAAAGAAGCAGCCTAGTCCACAGAATGCATGATTCATTCCAGGCTGTACGGATAGGGATGGCATCAAATCTGGGCTAATGCAGATGGATTATGTGTTGTTTTATGCCACGATATCCTGAATTAATGAACTTGATTCAAAGCCCCATAGTACACACACAGCTGATAAGGACCTCTGTTGTTTTGCTAACCACTATCAAAAAGTGCACCTAATCTTGTTTGCATGGTGGGAAGAAATGTTTTTTAAAAATCCAGGTCAGAAGCAGGGATCTATTGTAATGGTGGCAATAGGGAATATGCTGTTATTTACAGATTAAGATTTTGCCAGCTGGTTTAAGTAATTAAGTTATCCTTTTCTGTATTTTTCATGTCAAGGAAGTATAAAATCAAAATATATAAAGTGGTATCTTGCTTTGTGAATATTTATCAATCTTGACGCCTTCTCCTTCTGTTAATGGTGTGTTTAATGTACCAGTAGGTTTTGTCTATCGAAAAAAAAAAACAGCTGGGTAAAAAGCTGATGAGTCTATCAACATATGTACTTTTTCTGTTAAACTGAGTCATATTTGGTAAAGGCACTGTATGCTACAACTTAATCTCGTGAGTATATATATGTTGTTTGGTCACTGTAAGAGAACCAGCAATGCAAATGTCAGACCTAATGTTGTACCAGTGCATGTATTTGCAAATTCATATATTTTTGGAGAGGTTCTCCTTATGGACAATGTTGCACATATTACATATAACATAATTTGACTAGAAATAAGCAATAATTGAAGTCCAAATTAAACAAGTGCTGAAGCAATGGTAGCACTTGTTTTTCAACCATACCAAAAAAAGACAAAAGCAGTAAAACAATTTTCAAATAGCTGCTGACCTTTTCACGTTGTGGGTGGGTAACTTTCTTGGTTGTTTTTAACATGGGAGAACTCTTTCGAACCGGGTGAGGATGCTGTTTTCACAGTTCGCCAAATCTAAATTAATATTACGGGTATACTTGGAATCAAGACTGTAGAGGATTTTTCAAAATTAAGTTCATTTTCAATGCACATCATCCTACCATTGATTATTACCATTGAGTATTAAATGAGATAATATGGTTTGAACTGTTATACGGTTATTTCATGATGAAGTAACAAACTAAAATGAGAACTACCAATTGTCCCTTTAATTCCATTGTGCAATATTCTGACAAGGATTTTTCACCCTCTTTCATCCAAGCCTACTGATTATCCATCAGTTTTGGGGGTCTAAAATCTTCAGTTTACCTATTTGAGTCAGGATGAAATCAGACCCTGTGTACTAGAATGTAAAATATGAGGAATGAGAATAGACCTGAAAAAGGCAGCTGTCAAGCTACATAATACAATGAGTGGTTGTTCAGATGTGCTATTATTGTTAGCTTGAGTCTGATGTCTGCTCATGCTCAGAATAACCATCTTGTTTGGAAATATACAGTAAATTATTTTTCTTAAGGTTTATCATTGTAATGTGATTTTTTGTCACCATGATACACAAATACAACCTTAAATGCAATCTTATAATTGTGTATAATTTACACATACTTTAGGCTAAAAGCCACATTTGATCTATGGCCCTACACCACAGGTTTTGGTAGTGTGTTCTGTGATGTTATTCCCACTGAAAAACTATGACATATTCATTCCAGGGAACATTAAAGCCTGGTACTGGACAGTATTGTATGCAATGAAACATTTGGCAATCCATCTCAATTTGTCATTTTCACAGAAACTAGTAAAAATGGGTAGAAATATTGACTCACACTAAGACTATTCCAATTTTTGTTGAGCACTAACAAAAAAAAATCAAGGACTGTAATAAAAAAGTAAGTTAAGAATGCCTATCATATTCACTCGCCTAAAAAGTTCATTTCACAGTGGTGGTGGACAAATTGGGCAGAGGTAGTTAGGGGTTATTGTCTTGTTTGCTTTTCTTAACCCCTATGACACCCCTTTGTTGCAAGGCTAATGAACCATAAAGTATGGCCCTTTCAGAAGGTCACAAGCTTTTAACCTTTAACCCTTTCTTCACAGCAGTAAAAGAGATCACAGACATAACCAAACAGTACCAACATTTTCTTTTATCAAAGACAGTTTATTTTATCTGCTCCAAAGACACTGGTCAATTCTTAACAACATGTAAACATGCCTGCTGTCTTTTGAAGTCCATGGTGATTAAAAGTAAAAAAGGGTACAAACAAGCTGCTACAAGAAAAGTTTTTTGTCGTGTCTGTAAGTTACAACATTGCAATTGACTATTAACAGTAAGTTATCAAGACATGGGTGATGCATCATTTTGAATTATGACAACCTCTGCAGCTTTATACTCATGGATAAAAATATGTACTCAACATCATTTTAAAAAGGTATGTAATAATTCATACTGAACATCTTTCAAGAGGTTCAAAGAGGTGTATAAAGAGACATACTGTCCTGAGTTGGACTGTAAATATATCACTCTGTTTCATTTCCTATATTAGAGCTGTAGTATGGAAAACAGTTACAAGGGACCCAGTCTTCACTTTTCTTGTTATTTATTCCAGACAAAGATGAGAAATCACGACAATGAGGAGAGGTAGGATAAATATACTGGAATACATGAAAGGGATACACAGTGCAGCAGACAGAATCTTGGGGGTATGTGGGAACTGGAATTTTACCAACATCTGCAGATTCCATCACTGGCAAACAAGACATGCCTACACACTAATCCACCAACGCGGAGGACTTCTGCTGCTGCTGTGTTCCAGTAATTTCTTCAGTAGAGACAAATTATGTGGAATTCAGCCTCTTCCACCTTGACAATGTGTTTCTCTTAGATGACGGGATAAAGACTTAATGTTTACCTGAGTGCCTATGCAATGATCTGTCTTTATACTGAAGTTACTGGTATATAGAACAGGATGGGTAATTCATTAAATCACATCAGGACTGAATATCAATCGAAGCACACGAGAATACTGGGAACATTCATTCCTGTTATGATTTTGATTAAACCAGCTAGGTAAATGACAACTGATTTTCAAGTAATGATAATGTAAGAGCTTGTGGTGCTAATAGTGGTAGAACACAATACATATTTATTAGGGGGGCACTTATTGGAACACTATCACTGATGAAAAGAAACACAGCTGAAATTGATTTTATTATTGTTGTTATTGTTATATGTATTTTGTTAGGTATGGCTCAAGTGAGCTATAAATACATATATTACAGGTGTTGAAATTGGTGTGTGTAGTCCAATCTAGTAGTATCCTGTGCGTGAAAACTGTTCCAACATTTACTGGTTGCTAATATGCAGATGCATGCATTCATATGTACAATTGTGATTCATTTCTGAACGTAAGACAGGTATTCCAGAGATTGTGCAAGAATCTTGAGAATGATGTCAGTGTATCGCACAAACAGGAGTGGTGATGTCAGTCAGTCACAGAGGTATAAAGGAAGGGGAGGTGAGGAGGAGGGTACACAGTCCTACAGACCCTCACACGCTCCAAGCCTGCATCAGAAAAACTCTTTTCAGCTCAACAGCAGGACAAGACGCCCCCATTCCCTGACCTGCCTTGAACATTGAGCAGAATCATTTGCCTTTTCTTTCTCATCTGAGGGAGTGAAAAACGCAGTGATTCAGAGATGCTGAGAATTTTCATATTCATTTGTGCTCTCACTTGGGACCTCCACACAGTGTTTGGACAAAACAGAGGTATGTAGGTCAGAAGTATAATGTTTCTGTGTTGTTCTGTAAAAAACTAAATTGGTATGTAAGAACACATACAGTGTGCAGTTAAATATTAAGTGCTATGGTGCTACTCTAAAATGAACAACTTGTACAAGCATTGATTATTAGCAAAATTGCTAATGCAGTTAACAATTCAAATTATATTGATGGTGGCTTTAAGATATAAAAGAAAATAATTTCTGTGATTTTTGAATTTTTAAGCCACACAATGAGATAGTTGCTGTAATAAATTTCATAAAGAAAAAGCAATGAGAGAATGCTAATGGTGATCATTATTATTAGCTACATCAACAGTTTTATTAGGGATTGCATAAAATGACTGATTTACTCATTTTTACTCATTAATTTAAATGTTCTCTGCATAATTTGATGAATTTGTCTACTTACACATAGTGAGTGTGATATATTTCAGGTATCAAAATATTTAGCAAATATTTAGCAAACCAAAAAAATCAAATAAAATACATTGTGATAATAACATCCTAACATTGTATGTCAATAGTAATACATAGAATTAGGATTCTTTGCTTTTTTGCTTGGACTAGATGGTTTATTTCCAACAAAATGCATCAGAGTTCTCTAAACCCACCACCTTTTTATTAAACAATGATTAAATATTCAGCAAGAAAAACTCATACCAACCAAATCATCACCAATGTATATATAAAATTACCTCTATGGATTACTGGGTTTGATGAAAAACGCAACTATCCAAACACTTTTATGCAATGCCACTACTTGCCAAGTCCAAGCTTTTTGCAAACCGATCATGTCTCAGGAGCTTTTGTTCTTGGAATTCATTTGGAAAACACTGATGATACTAATGGAAAGACCACACTTCCTTTGCTTCGAGCCCTGGAGACTTTGATACTCAACAGTTCTCTGGGGAGCCACCATGTCAATAAATAGAACCCTTTGGAGCCACAGAGGAGCTCTGTCACACCAGGCTGTCCCCAATGTCTGTATAAGAGGTAGGAGCCTGCCTGGCAGAGTCCCAGGCTTCTGGGCCTGTAAATTCCACCTCAACAGGAGTCTGTGAGCCTCTGGTGCCATTGAGCGGGTTATAGTTGGAATTCATTTAATCAGCCAGAGTATTAACACACATCAATGCTGCATTTATTTGCATGTATAAAACATTGAATGCAATGGCAAGAATGTCAGAGTGGAACATTCTGAAAAAAATTCAATAACTTCTTTTCTTGTATAAGCTTCTCTTAGAATGGCAGCTGCTGTAACATTCTGCTATGGTGTATTTTGGAGGCCTCAGGCAGGGAGAAGGCAGAGAGCCAGTTCTGGTAGTAAAGATGATTAATGTGCAGTGTGTGGTTCACCGTTGAAGGGAGGGACATCTGTGTATTGCTTCCCATCCTACTGCCTCTGGACATTGTTGACTTCACTCCAGGAAAACATTTCTCCCACGACAATGGCTTGAGATGAAGAACTGTGGTGATGGTCACATGGAACAAGTTTCAATTACACCGAGAGGAAGCCTTAGCCTGTTCGGTTCATTGAATCTGACAATGGCAATATGATGGTTGTTTCATAATGTATACACCATCTGTGTATCAGTCAACATATCCATTTATCAATGTAGATTCTTGTTGTTTGTACCCCAGAAAGAAGAGTAATTAATTAAAAAAAACTCCAAGATGGTCCGACTGTATATTATGCAGTCCTCTGTGAACACTGTGCCCTGTATCAAATACAGATGGTGAAATCATCAATCAGATAAAGGGAACCAATCAAGCACTGGCTGAGATCAAAGAGTTACTGAAACAGCAGGTGAGCAGATACTTTGGAATGCTGAGGTTGGCTGCTGTGCATGTTAATATGGAAATTATTTCTACTGTTATCCATATTTATGTTTACAGTACCAGTTTTTATGTGTTGAAATGGCAATGAAGATCAAGTGCATTTAAACTTTTTTGTGAATTTTCTCATTTTCTTATTCAGATTAAAGAGATTGTTTTTCTGAAGAATACAGTGATGGAGTGTGAGGCCTGTGGTAAGAATGACTGACGTGTATCTCTATACTGCATTTGGAAAACACTCCAGGCATTTCTACACTTTTAAACCACTGAAAACACTCTCCTCCCTTTTTCCTTTAGTTATTGCAATTCCAAAACTGTGCAGTAGGTGGAGACAATGTATATATAAAAATGCCATTGAAGTCTGATGACATGGAACAGTTACATTTCAAATTCAACACAAGCTGGTTTCGTTGTGCTTAGCTTGTGTTACAGTAAAAACACATAATGTGCCAATGTGTATTACAAAATACTGAACCTTTTAAGGTTTCCCCCAAACTCTGGAAATACACAGTAGGGATTAGTGATGAGAACTAGTAGCATGGCTCTGGCTACATTCTGAAACCAAGTCCTCTTGTATTGCTGTGTGCTGCCTTGTCACAATATTCCTGCTGGAATGATCACCATTGGCTTTATACAAATGATTAGCAGGTACTTGAAGAGCTGTAATCATCTACCCTTCAGAGGGTTTGACAGATTACTGACCTTTTCCTGCAGGTATGAGGGTAGAGCCATCACGCCCGTCCTGTAACCCAAACCCTTGTCACCCTGGGGTGAAGTGCATGGAGACAGCAGGGGGGTTTAAGTGTGGGCCATGTCCTGAAGGCACGGAGGGCAATGGGACCTACTGTGCAGACATTGATGAGGTCCCTTCGCACCATTTCCCAGTTCTATTCTTTCTTACCCTTTGATTCATAATGGCATAAGAAAAGACTTGCACTCTTCAATAGTGTTAAACAACCAGCATTGTTTCTTTGTTGATAGTGCTTATTGATTCTGTGTCCACAGCTGTCTGATTAAAAGTTACTTACTGTGTGCTATTGTGATCCTTGCAGTGTATCATGAAGCCCTGTCACATGGGTGTCCGCTGCATCAACACGAACCCAGGGTTTCGCTGTGGCCCCTGTCCTGCTGGATACACAGGCGCCCAGGTGCAAGGAATAGGACTCTCTTATGCTTCCGCCAACAAACAGGTAACCGCGCATAAGTCTTTCTTCAGGCTGCATTCATCAACATTTATGTGTGTGCTTCTGGTAAGTCCTCTGATGTAGTCATGATGTTGCAGCAGTGTGAGTTTCTCCCCGACCCTCCCATGGGAGGCCTGCTACAGTTAACAGCTTAGACAGAGAGCTTGTTTCATCCAGTCTCTTTGATTCAACCAAACCTCATTTCCACAAGATGTAAAACCAATTCACAACAGCAAACCTGACCTCCAAACGAAGAGGAAAATGGTCTCCATATATTACAAATGGAAAATGTCAGAGACAATCTAGATATTTTTCTGGAGGCCACAGTCGTCAAGCATCTCTTAACCTCTCTTCTGTGAAGGTCTGCACAGATATCAACGAGTGTGAAGGACCCACAAATGGAGGCTGTGTGGAAAATTCCATCTGCAACAACACACCAGTAAGTATTATTATCATTTCAACATGATGCCACAATTTTTTTCCACAACATCCGTAGAGTTCACACAAGTTACGTTGCCAGGCCTCGTGAGAACTGCACTGTGTTTTTGGCAGGGCTCTTTCCGGTGTGGTCCCTGTAAACCAGGCTACGTAGGGGACCAGCGGCGAGGTTGCAAGCCTGAGAGGGCCTGTGGCAATGGGCAAGCCAACCCCTGCCATGGCAATGCAGAGTGCATCATTCACCGAGATGGGAGCATAGAGTGTGCTGTAAGGCTATCACTGTCTTCATACCATGAACAGAAGTCATTAAAAGCAATGGACTGTGCTATGACTTTTTTTGTACAAATCATGTGTGTGTGTTTCATAATCATTTAAGTCTGGAAAGGACAGAGCATAAAGGAACGGAAAATAGCAAATATCTCTTTTGATTTAATCTTCCAGCTTTCCTGGAAATCATTATTGCTTGGTCTTAAGTTATCCAACACTTAAGCTGCATGCGTCATGCATCTGTATATATGCATTGTGCCCCAGTAGTCTGGGCCTCCATACAGGGATCTGATTTAGTCTTTTTCCTCAGTGTGGAGTGGGATGGGCCGGCAATGGATACCTGTGTGGGCCTGACATCGACATTGATGGGTTCCCTGATGAAAAACTGGACTGCCCTGAGAGAAACTGTATGAAGGTCAGGTGGTTTTGTGTGGTGCACTTTGTTAAGAAACTGCAGTACAGTTGTATTCATTCAAAACTTACCCTGTGATTTCAGGGAGCCATTCCAGTGATTATTTCAGCACAGATGGTACTCATTTTGCCATTTCTCAGGATAACTGTCTGACGGTGCCCAACTCTGGCCAAGAGGACGCGGACAGCGATGGGATCGGAGATGCATGTGATGAAGATGCTGACGGTGATGGGATCGTAAACACAGAAGTTAGTCCTTATACCCATCCTGACATATTCTAACAACAGCAGCTTTATCAAAGGCCCATTCAAAAGTCAGACACAAGTAAAGGCTGAATCAATGACACAACACAGATAGTATCTCAGAAACAACACAGTTGCAACTATTAAACGAACATAATTGCTTTTTGGATATCACTTAATCTCTCCCACCAGTCTAATTATCATCAGAAAATTAAATGAATGCAGATAATACTTTTGGGGTGGGAGGGGTGTGTGAGTGTTTGTTAATGCTGTTCCATGTACTCTACAGAGAGCTATCGCTTTGGTGCTGAATTAGGAAATATTTACAGAAACCATTTCAATGAGGCACACCATTACGGGGCATCTTCTGATTGACTTTCACCTTGGCAGGACAACTGTGTCCTGGTGCCCAATGTGAACCAGAGGAATGTGGACCAGGATGATTTTGGAGACGCCTGTGACAATTGCCGACTGATCACCAACAATGACCAGAAAGACACCGATGGTGATGGCAAGGGTGATGCGTGTGATGATGACATCGATGGTGATGGTGGGTGTGAAACCACTACTTTTGCAACTTGAAAAAAAACTAGCAATGACAAATATTGGGGCATGGGGCAGCATTGTAGTGTAGTGGTTAAGTAACTGGTCTTGGGAATTTAGAAACTGGTAACCAGAGAGTTTCAGATGTGAATACTGGGTGGGGCATATGATAAATTACATTTGAGTAAGGTAATTGGTACCAGGTTCTTAATGGCTTCTGTAAATATCCAGTAGTATAAATGGATATTAATATGGAAACATAAGCTATGTAAGATGTCCTGGTAAGGGCAACTGCTAGGCGAAGGAATAGAGAGCAATGTCTGCAGTAAATACTAAATAAACACCTTGATGGTTGCCCTCAGGAATCCGTAACGATGTGGATAACTGCAAGAAGGTGCCCAATGCTGATCAGAAAGACAGAGATGGTGACAAAGTTGGGGATGCCTGTGACAGCTGCCCTTACGTTCCCAATCCCGACCAGGTCAGTATTCTGTCTCTGTCCCCTCACTGCATGAACAACGCGTCACTGTGTCACATCTACTAAGAGTCACAGATGGGCTGCTTTCCTCTCTGCAGATGGATGTTGACAATGATTTGATTGGAGACCCTTGTGACACCAACAAAGACAGGTATTATTTTACATCTGCAATGTTATTATTACTGTCATTTCTTTCCCTCCATCACATGACATTAGCTGAGAAGCTTGCAGGATGTCAGCAGACTAACGGTCCTTCCCGTTCTTTCTGCAGTGATGGTGATGGGCACCAGGATTCTCGGGACAACTGCCCAGCTGTTATCAACAGCTCCCAGCTGGACACGGACAGAGATGGTCTGGGGGATGAGTGTGACGAGGACGATGACAATGACGGCATTCCTGACCTGATCCCGCCAGGCCCTGATAACTGCAGGCTCATCCCCAACCCCCTTCAGGAGGACTCTGATGGTGAGCTTGCCCTTCACTCCACCCCCTCACTTGATATTGAACAAAGAACAAAGTTTTTACAGGGCAAAGAATAAAGTTTCCCCAGAAATTCTACCAAGAACGGAGAACAAAGTTCTTTAGAGAAATTCTTCCATTTTAATATTTACTTTAGTACATTTTCTTCCTGTGGCAATGTAACTTTGGAGGCTGTGTTGTGATTCCCTCTGTGCAGGAGATGGTGTTGGGAACGTGTGTGAGCACGACTTTGACAATGACACAGTCATCGATCCAATTGATGTGTGCCCTGAGAATGCAGAAGTCACCCTAACTGACTTCCGTGCCTACCAGACTGTAGTTTTGGACCCTGAAGGAGATGCCCAGATAGACCCTAACTGGGTGGTGCTCAATCAGGTTGGGGCTGTGGGGTTTTGGGGTCAACAATAAATGTTGTATACACAGTAAATGGACAGATCTGTCACATCTACCCATAAGGTATATCTGGCATCAGACTAAAGGAAAAATCTTGACCAGCTGTACCACTTATGAGTAATATAATTTTGTTTTGCAATGAACAGGGACGAGAGATTGTCCAAACCATGAACAGTGACCCTGGATTGGCTGTTGGTAAGATTCCTAAAGCAATGATATTATATTCATTTAAACAAACTGCTCATGCCAAAAGAGCATACCTGTGGTTTCATCTGCACCAGGAGTAACCATGGCTCCTTCCTGAACAGAGCAATAGACTCATTTTCTATGTCCTCATCAAGTCATTATGGACTGTAGAGTTCAATAATATCAAAACATAATGGTCTACAGTTGGACACACAGGAGGCTTGAATAGTCAGAATTCTGAAATTGTCTTATTGTATGGCTTTAAATGATGCCTGTTAACACTGTTCCATGAAAAATGTTGGTTCATGTTTTTTGGAAAACACCAGTTTTTATTTGAAAATGAACCCACCAAGTACACTGAGTTAATGATCTTTTTAAGCCTAAATTAGGTACTTCAAAGCCAGTGCTCTACCTGGCTTTGATTTTCTATTATTTATACAGCTGCTCCAGGTACAGTTTTTATAATAAGCTTAAAAGGTAGTTATCAGTGTATCATTCTCATATGATGATTACTTAACTTTTAGAGTTAACCATAGAACTGATTCAGTCTTTTTTTATTACCATAATTTTAGTAATATTACCAAAATTAAACATAATTTATTACCATAAGTTGAAACAAATTTTAAATTAAACGTGCAATTATTCAATACATCAACTAAATTGTACAAGATTTAATCTTACTGTAAAAAAATTAAGGTGACCTACTACTGTACAGTTTTAATTACCTTCACAATTGAATGAGTGGGACAGATAGTTAATCACAGTACTGTCTGGGATGGTGGCCTGCAGTTCTCACCATTCTTCTCTCCCTTCACTCCGGAAAGGTTACACTGCATTCAACGGGGTGGATTTTGAAGGAACGTTCCATGTAAACACAGTGACGGATGACGACTATGCAGGCTTCATCTTTGGGTACCAGGACAGCTCTAGTTTCTATGTGGTGATGTGGAAGCAGGTGGAACAGATTTACTGGCAGGCCAATCCTTTCCGAGCAGTGGCAGAGCCAGGAATCCAGCTGAAGGTATAGTGAGGTCTAGTGCCTACACAAAAACATTTTTCAGAGAAATAATAGTAATAATAATCACAATCATAGTCACATTCCTAATCATACTCATCACAATGATTTTGTTGACATGTTCTCCATGACCGAACCAGGAAATTAAAATGGGATGACCCAAAATGTTTCAAGGGTTTGACATGACCAGTATTGAGCGAGAAAGATAAGATTTCTGTAGAGCATCAATACATAATGACATATGAAAGCTGGTAATCTAAAATCTCAGACTCAAAGAACCTAATGCTAGTGTTTGAATTGAGAAAAAAAATCTTAATATCCTCACCATAAGGTTACGTTTAATCAATTACAATCATTAGGTCTTTATCTTTCCCACAGCTATGTACTATCCATCTTTTTTCAATCTACAGAAGTCTTATAAGCATTCCTCCCTCCTGTTGATCCTGTCTTTGTATTGTTGACAAGGCGGTGAAATCTGAAACCGGGCCAGGGGAGAACCTGCGCAACTCTCTGTGGCACACAGGTGACACCGTCAACCAGGTGAAGCTGCTATGGAAAGACTCCCGAAATGTGGGCTGGAAGGATAAGACCTCCTACCGCTGGTTTCTTCAGCACAGGCCCCAGGATGGATACATCAGGTACAACGGGCCCAAGGTGTTCACTTTCTCCTAAATGTTGCAAAAGCACAAAAATAATCTATCTGCTTGTCTCTTGGGGCACAACTGTTTATCACACTATTCTTCATGAGCTTTCTGATAAAAGAGTGATTAACATCTCTATGTGTGAAGTGCTGTTTAGTGCCTGTCTGTGTGTATGTGTCGTGTTGCCTGCTGACTATTTATGTGTGATGTGTTTAGGGTGCGTTTCTATGAAGGGCCTCAAATGGTTGCAGACACTGGGATTATCATTGACACCACCATGAGGGGTGGCAGACTTGGTGTCTTCTGCTTCTCCCAGGAGAACATCATCTGGGCCAACCTACGCTACCGCTGCAATGGTGAGCATCAATCCTTCTGCTCCAACACCAACACACAAACTAGGGCAAGGGAAAATACACCAGAAAGGTGGATGAGCCTTGGGTCTTTCACATTAAATGGGACATGATGGGTCCCTCACCAGGTTATGCACTGTGTTACCACTTGTGAAAGGAACACATTGGATGATCAAGCAGACATTTTCCTAAGAATACTTTATCCTTTCCAATTTCACTCCCCTAGACTGACTGCAATCTTTTTAAAGAAACTCGAAATCAGTTATGTAGTAATTGGTTGAACACATCTATGTCACCTTGTGCAACCATGAAAATTCAACTCGAGCTTTGGTACATCTGGCGCACAGCCACAGCTCTTGCAATTTTTGGGTTTTCCTCCCCATTGAAATTTGCTTGCGCTACAATTTTACGTAACTGCATGCAGTCTGAGGGCCTTTTACGGAAATTTTGAAGATGGGTAGACAGTTGGCAGTTTATATGAAAGGCAGTTTATATACAGTGGAGTTCATTGCTTGGTGGATAGTGAATTACACTTCCCTCTAAGTAGCTGATTTATCATTGCATTACATTGATTTGCAGCATCCTGATCAAAAATGCCCATTTCATCCAATTCAGAGATAATTGCATATAACACAATTAATGAGGAAATGTCTTGTGTATAGTCTCTGCATGGAAAGAAGGTTCTGGCAGGTTAGAAGCTCTGTTTCTCCTGTAAACTACAAACATGACAGATCATTAGCTCCCATTACAAACTGCTGATAGATTCATTTGCCAAAATGTGGTAATACAGATGAGATCCGATATGATGTAAGGTGCATGGCATTATTATATTGTTATAAGGCTTTGTTCTTGATAAAGGGTATATCAGCAAAACAACAGTCTAATTTATAGAATACATAGTGGGCACATAGACCAGAAAAGAACATTACATCTTAAAGCCAAAAGCCTCAATGATGAAATGCTCAGAAAGTTTGTTTATGATGATCTAGAGAAGGTGGATAAGTAAGCTTTAAACCACTACATTCATCGAAAATTATGTATATATGTATATAAGATTCCCATTTTTAAAAAGATAATAAACATGGCAGTGAATACCTGTGTATGTCTGTGTGTTTTCTTAACGTTCCTTTTTATAGGAAAGGGTAAGTACTTTTTCTCCCTGGTGGTGCAGCTTGAAAGGTCTGTTATGTTAGGCTGAACCTATGACCTACACTTTGGCCTCTCTGTGTGATGCTGTGGAGTGAGTGATGGTTGTGTACTCTCTGCAATCTCCTCTACAGACACACTCCCGGAGGACTTCGATACATACAGAGTCCAGCAGGTCCAGCTGTAGTTCTAATGTGGGGAGAGTCAAGTTCACTGCAAGGAAATATGATCCGTTCCTTTAGGAAGACATTCCATCTGGAACCCCAGCATTCCAGAACTGCCCCTGTGCAGGCCCATGGTGAAGAGTGGTCATGTAAGGCTACCCTCAACAGTAACACGCTGTTCCCTTCTATGCCAGTTCTCTCAACAGATTTGTTCTCCCTGTGAATGTTCTGAGTGTTTGGTATATTATTCAGCTGAGCTCATGTCATTTTAAAATCCTTTACATTTTTGGAGACAATCAAGTAACACCAGGTACATTTTTAACTTTAATAAACTATATTGTACATGTGTGGTTCTTTATGAATAAAATTCCCAACCAATATATCTCAGTATTCTTTCTGTAGGTAAATATTGCAACCATGCATAGGACTACACTGATATTCAGGGTACTTTTTGGACATCTTCATGGTAAAAGGCTGGATTTTGAACATGGGGAGCTCAGTAAAAATAAAATGGCAACAGCATCTGATCTATGGGAGCTACAGGTCAGCTCTGTGTAATGAGTTGAGAGTATTAGTGAGGCCATTCCACCTCTCTCTCTCTGGACAGACTCAAATCAGCTAAGTGAATAATTCATACAAACTGTGGCAGCATCCATGACCAGTAATTAGATTTGATGGGAAAAGCAGATGTCCAGGAACACATCCACACAGCAGAGTCACGTGCCCTATCACCATGTCATGCTCATTTTCAACTGCCTTTCCTCTGGGTGTTCACACAGAAAATAAGGAACAGACCAATCCTACTTGTTCAGTTTTCTTCTTTCTTTTTTATTACATTTAATTTACAAATAGTAATGCAAAGATACAAAGACAAAAGCCTTCACACAAGAAAAAATACTTAAAATGTACAGCTTTCACATCAGTTCTTGGATATTTGCACATACCTATAGCCTACTTCTGACTGTTTTTGTTACATTTTCAATATAAAAAACAAGATAATTTAAATCAGATTTCATAAATTTATTTTAAAGGGGCAGCTCCACAAAACTACCTGGGATTGTTGAGCTGTGTTGCTAAATGCTAGGTTTTGCATATTTAACAAGAATAGTTGTACAGATCCTATTGTGAAGAGTTGCTATCAGATGCCTGAGCAACATTTGACCATCACACTCTGACGAAAATAAAATAAAATCTCACAATATAGCTGCCACTGTATGAGAAGTGAACCAGCGATTCAGTTCAATCTCATTTAATGCTCATACTAGAGGGGGTTTAATTCTAGTTTCTGTTTTTGGGGCATCTTTTGATTTTAATTATGGAATTTCCTCGTACTATTTTCCAGTTAAATTGCTGTCTAAATGGGTTTACTTTCAGGAAAGGAAGCTGGACATTCAATTTGTATTTGGGTAGATTTTTGATTTCATACTACAGTAACAAACAAACTGATATTTAAACATATCATAACTAGATCTTATCATCAAGACTCCTTCAGGTTTTGGGGACTGCACAAGTCCTACAGGCTCTCTACTAAGGCATTGGTATAAACTGGAATAATATCCATCCAAAATCTACCAGGAGTCTGTTCAGTGGGACTGTTAGTAGTTTGTTAGGATAAGGGAAATGTGGTCTAGTAGAATACTAGCCTCTAACAGCAACCCCAATTATGTGGCGTTGTCTGAAACTGAGCGGCATTCTGCAGAAACTTTCCACTTCATATTCAACAATTGCTGACACATTTGACATATAATTTTTTCTGTCAACAATATAAATGTAAATCATATTCTAAATCTAAGTCTCTCAGTCAACGTGTAAACTATCCAGGTCAATTCTGTGGTTGTTTCAGTATCATTCACATACAAATATAGAAAAAAATATTACAGGTTTTAACCGATGGTACAATTTTCTTTGACGAACCGCTTCAAGTGTAGAATAAACACCACAATTACTAAGTATACATGTAAATGCAACACAAGCATCAAGCATTGAATTGCAATTAAAGGGTCAGTATAACAAATATCCTTCTTTCTGCAACTCTCTCAGTGTCTTTAAACTCAGCTAAAATATTTAAATCAGCAAATACTAAATATTTTAAGTTCAAAATGGTGATCTACTAGTTGCCTATGATTTCCCATGGTTGGAATTTCGTTTATTTCCAAAAAATATAAGTGTTCATATGGCCATGCCTTTCATGGAAAAAACAGTGGGTCACATCTAAAATTACTAGAATAAGAACATATACAACTAAATTACTTCTGCAGCTGCAGACTGGGGAGAAAAAAATTATGTTCTTGGCAGAAAACATCCAATCTGATTAAATATGTCTTTTGCATGAAGTTGTTTAATCCTACATTTCAGTTAAATGACATTCAAACAACACTGTATTTGTTCAAAGGAAAACCTTTACCGTTCAGTAAAAAAGGCAGTCCAATTCACAATGATCATCTGATGGGGCACTGGCATTAGATTCAAATCTAACATAAGTTAACAGAATTTGACTTATACTTGAAGAGAATTAAGGTAGCCATGATTCTGTACATTTGAACACAAATGTACCTTTAGCAGGTGCAATTTCTCCCTATTGGATTTTTTCCCATATCATCAAGTATTTACACCATTCCATAAAGGTGTAAGAATGTGCTAACTTTTCTCTCCCAGTACTACATATTTGTGAAGGAGGTGTGTCCACGTAATGGGGTTCAACATCAAATTTCTGTCTGTGGTCAAATGAAATCTGTAAAGCTAACCACACAACAAATTTCAGGACATGAAATAGGACTATTAGAGAAAATAAGCAGTCCTTTCTAAAAATGAAAACATTGTTACCTTGAGACACTTCATAGAATACTGTTTCAAACATTACCTTCCATATTCTTGAGAAATGCTGTAGCTGAGAGCTCTCACAATAAGACAAAATATACTTGACATACACTGAACAATAAAAAGCTTATATATTAACAAATATTTCAATTTTACACTTATAAATCAGACAAGACCACATAATAAACAAAAGGGTATTGAAACAGTCATTTTCACCAATATTAAGCTCTTACCTGCATTTTTGCATAAATACTTTCCTCTGTAATTTCAAATGTTTTCTGTGAAGCATTCTGAAGTGATACCTTACATAACTGTATTAGTTCAACAATAATGGCAGCTTCACCTCTACTGACCCCAGTAAAATATCGGAATACTCTAACTCTCAGGAGATATACAGGTGGTTAAAGTTTTACTTTTCCTATTGGAAATCATATTAAAAAGCTGAGGCACAGCATAGATCTGTATTAAGAGTGTCAGATGAGTTTTCAAAACATAACTACTACTTTGCAAGTCTTTCAGTGTATAAAATTGTTATTATTTCTGAGGAATGACTTTGTGCTTTTTTCTAATGTAGAAAAAACACATTTTCTCTGAATTTTACGTGTTTATAAATACTGTGTACATATCAAATTTCTAATCCAGTGAAAGATATCTTGAAAAACTAAAGCACATCACTCTTTCACCAACCCTTTTCCTTCAGCCTTTCCAATCAGACAACCACATATAAATGGGTTTACATGATGTAAAAAACAAACAACTGTACAAGGCACCCTACAGGGCAAAGCATTGTTCACCAATTCGATTAATATTGTTCTTGTTTTTGCTCCATTCTATAAATTATGTGATGGCCATTTAGCTGACACTTTATCGGGGAAAAACAATACGTTTTTTTTTGACAGAACAATATATCACTACCATATATTCTTGAAATACACATACCTGACAAACTGTAGCTTGACTTAACTCACACCACAGAACCACACGACAGACCTTTGAAGTCATAGAGCAATATAAAAATACCAACTTCTTCTAGGCTTAAATAAGTGTTAACAACAACATTGGATTACATGAAGAAAACTGGTATCACAGTGATATGCTTTCTGACATCATGAAAAAGTGAAATTTTACATCTTTCATGAGTTGATTCTCTCTCTCTCTCTCACACTCACACACACACACACACACACACACACACTTTCAAGCATCATCTACACAGAGATGAGCAACTTGTGATACTTATTTCATGCATTCTTTAAAGGAGTTTTGCAGTGGTATATTTATTGGGTTATATACATTCCAAATGTTATTTTTACACCCTTACATGCTGTAAAATATCCTGTAATAAATTCAATGTAGCTAACAGCACCAACCTGACACTCTGCTTTCATATCTATACAGTACCTCAACTTAATAAATATGTAGGCCATGGGCTAGGCCAGAAATTTCTATAATGACCAAAAGATACAATATAAAATTTAGGTAATTTTTTAAAAATAAGTGCCCTTTTTCAGTCAGAATGATAAAGCTTCCATCCCACTCTGTTTACGGCTTTTTAATGAATGGAAACAGAAATTACCATTATATTCTGATCAGGGACATTGTTACGGCACAGAAGTGTATGATTCAGTTTTGACTTTATCCATTTCCAGAGTTCAGTAACGCAAGTTTAAGATTCCTACTGTATTTCCTCAAAGACAAACACTGTACAGGCATTTAAGTCAGAGGAGAAATGACAACTGAATTCATACAGTCACCACTTCAATCCTTTTAAAGAAAGACAGATAAAACAAAGCCAAAGAAGTGAATAATTGAAAATCAATTTTTCTGCCACAGGTCAACCTGATACCAACTTTGAGGCCAGCTCTGCTATGAATGCAAGGAGAACACTTCTTTACAGAATCTCCCTAACCAAGATTCAATTAAAACATTTCTTCTGTGTTTAACAGAGGGGAAAAATGGCCCAAATAAAAGTCAGAAAATGCATAAATCAAATGAAATGCTCACATTCAGACTTTACATGCACTAATAGTTGTCAAAATCAATGCAAAAATAATTCAACCATTTCAATTTACCTTTCAAACAATACAGCCATGTAAGAGAATATGGGAAAACTTGGCAAACTTAAGTGGAGATTTCCCAGTGCTACAATTTATCCTTATCTTTTTTGGGGGATCTATGGTTTGAGAGGTGGCAAGCCTGAAAATGTTTAATTGTAAATCATAACCTATTCTCATGCATGGAAATTTCCTTAGCTGCAGCATTTAAATCTGATTGACAGCTCAACACTATTCACACAAAGTACATAAGCAGATCCGATCCATGTGACTAGACTACAAAGACAAATAATTCTGTATGCAGACTAGTTCCTCTTACTAGAACACAAATGGTTCACTGCCAAACATTAGCTCTGCTGTTTTGTGTATGACATCCAAAGTGTATATATCCCTGTCTACATCAGAGGACTCCACAGACTTGTTGGGACCAGCCTGGTCAATGTACGTGAGTGGCTAGGTGGTGGTACATTATGACATCCTGTCTTGACCAGATTCTATATATAGAATTGTGAGGACTTGTAGGGCAAAAGTCAATCAGATACAAGAGACACACAAGGTACAAACAGGGTGTCCAGGCGGGGTGGGGGCAATGGCACTGGGAGGCAAACGGAAAAGAAGCAAAGGATACAACAGAACTGTAGTGAAGTTATTGACATCACCTAGTGCTTATTTGTTTCAAAGGAAAAAACACAAACAACCAAGAGGATTTGGTGACAGAAACCCCCTTGTGAAACCCTAATATTGTTATAAAACATATTGTTTCAAAAAAAAAAAAAAAAAAAAACAAAAAGCAGAAAAAAAATTACAAAGTCAGTCTATGATGCCCTGAATGCAACCCTCAAGTGAAACACAAAACAGTCTGAACAGAGCTGCTGCAGCAAACATGAACTAATTTCAAAAATCAATTCTTTTGTTCCGGAGTGCTATTTGTGTTCCCTTCAGACAATTTCTTTGGCAGATGCACTGCATCTGTCCTGAATGAAATACTTAAGAATACTCTAATGGTGGTGTGTCCTGTTGAATGAGGAAACTTATTCATTGATTCTGTGTCATTGGTTTTCATGAACTGAGATCTACACACACACAAACAGACATCAATATAACACGTATATATTTGTATATCTAGATAAATATACATAGAAAGACTACTATTTTTTCCATTTTTGAATAAACATAAGTGTGCCAAGTTTCTATATGAAGTGATAAACACAACTTGAACCACTGATGAAAAGGGGAAAATAATTAAATATGTAGTGTTCATTGTAACAGAGGTCCACATAAATTCTTTTTAGAAAAAAGTGCAACTTATAATGCATGTTTCCCAACAACATCATGCTTAAAAACCAAAATCAAACAAATGTTAAATTCAATTTCAAAAATCATGCAGAGCAAACATATTTTATAAAAATTTAAATAATATTCAGATGAAAAACACAAACCAAACAGATCCAGTGATATTTTTCCCAGACTACTGTTCCCCTACCACCCAACCCTTATAACGTCAGACTGACAAGATTCTTTCACCCATATAGTAGTAAAAATTTATCAAGGCTTTAAATACTGAATTGTGCTTTGCATGCTGAATGACTATGCCAACATCACTGAGTTTTCCCATCCTCGCATTTTTACATGTAGAAGCTGGTTTCAACAGTGGCAGAATGGCACATGTTTAGTTCCACTTAGTTTTTTTCTTTTCCTTTACATAAGACCAATGGCATTTGTGTATCTGTATGTGTGCAATTAATCTGCTTACAGTGATATAATGCTGGCACTGGATTCACTAACATGCACAAGCATATTAAACAATCTTTTAAAAAACAACAGAAATTACAAAATAAAAATTAAATAAAAGACCAAGGACAATCTGATATACCGAGTCACATTTCATGCATGTTCACATTGCAGCATACCCTGCTGTTGTATTGCAGGCTTGAACATATTTGAATGGCATATTATGCTATAATCAAGACTATGTACAGAGAAAAGTTGCCTTCCACAGTAAACAGCAACTGTCTTCACAAACATTTCTACATACAGTTCAATCTCACATTGGGATTTTTATACTGGCACAGGGAAAAATAACGTGTCATGAGATTTACTAGAATCTCAAATGAGATTTACTAGAAAATGGTTCAATAGCTGATGATATGGTATCTCAAGATGAGACAACAATTTAAGAAAAATTGGTAAGTTGCTCTGAAACTAAAAAAAAATACTATATAGTGCTTTAGATATTTCTTTATGAGAGGGATTACATGTGTTGCAACACGACAGTACAGGGCATTGTTTCAAAGACAAAGGTATAAAACAAGTAACCACTGAATGACAATATTATAAAGGACACATTTTATGATAAAATAAAGCAATAAGCAGGTTTGGTAATTTCCTTATCGTTACAAGTACAACCAAATTTGGGTTAGCTCCTGATTCTGGGCAAACAATGGCACAAAAGATCAAATCTGCTAACAATTCTTTTTAGAAATATTGCACCTCACAGTTTTCTTAAGGCTGACAGGAACTCAATGTAAATTCACATTTTACTCTAAAGTGTAACCATACAACATACCCTCCTGTGTCAGACCAGGAAACACCTTTCTCTTTGATTGCCTTTTCTCATGCAGGTGGAGAGCTGTGTTGTAAACTCACCTACACATATAAACATGTAAATTTGATTTCTGCAGCCAACTTATATTCCATGTTACAAGAAACAGAACAACAAGCTTCACTGAATTGGAGCCCTTTCAGTTTTGCACTGAGAAATAAATTATAACTGCTTCAGAAAAGATTTCTCAAAAATGACAGGCAAGCTAACAATTAGGACATTTACAATGAAAACTATATATATAACTATATATACATCCTCTTTTAAAATAGACATTTTAAAGAATGCGCTGGCAAGTATGAAAAAATAGGACATGAGCTGGCTATAAATAGCAATCAAGGTTAACAGAGGGTTAAGCTTTCCAAGGCTTTCATGCTATAGAGCAGCAAATAAAGTGCAAAGTAACTTGCAGGATAAAACTAGGATAAATACATGGAGGTTTCGTAGCAAATTACACAAAGACTAACTCAGACATTGGGAAAACGGTCAGCACATTGCTGAAAATGGAGTCAGTGAACCAACCAGTTCAGACCACGTAATGACCAACAAAGGGGCTGAGGGTTATTGTCTTAAAATTAATCAACACTTAAATACAAAAATACTATTCACACTTGATACACTTTTAACTGCAGAATATAATCCATTTTATAATCCAAGCTCTGCAGTGAAGGTAATTATGTGAAAGCTGGGAATGCATTTGGCTAGACACTTCCTACACATACCAAGTAGACAGCCCTTACAAAGCTGACTATCTTACTATTGTAACGTTCAACCAAACATTTTCCCAGGGTTCAAAGATTCTGAAGAACAACCAACTGTGCCCTTTATTTTGGAAACTTGAGTGAATGAGAATAAACCCACGCTAACTAAACCAAATTTATGCTCCAATTATGCTAACGCATCACATGCTGATCAATTTTACTCAAAAGGTTTCTCAAAGCAAGAGTGAAGATCCCATGTAAGTAAAGAGAGCAAAGGAACCACAAATAAGGTATAGCTACACAATTGAAATCAATCCCTTGTGATTTCAAAGTAAGTAGCAAATAAAATATACATATTCAGTTTTGGTCCAACAATGGGAGCCCAAATGCTAATGTCATTTGGTGCAATACAGAAAGTTCAAATAAGCTGTAACATAAATACATTCTTATTTCAGCAGTACATCAACAGTATGCTGCAATGATACTGAGGAAATATCATGATCCTGAAAGTACATAATCAGACCTTAGTGATTACTTCAGATTTCAAACACATCCCTCCGTTTCTACTCAGGAGTTCTTTGTGTACCATGTGTGGCATGATTCAACCTAATCTGCGTACCTCATGAAGGCAATTTTCTGAATGTCCTATTATTTTTATCATGCAGCTTTTACAGTTTTAGCCATAACCTATATACAGAATATACAAGAATATGAAATACAAGAAGTAATTTCTATAATCTGGGGAAAAACATTGTATGAAGGACATAAAACAAAATCAAAGCAATGGTAAACATGATACATGTAATGCTTTTTTGCTTACAGTATGAATGGCACTGAGTATAATGAAGAAACACTACAGTTTTGCTCCAACAAAATCATGTACTTTAAACATTTTCTTTTCTCTGAAAAGTTAATATTTATGTGTTGTGTTTAATAGTTTACCTAGCTTGCATAGGAATCAATTCATCTCTGGTCAACAAAACATGATCTTTATTAAATCATCATGTTGGAGCAAAAACTGACTAAACAACACTGAACTCACATACATAATGACAGCAAAATGTTAACATTTAAAGTTAACACAGCAACATTTAACAGTTAACACTGCATGAACTGTCCAATGCAAACCACATGCCATGACGGTTTATGTTTTCCAACTGTCCAATTGTGGATGTGGAAAAACACCCTCTATTAAAAATGGAAAAAAGATAAATAAATAAATAAATAAATAAATGACTGTGAAACGATATCCCATTAAAATCCACACTTTAAGGAGCAGTAACCCTCCCCTTCCTTGCACTCACCATCCTGAACATTTTAAACACAGCATTGATCTGACATTTGTAACACATCAGGAACTACACTACAGAGTATATCGGTAAAAAATATACAGGGCTTAATCAAGCTTTGCACGACTGTACATTGCCACAAATATTGTCACTGACTGTACATCATTAAAAATCCTTTGAAAGCATAGATAGTAGACATTAAGAAAATACATTTTCACAATAGATAACAGACACTTGAAAACAGCATCTTGTTAATGTAAGGCAAAAAAAGGTTATCTCACAGTGAAGAGTTCAACTGGTTTCTATTGTGTTTCATTATGGGGTTTATGGGTTGGTCTGTTTGTTTTCTCCTCATCCTTGGTAAGAATGGAAAATGGAAACGAATTCTGACCTACAAATAAAAGCTAGCTTTCCATTTACAAATATACATTAAAGAAGCACTGCAGACATTTGGGGTCACAAGTTTTGGGGTTACCCTTGGCATACATCAAATCACATTAATTACGTTTTGCAAACATAACGGCAACAACAATACCAAACAGACAAAGGCATGTACATAGCAAGGGTTGTGTTGTCATTGTATTGTATGAGGCATTAAAAGCACCTTAATAGCTGTATTCATAAGCATACATAGGTATTAATATCTGTTTAGGGTACCTGACAAAACTGTCTCAGGGCAAGACTAAGAGTAACCAGACCCTTTGTGACAGCTGCATTATACTTATGCATTGTTATGAACTGGATATTACCTTGTAAGTCTTTAAATGCTGTGTAATTTGTCGAACCTGAGTACATTTAGTATGGGGAGGATTAGTACTCCTTAACCTTACAAAAAGAAGACAAAAATGGACAAAATACTGACCAGTGCTGGTAAAATTTAAATTATAAAACAGAAACAATAAAAAATGTGCACAACAAAAGCTATGAAAACAGTGCAAGTTGGCAGGGTACCAAATCAGGCAGTGAATGCTGGTCATTTAAATACAAAAAACAACCAAAAACAAAAGACAATGGCATTACAAGTAACTCAGACACCAAAAAAAGCAAAGTCAAAAATTTGGTTGTCGATAAAAATAAAGCTTTGTGTTAAAGAAACATGTAATGCTGCAATGGCAAGCTGGGTGGGAGAAGCTGAACCTAGTGAATGAAAATAGGAATTTAAAGAAACTAATTTTGCTGCCATTATTACATTAGTGACGTAAACACATTAAACGGCCATTAAGACAGGTATTGTACCTTATTGTAAGATAGTGTTGTAGCTCCCTTTTTATCATGTTTTTCTTCTATTAAAAGAAAATACAGATTTTAAAATGAGCAGATACAGGCTCTGTAACATACAAAAATCGACAACCCAAAGCAGGTTTGTAGGAAAGTCCGAACGATGCAAAGAACCTCAGTCTTCTGCAACAAGGAACATATGGCAAGCTTACAGTGGGCGCAGTTGGTTTTACAAGCTCAGAACAATAAGCTTAATTTCACTGGACGTGACAGCACTGCCGTTTTCCCATTTTGATTTTTTTTTCCCCCCGGCAAGCTGAGGCACATCCCTGACCAAATCATCATCAAGGACATGCAGGCAAAGAACGGCGTTCAAGGGGAGGGTGAGTATCTGGATAGCTGTGCAGCTGGGCAATGATTCACCCTACCCCCTTCTCTTTCCATCTTTTCCAGGCCGCTTTACTTCTTTTCTACATTACATCCTACTTTACAACCTATCCATCCTGAAAGTGTCTTCTGTGGCAGGGTCGGCAAGGACCATGTCGGGGTCGTTGAGCATGTGCAGCCCATCTAGGGTCAGAGGGTCAATCTTGAGCTCATCCAGGGGGAATTGGGAGTCTGCGTCAAAGCTGACATCACCAACACCAGCAAGAGAGTTGGTCAGCTCCTTGGACAGGCTGGGGGGAGACTCTCCTGTCACTGAAACAACAGTTGGCCAACAAGAGTCAGGTCAGCTGTAGCTGCTAAACAGCCATCCACAACGCATGAGTATTTTCTAAATTCAAAAACAATGTGTTATTATTGCATGACATATGGTAGCATGCAGAAATGTGTGGACCTAGCGTGGGGGCTGACTGACAGAATCAGAGAGAATTTCTGTGGGATGCATTTATAGTAAAGGGAATGAGCACAAGGAGATTGGTGATGTGTGCAGCTGGTGCGATACCTGTGAGAATGATGTTGGGGATGTTGCCATGGCTACTGTAGCCTAGCTGCTGGGAGTCTTGCAGGCTGCCATGGCTCCCAGTTAAACCCATCATGGCTGCTTGCGTGTAGTTGAGGGTGGAGCACTGGCTGTACAGGCTGTTGGAGCTGATAGGGTTTTCAATCATATTGAACTGCTCAAGCTGTGAAGGAATAAAATTAACAACAAAAATGCAGGAAGCAATATTCAGCGATATGAATATATTTACTGCTGTTTTTATATAGCCTGTAAGATGTTTCAATCTGCACAGTGAAATGATTACTTTGTACAATTTCTTCTCTGTATCTATGCTTTCTTTGCTAGGACAGAAAAAAGGAGTAAAATGCTGAAATTAAATGTGGGACGTCTTTCCACATAAAAATCCAGACAGCATTTCACCAGACCCAAGCTGATAAGTTCAGCCATTCAGGAACATGATCAAAACTGTTCAAACCTGTGCTCCTACTGCCACAGTAAAATATAAAGATGCCCCTGGAAGGAAAGAATTTAGTCACAAAAATCCTTTGGCCATATAACAGAAAGCCATGCATTTGGTTTGCACTATGCTCAAATATGAGTTAATTCATTATTAATGCAGAAAGAAACAACAGCTTAATATCCAAATTTATATGATTACTGTAGTTTTTAAATATTTTGTACATGTGCTGTTATCTGTCAGTACATGCATGGGGAATTGTTCTGTCCAGTGTTTTCCCTCAGGTATCTCAGACCTAAATACAAGCAGCTGCACTCAAATTAACTGTAATGAAAAACAAAATGAGCTTATTTACCAAACCTTCTGTTTAATCAGTTTTAGACTGAAAATTCACTCCAACCAAAAACTGTGAAAAAAACTAAAGAAAATATTACCATATTTGTGTAAATCACAGGGCTTAAGTAATCTTACAGACTGATGTACTAGTTTTTTCTGAGTTAATTTGGTGCACTTATGCAAATTGAAGAGCATGCTCTAAAAACTGTTAACACATCTGTCCAAACTCTTGATAATTATTGAAAAACTAATAGCGCATTTTCATTGCTTTCCCACAAATTATAACCGTAAACACAATTTTACAAAGAACCTCAGAAAAAATGCTAAACTTAAGTTCGAAATTCAAGTGAGTTTGGCCTGATAGAACAATATGATGACACATGCTCCACTTCCATCATGTTGATGTCAATTGGTGGGTTACCGGTGGGTTAGCAAAGTGGTCGGTTCAGAAACTGCTAAATTCAGAGAAAAGGACTGCTGAACATTCTAATAAATATGTTTTGCCAATAATACCCCTGTGTGGACATGGGTAAATGTATGATCTCCTCAATAGGTTACATGCTTTTATAGTTCTGATGCAGATATTTCTTATCAGAAATGTAAAGAATACTTCATTTTGCATTGGAATTGGGCTGTTTTGCAAAATGGAAATTCTGTTTAGACAGCTGTATTAGCTGTTTTGAGCATAACCCTTAATCTGCAGGGAAGTGCCAAGTCGTTTGAGGAAAAAACTGTGATATCAAGAAAGTGAATGCATAATTCAGGGAAACACAATTAGAGGTTAAAATGGAGACCTGATCACCATCTGGAGGTAACAGAAGTGAAGTGCAGGTTAAAAGAAAGCAGACTGAACAGGTCCTGGACAGACAAGCTGAATTATCTCACCTGGTGGGACAGAGCATTAGTCTGCCGGGAGGCCAACTGCTGATCGTAGAATGAATCCCCAAAGATGCTGCCAAGTATTGAGTTGTGCTGGAACAGAAGCACACACAGGCTTAATGCTCAGACTCTCAGTCTTGTTAGGAATAAAGTGGCTGGTGCTCAGAGCAGCCCCTTCTATAATAAAACAACAGATCGAAAGAAACAGCACCTGCAAAAGCGAGAAAGAAAAGACTTCCACTGGAATGCAGAATAGAACGCAACATCAGACATTAACAATGTTTTCCCCAGAGATCATTTCATAGTTCAAAAAGAAAGAAATCTGCTTGAAAACGTAGGTAACTGATTCCATTCTAGGTCACACAGAGACTGATAAACCAAGTAAAAATATTACAGTGAACCAAAGTGAAACATTTCACAGAATGCTCTGAATATCTCTTGGGAAACACATATGTCCTACAACTAAACACCAGCTTGTTTCAGCAAAGACACAAATACACAGAGCACAGAAAAGGGCCATTTGATAAGCCAGCCAATTCAGCCATTACCGCAGACTTCAAATTTTCAATACCTTTCCACTATTTCACAGAGCTTCACATCTTACAAGAGCTATAGCAGTGTCTTGGGAAGAGGTACTGGACATGCGCTAAAACCTCCTGTGCATCAGGTTTCAGAGGCACTTTCAAATGACATCATGCCACATAAGACATGACTATAAAATCAGATTTATTTTTTATTAATTCATTTATCACTATGGACTTCAACTTGAAATCAATACAAAAACTGTGTTTTTTTGGTTGCTGAAATGAAAAAGGATGAGTTCCAGGCTCGTTGATTTCATAAGAATGCCAACAACACAACTAATTTTAAAAGAAAAAGAATAACATAGAGATAGCAAACTACTTAAACATGTAAAATATCATACCAAAACCAATAATGAACTGAACATACACTTTAAACACGTCAGAATGTTTAAAAAAGAAGTAAAAGTTAACAAAGACATGTCTTTGCATAGCATATAGATTAATAGCACCACAAGACAATTTAAATCAGTCATCCATTGCATATGTATGATACATTTAGCTTCCTTGAGGGTGTCAATGGTCATTTATATAAATTCACAACCAAGAGGTATGCAGATGCTGTGTTTAAATGTACTGACCAGAAATGAGACCAATTATTCAAGTAATCAATCAATTACTTGAATCAGTATTATAATGTTTGTTATGTAATAAAAAGACAAAGACACCCTGAGTTCTTATCAATATACAACAAAAGAGCTCAAGAACCATGCATAAGTCACTTTATCAATATTGAAAGGAATGGAGTTCAAACACTGCTTGGGGAGGAAAAGCAAAAAGCAATTATCTGAATATAATCAGGGGATTCATAGAATGTTCAAATATTAAATTACTGAAAAATCATGTGAACTCTTATGAAAATGCATTTACTTTTCCTGGCATTTCATGATTCATTTGGTCCTCAATTTGGCGTTAACTTTTTTTTTAATTTGAAAAAACTGTTACCTGAAAAGCTGTTATCTACGAGAGATACCTATCAGTTAGCTGTGATAAAATTTGCATTGTAACAACTTTAAAAACACAACACACAAAACACAAGATATTTTCTCTACCAAATCACAGCTACTACTTGGAGTATTTCAAAATTAGCTTGAAAATTGAATAAAACTGAGTGAAAAAAGCTCAGTTTTGAGCTGATTCCCAAGTATACGCACTTTAAAAAATTTAAAGTGCCATTTAAAACTCCATTTTATCACCTGGAATGTAAAACATCATGTTTCAGAAAACCACAAGAACTGTGCACCACACCACTCAAATGCAGCAAAAAAGCCCAAACCACATGCAATGTTGCGTTTACAGTATATTCATCACGGTGTAAGCGGCATTGCTTAATGGCGGGGGGAAAAAAACCCCAATTTGCATTAAGCAAAGAGAAACAACTCTCATGTAGTACATTCAACATAACAATGCTTCTTCAAATCAAAGCACAAAGAATCAGACTGACATTCTAAAACAGTATTCTCATCTTTAAAATGTTAAAATATTCTAATCCAGTCAATGGATTAGATTTGACAACCTGAATAATTACTTAAATTCTCTGTCTTTCTTAAAAATACATTTCTGTTACTTTGAATTTACTAAGATTTCTCAGACTTAGCCTGACTCATAAGTCTTCCGGCCTCCCAGTGAAATCCTAAAAATAGGGCACGCACTCGGTTCGAAACTAGAAGAGACTGACTAATGGGTGACAAACGAAAGCTGTTAAGTAATGACACAACCAAAACAAAAACAACAGTATAAACAGAAAGCGATCATTTGATCTTTCTGTTTTTGATGAGTTAGCTTTTTTCTTTTATAATTAAGCACCAGACTGAGACACACTGAGAGCAAATGTAAAACACTTTTCATCGATTCAAAAGCCAGTGGTCTGGATGTTTCTGAGGCGACATGAAATGCAGAGAGAGTGAGGCAAACTGGAGGCAAGAGGAGGACTGGGACATTTGGATAGGCGACACCATGGCGGGGGGGGATGGGGGCAGAGATGAGCAGTGGCTGGATGGACACGGCAGGCCCCAGCGCAAATACAACAACAAATAAACAGAGCAGCAGGTGGTTACGCCCTTACTTGAGGCGAGCCGCCGGGCGAGAAGCCTTGATTGGAGACCGGAGAGGTTGGAGACTGGTTGGCGGGAGACCCAGTCTGACTGCGGTACTGTTGGAGGGAAGAGGCCTACACAGGATAATGTTACAGTTAAAGACGTACAGAGCCCCTAGGGGGACATCTGAGAAAGCCGTGTCTAAGGCTGAAGGAAAAAATATATATACGTGTACAGACAGAGAGACATGCTGCTGACCACAACTACAAACAGCACAAATCTCAACAGCTGCTGCTTGCCTCTGGGCGACCGCCAAGAAAACCATGCTGAAACCTGTGTCCAGAATAGCCTCAACTATATCCTCAATGCCTGTTTTATTTTTCTCCACCATTTAAATACATACCAGACCACTTATTTACCTTTGGTTATGAGTCATGTCATGAATGGTCATGTCGAGAGAGCAAGTCATGTTACTAATGAAAAGCGTGGCAAGATTTACAAAATATGTCTATATCACAAGGAGCTCAGTGTAGGTTGCTAGCGCTGTAGATTTGACATGTAATTCATGCGCTCTGCAGAAGTAGTTTTGTTTTGTTGTCTGAGGCCATCCAAGTGTACCTCCAAACTCTGTGTGTGTAATTTGAGAAGGAACTGAAAGCTTTAATAATGAACATGGGTATCAATTATTTAAGAACACTATCACAGAGCAGGAATAGCGCTCGATAGTGCCTTATGCTCAAAAGAAACAGCAAAGGAAAATGGGCACAGAGAAGAGACAAAACGAAAGCCATTGATTAAGCCCTGATCAAAAGTCCATACAGGATCTTCAAAAGATGGGAGTTCATTAGCTCTGCCATCAGAGGGAATTCTACATCTTTTCGACGCTATATCTTTACAACGCAATTCAGACAGGCAATCTTAACCAAGGCACCTCATTTTCAACAGCTATTTGCCAGCCACAAAAGGCCTCTTCTGTTATTCAGTCCTTTGCCTGGTTGAGAGAAGTGTGTATTCTCTCAGAAGTGTGGGCTTTCTTCTGGGGAAACAAGCAAAATATGAAAAGGAGGGATAGTTCAATGAGTGAAGCCTATGAGGGTCAAGAGGGGGACCTGGTTAGAGACCATGACCACAGCAAGCTGATAAGAGGTCAGACCCTGAGGCTATAGTTGTTTTCTAATCCTGTACAGGATGACAGGGATGAATGTTCAGCAACCAAAGCTGAGATTGCACCTAGCTTCCCTGTTTCACAGTGTTGTTAATCACAAGGGAAATGAGGCAGCTCTTTTGTCACTCTTGAGAACAATCGGCCTGCATAAGAATTCGGCAACCCAGAAGACGAAAGTGCAAAAACTTTCCAGTAAGTGAAGTCAGTTCATCAGTGTTTGGAATTGCAAATTTTCCTGAATTGCAAATTTTTGGAACATTTTCCTGAAGTCCTTCTAAAAATAGTCAGGTATCAGTTCACAGCACGTGACTACCCTTTTGTGTATTAACGGATTATTGTCATATTCACTTGATCACTATCCTACCAGCTAGCAAGCTAATTAACATTTGCTGTGATTTTTTGTAATATTTTTCTTTTGCAATATTACTTAGCTAGCTAGCTATAATTTTTCATTAAATGGATTTTGTAATGGTTCATCTCCAAAAAATTAGTCATTACATAGCCAGTTACCTGTGACTTTCAGCTGTGTAATGAAACACAAAGTCAGAATTAATGAAACCAAAATAAAAAAAAAAACAAAAACAAACAAATAAATAAATAAATAAAACCAAAATAAAAAACAAAGTAAATATCAGATGCTAGATAAAGGTCTCCATACTTTCTCATTTCTTCAAATTGTTCACTTCCTCCTGCTTTGATAAACCGCTAAGTAGTAAACAAGTTATGACTTGCAACAGAAGACAGCTTAATCAGGGGTTCTAGTGATGATATTTTCATCACATACTAATTAGTTTTGCTTTCACACCTAAGCCTTAAACTCATGCTTAGTTAAGAAGCCTATGCATTTATGATATCAATATTATTTTTATGTGGATTGACAGATAATACAGTAGTTCAGGCACTGGGATAAAAAAAAACATTTTGATGTCATTTTAATGCTGGACTCACCAATTATACATTAAGCTTATCTCCCCATGACCATCTCTACAGTCATGCAATTCCCTGACACACTTGTATTCCCTGACACATTTGTATCCACTTTTTTGACTAATTTTTTCCAAGTCACATGCACTACAGTGAAGTGGGCAATCATTGGAAGATAGGCGCTACTTCACTGATGTTATCCAAGCAGCTTGCAGGCACCTACACTCCCTATCCACCCCCTGACCCTATCTGTTCTGCTGCTGTCAGCTCCTGTTTTTGTCAGCAGATGACACAGGTTGTATCAAACCCAAGCTGTAATGCTCAGCCTGTACTTAAAACAAGCAACTTGCTGATTGAGCCACTCGGGAACCCTAGATGACTGATATGTTCAAATAAGAGGTGATTTTTTTTTTCTTTTAATGCTGCTTCTGAATACCTCAGCCTTTGCTTTCCATGCTTTCGAATAAAAATATAATTCAGAAGCACAGAATTTCTATTGATATATTTTTATTTTCTAACCTTGCCCACAATACTTCTGATTAGACTCCATTATTTAGACAGCTTGAACAGGAAAGGATAAATTGTAAAGTTGCCTCTTGCTCTCTACCAGATGCTGTCCCATGCCAGGGGCTGATTCCTAATGCAATTCCTATGTGTGCAACTACTGTCATGTTGAATCATTACAGTATGAAACAAACAAAAAATAACTCATTCCTGATGGCTTCTGGTTCAGATGAAAACAGCAGATTGGCCCGTTGGGAGTAACTGAGTGCTTATACATGGGCCAGATCAGACTAAAGTGACTCTGATGCCAAACAGAGTCTGTAAATAGCAGATACAAATGCCTGTAGCACTGGCACAAAAGGGAAGTTAAAGACAGAAGATACTCCTTCTAACAAATGTCCCTCATCATCAAAAAGGAAAGGGGTCTTTCATGACAGAAAGAAGAGCATTTATGATTTAGTTATCAAACCTCACATTGTCATCATAAAAGTCTGATGTATTAGGACATATTACAAGGATGTGCTGAAACAGGTTCACTTCTCAAGCAAATTGATTCATTCCTAAAGGTGAAATGATTAGGTCTGTGACAAAACACGAACTGAAAGTAGCTACTGCATTGCAAAAGGAGTACAAAATCAGCCGGAGGTGTCAAGTTAGCCTGATTGAGATTGAGTACAGCTACTTTCTGTTGATGAATTTCTGAGCTTTGCATTATCAATAACACACAAGCCTAACATGTCCTTACTAAAGAGAATGATTTCCTTGAGTTTCAACCCAGCACAAATGGTAAAGCTCAGAAACATCCTGTAAAATCTTGATTTTTCCCTCCAATAAACTGCTCATAACAAGACCCATGTACTTGATATTTGTTCTCTTTCTTGAACATCGGTACCAATGAGTGAAAGGTCAATTGCAAAGACCAGGGCTGGAGCTATGGAGGCGATGGTGAATTCTAGGGATCGGAGATGACAGTATGAAGAGACAACTCAGTGCAGACTGGAATGTCTCTAGTCCTCCTGGATTCTGTCACATTCTCTGGTAAAGGTTAGTGTTTGACCAGGAGTGGTGTGGCAACGCAGATTAGAAGTCAAAAGAAACGTGCGAAGGCTTTGATCTCTAGGCCACTACAAATGGAATCAATTGTTGGTTAACCTGAACCCTTTTATGTTTAACAAAAATTTCCACAAGTTTTGTAAACACCTGACAGATGGATAAGGCTATATGCAAAACTCCAACTCCCGTCAGCTAATGGAAGGAAGGCAAGGATAATCAAAAACACAGATCATAAAATTCAATTTTTTGAAGTGTCAGTTTTTTAAGCTACCTTTTAAATTGACAAATAACATTTTACAGCTAATAACATAAAAAACAAAGACTGGAGCACTAATAACCAGTTTGAATAATGCATGCAGAGCTTAATTTGCTCCTGGAAAAAGATACATGTAGCAGATACATGTAGCATGATACATGATACATGATAAGATGACTAACGGCAGCTTACTACTGTTGGAATGTTTGGCTACTTAGTTACATGCACTTTTTAACAAAAATTTGTGAAGGATTCACTGTATTATCTGGATGCATTTAATTTAACATTTTAATAGTAGCATAATTTCATACCTTACTCTCAAATGATGTACCCATTTGAATGCCTGAAGAGCGTTAAACCAACCCCTGTGCTAACCCTAATGTCAACACATTGTGTGAAAAGGTCTATTATTTAGAAAGGGTAAAAGAAACCGGTTTTTGTACAATTTTGACCGCTTCCATAATCTGTAAACTGAGTAATCTGCATCTGAACTTCTGTCTGAGCTTTTGAACTGAAGCTCCACCCAGCCTATGAAAAATCCTGGAGGAAACATACTTGTACTCCTGTATATCAATATGGATATCTTCTACAGAAGCAGTAGAAAATATATATCACTGTTCCATGTTATAAAAAGGAAAAAAAAATACATTATAGTGGGGCAGGAACCAAAATATGGCCATCTCTGACCTGTTTGTATCTCCTTACCAAGAGGTATGTTTTTCATTGTTGATGCTGGTGGCAATTTTCATTAAAATCAAGAGGGCTAAGATCAACACTTTTGACTGATCTCCTATGGAATAAACCACCTCTTCAATTAAAAATGACAACATGTGATTTTCTATGGACAAATAGCCTGTAAAATTTCATCTTCTCAACCTGCAGAAAGAGTACTACTGATGGTGCGTTTTCGGCTAAATTTCCAATACCTCGGAAATGACTTTAAACACTGAAACTGGAAGCAGTTTGTTTTAAATATATAAGAATCAATTCCAAAAAGAAGACAGGACAGAAGCATGGGGCTGTAGTTAAGATCATGGTGTGAACTCACCGAATTAACATCAATGCCAACAGAGGTCTGTGTCTGGTTTCCTGGGGAGGGCTGAGGCTGGGTGGAGGCTGTGGTTACAGACAAGGGGGGTAACTGGATAAGTCGGATGTTCTGCTGCAGAGGCTGCTGCTGTTGCTGCAGGTCACTGACCACCTGCACCTGTGATGTCAGCTGGCTGAAGAACGGGTACTGAGAGAGCTGCTGCTCGAGGGTCAGACCGTCCATTGTCACCGTCTGAGGAGACACCATACACCGTAAAATTCACTGCCTGCTACAGAGGATTCATTTTTAACTGTCTCTTAATTTAGCTAATATGGAGTGCTGGAATGCAGATTTCTATTGACATTTTATGTTTTATTGTCAATTGTGAGACAGATGTAAAACAAAATATGGGAATTTGTCACAAATGTCAAAAGGTCATTACAGTAATCATGCTTGGACATTTTTCATTTTCAAATACAAAGTAACCTGCTTAATATCCCCTCTGCCATTCACAACAGGTGCATGATTTTTACCATCAATATAATCATGCAAAACAAAGAAATGTTTATTCATGTGTTTTACAGTTACACAAAGAAAACAAATTCAGTTGCATTTTCTGTGTCTTTCATTATATTGTACCACTGTTACAGTATTACATGTGAATGTTTTATTTATGTTCAATGTTTTCAACAATCATACAATATGCTTGACCACATTCATTACCGATTACTGTAAGCGTGTGTCAACTGCCATGTTCCATTTCTCAAAATTATGTCATTTCTCAAATGAGCAAGCTAGAAACTAAAAGCTTGGCAGGCAACTTTGAGGAATATGCCAATAACCCACCCCAGTTGTCTGGCTCTGACACACTTGCTGACACTAATAGGCAACTGAAATCCCAATTTACAAAATTCCATTAAACATCACTAGTATACCACAGAGGAACTGGAACATGAAACTTCCTCCACAGTAGATAAAACACAGCTCGGTGTTTCATCAGATTAAGACACTGTCCTCACAATCCTAAAATACTTTGTTCAATTCCAGCAACAAAATGAAATACAGCGGTTTTCAAATGTGGCAGAAAGTCATTAAATCTTTTACATATTACAAAATTGTCCCATCAGTTCTTGAAGGCATTTCATTTCTGGTCATTAGGGTCTACACCTGGCCCCCATAACTGCAGCTTGCAGCAACAACTCATGCAAATTTTTGTGCAAATTGTGCTGCAAACAGCACAGCTTAGATCAACAACAACATGACCTTGCGTGTGCTCAACAAAAAGAATGGTGCAGATTGAAAGGAGCAGCAGAAGTGCCCTACCTGAGCAATGGTGAGGGGGGGTGAAAGCGTTGGGGAGAGCTGCTGTGGGGCCTGTTGGTGGTGGGCATCTGCGTTAAGGGTCAGTGGGACCACATTCTGTTGCCTGCGCTGGGATGTTGCGGTCATAGTGGGCTGAGAGGTGGTAACTCCTACAGAGACAGAGACAATTCACATCAAGGGGGTCATTTTAGATTAAGGGGGAAAAAAAAAAAAAAAACAAAAAGCCAACACCATAAAGCAGGAACACGAGTAATGTGAATAATAATATTTAGGCAAAAGTCCTTTCTGAGATAAAAAAAAGGAAATAATATAGGGAACTATCTGTGTGATTGTGTATCTGCTTTGCTGTACAACATTGAGCTAGTGGGGGAAAGTTATTTCCTGATAACTTGTCTGCATTTTAATTAGAAACACACTCTAAGCCAAGTGCAAAGAGCTGCTCCTCTGTTTGACAGCCGTCTGGTCTGCCTCTTTGATGGTGCTTTACTGAGGCTCCATGGGATGGTCAGCAGACACTCCAAATCTACAGCACACACACGTCTGATAGAGCTTCACACCTAGACCCATAGACCTTTACAAAGCAATGGATCTATGCACTTCAATAAAAATGACATATGCAGAACATTATGCCAAATTTTATGTTCCATTAAAAAAATCAGTACAATACTGTAAATTTGTCTTCTGGGGAAAAAAATTCAGAAAATGCCATGAAGAAGACAAAGAAGAGAAACAGCCCTACACTAGGGCTTATTAATATAGTTTTATTTGAATGAAAAAGCTATGTAATTATTGGCAGGTTCATAGAGGGGGAAAGGGTGGGGTGGTTGCTTATGAGCACAGAATGTTTCAAATACCCTGGGCCACCGGAGCAAAAAAAAAAAAAAAAAGACACTAAGACTATACAGCATGGAACAGAAGAAACAAAACCAGAATGGTTATGAACTTCTCCATGTTATTTCAGAATGTTCTTGAAAAGCTGAGGAGCAACAGCCATTTGTCTCCTTTTCTGAAGTGGCTTGACCCTGCTGTGATGGTGGTGGCACTGTTACCATGGCTGGCAGCACTGATGCCCAGGTGGGTGAGGTTGGTGGTCAGATTGCCTGTGCTATTGGAGGTGCTGAGCACAGGGAAGGATGCTGCATCTTCGGGGTCCAGCGGAGTGGGCAACGGCGGGGGAAACTGGATGTTGGTGAGATCAGGCAAAGATCCACCTGTGTTGTGTGTGGCTGGTATCAGAGACGTGGTCACCTCCTGGTCAGGTGATGGGAATATGCTAGTAAGAAAAAGAGAAAACATCAGCCTCAGAGGAAAAGTTGCATTTTTCAATACACTTTCAAAAATAATCTTATATTAAATATGTCATTATCTGAACAGTCCAAAAAAACATTCTGAACATTTTGATTGCTAAATATTTCTGAACATGTGACTGATTACACAACTGCACCACAATTTAATGTGCTAAGGAAAGTGCGGCAACCTGTGCCTGCATACTTCTGCTTGTTTTCCTGCTTTAGACCACTGCCTATTCTGTGACACACCAGTGAACAACAATATAACAAAGCAACCTCACAGGGATTTATTTGTGATTATTGCTATTCCATCCTTCATGCCAAGGAGCCATAGAACTATTCACACTCAGACACCCTTGACTCGGCCCTGCTCTCAAATCTGAGTCACGTTCGGGTGGCGTGAGTTCTCCACACACAGCATGGAACAGACCCTACCCTGGCACACAGCCTCCCTCCCGTCTCTGCTGCTGACGCGGCTTGCCCAACCCACCCATGCAGGTGCCCTGCCAACCACCGCCAAGAAAACCCCAGAAATCCCACTGCACCATCAGTCCCTGTGACATCACACTGCCAACTGACGCACATGGTGGAGTGCCATCGGTCTGCTGCAAACAGCTTACAATAACATTCATTCCTGTGATGCTCAAGGCCACCACAGGAAGCTGCCAGAATAACAATTTACAATTAAAGTGTTTTCCAGCACATTTCTCGCACTCCTGCACAGGATCTAATCTCACGCCATTAGCTATCTCTGTCTGCACACAAAGCTAACGTCAAAGCCACATAAATTAATTATGTGCAAAAGAGTCTCGGAAAAATCCTTTGTTTTAGTTTGTATGCTACAAAAGAACACAGGACAAATTCATTCTCACTATTATGTACTTAAGTTCAGCCCAGACACACATTATGCCTACTGATATTGAAACGGTACAGAAGAATATCCCTAAAAATCACTGTTACTGCAGGAACACAAACCCATGCTAAAACTGCATACTGCATAACGAATTAGGAACAACAAGCTGAACTGACAGAAATGTACAGTATTGGGTAGATACTGATTGGGGCTGCACCACTTTGCAATGGAACAGTATTTTTAGTCTCTCGAGTGAAAGGAGAGAAGGGCATATTAAACTGACCCCACTTCAGCCTGGCATTAACTGCCAAACTGGCCTAACACTTGCTTAATTACAGAGCATTGAGGAGCAGTCAGTCTCCCTTCTCCAATGAATCACTGGCACTTCCTGACAACTGCCTTCCACGAGCCATTACCAAACATTTTACTCTGGTGGGCATTTCCTGCATCTGACTGCTTTGCAGGGGAGATTATATTTATGTCATGAGAAGTCTGACAGCGTTTTAGTGTCCCTTGACAGATGCCTGTAAGAAATCCTTCTATGAACACTTTCACAGAGGTGCCTTGATACTGCTGGCTGAACACGCGCTGCCACGGCACAGTTTTGGAGGACAAAGTCTCTTCCACTGCTTTGCCAATGCTCAAGCCAGGGCTCCATGACAAATTAAAGAACACATACCGACAAGGACCAGAATAGCCACTCAAGCTACACTACACTACACCACATGAAAATAAAGCCAAGACAAAGAGAGCAAACACCCAAAAATTTAGCTACATTAAACATACCATTTGAATTAGTGAAGGATCTATGATTGCAAATTATTTTTATACAGAACTTGCATTTTTTTGCAGAACTATTAATCATTTTTGTCTTTAATCTCCATATATCATGCTCATAACAATGATTATCAAAGATTATCCATTATTTTCAACTTCTTTAAATGAATTTCATTAATTTGATCACATCTGTGCCATCCTCTGCCTTTGTCTTTATTCGACAAAAATAAATAGTTACACTATTCAGCAACTCCATTTTTGGCTCACACTTTTGGGCATGCCATGACACAACCAGGCCAGCCAACTATAGTTAAAAAGAGAAATCTCCATTATAACCTATATTGCAAGCTCATGCTGGAGAGACATGTTCTCCTGAAATATTCAAGTAATTGCCAAACCTGTTACAATACTGTTGCTATAGTAATGTTCTGAACATTAACTAATGGTGTTGCTGGGTTCACTGACTAGCTGAACAAGCTTGCTAATTAACAACTGGACTGTTGAAATGTCATTATTTATCTCATGTTCACGTTACAGAGTATAGTTCAAATGCTTGCTTACTGCAATACCTCCTTCTCTCACTTTGTTGTAATCAATAATTTGTACAGGGCCATTCACAGTACAATTAACATTACTGAGATATGTGTCCATGAAGTTCATCTCTATTTTTGCAACAGAGGGTGCACAACTTTTGTTTTGGACAGAGAAGATGTTACTCCTTCTCTCAAATAGTGGTTGCCTCTAACTTTGTACTGAGCTCTCTGCCTTACAGCTACATAATCTACATTATTTCCCTGGCTTGCAACCTAGCTTGGATTTGCTAGATAGCTAATATTAGTCACAAATACTAGTGTGACTACAAGCATTTAAGCTTGAATGATGTTTTCAATCAATAGAACTTGTTCAACTTGGTCTCTCCTCTTTATGTAGCAAGCTAATTAGCTAACTAACATTCAAAGTTCAACCAGCCATGATTCAGTTTTATAAAAGGGACAGGCACTCAATGTGCAATGATATTAAAACAAGAACTAAGCATTTTATAAGAAGGAATGAAGCTTTTCTGAAGGTAAAGGGCAGCCCAACTCCTTATTAGTTAATGAATATTCATACATTGTTTCGTGTTTCCATTATTTTGTTTACCCCCGTATATTCATCCATGTTCCTAAATGGTTATGTTAAAACATAACTTTAAAACACTTAAAACACTCTGAGGGGTTATAGCAGAGTCAGACAGAAAAAGCTGTATTTTTCTACCTGAAAATAAAACAAAGACTTTCTCTGCTGATTTTCTTCAAGATAATCAAGCTTGTCACTGTTTATTTTTTTCCCAAACTTCCAACAGTACGGTTTATCTGGAGTACTAAACTGTAGGCAACTGTACGTAAACAAGTTCACTTTCAGATATGCTCTGGGACTCTATATACTGTAAGTGGAAATACAACTACAGATTGCTGGACTCTCTTGCAGGTGAAGCTTAGCTTAGTAAAATCCAAATGACAAAACCCCTAACATAAATGATATCACATGGAAATGGGGTTCTTGGTTCATGCAGAAATAAACATTCTTTTTTTTTTTTAATCACACCAAACACTTAGTACATGTGCATAACAGCGCACAGACCCAACAACAGATTTCACCACAGTGGCAATTTCCATTTGAAATGTCCTTTCCAGACAAACAAAAACAGTTTTAGCACATTTGTTAATTATTTTAACAGCTGATCATATTTGCATGCATAGTAAGAAAACAGACATACAAACGAAACAACAAGATTGGGCGTAGGAACACCAGAGACCAATTAGCCTTTTTTTTTTGGAAAAATAAGGTAAATTTCTTCAGGAAAATTATTTAAATCTTCTAAGCCTATGGGCAATGGTGCAAAACAGAGCTGTGGGGGAGGCCTCCTTCCCCATGAATGACAGAAATTGTCATTCTCACAAAGTTATTGTTAAAAGCTTTATTTATAAAAGAATGAAGCTGACATTCAGAGGGCGTCACAGTCATTATGGTTCAATACCTTATAATGCAACCTCCCATCTGGTTTCAAAATTCCTTGATCATATTGCTGTCCAAACTTCAAAAACTGTTTAGGTGTAACTCATAAATTATTTAAAATCTGTATAGAAGAAGGCACAGATATAAAGCAATTATATAATCACACAGTAATAATTTTTCTGCACTGAAGTATTTATCCCAACAGAGATGTACACTGTAAGAACAGTGATTATATTTCTATCATCACATGGCTTTCTTACAAAGAACAATGATGTATTGTGAGAAAAATCCACGTGTTTCATTTTCTGCTTAAATTTCCAATAAACCACATTGCTGCAGACCTTTAAAATATTCTTATCTTATCCACTGCAAAATTATGAAAATGCCCTTCCTATAAATGCATCCCTCTCCACTAGAGGCATGCCACACTAACATTCATGGGTGTCTGGCTACTGGTGGCTGTCGGCTGGCAGTCAACATGGTGATGCAAGTCATTTAAAATCACAGTAACTGAACTAACTGAAACGAAATCAAAGGCATTGAAAGAACTGTAAACAACTGAGAAAATTATTGACTAAGTGTAAGTTATTAGCTCCCAATCAGTAGAGGATAAAAATGAAATAGAGAAAATCTACCTAAGAAAAACACAGCTTGGTAATTAAGCACAGCAGCATATGGTTCAATTTCAAATAGAGCACATTTGAGGGAAGGGTCATTTTATCCCACGTATTAAACGTCTTAGTCTTCTTTCCTGCTTTCTTTAAACACAATGCCATCTACCCCACATTATATGGAAATGAAATGGGGTAAAAATAACAAAAAGGTACTTTCCGGGTCATTATGTAGCTAACTGTAATATATTGAGGGCATTCTTAATTTCCTCACTAGGTAACTTCTAACTTTAACAAGAAATAATTAATTCAGGAACACACAGACAGATAGATTAGCTACTGATAATGTCAGCATTTTTAAAAAGTAAACTTTCCAGCTGTGAAGTATTTGGCAGACAGGAACGTGGATAATTACAATGACAGAATTTTCCAGCACGCTAGACTGTCGTGCACCATCACAGCCTGTGTGCTGGCTTGTACTGAATTCAATTTCAGTGTAATATTCAGCAGAAGTTTATAGAAGGCAGCTGTACATGGCTATGCCTCACAGTCTGATATACACACGAGAGTTTTGTTGTGTTTGATACAAGCATTTTTGCCACAGAAGTGAGACATCACACAGCTTCATTTTAGATTGGGCCTGGGTGGAGATGTTCTTGGTGAGCAAAATCTGCAAGACCAGCAGAATAGTAAACACTGACAAGGCAGGGGGTAAAAACCCCCCACAAATTCCACTTTCTAAAGTGCTAAGAGTAATTGGAGGCACAAAAAAAATCTAACACCATAACTGGATTTTTAAATTAATAAATGAGCTCTTAAAAAGCGTGAGACACTTCACTCTTATTGCATTAGACAGCACTCAGAGGGGACCATTTTAAACACTTACTTGATTCCTGGGACCTCACAGGACTTGGGCCTTGATGACACATTCTGAAAGAAAAACAGCATTCAGCAAATGTGCTGCCTTTTCACTGTAATGCAAATACAACACTCACACTGGGCTGTACCCACAGGAATACCTTCAAAGTACCTTTTTGTTATCCCAGATGGGCTTCTGGTTTTTGTCCATCTCTGATTCTGGTTCCTCTGTCCCTGGTACTGTGAGCAGGAGCACTAGATAGTGAGAGAATGCATGGCAACAGACAGATCAATAGATAAAATAGCTCAAGACAAAGACTGGTCATTTTAATTTATTCCCATTTCATCAACCAGCTCTTCGGTCTGTCCTGAAACATTACAAATGGGAAACAATCCACTGAGGAGTCCCCTGAAAGGAAATGACAGCACAGCTACAACTGGGTCTTCCCCTCCAAGATGATGTGTATTTTAATATGCTTTAAATGCTACTCTTTTTCTCCATGGTGAATGTAATTATGATTGCTGATAGCTTCATGTTTCTGAAAAAAAGACTCCTTAATTAAGTACAAGCTGAGACAAATGAAGTTAGCAGAGCATATCTCCATGCTTATTACCAGAGCCGTGAACAATGAAAAACAACTCTGGTGCTGAATGCCTGTGAAAATACACCAGGTCACAACTCTAGATCTGCATTCAAGTACATACACACCCTCAAAACTGATTAATCTCCTTCAAACTGTGAAAACCAATGATTTAACAGAAAGAAATGAAAGAGTTTTACAAGAATACAAGAAAACATGAAAAATATTAATATTATACTATCAACTATCTCATCATCTGTGTCATGCAAGGATTTAAACAGACTATACTTTTGTGAAATTATTGTATTTTACCGAGGTTTTTAAATTTTTCAATACCTAAAACCAAAATCATTATGCTTTAATTATCAAATGACATTAATATTGAACTTAAAATGGAATGAGCTTTCCAAAAAGAAACATAATAGCTTTACAGCAAACACACCAAAAACCATTTCTAATATTAACTGTTCTTTTTCAGCTCACATTATACTGGGGATTTTGATGAGCAGCCTTACATTGTAGACCAAGAAAATGTGTGTTTTGCTGAGGGAATCTGTCATCTTCTAATTGAGAGATCCCCTCGCATGGGACCCACGCTCATGTAGCCAGCTCTTACATTACCTCGCTTTGGCTGCAGTTCCTGTGAGCCTCCTGTAAATGTGTCTTGTGGTGTCGGGTTCATTGTGCTCTGGTGTAAAGCTGAATCAGAATTAGTCCTGCAGCACAAGGGAAGTAAAGTGAAGATAAATTTTACAAAATGCTTCTATTATAACAAAAATAACACATTTTTACTACCCAAATGCTTACAGACCTCACGTAAGGATAGTCATAACATACAATAATAATGATAATAATTAATCACATTTATATAATAATCAACAACAATGCAATTTTTCATGAAATGTCTTCACAGGGAATAATAGACTACAGTCCAAACACTGAGTACTTAGACCTACATCTCTAAACAGCACGTAGCATGCTCTGTCACTTCTATTAGCACAGCATAGACAGTATAAGAGGCTTAACTCATAATGAAGATCTTCTGTGGGGAAACAAAGCTATTCTTCTTAGAGCCTATTTCAGACACAGGTGCTCTGAACAATAACACGTGTCATGTGTTTTAATTTACTAGATGCCACTGCACACAGAGGATTCTCTACAGCCTAGGCACTCCTCCCATCTTCCAAATATGTTATCTTTAATACGTCGTGCATTGGTGACCTTCTTTGGATGAAACTGCATAGCTACAATGTTGTTTGAATGTAAGAGCGAGAGGTATATGATGCACAACAGAATGAAAAATATGAGGGTGCGTACATTATACTTCATCAGATACTTTATAAGATATCTGAAAAACTGTATTTGGCCAGAACTGCATTTCTCCAAATAAGAAACAGGCAGCGTTGGGCGAAGCACTTGACTATACAATTGAACCCATCATTAGACTTTCATTAATGGAGTCTAGAGGACCATAAAGAAATTCTGCAGCAATCTGTATTACTTTGCTTCCATCAATAATTAAACAAATAGACTAAATGTATAAACAAGTAACACAGTTCTGTACCAAGTTTACAGTAATGCTGATTTGCAAACATTTTCTGATTCAATGTACTATGTCTAACACCTCCTTGCTTCCACACAAACTGTAGCTTAAGTAGTAATGTTTATTTAAAGTACTGTAACCATAAACAATCAAAATACAACCATAACTCCACAACCGATTTGAAGGAAAGCTTAAAGATTATTGAATACATCAATGTGTGTTGAGTGTAATTTCATTTTGGAGACACAAGACATGCTTTGCTTTTCAATAATCAAGTTAGGGTGGCATAGGATGCCTCATGTAAAAATAGGAGAACAGTGAAATTGACCTATTTCCTTTCAAAATTTGTGAAAATGAATTTTGCTAATGCATGGTAACAGGTTTTTACAAACGTGCCCAAATTTCCCCATAATGTTTTCAGTGCTCGGAAATCAGAGAACCTCAAGAGATTATTATGAAGGAAATTATTCTTGATGACTACCCTTCCAGTATCATGAAGTCATGTCTGTGATGATAGTGGGATTATTGCTAACATTAGTCTTGATAATACGTAATAACACTGGACTGAAGTTTCCTTCAGTTCCACTGTCGCCTTCATCTTCACACAGTTCATAATGCATAAGGCCTACATTAAATCCAACATCAACATGCCTGTCCTGTACACTGAATTACAGCTTCAAGCAAATGTGAGTGTTATTCTTAGAGCTCACATGCTTGAAAATGAGCCAAAATTCCTAACATAAGGGTTTTGCTTGTCACACACTGGATGAAGAATAGCTTGTGAACACTGTAATGAGAGACCACTACAAGGCATCATTGTCTTACCTCCTCCAGCTGGTGTCAGGTGGGGGTGACAGATACACAGAGCCATAGGGACAGCTGTCAATGTGAAACTGAAGGTTAAGGACAAAAAAGGGGGTTGGGGGCGAGGTGGGATATGCACACCAAAAAATGGTTTATTGTCCAACACACCCCCTGATCAGTCCCATTTCGGTTCAATCTGGATTGAGAAATGGGCTGCAGCACAACATATTGCCATGTAACATAAGTCAGGATAGGGTTGCGGACTGGGGGAGGTCAAAAGTACATGACTGAATAACCATTCTATATCATTGCATGTTGTTTCAACATATTAATTCCTAATCTAGTATTATGATGCAGTTACGGTGCCACACGTTCAACTACACAGGCTTGGACAACAGGTGCCTTGCTGTATAATGTGTCCCTATCATGCTCCTCATTTTCACTTTCTGAAGATAGGGGTGCTGAAAGAATGAAAGCCAACACAACAACACATAATCAGAATGTGAATGGCATTATCGACTCATCTGAGGAACCATTCAGCTTTCAGAAGAACAGAAAGCTTTGAGTCATGATGTCTTATCCAGAAGCCACATGTAGTTTCAGTGTGGCAAACTGTTCCAAGACCATTTCTGATATTCTAGGCATCTTCTGCGAGGGGAAAAAATGACTACTACCCCTTCCCTGTCTCTAGACCCTGCAGCCTCATGTCTTTGAAGGACAAGGTGCTATAAATAGGTGGGTTTTATGCCTACACTGAGAAAGCTATGTAATATAAACATGGAGGCATTTATTAAAAAATGTAATGAGGAGAACCTTGAAAGATTCTGTACGAAGTATCAAACTACACCACTGTGCAAGTCCTCCTCTGTGATTTGTGATGCTAAGCACTAACCTCTAAAGAGACTTTAATCCTCCTGCCCCCATCCCATCTCACCCACTCTGCTTTTACTCATAAACCTCTCCCCCATAGACAGCAATGTGTGATGGTACAAATCAGCACAGAGAGAACCAACCCACAGCCTGCTCAGAGTGGAAACTGATCTGCAGCAAGAAATGAAATGCAAAGGAACACTATGAATCAAAACTGCTTCCAGCAAAACAGGACCATATTACTGCAGAGTAAGCCAATTCGCTATAGTTTTAGATTGCCTCACTATAAAGAGACTTGGCAAGGGGAGGATATATACAATTTCAAAGTTGTGTGGCTGTTGAAGATCAGGTAAATGAAAACAATCATACATGCCACAGAATTATAGAGACGTATACTCCAAACATGTACTGTCTCAGCATCCTAGTGGACAAGTATACACTACTTACAGTACCAGTGAAACGTTTGGACACACCGTAACCGAAACATGCATTCCAGCCCTAAGTGCACCTGCAGCACCCACTGAATCCAGGGGAAGGATATCTGGCGACCATGTTTGTCCACAGAAAGGGGCCGGCGATGTGGGGATGTGATTCGGTTCCTGTCACGGTAGACCCGGTCAACCAGACCATGGTGGCGAGTTGTTCGACTCGTGTCCAGCACAGACGTCTGGAAGGGAGTCTGTCAAGAGCAACAGTAAACACATCACCGCATTTGACAGGGAAAGTGAACCGTGCACTATTAACAGTAATTCATCATAAATCAACCAAACAAAAAAGCACTGCAGTCATGGCAGGAAAACAAAAATATGGAAAGGTAATGTCGGCCCAAATAAAAATACAAATGTGTTTATATCTCAGCCTGTTAATAAACAATAACCTTTTCCATGTTCCCAACCTGGTCAATGTTTAACATGTACAGTTTGTAAAAATTTAAGGTAGGAAATAAATCCTCTTTGTGGGTGTTTTATTTTGCTTTTCTCAGGCTGATGTCTGGCTGTGCAAGAACTGACAAACACTCATTTGTGTTGTCAAACACATTGAGTGTCGAGGCCAAGGAGTGGCAATAAGGTCACATCTGTGCACTGCCCACACAAACTCACAACCATGTACAATGAGATGCCAGTCAGGGACTTAGCGGTCTGAGGTGGAAATGCCTCTCCTACGGCCTTCAGTTACCTTCAAATCATGTTAGAAATGATTTAAGTGCTCTCTGTGTACGGTAACCTCAAAATCCTCTACGGACATTAATTTGGATGTTAATTTACTTCACATCAAAGCTTCAAGGAACCACTAAATATTTTGTTTACACTCTAGATGCTCATGGGCTATGTAGGTATGCTATTATTTTGAAGCCATAAGATATATCGAGGGAAAGCCACTACTTTAACTAGGCAGATACAGACAAACAAAGCTAATAAACAATCGGGAGCTCACCTGAAAAGGCAGGTCAATGGTGCTATTTCCAATCTGATTGACATTAGGCAGTGAACCTCCATAGTACTGTCCACGATTCTGCCCTAGTTGCAAATACTGGGTCTTCTGTAACTGCAACTGTGCAAAGTGAAATCAAATAGATAAATGAACGAACAGGCAAACAAGCAATAATGAGGATTCTGCAGAACATAAAATAATCATCAAAGGCAACATAGCAAAGGGCTCAGATGAGAGCTAGAAAAAAGTAAAAAAAAAAAAAAAAAAAAAAAAAAAACTTAAAAGACAGCAAAAAAAAAAAAAAAATGAACAGACAAAGTGATGACATTATTACCCTTCTGCAGGGTACTTATTGTCTCACCCCCATGCTAATCTTCACTGTCCATTGGGAAAGAAAACAATTGTAAAGCCAAGTTAATTCCTTCATGCAAATAAAAACAAAAGAAACAGAAAATGCATCCTGAATGTGCTGAATCAATAACAAATCAGATTAAAGACACACTGGAGTTCACAAATAGCTGTGGAAGCCTGATCCAGTGCCACTTCCTGTAAATATGCCAGGCCTGTGCTGGGGCTTATTTACCCCTTCTGCTGAACCATTAAAAGGCCTCATTCCTTGTTCACAGGTTGTACAGACTTAGTCTTCACTTCACTTTGTTTTGACATCTCCCATTCATTACTGCTATTACACTGCACTACTCTTGCATTATGTCCAGCAAAACCTCTCAGACAATTTTGACAGTTTCGAAGAACTTGAACAAAGACTGTGTCATGTTTGTTATTGTTTGTCTCAAATTTGTTAGGTTTGCACAGAAATATCATCTCCCTTACTGTCTTTTATTCAGGAAAGGAAGCTTGCACGGCAAATGCATATGAAAAAGGACTAATAAACAACTTTTGCCTATGAAAGTGCCTGGTTTTCTTTACAGGCTCCTTCACATAATGGTCTTAAACTGCCACAGTGACCTTGTTGTATTTTTGACTTTTAAGTGAAATCCACTAAAGGATAGACAAATTCAACCTCTGGAGCAATTTTTTCACATTCAGATAGGGATTCTGTTTACAGACAGCTGGCATTTACTGAAATTTAGCAGATTGCAGAGGAAAAAAAAACAAAGAAATAAGTTGAGAATGAGAAACCAAGAAAAGATGGCTAGCTATGATTTATTGTTATAGGATATGTTTTGCTGCATAGTGTAACCACTTATGCAGTTAATGTATATTCACTCTCCAATGGCCTATTCATTGTATTCTGTTCCCTGTTCACCTCCCTTCTCTGCACCCTATCTGTACCTAGGATACTGGCTCCCTCTGTCTTGCAAAGAGACAGTTTCAGGGCAGACCATGCCAAACTACAGAGCTAATAACTTTATTATACTTACACAGACTGTTTATACATTATAACCTAGAGACAAACATGTTGCTAAAATGTCTCAACAATTAAACAAGTAGCTTTTAAGAAGCGGTAACAAGGAAGGGGAGATGCAAATGGGATGACTGCTAAAACTGACCTAGTATTTTGTGAAGGATACAATTTTGTGACGAAGGATCATTTTAAATTCTGTCTATCATTCAGATAGATGAAAATTTCCACTAGCATGGAAGAATGGCATAATCACAGTATTGCTTTAGTCCGTCTGGCAAATGTAGTATCACACACTTGTCATTGTGGAATGGGTCGACCTCTTTCGATTGGGCATACTAGGCCTAGCTCATACAGATTCATGACTGATATGACAGTCATGACAGATTCAGGGCTGATAAAGCCTCTAGGCCTTGCTTACCTGTGACAGGATGACCTTTCTGAATCAAGGCACAATCTCAATGACAAAATTACTTCATTTGATAAAATGTAAAATGTAAAAAACAATACATAATAGGTATTCCAAAACTGCGTCACAACACTGACAGAAGCAAAATACACCTTTACCCAGAGCTGTCTGTGACTGACAGGACAACAATGTATAGCTTCTAGATAAGGAAATCTTTTTGCAAGAACATGATTCATTGAATAGTGCAACTCTATAGTGCAACAGATGGTAATTTCAAACTCTATTTATTTTCATATAGTTCTCAAGATGGCTAGCTAGTCATCAAATAACAGCTGAATGCAGGAAGTTAACCAAGTGATGTATTAGGTTACTATTTATTACAATCTAATGAGCCAGGCTTGCTCAATCAGCAGGTGACACTGTGGGATACTGAAGTGTTCATTAATGGACTTAAAAGGCTTCACCAAACTGCGAAGCACTCCTTCACCCGTGTCAAGAACCCATGCATTTTACTTTCCATTGTTTACATTTTTCATCCTTCAACCACAGATCAGCCTCACAACCAAGCTTCAAAGCAAAAACTGGATGAGTAGCTATGACAAGGACAAAGTGACAAAGCAAGTTCAGGGCAATGCTGCTGTTTGTGGGACTGAAGACATTTTTTTCTATGGATGGACAGTTTTTTTCTGTATTGCAAACCAAATTCTGGATTCTCTGACTTTTCATAATTACATCACTAATTTAATGAAATTCCTGGATTCTCAATGGCTGGAATTACATTCCAGCAATTACATTACTTGTGGTAACCCTGAAGATAACATGTAAAAGGATTCTCTTAATTTCAAGACACCAATTTTAATAAATTGTGAACCAAGATATAGACTACAGTACAGATGTCAGAACAATACTGACATTACTGGAGTAACAGTACTCAGCATTCAGGGCACATATTCATCAAGTGTCAGGCAAGTACCTCTGAACAGTATCTGCAGATTAAAATTAGGGGTCGACCGATTATCTAGATAATCGGGCCGATATTTGCAAATTTTTGATTATCGGTAATCAGTATATTTTTATCAAAATTCCCAATTAAAAAAAAAAAACTTTTAAAAGCAATGCGTGTACTGTCCCGACGCATCTCCTCTGTCAGAAAAAAAAATGCTACTGGCTAACATTCTTTCCACAAAATTCCGTCATTGGCCAAGAAAGACGTTATCTGACCTTGAAAATCATACGTCTTCAGCTGCTGGAAACAAGGATGGAAGGTAAGTATCCAGTAAAATGGTCGTTGTGCTCAAACCATACCGTTAGCCAAATTGCACTAGGCTAATTGGGCCTTTTTGAATCAGTATAAGTACTCTACGCTTAAGATAAAAAGCAAGCAGAATGTAAAAGAAATAAGGACTAATTGGTGCACTTGCTATAAGTTGCAACAGTTTGACACTGCACATGTAACAAATAGTAATGTATATTTATTCTTTCAAATGAAATATTCAAATAAATTTACCCTAAAGCACAGCCCTTCTGAATTACAGTCGTCATTTAAGCAACCGTTCACGAAATGAGACTTCAGCTCGCCTGCGGTTGCAATGTATGTCGTAACCTCGCGGCAAAGCTGAAAATATCGGTTTGCCGCTTTGATCATGGAATCATCATCATGGAGGTCGAGTTATTAAAATAAAAAATTGCAGCACACAGTTTGCACTAGTGGTGATGTATGCCTATTTCTTTTCACACCGAAAAAAAACATGTTAAAAGCATTTAAATATCGGCATGAAATATCGGTTATCGTCCTCTTTTTGTCACGGATAATGATTATCGTATCGGCCCTGAAAAAACCATATTGGTCAACCCCTAATTAAAATAATGAAATATTGTTGACTACATAGTGAAGAGATGGAAAATATACATTAATTTTTAAAGACTATGAAATACACGTTATGCTTTCTGGTGATACTAAGCAGGTGGCATTTCTTTGTTTCTGTGAAATGAAGGTTTCAATCCCTGTTCTTGGAAAATGGCAAATTTAGAGTATCAACACAACCCAAGCTTCATACATGACATTTGCCAAACCTTTGATGACTTAATAATAGGGCTGTACCCGACTCAGAATTTTGTCAGTCGAATCGGATTTGGCTGTTCAATACGATGACTCGACTATTCGTTCTTTTTTCTCCATCTCCCTTTCGCGCGTACGGTCACACCGGTGTGATTAGCCGTTTAGCGCTTATGCCATTAGAAAACTAGATTGGAAAAACTCTACCTAATTTTAGCTTTGAGGAAACAGCGATTTAACATTAAAATATAGCAAATGCTAACTTAAAACTATGAGAAGCTTAATAACGCCAATGAAAACATAACGAACCATATAATGTAACACGGGCGCTACATAGCATAAAAAATAAGTTACGTGCGAAAGGGTTAAATTAGCCTTGTAAATAGACTGATTGCCTGCATTCAGTGGTGTACTGGTCATCGGGCATACGGGGACAAATCCCGGTGGGCTGCCAAAAATCCATAAAGTTTTTACCGGCCCTCTCTCTGTGTGCCTATCATCTGATGAAATGGTTCAGCTGGGAGGATTGAGAAATGAACGTTTATTTCATAAACAAGATACCATAATTTCATGAATGCTTTAGCTGTTAAGGCATGTTGCACAGCAGTTTTCAATGACACACGTTTGTATGTAGCCTAATCCTTTACTTAGACACTGACAAAGTCACGTCACGATTAGTTCAAACAGAGCTTAGTTGCGTAAGCTTACCAATAACGCGCTCATCTAACCTAAGTAAAATATTGCATTGTCACCGCTGTTTTTTTTTTAATTAACGCTAAATAAAACAAGACAAGTTTTCAATGTTACCTGTGTGCCGTTATCAAGGCAAGCAAGCTAACCTAGCGGGTTAAAGGGAACTTCAGGACCGCTGGTGTCCAAGTTGCACTTAGCTAGCTAGCTGCATTAAACCCGATGATAAAACCTGCTACGTGACATATATTCAGAAGAATATAATCGTTTGTAAAGTCCATGCACATTAACTAATTAAGAGGTAGTCTCAGTTGTAAACAGAACTTGAGAATCGTAGCCAAATATACTTTAATTCCCGAGCAAGTCCAGGGCTGAATTTCTTTGCCACTACACCCCTGCCTGCAATATATGAATAGTAAATGTGCCCAGATAATTGCTGAACGGCCGCATAGCTGTCCTTCCAAAGTTCGAAATCCTGCCATACTTTAGACTTCTTCTGACACATGGTTATAGCTAGCCTAGTTGACCAACCACTCCACCTCAGGTTTCAGCTTCTCTCATCAGTTAACCACCAGCGCATGTTGACACGTGGATTTTTTTTTAGCAAGCGCGCCAGCTAGCCCTGCTAAAATATAAAAAATATATTTATGATCCCCCTTATTTATAATTCCTCATTGAAATGTTATCCCTGTGTATTTTTGTAAGCTTCTATTTGTTTTATTCTGTTAATGTAATGCACACTGACTGACCAAAAAAAAGACTGCTCGACTTGAAAAATCTCAGTCGACTGATGGGTCTCCGACAGATGATTTGACTCGACTTTCAGGGGGCAGCCCTACTTAATAAAAATACATAAAAATACATATTTTTACCTCTTAGACATGTACAGCTGTCTCCTTTTATAATGGACAACAAAGAACGAAAAATATAAAAACAATTTATGGGTCATTCCATGTCAAGGGTTCAGCACACAACTTCAGATTTGCTAAAAACAAAAATCACCAACAAATAATGACTCATTCCATCATGTGAAATCAAATTGAAATTGGCACAACTCTTTTGGATTGTGCTTACACATGGCATAAACAATCCTCCCCCATAAGGGACAAATTTCTGGAAAATTTTTAAATTTGTACTTAAAATAATTGTTGAGAAATGTTTGATTAAAGAAGAAATATTAATGAATGTTTGTGCATAACCAGGATTCCTAAAACACACTGTAACTTGTGATCCATTCATGCTACAGACAAGATCATGGTGTCATATTCCACCTCATTTTGTTTACAAAACATGAACAGAATGTTTTCATTGACACTGTATGATTCAAATGCAGCTACAATATAAACGATGTAGAACCCCGAACATGGTAAAACTACAACATAAACATAACTGTACCTGTTCCACAGCCTGTAATTTTAGACCTACCTCAGCATGTCAGTTGTAGGGAAGTTTGAACAACAAACACATAATTTCCACCTCTGATTGCAAGGTATGAAATAGCTAGACCATACATTACTGAACATTACTCAGTACAATGACTATTTTTTTAGTAAGCCACTCATAAATTTAATATTCAGACTTTGTTATATTCTATAATAGTAAGGTGTGTTTCACAATGAAATTTAGGATTAGTTTGACTTTTATAGCTTCAAAAAGCCTAAAACTAGCTCAATAAAACAAACTAAAACATGTCTCTTTAAATTGAGCTGGGCCTGGATCCATTGACTTGTGTGTAATCAGTCCAGTCATTTACCCTTGTGGGTCAGTGAATTTTCATATTTACTGACCCAGGGAAGAATGTTCCTTATTTTCAAGCCATGACCAAGGAGCTGATAGCGCAGATCACAGATTTTTTTCCACTTGAATCTTAATCGAAAATATTTTATACTGCATGATATCTTTATTACATAGATTACATTTACTCACTTACGTGACGATTAAAAAATTTGACTGAAACTAGATCAAAAACCAGCAAGCAGGATTGGGATAACATCAGATATTGATATCAGCGCCAAGAATCACACCTGATGCACACCGACTATTTTTCCATGGTATAACATGTCATCTCAATTAACCTTTATCACATCTGCATTCCCAGTTCTCCTTTATCACAAAACAAATACACGTCTTACCAAACAATACCACAGCCAATTTAAAAACGAGTGACATTTTCAAATGCCGGAATGATGCGAAATCTGATTCCTCTCTAAGTCTCATCTAAAACTTTACCATTCCATCTCAAATTATACCCTTAAAGAGTTTCAACAGATTTAGCCAAGTTACCTAACGATAATTAAGATGCACTTGGGACGCTTGAATAAATTTCAATTGCAAATCGATGCCCAAAGTCAGGTAGATAATGTTCGCTACCTAGCCACTGCAAAACAATGTATTAATACAAATCTCCTAACATTTCTGAGTTTATCCCGAAGACGACTTATACCCGAAACGGGGTTGTTACAGCAATAAAATGGTTTAATCTTGCACTTCTGTCGTGTTGGTCAATCGTTCTAACATTATTGATTTAGCCAACGTTACTTATTTTCATGCACCTTGTTAACGTTAGTGCCACTAACGTTACCTTTGTTATGGATATAAGGATTCTCTGAATATATTCATGTAGCTAGCCAACTACAACGATCAATTTTCTTTCAGACTTTGTCTTTTGTTGGTAACGTTAGTATAATGGGTTCAATAATACAGCTTCATTACTTTGAGATGATTTACAATAGCCGTTCATTAATTTTTAATCCATAAGAAGGTAGAATATCGTTCCCAATCCCCCTCAGTTTTGAGTTCAAACAAGGGACAGCAAAACAGAGCTCGACAAGCAGCATGAAGCAAAGCGACGTCTTTTAGGTAGCTGTAATAAATAAATGGCTAATATACCTGCCGTTACCTAACTAAAGTAGGCAGTGCTGCTTCCAACTAGTTAGATGTCTAGCCACAATCTCATTTTACAAACACTGCAAGCCTATTAAATTTGTTATTGTTAGCTTACTGGCTATGATAACAAACACCGTAATGTCCCAACACTCACAGCTTTTGCTAACATCGGCTAGATTGTTAAATAAATATTTTAGCTAGCTAAAACGAGGGAAAATATTACTGTCATAATGAATTAATCAAACTGCATACAGCAACTGATCGATTGCCAACGAAATGCTCAACAATTATTCTCTGTATACCTGGACTAGATAACTATTGGTCCTGTCTGCTTGGTCCTCCCATTCGTAAGTATTAAACGTTAGACTAGCTAGCTACCTCGGTTGGTTAGCTACCACAAGCCAACCCACATTCTGAACACAGCAATATCTTGCAGCTGTAAAGTGCAACATTTATAAATGAATAATTAGCTTGCTATCTTAGGGAATTCAAATGCACGTTAGCTTACAATAGCTAGGCGTTTAACCAGCTTACATCCAACCATTTTGCAACCGCCACTGCATGAACCTTGGTGACAGAATTTCTTCAAAAAAACACCAACATATATAATGCCAACAAATTAATCCTGTGTGTGTGAATGGTGATAACGACCGAGCTCGATCTTGCAGGAGTTAACTTATAACTGTGAATAACAGCTGCTATTTCAGTTGGTGTTGGTGGTCGACAGCTTGCTAGCTAGCTAACCAGATAGCAAATATTCCTAAAGCCTTCCATCCAATCAGATGTTAACTTGCAACACTATTTTTCCAAAAGCCTCACGGTGCACATTACCCCCTGGACAGTACAAACAATGCATACAACCCACTGCAATCTTGGCCAACAGCTGAACCGAGAAAACTGATTTGGTTTGGCTACCGCACTAGCTAACTAACCAGTCTGTCTGTATTGACAGCTACGCTTCAGTGTGCAGACTGTCAAACGCACACACACGCACACTCTCTCCCCAACTGCCTTCCAAAGCACTGCAGCTTACCAATTTAATTTTGAAAACTTTGAAAAGGCGAATTTGAGGAAAACAATTATCTCCGTTGCATCAAATAATCGTCTTGACATAAATCATGTCTTTCCAAACACTGAGGGTGTTTGTTATTGTTTACCTCTCACATCAATGTATCAGTGTATGCCAACCGTACCGCGCACGCTGCATATTAGCAAGACAGGGACCTAGCTGGCTAGGTAGAGACATATGCAGCGGACCAGCTGTCCAGAGGCAGGAACGCTTACCCGTGCTGCTCTTGTAATACTGAGGTCTTTCATGACCTCCTCGAATGCCGCGGTTTCCTCGGCTTGCTTCTGGTTGTGTAAAGCGATTTTCTCGCTAAATTTTCGCGGATTGTTTGAGGTCGCCATTTTTTTCGCTCTTCTCTGACTCTTTCCCTCAACTAGACGTAGCGTCCACACGTTGTTGCGCTCAGGCGTCGTCACCACGTATAGGAGGATGCTTTGCATCTGCAACAGCCGCATCCCGCAAAGATTTGGTGCGTCGAGCTGAAAGGAGAGCCCATGCAAGCGTCATTTTGCTTTCTGTAGCAAACGGTAATGTCCATTTCGGTGCCTTTACCATCGCAACGATATTACAGGAAAGACTGCAACCTTCATCAAGCGAACCTTTCATTTTCTTCGTATTTGCCTATGGCGGTTCAGTGTAAATGGAGTAACTACAGAGCATTACCGCAGACTAAATGAGGCGGGCATGATTGTGCATAAAATTCTGTGTTTATGTTTCTCTATGTTTGTTAGTAATGTTCTTCAGATTTTGCTGGGTCATTGTGGCACTCAGTATCAAAATAACATATCTTTACCTTGAAAGCCATTTCAGCTCTGGATAATCCTTGACATTTTTTTAGATATTATAATAATAGTACAAACACACACACACACACACACACATATATATATATAGTTTGTACTATTATTATAATATCTTAAAAAATGGATTATCATCATCACCATATTATGTGAAATGCTCTATCTTGTGCCTAACTCAAAGACAGCCAATAAGATATTTAGCCTTGAAGAGTTCAGCTACTGGTATTGAAACCAAGACAAACCTGTATACTTTTTCACCTGCTGCTTGTACTGATAAGAAAACTTGGCTGTAAAGTAACCAAGGAAACCAATGGAGCAATGAAATATGGGGGAGGGGTGGGGTGTGTAGTGTGTTTGGATGTTGTTATCAGGCAGACTTTGGTCCAGAAAAACCTTGAGGTCCTACTTCCGCAAAGTCTACACTACGTAAAAGAGAAAACACAGAAGCATCTCTCCTGTGTCGGGTGAGGACACTGCCTCATTGTACAGGTTTAACTGATAATTGATGCAGCTGCAATAAACAGAATGAAATCGACTAGAAAGAGATACTCATTCAGGCATTGCCAGGAGGCACCACACATATGAAAACGTTACATTGAGTTGTGCATGCTCCCTATTCATTCTGATGTAAAATTATAGTTTTTACTTCATTGTTTTTTACAGGCATTGGGATCTTCATTTATTATCTTCTGTTATGTGAATGATGTATTTCCTAACACCTTTCTGGCCTAAAATAGCCAAAAATGGTCTCAAAACATGAACTGGAACATATAACAAGGTCATCATTTCAAATATGAATAAAACCTATACCAAAGTTCAGGTAAGGTAGGTCACACCTTTGATTGTCATTTGCTTAGTAAAGTGGCAGTGGTGGCATAGTGCTAAGGAACAGGCCTTGTAACTGAAAGATTGGTGGTTTGATTCCTCAGTGGGGCAAGGTACCTAACCCAGAATTGACTCAGTAGATATCAAGTTGTAAAATGGGTAACATGTAAAAAAAAAAAAACTGTAACCTATGCAAGTCACTCTGGATAAGAGTGTCTACTAAAAATGCCAATGTAATGTAAAGTGGATCACTCCCAAGAGAATTTAATTTATAAACATGAATTTTGCTTCCCCCTTTAAAGTACCTGAGGTGAGGCAAACATCTTGCTGCATGGAAACAGTCACATTTTAAGTCACTTGGAAATCCAACAGTTGCCTGGTCTAGTAAAGTCAGGAATGGAAAGTCTGACTTTGCAGTAAAAATGTGATAAAACACAGAAACTGCATACCATGCTTTTAATACCCCCATCAAAAAAACTAAACATATTTTGAAAATTCATATGAAAAACTGACAAATATCAGTATTATTCTTCCTGTAAAAGACAAATGATGGTTTAATAGTAAAAAAGGGGCTAATGGGCACAGGAGGCCTTTGAGTAAAATAAAGAGCTCATGTGCAAGGCGAAACAAAAGAATCTGTTATATGTCATTTAGTGGCATACAGTGTTGAAGGCTGCCTGCATGCAGTTATACCATGAGTTTGATAAGGTTGCTTGAAAGGATTAAGTAGAATGGTATCCTGACAATTACATGATTTTGGTAACACTGCTTCTGATAATATTCAATCTTGGCATACATATACATGGATTAAACACAGAAATATCTTAACACGTATTACCGCACAAATACACCATTCAAAAATACCAAGCAGTTTGACAACAGGTGTAGCAGTGGTCACGTTTTGATAAAGAGAGAAATGTGTCACTCTTTATTTTAATCAGTTTTATTTAAAACCACACTGTCATGTACACATACATTTCTGTTTAGTTTTGCTAGCTGAATGAAAGCAAATGCATTTTGTCAATGAGAGAGACAAGGTATATGGATTGAAAGAGGTCTCAAAAACAGCAAAAGTGTTGCCAGGAAAAAAGTACATTCACTACCTCAACACCATGACAGTGTTGAGTATTTCATAAGTAGAAAGTTGTCATTTGTTTATACATACAAAACTGATGACTGAAAGTGCCTAGAGAAACAATACTGGCAGGTTCAAAAAGACAAGCCAATCCACACTTTAGTAATATTCACACAAGAAGCAGATCAATTTATACAAGCGGAGAGAGCACACAAAACCATGGGCTTCAACACACAGACAAAACAAATTTCACATTAAGTTACCGATAAAAAAGCAGTTAGAGTTTCCATTTCAATTTAAATACATGTTTTTGGAGTTCATTGTACTCCTACATTCAAAATGGTAAATGGTAAAGCATTCACTCCACAGGGAGGAAGACATTCCAGTACTGGAATGCTAACATGGTGCATTTCAGAAGCACCAAAAAGTCTCTTTAAGAATCCACGAGTGTAAACAGACATGAGGAGGACATATAAGGACAGCTTACAGAGTGACTTATCTGCATGAAAAATAAGTTAATACTTATGAAAATCTGAACTCCTTCTGTCTGTTTCATTCTTATATCTGAGAGAATGCTGATTAATTATAAATGGCATCAGAACTAAGACATTACTTTTGCCATTGTATATAGCCCCCAACGAGACGAGTCTTCATATAGGTGTCACCAAGGCATCTTACTGTCTTGCAGCTCATGATAAACAATCCAACATACAATAGCAATTCTTTCAAAAAATTAAGTACTGTCTACCTTGTGTTTCCTAAGGTGCTAATGCAAAAAGAGAGCTTCTTTCTAGATGCCTCTTAGAGGCTCCAACAGCGTGAGCACTCTTCATCAAGTAAGTTGCAGAGAAATGTGTTTGACAATAAGGCAGCAGCAGCTGTTAGTGCCTGGCAGAAATAAATGACCAGCCATCACATCACACAGCAGCAAGAAACAAGGAAGCCTGGTGACTCCAGAAAAATAAACTAGCAATTTTTACGGGGGAGCAAATTTCATTAGCATAATCAAAAATGTAGAATAATTTTATCACATAAATTATACTTGACAATCAAAATAAAGGCTATAATAGACAGATTCAAAATCAAAATAAGCTTGTCACTATCTATGTATTTTTAAAGAAAAATTAAGTATGAACATTTTGGACACTGATTAAATATTCATTAATCCAATGGTGACTGGCAGCATGGTGACTTTGTCCAGCCTCCGACACACCAATAGCACCAGGCTTGATGTTCAACACGTTTTCACCTGTACCAAATCACCCCTATGACTTATGAGGTTATGTAGCATTTTAATCAATATCCAAAATCTGTACTTTCATAAAACATACATGCATGAATAGTAATAATTCATTTGGATGCCCTGTATATCCTGCAGAGTGTACAGCTTGTTTTCATGTGGATGGCTGAAACTGAGTACAGTATGTGTGCTCACATCAAATTTTCCAAAAAGTCAATTCACAGCATCAGATTTCACAAACAAGAACGTTCAAATGATCCTTTCCAGCAACAACTAAATATATGGCTGGAAGCCTGCAGTGTCTCAATTAGGCCTAGTCTTTAAAGACCAGCACTGTGACTGTATCTGAAAAGCCCTGATAAGGCTACCACACTACAGTCTTATAATAGCAGCAACTCTTGTCAAAATAAGACCATAAGCCATATTTAGAAAAAAATTACAGAAAGGAAAGAAATATCTAAAATTACACATCTTTACATGCAACTATACAGATTTTACAAAGCCATTCATGACACTGTCAATCAGGCCCAATCATCTGACTGCTAATATTGCCACTGAGAGCCCTCACACCTTGAACCTCCTGACTAATCAGTATTAAATGTAATACTGGAATAGAAAAATTGGGGATACCGAATGTTTAAAAGTGCTGCATTTACCCCCAAATATAGGGACAACTAGTAAATAAGTACATCTGCTGAATCGGTCTCTCAATCATAGGAAAAATACAACACACTCCACAACTGAAGCTTTCACACTTGAGAACTTCATAACAAAACAGTTTCATTAACATTTTAAGATCAGATGCTCACACATCTACATTCTTAATCTATTAGAGCAGATGACATATATAATGCACTTCTCATCAGGGCAAAAGATATACAATGTGCTTTACAGAGGAGACTAGACAGACACCCAAAAACTTACACAAATTATAATACAGAAATTAAACCCTTTCAACAAGGTGAATATGTAACATTTATTTAAAACCCACAGAAGGTTCATGGGTAAAAACATTTTTGACTGGTTGGTTGCATATTCAAGTGGGCAAGATATACCAAATGACAATTCATACTGTAAATGTTCACTTAAATATTAAAAGGTAAAGACATGCTTAAGACAAACACCCTATAGAAAGAAAATGCCATACTTCCCCTTCCTTTAAAGATCGGGTTTGTTTTCTTGGTACTTCAGTTCATCTGAATTCAGATATGTGCTTCCCTCGATTTCACCAGCAAGTACTAATTGTGAGTACTAATTGTCTGACCGGCTTTCTTGCTTGTTACCAACATGGTAGTGCTATATATTTACCTTTAAAATGATGTCCTGAACTGCACTAGGCAATCCAAAATCCAAAGAAAATCCAAAATCCTGCAAATGTCAGCATCACCTGCCAACAAGTTATACACTAATGCTAGCTGTAATACACTACGTTGGCTGGATTGGAGGCTTGTACCATTTGACAACCTAGTTTTGGGAGCTAGAATGCTTAGATGACCTTCCTTTCCCTGTTGAGCAATCACTGCTGAAATGTTGCACTCTTTCAGGATGTTTTCATCATAACAGAATTCACACTCATTTAGGGCCTCCCTCTGACGTACTTCCTTTTCCTGAGAGATGTAAGCACATGTGGCATCATCAGAAGATCTCCACTGGACATCAGTGTTGGTCTGTCAATTTAAAATGTGCAACGTTTAAAAAGGGAACAACATATCAATCTAATTATATGGTCAAAAGCCCCTTCATACACTGTGAATTTCTGTGGATGCTGTCAAGCACCTCCATCCTTAAGCAATTCTTTACAATAGGTTATTTAAATTGATCAAGTGCTTATCAAACACATTCTCCACAAGCTTTGTCTAAATTTACTTTCTAATGCCACATTCAATTTGCCCTCAAAACAGGTATAGAACATATTTATTAATAACTGGACCTCAGCAACTGGAAGAATGTTCAAACTAAATGGTGTAAATAAACATTTCAATTAATACTTTGATCTGAAATTTCAAGCACACAAATCACTGGTTGGATTTAAATTAATCTTGGCCTGCTAATTGCCTCTAACAGGCCATTATAAATGACATCTTTTTCACATTACTATATGAAAATTCTCACAGAAAATACAAATGGTTTAAGTTTTTGCTAAACTCAGAATGCATAATCATCATTCCAGTAACATCAAATAAAGCTCTGTGGTTGTATTGTTTCAGGGCATTTTCTACAGTACAATCATATGCAATGACAGTTGCGGCCTTTATTGCAGCACCCCTACAGTGAGGTTATCAGCAATTGCCAGTCTTCACTGTTGGGTTACCGCTGGGTTGTGGTTTGTGGAAGTATGATTGGTGTACAAGCAATCCCTGCAAAGGATTCTGGGAAGTGCAAATCCCGCTCCCACTCATCAGTCTCTGTGTTGTATACCTGTACAATACTGGTGACATTGTTAAGGTGCCAGTTGTAACCCCCTACAATGTAGATTTTTTTATCCAACAAGCAGCAGCCAGCCTCTGATTGCCCTGCTCGCATGGGGCTAACTGTAGTCCACTGATCTGTGTCTGGAATGTAATACTCCACCGCTAAAACATCAAAGCAGCGATCCACATGGTCCATGCGACCCCCAAGGGCATAAATGCGGCCACTGGCGCTGATCATGGCATGCAGAACTCGTGGTTCATTCATTGGAGACTTGAACTCCCACTGGTCAGTGCCAGGGTCATAGCAGTGCAGGGTCTTCTTGTCCTCTACCGAGACCCCGTAACCCCCTGAGATGTAGAGCTTGTTCCCACAGGTAGTGCCTGCATGACCCCAGATCCTGCGCTTCAGTGAGTCCACGTAACTCCACTCATTTTTCTTAGGACAGTAGCATTCTACAGATGACAGGCTGCCTGAACGGTTGCGCCCCCCAGTGGCATAGAGCTGTCCCTGCAGCACATTGAGCTGGAACTGAATGCGGCTCTCCTGCATAGGTTGGATGCGCAGCCACTGATTCAGGTGTGGGTCATAACGGAAGCAGATGTCCACCGCACCTTCTCCACTACGGTACTGCAAGTGCTGACCACCCACCACATACACAAAGTTGTCCAGCACTGAGACACAGGCATGACTACAGCCTGCCTCCATTTCCGTCAATTCTTTAAACTGCCGTGCAGCAATGTCTGGGAGATAGTACACCTTACTGCTGACTGTACGGTCATTGTCAGTATAGGGAGTCCCCCCGAAAGTGATTAGAGACACCACGTCTGAACGGATGACAGTCCGGGGTGACTGCATCTCATGCTGCCGGAACGGGAGGATCTGGTAGTTAAAGGCCTCCAGCAGATATTGTCTGCACAGTACGTCCTCCACCATGATGTCTACAGTCTGCACGCTGTCCACGAGCTCAGAAGAGCGCATGAGGGGGAAACGCACGTGACAGAGGACCTCATTGGCCCCCGCTCGCCGAGCCTCGTCGTGCTGCAGCCAGCGGATGGCTGCGTGGAACAGGTCAATCTCGCTGCAGTTCTTCAGCTTGTTGCTCTGCAGGAAGAAGATGAGCCGCTCCATGGGAATGTGCAGGAAGTCCTCCTCCTCGGCGATCTGCAGGAAATGGCGGAAGGTGAAGGCATCTACCGACTCTTTGAGGGAGGACAGGTTGAAGGTTGTGGCCATCTGGCCAATGTTCAGGCAAGTCTCCACGCTCATGGCTGACTTGAGGAACTCCTCGCAGAGCTCCACCACTGGTACCATCTGCAGGAAGACGGCCGCCCCGAGCACATCCTGAATGCAGTCCAGGTCCAGGGTGACCTCTGCGCTGTACGCAAAGTCAATAATGTGCTTCAGCCCTCGTGCTGACAAGCCCTTCAACTCAATGGTGTCCTGGCTGGCCTCCCGCATGCCCCCTGTGAACATGGCTCTGCAAGACCAAAACAGGAGCAGGTCAGATTCCCTACTCATCATTCAATCCCACACAACCCCAATAGGAGGATCACGCAAGTAAAAATGACAGCATTTTAAACAGCACTCTGTTTAAATAATCTCTGTTTTCTAATCCTAAATATCGTGGACTGCGATGTTAAAACATGGCAAAACACATTTTTTCTAATTTGACAAATTACTTAAGTCCCACATTTTCCTTGTGATGTATACCATTTACTTGCAAAAACATCAAATTTTCATGCTTCTCAGTGACAGGAAATTTTGAAAAGCTGAAGTTCAAACAACTACTGCTGCTACATAAGGCAAGACTTTGCGAATGTCAGCAACACAAGACTAAATTTATGTCTTCCTTCAATTATGAAGAAATGTATCTATTCCTACCTAGAGGCATACACGCCATTGTTTATTTGTTTATGTGACTTTGTGGCTGACCAAAGTACAGTGCCTAGTTGTCTAGTTGGTGAATAACAAAATCTGAGCTTGCACTCTAAAAATCACAAAAGCAGTTGACTAGCTGTAGCTCAAAATTAAGACAGAAATTATACTTTAACAAAACAGTCAACCACAGTTAATAAGTCAACTAATATATATGTACATACACTAACAATAACAGGACTGCTACCTTAGTGACTAAACTAAGACAATTTGCAATTCCTAAATATAAATAAATGTGATTCCCAAATATGTATAAGCAATACAGGTGCTACCCCCTGTGAGCATGTACAGGTCACATGATGTAAAGACTCATGAGTATGTACTACTGTGTTGGAGGATTGGACAGTCGGTTCAAGAAGTCAGACAAGTTATCTGATTTATGACATTTATCAATATTGACATTACTATTATTAAGAAGAGAATTGCATCCATGTTTCAAGCTTTTCCAATCTACTGTTCTGAATCAAATGTACATTTCTTACAAAGAAAAAATATTAAAAATCCAATATGGCAGCCAAATCAGGTGACCGGGCAGCAAAATATTGATATTGAGAATTTCCATAGCCTTCTACAGCATTGAAAAGTTTTGCACTGACCTCAAATAATCATACTATTGCACATGACTTCAAATTGATTCGCATGTGGCTGCCATGCCATTTCTGTTGTATCTATTCCTTTGCAATTTAGAGCATTTAGAGCACAAGGATCACACAACTATAATTTCACACACAAAGGCCTACAAGTTCATATAGATTCTATCTGTTGCAACCAGTGGAAGTGGGTTTTGGTCTTTGGTAAGTTATGCCTCAATAAATACCAACCAAGCCCTTTTTCATGAGACAGATGCAGACTGCCTATTCAAAGGAAGAATATTTTGCTTGCTGTCAAAAACTCCATGCACATTGTGAACAATGGATAACATAAGAGGTGCGACTACATTGTCCATGAAGCCAACCAAAGGTATATTATCACAAATTAAAATAGACAGCTCCCTAATAACACGATGCAGTCAATGCATTCTGTGAATAGAACTGGCTCTCTCAGGCAAACAACTTCTTGAATGATATTCAAAAAACTGCAGAATCCAAAGAAAGGTAATATACCATATACTTAATTTAGACCTATCAAATTATGTATTGAACGAATAACACGTCATGTAAACATACGAGACAAATCCCTGAGCCCACCTAGGAGACATGATGGGAACATGGAGGCCAACTTAGCCTCCAATGCAATGTCACATGCCTCCTCCATTTTAAATCCTCTATTCAGTCAAGTACGATGATGACCTTGCCTTAAAAAAAGTACTTGCTTCCTGACTGTAGAATTTACACAGATATACATATATAGGCAACTCTCTCCAACAAGCACTTTGCTGCATAAATCTGTCATTCCCATCATCTAAACTTATCATCCAAAGATTTAAATATAGCTTGTACAGAATACATACATACATGCATCCTCACAATGGTACATGGATGCAGTTTATTCAACAGGGGTATTACCCTGAAATTATCAATCAAAATATTCAGGCCTTCTGAATAATCTGTGTATCTGAATGTGGTCAGCCTTGGACACAAGGTTACATATTAGTCTTGCCTTAAAGTAAAATAGGCCACAATGAAGGCAAAGAATCTCACTGTACCCAAGACAATACAGAACACAGACAAAAGAACTAAGGACTGTTCTCCATTTGGTAACAGGTTAGTTAATATCAAAAACACAAGTCACCTCCCAACAAAATTCCCTCAAAGTCATTCTTTGATTTGTGCCATCACCCTCTCTCTTGCATATCTCTCCCCGCTCCTTCCACAAACCTCCCTTCTGCCGGTCTGCCTTTGTGTCCCTTCCTCCCTGGCTGCCAATCTCACCTGAAGTAGTCACTGCAGGAAGCAAGCACGGCCTTGTGGACCTGGAAGCGCTCCTCGTTGATGGCCAACACCACGTCAAGCAGCTGGCCCTGGGCTCGCAGGACAGAGAGCCCCTGCAGGAGTGTGGTGCTGTGGCTGGGGGCTGAAAATGTGCAGCGCAGGGTGCTATTCTTGTTTGCCATGCTGCAAGAAAAACGCACCCTCAAAGCATCAGGTCATAAGCACTGGTGCCATTTCCACCTTTCCACAACTGCCTACTGCTACATCATGCAGTCTCTTTGTTGTCTCACTTTTTTCAGATCAGTAGACCTTCATCAACAATATTCGCACTCCCCTGCATTCTCATTTCCTTTCCCAGCAGATCCATCAACACCCTCCTCCCCACTCCCTGTCCTCTTTAATTATTCATTTGTTTCATGGCAAAAGATACCCTCCTTTGTATTCAGTGTGTGTAACCTTTTAAGAAGTGAAATCTGCCGTTTATATAGACTGCAATTTCCAGGTGTTTTTGCATTTCTCATCCAATATCCTCATTTCTCAATATAAAATAGTGACAGTGTACGCATGATAACGTACAGACACTAAAATGGTGTGCATCGAGAAAAGTAACTCTCAAAGGAACGCCAATATCTTTAGGGATTTAATCAGTCATATTTCACTCTTCAGACCAAACTTTACTCTTATTTTACGTCAAACTATCGGTACTTCAGATGAAAACCTTGCACGACTAAGCTTCTAGTTAATAGATTTTATATGAGTTGTCCTGTAATGCATAGCCTACACAGCGCCTCATGCATCTGCATGCATTTCTGCATCAGTTTATTTTCCATTATATTGTTCGATATCACTACATCCTCTAGAGAAAACAAAATACTGCAGACAACACATCGTTCTCTGTACAGTGAGGCAGTTGCACAGCCTACAAATAAACCTGAGTACTGCAACTACATGGGTTGTATTTCGATTTATGAGCTTGATTTGCTTGCTAGCTAAAGAGGCAACGTGTTCTATGTTAGCTTGACAAATACAAGTCAGTTCACATTCTTTAATGATCTTCTTCAGCTGCGTTTCTTACTATATTGCACTTCGTAAATATCTGCTTGCCCAACATGTTGCGCTGCAGTAGGCGCTAGCTTGTAGCTAGCTAGCGTTGACTAGCTACCACGACCTGTGATAATCCCCGACCGTCTCCCCTTGCAAACAGCTATCCACAGTGCGATGTGCTACTTCACATTTGGAACGTCTTAATAATGCGCAGACTCAGCTAAAATGAATACATTGTCCGTTTAATGACAGCGCAATACTAATATGTTGCAAAAGGCCATGAATGTCCTCGGGATTTCCTGCATTACTCACCCGTGATGCCCTCCCGGTGCGAGCAGTATCAAACTTCCACAGCTCTTTTTTATTTTTGATTAACCTGTATATTGTGCATCCGGTTAGCTATATGTTTACTTCGGTGTGCGCCTGATAATTTCGCTTTTTAAAAATCCCCTTGTTCGAATTCGGCGCGTTGTCCCTAATTTTTCATCCTCACCTGTTCTGCGGACGGTCCGAGTCGAACTCCCCACCACCGGACTCCGCCATCTTCGCTGACACTGGTGGATGGTGCGGCAACACAGCGTAAATGGATCATCTCGAGGATTTAAGTGTCGAGTTTTCACTACATACACCGAGCCTTTCCATCAAGTCAAGACTTTACTGAAGAGGTTTCTCCCACGGCCAAATAATGACCCGCTGAAAAGTGGTGGAGGATTACACCGGAGCAGACCAAAACTATGCGTCTATGGAAGCATGTCGCTGCGGTGTAACACAAAAGAAGCAGTGTAGTTATTTTGATCACGGTCATTAGGACAATAATGACGGAATCAGCCTTGTCTGAAAACAGTTATATACAGCCTACGCTAATAATAATGTTAATAAAAATTGATTTGGTACACCAGCATGACTGTGTTTTTAATACTGCGACAAAAAATTGTGTAGATAAATCAGTTTAATTTGTAAACATGCAGCAAATTTTAACATTAACAGAAGAAGAAAACCACAAAATAAAACAATGTTAAATTGTTGGTCATTTGAAAAAATTTATTTGAATCACATAAGGGATACTGTCTTAACTGTGTATTACATTTAGTGTTTGCACTCATCTCAATCTCCACCTCATTCAGCTTGTTGAAAACATTCTCCACCCAGCAAGCGCAGTAGGGCACAATGGTAGGAGGTGATATATTCAGGTGCAGAGTCATCTGCAGATTAAGCCTGATTGATGTTTTGGTCTGCCTGCCTGTCTGTCTGTCTGTCTGTCTCGTGATACTTGCAAGCTAACACAATTAAGAGATTAAATGAATTGAGTCCAGCTGAAATTTAACTTCTCATCATTTCTAAATCAATTTGTGATGAAACCTGTGATAAAATGGTCATACCCATTGTAAATGTAAATGTAATGTAAATACTCAATCAAATGTGTCACCACCTCCAGTTTGTACTCAGAATTGGTCAGGTATTTGCATCTCATATACTGTAGCACCACCAAAATTATGACCAGAAATTAGTCTGTGCAGGGAAATTTTATTTACCCTTTCCTTCCCCCATATTGCAGGTTTATTTTCTATTTGATGGAAGTTTTCCAGTTTTTCAGACTCAAGTACACCTTAACATTTGTATTGCAATCATCATTTGCAAGCCAAAAAGTTTTTTTTTTTTTTTTTTTTTCTTTTCTGAGTAAGGTTATAGTTCCGCTATTTCAAAACGTGCATTACAACACACTAGCATAGAAAGAGGAACCTGTGGGTGAAGCTGCACAGTTTGCTGTTATGATCACACACATAGTCAGCCAATGCTAGAGTTATAACTTCTTTCCAAAGACTCAGTAAGACAGCAAGACTTCTGCCTCCGGTTCATCTTGTCTTGCTGGTAAGACAGTCTCGAAATGTATGTACCTTTCTGTCTCTTTATGAATTATGAATTTAGCCAGCTTTGGTTTTTAACCCTGCATTGCAATTTCATTTTTTCTGTTTGCCATCAGTTGCTTGTACTATATATTTCACTTTACAGAGAAAATACTCTTAAATGTTCTTATTTTGTAAACCTGTTTAATTATTTGCAGGTTATGGAGAACTCCACCATCAACTTTACAACTGCCGCACCTCTCAGTGACACTAGCTCTTTGCTTGGACTAGCTGTGGGTCTACCTGTGGTCTTGATAGTGTTGGCGGTGGTGTTCGCAGCAGTGTTTTGTGCATGGCGTATGAGATCTGCAAGTTTTTCCCAGTCAGGGGAGCCGAAGACTGTCGAAGAGTCTGTTCACAATGTTGCCAGTGCACGGTATATCTCCTCTGTTGCAAGACCCCCACCAGCTCAGCAAGAACCAGTCTATGAGAACTTTCAAACTGGAGGCTCACATCTTACTGAGAACAAACAATACAACATTAAGAACACTGAGATGCACAGGTATGTACAGTTATGTCTGTGTCTGTGTGTGTTTACTTTGAAACTGCTGCATTTTAAAAATGTCTCAACTGTTATTTAGCTTCAAATGATGGATTCTACACTGATATCATCAAATATTGTTCTGAATAAGTTTTTTACATAAGTTTTTTTTTATTAATTCCAGGTAATACCAAAATAGGGTAGTCCAACACCATTTTTGTTCTGACTGTAATTTGGATTTTCCTGTCTTGTGTCATTTCCTGCTAATGGTATCATTGCTGTGAATCTAGTCACATGATTTCTTACTTTGGACATTTGTAACTTTCACTAGCTGTGTTTTTACTCTATTGGCACAACAGCGGTTTTTACACAGCTAATAAATAAGCAAGAGATGTCTTTAGTTATGCAGTGAACTGTATTCTCAGCATTTGTGCCAATACATTGAACTGTAGGCTTTTACTATGGAGAAGAACAAGAAACAACATAAGTGAAAACAGGCGTAAGGTATAAGGGACCATAAAAAAACAATCTATAATTTGGGAAATATTACTGGTGCAATGCAAATTTTTCTTTAACAGGAATCTTTGGATATCTCACGTTTCACTTTTTTTTTCAGAGCACAGCCCCAACCTGATGACCTGTATCTGGAGTGTGATCAGCATGAACCCATTTATGGCAATGACCCCTGTTTCTTCAACCAATCCACGCAGCCTCACCCCAATTATGAAGATGAATACATTATGCCGGACATTCCGTAGACTGAAGTGATTGCAAATGTTGTGATTCATTTGTCTCAAGTTGGCCATTATGAACTGCCAAAATAATACATCTGTATTATTCTGGGTTTTGCTTTACCCAAGAAAAGAGTGATAAAGGACTTCCTCCATGTAATTTGCCCCCACAGAGTTTCAGACACTTGTACAGGAAATGGCACCATACATAAAATATAAATTGTACAGGGTACAGCATGATTAAAATTTGTGTGATGGTTTCAACTCAAAGAATAATGCTTTGTTGCAAAGAAGCTTGTTTCTTCACTGAAGGAGTACTGTCCCAGTATTTTCAGTACATAAAGGGGTACTAATCTTGTCAACCGTTCTATTCTTATATTGTACAGCACCTTACCTAAAATGTAAGGAGCAGAGAATCTTCCCTTTGGTTTCTCAGTTTCTCCTCATGAAGCTTCAACATGTGACATTTTCCTTTTCCAGAACTTGGATACTTAAGTTCTGAATCTTTGTTTTTGTATTTATTTGTATGTTTTATCTCAAAATGAGCCCTCAGCACATGTTTAGGTGTGTGGCTTTGGCCAAGTAATAGAGTTATATTTTTATATGGAAGTCAATACTGTATTTCTTGAAAATTTGAAAGTACAGTGATCCGTTCAGCATTACTGTTCTCTGCCAATCACCAGCAGGTATAGCAAGGTAGTCTGAGCTTTTTCTTGCTGTCTGAAGGTGAAATGCATTTTGTATCTGATGAAGACAGAGTTTGCAAAGAGACCACAAAGGATTTTATCACTCAATAAAAAGGCTCTTTTGCCTCTCTTGCTTTGAGAAAATTTCCCTCTGTCATAATGTGTGATATTTGTCTAATAAAACATGTTGTGAATTAATTCACATTTAAGATGGATTAAGAAATGTCATTTTTTCTCGCAAGACAGTTGTTCTATATATGCTGATACTTCCGTTTCAGCTTCTCTTTTCTCAGAAGGAATGAGCTATTTGTGGAGAACTTCCTCTTCAGATCTGACCTTAGGTTTTCACAGTTATGGGATTTTATCCCAGCAAAAAAGATTTGAAATGACCTGATTAACTACATCAAAATTAAGCATGGTGTTGTGCAATTTCTTTCTTTCCCTGATTTAGCTTTGGATTCACTTTATGGATGTTGTGCTTTTAGGGTGATGTAACACCTGCACAATGTTTCGCTGCATGATTTCAATGGTAGAGTGGTTTATTTCCTTTGAAGCTATATTTGTAAAGATAGCTGTGATGTGATTGAGAATTTAAATGAACACAAATTAATCAAGTCCACCACCAAAGGGTGGTCTCAGATGCCTTTGAACCAAACCTGGAACCAAAACTTATTAGTTCATTATTGGTTCGTCTTGGAAATATGCTTTTTTATTTTGGACCACTAAACATCGAAAGCAAATGCATTCGGGTTTGACCTGAAATGATCCACTCAAAAAGCTCAAACTATCTTGTGAAGTGACATTTTTTTTTGCGCTTCAACATCCTCTTCATTTCCATAAAGACTGTACGCTTTCTACAGGGGCAAAGCTTTTTCAGTATGTTCCATTTGTACTGTGGTTAGTTAAAGAAAGTGACCAAAACATATAGGAAGGAGGAGCAAAGCATTTTGGGATTCTGTATTCTCCATCACACCTGCATATTGCCCAAATAACTGCTGCTTATGGTTAACGGCAATGGGCGTGGCAATATAAAACCAAGGTGAACTGGCCTGCCTGCAGCTTCAACCGGATTAAACACACAAACCTGGAAGCTTTTCTTGTGATTTTACAGATTGCTAATGAATTTGCATGCTCATATTTAAAAATTAGGTCAATTTGAAAGTGCACCAGTTGTAAGTCAAGTGAACTTGGTGGAAAAGTGCCCGAATATGAACTGTTATGTGCAACAGGAATTGAAGCTAATTGGTGCTAAACAATAACATATTTAAATGATGTTCAACTGAGAAAATGCTTCCCCCTCTGTTTTATGCACTATGCTTTTTCCACACAGTACAACCAAAGAAGATACAGAATTGAGCAAAGTGACCCAGAGCAAGTGCAATGCCTTTCAATCAAAGCAGTCTTCTTCAAGCACTTATATCAATGCTCAATACCTGAGACAGGTATTTAAACATTTCAATGTGGTCTCTTTCTTGTTTACTGTTGTGCTACTTAATGCTTTTTGAACTTTGCACCATGCAAAATGCACATCAACTATTTTGCAATAAAAGGTTGCTGTACTGTACTACTCTTAGGGACTGACTACTTGTCAGGGAAAGTGCAGCAAATTTACCAGTAGGTGGCATGATTGTGAAGAAACAATGTTGCTTAGTTAACATGAAGAGTCTTATTTTTGTCATTTGCATTAGAGTACAAATGAAAATTCTGTGTGAGAAGGCGCCAAGCGAACTAAAGCAATGAACATAAAACATAAAAACCTGTTGCTGTGACTCTGCATTTGAGGAAAGCACGAGTTTACCTCTCCAAAATACTTGACTTGAGAATGTGTTTATTTGTTATCTGGTAACTGAAGTCCCACAGAAGACAGTGGTGTCAGACATGCCCCACATGGTTCTGAACAAGAACAGGGTTCCTCCTCAGCTCACTCAGTCCTGGGACCTTCTGAGACCCTCTAATGTATCTCACCTGGTTCATTGAGTTTTTAGTTTTAAAATGATACAACTCCTATTATGAACAAGGGAAATGGCCATTAATTCCCTCTGCAACCTAGTTACAATGATTATTTGAACTTTTGGCTGGAACCTGTGTCTCTATAGAGTGTTCAGTTTTTAAAGCTTTAATTAAAATGGAATCAGAGGTAAGGCTGCTGATGACTAATCACAGGGACTGGCTGACAAATCTGTGCTGGGATGTTATGTTCTTTTGACAATATTCAGTCTCAAAAGCCACATGGAGACATGTGTGAATCATCTCAGCACAGTTGATGAAGTGTCACCAACTGCTGCTGTTTCATTTATTTCCTGGACAGTACTCTCTGTGTACTCTGAATACATGGCCAGTACATCTTATGAAATGGTAACCTTCTAATAATGCCTTGTCTGTGCTGTCTGTCCATGAGATCATTTGGGGCTGCCACATGCCATTGTGTTTGAGGCACAGACAAAATCATTGGATGTTGCATGCTGGACCACTTAACCTTGACTATTGTCTGAAATTAAACAAGAACATTGATATGATGATTGATATGATAACATTTATGATGTCAAGTTGCGTGATAACAATAAGACCATTCACTGTTTCAGATGTAAAAAAAATTAACATGAGGCTTCTCTTATGGAGTACATAGACACAAAGATAATACCAGGTTGAATACCAGAATATGGGCCCAACTAGATATATATTTCTGAACAAAGGCTGAAATGTTGTTCAGCTATACGTGCAAAGAGCTTCATTCACAATTTACTGGTATATTTCCAGGGACACTTGATGGTCACACTCTTTTTGAAACTTTGATTGACTGAGAAATTCAAAGAAACTACGCTCTTTTCCGGCGCTGACGCGAGCGGCTGCCTATCCAGTAGCTGTCTATACTTATATTCATCCTTGCACTGTTTCATTTTTTGCACTACCACCACAACACTCACGCCCTACAACTTACTCTTACACTGGCACACACTGACAAGTACCAATAGAGACCATCACCTCACTGTCTTTTATTTTATTTTTTAGTTTTCTTTCCCCTGTTATGTTGTGTGAATTTTGTGTCTCGGATTATTGTGTGGAGTGATGTTGTGAGTATGTTTGTATATGCCGCTGGATATCAGAATTTCCCTCGGGATTAATAAAGTATCTATCTATCTATCTATCTATCTATCTATCTATCTATCTATCTATCTATCTATCTAATGTGCTTTCCACTGATGCAACTAAGGTGTATAAGCTCTATCCCTACCCTTCAATTCAAAAGATTATTTCACACCTATGCCCTCTTGTTCTGATGGTAGAACTCATCTTGAAATAGCGTCTGTAGTCCACTTCACCCATAGTTACTGGTAAATAAAGTCAAATGGATTTCCCCTCCTTCTGCATTGCCACTTCCCTCCTGAGTCTGCTGTTTCCTGTCTGGTATCAGTCTTGTTGCCCTTTAATGTACCTTTTCAAGAGTCTCTGTGCCCTTTCATAATGTGGTGCCCAGAAGAGGAACACAGTGCACCAAATGTGCATTAACAGAGGCATTCTACAATACTCGCACAGCCTTCTTAGACTTACAGTCAGTCATTTTGATGTATATATCATACCATCTGATCTAGTTTTTTTCCTGCTTCAGTCCAATGTCTATATCCAGATAAACTAATAACACCCTGTGACAGAGTGCCGTCACTATGGTTGAGTATGTGCTTTGACTGCCATACCAACGAGCCTGGCTCTTTGGTGTTGTGGTCAAAGTCACATGTTTGGTACCCCGTAGACCTGGGTTCAAGGCTGGTTGGGGTGACTGCTCTTGCCCTTTGCTACACACCCACAAAATTTTCATAAGGGACACTAATATATTACCTCTCCTGAAATAATCCCTCCCTAAAATAGTATTTCCCACATGTAAAAGTTTAAATTTAGCAATGGTGCATTTAGTCTGACAGCTGTCTACCAGATACTAGATTCTATTTAAATCATATTGAATTATTTTGGTGACTTCCAAACAGTTTGCTGCACCGCCCAGTTTTGTGTCATTGGTGAATTTAACTAACTGATACTAATTTCCTTCTATAAATAAGGAAAGGCAGACATCTTTGTGGGACTCAACTTCCTGCAACACAGTGATCTCTTTCATAATTACTCTTTGTATGCCCCAGGAATTTCTCCAGATTTGAAAAATTGTGTAAAGCTTTTGGAAATCATTTATGTGTCACCCAGTTGTACTTGTGTATATATAGCATTTAGCATATATAGCAAAATACACATACGCATACACATATATTAATGCATATGTGTATGCGTTTCAAGAACATTAATATTAATGTTCTTGAAACTTTACGTAACGTAATAATTATTAATACATTTTTACAAAATATTGGGTGGGCACATGCCCACCTAAATTGATTGGCACAACGCCACTGATCAGGGGTGCTCTTATTCATCCTTTAATATAAATTTCCAGTACATCAGTTTCCCTTATTTCAATATTCTTGATTATTCAATATACTTTAAATATCCAGTTTCTACTACAATATTGAAAAGAGCCAAAATTGTAAAAGCATTACACCTTGTACAATTTGCTTTGAACAATTACATTACATCTTAAACAATTCACTTCCTGGAGAGCCTTTTAAAATGTTGCTAAATATGCAAACTCATTACTCACTAAATTGTCTTCTTGAGTATTTTTGTAAATTCGTCAAATGTATCATCATGGCTGTGGAAAAGTTTTCTTTTAGGTAGTTTTAAGGAAAAAGTTAAGGTTGCTCATCAAGGCCCATCTAAAAGGACCATAGTATTTGTTTCAATGTATTATTTTCATCCTGGAACTGGTTTGAAAGTCGAAGAGACAGTAGAACATAATACAATGTCCAGCTAACAATGATGCATCGGAATGTTTCAATTTCATGTTTTTGCGGTGTTCCTGCAGCTCACTGTATTTTTGTGAAGTATATGAAACATTTAGATGGCTTTAGACACCTTGGCAGACTAGAGGGACATTTCTTTAAGGCATGGTGGGAATTTCTCAATTCTAATTTCATGCAGGCATGAAAAGCAGTTCATCTTCATCTCAGAACTGAGGCCCTGACTCTCTGTGGTCATTAAAGATACCATGGCATTTATTGCAAAGAATAGGGGACTCTTTCAGTCTGGCCATCTAATAATCCCCCGGGTTGATTGACTAAAAACTTCCCTCCCTCATGTCATCATTGTAAAAGAGCTCAGTTGACCCTACCTGGTTAAATAAAGGATAAATAAAATAAAATATGGTGTCAGTTTGCTACTGTCTCATTCATTTTATCCCCCACGTTAGATGACTCCAATAAAAGAAATGTCCATAGATGACAGTTGGATCTGTGGGTTCAGAGTGTAGGCTATACTGGATTTACAATGATAAAATGAAGAAATAATTTAATAAATAAACAATTTACAGTACATGAGTATCTTTTGTTGGGTTCACACATATCAGTGATGACTGGACTTCTAATACCAGGAATGTTCAGAATGCAATTTTGTGATTGTTACATTGTGTTTCACTCTCCTGTTCTTTGTCCTTAGACTATTCTTTTATTTAGAGAAAGCATTATTATGAATTAAAGTAGAAGTAAACATAACTCCATGACAGAATTGTGTAAGCTGGATAAATTAGAGCTGGCTCATTGAAGGAAATTCATTCAGTTTTAAAGTCACAGATCTTGTCATTCTGTACCCACATTTTTGATGTCTATCAGCATGAGCGGTTTTTCCGAGTTTTGCAGTCATGCTGTCAGTAACAGATCAGGCACAGTGGCACTTGCTGACAATCATGTCCTTGAAAGCAGTGAATGTCAGCTTTCCCTGACTATCATAGTGCATGAGTACCATGGGCTCATAAGTGGCTGGCACACAGCAAGGGCGTGGCGTGGCTCCCTTAGTCATGCGGTGTAAGCGGGACTTGACCTGGCTGTGCATGCTGGCCGGCTTATAGTTGTGGGGACATGATCCATCACAGAAGTGCATGGTGTAGCCCTCAGGGGCCAGCACCCAATCTGCCCAGCCAATGTCCCTGAAGGAGATGCTCAGGGACTTTCTGCAACATCTACCCTCTTCCTCACAGTCATCCCGTTTAGGTGCCCTCCTTCGTCTCCTCCGCTGCTCTACCCAAGGTTCAGTCATTTCCAGCTCTAATGCCACTTGAGGTGTAGCCTCTGGGTGCCACTTTCCTCCTTTAACAAACTCTACCTCTAGCACCAGAGAATCCTGAAAACCGGATCTCCAATTTTCAACAGTGGCTTGAACGTCCAGTGTCAAGCTTTTAGAATTCAAGAGTTTTGTCAGAACAATCGTCTCTTCTCTTGGTAGTTTCAGGGCAGTCATGTTGTCCAGCTGATGTACCTTCATTTTAACATCTGGCCAATGCTCAGGCTGGCCAGACTGGGGTTTGTCCAGAACATGTCCATACAATGTCAGCTCAGCACGCACCACAGTTAGCTCTTTCCTGAGAAAATCCATTCTGTGGAAGACAGCCCTGATCCGCTGAGGATCTGCTCTGACAAGTTCAGCTGAGGGAGGAAAAACTCAACGTTCAAACTGCGCAACATAAAATTTGCATTCTGATCTCTTTACATGAACAAAGTATTCCAATTTTTTTCAAGTAAATATATTCTAATTTGAAACTGAATGATAGCACAGAAGATACCAGACAGTTCCTTTCAGTATGCAAATGTTAAAAATGATGCAATTCTGTATGAATGTCATACTTTCAAAGAAGTATATGGCAGAGTGTAATGTGTAGAATGGAAGGCCCTATGTTTATCATTCAACAACATGAAACAAAAAGTCCACTGGAGTTACTGGAATTACATTAGTCATTATCTCTTCATACACATATGACAAAACTAGCTGTTAGGTTTAAATGGCCATTTTGGTGTACATTTCATGGCAAAATATCTCACTAAAATACTGATCTTGTGCAGATCTTTTTAGTCAATCTCTTCTGATGTCATAGGACAGTTGACACATATTGTCTGTTTATAATTAGTCTCTTTGGCCTATGACTCTATTTCAAAATTTAGCAAAACCAGACTTGGACTGGCAGGACCTAATCAGTTAACTTAAGCTTTAATTATGCTGGGAATCACCTTAACATCAGATTAAACCAATATATTGGAACAAAACTAATATGACAGGGGTTGAGGTTGTCATTGAAAACTCACCCTGAGCTGAGAGAAGCACTGTGGATGCTCTTTTGAAGAGCTGATTCTCTTCATTCTGGCTGGAGTTCCAATGGAGGTCCTGTAGCTTCTTCAGGTAGAGGAGGTGCATCCTCTTCACCTGTTCCGGCTCAGGCTCCTCCCAGGACACTGGTGGCCCATCCATCCCCAGAGACTCCAGGATACCCTTCTTGACTGCCTCCAGCCACAAGGTCCTCTCCCCCTGACCCAGGTGTGGCCTGCAACCCCCTCGGCCAAAGAAGCAGGACAGCAGCAAGCAGAGGAGACACCACACACCACCAGAGCTCTGCATGAAAATACTTTTATGAGTGAAGCTGTAGAACCAGTAATGTATGTGGCTGTGCAAACTTGTGTGTGTTTGCGTGTACGTGTTTAGATGTTATGAATGAAATTCCAGAGGTTCACTTTCATTTATACTTAAGCCCTGCCAAGCCACGCCTCTCAGTGAAAGCTGCAACACCGAAACTCCCTCTCCATTTTTCCAGCTGCCTTCAGGGAATACCCCAACAACCACACCTAGAATGAATGCACCTTCATGGAGAAAAATATGGATATGGAACCATGTCTACATACATTTCTTACCATAGATGGGTATGCATGTTGCACAGTGTTTTTCCACATGTCCAATACATGTGTTATTTCTTTTTCAGTTTGTTTATCTGACATTAAAATTTAAATTTGACTTACCTCAGAAGAAAGGGGTGGGTACGACATGACACACTTTCATCTGCTTCCTCTGTAATCCATGTGAATTAAATCTTTTTGCCATCCTCTCGAATAAGCTGAGCAGAATCCACATTGAAGAATGCAAAACAAGAGCTAACGCTATATACATGGTGACCAATAGAAAACAGAAAATATGATGCAACTCCAAAAATGTTTCAGTAACATGAATAGATTGCCATTTCTGCGTAAAATACAGATTATTCCTTTAAAAATATGCATGACATAAGCCACTTTAGTATAAGATCTTAGTAACAGGGCCTTAGATGATATACTCACAAGTGTGGAACTGATTCAAAACTGTTTTATTACTGTACTTATAGTACATAGCAGTTTCAAGGTCATTGTCAATATGTCTACATTTACTGATATGATTGTTTAGGTTTAAGGGTTCAGGGAATGCTTCCCCATGTGTCTGACTTCCTTATTTTTCTGAGGTAAAATACTTCCTGATCCTTCCTGCGACAAATTATAACACATGACTACTTCTAACCACTGGCATCATGCTGTGTGGACATTAAACAATGCATGTGAAAGCAATGTTGAGTGTAATTTTGTTTCCCATCACCCAGAGAAGTGTTTTCTAGGACAATATCTTGAATATAAAAAGAAATTCAAATAATTTTCTGTTCCACAAAATAAGATGGGTAAGGCATATGTGATTTTTCACAGTCTGGCCTTTGAGTAATGTACTTTTTTAAACATTTTAAGCCATAATAATCATTGTACAAACACTGAACAAATCCCAACACCTAAATCATTTTGTATTGCTTTAAAACATGGTTTGATAACATTTGTGTAATCAGTGATGTATGACTGAAGCAAGACCTTCTTCACAAGCTTTTTTGTCTGACTTCTCCTACAGAGAAGTGATTGTGATGTGATCTCTGGACTTTTACAAGCAGACGTCCATGTAAGTGGTTGAGGTATGACTCAGCGCAAGACAGCAAGGCATTAACCATTGAAACATGTAAAATGACAGGGCTGAGCGATCAGCTTAAGCTAACGCTGTCACCTTTAAGAATGAGAGCTGCATTTTTGGATTCCGTGGGCGATTGTTTCATCACACGCATGCTACCACACCCTCGGAGTGCAAACCTAGGGCGTGCCAATGACAGCTTTGAGTCGAGCACAACAGAATCATAGCTTGGGTTGATCAAAGAGAGCTGTTCAATGGACTGCTGTTTTGTTTGCTTCCATTTGAACATGTTCAGAACAATGACATGCTGATTACACCTGCTGCAAGGTATTGAAAGGTTTGATTACTAGAAACATTACTCTTACCCAAAAATAAAGAAATGAATATGTACAGTATATAGAAACTTATGGCTAATGAAATAACTATGTTCTTTTCTTTTACATTCCATTTTTCAGTCATATACATGTACAGACAGAGTAATATAAACACATTCATGTATAGATTCAATATTCGGTATGTAGAGGGTTGTTGCAATATTTAAGACCACATGAATGACTCAACCTTTTACAGCTGCGATAAGAGTTGATATATAGTCACTGAAAATATTCCTGAACACGTTGCAAAGAATGTTGAGGCAATGTCACAATATATAAACAAAGCTGAGTTATCTTTAAACGAGCTTGTATGAAAAACTAGGGTTTCCACCTTATCATGAGGACAGCATGCTGTGACTAATGCTGTATGGGCACTGTTGCTGTAGACGTTTGTGTGACAGAGTGTGTGTGGTTCAGGGACATGCTCTCTTCCAGCTGAGCTACCAGGGCACCCTATGTCTAGACGTGGCCCAGCCTCAGGACACACCACGGGTGGTTTAGGGCCCTTCAGATGCACCTGTACGGACATGGTGAATGTGACCCTCACGCACTGGGACAGTACCTTGCACTCTCATGCTCAGACCTGATTATCTCACACTTTTTGACATGCATGTTTTTTTCTTTCCTAATGTTTGCCAAAACAGAATCTTTGCCCCCACCTAATGCTAAATCTTATTTTTTCCTTTACTTGTGTATGGCTGTCGGTTATTGTTGTACTTGTTGAAATGTTTTGCTGTAGCAGTATTAAGGGTGGCACTGGCTATTACAGCAGATGGATGGGTACATTTTCTGATGTGGTCTGTTGTTTCCTGTATGTACTGTTGTTCATGTGACTTTATTAGGTGCACTTTAAACACTTGCTTTATAGATTTCTCTGGGTAAGACCATCTGCCACATACCTAAATGTAAACGTAAAATAATTTACGTGATATTAGGCCAGTAATGGCAGCAAGAATGCAACGTGTCAGACCTCCTTTCTGACTTCAGTGGACTCAGACAGAGATGAACAGTGTTTAATACGACCCTACTCCCTTTTTGTCCTCTTCTCTGTGCAAAGGTCAGGAGCTTGAATACTTGCGGTCAATATGAGGTCACAGCACCATCTCTGCTGAAACCTATGCAGTCTGTTGCAGGCTTTTAGAAGTCAAGTATTGCGCATACTTGCACAGCACTATGGAAAAACTACTGGCTTCTCCACGCCACAGCACTTTTTAAGGTACAGCTAGATTGTAACGACAGTGACATATAGGTCCCTCTAGTGGCACTGGATATGTTAACTGCAAATACTCCCACATTTAACTGTTGTCAGAGAAATAATAAATAAGTTCTCTCCCAACATAATTCTTAATGTTTTGAAAGTTCAGATGGCCAGTACCTTGGTAGGTAATTTCCAATGCTCGAAAAGATTAAACAAAAACACAAATCAGCCATAGCAAATATGCTGTTCTTTTAGTTCTCAACTGGGGCAAACCAAACTCAAAGGAAATAGTGACCACAAAAAAAATCTCCAGTATGAGCAAGACATTGCTTAGCTGCCAGCAGTCTTTCTTATGCTCTGTTTATGTGTTGTCATTTCCTTCCCCCTACACAAATTTCCCTATCGGAGGTGGGGTAAAACTGAACGTAAAACTGGAGGGACTTTTCCATTTCAGTCTCTATTATACTAACATAGCATAGGATTGTAAGTATCAATTAATATATCAACAATCAGACAGTTTTTCTCTTTATTTCATGCTAGTTTTACCAGTTCTCACTGTCACCTGACTCTCTGTGGATGTCTTCTGAATAGAGACATTTTGATGTCGCTGCAGTGATGCCGTAAAAACGCGTGGGACACCGAACAGCAGCTAGTCTGTGTCCTCTTCCTACAGAAACTCTCAACATTTCTATAATGCTTTTAAACGCAACACCACATGTCCCTGAGTAACATAAATATGGCATAAATCATCTGAAAAATTATATGTAAACATCATGGACCAGGGTGTCTGCTAAGCAAACAAGTAAAATAACGTAAAGACCAGTCTTTATATGCAATGAAATCTGCACTTGATTTCAACAATGCATCAGTAAGCACATGGTCTTTCATCAAAACAGTCCTTAACCCCTCTGCACATGGAGGTGTGGGCTCATTGCAAGCTAAAGCTCTGTCTCTTTGTCAGAGGTGTCCTCAGTTTTAAGTTCAAAGACCAGGCCGTTCTTGTAGACGGGTGTAGTGACCTCACAGCTGGCTTGCTCACTGGTGAGCTCCATTGACTCCAGTGGTGCCGGGAGGCTCAGCATCTGCCTCTTGTAGTCAGGGCTCATGGGGAAATTGAATTGGAAATCGTCCGAATCGGTCTGGCTCTCTTCGCCCTCGTCTTCACAGAGAGTGGTCTCTCGCACCTCCAGCAGAGAACTCTCCTCCATGCTGGGCGGGGACTTGTTGCATACGTCTTGCTGAGGTTGAAGAAGGGTAACAGCGTGCACCTCTTCCTCGAAGGGGTACGACTCCTATGAAGTCATAGCAGATTCAGGTCATGACTAACCACACCAACCAGCCTGTTATTCACAAATGTTCTAGACAGAGGCTTTCTTTCTGGTCATGCTCAGTTTATTACAGTCCACCTATGAAATTATATGTTACACTGGGTTGGCAATTTGTCCTTTTTGTCCAAGATTATGACCATTCTCAAGCCCACATTAATATTGTGGGGTGGATAATCTGGTCAATCAACACTGCAGCCAGTCTCTTCAACAAATCAGACTTACCTCATTATTCCTTGAACAAGGGATGGGCGTTTCTGTTATCACAGGTGTTGGAATTTCAGGTAGCAGTTTGCTTTTGAACCTGTATAAATTAAAAGAGGCATGAGGAAACACTTTACTATGAAGTGCCATGAAGTTATACTTTATTTACAGTGTTTAAAGCATTATGAGGTTGTCCATAGTACAAACTGTTCGCAGTGCCTGCCAAGCAACTCCATAATGCTTCACACTTTTTCAGAACATTGATTTAAGCATTTTACATGTTTTTAATGACTTGTAACAACAGACATTCCCAATGATGAAAAACCTTTTTAAACACTTTAGAGTTCCAGTCACTATGCAAGATGTCAATTTCCATTACCATTAGATTCATCAATGCTTGTAACAAACAACAAGTGTTATGAAAAATTATAGAGGTCAGAACACATTACAGTGCAGGCAACATGAACAAATATAATATATAGCATAGGCATATAAAAATAAACATAAATACCAGAAGCCTGAGATTTACATTGTCTTTAAAACATTTGATTGTTTGTGAAATATTCAGTGAGGCAGTGGTGGACTATGCAGGCCTTGAAGGCCTTTGGAGACACTTGCACGATGCTAAGCAGGATCTTACTAACACCTGGGACAGCCAGTCATTCTATTTCCCATTTAAACTGATCTCAAAGACCAAAATTGGGCCAGTGACATTACGAGAGAGGGTGGAATGACAACCTTTGAATGGAGACAGAAGGTGGAGTCTTCCGCAGACTTTGGAGGCATCTGCATCGTGAAAACTGGGGGCAAACAGCTGTAAAGCACTTTGCTTCTGACCTCACCTTTTGATGATGACACTGCAGAGTATTGTGAGTACCAGGGCAACCACCAAGATGCCTATAATGATCCAGTCAGAATCAGATAATCCTGCAATTAGTGAGAGGAGGAAATCCAAGTATTACTCAGGCAGGTCTTCCAACTTTTTTACACTAGGAATTGTTTAGTTGCATATTACAATGACTCAGTCCACTTAGCTATGCTCACTTCAAAAGGGAAACCTTACATACAGACAAATATTATTTTTACTAGTCTTTACAAATAAAGTCTTGAGTTAGGTAGTTGATATTTGATGCTGATTCAGAAACTGATAGTGGGCACAGTGGCTGTGAGCCACTCTGTCTTGCTCATTAGACTCCATGTTTTGATCAAAATATAAGTGGTCAACAGAACTTAAAAACTCAATGGCACAGGATCTCTGAAGATTACAGTAAAATAAGGTTTTTACTTTACCTCGTGGTAAAGAGATATGCACTGTTACATTTGGTCCCACACCCATAGCTGTTTCCCCAGCAACGTGCACGGTGTAATTGGTCCTAGCTGGTAGATTCAGGATGGTGCAGTTTGTTTGAAACCATTCAACCTTTACTGCAGAAGGCAGATGGAGTGAGAGCAATGAAGACAGTGAAGGAGAAAGAGAAAGAGAGAGAGAGGCAGAGAAAGAGAGAGGTATTGTGATTTCTTTGTGGTGCTCCTTATCTGTAGAGGGCAGTGTTTACACTGTTCATGGAAACACATCAGACAAATGAGCAAAAGTCCACAGTTCAGTGAGAGAAAATTATTAGCTTCAAAATGGACTCCCTTGTAAATGCAATATACAGAGTGTGCTTAAGAATAATGTTAGGGAATAGAGAAAGATCTTTTTTTTCATTGGTCCTTAAATGGAATTGTGATAATAGGGTTTTTTTCTCATCGGTAATCCCTATTTGGAAGGATAGCTGAGTGTTCTCAGAACATTTGATGTCAGTTTTATCACTTGTTACCATGGACTATTGATACGAATCAGGCTGTCTTACTCTTTTTCATAAACTACTACCCATGGCCAAAAAAACAACACTGCATAATGGACAATAATAACTACAATAATCACAATGCTCATAATGATGGACAAAGCAGAGCTGATTGTGTGTATTACTCAATAAATAAAACAGACTGATGCAAAAATGACTGTGCTGTGAAGCCTCATTAATACCTATAACCCTTTTCATTACTGCACCTAGCCACTGAAAAACATGAGAAAATGGGTTTGAAAACAAGACTTACACAGACTTATACAAGTTACGTATAGAAATGTATTATCAACATAGTATCTTTTACAGGCATAAAAAAACTGTTGAGACATTTTCATGGAGAATATCTGTAAAACACAACCAAGATTGAAAGTCTTGAGAAAAAAAACTGAAAAAGAAGGGTAAAGGGGAGGCATCCTCAGTGTCCAAATAGAACAGCCTTACCTTGCTTTGTGTAAAGCTCACTTTTGATATCAATGACATAATGCCTCAGAAAGCCTTGCTGGTCTTTTATTGGAATTGGTTCCCATGACACAATGGCAGAATTGTATGTTACATCAACAGTCACATTTTGAGGTCCGTGTATAGGCACTGAAAGAACAATCAATAGTTTATTTCCAAACAATTACAGTATAAAAACATCTCATTAATTTTGTTGTTCCATCGCGGCTCTGAGCATTCAACTGACTTTAACTTACCTCCCTCCCGTTTGTAGATAGGACACAGCGCTATAGTATGTGATTCACGTTTCCTTTTAGCGTGGACAAAGTAATGATAGCGCACAAAGTCTTCAAAGCCTAGATAAAGTAGTACAACATGTTTTAACATGAGGCTTTGCCAGCATGGCACTTATTAAACTATTAAATTTTAATCATGCAGTACATATGCAGTACATTACATTTTGCAGACGAATGAATAGAAATTATACATTCACCTACAGGCAATAATGTGCAAAGTAAAATCATTATCAATGACTGCATTTAAATGTAAAATATTTTATCTGGAAGTGCACTATGATTTGCATTTCCAAATTTCTTAATCAAACTTCAGCTTCACTTCAAGTTTTACTCTGTAACATCTCCTTACCTTTTTTAATTTCAGGAATGATATCTTTTATATTGTCTTTTATATTGACTTTGTTGCTCACTGAGGGTGATCCGTTAACCCCATCTTGCAGCTTGTACCACTCCACACAAACCCTTCTCACTTTCATCTTTTCAGGTGGTGAAGCCTTGTCTTTAGGACAATCTGCAGAAGCGGTGGATGAAAAAGGACTTAATTTTGTTTCTAGCAGACACATGAAAACCCTGTTCCCTCTCTCTCTCTCTCTCTCTCTCTCTCTCTCTCTCTCTCTCTCTCATGTTCTTTGTCTCTCTCACACACATAAGCATATATACAATCATGCTCTTACCTAAGAGGTGCTCAGCTGGGATGGTGACATGTGCTATGGGTGACTCCCCTGCATTGTTAATGGCAATGACAGTCACATTGACAGCAGAAGCAGTCACATTAGTGGTGTACTCTGTGGTATTCTCATTTTGAATGGTCTTGGGTCTCTTTCGACAAGGAATAGAAAGGGAAATTCTGTAATTCACTCCTCCTGCAGATGCAGGACGTGGGGGAGCCTGTAGGAACACGTTATAAGAACAGAATTATGTGAACTGACACTGCTTACACCCCAGCTTTTACACACACTACCTCAAATGAATGTTGTAACATTCTGCTATCCCAAGGAATGGCTTTATCTCATTTTTTCCTGACATAAACACACAAATATGGTAGGTTGGACTGAAAATGCCACTCTGGATTTGATGGCATACTGGATTTGAAATGACATGTTGATGATGTCTTTCCTCAGTTCATTCATGGTTTCATTATTTAGCATTATTTTGCTTGCATGTAATATCTGAAAATATTCAGTAGAAGTGAAAAATATTCAGTAGAAGTGAAAAATAGTCAGAAGAAGTGAAAGTGTTAACATAAAAGTTTTGTTCACTGGTCTCACAAAGCACTGTCAATTTTGCTTTCAATCATTGAACATCATTACTACTGCAAATCTGGACATGACTGACATGTTTTCTGGCTTTAAGTACCTGGTCCACTCACCTCCCAGGTCAGCTTCAACAATCGGACATAATTATTAAGTTTCCCCACTGTCCAGTTAACTTTAGGCGGCTCATGAATTTCTGCAATGAAATAGGAAGACATTTGCTCCACTTCTTAAAATGTGCACACAAAGACAAGATAATTGAGAAATATTAGTCTCAGCTAATAAACCAATTCTAGAGCAAGTTTATGTTGAACAGGGCTAAATTACACATCTTCTCTAGTGCTGTACTGCCATGTTGCAGGAGCTGCAAGAGATCAGAGGCAATTCAACACTCAAAAGAGCTGGCATGTATAATTGTTTCCCCAAGGTGATCTTCATGTGATGCATTTGGTACTATGAGTAAAGATATGTCAAGGGTTTTCTTACTAGTGGGTACTTCCTTGGTTTGGCTCCAGGCACTCCAGATGCAGGGTCTTAGATGTATGGCCCTGCGTCTAATTCGCACTTCATAGACTATGCCATCCTGGATGGACAGTGTATACATGTCTGCAGAAACAGATACAATCAGGTCTCACTGTACAGGACAGTGCTGGAAATCATGTGACTTGGTATGCTCTGGACATGTTTTGGCCATCCGGTGATGTCCTATGATGTCATAAGAACAAACTTCAGAATATTTTTTACCACTCATGTAAGTTTTGCCAGGTAGGAACCAATCCTGCATTTATATTTATATCATTCTATCACTCAGTCTTTCTGCCTAACTTCAATTGCTTCCAGTTATTTTGCCAGTGTTGCAGCACTCATATGGATTGGTCCAGCATAATTTGTTTTGTTTGCGGTTTCATTGTCAATCCTAATAAAACAAAGATGCTGTAAAGGCATAAAAACTGATTTAAATGGCAATTTTACAATTTTTTCCTAATTGTTTTTTTAAGACCAACAGAAGTATTTCACTTAGAGAGCTGAAATGTTAAATTAGAATATTTGCTTTCACATTGAAAAAGCAATCAAAATTTGGCAGATTTTCTTCCTGGGCATACAGTCACAGAAATTCTTTGGTCAAATATTTGTTAGCTCTGTCAGAGATACTGCAATGCCATATATATATAATATTTGACATAAAATGTAAAGGTTTTTCACTCATTGTTTTTTTTTCTCTATTCACTGTAAGGGAAGTAAATAAAAACACTAAAAAAAGACACACCTAGTTTATTAGAAGAAAAAAGACACACCTAGTTCATTTTCACCTCCTGCTGTTTGGAATGTTTCCTGGAATTATAGCAAAAAGACACACAATGTTACAATTAAAAACCTTGAATTAGGAAAAATGGACAATGTCCTAATGCAGGTGAAATGACTGCCAATAACACTAACAACCAAATATGTAAAAGTAAAATATGTTATCATTGGATTGGTCATCTTACATTCCTCCACTGATCTCCCAGTCCTCTGAACTGAATCTCATTTATGGTGCCATTGACTTCGCCCAGTGGTTTCTTCCAAGCCAGAGTAAGATTTCCTGAGGACCGTGACATCATCTCGATATAAGGAGCATCATATTTAACTGCAGAAAAAAATATTAAAAGCACAAATGTGAAGCCGATCACAAAAAATATGCTCACAGATGAATGTGTTTTTTTCTGGTTATTTTTGACATCAACCTCTTCAACTATTCACAACAAAGAAAATACATACATACTAGCATTTGACTGACAACTGACAATAATTTTACATGACAAACTTGTACTCTGTCCATTTGATCAGTACTCTAAAACATGAAGGTTAATTACCCTATAGTGCTGCTGACTCCAGTTTAATTACCATAACTTCAGTCTACAGAAGTAAGAAAGACTCATTTACCTTGATAATCAAAAATTGCAGAGAAGTTGGTTGAGTTATAGCTTCTGTTGCCCAAGAGAACCTCCACACACACATCTATCTTCCTCTTTGCAAGGAGATTTTCCCGAACCAGAATAAGGGAACAGACCCCCTTAACATCACTGTGATGGCAGCGATAAGACTTCGCCTCTCCTCCAAAACTGGTGAAGACCAGGGTTAAGCTCACTTTATTGACAGGGGCGCATCAGATATACATACTCTATTTATATCAAAGCGAGGCAGGGGTCTGCAGTTAACTCACCAATAGTGAAGTCTGTAGGTGTTACTATCACAGTAAGTCCCGTGACTCCATGTACATGTAAAGTCTTCATCTGATTTCGTGGTCTTCTTGTAGCATTGAAGATCAGATGGGGCTTCATTTGTCGCTCCTTTGAAAACTGCATCAAGAGGACAGTTGAAATTATTACTGACGCCCAGTGTAATACTGTGCTACCACGTTCCAAACACTGTAAAGTGGTACATCACAGTAGTACAAACATGTTGCAATACAAGCAAGGCAACATTTGGATGCGAGACAGCATTCAACAGCTTTCCAGCTAAACCATAACTGTGACCTCCATTTCTCAAAATGAATTTAAATTAGGCATAGTTGAATCCAAGGTATGTGACACCATCTCCCAAAAGTAAAGAGACATGTATGTGTCTTTTTGGCAGGCAGATTATCTTGCCTCAAGGTGTTTTAAATCCATCACAGTGGCAGGTTTTGAAAAAAAATAGTATCCATTCATAAATTGTTTCCTGCATTGACCAAAACCTTCCCCTTTCTGTAACATTATCTGATTTTTATGGTTTTGTTGTAGCACACCATGCAGGTTTGCTGATATATTCATGTAACTGAATCTAATCTAATCTTAATCTTATCATACCATGCACTATGACCAAAGCGAGCATCATAAAAAGTGCCTCTGTCTCCATCCCACAAATGGCCTTCCTTGACAAAAAATATTGTGAAAAAGGTCCAGGGAATGAGAACTAGTCCTATGACAGCTCGCAAGAGTCTGTTTGGCATGAGAAGCAGTGCTAAGTGAGAGCATTCACTGCTCCACAAGAGTTTCAGTTGCCCTTCTTGTAAACGAAACCTTTCTATGACAAATAACGTAAATGTGTTTTCGTTCTCTCTCAGGTAAAGAGCACAGCAAGCTGCTCTATAACCACAAACCACACAACTCATGGGGGAGGGGACAATGTCAATTGATGGGGGAGGGCACAGGAAAGTGCTACAGGGGCAAGTAATGATGACAGGGGATGGAGAGAAGCAAGAATGGACTTCCTGTGACATCACAAAACTGATCAAGGACTTTGTGAGTCGTACACAAATTTACTTTACTTTACTTACTGCTGTTTTATTTTTTCACTGTTGTCATTTGCACCAAGCTGTAGTGTATAATGGTTTACTACTGAAAGGTTTATGACTGTAACATTCAAAGCATCATTGCACTCTGATTAGTGCATCTAACTCGATGCTTCCAAGCTATCTAGAGTTCACAGTTCATATTAAAGCCTATTAAGTTTATATTAAAACCGATTTGTCTTCTAGTACATGAAGCAATTTTTGTGAATAGCCTCTGTTATTTTTCAGAGGGCATTTTAGCAAAGTTTCTAATGTGATATTTACAACTGAGCAGAATACCAAAGCAGCGTACTGACCTTTATTGGTTGAGGTTGGCAGACACCAAAACAATTCTTACACATAAAGTGCAGAGAAAATTATGTATAATGCAGCGCTGTATAGCTGGTGCAGAGGGACATTTACAAGAGAAAAGGACTGTAACAAAAATAATGGCATGATAATAAAACATGTACATAGTACTGCATTGATGTTTCATGGCAAAGGAGAAATTTGTAGGAAACAGGATTTAAACCCTGAAACTGTCCACTCCCAAAACTGTGCGATTCCCATTTCCCCAAACTCAAGATTCATTTGAGTTCCCAACTCTTTTTGCTTATTTGTTCACCTATCTTGATATTCCCAACCAAGAAGAAAGAGTCAATGCAAAGGTATACACTATCACACGCTTGCTTCATGGTCCATTCTCTCCTTACCAAGCATTCCTTTTAATGAGAGTACACCATGACGATTTCTCTGACATACTTACTACAGTACAAAGCTGTTTCATTGCTTGCTTTCAGTCCAGATTTTGCTCTGCATTTCTGGTAAACTCCTACACGTTTACTGCTTAAGCAACACATTTCAGGAATTGATTCAACAAGAGCAAACACAGACCTTTTTGACATCCATCCATTGTGTATTTTAATTTAGAATGAGAGGAATCCTCCAGACATATCATTCAGAGATGTGTACTCTTTATTTGACACAGCTTATGTCCCAGTAAAAGGATAAAAGTAAAACTGAAAAAGAATGACCTTACTGCACGTCAACAGAACTGAGTCTGTTTCCTCCTTGCTGTCATCAGACTGAGAGCTATTTTTGTTTGGTCAGAGCATGTACCTGCATAAACAGACAAGCCACAGTCCATGAAATAGCTGCACTTCACTGCCGTAGTGTTACAACACACCGTGGTTGCACAGATGGTATTCATTGCCAGCCTACTCCAGTAATGCTGGTGTGTCAAATGGCTTATGCCTGGTACTGTTTTTAGAGGTGCTGTTACAAACTGCAGAACATGGGAAATTACAGTTCACTCACACTGCACTTCACAAATATCTGACATATACTTCTACCAGCTCAGCAGCACAAACACTGGAGATTCATTGATGATGGATGGTTTTGTGAATTGGTGTAGGTATAATTGTTCACAGCTTTCCCTGTATTATGTGTGATGACTTCTTTTTATCTGTCAGGTCGGTGTAGATGTGTGCCTATGATCCCTGTATTAGCCAGGTTGCAGTCTTTGGTAGGACAAAGGATAATGAAAGAGGACACTGAACAGATTAACAGGAGGGAGGTGTGGGACAGCTGGCAAGTCTAAGACTCTAAGACAGAGGCTCTAAAAAGGTCATATGTGCCCATATGTGGTAGGGTTTTTCTTCAGTTTGAAACACCATAAATTTGTGTTAAATAATAGTAAAGAGACTTCCTGACTTGGATATGTTCTTGATTGTGCCTTATTCACATGATCAGCATCTGAGCACATTGGGAGGGCATGAGATACAGCCCTAATATAAATGTTTATTAACTGACATTTTGTCAATATTCAGTTTAAATGTTGCTGCTAGACAGTTTTTAGGGAGGTGTGTTTTTTCTTCTCTTTCCCTTGTAACTATTTTCTATGAAGTTTTAGCTTTAAACTTTGAACTATTGTGTTAGTGATCCAAAGTCACTTGTTTTAAATTTACTTTGGTTAAATACAAAATGCAGTCGGTTCCCCCCTTCTTCACACAGCTGCCTCAGAGAAGAGGTGAAAGGAAGTACCTCTGGCAGTTAAGAGCGGCTGTTATTTTCAAGCAGATTAACCAGTGCCGACCAGTTCCGTTGTTTTGTTCATCTTTATATGTCCAGTTTGTGGACACTCCACAGTTCCTGACTTGCATACATATTCAAGCTGGTAAAGGCTGCAGCTTGCTTTATCCTTGTGTCTCCATGAACAAGATATAAGCCCTTTATGCTGCCATCTGCATGAGGCCACACATTATGTAAGAGGGCAGGCTGCCAAGTAGGGTCGTAATTAATTTGGTTCTGCTGTGCTCATCCACGGGTTGTAACTCATGGATGTGAAGTTTCCAAATTGAAGTTTCCAGGCTGCCCAGTCACTCCAATCTCTCAGAATTGTTGGTGATGATCACATCTCATTTAGAATATGGAGCTAGTGAGGTTAGGCCCACTGTGAGATGAATCTGCCATCCTTTTGTGCATATGAGCAGAAAAAATCCTTTCTGCTGTAGAACTGCACTTCTTCAATTATATATTGTGTTGACAGTGAGGTGGAATTCTGTGCTGTCATCTGGGTTTTCCGTCCCCTCTGTATATCATTTGGGGACATAATCACATTTTCAGCATTTCTCACAGAAACCGTTCCTTTTTCAGACATTTGTAAAACATATCAGCTACTGAAGGAGGCAGCCTTTTAAAATATGTCCTGGCATTTTTGCAAAACCTATTGATGCAGAGATGACCAGTAAACATCAGTATACCTTTAAAGTTAAATTTGTGCAGAATTACTCAGAATCAGTGAAAAACTGTCTTAGTCCTGCTTGGCTGGATATACTGTAAAATGAATATATTTTTATTGTCTTTAAATTATGTGTGGTGTCCTGCAATACCCCACAGAACAAAACTTAGCACCCACCCCCCACCCCCCACAATGTTCATGCTCAAGTAGTTCCTCTAAGAAGGGCTAACAATATCAGTCCTGTCGTCTCTCAGCTATGTTGTGAGAACATCTAGATAGTCTGGGGCCTTTAACACTTCAACAGCAAATTAATGCAAAACTATTCAAGAGGGACAAAGACATCACAACAGTTTAGATCTGTACATCCATTAGCATGATCTTCCATTCATTCATGCTGATCATAGGAGAACAGCGGAGGAACTATTTTTATTGACTTAAAGAGATAAAAAAGAGACAACTGTAAACACTGAAGATGACTTTCAGATCAGAGACAGGACTGATCCCCTGCCACTGCCCGCACCCTTCCACCCCCTCGTTTCAGTTGTGAGGTTGGAGGAACATTGGGACATTGTTCATGGGGGCCGGGTCTGTGCCCAGAGACTGAGTCCATGCCTGTTTGGAAGCAGAAGGCCCAGACAAAGAGTCACTCATGGGGTTGGCCTGGATCAATGATAGTGTTGTACGATATAAGAGACGCCTTTTGTTGTGCTCAAAAATGTTGAATTCTGATGTCACTTTGAGTCTGGCTATTAAAAGTTTGGTTCTTCTCCAAAGGACTGCAACCGCTGAAATTAGTGTGTGTGTATGTGTGTGTGTGTGTGTGTGTGTGTGTGTGTGTGTGTGAGTGTGTGTGTGTGTGTGGGGGGGTAGTAATGAGAAGAACCTGACTGCTACTCCTGCCTTTTGATTTTCAGTGGGTCCACTGGGAAGTCACAATAGATACGGTAAATTCAAGGTATTATTTTGCCTTTGTTATTTGTCTCTCATATCATATTTCGTATTGTTAAGGAGGTGGATGTAATGTTATTACAAAGAACTGTCTGTTTTTACCTTGTGAAAGTGTGTCATTAATATGGACCTGGGTTAATGTTCCTGAACAATACTTAAATAACATCAACTACAGAGCTAAAAATTGTCAGCACGGTTTAAAACACTTGTCATCATAAAGTACGCATATGTAGGCCTATTTAGTTAAATAAACAGCCCCAATTTCCCAATTTAGATAAATGAAAGGTGACCAAAACCGTGCTTATATGCTGAACACATAAATTAACAGACAGGCACAGGAACACTTTTGAGTCCAGTTCCAGGTTTACCCTTATTTATTCTTACGGTTTTTCAAACAGGGGTAAAAAAAAAAAAAAAAAAGAATTGGTCCCCTGGGGATCATGATCCTTTTTACACACCAAATCCACGGCCATGTGAATTCATTCAAACTCTTTGTATGGTCAGCTGACTGCACGGCGTGCAAATGGGAGACGAGAAAGCTTGTCTTGTATAGTCGACTGAGCGCCTGCGACAGAAGCCGGACTACACTTCTATGCCCATTGATATCCGAGGGACTCAGTATGGGCTGAATTAAACAGGGAAGCAGACAAATACCTCCACAATCATTTCTCCTCTTTTTTATTCAGCAATGGATGAACCAAATATTCTAAGACGTCGTGGACTGCAGGTAGGAACCGACCTAGACATACACTGGTTAACTACTTAGTAACAAATTAAATATTTAATAGTAGTAACCGTAATGTTTCTTAAATACAATGATGCCAGTCTCTGTATCACATGATCTAAATATTTACACACCGCGTTACAATGATGCCTATCTATTATAATAAATGATTATTGTGTCGGAGGTCAGGTTGCTCAGAGTTCAGACATTTGCTGTTGCTCTAACGCAGATGCATACGCCTTGACGCTGTCGCTTTCTCAGTACAGATATTATCAGATGAAGCCATTAAAAGTAACAATCGGCTTGGGAGGTACCTGTTGAATTATACCTTTGGTGCATGGACGCTTCAGTCACAGTCCATTCTGTATTGCAGCTTGAATGGGTTTTCCCATTGGCTTCAGCTGTATTCACTACAGTACACAGAACTCCGCCCAGTCTCGACGCCGTTGATCGTTGTGCGTAACGTTATAAATGAAAGCGTTCTTTTACTGTAGACGCAACTCTCTGATTACCTAGTGTGAGAAACGTTTTGCTAAGATTCCCGGGACAAATAAATCCTTTAAACCGTATGATTAAACTGTAAACTGTCTTTCGCTGTATATAACGAACTACATGACAGTTTTAACATTGCAATTATATGCGCGTGTCACAAAAAAGAAATTAATTTCCATTTTTGTGATCACTGGAAATGTTGTTTTAGCTATTGAATATTTTACCGCATTTGTTCGTGCACAACAGCGAAAGCGGCAGGAGAAATAACGCAGTTTACGGCTGGATGATTTGATTTTTGATTTTATTTCACCAGAAGTCAGATTAGAACAAAGTAATACTATCTATTCTGTTATCATTCGTGTTGTTAGGTTTATAAAAATGTTTAGTAAAGGTAAATTCATTGAAAATTTCTCTCCGGGGCTGATCTGTATCTTCATTTAATACCAGTGATGAATCAGCGCATTCGTGAAGTAGTTGTACAGATCTTTTCAAATTGTAACAACAACAATATGTGCTTTGTTTCTGAGATCTCGTTTTAGATGTAATCAGTAACATCGATATACAGTGTTTGAAAGGAAATGTAGGCTTCTGCCTACTGTGGATAATTGTGGTATAGTACGTCTGCTGTATGCAACGTATGAAGAGCATATTTTGGAAACAGTTATTTCATGCATTTTACTGACAATTGCACTCCTTACAAACGCTCTGTTTTGCTGATGTGTTGATTTAGAAGGAGGTATCTCTGCCAACGTAATCATTTAGTGCTTATTGTTATTGACCTTTTTTATCTGAAAAAGAACTGTTGGTTGATTAGTATCCCATCATACAGCAGTTTGATTTGTGAAGAAGGGTGTGGGTGGTTTCAGCACAGAGGGGGGTTGTGGGTATTTGCATCACCAGTTGCTATGGTGACATCTGGGAGATTCTTGATCCAGTGGAATTACTAGGAACGATATGGAGGGGTGGGCTAGTGTTTTCCCACCGCTACCTTTTCAGAGGGAAAAGTGAGCAAGAGACGGAGGGAGAGGAAGCGCGTCCTTAGCTTGGTAAACACCTTGCCTCTGTCTTGCAGCCACAGATACACGTGAGAGGCAAAAGAACATAATCAGGTTCTGCCACATGCTGACACAGCACATCTCTAAGCCACTTTCAAGACAGGATATGGAAAAACCTTTAAAGCAAAATCTGATGCACACGCTGCATTTCTACAATCAGTCCTGCTAGTCTTTACTTTCCTCTTTTGCATCCCTGATGAGTTTCAAAGAATTTCTTTTGTGTGACATGTCTTCACAAGATTATGAATTAAAGGTCACCAGTAATTTCTGAAATTGTATGTCAAAGATTAAAGGAAGTAAGATGTTATCACAACACAACACCATCAAACTGAAACCCCGTTGTTATTTTCTATTTGGAGACCTCAATGGCCTTCAGTGATTGAATACAAGTCGAACAGATTGTTCAGGTTACTGAAGTGGTATTACAATAAAACTTAGTGGTAGAGTGTTGCCTTAATGGTTGACTTATGAAACTGACTACATTTCAGACAGGTGTTTCAAGCTGACACAGTAGTTGCCTATGGAAAATATTTACTACATTATCATATTGTTTTAATGAATATGTATGAACACTGAGTCTTTGAACTTCAGCACTGTGATCTCAATGGAAGGAAGAAGCCTTTCAAATGATTTTAAAATGATCAACTAACTACCCAATGGCAGCAAAGCCTGAACATGATGTTATAAGATTGAAAAGTGTCCACTTCCTGTCAAAAAAGGCAGTTAATCATTACAGATCAACAGTGTTGTGGCTGGACAGAGAAAAACCAGCTTAAGGTCCTATGTCAGCTCACAGCTGTACCATACATACAGAGCGGTTTTTGACATGGAACCTTATGAGCAAAGGCAAGGGACTGCGAGCCGTCTGTCTGTGGACTGTCAGAGTCAGAAAGGAAGTGCACGTAACGCAAGATACATAAAGAGGAGAAGGCTACAGGTAACTTCACATTTGGAAAGAAGAGAGATTGTATTTTTATACAAAGTACTGAGACAGTGCACATTCAATTTGTAAGGTCATTGTTGAATACAAAACAGCTACAGAAACTCAAGTCATAGCAGTAGCCCTTCTAACAGTATAGTTATCTCTCAATTTGTTACAAAACTATATTATTTCACTCATCAAATGTCAAATGCTTAGGACAAGAGCTGTCAGTGCATCAGGCATGTTTGTGACTTACATAGAGATAATTAAATGTATTTGACTTTATACATTAATAGTACCGTCCCATTATACACTGTCCTTGAAATAGCTAAGGTGTTTTGTACTTAATGTGGATTTAATTCTGTGTTTTCAGATTTTCATCAAATTTTTAAATTAATTTCATTACATCAACAAAAGTAAGGTTTCTTCATTAACCTCTCAGATGGCTTTTGAATCCTGATCTAATTTTGAATTTAACTGATATCATCTTGGGAGTTATGATTATTATGACCATCTGGAAAATGGGTTCACATGAAAAAGGTGTATCCATGTCATCTTGAATACTACTATGCATGAATTAACAGGACTTTGGTCAACCAAACCTTCAATAGATGAGCCTTGTGTTTCTTCAGTGTGTGCTGGGTTTATGATTCATTAAATGTCAATTATTACTCTCTGCATCTCAGCTTCAGCAGTGTTATATCAATATGGAGCTAAAACAGCAGGTGTTCCTTTTTGTGTGCTTTGCAACTATGGCTGCCTAGGTCTCCACCGTTGTATATATATATTTAATTCTTACACTTTTCAAGCAATGAGGTGAACACGTATACTAAGCTGATATGGGCCTATTCCAGCAAAACCACAGACACACACACACACACCAGTGGCAGCTGGTGGTTGTAAAAGTAGGGGATGAAGGAAGGTGTGCTTGGTTAATTTTGGTGGTGGTGTTTAGTGAGGGCATATGCAGGCATGTAAAACCCAGACACATTTAAAACAGCAGTAAGGAGTTTTGGTCTACAACTAGTGACCTAAAAGACATACAAAACACAACAACAGCACAGTAAGCACTGATAAAAGCTTGCTAGCATCCTAACAGGTGTCTTTTTGGGATATAGTTGGCAATGTTGTGCTGTGAAAGGCAATCTGCAAAGAGAAGAATGGAGCCGGGTCTAATTCCTGCTTAATTGAGGTGGCTGTTGCTGAAATCAAATCGTTTTGGATGGTTTTAGACATGCCAGTAAACACCGATGAAGACTGCAAATGCTCTGCAAGTAAATTGGCATATTGCACAATCACCTCTGCTAGCTCTCTAGAGTTTCCCTTGTTGTCTGAACTGGCCCCCTCAATATGCCCCCTGAATGCCAACTCTTGCATGCCCAGATAAGCAGTGGCATCAACCAGGCGCTTCAGAGTATCTCTATTACAACACACTTTTGCATTGTGCTGTGCCGTTTGCAACCGTACACCCTCATCCACAACTTGATCGATTGGCATCCTGCCCAGCAATTTCAATCTAACTGCAGCACCAACGTGGTCTTTACATTTATCGTGGTGTTTTGTTGCCCTATCAAAATTCTTTATATCACTAAATCCCTGAACAGACCATGTTTGAGATTTCCCCATTAGCAGGCAAGGCCAGCAATACAGACGGTTGTTCTTTAGGCTGCCAGTGAGCCATGGGTATTTCTCATACCATGTGGTGTTGAACACACTGACCTTACCATTTGGTTTGATAATCTCGATTTTTGGAACTGGTCTCCCTGTTGCTTTGACCCTAACCTTCTCACTGTAGTCCAACTAGTGAAATGGTGTATTTAATAAAACATGGACAACGTCCGCTGTTTCCCTTGTGGCTTTATTAGCAATCAACAAAGCTAGCTTCCAACAGAAAAAAACTTCTTGACTGAACACGACAATTCTTATCCTTGCTGTATGACTAATGACACAAGACACATTTGTGCATGATATCATTGATAACCCCCCCTCAAAACTCTGATTGGGTACTCACCAGCGCAGGCAGCTCTGCTGATTGGTTCACTGATGTTAGGCGGTAAATCCAGAGCCTCTGGCTAGACGCGCCCAAAGGGAGGTTTGTCCTCCCTTACTGCCATTCACCCTCAAGTTAAAAGCCAGGACTCACTAGCCGCTGGGGTAACAACCGTTTATAATGGACATCAGTGTGAGGCTTGGGGAGGTCGGACCTCCGTACGGTAATTTTCAATTGCGGTAGGGGGTGCTGTCAGTATTTTGACACAGGGGGACGATTTTTGTGACTGAAGTGTTAAAATAGTAATATTATCAATATTTTAACAATATTTTAATCTGTTAAATTTACGTGTATATATTTTTCTCTTGGAAGTTTATTTTTCTCTGAAATTTTAGGGAGGATGGTCCTCCCTTTCCTCAATGGACGAGCCTCCTCTGACACACACACACACACACACACACACACACTCTAAGACGGATGGACATTGTAGCATTCCTGCTAATTCACAGTTATCTTCATGCTACATTCATTGTTGGTGCTAGTTACATAGCTGTCAGAGCTGAAGCTACAAGACTCATCCCACCATTGTATACACTCATCCACTGTACTCTCTCAACACCTTACAGCCACCACAGTTTATTTACATGCTTCAAATTATCTTGCATTCTATCATGACATTCTTTGCTGTACAACAGAATATATTGTTTTTTTGCTATTCCAGTCCAAAACAAGTAAAAACACTAGATGGCTTATACGTGTGACAGGATGAGTTCATCAACGTCCTAACCATTCTGCAAATCAGCTGTATGAATATATTTATTTTTCTTCTTTCTTTTGATGTAGTTACATTAAATTGATATGTATAAACTCTAGATAAAAACACTGAGTATTTCAGTGACCAGCTATATTGACATATATATTCATACTGAAAAAGTGAAAAGAAACCAGGCCTGAAACCAATATCAGCCTGATCTGAAGATGTGGCAAGATATGATGTTACTTTGGTTATTTTAGTGTCACTTCCATTTTCACTATTCCACTAGTGTAAACTGATTTGATCAACCAGATAAGAAAGGCAATTTTGTAGACACTGCTTATCTGTTGAAAAAGATATGTAGTTCTGTAATTACAAATACCACCCCAGTGCCATCTTGTGGATAGTCTGCATGCGTCTATATCTTGTAATTTGCACGGTTAGCATGGTTGCTTTGCAACAGATTACCTTCAGCCCTGAAAGAGTAATGTGCACACAGTTTCCCCCTGATGATGTTTGCTTTTGTGTTTTTGATTGCAGAAGGAGCTCAGTCTTCCCAGAAGAGGCAGTGTGTGAGTAAAAGAGGGGTTTCATGATGTTTCTGCTGCTGAAAGCTTCACCTGTGTCCTGGTTTCAACTTGAGGACTTCTTAGAAATCTTGCCCACAGTAGCACAGACTGTAGCTTGACCTTACTCAGGGTACTGGTCTAAAGCTGAGCTGGGGCAGGGGAGATTTCCGAGATGTCCTGAGCCTGCTGCAGCAGACTCTACAGCTCCAGGGTCAGCTCACATCTGGCATGATGTCCACTGGCTTATATATGCTGTTCTCAGGTTTGTGCTGTTTAGGTGGAGCATTGTGTAACAGGAAGTATTTCATGTGTGCAAGTCCTTTTTGGCTTTACTGCTTCAAGGTCAGGTATTTGTTCAATTCACAGGCGTGACATTTCTGAACTTGACCTGTGCACCCATGTAATTCTCATCCTCAGTCTGTATATGCTTACTTTGAGATAAATTCTAACCTCTGCCATAATTCAAAGACAGTCCTAATTTCCCTTTTACTCAATTGTGTTGTGCTTCACTGTGGATTATCCCTCTCTCTTTTGATGAGCAGATTACAAGATGTTATTTCTGTGAAGTGTGACATATTCATTTTGATGATAAGAGTGAAATAATTTGATACCCTCAAATCAAATTTGACTTAAGTTAATGATGCTATATTTTCTGAACTCCTTTATTTTATTGATGGGATTCTGAGATGATGATGTTTGGGATTAAAAATGGATTAAAATTTGCTTTTTTACATTGTTATGAGTGATCATGCAAATAGTTTGGTTTATAGAGTATGCTGGAAAGTCTCCATGGTGACGAGCAGTTAGAACATTTATTCTGTATTCTGGTGAATGTTCAGTAGCCCCCTTTTTAGGATTTTTTTTGTCTTCAGAATTACTTCATCTTTTGCTTTTACCTCAAACTACAAGTAACGAGTACTATTATAACAACTTCATTAGAACTCGACTTTTGTAACCGGCATCAAGAAAAAAAATCATCTTGGTATATCAAAAGCGGGAGAGCTTTTGTGCAGGCTCAATTTAGAGAATTTCTATTCATGTGTACAACAACTACATGTTGAGATTTTTCTCTGAAAGAAGCTTTTTTTATGATGACCTATTTAGTGGATAATGGTGCAGCTTTTAATTATCTCTGGAAGAGGCCATCAGCTCCTCAGTCTCCCACTGGGCATCTGCCTCCTCCACTGTTTGCCTCCTTTTGTTGCTTTTCTCTTATCACAGAGAACCAATATTCTCTTTCACATGGTTGCTCATTTTAAATCATTTAAGTATAAAAGTATAAGCTTGTAAGACACAGACAGAATGATTATGTGTGTGTGTTTCTGCTTAAAAGAGTAAAGAAGTGACTCAATGATCAATCAGTTTTATTGCATTTGAGTATGATCATTATGTATATCCAGAACTGTTGAGCTCATCCTTTACTGCAGTCAGATGCCCTTAACAGAACCATGTGGTTCAGGCTTAACAGGGAGTAGGAGGGAGCTCTTCAGTTAATGTAAAATAAGTCCTGCAAATTTACATTTGAAATGCATTTTTCATTATCAGTAGGGCTAAAGCCTTAAAAACATTAAAAGCCTTCAGAAATGATGAAAATCAAAGAAAAATGTCAGTATGAATATGTTCCAACGCATGCTTCATTGTTCATGTTTAATATTGGAATGTTTTTAACATCTGAGGACAATTTACATCCAGTCACAAGCCTGCTGCATCTCAGAATAGTATTGCAGAATCATCTCCCCATTCCATGCAAGATTATTGATCTTCTCTGAGGTGGCACAGGCTCATATCAATTGCACTTTGCAGTTCCTGATAGAAAATATATAATGCCCTGATTTTCAATGTAAAAAATTGTATTCTTCAAGTTCTTACTTGCTTACTTATCAAAGGAGAACTCAGGAGAACTTTGCACTGTTCCTCTGGTGATGTGTAAGTGTAACTTTCTTAGCTCAGTACATTTATATTAGCTAGATCCCAGCCTACCATGCTGTTTTGCAGCGTTTATGTTACTCCAAATAATATATTCACCTGATGTGTCATACTTACAGTTAATATTACAGCAACAGCAGCTAGCACACATTGTGTGTTTTGCTTTGTTCTGCTTATTGAAATACCCATTCAAAATGGCTCATGAAAAAAAGCCATGCATGAAAAAAAGAAAAGGGTAGGTAAGCCTCCATCACCATGGTTACTGAAGGACCAGAGTTGAGCTGCTGCAAGGTTTTCAAAACAAGGCGAAGACCTACCAGTTGGAATTCAAAGGAAACTCCCTCTACCCTATTTGGAAAATCGTAGTATTTCATGTTTTATGAAGCGAATGATGTATCTACATTACTTTAGGCAACATTTCAGCCATCACACTTGTGGCTTCAAGTAATATGTTTTTACGTGCATACCAGCTATCCAGGGTCACTGTCCTTATAACACTATCCTGTTATCCTTATGTTGTGACAAGTATAGCTTGCAAACATTTTCAGTGCCAGCTGTTGTATTCTTGGAAAATGCTGTAATAAAGTGAGCACACTAGACTCTGGAGAAGCCCTGATTTGTTGTTCAGCTGCAGCATGAGTGTATGTTTCAGTGGGTTTAGCACATCAGAGATTTGCAAGAAACCACAGGAGGTGGGTGTTTTTATCATATTGATAACTGAGAAAACTATCCTTCTAACCATGTGAGCATGTGATATCCCAGGCAGACTATCTCCCTGGATGCAGCTCAGGGTCAGGCTTGGACTGTGCTTTGGCTCCTAGCAACAAGCACTAACTGCTGTGAACCCCCTTAGCAACCAATGGTGTCTGAGTTTTCCATAGAGAATACAGTATACACAAATGTACTTAACTCTGTAGTTAAAACAATAATATTTGCTGGGGGTATGTGATATAGATAAGAAGAAAATGCACATATTCTTGGACAGTCTATTTGTTACCAATGAGTAGTGTGCTTGTAAAATCTAGTGGTGAGAGGCTCCAGGCCTATGCTAGAAGTAAAAATATAAGATCTGCAGACTACTGCGGCAGGCTCATTTGTCCAACAGAGAAACAACGGTAAACAATCTGTGAATCCGACCTATTATAGTAAAATTTAATCTCCCACGTAACGTTCGCAGATTGATGGGTTTTCACACTTTGTCGCTTAGGCCAACAAAACGCCCTTATCTTTAATTGCCTCTGAGGATACTGACGGGTTTTGTACGTCACCAAGCAGTAACTGCGGTTCCCTGTAGATGTATGTATTTGCAAGTGTAAACGACGCATGTTTTAACGCCTCAATTTTCACACCAGAAAGCATCATCAATGATACTGTGGTATCTGAGGTAAAACTTCTTAAGGCTTCGTACAGGGGGCAACACGTCTAGTTTAAGCGCCACGTTTTACTGGCATTCTGCATATACAAAAGTGATGTTAAAAACTGCGCATGGTTAGACTGAACTTCTAGAGTCAACCACAGGTAATCATTATAAGGACATCTTACATATATATCATGTCCAGAGGAACAATCATAAATATATGTCAGATTTCTTAACATTCGAGTGTATTATTTTAATACAATTTGGGTAATGTAATTTTCGTGTTCCCTCTGAGTCTCTCTCTCTCTCTCTCTCTCTCTCTCTCTCTCTCTCTCTCTCTCTCTCTCTCCACCTCCCATCCAGTCACATGGGAATGATGATTACATGATTCCGCAGCATCTCTCGGTCATCACTCGGTTACTTGTCTCCGTTTAATGTTTGTTTGGCTATTCTCGTTGTACAGCTCAGAATTTATAATAAACGCGTGCGGGTAAGCCCTGCGGAACCTCACGATCGGTGAAGTGAACTGCGGGCTACATTGAGGGGCGATGCCCTGGAGATACATACAGCCTGGTGGAAAAGTGAGCGCTTGTCGCCTCGTATTTTTAGTTTCTTCCCAATGATGACCGGAAAACGGTCGGTGAATTTATCTCTGCCGCGTCAAGACCGCTGAGGAGCCAGCAAGCAGTTAGTTAACAGGGGTTTGGAGGCAGAAACTACAACCTCTGAAAGAAGATGAAGTCGAGGAGAGACAAGCTCAAAATCCCGTCCCTCACTCTAGAGTAAGTTTGCATGTTTTAAAATATTGACTCTCCTTTGAATAGCCAAGTAGCTCTTGCTCCGTTGTCCATGATAAATCATTCACTGGCTGTTGTAAGGCAGGAAACAAAAGAGAAACCCCGAAGTAGCAGAGGTACAGTGTGTAACAGTCGTTTACTGTTGGTGTTCCTTGGGAAAAAATTGCCAGAGGTTTATTATTCATGAGACGGATATGATTTTAAAATACGGTCTATTTCACATACAGTTCCGTTTTATCCACATGCCCCTCTCTGATGGGAACATCCTATCTGCTTTGCTAATTGAGTGGAGTGGTATGTTATTTGCTGAACCCAGCGGTGTGCCTGTGTGGTCAAGCAACTGTTGTTTGTAACCACAACGCTGCAGGTCCATATCCCTGATATGGTACTGTGGTTGTACCCTTGGCAAAAGTCTTTAAACCATACATCTTCTGTAAATACTAGCCATTTAATTTGTTAATATGTAAAACGTAAGACATAGGTAATCCCGAATAAGGGAATACATAATAATAACAGTAAGTAGTGTTTGATGTAAGTGATACAAGTATGAAGGTGGTTTTCTGAAGACTGGAAAATCTTTGGTGGAACAAATGAAAAATTTAAATTAAAGTGCACTGGCATTTGGATTGCCTCAGAAGAAATGTTAACATTTTTATAGATGAATATAGTACAAACATTTGCCAATAAACAACAAGTTGTTGCATGTCACACATACTACAAAAAGCAGAGGAGTATTTGGGACAGAGTAGCTCAGGTGCTGTCAGAATGCATATTTCACAAAACAGACCTGCACAGCTGTGCTTGCACAGTGCTTGGCTGACTCACTCTTCTTATGTCTACCAAGACACCTGGCGGCAATCACTCCCTCATTTAAAATAGCAACCACCCACTGTGTATCTTTAGAGCCGGCATGTGGGACTAACGAGTGTCAAAGAGCTCTTCTGCAGTCCGATATTGGCTATTCCCACCATCTCATTTAATGCTAACTAAACAGGGAAATGAGGGATGTCCACGCTAACTATTAGAGATTGTACACTTGAGTCACTTGATGTCTGCCATAGAAGCTGGCTCCATCTAGATCTGCATTTCATTTCAGATTCTCATGGACCAACTGAAATGATTCAAACACTTTCAAACTTTCAGCCTCCAGGATTCCAACTTTATTACAAAAAAAGTTCAAACATCTAAACAAGGAAAGAGTAGAAGGTATCCCATCACTCTCTGATCTGTATGTCATTGCAATTTAGAAAATAAAACCCAGTGAAAAATCTATAACTGACATGGTGTCGAATAATTCTCAGACAACAGGAGACTTTGGTCGGGATCAAGCTTTATTGCGTGATATCATGGACAGAAGTGCAGAGCCCTGCAGTTCTCTAACTCAAGCATAGCCAAGGTCGAATATATATTTTGTCCTGGAGTTAAAAAAATAAAAAGACTGTGAGTAAAGTAATCATGTCAGGATGCATATGGTGGGAACATTCTCACGAAAGACGACAAACTAGACGACAATCTCACGAGATAACAGTGCCCCATACATAAAATAGAAATATAGCGCACATGGTGTCATCCTTGATGGCAAAGTTGATTAACTGTTAAGGGGAGTGAGCAGAAGCCACATTAGTCACGTATGCCTAAAACAACAGAAGGCTAGCCTATATCAGATTAAACATAATTAATGGGTCTGCAGGAATTTCTTCCACACATGTACTAAACTTCAGATTAAATGACACATAATAATATAACAAATGAAAAATAAAATCAGAGATGAAGTAAAACATTGTTGCTGAAGAATTTCTTAAAGTTATTACATAGGTGTATGGCATGAATTCCAGCAGAAAATCATGAATAGATCTTCTAGAACCAAGAAAATAGGTTGGATTGGTTGGTTGGACGCTTGGTTGGATTATTTTGGGGGCCCTCTTCCGAAAAAGGGTTACAAAGCCTTTTTTCAACTGGTAGCCATTTTTGGAGTAATATCAGAGACTAATGACAAACATTTAATGTACAAATATAACCAGCATCAAAAAGCTATCTCTCTAAATTGGTTTTAAAAAGATCCACAAAAGGTGAACTGACATATTAAACGCTGGGAACATGAAACAGAACTTGAGATTGGGTGAACCCATGATATAACCCTCTTAATTTTTTATTTGTTTTGTTATTTCATCATTGCATTTGGTTTTGTTTGTTTTATTATTTTGTTGGTCTTTTTTGCTGCAGCATATTAAGCAATATGTCTGCCTGGTGTATATGATCTGAGTGCCTGTACACTGATGTATAAAATGGCTGTTAATGTGTATTCCAACTAAAGCGAAAAGGAAACTTAAAAAAATATGGGAATTAAATTGAGCACAATTAGATGTGAGTAGTTACCAGCCTTCCTCCCTGTGATATTACAAGAAATGTTGTGCTTATAAAATTTTAAAACATTTCTAAAATATGTTTTGCGATCATTAGCTCCACCCCCACTCTGTGGATAAGCAGCAGTGCAGTCTCGCCACCTACTCTACCCGCTCAGCGAACCTGGCCAAGTGCTGCCTACGACACTTTGATCCAAAAAGCGTAGGAGCTCATCTCTGGAGCTCATCTGTGTCTACTTCATTTCAGAAACAACTGGTCAAAATGCTTTGGATTGACCCTCAATCTTGTGAACAAACCACCAAGAGAAAATTTTGATTGAAATTGGTACTTTCCTTTTCAAATTTAAACCCCCGCAGCAGTAAGCTTTTATCTATGTACAATACTGTGTTCTAAACTAAGCAAGTGACAGCTTGTAAGTCAGCTTATATGCAGCTTTTGATTATATTGACTGATTGACTGATAATTATATTGACTGTTTTGCTTTTATTCACAGTTATGCATAGCTTGGTATCTTATTTTTATTCAGAAATGTATGTTTGTCAGCTCCATCTTATGGAATACTGTTACAACAATGTTTCTAGGTCTAGGCCACTAGGTCTTCAACAGTGAAATTTAGCCATTTTTTGAAGAACATTTGTCAGATTGAAATACAACCCTTGAGAGGCTTTAGAGAGTGGGGTTTAAAAAGTGAATATTTCAAGAATGAATATATTATGGTCTTTAAATTAATTTAAATTAATAAAACGGTGCAACCTGGGGAACAATGCATGAGATGTAACAGTAAATGCTTGGAAAATGTTGAATTGCATTACAATGTTTTCAAGAGTAAAGGAATGACATTAACAGAAGCATAAATGGCACATGAATGATCAGAGACTTAGATTATGCACTGCAGAGATCTGTCTTTGTGCAAATAGTTGTTTTCCAATCATTTTGCTCCATTACTATGACAACCCCTTCGTCTCTCAGCTGCAGCCATCGCTGCACTATGTACTTTATGTCTGTACCTTAGGATGACAAGGATCCGAGTGTTTTGCTCACAGATAGCACAGCTAAAAGCGGGGCATTAAAATGAAATGACGGGAAGACCACTAGGGTATTTCAGAAGCACGTTAGCAGACAGATTTTAGACAAATACAGCGAAAAGGACCAGTTGATAAAATACTACTTAAATCTATTCATCTGTAAAGGCAGAAAAGAGCGCATTGGCACACGTGCCACTTCTGATGGCCTTTTATGCTGCAGTGGAGTACGTATGAATACCTATAGCTGCCTGAATTGTATGTGGATACTTCAGCCCTTACACTTTTTTTATCAAAGCAAAATGACACTGCAGTGATGTGTCACAACTTGGCAGGAACAGACATGTCAATTTGAGTATGGAGATGAACTTAATAAGCCTTGATTAAATAAGCTTCTCTGCTGGTATTTATCTTATTTAGCTCCAAGAAGATAAATGCTACTTCAGCAAAGCAGAGTGCAGGAAGCATGATTGGGAAACATGAATAATTGTTTTTCTGTCCGTGTTTACTTTAGGAACAAGGGGACTATATATGCAAAATGATTTTTGCAACTATGCATTACTGTTTAAACTGTAAAATCTTTATTTTACCTGCTTTGCTTGTTTTCACAGTGCATTGTTTGCTTTAGTTAGGGCACACACCTAAAATACAATTTTTGCTCATTGTGTAAATGTCTTAAGTTCACCACTTTTTTAGTACTGAATTTAGCCTCTTTGGGTATTGTGATCATTTCTAAAAACAGGTGGCAAAATGAGGCTGTTGGTGTTAATGCCTTATGAATAAATCAGAATTTCTAAACATAAAGATCAATATAGGTGTTCAGTCTTGCCAGCCCCAAGACACCCTCTAACAAAAGTGTGCAGATTTAAATCTCTTGTTTGTAATGGGAGTTTGAATCCGCCTGTTCTACCCACCACCTCAGCCGAAAAGACATTGATGGTTAGCAGAGACAGCACACATGGAGCTGTCATTTTGTGATTTTTGTTGACACGCTTTACCGCAGTAATGTGGGATGAGCACTGGGAGGAAAAAGAAGTGCACAAAGAAAGTAAATAAAGAAATGCACTAACACGCCCTGAAGCAAAAGTGTAGGAAGGCACAGAGACAGCAGCTTCAAGAGACACTCAGCCTGCTTCTGATGGTAACAAATATCATAGGACTCCTGTGGGTGTTTTCATCCTTGCTTTAATGCAATTTCCTCTTCACTAAATCAGATTTGTGTAGTCAGAACGACACCCTTAAAAATGACTCTCCTAGTGAAGGCAAACTTACCACAGCTGACTGATGAGGGAGGCCCGTGGTGTGTTTCAACAAGTCGTATTAGACTTCTTCAGTCTGTCCAAATGTAATCGGCGTAATTTGGACAGGGAGCAAATTAAATATAGTGTTAAACAGGGATCTCCATTATTTTCAACTGCACATTACCACTAAATGTTCACCTGTACACGTGCCATATCCTTTGATGAATGATTGATCCTGATCATTTAGAGAACACTCCATGGCCATAGTATATGTACTTACACAGTGTGTTCAAATCACAGCCAACCAAAATGTATTTGGAAAATTCATCATAAGTTAGAAGCTGACAGAAAGATGCCAAAAATGCATTTAGTTAACAGCAATTCATTATTACTGCAAATGGGGATATGTATCATTTCCAGGAGTCATTGCTTTGACATGGCTAACCTTTCAAATTCGATACAGGGGACAAGGGAGAGGAGTGGAAGTAGCCCATTTACCTGATAGAGTATATTGTTTAAATTAGTGCTGTGTAGATACATATACTGGCTGACCAGGTTTAAGAAAGAAATTGCAGCTTTACTTTTAACGAACTTTGCCATTGACTATAGTTAATTAAAGAAATACATGAACACTAAATTGTTCATGAATTTAAAAAACACACAAAATTCCATTAGATAGCCAGCCTACCCTGATTTCAGTGTTGTGAAAACAATGTATGTGTATAAGCTTAAAACCTGATGAATGTAACCTAACAAATCACAGCTATCAAGATAAGGTTAGCTTTTTCACTAGCTTGCTCACTGTTGTGTTTATGGTCGTGCTCGTGCAAAATCCAAAGAAAAGTTACTGAGTTCATGCTGCAGCGATCTGTAAGATCATAATTCCAGGACAAGAATCACAGAACTATGTGTGCTTTAGCTAATGTGTCTTGGTAATTGGATTAATTAGTACATAAATATACATAAATGTACACAAGAGGCTTGTCTCCATGGTACATAACAATAAACATGTCTTAATGCTATAATTTGCTTGGTGGGTAGGATAAACTGAAGTGGTTTATGGATGTAAAAATAATTTTAAAATGATCAAAATTTCTGTGGTGTCACGGTAAAATACTTTTTTTCTTCCAGAAATTTCTGGTGCAATCTCATTTTTCTGTACTGTTTAAAACATCCGTGTGCCCAGCATGGTTTTGCCAGAGTGAGGCCATGCAGGGAAAGCATACCCTGCTGCCTTGCTCAGGTTTGCCCTAGGTGGAACATGCTTGCTACATGACCACACTAAGGTATAGCTGGATTTCATCTAATGGAAACCATTCTTACCAGAGTTAGAGTTACTCCATAAAGAATAAAATGCAATCATTCACTGATACATTCAACCCCACTTTGCATTAAGGTATTCATATGGCGTGTTTAACATCTCCTGGTGCCTTATTTCATATGGCATGTCCTCATTCAGTTATCGCTTCGAGGGGTCCTCCTTACCATATGCTAAGTCAGTTGTGGCCATTTTGGAATAACTGAGAGTCTACCAGCGCTGGGTATGCCACCCTACTGAAACCCAGTTTCAGCACCATAGTCCTCATGGTCTACTGAATCACCTCTCTCATCAGCTCCTGCGTGACTTATGTCAACAGTTGATGGTGACTCCATCAACAGATAAAAACAAAACAAATTGCACTGGATTTGGAGATGTCACTGGATCCTCTTGTTTTTAGTTTTGGCATGTATAGTATAGGCAGAGATTGTCCCTGCTTCTTTACTATTTCTACAGTCAGTGCTCCTGACATATTAATTAACATCCAATCACTTTTAAAATACTAGGTTAAGGCTTGAGCTTCCTCAAACAATTCCTATTTAGTATCACATACATTTGCTTCAACATACAAACTTTTATCAGTGTTGTGAAACCAATGATGCAGAAAATATTTGCCCTCTTGACACCTTTAGTGTCGAAAGCCCATGCACCTGAGTTCCATGGAGGTACTTTCAGCACTCATTAATGGGGCCTTTTGCCTGCTGGGAAGAATTTGTGAAGCCAGATTTACTGAAATCTCTTTTAGTAAGTAATATGCGATGTCAGAATGTGTCTTGAAACACTGGAGAAGTCAGCTGCATGCCATTACCTTTCTCCCTTCTGTACTGTATGTCAAAGTCAAACATTGCCAGCTTGGACAGTTATAACTGGTGGCAATGAGTTTAGCTAAAACATCCCTTTTTAAGGAAGTTCACAGTAAGAGCAATAAAGCTCCTGGTAGAGGCTTAGTATCTTCAGTTTGTGTGCAGGATGGCAGGTGTCTGCTAGCCTGAGGTTCTGACTTGCAACTACCGTTCAGAGCTTCTGAGCCCATTCTGAATCTGTCAGAGGACAGCACAAGGGAAATGTCAAACTGCAAAACAAAAAGTCCATTGCAATCAGCTGGAGTCAAAATTACAGGTCATATGGACTAGGAATACCATACAATATTAACCATGTGTGTCTTTTTAAAGCTGCATATAATATAGGGTCATTTGACTCAAATGAAAACTAACTTTTAAATATAGCGACCGTGGGTGCCATTTGGAACTGCAACCTCTGCTTGTCTTCTCTAGTGACACTTTTGTGTAATAAGCAAGAGCAGATAAAAAGAAAAAAATGCAACTAAAGCAATTAGCACCCCAAACAAAAGTAATTAGCACCTTCAGTGTTATTATTGATATTTTATAACTACGTATTGCTCTTGTATATGTACCATTGTTCAAAGTACTTGATTCTTTGTGCCTACAGTGTTGACAATCACCCATAGTGAGCATGTCCTGCAAAAATTGTAAAATGAATTTTGTGGCTTGATTTGAAACATTGTGCACAGTGTTAACTGTCCAATGACCAATAAATGTATTATTCATATATGAAGATCAAAATGACATAATCTAAACTACAGCTTCGATTTGGTTAACACAAAGGTGAAGATTTTCCTCTTCAGCCTTGCTCTAAAATTTCACATGCAATGCATAGCAGCAGGAGTCATTATATGCACTTAAGGCCATCTGAGGGTAACAGCAGGAACTGCCAAACTGTGTTATAAATAGTAACACATTTAGATGAGACCTTTATCAATGATAAACCAGGCTAATGTAATCAATGTCTGTCTGAATGTTCTGTACTGTAAATGTCATTGTTGAAAAACAAGCATAAGTTTATTTACTTGCACAGAAACCTAAACCTTCAATGTAAGTGAATATTAAATAAGTTCAAAATATGCGTCATTTCATTTCAAACACACCATCTAAACTGCATGCATTGGGGGTACTTTATGGAAAGTTACATAACCAAAATGGAACAGCAGTGGGCCTAGCTGCAACGGCTACAACATTGATAATGAGATGTGATTCCAGAATGGTGGGCACTGACTGGGCCCCCATGGTGCGATCAGATAAACAGGGAAATGGAGAGGTGGGGCTGCGCGGACACTGACTGACGCATGTGAACGTGTCTTGCCTTACAGTTTGTCCCCCACTTGCCAGAGCCCAACTCTGCTGAGCCCCTGCAGTCCCTGCAGTCCCTGCAGTCCATTACTAACCCTACATCCATGGAGGTAAGATGATTCACTTGCACACAGCTGAATGCTGAAGGCACACCTGTGAAGAACCAGCCACAACGCAGCTCGCATGACAGTGGCCAATGGACGTGAATCCGTTTTCAGCTGTTGTTAAAATGGCTGTAAGAGAAACTGATGCTGCCTGCCCTCTCTGAAGTCAAGGAAGTGTATTGTAAAACCTACATCTAAATTTTTGATTGGCATAGTGAGTTGCAACACAACATAAATGTATGGTTTGGCAACTTATCTGTAATGAAGTGTAAAAGTAGGTTTTACCCTGCAATACATAATAGAGCAAAAACAGATTGATGATTGAGTAACCAAGCAGGAACCCAGTCTGTGTAGCAGTTCACTGGGTTTGTGATTATGGAAAACCGATCACACATTCCTAAACTTTCCAATGCACATGTGGGTTGCCTGGCAACCCTCACTGATACTGCAGAGACAACAACAAAGCATGAAAAAAACAAGGTCAGCATGATAATATGAGTGAGAAACCACCTGCTATGTTCTGCACATTGACAGAATAATCCCACATGTGATTCATTTTGCTCACAGAAAATTAAACTTCAAAAAGGCGCAAGATGTCTTTTGCCAGAGACATATAACTTGAGGTCTACAGCTAAAGAAATGCAAAGCTAGCCATTGTATGTTAAAACCATTCCACATTAACATTGACACTATCTGTTATGATAGATATTTGATGGACGGTATGATAAATATAAATATAAATATATAATAAACATAAATATATGAAGGTATTTGTGTTGGAAATATTTCATCATTTTGGATGTTTTGTCATACCGTTGAACTATGGAAGTGATACCATTCTTCTTCTCTTCTGTGTGTCCTACACCCATCTCTTTCCACCTCAGCTGTACCATTGATATTATTCCCCCAGGAAACTGGAATAAATTATGTTTTATTTTTAAGGGTCCATTGAGTTAATTGATTTTTCTTGCAACTCACTTGCCTCCTTCACAGATAAAAATGTGTTAATGAGTATAGCTGGATTCAAGTGGCTGGCCCTTTCACATTAGCACAAAGGTACTTCTCTCTGGAGGCCTGTGAACCAATCTATGTAGTGATCTTTTCTCTAGTAATCATACAGTGTCTACAGTCTAAAGTCCGTTGTCTCCCTGGATGAAATCATTTCATCAGCATTTGTAAAACACTGGCAAAACTTTCATTCAAACAAGAAATTATGAATGAACATAACAGACACATTTTTATGGCCAGGCGGATAAACAGTCAAGGAAAACTGAGTGATATTTACAGCAGCTATTGTATCGCACCAATGAAAACATTTACTATAACTTAAATTACATATATATTCCCCCTGCTGTATTAAATTAATGTCTAACCTTAGAAGGAATTCTATTTCTAAAGGGAGTTTTGGAATGATTTTCCAGGTTCAGCTTCTGTCCCAGTCACTTTTCAAATGGGAATTATTTTTCCAGAGTATAATCATTCCAACAGCAACCATTTTAATGTTTGAACAAATTCTAAAGAAGACAAATATGAATATAAATCAATTGCAGCCTTATTCTGTGTTCACATGAAACATTCTGATGGTGAAAATGTGCCATAATCAAACAAGGATAGACAACAATGTCCAGTGGTAACTTAAAAGGCCAGCGTATGCATCACTATTTTTGTACGGAAACAGAAAAACATCCACTTGAAGTAGAACTTTCTTTGGATTTAGGCAAGACCTTGTCATTTCTCAAACTTATCTGCCTGAATGAACACCTTTTTGCTCAGGGCCAATGTTGCCAGGATACTTAAAAGATGGCACATGTAGCAAATGAGCGAGCCTCAAAAACACCCTGTATTTCCTCCCACAACATAAGAAGTACCTCTTGCAGGCGGAAGGTTCTGTAGAATAAACAGTGATTTTATACCTAATATCATCACCCTGGCAGCTACCAGGTTTCTCCACTGCACAAGTGTTTTGAGTGAAATTATGATTTCACTCAAATACTGGCATAGTTAGCGAGATAACTAACCTGTAGAATGTGTGCTTTTTGCTTCCTCAGTGAAAGCTTCCTAGAGTAAGGATTGAACATAAATCGTCAAAAGACAATGCTTTGTGGCTATCCGTGTGTGCAGTCAAGTGTAAATCATAAGTCACATATTTTAATGATGCATCTATAGTTCTATAGGCTCAATGGAAGTGCATGCATATTTTACAGTAATACATATACCAATCAATTTTGTACATTTCATATGGACCTATATGTGTATTAAAATTTATGTTAAGATAATGTAAGTAATATTATAGTTTATCATGTCTGAAAATCAGACTTAGCTTAACATTAAGTTCATAGCTTAACACAATGCTGCAGGGTCTCTCCTCAAAGCAATGGTTGTGCAATTGAATGCCATGACTTGTAGTTGAACCCTATTTAGTAGTTGATTTTATTTTAAGGGCCCTATGAAATGCCGCAGCGCCTAGAATTTCAAGTCGCTCACTGTAGATCAGCATTTTTCCACCTTGTGTTACATCATTAGATTGGTGGCTCCCCCACACAAACAAAGGTAATTTCACTGCTAGTTTGGCACCAAAGAGGAGATGGGTGTACTTGATGTTAGCATCAAAGTTCACAAAGTTATAATGGTAGTTGTTTTCAGTAACATGAAGTATAGGGTATCCAGCTAGTTGCATTGATGTGGAGAACAGCCGGCTAGCTAGCAGACTAACTGCACAACATATGCTGTTCAAGTCTCTTGAAGACCATGAGTTTATTTTCAAAAAAGGGTACCTAGCCAAACAGCAAACATAATAAAGCTTAGTCTCCTCTCTGCTGGAACTGCAGGCAACTGCTGGTTTAACATGATCACACAATTTTGTTTCAGGTGCTCTTTCAATGCTTCTTCATAGTTTACTGGCTGACTGTGCATCTTGAAAATTAGCATGATTTTCTCAATTTTGTTTCTACTTATGTAGCTAACTACCTAGCTTTTTAATCATTTAGCTTAACCACCACTTAACTATGGTACTATAAGATAAGTAGCTAGCTATTTAGCATTGGGGGTTCAATGGTAGAATTCTCGCTTGCCACGCGGCAGGCCCAGATTCGATTCCCAGCCAATGCAGTGCCTTGCTTTAGTAGTCTCAAATCCTTCAATTACAAGGTTTCCAACATATATAAGTCCCCAAAATGCCAGCAAACCAATCTATTGCAGCAACAGGGTAGCAAAGCGGCAAGGAGCAGGACTTATAATAAAAGGTTGCTGGTTCAATTCCCCGCTTGGGCACTGCTGTTGTACCCTTGGCCTTGGGTAAGGTAATCAACCCAGAATTTCCTTAGTAAATATCCAGCTGTATAAATGGGTTAAAATGTAAAAAATTGTGACCTATGTAAGTTGTGGATAAGAGTGTATTCTAAATGCCAGTAATGTAATGTAGTTACCTTTTGTTGATGTGGGGAATAGTAGAAGTTCTTGATCATTGAACTACTTTCTTTGTAAGCTTCCAGTGGAGATGTGTGCTACAAACACAAGCATATTTTTATTGGAATGGATGTCTTATTTGTCATGTAAAATCGAAATTAACTGTTCCGGTTTGCTGTCAAACATCAATAAAAATCATCTGCAATTAGAAAGTATGGTAGGTAGTTACCTAGTTAACCAATTGTTGTCTACATGTTTATTGGGTTTGTAAAACCTCAAGTCTGAAGTGTAAACATACAAATGCCGGCCTTAGTGCTCTTCATCCTGGGTGGGACATAAAGCCGCAAGGGGGACTCTCTAAGATGATAAAAGTGGGACATGTTTTATTCAGAGAAATCATAAACGATAGAACTGTGTCCAATAGCAAACTGCTAGTTATGGTATGTTCAGAGTGTGTTTGAGTCCTTTTTCAAAACTTTTTCAATGGTATTCTGGAGAGGTGCACTACAGGCAGGAAGTCAGTAGAGTGTGCTCAGTAGAGTGAGTCAATGTCTCATGGCAATGCACCAGATTAAGAAGTGTTTTTTCCTCATATGGTAAGCAATGGAACAGGAGTTGACTAGGGTGTGCGTTTTGCAGCTGGATACTATGCAGTGCATGCCTGCATTCCACTTTGCATTATTTTCTTTTGTCATCTTCTGGTAAGATGTTGGTACTTCACACTCTGTCACTGTAGCTAGATACAGCTGTTATTGTTGAGCTAAGACAGAGACTCTTGCACCTGGCCAGGTTCAAACCATCATGTGACATCACACGGAGGTGCATGAGAAGTATGGAGAAATGGCTGCACCAACAGGGAGAAAATATCACTGAAAATCTATGTCTGAGAAAGATTACGGAACATAGACGTTTGCAAAATGCCATATGGCTTTTGCTTTTCTCATTTAAAAAAGGTTACTTTCATGTTGAAAATGGTTTATAGGATCTTCAAACCATGAATCTACAAGAGAGCAAACAAGGAGTGCATTTCTGTCTTTGACAATAGTAACAGGATAAATGGCACATGTCACATGATTTGGTGGCCATCTGAGATTAGTTGTAAAACAGTAGATAGGTAGATAGATATGGTATTTGTAGTCTTTGTATGAAGCTCTGCCTACATTTTGTAAAAATAATTACTTGATCAAAAAATGGCTGCCATAAGACAACTAAATTGCACGATTTACAAATAAAAATACAAATATTTGAATAAGTCAATTGTCACAAAAACCCCAAACAAACAGTGACTTTCTAAATTGCAAAGAAAATGTTGATGTGTTGAAATATACAGACACCACAGCCAATCCATGTGGAGCATTGAATTTATTGTGGAATTATTGGTAGATCATGTTAGAATTTGAAACTTTGCTAATTTGCCTAAATTTACAACTGTAATGAAACAGACTGGGATCCAGGAGCAGCAAGCAGGTTTAATCAGGAATCATGGTCAGGGACAAAACAGGTCAGTAACGGTGGCAGCAGGTACACAATCCAAGATCCAAAAACACAAGCGACGTCAAGAGCACAGGCAAGGGTCAAACACCGGGAACTAACACTAGAAAATCACAGCAAACAGGCTTGGTATCCACAGGGAGCAATACCTCACAAAGAGGCAACAAAAGCAGAGTCTTTTTATGGGCAGGGCTTGATTGCAGAGAGGTTACAGGTGTGTTTGATGGGTGGTTGAACTGGGCGTGGCTGAGCAGGTTGAACTGGGCGTGGCTGAGCTGGCTGGTTGGGAGTGGGCGTGACAACAACAGATCTACAGGATATGGTGTAGTTTCCCTTGGTTGGTTACACAATATGAATACAGTATTAGATTCTTCCACCATTTCATACAAAAACTTGACAAATTGACAAGTGTAAATTCTTAAACATGTGAGACATATTCTAGTCCTCTGTAAAGACAACAGTTGCAACTTGCCATTTTGTACTTAGGTTTCACAAAAAGTGAGAAGAGACTAGGCAGTTATTATGATGGTGAGCATGAGATATCTTATTATGAGTTGATTTCATCATCAGTGGTGTCAAAAGACAGAAGGAACTGAATGTAGTAGTAGCTCTAGATATGAAAATCTTTTTTGGCCTTTCTTCAGTATTTCAAATGCCTTCCAATCACATCCAACAAGTGGATGTCCAGAAGCTGATCCATTTATAAAACTAGTATGTTACCTTAAACAGCAGTGAATTTACAGTACTTTGATCTCTCTATTGAATTATGATGAGCACAAAATAAATGTGCACTTGGTGATTGTGAGTTGTATGTTTATTTTTGACAAAACAATCAACATGCCCCTTGATGCATTTGATCATTTTTATTTTGTCATTGCCACAGACCTGTCCTGTCTTGCTAATATCTGTGTTTTGGGATATGAATACATACACCACACACAGAGAAAGAAGCCTTATTCTTTCCACCAGTTGCTGCTCCAGCAGGGGGAAGCATTTCAGTATCTTCAACTCACCAGTTAATCCCTCCCCACTGGTGCAAACAAGATAATGCAAGTTGCTCTTCTGATTCTTCTATGTTGATTAATAGATGGTCATCTGTTAGGTTTGGTTTAATTTAGCTGTTTGTATGCCATTGTTGGAAGTTACTGTATGTTTTAGGACTTTGGGGTTTATTATTTGTAGACTTGTGTGTTAACAATATTAATTGCATATACTGTAGAAACATGCAAGAGTGTTGAGATGGACCTGCATATTGGGATTCACTCTGATAATAAACATGTTTTCTCCCCAGATTAATGAATTTATTTCATGTATGCTTTCAGTACTGTAATACTTCCCATAAGACTCAGAAAGTAACAAAAAGCAGGAAACAGGAGATTTTACCATGGGAGTAATATATAATTTCAATGCGGCAGGAGGAAATATATATTTAAGAGGGAAAGGCATAACCAAGCCACTAATGTGGACAACAGCACAGGTGTACTATAGTAAGCTGACATACATTGTATATCCCATGTGTCACATATTTGCTTGGTTGTGTACAGCAGGAATAATATACTAGAATATTTTTGAAGATTTCATGTCTCCTTTTGTGACCTATGTGTAGCGATAGATAGAATAGAATGAGATTTCAGAAATTGCATTACAGTCCTTTCAGTTTAAATTCTTAATAAGACATTTTAAAATTTTAGTTGCATATTGCAATAGGCTATTGGATATTAGAGGTAAACTTTACCAGGTGATTGCATTTGTCCTAATGTTGGCTAGGAATAAACCCACAAATTCTGTTTCCTCAGTGTCAAATCCCACAAGATCACAGGCACAATTCTAGATGTATTGTGACCCTTTTTGGTGGCTACAATTTGTCACTGATGTGATTTACACCAAAGCTGTAACATTCACAAAGATAAATTTGGGTTGACAGACTTCTAAATCAAGTGTAGGTTGAAAGGTTAAGATAAAGGTGTATGTCTAGACAGGTTTCCAACATATTCATGTGTATTCTCATTTGATTAAGAATTAAACCAGTTTCCACTGCAGTTGCAACTGCCAAATTCCGTTTTCCTCTTTGCTTTCTCTACACATGACTTGTTGCACAGGCAATACGTTCTTACCATAATAATCAGGTGCATGTAACATTTTGTGTAGCTATGTTCTATTATGTAGAATATTAGTGAATAGTCCTCAGATGGGGACACAGGAATTAATTTAATCAAGACAAGACTATTATTGTCTAACAACACAACAAGCTTTCATCGCAAAAGTAATAAGGCCAAATACAATATAATGGTGTAGCAGCATTTAAAAATATTGTACGTAGGCTGCTAGATGTTTAATCTGAATTGCATGGTTTACCCTACTAGCAAATAGTGCACATTCCCGTAGCGTTGTGTGAATCCCTCCGCATTGCTGAAGAAAATAACAGTATTCCCATTGCAACATTGTTTCATATCATTTTAATTCTGAAGCTGATATGGGTTTATTATATAACGTGTATTATTTGATATCTTTCGCTGTTACAGGCATCGCTATCGAGTTCACGAGTGTGGACACCCCATTGAAATCAAAGTCCAGTTGTGGGGGGTACCCGTTCAAGTACTTGCCAGAAGCTGCTTTGTTTCATGAGGGCACTCTTTAATATCATTTTTTGTGAGCGCATCCTCTCGGCAAACTTGACGTGACATATGCGCATTAGCGAGAATGATGTCGGGTAGATTACTGTAAGATTATGGATTTAGTGATTGAATGGGGCATCCTCCCCTTTCCTTGGGCGGTAATGGTATATTCCAATGATGTTGATTCCTTACCATCACTATTGGGCATTATTAGGTTACCAGTGTTACACGTCGAGAAGGTCTGAATAGTTGAGTTGCATGATGCACCGAGGGAGTGGGGTTGATGGGGAAACTGAAGAAATGATGCTGCATGGGCAATATGGGATTGCGAGTCTCCGAAACGCACGTCTCTGTTAATTTGGGAGTTTTTACTGGCCAGAGGAAAAAATTGCTAAAGCCGTGATGGCATCTGTGTCACCATCAAGATGAAATACAGCGAGGACTCCCACGTTAGCTAGCTTGCTAGCTAACAACTAATTTGTAGCTACACAAAAGAGTCTGGTTGACCAAGGGAATGGAGTGTGTACCCGGGATTCAGGGTCTTCCTCACGAGCTTTCTTTATCTTATAATTAAGAGGAGGACTTATCTTTTTGGGAATTATCATTCTGTAGATATTTCTTGTATCACACTCAAAAATATCTATCATGTCTGATCCAAGTTACTGGACCGCATTACCAAGCTACAAATCTCATTTTGTGACTGGGGCGATGCTAAAGCGATCAAAAAGGTAACTACCTTCCACGTCAACTGGTTTAATGCTTGTTCCATTTAAATTAAAAAGTCAGCAGCAAGCTTGCTAACTAGTTTGCTAACCTTATAAACAATCGATAGAAGTAGATAACCTAGTTATCTTGCTTGCTGGCTAGGTCAACAGGTTTCTCGAGCGAGCAAGCAGAGGTGTTTTAACGATTAAATTGTTCTTTCATCGTTTCTACAGTAGCAACTATAGTTTGGTAACTTGGGACGTTAAGTAGGTGTCGAAAAAATGCAATAAAGTTTGGTAAGTTAGCTAGGTGGCTGACGTTTCCTACTCTTGTCTGCTTGAGTCCCTTTATTTGAATTAGCTAGTCTTTCGTAGCTAAAGAGCATGAGTTTATGCAAGTGTACCGTTAATGACAGCATGTAATGTTTGTCAGTTAGCTAGCTTGCTGAGTTACCTGAAAAGTGGTACCCGATACAAACTGCGAACATGTAACGTTATAGCTAGGTAGCAACAAAGCTGAAGTACTTGGCGAGTTAACAGCCTGTAACTAGTTGACTGCGAAGTATTTCGAGGTCCTGTTTAACCGGTAACAACGCAGCAAGCGAGTTAGCTAAACATAAATCACAGTTAGCTAGTTAGCTAACTAAATAACCGGCTTTGTTGTACGTCTTTGTGAATTAGGCGATGTTAGATATTTGGTGGTTCAGTTACAAAATAAATGTACCGTGTCGTTAGCCTTTATTATTGTCGGTAGTGTAGCCATGTCCTGATCTATTTAGTTTACTTTTTTGGATGCTGAAAGTTTTGAGTAAAGGTGGACGTTGCAAAGCATGTGCGCATTGGCTATTTTGCTCTGGCATTAGTCTCGTACTGTCACATTGACTGCATTGAATGAACAAAGGACTGGTCCTCTAACGGCGGTTGAGGACACGACGTAACGTTAGAGAAATTCGTTTTGACCAGAGGTAGTTAACGTTAGATTCATTGAACAAGAGAAGTACAAGAACAAATGTTTTCCATTGAAAAAGGATTACATTTAACAAGTATTTTTAGACGAAGCGTACGTGAATGTTCTCTTAGTCTGATGAATATCTCCATTTGGTAAATATGTGGGATTAAAAAAATGAATGGAAGTACCGAGTGTAGGTCGTGGCTAGCTAGGGTAGTTAAAATAATCATGCTTTCGTGAACTAGCTAATGAATTTTCCTGCGTAAAGTTCTAGTTATCATCTTCAACTTACAGTGCTTGGCAAGTCTGACCCCTTGTTTCTTGAAGTTCTTTTATGCCTGTAGTGTCCTCATCTTTGAAAAGCAACAGCAAAAAACTTACAAAATTATTACCTGCTACTCTTCTTTGATTGTCCATGGCTCCCAAAGTAGCTTGCAGTCTCTGAAAAGCTTTTAGAGGTGGACATTGTTATGAAGCGGTGCATGTTGATGGACAGGATTTATTTATAATTATGAATTTATCATTAATGATTATTCATAAGTGACTGGATTCCTTCATCACACATTGTGGTTTATTTAGTAAATTTTTAGGTTGATTAGTGTACATTTTGAGAAAATTGATAAGTTTAACCTATTTCATTCTTTTAGGTATAGCCCATGGAGGAAGTAAGTTAAGGATCATCTTTGTTATTCCATTGACTGTCAGCATCTGCAGTGACATATCACAGTCTGACATTGAACTGCCTTTCAGGAATATATCTCCTTAACACAACATTGATTGTGCATGCTTCTCCTGAAATACAGCATCCAAGGAATACTCTAATCAGAAGGACAATAAACAATAAATCCAAGCCTCCAGGACTGTTAGTATTTCAGTGACATGTTGCTGTTCTTTCACACACTCCAATTGTTTTTAAGGTAGTATGATCTATGTGTGTTTCCTGGGCAGAGGTGAATATAGCGGGTTGTTGGATCTGTTGGAATGAGGACTGAAATGAAACAAGGTTTATCTCAGGCTATGATGAAAAACTGCATCAGTCCTTTGCTTTTAAGGATGTTTTTTGTCATCTGTGAAGCAAATCTGTGATGTCAGCTATCTTAATCTCTTCAATTTTTTCCAGAGCAGTGATTAATTCTTGGTCTTTAGTGCGACCCAGAAACGTCAACCTCAGTTTTATTTTTCCAGTTGTGGTGGGTCAGCATGGCCACAGAGCTTATGTAAGTTCAGTTAGAATGGAGTTACAGTAAACAGATTCATTGGGATAAAGTATATTTATATTTAATAATTTAGCAGACCTTCTTATCCAGAGGAATTGAACAGCTGCATTTGGTAATATTGAGAGGGTGACATTTAAAGGCTTTCAAACTCAATACGTTTCATAGTTGATATTATTAAGGAAATGAAACCGTGCTCCATTGGTTAGCTTAAATATATGTAGATAGGCTGAGTGATAGATCTGAAAACCTGTAGAGTAAACCTCTAAAGCCTTAGCATGTCTGTCTCTGGGAGCTGTTATTTTTTGATCATTGTGTTTTGTTGTTTCAGTAGTTTGGTATTTGTGGGAACTAGTGTACTATTAGACATTGAATGTAATTGTTATTATAGATGTCATTAGTCTGTAGTTATTTGCTCTTGTATTTATGTCATATGCTGTGCTGGGACATTTAGAAAAACACAGATAATAATGCTGGTAATAATTATGATAGCTAGATTAAAAGGGTACTTGTTGCCATGGCCTCACCCAACAATGATAGCAATATAAATATCCAGGCATGCATTGGCACAGAGAAGCAAATATGGTTGCATCTGTATGTTATCCACGGAAATCTCTTAAATTCACAAATTAAAGCTAGGTGTAACATACCTGATTGGGTTAACATATATCTCACATTTCTTTACTGATGTTGGGATGATTGACACTAACTAGCACTGTCAGATTTATTATTAGATTCATCCTTCCCAAAACTGTAATTGTGTATAATATAGTGCAAATACTATATTTTATGTTGAAATGCAATTTGAGATATTTGAATATCTGAATATTTAGCTGCATGTGTGATGGTTGCATTTTATATTTTGGTTTGGGCTCTGAGATTGATAAGGAGGGATTTAATTCCATAGATGTCCCTGCCTTCATGACTGATTTTTTTTTTCCTTTTGGTTTAACACTGCCACTATTTAGAAGAATGAACAAGTATTTTGTTATGCCTTTCTAGGTGCCTCACTGCTGCTTTAAAACAGCACTTTCCTGAGAACTACATAATTTTGGACATGCCTACATGTGAGCTGACAGAGATGTGGTTCAAGCATTTGTCAGCACACTGGCTGTCCTCAGGCTCTATGACTGATAGTATCCTCTGGGATCTCTCTGTAGAGGAAACGGAATTGCAGTCCTCTCAGCTAACAGGAAAAGACCTTTTAGTACATCAGCACGGATGCACATCGCTGAAAAAGTGCAATAAGGCCGATACCTCATTTTTTGTTTAATGAAGGATTATTTTTTTTGCAGCACTTACTGGTATTTCACTGGAATTCCATGTAATGGAGTTTTGTGTCTTTTGTAATGTGAAGTTGCTTCTGTGTGGTTTAGGTCAGTGTTTCCCAGACCTCTCCTAGAGTACCCCTTGTCCTGCATGTTTTAGATCTCTCCCTGCTTCAGCACAGCTGATTTAAATGATCAACTCATTATGAACTCCTGAAGCTGCTTAATAACAAACTGATAATTTAAATCAGCTGTGTTGAAGCAGGGAGAGATCTAAAACATGCAAGACAAGGGGTACTCTAGGAGAGGTTTGGGAAACGCTGATTTATGCTCCTGCATTCTGATGTTTTTGGGAAATGTAGAGTGCTCTGGATCATCTGGAGCAAGAGGCTCAGTTGTATTTCCTATGTTTTGCTTGATATGGAGTTTAAAAATAAGTATTTACAGGAAGCTCTATATTTGATATTAAATGTAGATGTCTCTCCGGGAATATAATAACAGAAACCACATGCAAGTATCTGAGTAATGATTTGGAATAATTTCAATAGGTAGCTAGAGAATGAAGCCTTTTGTCAGTCCTATTCTAATCCTGTTATCATTTAATTTTGAATTTCAGATAACCATTTCAGTATCACCACAAAAGACACTTTCTACCAAGTGTGATGTTAAAATCTTTTAAAATGCATGGGAAAAGGTCATTTCTGCCTTGTTTTCAAGAAGCATGTCACACAATCCTATGATGTCCCTGTGATTTGTCTAACATGTTGTACAAAATGAGTTCATTTAATGTTACACCTACCTCTCAGCTTTTTATTACAGGCCTGTTTTGTAGACCTGCATGTTGAAAAAGTAATTAGACTCAAGGATATCTCTAATCAAAATCTAACTGGATGTGTGTCATATTGTAAGTCAAGTAATGCATTCCTCTATGATTGACTCCAAAGCATCAATAAATTCTACTCCATAGTTCGCTGAAACTGTAATGTATTGGCAAACAGTTGACTAGATTTTTTTCAGACCACCTCATTTACTTTAAAAATGAAATAATCTGAAATTTCATTGTTAAGCATGACTTACATACACATTAATTCAAGTACAGGGCACTTTGTTAAATGTTTTTATTCTTATTTTCTGCAGTTGCCGTAGCAGTAACAGGAAGAGTTTGGGTGTAGGGACCCCATCACCTACTCTGTCTCGGCCTCTCTCCCCCCTCTCCATTCCTACAGGTAAGTCTTTGGAGAAGGTTCATGGTCACTCAAAACTTTCCATGACTGAAAATCAGTCTCAATTTTGACATTTAGCCCATGTCAATAGAACTGTCAGTCGCTGTTTACAGTTGTGATTATGGTGAGGCTGAGCCCGAACAGTATGACCTCGGAATTCTAGCTGTTGACTTTCTTATAAGAGGGTTTACTTTCTCTGTCCAATTTTCAATGGTTAGCACCTTCGCAGTTTGATAAGAGTATTAGGAAATGATTTCAACAATGATTGTAAAACTCTTGGAAAGCAGCAGGCAGTAAGCTTTACAATATCAGTAGGGCCTCACCTTCATCCTGGTAAGAAGATTTTATATGTCTGCATCAAGTCTATGGCGTTTGTACAATACAGAGTTGTAACTTAACACTGGCCAAATGTAAAACACTGAATTTAGGTGAAAATACAGAGCAAAATTTTTTGAAAAGGTTGATTTAGTGCACTGCTTTCATAGTTGAACTAAATAGGAAATACCATTTGTGAGCCTATTGCCTATTTGGTGGTCCAACATACATATCATATAGAATAATTCTATATCAGAAAGTACTTCCGTTGCTGCATACCAGGTATGCACCGATACCCTTATTAAGTCTTTCAAGTTCATGGCAGCTGGGGCTTATCTGATTATAGTTTATAATTAGACTTTCATTTGCTCTACAGTTGCTTGTTGATGTCAGTGCAGTACATTCACATCATGTTTAAAGTTGACCTATTTCAGCCCCAGCTTGTTGTTTTGTCAATTGAATTTCTTTTGTGATACTTAATTTGTCAACTGTATGAATCATCCTTGGTTTAGACAATTCAGGCCAGTTAAACCTATGTGGAAAATAGCAGAAATTGTTTTAATGTAAAAATAGAATGTTGTTAGCTGCTTGGACCATTTTCTTTAACAGTAATCTCTTGCTTTTTCCAGCTGGCAGTAGTCCCTTAGACAGCCCAAGAAATGTGTCAACCAGTGCCTCTCTCAATTTCCCCTTTGCTCGAAGGTAAGATATTCCCTAAGGTTATGTCATTGCCTCTGTCAGCTTCCCCTTTACTCAAAGCTAAGTCATTCCTTAAGGTTATGTCAATGCCTCTCAACTTCCCCTTGGCTCAAAGCAAAGGTATTCCCATATGTTAGGTCAGTGCTTCTTATGGAGACTTCTGAACACTTCCAGACAAGTATCCACCATTGTTTATGGTCATTACACTGAAAGAAATATGTGAGTATTTTAGAGTAAGACAAAGTCTGTGCTCTCATTGTAATCTCGTAATAATTGTAATTAATTATACTGCAAATTCTCAATTTCGTTGTTTTACGTTATGGTCATGTAGAACAGTATTTCTCAATCCTACTCCTGGAGGCCCACTGTTCTGCATATCTTTTATCTATCCTTGCTCCAAACACACCTGATTACTGTGATTTACATGCTCTTGATTAAATCAGGTGTGCTCAGCTAATCAAAAGTGCTGCTGATGAGTTCAGTCAGGTAGGTAGAGCAGAGAAAGATGGAAAAACGTGCAGAGCAGGGGATCCCCAGGAGCAGGATTGAGAATCAGTGACGTAGAAGATGCTCTTATCGAGAGCGACTCTCACAGGGTACAGTTTTATCCTTTTATACAGCTGGATATCAGCTTAGGCAATTGTAGGTTAAGTACCTTGCTCAAGGGTACAATGGCAGTGCCCCAGTGGGGAATTTAACCAACAATCTTTCAGTCACAAGCTCTGCTCCTTACCACTATGTCACATTGCCGCCATTCCGCTCCGATATCACCTACTCGGTCAATAGATACCTCCAACAACCATGGCTGATGGCTAATACCCATGACCTCTTGCAGGTGCACTGCCCAGTTACAACTGCTGGCTACACGCCAACCATTTATGTTGCATTACAGTATTTATAGCAATATATAACAGTGTATGAAGGCCATAAACAGTGGAGTAGTTGTCACAGGAGATTTCATGTTTGACACAAAATTCTGCAACAGCTCCGAAAAAGACTGTCACATAATAACAGCTTACATGATTCTACGTAATATCTGCAAGCTGTGGACACCCGTTGCCATATGTGGCATTTCCTACCCTGTTATCCTTGGGGGAAATCAGCTTTATGAATTTCTCACACTGCATGCTCTGAGGTAGGAATTTTTTACTCCTTTTTTTTTTTTACTACTTTTAAACAAGACTGTTACAAGTAATTCTGAGATGCTTGATAAAAACGGGCAAAATTTTTGTGCAGATTTAATTGTATTTCTTCAAATCACAAATTTGATTTGAGCTGGAGAAAATACTGAAAAAATACTGATTCCCTACAAAAAAGTTTACTTACGAAATTAGTAAGATTAATCCAAGAGTATAAAACTGAATCCTGGTAAAGTAAATGTGAGTCTTTGAGGAAATAGGGCTCCGCTTCACGACAGAGAGTGAGAAATTATTACTGCGTTTTGATGTCATCATGCTTTTGTGAATCATTTGGGGCTTCCTTCTGTAGTGGAGGAGAATGAGTCAACTGCTTATATAATGAGGTGCAGGACAGAGATATGTTGGAGGGGGGTTTTCACAGTGTGGTGAGTCACAGAGTAAATTTGCACCTTCTCCCTTTAAGTTTTTCATGCTATGAGTGTGAGACTCACTCAACAAGATTTGCCTCTGCTAGACAGAGCAGCTCCTCGCACATCAAATAACATCAGACATGTTGTCAGTTTCCCTGCTATGAAAAGGTGGCTTTACCATCTGGTCACCGTTCATACTAGAGACTGATGCTGCCAAAACTTTGGCAAATTGCAGAGTGCACTGTTAATGGTACCACACCAGCAGAGTGGCTCGGCACACTTTCTTCACAGATGTATGATTATTGTAATTCCATGTAATTCCATTCCATTATTGTTGGTGTTGTGAAAAGGGACATAAAATTGAACTCATTCCCTTATGTTAGGCAAGGGAAATAAGCCTCTGAAATGAAGCAAAGGAAACATCACATTACAGATGCAATACCAACAGAAAGCAGAGTTTCATTCAGTCAGAATTGATTTGCAGAGGTGTCAGGCAGGAGTCGAGTGTTGCACGAAATCCATTTACTTTGAGTTAATATGATTTATTCATAGGAATCATCTTAAAGATTGTCAGAAAAATATCAGAAAGGGCCTCAGTGTTCATCCTTGTTGAAACCTGCTGCCTTTTCCAATCCAAAGCAAGGCAAAAAACAAACAGTCTGAAGAATGTTTATGATGGAGGTTTAGGAGTCATACGTAGGGGATGAAGATTTTTTTTTTTTTTTTGCACCAGCAGTATGTGAATGTAAACCACAACAGCAGAAACGCTAACACTTGTCTTGTATCTCGCTGTTTTTCCCCCACCTTTTCTTCTTCATGCTGTGACCTTTCAGCCACATGGCCCGCACTGACAGGTATCATGTCTTTTTTTAATTTAATTTTTTCCACTCCCATATCCTGTTTACTCTGCTATGTAAAGCAGTGTGTTTACCCTTGCATTGAAGCCCGTTATTCTCGTTTGCTTTTGCACCCTTCACACAGTACTGTCATTACAAACTGTTTTCTGTCCCACTCCAGGGTGACTTTTACCCCATTGTTTATATTGGAACAGAGTCTGTTTCAAAGCAACATACAATTTCATACAATTTGTTTGATATTAAGAAGATATTAAGAACGTGTGATATTAAGATATTAAGAGGGTGTGTAAAAATGCCACCTGTTTAAAATGTTAGCCCTCAAGTATAATACATCAGAAATCAAGGTGCCATTCAAATATTTAAATATTCATTTGTCAAAGTGGGTGTTTTCTGATCCCTGAGATCCTGGTTATTATTATATTATATGACTGAGTCCAATTTTTAGGTAAATTTTTGCCATTGATAGCAAGTGATGGCCTATGAGCATATGAAGTATAGATGTCATGACACTGTGCTGTCTTAATACAATCAAAATAGGGTCTGTTACCTCGCCTCAAGGGGTGGTCTTATCTCAACTTGTGGAGAGTATTAGTATCTGACATCAAGATTCCTGGAATCCCCTTTGAACTGATCTCAGTATGTATAATGCCATTTTTATTCATTCCCCTCTAAAAGGTATATCAACCCACTAGTGTATTTAAATGCATGCACCCAAGCTGCCCAAATGACATACCAAAATGAAAATGTCTGCTTTTCACTAGGGTCCATCTTTCAAATTCAGGCTTCAGGGCTGAGTAACAATATTTTATTGTTCCTAAAGGCCTCCACAGAGATGAAGATATGTAACTAACAATTCTGGTATTGAACTATTGCCTGTTTTTTCAGAGCGGAAGGACGAAGATGGTCGCTGGCTTCTCTCCCCTCCTCTGGCTATGGAACCAATCCTCCCAGCTCTACTGTCTCAGTATGTTAATTCCCTTAGTGTCCAATACCCTGGTGGCCAAAAAAATCATGATAATAAAAATTTCCCTGACTTGTGAGAAACTGCAAAGGGTTTGCTTTAGACTTGCTGTGCATTTGCCACAGATGTCTGCCATTTGATAGCCTTACACAATGTCTTTGCAATGGAAGCCGGTATAACTTCCAGTAGTAATGAAATCATTAACGGTTAAGCCATAATGGGCTTCAAATGATCTGTAATTTGCCTCTGTGCAGTGGAACTTAACAGCTTGGAACCGTACTGTTAATTTGATTTGACGCCCAGAAGAACAAGAACACCCTGTGCATCACTATGAAGAACATACAAGAATAATAACAGTCCGGCTACCATCTGGACCTTTTAAGACAGTTGATTTATACTCCTTTTACTCTTAAATAATCTGGTGTATATAGATCTAATGAGATGAGGATTTTCAGCATCTTAATTTATTTTCAGTGTATTACTTGCTTTATTCTTTTGAAGTAAATATTTTAGTAAAAATATGTTGGCCTCAAGAAACTGAATAGCTAGTGAAAGTAGACAGACAGTACAGTTTACCTATTGAGTAAGTGTTTTTTTTTTTTTTTCTTTTTCTCATTTGTTTTCCATCTTGAACAGAACAAGTCATTTTGACTGGCACACTTTGTAGCAGAGTTCAGTGAAACTGAAGTCAGTGGTTGCATGATACAGATTATATGCTGGAGTTTGTCACATAATCACAGGTTTTACTTGGCTGCAGCCATAGTGGTAATGTCATGGACAGCCAATGACATCAGATAATGCTCATCTGGTCTCCTCCCTAATTCTGCTGGCATCTTGGATGTTCCTCTCCATCCTTCACTCCTGCAATCAGAGCTTAATTTTAGTTTAGTTCTGCTTCACATATGATTTAAAAATGCTCATTCCACCACTGGCTACTGAAAAAACTATATATATATCATTTCTGGTGCCAGCCAGAGTGATGGCTGTTACTTGGGATTACTGAGTAGACACACAGATTGAATGCAAAATGCCTTCCACTTTATTACTTTGATTAGTTTATATGGTTGTATTGTCAAAGACAGGAAGTTCTGAAGCATTGAATTTGTCCTCTTTGTTTTACAGTCTTCATCCTCTTCCCAGGAGCGCTTGCACCAGCTCCCTTACCAGCCCACTCCAGATGAGCTGCACTTCCTGTTCAAACACTTTCGTAGCTCTGAGAGCGTGACGGATGAGGACGGCAAATCCGGGCCTTTCATCCGGCCTCGATCTCGCAGTCTCAGGTACCGCTCTTCCTCCTACCTTTGTCCAGTTGAGGCCTTTCTCTCAAACTGCGTTGAACATATTTTGTTTCATTGGCACAATTTAGTAGGATGCTGATCCTCTGAGAGGGTTTGGAATTCTGGAAGTGCACATCATTTTAATGTCTACCAAGTATGCATCAGATTCACGGTGCAGAAGTCCAAGATTTGCTTGAAACTGATGCCAGTACCAAATGTCAGAACTAGGCATCAATTTAAGGCAGATGTTCTGTCAGCTCATTGCCATTTTATTCATGAGGTCCACAATTTTTAGAGGCTTAGAAAGTTATTATTACAAGCAGTTAATTGGCAGAACTACAGCTCCGCTTGCATTCCTTGGATTGAGTGTATATTCATCCAGGGAAGATGTTTAGGCTCTGCTGAGCCGGCAAGCTGTGGGCACCAGGCCTTGTGGTGGCTGGTGCAGGCCCGTGCTGTTTGCCTGTGGCGAGCAGTGTGTGGGTGAGGGCGCACGGGGCCCCAGAGACCTGCTGAGCTGTAGGCTCAGGGGCGGGGAGCTGCAGAGCGTGGTGGGCAGGCTGCCATCTGTTGCAACAGAAGCCTTCTTTCTTTAAAAAAAAAAAAAAAAAAAAAGCCGAAAGGTCTGTCAGCGCCGTTTTGTTCCGTCCGCCTCTGCAACTTGTGAACCATAAGATTAGCAGGAAAATGAAATAAAAGAAGGCTTAGTTTGCTACATGCGGCGGTATAAAAGAGGTCAAAGCATCGCCAGCTGCTGCATTATGTAACACAGCCTGGGAGATGAGATGTATGCATGAGACATATCAATAAAATAAAAGCACCCATCTCCTGCAGGGCCCTCCACAGGTCTCTTTTCCGGCGGCAAAAAGTGCAGGTGAACTTTTGTGTGTTGTATTATTAAACCTTAGAGCTGCATGATGTGCTTTGTAAAGTCACTGGTGAATGTTAGTGCTCATTGCACATCTTGCAGGCTCAATTACAGATCTAGGATATCCCTCGTACTTGATTTATTCAGTGTCAGAATGAAGGATTCACTTCCAGAAATGCTAAAAAGAAAACCACCTTCTTAATCAAAACTTCAGGGCATAATCAGAACAAGACTTGATGTGAGAAGTTAACTTCAAAGAAACCCTGAAAATGTCAGACATAGATTTTAAGAACAGAGTCCCTTTCATGATATTTATCCTGAGTTATTAGACATTTGCATGATTGATTTGCTCATTTTGAAGAAAAAAATGCAATTTGAACCATGGAATTTTTTTGTTCGTTTCAGCCCTGGTCGAACAAGTGGCTCCTTTGATAATGAGATTGTTATGATGAATCATGTTTACAAAGAGCGATTTCCCAAGGTATGTGCACATAAAGCATTCATTCCCTTGAATCTCTTAAGACCTTTATCACAATAGGGAAAGCATTTTTGTTTTTTTTTTTTTTTTTACTTCTGCTAATGCACATGAAGAAAATGCACTGCATCAGAAATTTTTGCACGTATCAGAAATATGTAATGGCAGCATACCATAACGTCGCACACTTTTTTTTCATGAGAAAGCAGACAGGATGTACAATGGCACATACAGTGTTCCTGTGGTGTTCTTTCATGTTGAGTGCAATGCCGTTTGAGTGGTACATGCACCCCACAGGCCACGGCGCAGATGGAGGAGCGCCTGCTGGAGATTATCACGCACTGCTCCCCGGACAGCACCCTCCCGCTGGCCGACGGTGTGCTCGGCTTCATCCACCACCAGCTGGTGGAGCTTGCCCGGGACTGCCTGGACAAGTCCCGCAAGGGCCTGGTCACCTCGCGCTACTTCATGGAGCTGCAGGAGAAACTGGAGAAGCTGCTGCACGAGGTGGGATGTGGGGATATTTTATTCTGCCCGTCTGCCATTGGGTGCAGGTTTGAATAACATGAGAAGTAAATGATTAGAGCTGTTGCTAAAACAGTTTAGCCTGTAATACACCAAATTGAAATAACAGTCCCGATCAGTCAGTTAACATAAAAGTGCTCAGGCTCGGTCCAAACGCATCGTTTGTAGGGAGATGATGCAAAGGTGGTGCAGCGTGGTACATGATGCTGTTGCATGCTTAGTGTTTCCAACAATGTGTTGGTCATCAGGACTAATGGTCAGTATGTGTTGAGCCCCATACTAGCACGTTTTATGTAGTTAGGTAATAGAAACGAACTAAAATAGCATAACCTAACAAGAAGAACATAACTGTACTTATATCAGTACATTCATGTTCCTACCTCCATTGAGTCATTCACAGAACATTTTTCTCTGTTTTCATTATTAGTAATTATTATTAGTTTGAACTATATCTGCTGTCGTCAGACACTGATCTCTATGGCCATCTTGTACAACAGTTAAATGCAGTGAAGGTAAAATAAAGCAGAATAACAAACCAAGGCATGTGAAATGCATGACCAGACAGCTAATCCGGTAATTTCTTCTAGCCCCCAGATACACAGGAGCTTTCAAAATGCAGTTTGTGCGTGTGTGCGTGTGTGCGTGTGTGTGTGTGGTTGTGTGCGTGTGTGCACGCGCACATCATGCCTGTGTGATGATACCATGTGGGTGTTAGAAGAATACAGGGCTGTCTTTTTGGCTCTTGTCTTATCTGCAGTATGATAGAATGTTTGTTTCCATAGCAACTCAGGCTCCCTCTTCTGTGTTGTGTGCGGATGACTCTCAGCCTGTGTGTTTCCCATCACATGGCAGTAGCTTGTGTTCCCACAGCTGCATGGGTAAACACAGACTCTCCCCACACCCCTGCAGTGGGCAGTGATGCCACAACCCTGGAATCTAAGCTGCTCTCACCATTATTGGCTTTGTTTTCATGGATGTTTTGTTGTAAAAACAAAGGAGTGAAAAAGAAAATGAGAAGTAAAATGTTCATTTTTTTCATTTAATTTTTGGCATTATTTATCACTGTGAAGTGAAAAGTAAACAATATCCACATTTGAATTTGTAGCATTTCTTCTTGTTTTCTTGTTTCTGCCTGTAACATGGGTCCCTCCAACTGAAATGTATGCACAAAGGGCTGTTTAGAGAAAAATGAATTATGCATGAACCTTCTATAACCATCCTCCTAAAAAAAAAAAAAAAAAAACACATGACCACCCCTCCATCCCTCCCTGCCCCCCTGCAGAGAGTCAATCACACCCCAGTACAGCATATACATGAAAAAGGCCATTCAAATTAACACAACAAAACACTATTCAAATTATATGTAAATGAGCACAGTGGAGAGCAGTGCATGCCTGCACAATGGAAAGTAATTGAGGATCCTCAAATAAGGATTCATTTATTTGAATCCTTCATTTGCTTTATGTTTTTACAAGGGTGATTAATGCCAAAACGGAAAGGCAAATACAGTGTATTTTAGTTTGCAGTTTTACTTTTTGTTCATTTGTGATTTGGCATCAAAAAGATTGCTTCCATATGTTTTAGCATACGTTGTAAAGATAAAGTCCAGTAAGCGTTTGCATTCTGCACGTCATTAAGGAGCTTAATTTGAATGTTTTTTTTTATTATGGATACATCCATAATAAATCTGAAATGGTGGTGAAGAGTGTAAAGGAACGTTCACTGACATTGCTGAATTGGAGTCAGTCTTATGATGTGGTGCAGCTGATAAATGCTAAAGGCCAAGGATGATTCATGGGAAGGAATTCTGGAAGTGTCTTTAGCTATGTGGGAATATTTCTTTTAGTTGTAAGTTATTTTCATCAGTGATGTCTGTCTGATTTTTATTTGTGTAATTTTTTTCTTTGCTTTGAACTGATCTGCTCAGGAACATTGACAAGTTAAATATCTGTCTCTGCTGTTGTCCTATTTTTCTTTCCCAAATGTTCTTCTGTCTCTTAATGTATGAGTCACTCAGTTTTTGGAGGTCACAAAGCATTACAGATTAGTTTGTTCCGTTAATGCTCTGCGCTCCTTTGATTGGAATGGTTCCAGTGAAATTGTGATGACCGCTAAATCTGCATCACTGTTGTTGTGATGAGAACAACAACAAAATTAATATTTTATTCGCAATTAACTTTTAACTGCAGGTTGTCAAGGTTTTTTTAAGGAGTTGGAAAGTGTGTTGTTAAGAGCCAGCATTCGCTGTATACATCATTGCATAAGATTCCATAGCACGTTTCCCTTCGCCTGATTGTCTCATTTGTTTCTCTGTGTTTGACTCATCCTGATTCAAACAGACAGTTGCCCTGGGGGCAGTGTATTTCAAGTCAACTGCAGCTAATGGTTACTGTAGTGGTCTACCAATACCGTTTGTCAAAGTCAGCAGCCCAGCATGAGAGGTAGTTGTGCTTTATGTCAGTCTGACAGAGAAATTACTCTCTTCCCTGCTTCTTTGTGAATATATAGGATGAAAAAGGTAGTCACAGCTATGCTAGGGAAGCGCAAGTTTGCTTGGATTGAAAAGGTGCTGACACGGAGTGAGCAATCCTACCTGCGTCGGGGTAGTGTTGCCCGAGAGAACAAGGCATGAAATGTCAGAGCTGCATGATGTGTGAGACGGATTGGGTGGAGTCTTCAGATCCAGCAGGAGCTGATTAGGGATCACGTCGGGTCATGTTTTGTCTGGACAGAGTGTCCCAAAGGACAAGCTCTCAACAATCCACTCAAACTCACTCCTGAAACACAGTGCTGTACTCGCATGCAATTCTTGCACCACAGGAGCTACAGCAACTGTGTTGTATATCAACATATGAAAATTGAACATTTGATCAAAAAATGCTTTGAAGCATAAGGAAAATGGGTTTTGCGCTGAACAGATTGTTGAACACAGCTCAAGGGAGGAATCTTTCACGTTTCCAGAAATAGCATGTGAACTTGTTTGTTTTGGTTTTGATATGAGAGAATTATTTTAATGAAATTATTGAATTCTGTGAAAGTGTTCCACAAAAATGAGTCACTGCTAAGTGATTCTAATTTTAGACTTTTCTTAAAATTGGCTCTATTTCCAGCTGCTATATCCTAATGGGTGCAAGATTACAGGCAAAAGGGACTGAGTAAATCTTGGGTGGGATTCTGAGCACCATATTAAGTCTAGTGGAAGTTACTTACAGACCTTTCCCATGCCTACCTGTTAACCAACTTCAGGTCACTGAATTTTGCATTGTTTTGAATTAACGTGGAACATGGGAGGAAATAAACCCACGGTTTCGTTTGATATGATTTCTGAACGGCACAGCTGGGTGCCAAACATGCCAGACATGCTTTGCACACCCTGTTGTTTTGCAGCTATAGTTGATTTTCTTCCAAAGCATTGATTTTGAGTACGTGTGTATGTCTGTGCCCAGGCATTTGAGCGTTCAGAGAGTGAGGAGGTGACAGTCATCACACAGCTTGTAAAGAAGATTCTCATCGTCATATCCCGCCCCGCAAGGCTCCTTGAGTGCCTGGTGAGTGTCCATAAAAACATGGTTTGTGAAGGGTGTAAATAAAGTTATGAGCTGGGGGATTGAAAGAGTCAACCTTTTTGCTCTTTGGTGGTGAAAGTTTTTCTTCAGAAAACAAGTTAGCAGAATCATTGCCATGTCTTTTTTCCAGGAAAAAATGACATTTCCCACAAAATGACATATGACTGTAATTGGCAGGAATTTGACCCAGAGGAGTTCTATCACCTGCTTGAGGCTGCTGAGGGCCATGCCAAGGTGGGGCAGGGAATCAAGACTGACATCCCACGCTATATAATCAACCAGCTGGGTCTGACGCGTGATCCTCTCGAAGGTAGGGCTGTTTCACTGGCATCCAGAAAGAACTGTAACAATGCCAGTTACTCACGCTGTAGCTCCATGAGTCACTGTGGTTTGAGCTGTAGGCACACCGCTTGCCATACGCTGCCCTATTAAGCGTCTGGCCAGTGCAGGGATGACTCCTCCTGCTGCCCACGCTACAGTATCTCCCTGTGCACACCGATGAGTTCATCTCTTTGTTGCAAAGTAGACCTGTAAGCTCAATTTGAAGTGGTTGATCTTTTCTTTTTTTTCCCCACACACTTGTAGAAATGGTGCAGCTGGAACAGTATGACTCAGGCTCCACAGTGCTGCCGGAGTCTGATGACACTGTGGAGGTAAGCGATGCGGCAGTCTAGGGTAGTCCGCATCTACCTGTGGGACATAAAACTACAGTGTAGTGAGGCATTCCATCTATGACCACTGCATGATACCGCTCTTAACTGAGTAGATCCCTCTGTTCTCTTCACCTTGACATGGTTCTTAAGAGGGTTCAGGTAATTTCATACTGAGACTATGTTTTTTGGATGCATATTAAGGGCAGATTTCTCAGTTTCCTTGTGTTTATAATGAGGGATTTCAAATGTAGTTTTTGGAAGGGAAGCACACGTGATAATGTAGAGTACATTACACATGACTGATGGCTACTTCCCTCTCTGTGCTTCTCTTTTTATGCGGTAGAAGTCTCTGTGCACGCCTCCCCGAAGGAAGCCAATGGAGAGTGAATTTGAGACCATCAAGCTCATCAGCAACGGAGCTTATGGGTAAACTGGAATGAACACATGTTGTAGCCTCTGTATAGTCTCTGCGTTGAATTCTGTTCACACATCGGCTTCGGGGAATGTGTTTTTTTTTTTCTTTTTACCCTTTTTGGTTATGAGGTGTAAAGCTGAAGATGCCATCAGCGGTATGCCTCGGCTCGTTGCAGGGCTGTGTACCTGGTGCGACACAAGGAGACCCGACAGCGCTTCGCCATGAAGAAGATCAACCGGCAAAACCTGATCCTGCGGAATCAGATCCAGCAGGTGTTCGTGGAGCGGGACATCCTGACATTCGCGGAAAACCCTTTCGTGGTCAGCATGTTCTGCTCCTTCGAAACACGTCGCCACCTCTGCATGGTCATGGAATACGTGGAAGGTAGGGTGTTGTGTGGGGGTGTGTATGCTCTGCTCAGGCTTCAACAATCCTACCATTTCCTCAAAGGGGTTTGTGAAACAATTCTGTTGCTACATCTAGGAGAAATTAGCTGTCCCTTGGGACAAGAAAATTGTGGCAATGATGCCTTGCTGTGTTTTGCATCATGTCTGTCTGTCCTCATGCCTTGCAGGTGGAGATTGCGCTAATCTGCTGAAGAACATGGGACCCTTACCAGTGGACATGACCAGGATGTACTTTGCAGAGACGGTGCTAGCACTGGAATACTTACACAACTATGGCATTGTGCATAGGGATCTCAAACCTGACAAGTGAGCACTTGACTGGATGTGCACACATTACTCTTGCCGTATTAGGACCTTACCGATGCGTGGAAGGACCCATGTTTTACACCTTTTCTCTTGCTTCTCCCAGCTTATTGATCACATCGATGGGACACATCAAGCTGACCGACTTCGGCCTCTCCAAAATTGGCCTGATGAACATGACCACCAACCTGTACGAGGGCCACATTGAGAAGGACACCAGGGAGTTCGTTGACAAACAGGTGGGCCTCTACCTCTGTATGACTGGAATAGCTCTTATCCTTACAGCAATTCCGTGACATAAATAGTTTGGACCTTTCATTTTCCTCTGTTCATTGGCATTCTGCAGGTGTGTGGCACGCCAGAGTACATTGCCCCAGAAGTGATCTTACGCCAGGGTTATGGCAAGCCGGTGGACTGGTGGGCCATGGGCATCATCCTGTATGAGTTCCTGGTGGGCTGCGTGCCTTTTTTTGGGGACACGCCTGAGGAGCTTTTTGGGCAGGTCGTCAGCGGTAAGAACCAGTCCCTGCATATGTGGCACTGTGATAGAATTATTTCAGTCTCTAGACACTAAACTCTGGTCCCTGTCCACCAGCCTGTCTTTATAAATGTCTTTTTGTTCCATTCCAGAACATTCAGCAAGTCATTATCTTGCTTGAAGCATTTCTGTCTCTGTTTATTATAATGTTAATTAGAGCTGGAAATTGTTCTGGATCATAGCCTTCTGGAACCATCTCAAGCCAAAGTGAAACATTTATCTTTGCATAATGTCTCTGATGTCTGTACATGGTCATAGATGAAAATGCTGAACAGGTTTAGCGGTTTCTTAAATTTGCAGTGATTGATGTGATTGTCTGTGTGTGTTTTGACATAGATGAAATCATCTGGCCTGATGGAGATGATGCGCTGCCAGCTGACGCACAGGACCTGATCACACGGCTGCTGAGACAAAGTCCTCTGGAGCGCCTGGGAACAGGTGTGTCACTTTTAGCATTACATTACATTACATTACTTTCATTTAACCAGAGCGACTTCCAGAACAAGAGAACAGAAGTGTGTCCATTCAAGTTGAATGAGCAACAGTGTCAGACCAGGCTAACAACACTCCCAGACCAGTCTGTCTTTAGCCAGTATGTTGACTAACAGAGAGAGAACAATCCCTGTGTGATCGAGTAAATAATGAGACATTGGAATGTTTCAATAATGCAAAATCTCACCAGGAGGAGCGACGGAGGTGAAACAGCACCCATTCTTCCTGGGTCTGGACTGGAATGGCCTCCTGCGTCAGAAAGCAGAGTTTGTTCCCCAGCTGGAAGCAGAGGATGACACCAGCTATTTCGACAGTAGGTGGTGCTCTTAATCCCTTTGTCAGGATATCCCAAAACTCATCTTCCATGTACTCTTAAATTCTTCCCTGTCTGAGGTTGTTTGAGGATGCCTGTCTGCTGTCCTGTCTCTCCATGTCATGTTTCTCTGTGCCACTGCCCAGCTCGCTCGGAACGGTATCACCACTTAGGCTCCGATGAAGATGAAGAAACCAATGATGAAGAGTCTTCCCTAGAAATCAGACAGTTTTCTTCTTGGTCCCATCGCTTCAGCAAGGTTTGTCGTTTGAGAATATGAATGTATTTTTGGCAGGGCTTAAGCCATGCACCTGCCCACCTAGCATCTCCCTATAAACCAGGATTGTGACATGCAGTTGTCTTGAATGTCCAAGATTGTCAGTGGTCTTGTGGAGACATCTAGACATACCTGTCATAATCATTTGCCATTGGTTGGGATTATGCTACATCTGGGCAATGCACTTACAAAAAAGCTTCTTGTCTACAAACTGACAAAGCATGACCTTGCTTTTTAACCAACTCCATAGCAAGGCAACATCAAGCACTTGATATCCAATCAAAGACCTGTAAGTGGGACTAGGGTCATCATATGTCTTTCCCATATTATTTTTATAATTCCAAGTACATTAAAACATACGTGATTATCCTTGCATGAGTTCTGAAATATTGCTACTAACTACATTTGTGCATACCCAGAACTATCAATAGCCATTATTATTATCATTATGATTAATTTTATCATTATCATTATTTCGAGTTATATTTAGGAATAGGTGTTGCAATAATTTGGAAGTGCAGTCAAGCAAAACAGAACACAGTGCATATATTCTTCAGGTTTTATTTCTGAATCTGTGTCACTGTGTGTTGCTGGCTAAATTTTGATTTAAAAACATGAACGGTTTCTGTAACTGGTTTTCATAACGCCGTAGATTCTTTTAAAAAATAACTGTCAATTACTGAACCATTATGCCACACCCTTTCCTGACGCTAACCGGAAAGTGTCTGGGCGGTGTGCTCTTGCAAATAGCATTCACAGCTTCCACTCCAGAGTGGCTGTTTACCGGTTGGGAAATGTTTGGGTGGTGTGCAAGGGCTTTTAAAATTCCTCCTCCTGCTTTCTTTCGCTCATTTCAAAAGGTCTCTTGTCTCCAGTTGTAAACTGTAGTTTGGGTGACTAAATTAGCAACGGTGCTGACAGAGGCTTGTGTTCTCTACTGTTGAAAACGCTAACGGGCAGACCTCAGGCGCTCTCTAGTGCAGACAGGTGGAGCTGGGTTATGAGGAGCAGGTGTGCTTGGGCCAGCTGTGGCTAATGCGGGCCCTGATTGTGCCTCAGGTGTACAGCAGCTCCGAACATCTGGCCACGCCGTCGAACCTGAGCTTTTCCTCGTCGGACCGCAGCCACAGCGAGGAGAAGGAGGAGCGCTGGGACGGCCGGGCCGCGCCGTCCTCAGGGGAGAGCCACCGGCAAGGGGGCAGCGGTGACAGGAGGCAGGCGGGACACAGGGGCAGGTGAGGTGGGAGACAGACTCTCCTTAACAAGGCGTTCAGTCCATCAAACCGCGGCCTTTGTCGGAACACGCAGTGAGGCCGTCCTCGTGTGTTGGCCGACGATCGTATGCGAAGCCTTGTGCTGGACCCCTTGCCTCTGAATCCGCTCTTCTGTCGCCGCCCCTCTGTGTTCTCCAGCTTGCGGCCGCGGGCCTCGTCCAGCTCCTCCCAGTCCGAGCGGAGCGCCAGCCCCCTGGTGATGAGCAGCACCCACAGCCTGGAGACCATGCCACGATTCGCCTTCTCCACGGATGACGAGGGTGAGCACAGCTCAGCTTCCTGTCCCTCCTCGCTAATGCCACAAACAGGAAAATGCCTGAACCAGCGAGGTTGCTTGATTAATGCGCCACCCAAAATGCCATTTGGGTGGCACGTTAATGAACTGTAATTTTGAACGCGTCATTGAATAACAGCAATTCATTTTTTCAAAGCTATTCATTTAGTCTGATTTGAGTGGGAATAATCATAAAGCACTTCAGTAAAAATAAAAAGTACTGCCTGCTCAAGGCATTGGTCACTGTCATGCTTCTTAACAGCTGCGTAACTGGACGTCCTTGTTTTGTGTGTCCCAGCTGAGGTGGTTGTGTCCAACCTACACCGTATCCGCCTGCGCAGCAACAGCACGGGCACCAAGCACTCCTCTCCAAGGGATCAGGGAGGCCCGCGGCGCTACGGCCACCAGCTGGAAACACCTGAACGCCAGCGCCTTCCTTCCGGGAGCAAGGTCCCGAAGTCTGCCTCGGTGTCTGCCCTGTCCCTCATTATCACAGCAGGTAGCAGAACAACTTTAGGACAACATTGGGCTTTAGTGAGGTGTTTTAACTGTGTTTCTGTTTCTGTTTCTGGAGTTAAATTTTGTCTGAAACAGGCATACAGTACCAGTCAGACATTTGGACACTCTTTTCTTTCTTTATTTTTATTATTTTCTTTTTTATTATTTTATTATTTTCAATGTTTTACAAGACATCAAAACTATGATATAGCACAAATGGAATTATGACCACCTCGTGTGACCAAAAACTGTTACAAACAAATCAAAACTATCTTACATTTTACATCTTTAAAAACAGCCAAAAATATTTTAAAATTTAAAAAAGAAATTCATACATAGGCGTCAACTTCATGATTTATATTTGTCTAAGAAACAAATTTCTAGCATATACGTCTTTGAATGCATGTTTCCCATTATCTTAATCAGGTGCGTCCAAACTTCTGACTGGTACTGTATCCTCTTTAAGATGTTTTGCTCATGGCTTGCTGTTGTGATTTGACTCTTGTCCATACAGACGACATGGCAGGCGGTGTTCAGACGAGCCCCATCTCTCCGCACTCGCTGTCCTCGAACCCGTCCTCCCGGGACTCCTCCCCCAGCCGAGACCTGTCCCTCAGCGTCAGCAGCCTGCGCCCGCCCATCATCATCCACAGCTCCGGGAAGAAGTACGGCTTCACGCTGAGGGCCATCCGCGTCTATATGGGGGACAGTGACGTCTACACCGTGCACCACATGGTCTGGGTGAGTGCTGTGGGGCAAAATTAGATCCGCAAGGTGCAACCGGACAACCCGAGAGTCCAGCATCTCGTCCGCGTCTGATGTCGTCTCCATCTGTTCCTGTCGCGTCGAAGAGTTTCTTCTCGCTGAGAGTCTGTGGACCTCTTTTCCTGTTTACAGTGCGTCGAAGAGAGCAGCCCTGCCCACGAAGCGGGACTGAGGGCCGGCGACCTCATAACTCACGTGAACGGGGAGTCCATCCAGGGGTTGGTGCACACCGAGGTGGTGGAGCTGCTGCTGAAGGTGTGCAAACGTTCCGCAGGGAACGGGGCAGCAGCCCCGACTGTTACCTGTCCTACGGGTCTCAACCCAGACAGACGAGGGGGTTCATTTAATCTTTTCCTCTCGCACAGAGCGGTAACAAAGTGGCCCTGCAGACGACTGCGCTGGAGAACACCTCCATTAAGATTGGGCCCGCACGGAAGACCAGCTGTAAGGGCAAGATGGCACGGCGCAGCAAGAAGAGCAAGAAGAGGGACAATCAGGACAGGTCAGAAAAGCGGAGTCTGGTCTGTGTTGCAGATGAGACCAGATTGATTCATTACTGTGGCAGATGTGCTCTGCTCCTCCTAATGTTTTGCCAAATGAGCTTAGCTTCCAGCAAAGAAAGCAATGACAATACTCTAAACATCAGTCTCCCCCCAGTGTTCAAGAGTGGCCATTGCACTTTCTACACGGAGCTTTGATCATTTTTTAATCACATATTCTGTCTGTTACAGTTCCATTACATCAGACTCATGGTATAACGCAGATGATACAAACTTATTAATGTCAATCATTCCAAAACCCGGTGGTGTCAGAAGGCCGTTGTGCAGAATATGACATCAGAATGTTGTGGTGAAAAACTTTTTGTGGACAGCTTGCAGTGTTAGTACAGTGTTAGTGTGTGAGTACAGTGTTAAGCTGGCAGCGGTCCTGTGGTTTGATGTCAGACTGTAGGAACAGGCTTGTCACTGTGCTCTCTCCCTCTCAGCAGGAGGCGGGGCATCCTGAAGAAGCTGTCCAAGCAGAGCACTGTGATGCACAGCAGCCGCAGCTTCTCGTCAGGGCTGCACCACTCGGTGTCCTCCAGCGAGAGCCTCCCGGGCTCCCCCACGCACAGCCTGTCCCCCGGGCCCTCCACGCCCTGCCGCAGCCCTGCCCCAGACCAAGCCTGTGGTGAGTCTGTCCTGCACCAGTGGAAGAATGTACAATTACACCCATCCTCCCTGTTTTGGCTTCTAAGACACACTTTGATCTTGTGAGAGGATTTCACTATCGAGAGGCAATCTGTTGCTAAGACGACTGATAAAGGAAAGTTTTCAAGTTTCCCTGTGTCATTGTTCTGCATCTCAGATGTAGTTCTCTGTTTCGTAAACATTCGTATTTTTGGATTTCTCTCAGATACCAACTCTCCTCAGAGCACCTCGCCTTGCTCCAGCTCTCCCAGCTCTCCGGCGGCTCACATCCGGCCCAGCTCCCTGCACGGGCTGGGCCCCAAGCTCAGCAGCCAGCGCTACACCAAAGTGGGCCGTCGCAAGTCCACCAGCAGCATCCCCCCCTCCCCGCTGGCCTGCAACCCCTCCCCTCAGCCTGTGTCCCCTCAGCGCTCTCCCTCCCCCCTGCCCGGAATCACCAAGACGCTCCACTCCTTCCACGGCAAGACGCTGTCCCCGCCGACCATCGTCCGGCACATCGTGCGGCCCCGCAGCGCCGAGCCCCCGCGCTCCCCGCTGCTCAAGCGGGTGCAGTCCGCCGAGAAGCTGTCCGGCGCCTACCACGGGGATAAGAAGTCGTACGCCTCCCGCAGGCACACGCTGGAGGTGCCGCACGGCGAGGGAGAGGCGCTGGGAGAGCTGGAAAGCGAGGGGGCGTGCGGTGGCATGTACGCGGGCGAGCACTGTCGCCTGGGGAGCTACCTGGGCGGGCAGAGGCTGCGGGACTGGGGCAGCGATCGGGCCGAGGAGGTGGTGGTGATGAGGAAGCTCAACCTGTCCGAGCGCCGCGACTCCTTCAAGAAGCAGGAGGCCGTGCAGGAGGTCAGCTTCGACGAGCCTGAGGAGAAGCCGGCGCAGACGCCCGCGTCCCCCGTGGCGGCCCCCGGCGCACGGCCGCGGTTCAAGGCCGCGTGGATCGTACAGGAGCCAGAGGTCAGCGAGGAGACCGTGGTGAAGAGGTCTACCCTCGTGCCCCAGATCGCTGTGCAAGGCTCAGAGAGTGAGGAACCGTCTGAAGGAGAGGAAGAGATTGAGCGACCGGAGCCTGTGTCAGAGAAGCAGAATGAGGAAGCCAGAGTGTCTGACAACGGCTCCTGTAATCCAGTGGAGGCCACAGCGTCTATGCAAAAGTGGGCCACTCCAAGCAAGACTAGATGCACAGGGGACTCCCCAAAGAACCTAAGTCCATGGAGAGATGAGCAAAAAGAGTGAAGGTTCATTGTTATCAAATGCAAACGGCCATATCTACAAAGGATGCATTCTGCTACTTCCCGAATGTTGATGGAAAAAGATGACCTTTACCAAATACCGATTCCAAAACAAATACAAAAGTTTTTTCCCCACATTTGGTTTTTATTAATGTGGAGTCAATCATGTTGTAGCCTAAACCTTGTATTTTGTAAATATTTGATATGAAATGGGGGAAAAAAAGACTGGTGAAGCTGGACTTTTTTCCAGGGTTTATTTATTACTTTTATAACCTAATGTGATTTGTAATGGGGCCAAAAAAGGAAATTCATTTTCATTTTTGTTGTTAACTAACCAGCCAGACTTGCTGTGGGTTGTCATAGCAGAACAGGTGTTGAGGTTTTAACAGTATTTTATGTTTTCAGTTCAAGATGACCGATTTCATTTTATACAAATATATATATTTTAACAGGCTTCAACTGGATCTTTGAGAAGTCCTCATACAGATTGCTTGCCACAATAGCTGGTAGTTGGCTGCAGACTACATTGTAATGTATTGAACTGGGAAGTGTTTTTGTGAGGCACATTGTGACACTGGACAAGATTTTGTTAATTTGGGAATAGTGGCACATGGTAAACAATTATTAATCTAATCCAAATTATTTTCTTGAATAATGGAAACTCACACTGAAGTCTATAAAGACTTTCAGTCCAATCACGCTTGTGAAGAACAGTTTAGGCCCATAGTTTTGAATATGACCAAATATGACCCTTTTTGATGGCTAACACTGATCAGTACACTGAAAGTTATTCGACCATTTTTCCATGAGCTGCATGCAGAACAGTGTCAAGGTAATATGACATCAAGAAAAGACCTGTCACACAAATTTGGATACTAAATACTAATTACCACTGTAGTTCTGTTGAGGTGAATCTCCATTTTACTGGACTGATGCCAACTGGTGTAGTCTTTAAAGCTTGGAATCTTAGATGTTTTAATCAGATATTTGCCTCCCTTTCATCTTTGTAGTGAGACGTCTGCAAAAGGCAGGCCAATCCCTATGATATAAAAGCTTTTCAATGCATTGTTTTCTGGAATATTTTAATGCAGACAAACTGGCTAGCTATTTGCAGGTTATGCATTTCTGCTAAAAGGACATCAGTGTTTTAAGGGGAATGTAGGAACTAGCTTAGAATAATGGAGATATTGAATGCACTAAGTTTTATTCACCACACTAACTGGCACAGCTGACAGTTGAGATATTAAGATATAATAGTGCAAATATATTCTTCATATACCTTCAGAAAATTCCATCAGCAATGATTTACTTAAAATTTTCTTAATATTGGTAGGAATTGTAAGTACTGTATGTGTTTTATGACCTTGATGCTTAACCTAATTGAGTATGTCAAAGAAATTGCTGTCTCAAGCATGATAGTGTGAACTTGCTTCAAAACCATGTCCTTAAGCATGGATCTGTCATTGTGGCACTCCTAAAAGCTATTGGTTACAATGATGTTGATGTACCCTGTGTACCACAACCAAGCAAAGCCAGGAATGCATTACTGTGCACAGACGTTTTTCCTCATAGTTTGCAGCCCACACTAAAGAGCTTTGCTTTTTATAACATGAATTATGGCTCAATCTTGCATATCCCAGGAAATACATTGCTGAATGACAAAGTATAGGAGTGCGGTTTAAATTGGGATATTATGCAATGCTTCTAAATGGCAGCAGTGTTCTTTTGCATTGTCATCTCAGTATAAAATGATGACCTCCTGCTTGCCTTGTGACACTCTAATCTGCCGTATGCTGCAGTATAAGATGAAGGCTTCTTACCCCTTTTTCTCAAACCCGTCTTCTGGCCTTTTTGTATATTTGATGTATTTCTTTTCTGTTTGATATAGAGCAATGTTTACAATAAGGGTAAGATGCACTTCACATAATCCAATGAAGGAAGTAAAAAAAATCATCTAAAAAATGCAAAAACAAAATGTAAAAAAGTCAGGAATGCCCCATTCCTTGAAACCCAGGACTCAGATACTGACACTTTTTGTCTCTTATTTTGTACTGTACATGTATTACTGTATGTATATTTTGATATGGAAGCTGCAGTGTGGTGGATTTTTATTCCATATGCTTCTCGACCAAACTTGATTAATGTTCTCAATGCACACCAGCTGACATTAAAGTGTTTGGGAAGTCTCCCTGTCTCAGTGAAGGGACAATGGCAGTGAATAATGGGCCTGGTCAGAACTTTTAGATGACGTGAGATCATGTCTTCAAATAGATTATTAAACTGTTGTTCACACAGTGCCATTGTATTTGGAGTCTGTCTGTTTTCAGTGCAGTTCCTAATATGTAGATCAGTTGGCTGTGAATCTCATTTAACATCAAGTGGCTGGTTGTATACTGGAGACTAATTTGGTAATGGCACAGGGGCCAGTGCAGTAAACCAGACTACTGATTCCTGCTTAAGGGCTAGGAATCTAAAATAGCTGATTTCATATTGAGGATTGTGTGGGAACGGGATATTGAAGTACAGGAATTTGGATGGTGGATTTGTGAGAAGGGCATACCAGTTCCTGAAATCACTGCCTGTAATGTCATGAATTGTTTACAGTGTTTTGAACAATTTGGAAAGAAGCATGTGCTTTGTAAATAATTAAAACAACAGCTTTTTGTAATCCTGTATTTCTACTTGATGAAACCACTTCCTTTGGTATACTGTAGTGTGTGGTTCTTGTATTACAAAGTCTTTGCATCTTAACACTATATCATGTAAAAGGTTTGGCATACCTTATGAAACCGTAAACCGTTGATTGTTGGTTTAGTATGTATCTTTTCCTTATAGCCTTTTTCAGATTATCTGTCAGATGCATGCTGCATGTGACAAGAGCACATGATACTTGATTGCACGGCTTTCTGGGTAATATTTTCCCTCCCTGTGATCTGTGATTTATGTCTGAAAGGCTCTGTACTGATGAACTTGTGCAAAAAGTAGACCTTTGTGCTCTTTTCCAATTTGGAACACCTTGGCTCATTCTCATTATCTGAACCACAAACTAACTGGAGTCAGGTTTTAATAAAAACATGTTTTTCTAGTTTCCCTATGTGAGTATTTAATGAACTCTGTAAATTGTCCATTTCTGTGGACATACTCTATAATCTCACATTTGTGCTAACAACGTACCTAAGTCAACTTTCAGTTGAAAGCTTTTCACCTCAGTGTCAGTTTGTTTGTGGTTTAGAAGTGAGCTGGAGTGATCTTGAAGTATGCAGATGGCATACTCAGTAAACCATCAACGGACATGTCATAGCTCATAACCAAGTCTCAAAACCAAGTCTCAAAACCAAGCATAAGCTCCTTTGGCCTCACTGAAATTTGATTAATTGTGACCATAATTGTTCTTTCTCTTTTTTTTGGACATTGTTTTATATGATCAATGCACAGTTTGTAAACATATTTTTGTTAAATGATCCATTAGTTCTTATAACACTGCATCCTAAAATTCATTTGAAAAAAATTAATGGGAAAATGGGGAAATAAACACAATCACAGCTAGTATGTGCGCAAAAAAAAACCTTGATTTTGCGGGGTTGGTTCCATAGTTGAGAAACACTTCAGTTCCCTGTTGTGCACATGGGTAGTTGGTGGTGTTCTTTATTCTGTTAGTTTCATTATGTTTAGTTCAGTCTGTCTGGCTCTTTCAGTTGTGTGGCTCCTGGGCTACAATGGCATATTTTGCTTTGTAGCTGCTGGTGCTGGTTGGTGTGAAGGCTTTTATTTTTTTTTTATTATTATTTTGCTGGTCTCCAACAGTGTTTTATAATAAATTATTTGCAGAAGGCGTTTGATATCAAATGCAGACCCTGTCTTGACTTGTCAATTTTTTTTTGTCTTTTGTGCAACTTTGACCGTAGAACCACACATTTTCTCAACACTCACAATTCTTGTAACCTCTTGAGCATTTATTGAGAGGCTTATGGTCTTGTACCTGTTTTCGCCATGAGAGGGCAAACTCCTCCAATCAACTTTCACACGCAATACGGGCTTGCAGACCTTCTCTACAGACAATGGGTATTTTCAAATGGTATTTTCACATCTGCATTAAAATCCATTTTTTATGGCAATGGTTCAGCTTTCTCTTAATTATTATCCTAAAATTGGGATTATACTGTAGTTTGGTGCAGAAATCCACAGTGGAGGTGGAGTGACAGATTGAATCTCAGCATTGGCTGCACCGGTTTGTAATTGGGACATTTAGAGGTCTGTCAGCTACAGCAGCATTGGTACGATTCATAACTGATATAATTGGCACCAACAGCGAAGAACAGAAAAGCATGAAATACATTGATATAAATTGTTTTGTATCAATTGTACAATGGTTTATATCATTGCATAAATTTTAATTTAAAAAAAGTTTGACCTTAAACACATGAGGAAAAAAATATGTCCTATGCATAGGCTGTTTTTTGAACATAAGTCATCTGCTGAATATGTCTCCCTTTTTACATCATTTTACCCATATACCACTTTCTATAACATACATTTACCAACACCTTTGTGGTTGTTTTTTGATCTGATAGGGGAATTTGCATGTGCAATGCAGTGTAAGAATTGTTAATGGCTAATTTTCCTTTTAGATGGACATGAAGCTGCTCTGATATTTCAGTGGGATCACTCACTGATTGTGTGCTCTGCTTAACTGCACATCTGGTAAATATATACTCTGAGTACCTCCCAGTTCTTCATTTCAGTGCATTATGTTGACTCAGAAGTGAGAGGCAGCGCTGGTACTGCATGGATTTATTCCCTTCACATTTTCCCGGCAGGGTTTTTGGGAGGTGGGGTTGGTTATGTGGTGCAAGGAATGTTTTCCCTGGCAGTAGAGTTTGGCAGGGGCTTAATTTCCATTCCTCACGTACTGCTGCTGGAAGAACACACTCGCATCCAACACTCCAGTTCATGACTCTGGCCTTGACAGAAGGTTTTGCTTTCAGTGGATGTGCCTCTTGGCTCCGGTTTAACAACAGATGTTCCTCTTAAACGTTGTCTTTCTGTAGCTAGATGTGTCCCTGGCATTAAAAGGCTCACACTGCTGCACAAGTAATGATTGTAGAGTAACAGCCACCTTTCAGCTATCACCACCTTTAAGTCTTTATTGATCTTAATGTTGTTTCTTTTTCAGCAAATAGGATATTTAAGTTTAGAGGACCAGTGTCCAGTAAGTCTGACTACCATTAATCTGTGATAGTGATATGTTTAAGAAGTGCCAACCACTGGAAAAATTCATGAGACAAGAAAATGAAAGGGAAGTGAATGAAATGTGTATAATGATACTGGCCATTTGTGAATGCTGTCAAGCCACACTGTACCAAATCATTTGCAGATGTTAATGGCAGCATGTTCAACCAAATTGGCTTTGGACATGGGTAACATTCTGATAAGATGAACGTATAAAGATGTACAGGTTTACTTCAGCATCTCTATTTGGTTTGGTTCTGTTTTCATTAATTACAGTGGTTTCTTGTCTCCAAATATAATACATATTTTAAATGGTGATGAATGTATGTTCACAGTGAATATCAAATATCATTTGTTAGGGAGGTACTTTAAACAGTCAGTACACTATTATGTTGATTGCCAATCAAACCATTACTGATTTCCACTCTCAATGTCAAGTATGCAAATATGAGATGTTTCTGTGTTCTTTCTTCTAAATGAACTTATTCCACATTTCACTTGTATCCACTCAGCTTAACAGATTGTATTACTGTGCTCCATATTTTTTATTCAGTCTCACATTATTTTGCCTTTCTCCTCTATTTTCATGTCTATTTTTTCATCAGCATTTTAAAATCTGTCCAGTTTGTTGGCACAAATCTCCCCCTCACACTACCCCCTCCTACATACATGCCAAATGCAGTACCTTGCTTTGGGCCTCTCAAAGTCTAGTTATGACATTCCAAAGCACTAGCTTACAGGCACTGCATCTTACAGTATGCTCCAAAGCATTTTATCATTGGGATTACAAATTATATTTGTTTTGGAAAATTTGGGGTTCAGTTTTCTGTATTTTTAACTTTAATGGAAAACAGCTAAAACAAAGAAGAGTGTTCTGATAACATATATGTATCTAGTCTTAAATACCCACTAATGTTCATGTACAGCACTGAATGGAGAACTCAGACTGTTCAGTTTTCATCTTTTTTATAAATCCAATGCACATATTGTTTTCACAAAGTTGAAGCCATGTCTAGTTGTAACCATTCCTCATCCAAAATCAGTAGTACAACCTGTAACCTGTTATTGTCTGTAACCGTCAGTTTAACTCCCCTGCAGGGTTTTCATAAAGTTTATGTTTTATCTTTCTCTATCTGGAATCCTGGAGTCTTCAATGGATGGTTTTGCTGTTCTGTAGCAGTATTATTAGCTTCATTGCAAGTGCTTCTCACAAACACTTTGATCTAAACAGTTGCATTTAATCTGGGAACACTTGCACCAACACAGGGAACTATATATGGGTTTGTTTCCAACACACACTGGTTATAGTAACAACAATATATGAATGTATAACTGAGAAAGTAGTAAGACCTAGGCAAAAATGAAGTAGCTAAGTTCCCATTCTGTATCTGCTCTGATGCACAAATGAAGCCATGTCTTCTAATCTAGGGGATAAGTACTTTTTCTGCAGTATGGAGAAAATATGAGGGAAAATTTAAGCATGAATCTCTCAAATACTACCCAGCTGCTCCATTTCCTTTAGTGCATTTTGAACTTCCAAGTCCTTTATTACTTTGGTTTTGGCTCTCATTATAGTAGAGAATATTCTCAGATATTCAAAGGAAGTGGAATTCTTTCACTGTAGGAAAGAGTTTTTATGGGACTGACTCCTGACAGAATACAGGAATGGACCTGAAAAGAAAATACTTGCAATTGCTGTAATGTTTTCAGAGTAAGCAGAATAAAGCAACACCTTAGAACACTCTGTCACAGCTTTAACTTGCATGGAGGATATGATTTTAAAAATTCCATTTAATAGTGGGCCGTTAAAGAGCTCATGGGACCTGTATTTTCTTCCATTCTGATCTTGCCCCTTTTTAGGGAATGTGAAAAAAATGCTGTGTCCTTGTTTGCCCCTCCTTCCCCTTGTGACAGACCCTTGTGGTATGGACAGCCCGTGTTTGGACAATAATCCACCATTTATCTTGGCAACCCATTTATTTTAAATCCATGAGAAATCAGGGTGATCCATTTGTTCCTTCTTTGCAGTAACTACTTTGGTTTACTTTCTGCATGTGACTGCTCCGAAAGATATGTTTCTAAAATTTGCATTATTGTATTGATGAACTGTTTATGATATTTTGCTGTCTTTCGCAGCAGTGCTCTTCACCAGTGGACTGCTCCAAAGGAGAAAGTTGAGTTCCTTTGTGTTGATCTTTCTCCAGTTCTCCTGACCACAACATCCTAGTGGGTTCTATCATTTGCCAGGTATTGACACATTAAAGTACAAGTAGCTTCTTTAGATTTCTATAAATATATGTATATGAACCCTTAATTACAAAAATGTCCACCATCAGTAGCTGGGATTTAATTATTGCATCACCATTCCAAATGCGCAGCGTTTCGCATTTTCGCCCTGCGCCGGACCCGTTCGTCTTTTCCCGACTGTGTTCGTTTGTTTCCGCATAGTTCGTATCTGCACCACTGGTCGGCAGACACCGTTCTGCCTCTCCTGTGCTATGCTGGAACATGGCTGAGTAGGGAGCTGGGAGTTCTGTGTGGTAGAAAAGAGAGTGAGAGTGAGAGGAAAGCAAGAGGAAGGGAAAAGAGAAGAATCCGTGCCTGGTTGTTAACGAACTACTTTTCAGGGGAGCGACAACTAAATGGAAGCACAGTAACGCAATAAGAAGGAGAAATCTGAAGAATTGTTTGCGGGTGAGTTGTTTTAAAGTTCTTGCACATGAATTGTGCCAAACTGGAAAATGGTGGAAGGAAGTAGCTTGCTAGCTAGAGCTACAAGTGTGCCGACTAGCTCGAGATCCGCACACAGTCGTATAGTTGCTTGCCAGATAGCTGACACATGCGGATAGTTCTGCAGCCACAACTTACATGAAACGCGTCTCTAAAATTTACACGTTTGACTCGTGCGTTCTGCTTTTTTGCGCAGATTCAATGATTGTGGCGCGTGTAAGTCTATGTAACGTTTACTACAGCAGAATATTAAAATTTAAGGTGTCCTGACGGATGTAGTTGGTTCGCCAACATTGTACCTAGTTTAGATGGGTACAACATATAGTTAAGCTAGTTGGTTGGTAGTTGGTAAGCTAGCTACTTTTCTAGTTGATTAGCCAAGCTAGAAGCATTTACTTGACCGTCTAGCTAGCGTAATAACACTAGCTCTTATCAAAAGTTTGGCAATTTTTGAAATGAGCCAACAAGCTAACTATCCCGTAACGTTATCTAGCATAGATAAGCAGCCACCCAGTAGCTTTTTTTGCTAGTTTCGCAGGATGTGCTGCGAGCTAACGTTAAGCTAACGTTTAAGTTCTGGAAAAGTTGTGTGTCCATGACCATTGGATATAACAGGACCGTTTGTTGACGTTTCCGTCGTGTGAATTTGATAAATTATGGAGAGATCTGCGGAGACGTTTTCCAGGTGTCCAAAACGTCTTTGGTTATGAAGCGAGTTCGCAAAGTGGGGTGGCCTAGTTGTGAAGTTTCAAAGACTTATCAATAACCTATCGAGAGCTAGGTTAGCTACATAACATGCGTAGTTGTATAGCATGGCAATATTGAATTAATAACACATCTCTAGGACGATTTGGTTTTTTGCTAAATAATACGTCTAACTGTGGTGAAAGATGATCGCTAGCTCACATAAATTACAGTGTATGTGAACATACCTAATTGTTCGCTGGCAAGCACTTCTTACAAGTAAAGCCACATTCTGAAATCGTAGATGTTCCTACTTTTGGCTTGAAAATAGTTACTGGGAACCCTTGCATGCTGGTTCATTGAGTATTGGTGTAATCTAGTGCATGCCCGGGATTGTTGTTTTAAGAGGTCCGGTGAGGGAAGGTGCTTATGAATGTTTGTTAACTGTGAGACTGTGACATGGCTCTGATTTTAATCACGGATGACAAATGCAGAGTTATTACAATCGCATTTGCATGCGATGCATTCGGAAACAGAATACGCCTCACACCAGCCTGGCCTGCAATATTAGTTAGACTTGATTTAGACCCGAGTTGCAAATTTGATAACTTTGTCGCTACAGTTACTGGGCTGCCAAACTGTGCTAAATGACAAGAGTGATATTTAGGATATTGCTGAACATTTTTCGCCGACTGTGGGGAAAGTGCGCACTGCGGCAGCCAAAACTACTTCTGTATCATATTACATGTTTTTATTTATTTGCAGTCTTTTAGCCATTTGTCTTTTTTGTCTGATGCACATATATCAGTATATATAATGAACTTGGTTCAGCCTGTTTGTAGTTTCTATATAGACTATACCTGAGGTAAACTATTGATGAAGGTGGCATATTCTCGAAAATCATACACAATGATTTTTTTCATTGGAAAAATCCACTGCTGTGGCCACCATGAAGAAAGCTGGATCATACGCTCTCATAGGAGTCACCGCACACTTACATCCCAAGTGGGTCTGTATATTAGCATTAGGGCAAGGTTTTTTTTCTTCTTCTCCCATTTGAAACCTACACAAGTTTGATCGAGTTGTAAAATATTGAACACTTTTGACAGTGCTGAAAAGTTTCTGAGGACTAAGGTTCAAATTAAAGTTTAAAAACAATTTTGTATTTTTATGCAGTGATTGCAAAGTTCAATACAAAAATATTTCTGTGAAATTTAATGTATTGAACACAAGTACCTAATGACTTGAATAGCTCTGACCTATCAATATTTTGATCAATTGCATCTGCAATACATCACATCACAGTCGTTTAAAGTATGCATAAATATTGATTTGTAAAGACAGTTGGGCAAAATTTTATAAGGGCACAATCTGAAACAACCAGAACTCTTTTATGTGATCACTCATGCCTAATACATTAGCATGCATACAGTTTCACTGTAATTTAGAAAGTAAACATTGAAGAAGATAAATTTATAACAGCGTTTCAGACATTCATCGAAAAAATACAGTGCATGCCACTTATGCCACACTGATATAAGGATCAACCACATTAAGTGACAGAAACCCTGGAAACAAATTTACTCATATTGCACTGTTTAAAAACTTAAAAATCTGCATATAAGAGTCAGTTGCGGTGGACTCTCAACATATAATATGGTGCTCAGTGGAGTACAATGGTGTGTAGTTAATTAAATAAAACTGTCATTAATTTAAATGTAGTCTATCTGTTGTGTGAATTACCAAAGCAGCTAGCACAAGTATTTTGAGGAAAAACCTGTAAGATTTAGCTATCATAAGTGCCTGGATGCACATTAACCTGGCAGGAACAAGAAAAGTTCCTTCTATAAATTTTGCCCTCTTGAGTCATGATAGTCTTTAGACCAATGAAAGAAATGTAGCTGAGAAATTGGGCATTCTGTAGCCTCCACTGTGGAGACTATAAGGACTAAGGAAGTGTCACATTGTGAAAGTGAATGCAAACTGCAAAGGCACTACAGCACCAGTAATCATGGATATACTCAAAAGTAAATGTGAATGAAATTATTTTCTTTTTTATTTGAAGACATCGACTACGTTATGGCATTGAAGCTGTCTCAGCCAGCACATCAGCAGCATTAAAATAATGTGATTCCTGTTATTTTTTATTGTTTAAAGGATTTTATAAAAATATAGCAAACTTAAAATATGTTTGAATGACTTCTCTGTGGACATTTTTCATTTATTTAGAAAAAAAACATTCTTTAAACCCTGTTTAAAATAAAAAATATCCATTTTACCCCAGTATTAGGAACTTCGCTTTTAAGAATTAACTGCATTCAGGAATCAAATTGTCCTGGACAGCTATGTGTCTTACAGGTAGAGTCCGCTGTAACACAGTGTTGTTTTTTAAGACCAAATGTCGCTTACGGTGAGTGTCTGACTGATGGTGAGACAGTTTCATATTTGGCGTATTTAAGCCTTGTCATGCTCTGAAAACTTCCCCTATAAGAAACAACTTTCTCAGGAGCTCAGTTTGTGAAGAGCAAATATACTTTAGCCTTAAGTTCTAAATTGGGATAGATTCAGCTTTAATCTTAAAATCATTCCGCCATGTTCCTTTTGTATAGTTTTGAATTGGTCCATTTCAGATTTGCATTGAGCACCAAGCCCTGGAGTTGAATCCAGCAGGAGAATGTCTATATTCAAATAGCAAAGTTGTTTTGGGTTGAGTGTTTGTGAAGCTTTCACATAGTTGCAACTGAATTGTAAAAAAAAAAAATTTGCATTTGCATAGCAGTCTTTTTTTTTACGTGAATGTTGTTATAGGTGATACATTTATTTTGCCACCTGTGCCATGAGTCAGTGATGGGTGCTCTTGGATTTTCTTTATGTCAGTGAGCTGTTTAGGTACCTGTTCACTACAGTTGAGTTGCTGTCAGGTGTATGGCCTTGTTTATAACATGTGTCTTGATGTGTTCATGTGGCCTGAGAACATATTTTTCCAAGGGAGTTTTTGCAGCAACAGACAGCTTGTTCTGTTGCCTTCTCTAATGTCTCACCACCGTCAGACTCAGCTTTCTTTTTGAGTGTTTTCCAGTTTAACATGATGGTCAATTCTCATCTCATAGATAAATTGTTTCATAGATAAATTTTTGCAAAATTACATGCACCAAGTAGATACTGGTGCATGTTTTTTCCAAGAAAAGCTGTTAGATGAAGTTCCAATAAAATAAATTCATAGTGTTATCCATGCTGTTAATATAATAATCTGCTGCACTCTACCAAACTTACGATGGTCTCTCATCATCTAAACAATTACCATTTATGAACAGGCTATAAAACTCCATTGCAAAAACAGAGTTGTGGTTGTAGGTACGTTGCTAGCACTGATGCCTTATTTACTGCTAGTTAACTAGCTACGTCTACAAAAGATAAATAGGTAGCTAACTCGCGAGGTAGGGAGCTGTAGCAATTAGCACCTAGTTTGTTATAGTCCCTGTGTTTCCTAACCAGCTAGTTATGTAAGAATAGCTAGATATCTCACACAGCTTGTATTGTATCAGTTGTCTGCTATCATCAGCAATATTTTCAACCAGTAGGTAACCAGATAGCTAGCTGTCTAGTGTGGCTACTAGCTAGCCATCTGTAGAAGTACCTTTTCAGCCAGTCTGTTAAGTGGTCAGTTTATGGGAAGATTAACATTTTTTTGCCCCTTTCATCTAAGGTGTGCTTAGGATACAGCAGTGCCAAGAGGCCTATGGGACATTCAGTGAATGAGACCACAATTACAAGAAGTGAATAAAGTCCATTTAGCCTTTGTGATTGGACCTTGGCTCAAAAAGGTAACTCTGTCAAGGGTAAGCAACCCTCCATTGTTGCACCATTATGAAACAGTTTTCCAAACTCAAATGGGGCAATTTTTTCCAGGCTGAGAAGAAGCCTGGAAGCTACATGTCTGTCTGCTGAGCAGGCTAGAGCTGTAGACCAGTGCTGTGAAAATGGTATTAAAACCTTAAATCGTAATGTTTTCTGAGAGTTCTGAAATTTGCCTGTTAATATTTTGGAAATGTTATACAACTTTATGATAACATTATTAAAGCAATACTTAAATATTTTTTCAGACCGTTCATTAGGCACAGAAGTTCCACTTTTAACTTTTTCACATCACACACTGAAAATGAAAATATTAGTGAAATTTGTTTATTTATTTATTTATTTATTTATTTGTGCATTAACATTTAGAGTCTGTGCTCATCCCCCCATGAATACCAGGGCTATTAAGCAGCAATGATGGTTAATTCTGATTATGATAATACTATCCACACATAGCAAGAATGTGTACGCATTTTGTGAAGAACTTTTGGTTAGATAGTTGCATACTTTACAGAGTGCTTAATTCATCCATTGCTTCATATATAAGAAGTGGACAATGCTCAGTCTGTGACAACATTTTTTTTATCTTGGACCTGCTGAAAAAGTTGTTGAAGAGTACCTGATGTGAATGTTGTGCCCAGTCTTGGTTCATTGTGCAGGTCTGGGTAAGGAAATGGCAGATGGCTAACGCTGTTTTGTTTCATGATAAAAGCACTGTTGGTCAATTGAATTTTGCATTTTCCTCCTGGAGAAAGGGCACATTACTTGATGGTTAAGTGAACCAAACCAAACCAAAATCCATCAAACTTTAAACGTGTGATGGCAAATGACATCAAAGTAGTTTTGTTTACAATTATTTCAAACTTAAACCAAAATTTTTTTTATTAGTTATGGAGAATATAATGCATGCATTAGGAATGCTGGGAGATGACATCTTCTATTCAAGTACAGATCATTTGATTTCTGGAGTTTCTTTTTAACGCAAAATTGTACATGCATTACTTAAGTAAATAATTTGTTGGTATTTTAATATCTTATGAAATGTGTGGAAATTACTTGTCAGAAGTATGGGGCAGTGCCTATATCTAATATGTAATTAATTTTGATTGATTGGATGATTGGCTTGTTGAAAGATCATGTCTGGCAACTGCCAGTGTCTGTAAAGGTCAAAATAAAAACATAGTACCAAATTAAATGATGGTACCCCAAGGTGCTAAAAGTGATTGAATATAGTTAATGCAATGCCAAATTTATAGCTTAAAATTGATTCTTATTTTACAGAATGTTGTCTTTACTTTTCTGGTAAACTGTCAAATTGAAAAATATTAATAGTTATTGCTGATATGTATTCTACATGCACACATATAGATGTTGTAATAAATTGTGATTATGTGTATGTGTAATTGTTTTGCTGAGTAACAGTAATTCCCTTTGTTATGTAAATGTAGGAATACATGTGCTCTGTGGTATGCATGCAAGTGAAGTGTAAAGAAGGTGGAGTTGCAGGGTCAGAAGCTCGATCACTGCCTAGATACATTTTCTAATATTAGAACATTTCCTTGATTTGTTCAAGCTTCTCTGGTGATTCCTGAGCACATGGCAGCAGACTGCCCAATAGGAATCCAGGAGGCTGTTAAATATTCCCTCTCTCTAGCAACAGTGACTTTTTTTATTTATTTATTATTCTTATTTTCTCTTCTGGTCTGGCTACTTCTGTGAACGAAGTGCTGTCAAACTGGAAAAGTAAAGAAAGCAGTAGAGCAATCCAGTCGTGGCAAGGTCTCCATCTTCTGCCCTGAAAATTGGGTTGTGCAGTCTGCCGGATTGCATCAGTGCTGATGGTTGCTATTTGAAATAATTGTATGAGTAGTTGTTGCCTAAATTTGTTGGTGAGAGGAGAGTTTGGTAAAAAGGGGTACGCTTTTGAGATGGAAATGGACAAGCACAGATCACGGTCAAGCAGTGGCGTCCGCAGGAAGGTTGCATATTTGAATAAAGAGAATAAGGAAAAGGAAAAAGAAAAATTTTTTTGGTGTGGGGGGGGCGCGTAACGGATGGCGTGAGGATTGCGGGCTGTGGTTGGGTATGTCTGTGCCACGTGTCTACCCTGGCACCTTTTTTCTGCACACGGAGGTTGTCAAATTGCAAGCCTGCTGTGCCTGTCCAGTTTTCTCTGCCCAAAGGTGGGGTGAGTTTTGTACTGTGATGCGATCCTTTTTTTAAAATTTGTAAAGTTGTTACGATGGTCGTGTTTGTTAGCATTAGATTTTGGAGCATGCATTGCGGGTCTACGCATGTTTGTGCATTGTAGCTTTTATGTTCCTTTTAGCAGCATTATGTTCTGAAGGTGAGCAATGGGAGGGGGCTTATTAATGGATTTTGAGCAATAGCAGCATCGTCCCATGCCAAGATTAGATGGGCTAAAGGGGTATTCGTAGCTCAAAAAAACTATTCCTGAGTCCAGGGCATGACACCCAAGCCGACCATCTCAAGGTGAAAGCGGATTTTTGGATTGTCTAATATTGTGGATGATGTGCCCCCAAAACTCCAGGGGCTGCTTTGCTGACTCGTGCCCATCCCCCCATTCCCTCCCATCCTTTTTACCAGAATTTGGGCATACAGTGTTCATCTACAAAGCAATCTCCGTTGTTATTTCCCCAGCCTTCTCACCTCAAGTACCACAAATCCTCCATTTCAAGAATCACACACTCTCGCCATTTGGCAAACTCAGAGTATATAAGTGATAAATGTCTCCTTACAAGCCTTTCACATCTGCTGCCCCCCTATAGAGATGAATCAGAGATAGCGGAGGGGAAGTGTTCATAGATATCCACTGTGTGACCTTTATCCTCAGCTGAATACGAGTGTTTTAAAACACAGAAAATGCTAAGGACGTGGACAGACGACCGTGATGCTTTTCTGGGTCATCCAATATAACTGGATGCACAGCTGATCAACATTCGCAGTAATGTTGTTAAATTGGGTAGTATTACCTTGAAATTAATTGAATGGCAGAGATGACAAAAACCGGTATCTAATGGGTCTGAGTTTCAGTTGGCTTGATTTGAGTTAGACCCTGAAATGATGAGGGGTCTGTTTAGCAGGTGTTTATGGTGCTTTCAAAATGAATGATAACAGTGACTGTTAGATACTTCTGCTTGTATAGAACTTTGTTGATTTGCGGTTAATAGTTGCATCAATATTCTAATGTGCTGTAGTCTTTCATAGTTTACTTTAATTGCATTGTACTTCATAATGGCCTCTTAAACTAATATGGATACCACTGAGTTTGAGCACAGGTTTGAGCAGTTCTATTATAATGTCCAGAAAGGTGGTTTGAGGCCAGAGTGGCCTTCTGTCCCAAGGAAGATGAATTCCATGAGGACATGAGACCTTGGAATGATCTTCTTGACTCTCAGGAAATGAGGTTACAGTACCAAAGGTAGGCCACTGTTTTACTTCTCTCTGCTGAATCAAAAGGAGAATGTGTAAACCACCATACCTAAAAAAAAAAAAACTCAACACTGAATTTTTTTTAAATTTAAATATATATCAATTATACATTATGCTGTACATGCCGAGTAGCCTATGTATGGATCACGCACGTATTCTCATCTTCCATGTACAAAAATGTATATAAACCTGGAGAAACTGATAAAGGCTTTAATAACAGGTCAAATAATCATAATGGCATAAATATCAATGATACTGCTTGTACCTTCAGTTGTGATAAGGTGCCTCCTTTTGATTGTTTCTGGGAAATCAGCTTGAATGTAGAGTTTGAATTGTTTTCTGCTAGTTGATCGAACACATCGGTTTAGTTCTTTAGGTGGACGAAGCTCAGAAGCTGGCAAACAAAAGGCTGAGAAATCAGCCTCCCTGTCAGTCATTGTTGGTCATCATCTGGAAACAAATTAGGAAGAGTTTAACCTCAAAGTAATGGCATCTGATAGAAGTGATTCTGGACACATCATAATGAAGTTGATGTCCTGATGTTCAAAAGTAGCTAAATGATCACGACTTTGGGATGGCATATATAGTAAATGGGGAATGGCGTGTGTAGGAAAGCCAGAACAAATACTAGTATGTGTTTATATTGAGAAATTGCTGAAAAGGGATACAGTGACACTGTAAGCCTGTTGAGATACAATAACAATGTATGTTTTATACAAGGTTACTCCAGCTACAATTGTGCAGAGCCTTGATTTCCCCCGAGGTCTTTCTGGTTTTTGTTCCACCCATTTTGAAGCACAACTAGTACAATTTATTTTACAAACCTCAGATGTGACCCAACTGTTGTGAAGAAGCTTAGTGGTGCTCCTTGGGCAGTTTTATGGATAGGTTTTAATGATGTCTCATTAAGTCTTATTGACTAAAAGGCACAAAATGGTATAATTACAGTATAAATGAAGTCCTTATGACTTTACTCCCATGCTTAAAACACAATACTTCTGCCATAATACAAAAGCAGTGCCACTAACTACATATATTTGACCTCTGTAGCTAATATTTTGCTTTTTAGGTTTGATGGCTAGTTAGCTGATTAGCTGTTAACTGCTGGCTTGTAGCATCTGAACCAGGGTGATCACAGGGTAAGAACTTCTTGGTGCCAGCGGTGTGAATTTGCTGATGTACCAGCACATGCTGTGGATTGGACATCAATTTTTCCCTGGGCCATTAACCCAAATCAATCTCTTAAGCTTCGTACAGTGTTCCATTTTTATTGGACTGAATAATGCCCTATTCTTCTTAATACACCATTGTACTCGCTGACTACAGTATCCAAATCAGATTAAAATATGCCTGTTCAGAACAAGTGTCAAATATCACTGTTAGTACAGCTTACTTATTTAACAAGGCTTTGATGTGAGCACGTACAGCCTGCATGGCTGAAAATGAATGTAGGTGAACTGTGCAGGTAAGTTTGTGGTACAAAACGAACACTGCACCTGCTGTTAAGTGCAACAAGTCCTTATTGCTGTAGTGAGGACGGTTACTTAATATGGCATTGGACCCAAAAGTTACATGTATGTAAGATTAAGGCTGAGTGTCATGCTGAAAGGGCTGGACACTCTAACCACAAGTCTAATGAGTCTGTAACTACGCTAACTGCAAATGAAAAGGGAGGCTCCCGAGTGGCCAAGAGAGTAAAAGTGCTTCTTTCAAGCACAGGCTGAGCCTTACAGCTCAGCGGATCCGAAAACCCGCTGTGACGTTTGCTGAGTAGTGGCAGTTAAAGGCCGCATCATCAAAACGGATTCCTTGTTAACCCCAGGGATAGGAGTGGGTAGGTTGGCCAGGGTTCCCTCGTGGCTCTCGACACCCCGGGACTGGCATGGGCACCTACAAGTCAGAAGGATGCGTCTATGCTCTGATGGTGTTCATCTCCTGGTGCACTGTGGGGCTTATACTGAGAAATACAGCGTTAGGGTCAGCGGTTGTCGTTGTGGTCATGAGAAGATTAAATCCATAATGGCGACTACTAAAGCTGGGTTAAAAAAGGGGAAAGATGGAAAAAGGAAAGAATGGAATAAGAAAAATCCAATTGACTGGCATAAGCTCGCTGTTACTTGCTGCCACATTTTGAGGCTACCAAAGCACAGTGCATATCTCTGTGAGGTGATGGGTAGAAGAAAATCCAACTTGTATTGGCTTTGCAGAATTCAGATTACATCGGGTAAACCAAGGGTGGATCATGGCAAAAATGTTAATATGCTGTTTGTTGTGTCAAATGGTCCAGTGAAATACAGTATAGACATGATTGAAAAAGGAAATGAAAATGAGAGATGTGCAGCTGCGTGGTGTTTGCAGTGTAAAAAGTGGAAGAACATGCTTCACTGTCACTTGTTTTCAGTATTGTAAAATGTTGAATGTGCATTGACAAACAGTGGAGTATTTAGATGAGATGTGAATGTGCAATGCATTGCAGTACAGTACAGAGTAGTGTCTACAGAGCATCTGTCTACATATGTATACTGAAAACACACACAGCCATTGGCACCAACATTGAAATTAATATTTCATCACACATTTATCAGACACCCGAGTTATTCATAATTATACTGTAATATTCTTGAAAACTTGTCATTAATTTGCATAGATCAAATCAGATTTGAACTATACTATAAATTTAATACAGTGCACTCCATTTACAGGAATTACTGGAATGATTGTGGTTCACTCACTCTCTGTATGGTACTCATTTGCATGCAGTGGAGTATTGTAACTGAAAAAGCCATTAGGAGATTCACTCTATTCAAATGCTATCTCATGGTAATTATTGAGGCAAGGAGAAATATTTTCAGAACAAGCTGGGCAATTTGACTGATTGCCTTGATGCCAGTTGATAAGGCAGGAATAAGACACTTTCTGCAGATGAAAATAATGCCATCTTCTTTAGTCTTACAATAGTCTTGACACCAGCCAGAGATGCAGCTGAGAAATTGGGTATTCCACAGTCTGCACTGTCTAAGATTCTGAAAGACAGAGCAGGAAGGACAAAGGCATTTTAAAACGAGTGGGAACCAGCCAGCCACCTGTGACTGAGGCAGGGCTGTGTAGCCTGCATTGCTCCAATTATCATGGTGGCACTACAAAATAATTAACATCAGTTCAATTTAAATGAGTCATTTATTTTATATAGATTTGTGCAAAAACACTGTAGGTTCAGATGTTCTGTGCTGTAAGAATTTAGTAAAGGACAGTTCTCAACAGTCCATTTTATCTGTTCATTTGTAGGTCAGCTTTTGAGGAATCAGTTGATTATAAGAATCAAATTGTCCTGCAGTGTAACTTTTTCGCCACCTGCATTTGTTTTGACAAACGCATCATGTCACCCTCAAAACTGATTGAGTTTGGTGAGAAAATCTCTTTTCAGTATCTGGAAATTTGTAAGGCTGTTAGTTCTTTGCTGAAAGACCTCTATGGAGAAGGAGCACATTCCATATTAACATTTGTCTGTGAGTTGGTGTTAGGTTAGATGGCAGTTAATTGAGGACAGGAAGGAGCCTGGTCTGAATGACTCCTTGATGCAGGGCATTCTGTGCAGCCCTCTTCATTTGGCAGCAGGACGCACAGTTGGAAGGCTGGCTGATGATTATTAGATGGAGTAAACTTGCTGGTGTTTGGCTGCATGTCCCAGCACTGTGGATTAACTCAAGCATTTTCTTACACAACCCTCGTCCTTGTAATTTATTTTTGAATGAGGTGGAAAGGGTTTTTCTCATTTCATGTAAACATGACTCAACTGTGACCTTCCGAGAGTACCAAATGCAAAAAAATTGTGTTGGTTCTTTGCTTTCCACCACTAAGCCTCTTTCTCTCTCCCTCGGAGCAACTAGTTCAGTACTGAAGCGGATCATTTTGTTTCAGAGCAATTACTGGGGAAACAGCATGGCGGACTGAAACTGATGTCTGGATTCAGCTATAAACAGCCAAATGCACCCTTTTCGCTCTATAACCAGCAATATTACTCATTTTATATGGGCTGTATTATACTGGTGGTTAGGCTATTTGTATAGGCCTACATACATGCTTTTCTAGTCAAGTGTCCCGAGATGCAAAAATAGACCAGCATGTATGTAAGCACTTAAGTTATTTTGTTAATTATCTGTCCCACATTACAAAAGATCAAGTACTGTTTATATTCAGTTTCTTCAGGGTGATTGCTTAACATCCTAGATGGTCAGTGATATTCCCATGGGTTAATATGAGGAGGCGGTTTACAGCAAAAATGTATCTGGTAAAATGTGGGGAAACAAAAATAGATCTCTGTATAAGTATGAATTAGCAGGGGTGTTGCTTTCACAGCGGTGAGCCTGGGCTTGTCATGACTGGTGTGAAGGCGTTCCGGGAGGGGGGCTTTGTTCATGCAGGGTTTTATTGCCATGACTGTCTGGCAGTTGGTGGGGTGGATCTACAGTAACCACTGGTTCTTCATTCCAGCTCAAAGAGAAGGGAGCAGGGATAAGGTTTCCAATCCACATACTTTATTGCAGTAGCATTAGCAATTAAGAACTTGCTTTAGTCCTGTGTGTTTGATGCTTTTAGGGCACAGCATATGTTGTGTTTCGTATGGATCACCCATGTCAGTTTGCAATGCACAATGGTAACCACACTGTAAACACAGGACTTAACAGTAATTAAAACTGAGCTATTATTTTAAAATGTCAGTTTAGAGGTACTAAACGAAAAAAGTAAGGGTCTTTGCATCTGAATGCCCTGTCCACACCGCACTTTATAAAATGTCAAAAGAAGATGCTGTTGAACTGTTCATTTACTTGACCCTGAATGTATTGTGCATGCACTCTTTGATGTGGGAATCAAGAAAGGCTTTCAACATCTGCATTAATCCTTCATTGTCTGATGGTTCTCTGCCCTGAATTTCCCTTTTAGTGAACATAGGCTATTTTTGTGCTTTGTGACTTGCAGAAACTGATAGGGCCACACTTACTTTATTGTTTAAAGGGGTCAGAGGTTCACTTCACTTGAGGCTCTTTGCACTGAGGGTAAAAGCCTACTTTGACAAAGTAGTATGGAGTGCGCTGTTCCAAAAAAAAAAAAAAAAAAATCCTCTAGGGTGACCAGTGTGCATATGATGCCTTTAAGCCATGAATTAACCTTAACAAGGTGACAATGCATGGAGCAGATTTCTGTAAGGGGACTGTTTTACTCATGGTGAGTGTAGTCAGACTCTGCGACTGCTTTCTCCTCGCCATTTGCTGGTTTTTTCGTTTTCTTGATGTCTGTAAAAATTGATATCATCTGTGAAAATCAGTGCCTTAAATTTGCTTTGTTAGTCAGGACAAAACTGGGCCATGCCATTGATTAGGCCTGATTGTTTGTTTTCCCCTAAGCACAGTTGTTCACGAAGTCGTCCTTCCTGCCTTTTGTCTCTTCAGATCCTGCTACTGGAAGACTTGGAAGGTTGAAGACAAGAAGGCCACCTTTAGGCTTGACTGAAAGCAGCACAACACCTCCCACTATCCCCTCAGACAAAGCAGGCTGATTGAGGAGGCAGAAGCAGAGCACTTTTGCTTTAGTACCCCCTTGCAAGTGTCGGGCCATTTCGAGGAGCATGTTGCCAACACTGTCTCTCTGCTCTATTGTTTGGTTAAATCGGGGATTCAAGCTGAGGAAAGTGCTTTACTCTGCAAACACAGGCCAGCTCTAAAGCATTTTGAATTCCTGTTGTCAGTGCTTCTTAGTTTCATATGATAAAATTGGCTGTAAACTTTGAGAATAATCAGCATTGACATTGGCCCCCTTTTTTCTGCTTTAGAGGGGGTTACTAGAAACCCTTGTCGCTGTCCTTTAGTTTTAGTGTCCTTTAGTGTTGTTTTTGCATAATTTGAAATCAATCTGAAAATGGCTGCCGAGGGCTTCCAGTACCGTGCCCTGTACGCGTACGAAAAGGACAGGGATGAGGACATGGATCTGTTGCCTGGGGACATCCTGACTGTCAACAAAGCATCCCTGCTGTCACTGGGCTTCAAGGAGGGGGATGAGGAGCACCCTGAGCGTGTGGGCTGGATTGTAGGAATCAATGAGCGCACCAAGCAGAGGGGAGACTTTCCAGGGACCTACGTGCAGTACGTGGGGCCTGTGAAGATGTCTCTGCCACCCAATCAGCCTCGGTTCCAAAGACCCCTCCCAGCTGCCCCGAGACCAGAGCCACCTCCTGCACAGCAAGGTAGGGGTCCAGCACGACCCGTGTCTAGGTCTTTGTGTGATGTTCTGTTTTGCCTTGAAAATAAGAAAAGGTTGAAGAGGGCCAGAATGTAAATAAATCAGGTGTCAAGATTTTATTACCAGAGCGAGGTAGAAAAATGTTTGTAGTGTGGATATTCATTTAACCCGTTTCAGGTTTTAAAGTGTATCTGGTTAATCTTTAAAATTAAAAGTTAGGCTCACCATTTTGTACAATTTACATCATGTCATCTTTTTCAAATAACAGCTGTCGTTTACAATGTCAGTAGGATGACATTGAACATATTGTAAGCCCACCATAAGAATCGCAATGAGGGAGTGATCCAGAAATTGTTTCCCCTGGGAAATACTGTTTTCCTTTCATAGAGCTTACTGATCTGTACTGATTTTGTCTCACAGTTGCAGACCTAACAACTTAGATGCATTTGCATATCTCATGCACATTTCAAATGCTGGTTCTTCAATGTAGCCTGCATGAGCCTTGGTGGGTCTGGCCCACCTAAACTTTGCCCTGGCCCCATCAACAATTTCAGGGAAAACCAACAACTGCTGGCTGACATTGTTTCTTTACAGTACTTCTGCCTTCCTGCTATGCCAGCGAGAGTGTTTAAAAAAAAAATGGATCTAGGATCTGTAACTTTTGGCATAAGCTTCCTACACCAGTAGGGCAGTGGTTTGCTGCAATCAGGGTTCAGACATATTGGAAAAAAAATTTATTCTCAAAAATGAGCAGTACTTTAGAAGAGGGCGTGTAAGTGCAAGCAAAAGTGAATTGTACAACAACTGGTTGAAATGTTCATTTACTTAGAATTTTCACTTTTATTATTTATTCAGATGTTTCCACATTGGAAATGTGTTTTGTGACTGACCACTTTACTTGGTTGTGTTCATTTCCCGCTCTTCATAGCAATGCTGTTCAGGAAGATTTTGGAATATTGGCAGGTCTGCAGCTCACTGCAGAAATATCAAGGGTACAGGTCAATGAAATATCATCTAATTGATAATATGGGTTGATGATAATTATTTCTTGAACCTTAGCTGTTCTAAGCACTTACATGCAAAATCAAAGATGCACAAGGCCAGTAAATGGCACAACAGTATTTCAGGGAAGGGGTCACAGCAGCTAGGTATGCATCAACTACAATGTATGTTTATAAGCAGTGACAGGGTGAATTCAATTCCAGCTGTCCATAGCCCTCATTCAGTACTTTTGGTAAAGGGTGAACGATGGCTATTTTATGCCGTTGCTACATGCCTATGGGTTAATCTTCAAACATGGTTTAACGTAAGGCTTGATTGCTCACTTGCGCTAATGGTGGGATTGCCCTGAGTTTAAAAATCCCTGTATGATCAGAAAAATAACCTGTCAGCGTTCAACAGTTAAAGCTTGCACAATAGTTATTTGTGAACCTGGAGAAAGATGTGTGCCTTGCATCTATTTCTGTAATTGCTGAAGTGTGATTTCTTTCTATTTGTTGCATATGTTTCATCTTCCTTTTACTTGGTCCACATATAAAGGTTGCTGTAACACAACATATGTGGACATTGAGAGGTCTGTGTACAGGAATTTTAAAAATCTCCCAAACTCTGTTTCTACTGCTTCTGCATATCTCTGGCAGCCATAAGTTTTCCCTTTCAAAGCTGTACAAATTCCGCTAAATCAAATTAGCGCAGTGGGGAGCCAGGGGGTGTTCAAATCCTAAGACCTCCACGAGGGTTTTTAGACGCAAATATTTCTGGAGCTCGACTGGCCTTTTCAGATTTACTTTCTCGGTGAAGAAAAGCATGCATGCTCTATCTCAAAAACAAGACAGCTCTGTTTTGAAAGAGGGCTGATGCACTCCTGTAACTTGCATCCCTTTTCAGGGTTGACCAAAACAACATTGTTTTGTATTATAATAGTACGATAGCTTTTTTGTCTCTCTCTCTCCCTTACCTTACTCACTTTTGTTTCTCTCATCCTGTTTTTTTTTTTCCCTCTTTGTTCCACTCATATTCTCCTCTGTGCCCTCTATTTGACCATCCTCTTCCCTCCCTCTCTGGCTTGCTTTACCACTCTATCCTATCCACAGTCTCTGCTGGTTCCATTTTCCCCTCTCTCTCTCTCGCCTCATCTCGCCTTGTCCCTCCTCTTCTTATTCATTGCTCCTTTTTTCCCTGCGTCTCTCCCAGTTCTTTCTTTTCTGGCCTGCTTTAATGCTCTCGCTCCCCTCCCACTCAGTGTGTCCTGGAGGAAGCAGTAAATTGTCATTCACTGGGAGCCCAGTCAGAGCCCTAGGCCAGTCTGGAGAAAGAACTTGTAGATCAGGTGGGGGGGGGCTTCTGCTGAGGCAGCACATTTTTCCGTGGTCATGTGATGCTGCTTCAATATTTGCCTTCTATTCATTCCCTTTAGGGGGCAGGTCAACTCGGTTGCTTTCCAAACCACAAGCTTGCTGGAGAAATGAAAATTTTACCTACATCTGCCCAAGAAATTTATAGCTGTTGAGGCTGAACTCATTTTTCCCTCTCCTACACTCCCTCTCTTTTGCTGTCCCTGTCTCTTTCTGCTTGGGTTCGTTTCGCTTGATGACTTTTTTTTTTTTTTTTGGATCCAACACCAGCACCTTTCCTTTCTGTTTCCAATGCTCTTGCGCTCTTAAGTTTACGATTCTGAATTAGGACTTAACCTCCTGCATTTTGAGCTGTGTTAACTAGCCATTCATGATTCTGCTTTAATTTATAAATAACTGATTGGAAGAACAAGGAAGGGCAGCAGTGTGGTGTGAAGAGCAGGGATCATAACCCAGAGGCTGCCAGTTTGTTTCCCTGGTTTACCCATTGCTGTTGTACCTTTGGTTTAGCTAATTAACCTGAATTGCCTCAGTAAAAATCCAGCTGTATGAATGGATAATGTTTACAAATTATGTATAGTAATAGTAAACTATGTATTTTTTTCTAGACAAGTATCAACAATTCTTAACAAATATGATGTAGTGTAAAGAACAATAGAGCAGTGTCAAAAAAGCTCATGGTAGAAATCTGTAGAAATAATTATTGTAAATCATGTGGTGCATTAACATCAAGACTATAACAAAGTCTCATTTGTAATCACAAAGTATATAAGCACCTGTAATAACCATCCAAATAGCTTGCATATTTCATAATATGTTATACATAATTTCAGAGAGAACCAGATCATTTTGGATAATTGTTGTAGAGAGATTGATATACCAGTGTAAATGTGTCATTTGAATCCAAATCCAAATCTTACCTAGTTATTACTTGGTGTGGGGACGATATATGCTTTATACACTCAGTTACTAAGAGTCAATATCAATACTGTTCACAGAACAGGGGTGTCAACAAGTGTTTCTCAAAGCAACAAAGCAAAGTTGAAAATGTTATTTAGCTCTCAGTGCTTTTATAAAGGGAGGGTAACTAACATTGTAATGAACCAACTGACCACTTGGTAGTGTTGCTTGCTAAATTGACCTAGTAGTTAGGTAGCTTTGATTACCTATCCAGCAAGCTGGTTAGCCTTTGGTAGAAGGTTATTTTTGCCTGATGGCTGACAGACTGAAAAAAGTCAGCAATATTCCTTCTTAGCTGTGCTGCTGGTCTTTAATGTTAATAATATCCTAATTTTGCTGGATGTTATGTTTAGCCTGTGTGTTGTCATACTTTTGGATACTCTTAAAGTTTTGCGTTTTTATTTTGATATGCCTGTGATGATGTGTGTACAAGTGTCTGTCCAGACTGCCCTGCTCTGCCAAGTAATAATGAAAAATAATCTTGGCTGATACAGTTACATTTTTATGGTCACCTTGACTGGTAATATCAGACATACAACTTATGACAACTTTGAGAAAAAGACAAGACACCCTATATATGCAGATAATCATCTCTGTATGGGTAAATGCATATTGTATACTGGAATGGCATGACGCACAATTTGACATGTGAAAAGTGTGTACACTTGCAATGGCGTAAAAAAGTAGCATATTACAGGATTCGATTCTAGGTATTTTGAAAATATAAATACAGAAGAAACACTGCTCATGTATCCATTTATACAGATGTTCTTTGCAAGTAAGTAAACTGTTTGTTTGAGCTGTCTGAAATGATTCATACAGAGAGAACCCCTGGACAGATCTTGTTTCTCAGATTCACTCAGTGGTTCTGTCCTGTTATCGCACAGACAGAGGAACTTAACTTAGCATTTGGACACAAAGGTCACTGGCCTTGTTATATTTAGAGTGTCTGGAAGAGAAAAATACAGTGTGAGCAATGAACCTGATATGAAATCCAGTCTTGGGTTGGGGGGCGGGGGGGGGAGGTGGTGTTGCGGGTGGGTATCAGTCTCCCAGTAAACACTGTACATGAACATGTGTCAGGAAAAAGCGCGTCACTCACCACAGTGCAGAGGCCAGGTTTTTTCTGTCCCCCTTGCCTGCCATGCTGCTGCTTGCATGGTCTGATACCTGTGCAAAACTTTCTGTTGCATGTACACATTGGAAACAGTCTTCAGACAGCCTTCACCTTTTCACAGGTAGACAATCTGCTCCCCTGCCTGTACCTGCATTCAAGTTAGGGGAAGGCTTGTCCTTTCCACCTTTAAAATGATTATTTCCAGCATATTTATGCTAATCCAGGTGAGGGGCACTGACGTTTGATAAAGTCGTTTAATATTGTTGCACGCAGCATTTGAATTTTGCAGACCAGATACCCTTTTTTTTTTTTTTTTCTTTCTGCATGTGATTGTCCATCCTTTAGCTGTCAGTTGTCTTCAGTCTGAAATGGCAATAAGATTGTTGGCATATGCTAAAACAGAAGAAACAAAAAAAAGCCAGCGTACAGTGCAGATTTGTCTTTTATGAAAATTCAACTCGGGAGGAGAGATCTTTTAGCGTTACAGTGAGCAATGTGCTTTTTGTCCCCTTCTTTCCTGTTCCTAATACTGACTCTCACAACACAAGGAAAACTTTGCACAGTCTCTGGATAGTTCGTGTTGCATAGTAGTATCTATCCTTGGGTCGCTGTGGAGATTGCCTATTGGCAGTTTGTATTAGTAATACTGCAGTTGAGCTTGTAATGCAGTGTACTGGTGAGATATCACAAAAGAGCTAGGGCCACTTGCTGGTTATGGCTCCAGAATGTGATGTGTTCCTAATAACTGTTAATACAAGGTGTTCCATGACACAGTCTTTCCTTTTGTGTTTATCACTGTTCTCAGGCAGCTACATTGTTCATTTTCATTTGTAGTAAATAAAACCCTACCATGAGCCCCTTGCCTAACTGTAAAATATTGTTGAATTTTTTAGCACTTGCAAGTTGGGCTGATCAAATGAAATAGCACTTGCCAACACACAGAAGCACAACCAGTTCTTTCTCACTGCCCAGGAGTTCAGGCCTTTTCCCATGAAAGGCCAAAGATTAACTGCTTCCAGTGGCTCAGATTTTCTCCTTACTAGTATGTGAGCCTTAGTATTCCAGGTAAGTTAGCTAGCTCGCTGGAGATAATATGGAAATGAACAAAGCCATTTTATATGCTTACTTTACGTAAGCTCAGTGCATCTGATTTACACATTATATGCTTACATTACGTAAACTCAGTGCGACTGATTTATAATATTAAATAATATTACATAATATATCTTGTAAAAATGAGACATACAAAAGCTATTGCCCCAACACAATGGCTAATTTTTAAAAATCTAACCCTGTGTCAGGTGTTAAATGACATTTTCTTAATTGTAAATTAGAACATGGAGAGCATTTCTTTGTTTGATATTTTTTTCTATAAATATCCTCCATTAAAGCAGCAGTGCAGAAATGGCTCCTACTACATTCATTGTTACCTGATGAACCTCAAAGATTAGAACAGCCCGAGCCTGGGCTTGTGAGCAGAGCTTTCACAGACAGCCCAGCATGAATAAAACTTGTTGCTCTGATCACATGATTATAATTCTCTCATACACTGCTTCCCAGGGCATGTTCAGTTGCGGGCCTGCCAAGACGCAGATTGCTTAGGCGACTGTAATTGGGTAATGATTAGTTGGTTCCCTCTCCAAAAACCCGGGATGACTTCAGGGCTACAGCTGCTTTTCCAAAAAGTCATATTCCTTTGCACGAAACCCCAAATACTGGGCACTGCACTGCTCTGTGTGTGTGTGTGTGTGTGTGTGTGTGTGTGTGTGTGTGTGTGTGTGTGTGTGTGTGTGTGTGTGTGTGTGCATGCACTACTGAGGACTACATCTTTCTGAGACAGGTTCAGAGACAGGTAAGCCAGTATGCTTCACAGCAACAGCATTTCCTCTTCATGAGCCATTTTCTTCTGAGTGCTGATGCATATATAGTTTTGCTATATGTTGTACTGTGCATCATTTCTGGCATACTTCACATTTTGCATCTCTCATCTCTCTTGATATTTCTGCAGTGAGAAATGTGTTGTATAAACGCTATTATTATTGATATATTGGCGAACAGGCATATTTTTCCTCCTCTGGGGTGTTTGGCTCAGTGCTACTTTATCATTTCCTACATAAACAAACAGGTGAGATGAATAATCTCAGATTTATGAATCGGCCAGTTGATATGGCAGTTGTCATGCTGCCAGATAATCATGAATGGACATAAACCTACAGTCACCCCAGTCTGTTTGGAATGAATTGGTTAGAAGTTAGGAGTTTAAGTCAGTTGACATGAATGAAATTGTGCTTCAATTTGGTCATTTCTATTTATTTATTTATTTATTTATAACATTTCTATAAAGGTATAACTTTTGTTAAAAAAAAAAAAAGTGTTAACAGTGCTATAATACTGTCGTCGATTTTTGTGCGCAAAAATCTGTCACTTCTTTAGATTACCACTGGTTTAAATGGAGATTCCCCTCATTAACACTTCCTTACTTTCTTTCTCTTTCTCTTAGAAGGCCGTATGCTTGCACAACAGAGCCCAGTAAAAAAGATTTCTTTGCCACCCACTGTTTTATCTGTGCTTATCTACATGAGTAACTGGGGGGAGGGGTAGAGGAAATGGTGGTGTTAGGCCACAGAAAGCGTGGAAATGAAATATGTTTTGAATGTGAAGGAGGGGTGTGTGTGTCTGTGTGAAATCAGTGTAGTGGGGGTACGAACAAAGCGACACGGTCCAGCTTATGTGGAGAGGAAGAGTGAAGGCGGGAGGGGAGGTGTGTGAGAGCGAGAGAGAGAAGAGAGAGCAAAGTTTCCATGTTTAACGTGCAGTGGAGAAGTGGAATGTGCTGACATGGTACTTTGTCTGAACTCCAAAATTAATAATCAGACGCGGTTTAGCCTTGCACTGCCAGGAGGCGCAGGGTGCCAAGCTCTGTGCTTTTTGTGGTGGGCCTGAAAATGAGGCTCTGGCAAAGAGCCACCAGGATTTTGCCTGTTCAGGGGTTTTTTTTTTTTTTTATAAAATCCTTTATTGTGCTTTGCTGAGGCGCTTGCTAAACCTTCCTCACGCAAAGGGCCATGGCAAGTAGGGCCCAGTGTAGATAGGAGGAGGGGAGAAAGAAAAGAGGAGGGAGGTGGGGCTGGAGAGGCTTTTTCAGTGATAAAGAGGTTTCTTTATTTAATGGCTTGTATTGGTTAAGGACAGAATTTTGAAAGAGCATTTCCCTTTACTTTTCCCTTTCTCAGTGTGTTCTGTCCCGTGGAAGTAAGATTTGTTTCATTTCATTGACTTGATTGGTTAAAACTGGCATTGTTGATTGATTTTTTTGCTGATGGCTACACACATACAAGTTTTGCTGTGGATGTGACCTATGAAAAAAAACTGGAAGTGTGGAGTAAGTGCTGTTGAAGTGACTGTGGTGGATTCTGGGTGACCCCCTGTCAACATATATAAAACTGTGCTGTCATACATCAGGTGGTGCTACTGTTAGCACTTAAAAACAATGAGGCAACCCTCAGAAGATAAACCACATCATTTAGGAAAAAATAAGAATGTCTCATAGTTGTGTTTTGAGATGCAATTTTTAGGCACTATCTATTGATGCTGTGATAGTGACATTATACCTAACAACACTGTATAAGGAAATGATCTCATTTTAGCAGTTTAAACGATTCTGTATAAAGAAGTGTTATCTTGATTTTTTGCTTGTCTTTTAGCTGTGTCAGTTCTGGATTGGAGCAAGCAGTTTTCACTCTCAGAAAATGCCCCCCTTGCACTGGTGAAGTTGGTGGAGGCCATTGAAAAGAAAGGTAAGTGTGGTGTATAATCAGGATGTGGGCTGGGTGGAGGGCTACTTGTGATGGTTATATGAATTTGTGCCAGCTAACACCCAAAGACTTTAGAATGTGAACGCAATCAGTGGCTCTCGTTCAGCAGCCATTCGTGCTTGCAATAGCCAGAAAAGGTTGTCCACAGTGTAGCTTGCCTAACAGTGTAAGTGTCCCATTCTGTACTGCCCAGCCACATCCTTAGTGTATTTGTTTCTTTGCACACATTGAGCCTCGGGAGCCAAAGCTGAGTCTTCAGTGAGCATACTGAACGCAAATACCATTACATATGCTCTTACTATAGGCTATGCATTTCATCATGTGGTCAACACATGGTAGCTGTTCTCAATGTGCTTCTTACAGCCCTTACAGACTAATATAGTGCATCTCTGTATGGCCCGTACATGGGGCAGACAGCTAAAAGTGATACATCCTTTCATAATGCAAGGATGCAGTTAATTTCAGGATAAAATACATACCTCATGTACATACCTCATGCAAATATGAAACACAAATGTTTATTAAAACAGCATAATAGGGGCTTGTGTGCTTTATGCTTTAGTCTCATGCTTGATTTAGAATACAGAACAATCACACTGTTTACCTGTGCGTACTGTGAGCCCTTTATCACAAATTAGTGACTTAAGTGAACAGTTTACATCCAGAACACGTTTTTATTTTATTGTTTTTTTTGTTTATTTATAAATAGTCACCATATTAAAACCCAAAAAGGAATTCTCTGTTCAGTGGAAAATGCAAACAGGCTACAGGCGCACTGAATACTGCAGAGATGGAAATTTTGTATGCAGAAGATTATTTTTATTGCTTAGTCACCTGTTGCCGAAGGTTTCCTTGTACGTCAGCTCTAAAATCCATTGTAAGTGAACAGGAAGTGGCCAAAGGAAACAGATGAAAACAGACAGAGGAAGCAGATGTTTTTTTCTCTAGTCTCCTCACTGTGCTGTATTGTAGTGGAGGTGTCATAGTGCATTTATTCTTCCTTATTGGACAGCTGGGGAGATAACGGTTGATGAAAGCTGTAGTCTAATGTTTTACTTTCCACTGAATGACCTTTTATGCCACGTGTGTACTTAACTTCCTTTTCAGTAAATGCGGAACTGCACATGCTGTTGTGTTGTTTTGGGTGAAATGAGACATTGGAAAATGTCATTGGCGGTAGAGTGTTATCCTTGTGACACCACTAGCAGGCCTTTTCTCTGTGGTTTTACATCAGAGGTCCAGGCCAACATGAGTGTTATGATGTCATGCAGCTATAACCTGTGCAGCCTAAAATGATGTAAAGTGTAGGAAATGGAAGATTATTTTGTATGCTGTAATTATGAAATACCATGCTCTGTACACATGCACAGACCAAGGCTTCAGTTTTCCCATGCTGAGTGAGAGATTGGAAATGGTTTGACCAGTTCAGTTGTACAGTTCAGCTTGGTGCCCACAACCAGCTCTGGAAACTCCCGCATGAAATGATTGCTTTTGGACGCTCTTTGCCTGTGTTTAAGTGGCTTTACTGTACATCCTATTTCAAAGAACCATGTGACTCAGCAGAAAGTTAATTCTGCCTGAACTGACTCCAGTGACACCAGTCTAAACCCCTCATTTATTTTCCACCAGAGTGAACATTACACTTTTTTTTATTTCTGGCTTACTTTTTTCCAAGCTGCCTGTCTGCAAGCGTCATTAAAGGGGTGGTGATTAATACGCTAGGTTACAATTTTTTCCCTCATTTCCTGTGACATCAACGCTTCACATTTTCCAGTGTGCATCCTGTTTTTTGTGAATGGTAGCATTTGATGCCATGCACTTGTTAGATGCAACCGCATTGACCGCTCAGCGCACTCTACTGGTGATTCAGTTCAGTTTTTTTGGCATGAGAATACATTTTTCTGTCATTCACATATTTTTTGTACGGGTACCCTTGATTTTATTCTTCTTTCAAATGTGCATGTACTTCCTCTCTCTGGTCCAACTCAGGGTTTGGGTTGCATGTGTGAGAGGGGTATTTCGCATGCTTCTCTCACACCTCTGCTTCTGAATACCAGACGGTCGAACTCTCGACTCGTCTGGACTAAACCGTCTAGACTTAGCATTCCTAAAAGAGCTCCTGTGCCTCCAGTGGCGCAGATGGCCAGGTTTGTGTTCAGTCTCCAGTCTTCAGTTAGCGACCCTGCTCGTATTTATATCCCCAGGCACTGTATTTTTAATGTTTATACGTGTTACCGGCCCGCTAATCCAAGCATTCAAGGGAGGACTATTTGAGGATGGATGAGCTAACCAGTTGTATCTGTTGCAGGTCTGGACAGTGACACACTGTACAGGACGTCTGGCTCCTTGGCTGCTGGCGGTCCAGTACAGAGCCTAAATCTTGGTAAGCTACCTGTCCTTACAAACTTGGCCAGAGAGCTTTCATTGGAAATTGTATGAAGCGTGTGGTGGTGCTTCAGTCAAAGCACACAGAAGGGGTGCAGGAGCTTGCAGTCTTTAGAAGTGCTCGACATGCACCACGGAAATTACAGCAGAAGTTCTTTTCTGTCCCAAATGGGGAAGAGACTGATTTGTAATGCATTTCCTCTTTAAACAAAAAGAAATGAATTAAAAATTTCAACTGGCGACTCAGAAACAAAGGTATGCAGAGGTAGTAGTTGTTCATAATGGACTGTATGATTTATCATGGCTGAGTAAGGGAGGACATTTGGAGTCAGTCTCTTGCTATATTTCAGTCCCAGAGAGCTTGTGATCACCCCACCGCTGATCGAGCTATTCTTGGGAAACATGAAAATTAGATCCTGCTAGAAGTGCCATACTTAGGGACAACAATGCAGTTCTTGTGATTTCCAAACCAGGATGAACCGCACTCCGCACTCAACACTGTGAAATAACATGTTCTTTGTTTCAAGAGAGAAATTGGCCAGGCAGTTTTAATAGATCAAAGAGTGTAGATTTTGCAGCATCCTGTGTCTCAGGCGATCTCTCTGCAACAGTGATATATTGGGATAAAATGCCACTGTCATTGACTCCTCGCTGTTGTCACAAGTGAAAGCGATTCCTCATTGGTCAGCGCTGTTTGCACAAGTTCTATAACTGTAACCCGAGGAGACAATGGACAAGTGGGTGCAGCATTTTCTCAATTTGGTGTCTTTCAATCTGCGGCACATGAACAGAGCAGGGATTGTCCGTGAGAGCTGTATTGCTGTTGTGCGTGCAGGACTGACATAGGAGCCCTGTGCCAGCTGTGTGTGTGTAAGAGGGCCTTCCGACGGTCTGAGCGTGCTGCAGCATGTGTGCTCTGACTGACACAGATCAACTGCTCCAGACATGCCCTGGCACACACTCCTCACACACTCCGCTTTCATCATCCAGTCTCCAGTCTCTTCAAGGCGAAAAATGAGCAGGCTCTGTTAAGACAGCTGCTGTTTACGATCAAACGTGTTACCATTGTTCTAGAATTTTAACTGCAAGGGGAATACACTAAAAGTCTTTTCGTGGCTGTTTTTTTTTTTTTTTTTTTTTTTTTTAAGATGTTATTTTGAGGACTCGGTTGACAGTGGTAGAGTAGTGGCACCTGTTGCAGGACGAGCCTGGGCAGTTTCACATGGCCCGTTGCTGTCTGTTTGATAGTGGGACATACTCATTTATATACTGCAGAAGAGGAGAACACAGCAGGAGTGTCAGAGAGCTTAAGTTCACTAGTAGGCTTTACAGCATCTGAACAGGAGCGGGAGCACAGGTAAGCACAGAAGTTTAAGAACCCTGCTTCACCAGAGTTCTTAGATTCCAACTTAGGCCATCAGTGCCGAAGTAAGAACTGACCAACAGACGTGTCCCTTTGTAGATCTGTCTGCAGCAGAGATGGGGCAGTGTGACGTACATGCTCTTTCAGAGGCCCTCATGAGATACCTGCAGGAGCTGCCCTCCCCTGTCATCCCCTCCTCTGTCTACCAAGATCTACAGGCTACTGTACAGCAAGGTATGTTCCACTTTACCATCACAACTGTCTGTTGTGCAAGTGTCTAAGCAAATCTGTCCAAAAGTGGAATCAGCAGCTGTAAGAATGGCGGTTTTCATTCTCCTGCACAAAAGCTTCAGCGGTGGAGAGCGGCAAGGAGTTGATGAAAGCGCTGGAGTCGCCCGCCGTCCCCCTGCAGAACCTCCTCACTCTGCAGCACCTGCTGAGGCACCTGGACAGAGTGTGCCAGAACTCGGAGAAGAACGGGCTGGACACCCGCTCCCTCAGCCACATTTTCGGCCCGCTGCTGCTCCACGTCCCGGGCGCCGGGTGAGTGCCTCTTACAATGGCTGGGATTTTCCCTGCTTATAAGGGGAAAGGAAAGCTGCTTTTATAAGGCCCGAGCGGAAAACGCCCAGCTGCGCTAACAATAGCCAGGGTTTTGTCCCGTGAGTGGTTGCTTAGATCATTACGGACACAAGCTGCTCTTGGCTGAATTACTGACTTGCACAAAATTCACTGCACATTTCACAACTGCTGAAGTCCCTGTTGCTCTTGCCTGTTACACCCTAATTGTGTAGGCCTAATATTATGTTTATAATTATCTGTAAGTGCAAGCCACAGTGTGCTTGGGAACAGCTGTCAATTGCCCAGACATAGCAGGGGGCAGGGGCAGGGCGAAGGGAATATTCTCTGTTAGCAGAAGACCTCCAGGGGCCAGCAGAGGGGGTGAATGAGTTTTACTGTGAAATCCAGTATCGTCAAAGGCACGGTCCAGGGAAAGGGGACCCATCACTCCAGATCATGTCTCAGGGAATCACAGTGCCACTACAAAAGTAGAATGCCCCTGCACTTGCAACTGTTTGGTGACAGAGGAAAAATAAATGAAAGTCAATTTAAAGTGACAATAATCACTAGGGGCAAAGAGTTGGATTACTTGTCTACCTCTTGAGGCAGTGTCTAAAATTGGCAGCGGGCCCCAGGTTTGCTGGAGCGTGCTCTGGCAAGAGGAATGCCGTTACTTGCCTGTGGTTTCTTTGAGAGAACGGTATGTTCTGTCCAGCTGTCCTGCAAAGGTGTCAGAAAACTAAAAGAGAAGACTTGTTGTCTCTGAAATGTTGAGTATGATGCGTGTAAGCGCCAGATAATTCCTTATTCACAAAAAAAACTTATACCCAAAAATCAGAAACGTTGAACACCTTGTGAACTTCTTGAAAAAACTGACTATTAAGATTTCTGTATAACACACCTGTTGATATATTTTCTAAATAGATGGCATTTCACAGATCAAAAAAGAAAAAATGTTAAAATTAGAATCAACTTTTGCAATCATTTTATTGGGATTGCTTGATGTACCCCGAAGCTTATTTTGAGGCTGCCTCCTTGGCTTGACTTCCACTTCTGATTTCTGATAGGTTGGAAGCCGACCAAGACCTCCCTGCACTGGTGCTAGAGAGACTGCTGATGGAGAGGAGCTGGGAGCAGGAGCTTACACCCCCAGGTAAACATACGCACAGCTTGGCGCTGTGGTTCGCTTCACTCAACATGACAAACGTGTATGATCCTGCAACTCATGAAGATCTGTGTACATTTACACAGATGTGTTTTCTAGTTATACTTTACTTGAATAAATCTAACCAGTGCTCCGTACTTACAGCGCTTCCACCCAAGCCCCCAAAAGCCAAAGCTATGATCAGCTCTGTCACCAATGGCAACAGCACTATACTGAGCGACTGTGAGTGGTACTGGGGTGACATATCAAGGTAGGTTGCACGTGCTGCAGAAAGGCCCCATATGCCTCAGTGCATTTGACCTCACTGTACCAAAGAAAGCGACACAGAAAGCATTAGGGTTTGATGCCTTGGTCATGCTTTGTGTTCCAGAGAGGAGGTGAATGAGAAAATGAGAGACACGCCCGACGGCACTTTCCTGGTCCGAGATGCTTCCAGCAAAGTGCAGGGAGAGTACACCCTGACCTTGAGGTGAGAGAGAGAGAGGAACTGGGCTCTCTGCCTCCGCTGTTTTAAATGTTTCACCGCAGTGCTGAGAAGGAGCGGAGTGAGCCCCAGCTCGGTGGAGCTGGGAGGGCGGCATGTAAGCTGGAAGCACTTAACTGCACTTCAGCTGTAAACTACTGTCTGTAGCTACACCCATTCAGGCAGGCTTTTTAAGAACCACTGCTGGGATTAATATTTGATCCAGTTGACTAGCCAGCATGTGAAGTTAAATGCCAATAGCACTAATATAAGTGTCATTTTTTATGTTGCTACACATATTTGGCCATCAGACAGCACATCTTTAAGACCGTTTTGAATAAACTGTCTGTCAGATGTATTTTGACATAATCTACTATTGTGTGGAATAAATATAAAGCCTATAAATAAATAGTTTCTGTTAAAAGGAAGAAAGGGTTGAGTTGTCAAGAGTGTATACAACCTATAAGCATTTTTAACTGTGTGAACAGTGTAGCAGGCAGCATTGTTAATGAGTGGGGAGTGCTACTGGAATGAGCATGTAAAATTTGGGGTGTCTATCCAGGGAAGCTGTTTTAGTAGGTGACCATCACAGCCCATTCCAATCACGCAGTGTCTTGCAGTGTGTGGCTGAGGGACCCCAGTTAGACTGAAAAAACTATCAGTATTAAGCAAACTTTTTTCAGCACCTTGTTTCCCTGATAATTACATTACATTACTTTACATTCATTTAGCAGATGCTCTTATCCAGAGTGACTTCCAGTACAATAGAAACTAAGTGTATCCATTCAAGTTTGAATGAGTAAAAGTGTCAAACCAGGCTAACAGCATTCCTAGACCAGTGAGTGTGAGCATAACAGTATTCAAGCCCTACCCTAAGTTAACTTGTGCAACCTGAGTAGACAAGGCAAGCCAAGTATATTACCATACATCAGTCACTAGATCAGAGAATCCAATGTTAAAGTTTCAAATCATTTTCAAAACCACCCTTAGTTCCAGGGAGCATCGGACAGAGCCATACATTTCTTTAATTATTTGTGCCTTTCTGATTTGTTTGTTGTGCTGTAGTACATGCTTCTGATGGTCCAGCATGCTCATTTACATGGCATGGTGCTTTTGTCTGTCACAGGAAAGGAGGAAACAACAAACTTATCAAAATCTTCCACCGGGGGGGCAAGTATGGCTTCTCAGAGCCCCTGACCTTTGTCTCTGTGGTGGAGCTCATCAACCACTACCGCCATGAGTCGCTGGCACAGTACAATGCCAAGCTGGATACACGGCTGCTCTACCCCATTTCCAAATACCAGCAGGTACAGCTGTGCCCTTTTTTTTTTTTTTTTTTTTTTTTGGCTCAGTGGGTGGTTGCGTTCAATTATTGAGAAAGGTTTGCACCATCCTTATATCCATATCACCATCCATATCACTTATATGTCTTCAATCAGACAGTCTGACTAACTGCCACTAGTGATCAGTGCACCATAGTTTTTCCCTGTTGCCAGAACGAGTATATGAGTATGAGTGTTTGCATGGTGAATGGTACCTCTTTTGAGTGTTTGAATGGTGGATAGTATCTTTCCACCATAGCTCAGTTGAGTTTGCTACAGTAAGATACTGACTGTTGGGCTCCTTTGGCCCTCAGGACCAGGTGGTGAAGGAGGACAGCATCGAGGCAGTGGGAGAGCAGCTGAAGATTTACCATGAGCAGTACCAGGAAAAAAGCCGCGAGTACGACATCTTGTACGAGGAGTACACACGCACATCCCAGGTACGCTCTCCTCTGAAATCTGCTTGCCACACATTCTTTGCCCCGAGTCTCTGGTTAAACCCTCCCTTGCCTTACCCCCTGACACACACACGTTTCAGGAGCTGCAGATGAAGCGTACTGCCATTGAGGCCTTTAACGAGACCATCAAGATCTTCGAGGAGCAGTGTGAGACACAGGAGCGCTACAGCAAAGAGTACATCGAGAAGTTTAACCGGGAGGGCAACGACAAGGAGATCCAGAGGTACGCAGAAGAGCCGCATGCCCTCATGCTTACACACTGCTGTGTTTGAGACCTTCAGTCTTCCTCTCCTGTGCACTCATTTAGACTGTGCTGTTGGGTTTAGAAAATTAAAGACTTCTGATTCTGTCATTTCCTCAGAATCAAAAGTAATTCAGAGAAGCTGAAGTCGCGGGTCACAGAAATTCATGACAGCAAGAGGAAGCTGGAGCAGGACCTGAAGAAACAGGCCTCAGATAATCGTGAGATCGACAAGAAAATGAACAGCCTTAAGCCAGACCTCATGCAGCTGAGGAAGATCCGAGACCAATATCTGGTGTAAGATATATTCTCATATATTCTCTCTCCCTGGGTCTCTTTTGAAGAGAATGAATTTTGTGCCAGCTATGACACACATTAGTCTGTCTATGGTTATTATCAGTCATTGGTTATGGTTGACCATAGCTCTGGCTTCAGTTATGGTCATTATCAGTCTATGCTGACATTCTTTGGTTTTGCAGGTGGCTTACACAGAAGGGCACCAGACAGAGGAAGATCAATGAGTGGCTGGGGATCAAGAATGATTCTGAGGAGTAAGTGTGGGGAATTCCGTAAATGTGGGGTCGAGTTTACATGTAACGGTTGTGTGCAGCGCCATACACCAAATCAAAGATTACATTACATTATATTACTGTCATTTAGCAGATGCTCTTATCCAGAGCAACTTACATAGCTTGCAGTTTTCATATGTTGTCCATTTATACAGCTGGATATATCGACTGAGGCAAGTGCCCAAGGGTACAACAGCAGTGCCCCAGCATGGAATGGAACCAGCAGACTTTTGGTTATGAGCCCTGCTCCTTACCACTGTGCTACACTGCTGGGAGTGTAGTGCTGTGTGTCCTTGGGAGGAGGTTGATAATTAGGACGGTCATGCATCCTTTAATTATGTTATTTGGGTGATTTTATTTATTTATTTATTTTTTTTTACCTCTTTGCGCTCTGCCCAGCTTATATTCCATGATGGACGAGGAGGAGGACACGCCGCACCACGATGAGCGCACCTGGTACGTGGGTGACATTCAGCGCGCCCAGGCTGAGGAGCTGCTGAGGGGCAAGTGCGACGGCACCTTCCTCATCCGCAACAGCCAGACGCAGAAGGGTTCCTTTGCCTGCTCTGTGGTGTGAGTGTCACGCGCCTTCCCTTCAAGAAAACTGCCGTTCTTTAAAGACATTTGAGATAATGTTGTGGACCTCTGTGCCCATTGTTTGTGATTTGGCTCAGGAGAGGCTAGATGCGCAAAGCAAAAGTGCAAAGTCTGTTGAATTCACAAGCTTAGCTACGTTTACATTTTACATTTAGGTCATTTGGCAGACGCTTTTATCCAAAGCGACTTACAAGTGAGGAACAGCAAGCAAGCTACAGTAGTGTAGAAGACCTTAGCGTAAGCTTTGAGTGCAACCTAAAACAACTAAACTCAACTGAGTAAGTCAAGGAAAGTAGAAAACAAAGGTAAACAAGGTGATTGTTCTTTTGTTGGAATGGTGCCTACCAAATGAAACTTTGAAAGAAGTCCCAGGAGTAGACTTTAAAGCCCTCTAACGCAGCTGATATCTAGGGGTGTTTGGGCAAATGATCAATCTTTATTGTCCTGTGTTTTTTTTTTTTTTTTTTTTCCTGTGTCTGCAGTGTGGATGGAGACATCAAGCACTGCGTGATCTACAAGACAGTCACAGGATATGGATTTGCGGAGCCGTACAACCTCTACAGCTCCCTGAAAGAGCTGGTCCTCCACTACAAGCACACCTCCCTGGTCCAACACAACGACTCCCTGAACGTAACCCTGGCCTACCCTGTGCTCACTCAACACCCCAGATGAGCATCTCCGTATAAGCTTGTAGAGAAGACGCCCGTTACAACATGAAAAACAACACAAAAACAACAGCATCAATGGACTATTGCATTTGAAACAAGACAATGAGTAAGCACATGACTCCACTCCAGAGGCTGAAGGCTGAGAAGTGAAAGAAAACCAGGAAAGAACGTGGGGGTTTAGAGTTTGGCTTTGGCATTCAGTGCTCTGCACTCCAGTCCGAGACAAAGGTCCCATGAATTCATACCAACAAGGATGTCTTTGCCAAAGTACTGACCACACATGATATCAAAAGAAACGTAGTCCTTGTTCTGGAGTCCCAGCACTGGAGTAGTTAGCCATCTGTCTACAACAGGGTGTAGTTTTCTTGTGGAACCCCTAGAAAGGAGCAGGTTTGTTCAAAGGTTAGATACTTTTAAACCTGCTACTTGGAGCAGTAATGGCTTCCCGGTCTGAGTAGATGAACGCTGAAGGTTGAAAAAGGACTGAACTAGAGCTTTAGAAACATGTTTGCTTATCTTGCTGAAAAGCTGCTGTGGATTTTGATTTGCTTACTGTTGGAATAGTGGAATAGTGTCCTTTTTTAGACGAGCTGTCTTGAGGGAAAAGGACTTCCTGTACGACTGTGACCAAGAAGTGCTTGGCACTAAGTGGTCTGAGACACTAGAAAAGAACAAGCAACTTTTTTCCCTTGATCTGAATATCGTCAGTTTCTATTGAATTCTACTAATTTCGGCTATAGGCGTACAGTAGAAACTGCTGGTTTGTATTTTCTTCAATTTCTTTTCCACTGTCCTACAAAGCTGTGGTCTGGTAGTAGGTGATACAAAAATCTCTTTTACTTTCACCCTCAATGTGACTTTGCAAACAGCGTCACCTAGAGACAGTTTTCCTGTTTGCAGAAATTTTTTCCAGATCCCATCTATGCTTTTCTCATCTTTTTGATTTTCTTTGACACAAGCTGATGTACAGAGCTGTAGAGTATATTTGATGAATGAGATGCTCTAAGCTGTTGAAGTGTACAGCCAGGAGTCAGCTTAGCTATGTGTAGCTGACCGCTGTATGGGATTAGCCTGCAAGAGTTTTATTGATTTTTTTTTTTCTCCTTTTGAGAAATGAGCTGGAGGATGCATGATATCAAGCTAATGCAAGCCAAATGAAGGACATCTTTTCATGTAGCAAAAAGATCCTTTATTACAAGCTTGAACACAGTGGTGAACAGAGATTTTTAAGACTGCATGAATATTTTCCCTCAGAGATATTATGTAAGCACTTCTTGTTACCTGTACTGTTAGTGTATATCTGTTGTATATGCACACACATTATAGTTAAAGAGGTAGATATATTTACAAGAAAAAAAAATCCCTGACCTTCACTTTATGATGTTTCAGGGAATGTCTCGCTCTGTAATTTACACATTAGGTTTTCCTTGTGCAAAGAAAGTTAGGATGCAGTGAATCCTTGTCCAACTACCATAGATAGCAGCTTCAGAGATTGAAATGCAAAATCCAGCCAGTTAAGTGGAGTTTACATGGTGCTTTAATTCTGGAGTTAGGGGTGCCAGAGGGTTCAAACTGATCTTGGTGCTTTAGATGGCATTTACATTGTCATGGAACCATACCCTGTGGTTCAGTCCAATGGTCAGGTGATCTCAGTCATTCCAGTGCTGAGATTCATGTAGCTGTTAAAGGCTTGATTTGTTTTCAGAAAGCAAGAATGACAAAAGAGTGAAAGAAAACCACAATGCATTTGTGCAAAAAAATATATTATTGCAACACTTTAAGAAAAAAGAACAGATGTGGCTTTTTTCTGAACCCTGAACTCTTATTTGTTAAGCATGAAACTGGGGCTGTAGATGTTAATGAGGGTAATAGTAAAGGTGTCTGAAGATGCATTTCATAGGCAGTCTTGGCTGTGGGTGTGGCCGGAGAGTTATAGCTGCGACGGTGGTGTAATGAAGTGTGCTGGGGCTTTGCTTTGTAAAAGTCCGGCACATGGTTCTTCAGAAGTGCCTTCTGACCTTTTGCTTTAAATCTTCCATAGTATTTTCTGCACCAGCAGAACAGTGCCACTGGAATTGCCCTGTCGAAATCAGATGCCAAGTGTCTATGTTGTGAAACAAAGGAGAACTGACACATTTCTTCTCAGTACTTTACCTCCCTGATGTTTGCCCTATTGTGAGTTATTGTAAGGCATATTGTCATGCTTGCCTTTCTTAATTTTATTACACTTGATTGATCAATGAACATTTTTTTTTTTTTTTTTTGGGGGAGTGGTGGGGTTGTTGGTTTGATTAAAAGTGAGCAAGGCCCTTGGGGGTTTGTGCATTGGGTAATGCAGAACCCAGTGAGGCATGTAAAATAAGAACATAAATTCAGCTAAAAAGTGGACCCATCTCTTTTACTTAGGTTTTTGGGGCATGCATGCAGTATATCTAACAGTATTGGAAGCTCTGTGAAAAATTTTATTCACTTACTGATCTGCATGTGACCATAGCCTTTGGACCTAAACTGCCACACGTTATGAATGCACTATATAATTTGTGTTTCACTATACAGTAATTACCATTATTTCAATAAATATAAGGTCCAGCTCCAGTTATACTTGCAGAGCTTCGTAAGGCTTTCGGACATTTATAAACTCATGTAAATCAGCAATGCTGAACTGATTACTATGCAGTGACGGTTATTATAATGAGTTGTTGTAATAGGCTGTTTTTGAAAACACAGAGTGGACTTTGTGTCCTTGTTCAATCAAAGTTCAGATGAACCTCTGAAATATTTTCTAAGTGCAGTTGTTGAATTGTAATGCCAAATTAAGTGTTAAAATCAGAAAAGATCCAATTTCAGAGTGCTAGGAGTTCACAGAAAGGTGTAGATGTTTTAGAACACGGAAATCTGATTTGATTGTGAACTCTTATATCCTTGACATGTTCCAAGTTCAGGTGGGAGCTGAGTAATGTTTTGGTGCTAGATGTTGGGTATGCATATTTAAATTATGACTTGACCTTGTGACCTTGTTCAAATTTGCATACTTTTGGCATTATTTTAAAACTGCCCAGCTGAATGGGATCAATTGAAGACAGTATCCTTGATTATTTTCAGCAATAGCCAGAAAAAGATGTGGCTTTTTTCATTTGAGAAAGTAACATCTTCTGTCTGTGGATTTTTGACTATATATCTTTTATTAGAATCCACTTATATACTGATGGGGGCTCTTCAGACAGGAAATAATCAAAATAGTTATTTTTTGAAATTGTTGACAACTGTGAGAGGATGGCTAGGTTTCTTGACATGTGTGATTGTGTCTATTCTAGAAGAAAAAAAAACAACAAAATTGTTTATTATTATTGCTATTATTATTGCACTTGAATTTTCGCATGCAATACAAAACAGCTAAAAAAATGATGATCATACCAAGATTATGAAGGCCAGGTGTCCAGTCCCTGACAGAAAATGGCCACTTCCCCTGGCATTGGCTGTGAGTTCAGAACCAGATTCATTATAAAATCTGTGGAAGACATGCTGTTTCACTTGAGAAACAGATGAAAAGAAATAATCTGAAAATAAAATGGAGAAAACATAACTGTCACGTCACTTTACCATTTTTCATAGCTTTATCATGGCGGTTTGTGTGAGTGAGAGAGTGAGTAGGAGAGAATGAGGATGATGTTGCCAATGGTAAAACAAAAAAAATCTGCTGAATGCACTACAGAGACACATCCTCTGACCTGAAGTTTGGAGAGGGTTTTTTCCTAAGATGGGCTTGATTTTCTGATCGGGCTCACTATTTTTGCTATAATTAATTAAGGTACAGATTTTAGAGGAAGCTATAAGTCAGAAACACTCCTAAAGTTAAAAAACAGACCCAGTGAATGAAACAAGAATGGCATAAAGGCTTTGGTGGTGCCAGAGTAGGTCTGTTTGAAATTGGCTTTTTAAAAAAGCCATTAAATTTCTTTGTCTGTCCATTTGTCTTTTTTTGTTTGTTTTTTTGTTCAGTACAACCTGACAGATTCTATTAAATAAGCTAGCTTAAACGTTGTTTTCCTCCATACATTTAGAAAACATGTTTACGATCTATAAATTAACCAAACCGCAAAAATGTGTTTTAAAAACCGATCTGTCAGTATCTTCAGTAGGTAATGTAGAAAGAAAACAACTCTGGCAGTTTTTTTTTGTTTAACTTTTTCCTGTTTTTAAACTTGAAGGTTTTAAGACTGCTTGGGTTTTAGTTTTTGTATTTGTGAAACAGTGCTCCCTTGAAATGATAGTAGATGGGGTTTCCACAATAGCCTTTCCTATACAGACATGGTTTACAGTGACTCTGGGGAGTGAAAGATCATTGTACAGATGAACATTGTACACCTGCTTAGTATGTTATATTACACATAATTGTAAAGAAGTGCAATTAAAATGCATTATTTGAAAGTATGTGTTGAAAGTTTCTGCTGAAAGGTTTTGCTGCATATTCAGTTCCAGCTCTGTCCTTAAATTTGTACTCAAATATGGTGTTTCTGCAGGTCTAAGTCAGGTGTTCTTTGGTTTGATTTTTGATTGCTATGCCTAGACTGAAGCAATTGGCTATACACCACAGATGTGAATATGGTAGTGGCCATAAGAATACTCTTATTCCAATGCACAAGTAAAGTTTTTTGTTGTTATCACTTTCAGTGAATCATGGTTGGTTCCTTAAATTAGTTCTTGTGAAAAGAAGGAATAAGTGGGGTTTTTTTTTTTATGATGATCAGTTCCTTCCCAGACTTCACTCATAGGTCGTGTCTGCAGAATCTCCTTTCAGATCTACACTTGTATTTGCATTTTTCCATTAGCTCTTATTTCTACAATCAAGTGTTTTAAGAAAATTGCAGATAATGAAATGCCTTACAAATTCTGTTTGATCAAAGCATATGATGGATATGAATATGAAATTTAAAAAAACTGAAACTTTAAAGTTCACTTTATCATTTAAAATCATGAGAAATTTGGGAGGATTTAAAAAAAAAAATTACAACCTGTATCATCAGCCTCTGTGAAATACAAGTGTAATGTTTCTGAAGTTTAATTTTGCAGGTGCAAAACAGCATTTTCCTGTGAACAAACTGGTTTGTGGAATTACATGTAGGTTTTTTATTTTTATTTTTTAATTTTTTAATTTTTTTAAGGAGGAGATTCTCTTCACTAAAGTGCAATTGAACACAGAGAGGGGGCACTGTTGGACTTCCAGTATGATCCTACTGGTGTGATGTGTGCACAATCCATATGTACTTAAGATGATTATTTTTATTTTCATTCTGTCTCCAGTCTGTCCTCAGATGCAGCGTTTCTTCTGTGTACAGCTCGCGCCAGTGTTGTGTTTGTCTCAGACTGGTACTTAAGTTTTGTATGGTACTTAAAAAAATAAAATAAAATGACCAAAAAAAGGGATACAATGTGTGCTCTCTTCTGTAATTGCATTACCACATTCAAAGGAACATTATCTATACAAGGAAATAAGCAGTAAGATTTAGGTTCAGTTAGTGTATGACCAAGTATAAAAAAGAGTTAGGAAAAGATTTGCTTCAGACCTCTTTATACTGTCTTTTATGCTGGATAATGCATTGTGAAAAGGCTCCCTCATGTGGTTTCAGGTAGCAGTTACATCTCTGCACAAAAAAAGTCCTAAATGTGCCTGCAGCATTTCTCAAATTTATCGGTCGTCTGTTGTTTTTGTTTTCTATTTTAGGTTATGTTTGTTTAAACATTGTTCCAGGGAGGAGGAGCTCAGATGCAACAAAAATGGAAACAAATGTGGCACCTCAGGGTTGCCTGCCCTTGTGGATTTAACATAGATATTACCATAGAATATTTGGAATGAATTTAACAACATTAGTCATTATGTCCAGATGTTACATAGATGCTGAATTCAGAAATGTAACTGCTTACACAAAAAATAAATAAGAAGTCAACAGACTCAGCCTTTTGGTTTTATTGCTGTAATATGTTATGGAGTAAAATGTTTCCAGAATCTGGTGTATTCTAATGAAGTTTCACATCACTCTGAGAACAATGTGGCCATTTTTAGAATTCAGTCTAAATGGGAAGCCTGTACATTGTATGTTTCTAAGGAAATGAGAGTTGTGAAATTTCACAATCAAACTGAATCAGCATAGTAAGCTTGTTCCTTTAATCGCATAACTAGTTTTCTCTCACAGAGCTATTAAGTATCACAGTGACACCTGTCCAGAGTCACACATATATACAGTATTCAATGTGTGAACATTGAAGGGAGAGAGGCACAATAGGCTTTTCATAGTAAAAGCGAAGTACTGTGGCCTTTGCATGAGTGTTGCTCATGACTGGACTTCCAGGTACATTTTCCACTAAATACAAAGCAAATATGTCCTCCGAGGAACCTCTCAATTTGCGTTGACAATGCAAAAGTAATGGCAGCTACAGCTGCCAAACACCTAGAGGTAACCTTGGACAACAATTCAATTTCAAGGAGCATTTTGCAGCCACAACTAGGATCTGCAGATTCCTTTTGTGCAACATTAGTAAGATCAGACCATACCTTTCCACATACACAGCCCAAGTTGTGATCCATGCTCACATCTGGATACTGATCCATACACATCTCATACTGTCATGTCTGGACTACTGCAACTCGCTGCATGCTGGCCTCCTAGCATATGCCGCCTGACCACTGCAGCTTATCCAGAACGCAGCAGCCCAACTGATGTTCAACCTCCCCAAGCAGGCCCATGTGACACCTCTCTCTGAGTCCCTCCATTGGCTACTGGTTGCAGCAAGGATCAAGTTCAAGACCTTGTTACTTGGGCAGCATCTCTCAGATCCGCCTCTTCTCAGTACCTGTTCCACACTGGTGGAATGAGCTTCCTGCTGAGATTCGTAGCACAAACTCTCTGGGTGCCTTCAAGAGAAAGCTGAAATCTATCCTATCTATCCCAATGCACTTATTTGGAAGTCGCTCTGGGTAAGAACGTCTGCTAAAGGCCCTAATGTAATGTAATATAATGTAAAATACCTTTTCTGCCTTTTCTGTCATATTACACTAATGTTCTTTAAACATGCTGTTTTAAACATAATCTGTTTTGCTACTGTGGGCTTCTGGTCATCATTGGCAAATGACACAGCTGGGATTGAACCGGGGCTATGGAGCTCAGCTAAAAGCAAGCGCCTTACCCCCTGACCAACTTGGTATCAACTCTTGATACAGTTCCCTCCAGAAGTATGTTAACAGTAGAATGGAATGTATCATTTTTGCCATGAACTTAAGGTGTTTGGATTTGAAATGAAAAGATGAATGTGAAATAAAAGTAGAAACTATCAACTTTTATTTAATGGTCTTCACATGCACATACAGTTTACCATTTAGAGAAATGCCTGTTTTTGTGTTGAGTGCCCCCATTTTCAGGTGTGCAAAAGTAAGTTAACGAATGACTGACAGGTGTAACTTGTTGCTCAAGTGTTTCCTTTTGCATTGATTGTTCACACATAAAAGGGCAGTGGGTGTCTGCACCAGCATGAAAACCAGAGAACTGACTATGGCAGAAAAACAGCTAATCTGTAAGAAAAGAGCAAAAAAAGTCATTAAGAACCATAGCACAGAAAATGGCCTTATCAAGTACAGCAGTTTGGAAAGTTCTGGCAAAAAAAACCCACTGATGGACTTAAAAATAAACACAGAGCAGGTCGCCCACGGAAAATAACTGCAGCTGATGACAGAAAAATCCTAAGAGCTGTGTAGAAAAACCCTGAAACAACTGTCCGTGACATCACCACCAGTCTACAGTAAAAGTCTGCAGATGTGAAAGTACCGCAATCCACTGTTTGCAGAAGACTTCAACAGCAGAATTATAGAGGGTATACTGCAAGATGCAGACCTCTTATCAGCAGCAAGAATCAAAAGGCTAGATCATAATTTGCCAAAAAATAGAGATGAGCCAGAAGAATTCTGAAGCAAAGCTTTATGGACAGATGAGACAAAAATAAACCTTCACAAAAGTGATGGAAAGCTAAAAGGTCCAAACCATTCCACCTCATCTGTGAAACATGAAGGAGGTAATGTCAGGGCCTGGGCATGTATGGCTGCTTCTGGAACTGGCTCGCTCGTCCTTTGATGCGAGCAACTCACATTTCTATTTTGGCTAGTATATTTTACATAATGTCATATTGCGTGGCTCAGGTTTAACCTACTATTAAAACCAGGATGCTACATGATTGTTATGAAAAGTCCTCCCACACACTGGTAAACAAACAATTTCTAGTTTACAACAGTAGCCATTTGTTAGGTTTTTCTTCCTTTTTCTCACTCGTATTCAATGAGATACTCTGCTATCCATGACTATTTCATGTTTTCTTTTGCTTCCATAATGTATTTCCTCTTGTCTAGTGTATAGTTTCTTTGAGACTATTTTATTCTGTGGCTTCACTCTTCTGGCCTTGTAGTTTCTTTTCCTACATCTGTGGTTTCAGAAACGCTGGTATCAACATTTCTGAAAGATCTTGTAACAACTGTAGACGTCAAATAATTTAAAAACTAAGGGCCAGATACAAGAAACAAACATGTAATTTTCAGTGAATTTTGAATATGATGACAACATTTTCACAGAACTGACAATTATGCCCTCAAGCACACCTTTTGCAGTGATACTATATGTACAGTTATCCAGAAGTAAAAAAATGTCATTACTAAAATGAAGACTTTGTAGCAGTGGTTACCTATCACTTGTTACCATGCAGACAAAAATCTCTTGTGCTGGTATTAGGGATGTGTAGTGAAATTACTAAGAGGAATTGAAAGTGCAAAGTTAAGATAAACAGAATGTCCCTGAGTCAAACAAAGAGTATTAAAAAACAAGCACAGCCATTATGACTCAAGATCCTTCTCAATGGTAGACAGTGATCACAACATCTGTTATTCAGTAAAGACAGGTATGTTGTGATGTGTTCATGATTTTATCACTGTGCATTCATTGAACATGCTCTGTTGGAATATACATTTGTTAAAGTTTAAGATAAGTTTATTGGATTTAAAAAGGGCATTAAATTATATAGGGTGAGATGCTTATGCTAAAGATTTACATGTCCCATCATCTCCTTATGCTTCACATGAGCCCATCTGGTATGACGTGCAGTGTAGCATGACATCCTGCCTCCTACTTCACTCTAGCACCTGTGAAGATGGTTATATCATGCGGAAACATGGTGACCAAATTCTTAACTTAGAGAACCACAGTTACAGCTGTATGTACTGCTTAGGAGACTATATGACAAGTCTTAAGAACATTTGACCATACATCATCCAGGAAGGTGCGTTGAACAGCCCACAGCAGGCAGGCCAGCAATTAGATCACTATACGCTTCAGAATGGGCCCAACAACACAGGGAGACAGCACAGTCCTGGGCATGCTCACCCGCAAACAAAAATAAATTTTATCAAGAGCTCCCACACCCTTGTTGCAAGGAGCAGTGGGCACATCAGGGTGTGCAGCACAACATCCAATCCCCGCAAAAGCACAGATGGGACTGCCTGAAAATGCAGCTCACAGACATCTTTGACATGACGTGAGATAGCTGCCATGTTGTCCTTTCTCATGGACAGAATCATTCCATAAGAAAAAATATTCTGGTAGGAATTTGAAGGTAACTGCACTTGAGCAGGAAAACAATGATTCACCTTGAGTGAGACACCATTTCTTGAATATCTACTTATAAAAATATGGGATCCTTGTAGATAAGGCCACAGTGGCCTGGATTGTGACAGTGACCAAAGAGGGTAATACATACAGCTAGTCCCATTGAGGGGTTTCACCCAGAGTGGGTGCCAGATGTGCTCCCTGCCTGAGGCAGACAGTTCAACTTCAAGTTTTGAAAATGTATTTCAGATGTGACTCCTTATAATTCACTTCTTTAACCATACAATTTACGGTGATGATGATGGATGACCAAATGGACACTCCAGGTTAAGACAGTGTACAGAGACTACCACACTATCACTCAAAAATATTTTATTTTGAGTTTTGTGTACCTGCTTTACATTCTGAAGTGATCATGTGAGAGTGTTCAATGTTTATGTGATCAAAGTTTGCTATTGAAGAATACAATGCGGAAACCTGCCAAATGAAAGAAAACCCCTGCATTATCTTCATGATCAAATCTGGTAGGTGCTGGATTCATTCCGGCCTTCACAGTCTGAAAATGTTAGGGGATTTCCTCCAGCATCAGATTCATATGACTGACTTCTAAATACGGGAAGAAATCATGAATTGAGAAAGGAGGGGCTTCCTTATTAATCAGTCAAGTTTGAGGTAAAGTTTAAAAGAATAGTTTTAAAAAATATTCACAACATACCAGAATGAGCCTTACACCTCTGCTTCACATTCTGAATTGACTTCATTTCTGAGAAAAAGAAAATGCTGCAGAGCGCCTGAACTTTAAGTCACTGTGACACACGAGTAATTTGTTGCCATGCAGATTATATATTCAGTTTTTGTGTCTGATGTGCAGGACCCCCGCTAAAACTGACGCGGTGAATATATTTGTCTGCCGATCATTAGTGGCACTGGAAGTCTTAACATTGTTTGGTTTAGCACCGTTGCGGTCAGTAAAGTTTTTTTTATATATAATTTAGATGTTTTAGGATAGAAGCCTGTCTATGGTTTATACAAGTCAGGGTTCTGATGTGTAAGTGGAAACGTGAAGTATTTAAACAGGAAAGGCGCGCTGAAAGGGAGGAGCTACAACAAAACATCTATAAGTATCACTGAGCGCAAGACAGAACTTCGCACTAATTCAGTTGGTTGTGAGTGAAAAGGGGAATATGAAGGCTTACACGCTCATTGTGTGTGCTATTATATGTCTGACCTCAGAAAAATGCTACGGCAAATCAAAACCCAAACCCTCTTGCCAATACCCACCATCGCAGTGGTGTAAGACTCTGGAAATAGCAATAGAATGCAAGGTAAGTTCCATTTTGACTTGTAGAATTATCTGACCGGGGTAGGTATTACTTGGTCACTTAAAATAGTCAGACTGTCTAAATTAACTAAAACTAAAGACAATTCGTACTAAAATATTTGCTTTGTGGAAGTGTTGGGATTGTATATATATAGCAATAGCTAACCGGCATGGATTCCATAACAATTGCTCTTAGTGTTGATACACCCTGCAGGTCTCTGGGAGCATAGCAGAAGTGATTTATTGCCTTAATTGTGATTTGTATTACATTTCACTACATTTTTTCGTCCCGTGTTAAGTATGTTTACATTAATTTCCATAATGTCTCAATATTTTACTCACCCGCAATGCATGATTGTTTCAAAGCACCGAGTGTTAAATGCTGGACAGATCTATTTATGAGACCATAGTGAGACACGAGGTTTTCATGTTCCACTGTAGGACGCAGGAAGTCAGATTTACTTACAGTTATAAATGTATAACGTGTAACTCCAGTTTTCTTATTTACATAGTTTTTGTTCAGCCGACAAGTTAATGCTTTCGCTTTCGAGTATGATTGCAGTGTAAAATTTGTCCGAAATGATAAAGTCATTGTTTAAAGATATGAAGCTCATTTTGTCTTTTAGTCTACTGGTTACTCTTTGCAGCTCTTTTAAAGGGGTTTAAACACTCTGGTAGCTTTAAGATTTCATAGCGAATCTAATACAGTATTTGAGAACCGCAAGCTTATATGTGACAGCCCTGGTTTAAGGTCATGTTTTCATGCCATACACTCTCCTGAAGGGGGCATTGGTTTGTTTGTTCCCAAAGATCCCTTTGTTCCTGCTTACAAATGAGAGTCATGCATTCCTAATAGAACACCAGAGGTTCTTAATTTGCTACAAGCATGTGACACCAACCTGCCAATGTCTCCCTCCCTCCATACCTGTTGTCAGAAAACATGTGCTACGGACTAGTAGTTTATTTTTTATGAATGTAACTACACACACCTTAACACCTCATACTTCTTATTTGGTGCAATAATTTCTTCTCACTTTTTTGTGAAAGAAAGGTGAAGTGCGTGGAGTTCATAGCTATGTTCAAAATTCAGTTCCTCATTCAGTAGAGCAGATGTGTTGTACAGATTACTGACCTTTCCCATCTGATCCCTTCAGCTTCAATGCTTGTATACGGATACAGTACAGATAATGAGGAACCAGTTTTGTTCCACTCAGTCCTCGCCATTTGAGTGTGACAGTGGAGTCTGTCAGTAAAACAAGCTTATTGTTTTCTTTCACTTAAAAAAACCCTAGTCTCTGTTTCTGTTTTCGGATGACCCTGTTGAGCCAGAGAGGATGTATCTTGCCATGTGACATGATGTGATTCCCAGCTTGTTTTTGTTTCAGGTTCAGAAGCAGTGCCTGGAGCTGAATGCCACCAAGCCAGACCCAGCTGACCCAAAAGTGGTGGTGGGCCTATACTATGAGAGCCTGTGTCCTGGCTGCAGGGGCTTCCTGGTGAGGCAGCTTTTCCCCACTTGGGTCATGCTGATGGACATTATGGATGTGGAGCTGGTGCCTTTTGGTAATGCACAGGTAGGCTGGATGTGGGGCCAATATGTGTTCGTTAAGAGCATTCTGCCTGTGATCTATTACTGGAGTACTACAACTATGTTTGTCTTGCTTTCTTGCAGGAGCAACAACATGGGGGAAAGTATGAGTTCCTGTGTCAACATGGAGATGAAGAGTGTCAAGGAAACATGATTGAGGTGACAGCAGCTGAATGCAGATATCCAGGGAATGATATTCCTATTGAATAAAACATGGTAGAATAAATTCTTATTTGTTGAAATCAGGCCTGTAGGTTTCATGTGAACATGTGGGGGGTGGAGGATGCTGTTGTTGTCATTCATGTAAATGCTGCATTACAGTGTAGTTAGCTCATTAGGTTCTCTCAGTATTGGGGGGGATGATGTAAAAATAATCATGAACAGATTTTTATGATGGGTTTGTTGGTAATCTGTCTTTGTAAGATCTCTAAACAGTTTGGCATGTCCTCCACAGACCTGCATTATGAATGTTACAGAAGATGCAGCATTCCCGATCATTTTCTGCATGGAGTCCTCTTCAAATGTCCTCAGTGCAGCCCAGCCTGTAAGTGTCAAGTACCTGCCTTTTTGTGAAGCGGTGTCTCTGTTTATTCCACCACAGTCATGTAACTACTTTGTGTTGATTATTAATTCATAATGAACCAGAATAGCCATGAGACTGGGTAACACTGGGATAACATGATGACAATGAGTGTCTTGTTCCAGGGTTGTTTGATAACCCAGCTCAAAGATGAAATGAAATGTATATTAAGTCAAAAATCTTTGCAGTTTAAGCTTTTCAAAATCAGATCATGACCAAAAGATAAAATTCAGAAGAAAATTTTTGTAAATGCATATTGAGCTTTTTGTGTAACATGGAAAGAACTTCATGCTTAAAATATTTTCCTTTTGAATACACATTCACACCTTTAGTCAGTTTATGGTAATTAAAAGCTTAAATTGTGAAGATATGTACATTCAGACTTGTTGGGATTACTGAGGCCAGTATAAAACTAAAAAGCGAGTGAAACGCTTTGACCTTATCTGTCATTTGGTATGACCATGTTAAGCTTTTCCACTGTCATGTGCATAAATTGAAATAAGTAATACATTTCTTGCACTTGTCTTTGTTCTTTTGGTTATAGTTTTTGGTCTTAAAGGTGTAGTTGTGCAAAATTTCTATTCTGCATCTTAGTTTCGGTACAAGCTTTGTTATGTAATTTATAATTTCTCATTAAGTCCTGTTGAAAATGAAGTGCGTTGGCCTTAAATCTGTGCTGTCTTGTCCCAGTGTTTACAGCTGTATGCCCCATCTGTGAAGTGGGAGACCATTATGTCCTGTGTGAAGGGAGACGTAGGGAACAAGCTGATGCATATGAACGCACTGAAGACCAATGCACTCAAACCACCCCATGAATATGTGCCCTGGGTGACCATCAACGGGGTAAGAGTTGATGGACAATCTTTCCAGCCTTTATTTTTTTCTTAGGCTGGTAAGTTCTCATGTATCCACTGCAAGTGAGTTGATAATACCCGCCTATCTACAAGGACATTCATGACCTTACAGTCCCAAATGAGCTATTTACATAATAAGGAATTTTTTTCTCGTTCTGCTTTCTCAAACTGGTGTGTTTCTAGCAGTATTCTTGTGCCAGCATCACTTCTTTCATACTACATGTGTTAATGCTATGGTCTGTATCCCTGCAGGAACACACAGAGGACTTGCAAGACAAGGCAATGTCCTCTCTTTTCAGCCTGGTCTGTAGCATGTACAAGGTGAGTGACAGGAGGAGGACACTTAGCAATATAGGAGGACACTTAGTCAGATAATATTAGTCAGACCAATCCTTTCATGTGGGGTCCTGGAAAGGCCTCCTGTTGGTACAGTGATTCTGTCAGTTTCAAAGATGAAATGTTTTGTTTATAACATATAACCATGGTGTAGTGAAAAACATCATGTTCCATCATCTTTATTTGGAATGCCCAATGATTTTTTCCTTTTGTCTCCCGATTTGGAATGCCCAAGACTGAGGCCCTATATCCTTAGGCGCTGCCCCAATCACCCCTATCATGTTCCATTTTATAACTAAATTAAGAGACAAATATTGAATTCAAGCCATGGTCATGTCAGGTGCATGTATGCATGTATAATACAAGAGGGTTGAACACTGGTTTTTTTCATGATCATTGCTGCAGATTGGTGGCATTAGAACTTGGACAAGGTCTCAAGGATTCATTGTTGCACAAGCATAATAGAAGTAACTGGTTTAATTGTTCTTTTTGTCTCCCCAGTCACTTAGTACAAATTAAGAATATTGTCTTCCTTAAGAAATTCCTTTTATAAAAGCTGCATTAGCCATACGTGTTTAAAAGCAATCAAAAAACTTGAACAATTTAAGTCTTTCAGGTTAGGTATGCGTGTTTTCCTCTCTCGGTGGTCTAACTAGGTAGCTGCCAGTTATATTATCAGCTGTCCTAGTTTCACTGTTAATGTAAACTGCAGATTGTGTGAGGTGTTCCACACAGTTGATTCTTTTGGCAAATAACTTCAGGTATTTACATTTTTATTACATTAACTTTGTAAGTTTCCAATGGCATGTTTGCCATTGCAAACCATGAAAACATAATCAGTAGGACTAACTTTACCTCTCTGAAATGTCACCAATAATAACATTCTTTTTTGGTACGTTTTGTTAATGAAAATATGGTAATGTGTTGTATTATGGATTATACCATCCTAGTGTAAATACTTGATTCCATTTAAAGTATCACCACCTGTATTAATATACCGTAAACCATAATATATAAAGACACTAACATTAGTGTTTGTACAAGTAGGTACACACAGCTCCACCACTTGACTTAAATTTAAACTCTGAAACCAGTAGCCAACAACAATACAGGACATAAGCTAAGACACAAAACAATACCTTCTTGATCAATTAATGACTGAAAATGCTAAAAGATAAATTGGCAAACTTGCTACCTCATCTAGTTATGCAGATGGCATTTAATGTTCACCTTTAACATTACAGTACTGCCAAAAATTAAGGCACTTAGCTGTCATCATTGACTTTGGAGCAAATTGCTGTGGTTCGTGATTCTGCTTTTTAATAACATGTTGTTTTTGATATCATCCAATACATTGATGAAAATATGGCATATTGGATGACAGGTGGGGAAAATGCACTTCCTTGGTGCTCTGTGATGAGAGCCAATTTCAGAAGAACTCAAATTTACAATGGAGATGGTTACTTGACCTTCCTTACAGAATGCGTATGTCCAGTCTGGTTAAGACAGGCCACGGACAGCACAGTGGAGATAAGGTCTTTCAGTCATCCATATAGCCTCGGTAGCTACCTCACAAAAGAGGCTGGAGATATAGTTAGGTGTTTGTATTTGAAGCTCAACAACCTATTCAAAAATCCAGCAAACCTGTAGAAGTCAGGGTTTGCATCTATTCAAGTGTGCCTGCCTTCGACTGGTGCTGCACCTTTACATGTCATTTTTCCAAAAAAAAGTTCAAGTATGAATGTACACCATGCTTATTTGGAGCATGTACAGCTTTCCTACATGTTAAGGTGATAAAATGTACATGTTTTTGGAAAAAAATCTGGATTTACCCAAACGAGTTTTGAGATTTAAGATGATACTGTCATTGTCTGCATTGTTTTTTTTAAATGAAAAGTAAATAATTTTTATGCTAATTTTTGAAGGGTTATACTGTAAGATCACATTCTATATGGCATTGCCTGTTTTCTTTCTTCCCTTTAGGGAGGCAAACCTCCAGCCTGCACAGGAGCACTGAAGAAACTTGACAGGAGTTACTGCTAAAACAATGCATTTATTCTTTGGGCTAAGGACTGTGTTTTATGGAGATGACAAGATGGTGACTAACTCTGACTGTTGGGTCAGCTATTCATGCACAGTACCGTATTGCATATTTCTACCATTACACCTATGTTATTAAAATCACTTTTCTTTTGCTAACCAAGACACTTCAATATGTACACTATTGCCAATATCCATTTGAACTGACACATTTATGAAATGGAACAACATTCTTTTGGCATTTGAAGACAGTTCTGTTTTTAACATTCACTATTATGAAGTATTTTGGAGTACATCTTGACAAATGACAACTGTTACGCATGTGAGATTTAACCATGGACTTTATCTGCTGTTTAAAGGAGTGCAGATGTGGCAAGTGCAGTTTTGTCCACAGTCATTTGAAAACTTTCAGTGGTTGTTTGAGGCAGGTACATAATTTGCAAAGTCAGATTTGGAAAACTTTTATGAAAATTGTTTTTATGAAGTAAATCATATGTATAAAAGTCAATAAATATGTAGTTTAATTTTTGAGATGATTTTCTTCATTGCTGAAAATTAACAGAATTCAGGTAAGTGTTATGTACCCAGTGATTATACTTGCAAATGTATTTCTATTACAAACTGGTCAGAGGCAGAGTTCACATTGCCATAAACCTGGTCAGCTGTGGGGTTGTGCTGACAATAGGAGAGATAAAAATATCCAATAGACTTCAGAAATTTAAAATTTCAGAAAAGACATGGGACTGGTTCTAGACAGATTAGCAGCTCACTTACTATTAACTGCTACAGTAGCTGGCTGTACTATACAGTACTACTACAATAGCTATAGCATCTTGCACAATTGTTACTAATGTTCACAAATTGAGGACTATCTAGGAACAATAGTGCAGATAGCATATATTCTGGCAATTTGGTGAGCAAATTATCTCAGGTAGCCCACAGATTAACCACACCAGGCAAGGGATTTTTGGAGGACCAAACCTATAAAATGAAAATACAATAAATAAATAAATGACAAAAAATTGAGAAATTAATAATTGTATAATTAAATAATTAAATAAATTCACAAGGCGCTATTGTGAAGATTTAATTATTATTTTAATTAAGTATTTATTTATCTATAAGTATTTATTTATCTTTGTCATCATTTATTCATCTATGTTGCACAGTAGCACTCAGTTGTCAACCAAAGGTAATTCATAAGATGAAGAAAGTGCATGGATAACATTTGCTCACCAAAAGGTGGCTTTGAGGACTACCTGTAGAAATGGCACCATGTTGCTGTATTATTCATAATTGTGCCTCAGATGGAAGGTGCAATAGAAAGAAATATTTATCTTGACATACAACTTGCTTCTTGCCAATACCCATCTGGCTAGGTTGCTACTGTTAGCAGTGGCTAAATATTTGTATACAGGAGAAATTTTCAAATAGACAACAAGCTGTCTGTTTATCTATTGACTTCAGCTAACTGGTTACTGTTGCCAATCTAGCAGCTGCTAAAAGTACCCAGCAAAGTACTTCTTACTTTTAACAAAAGTATTTCATGTCATTAATATTTTATCTCCCTGAAGCCCACAAATGGACAGAACACAGCTAGTTATAAAGAACGTAAGCTGTCTGGCTAACAGCTAGATTTCTGCTGTTTCTGAACTTTATGTTTCTGAAAGGTTGCAGGAAGACAACTTGAGAGAGTAACTTTGAATGTCTTTATAACTGGTTCCTGGTCATTACAACCTTATAGCCATGTAGACATGATACTAATTTCAAGCAGTTGTCAGATGTTAAAGATGATAGGCAATAATAAGACATGAAAATAAGGTTTTACTGTCAACTTGTGCACTGTGAAATTTCTGGTTGGTGGAATTCTAGGTGTCTTTGCTGCAGATCATCAATTAAATTACAAAATATAGGTTATCTTATTTCATAAGGAGTGCATTTATACTAAACACCAAGCCTACAAGTACATTTGGACTTTAGGAAAGCATTTGCTCATATGCCCTTTCATTGTTGAGCAAATATGCCTGTTCAAACAGAAGCTAGCCTGCTCCGGACAGCTCATTGGTTCAGCATGAAAAAGAACACACCCATTGCATTAGTCATTTGGCTACATCCTGGGTTGAAGGATGTGAAACGTATACCTGCTGTGTTTAATCAGCTGGAGAGACTTTGCCTGAAGCTATTAATCTCAGGCATCATGGCTCTTAGGATGTGTACTGCGTGGTTTCTGCCCATACTTTTTGTCTTTGCAACCTTTCACGGTAAGAAAATGTTAAAATATATGACATTTGTCAGTTGTTAACATATGGGGGAGAAGTGAACTGAACTGACATGAGCAGCCAAATGCAAAAATATGCAAAATAGAAAAGAACAGATTACGGTCACATGACATCTGTAAAGAGCTTCCAACCGTCAGCTACATACAAGTAATTTATTAAGTTTCAGTAATTTGAGAACATTTAAAACAGATGCATTTCATTGGTCAACATAACATTTCAATAATCTGTTTGATGAAAATGTCAGAATGTTTTTGAGTTGATAATTTAAGATTTTATGTGAAAAACCTAGTTCTCTTTGACAATGTTTCACTTCCACAGTGGTTTCTTTAAAGTGTCACTTATATATAAGTATATTATAATTCATGGCCATTTCATCTAAAATTTTGAAATGACAAATTGCTATGAAACTCATACATAATGTTTTTAACTAACAGCAAAGCTTTTGCATAAGCCACATTGCTTTACAAAAGGGTGGGTGCTAAAACAAATATCCTAATTCTGTCTAGTGACTATCATCATGACTAGTGATATTTTTGTTTAAGTATTCATTTTATTTTGATTTTCCACACAGTAACAGAAAAATAGATGCTTGTGATATACTAATTATTTTGTTAAATATAATTCAATGAGCAGTTATACATTTTCCCAGGCATAACATAGGCCTTGCTGACAAACTTATGATATGCAAATGCAGTTATTGGGACATCGTTTTCTGAATGCAGATCTGTGTTTCCCAATCCCAGCCCTATTGACCTACAAAGTGTGTTGATTTGTGGTCCAGCTACTTTTAATGATTTAGTATATCTGGTCAATAGAAGGCTGATCTTTTGATTTTACATGGTACGTTGACAATTATTTGCCCTCGCACTTTTGTTAGGAAAAGTTATAATCTGTGGAAAGGTTTGTGTAAAAATGACAAACCTCAATGCATTTTTTTCAACTTTTAATATCTGCATCATCAACAAAATACAAGGATGAACATTTATTTGACTAATCTATTTCCAATGTGTTGGAGTCATTAGCAAAACATTTCCGAAATATTTTATTACGTTTATTTTTATATTATATTATAATACAAAATATTATATATATTTTGCATATATTTATATATATTTCCATAAAAAACTTTTAAAAGTTTGACTGTAAAAACAGTTCAAATTTGAAATCAGTATTCAGTTAACAGCAAAATCAAGCCTAGTTACCCCAGTTCAATTGCAGTAGGATATAGCATATGTAGTTGGGTCTTCAGGACTAGGATTGACAAACAATTTTGTAAATCACATTTCCTTATAATACAGGTTAGGGCAGGTGTGCCAAATTCAATTACTGGCTGCTGTGTATGCTTGTTTTTGTTCATTCCACTGGCCAAATTTGCTCTGTTACAATAACTACATGCATTTAAACTGCTGCATTTTGCAAAGCACCAGTGTAAAATACTTGTGTACAGGGTACCTGTATTGTCTTCGGATATATAATTAAGAAACCGATAATCCAAGTGAATGATTGGCATATAAAACTAAAGGAATACAAGAATAGAGACCAGTGCATAAACTAGTCATGTGAAAGTGAAGTCGTGTGACCTGTAAAATGGGTGGAGTCATATGTTTGAGCGAATATGAGCACTTTACTTTGGAAATCAAAGTCTTTCTATTCATATAAGTTAGTGATTAGCAACTTGTGACTGCTCCTCCCAGTATGGGATTTATGAAGTGTCACTCTCCCAATAGCCTTAAATAGATTTATTGTGTCACACAGAAAAAATATCATATGAGGACCAGCTAATCCCATGCATCAATCTTCTGCTATATACTTTGTGGTGATACCTTTATATAAAGGGGTTAAATTTGCTTGCTTGCTTAGTTTTAATATATATTTATTTACATATATTATTTCAATTCAATATGTAGACATTAACCCTTATTTCGTGACAAACAAAACAAAACACATAAGACAAGACTGATATTTATCACAGATGATGATGATGATGATTATTATTATTATAATTATTATTATTATCATTATTATTGTTGAAGTTCCAAACAAAGATTCGGGAGGAGAATTTACAGACAGTCCCTGTGCAATTAACCAAACTTAGGCAAACCAGTCCAGTCCACAACCATAAAAATTGCACTTACCACTTCCCTTCTGCATCAGCTGTTCACGACATCCCACCTCCACCCCATCTCCCCCTTTCTTTTCTCTGGTCATGATGTCCACATGGAGGGTCCACAACCTTGGCCCAAGACTAGGTGTGATCCCTTTGCTGGTCTGCAAACCAGATAAAGTGCTCTTATAGCCAAATCAAATGCAACCGTCATACTTTGTACGGAAATCCATATCTACTGAACTATTTTACTGAAAGTGGAAAAGAAAGACTTCAGAATCAGAGTAAATTGTAACTTAATTCCTGGTATAAATCAGTTTAAAAGCATTATTATAAAAGCACTTACTTGTATGTTTTAATAATCGTGATTGATCAAGAAACTAAGTGGAAACAAACCAACACACATTGGCAGGCCTAGAGCAGAGTTTAGGAAACACTTATAGGCAAACATACTGTATTAGCACAACATTAAAACTCACTCTCATTAAATCCTTCCTGAGAGCTGGAATTCCTGGAAGAAAGAGGCAGCAATCACTGAAATTGAGCTGAAATTTAGATGCAATAGGTTATGTTCTGTTATTTATCTTCCGGAGAACCAAGGAAAAAGAAGACTCTGGGTTCACCAATGACAGAAAACCAAAAAAGTACACTGTTATGATGTGTGAGCTACCTAGACTATTTATGTACCTGTACCTAAGTGTTATCACACCATCAGCCATTATCTCAACACAGGCCCAATAGCTCCCTCCAGCTGTAAAGCAATTGACTTACAACTGTCTGAGGCAAAGTTTCAGGCTCTGCATAGACAGCATCCTCAGGCACTCATCCAGGATCGTTTATACAAACCTTCATTCTCACCAGTGAACCGCTTCATGGTTTTTCACAGCAAAATAGATGTTAGTTTGACATATTGTAGAGACAATGACAATGACAAAAAGTTCTACAGAAGTTCAGAACCTTTAATGAAAGGGCACTGAAAAATACAAAACCCTGTCAAAACATTTGCATTTGAGTTTGTGGAAGAAGCGTGAGAAACTTACTGTGGATCACTCTCTTATCACTTAAAGATGGCAAATCATATCATATCAAGCAAAGATGGCAAATCATATCAAACATATCATATTTAATTTTATGACCAGTTGTTCCTTAATCCCCAATTCAAAATTTAATATGCATTCCAAAAACGTTAAGTTTTTCTGAAGCTGTGATTTTGAATCAATTAGGCACAATGAAAACATAATTTTTCACCTAATAACAGAAATTCAACCTCCTCCTTACCACAAGACTGAAAATATATACATCTGACTGTATTTTCAGGAATGCATGTTCTCCCAAATGTATTCTCACAATAGCTAATGTGCTATACATGCACTTGTTTAATATCACATTGCCCAGTGTAGCAACCTTCTCAATGTCTCCTTTTTTAATATCACTTGCCTCATACCATTTAGTTCAATGTTAAATGAACTGCTTTAATTCAATATCACCAAGAATCCAGTTCATTTTTTCCATCAGAATTGCCTATTATAGCTTTTTCCCCTTTACGTGTAATAGTTTTAAAATATCTGTTGATAAATATTTGGCTCTTTACTAAAACTTCAATATACGCCATCTGGTGAGGACAATTGCTGGGTGTATCACAAGCTGTTTCCCTCAGCAGTTCTAGAGTCAAATTTCAAGAACAGGTGTGGAACAGTGCTCAGACAAGCTCAGCAAAAACAGATGTAATCCCTTTTCACTTTAGTCCTTGAGCTAGTCGTTAAGAGATAAAAATTGTTGAATGCATATTTAGGTGTCTAGTCACGCATTTCAAATGTGTTTAAAATGCCTTAACCATCTTAGAAATGAAAATATATTCAGCTAGCTACTTTTTTTGTTCTTTGTGTCTTTTTTTAATTATAAGTAGCATGCCTGAATAGTGACTGTATCATTTTCAAGGCTGTTAATTTGCTTCTTGTTGACCTTTGTAATGAATGTACAGTACACTAGCATTGTACATATTGTTTGTTTATTTGATTCTTTTTGTTGCTATATTGGAAAAAATGAATATCATTGTATAGTGTTTAGAGTGGATATGCTGTTAATTTACGGCATGTAAATTATTATGAAATTATGACAAAGCACTCAATTTATTGAAAATCTGTACTTCAGCAATAAATTGTTGACTGAGATTTAAATTCTATTTGTTTCCATTTAATCCCTAACAGAGATGTCCACAGTTGCAGTATCAACTGAGCCTCAAGCAAGAACTGACACATCCAGATTGGTTACGAGTCCAGCAACAACAATAGCAAGGACTCACTCCACTGGTTCAGTTTCAAGCACACTAGCTAGTGCTGTGGCAAGTTCTAGTACAAAGCATTCAGAGAGTACACTACCAAACACAACTCCTGGTAGCTCTGAACACCCAAAGGAGTCCTCTCTTACAGTGTCTACAACAGAGTCCTTGACATCACCAAACTCCAGTTCCAGTACCATCACACTGACAACTACAGGTCTTTTACACACCAGCACAAATAACTCCTTTGTAAATGAAACTACTCATCTAACCTCATTGTCCACTGTCATTGCATTAACAACAAATTCCAGCGTTACCTCTGTCCATGGGAACATAATGTCCACCACAGGTACATATTCAAGATATGATTTTATGGATAAGTGTCCTTTAACAAAAAGGCCACTCTTGTTTAATGTTAAATTATGTCAATACCATAGGGATAATAATCTTGTCACTGTTTTTTAGAATGTGTTACACTGGTTCTGCACAGTATTGAACATTTAAAGACTATGGCATAGTCTTTCATTTTTGAGCCATTTATACATTTGAATGTAGCAAGTTGACTCATGAAGTGAAGTTTGATGTATTACCTCTGACATGCGCCATCTTATTCTTGTTTTTCCTTTTTTATATTGTCCAATGGTTGAATGGTTTAGGTGGACAAAATAGTACAGACCTGGCAAGGAACCCTGGCCTGGTTGCAGTCCTCTGTATCTTCTTCATAGTTTTAGCCCTGCTGCTGGTAGTTGCAATTGCAAAAGCCATAAGCTCCAAGAGGCCACGCTTTGAGAAGCTGGATGATGTGCCAATGGTGAGTTAGTTATCCTGGGTACAGCATGCTGAGAGACTTTATTGACTATTAAGATGATTCCTGTGTCTACAATTTTGCAGTAGTCAGCCTTGTCCTTGTAGAATCCCCAAATTGCAACTGCCTATTATACCAATTCTTTAGATGAATATTTTTGGAAAAAATGTACCCCAAAAGGTTTGTACTTTTAATATGTGAAGCTTTATGAAACACAAACACTTAGAATGAATGCGCTTTTTTTCCTTTTTAGAACAAGATGAACGAGGAGTCTCCATTTGCCCTTTATCCTCCAAAATAATATCAGCTGAAACCTACAAAGACAATTCAACTAATTCAACTCATAATGTAAACCTGTAAAATGTAAATGTAAACAGAAAAATGTATGTTCTCCACAAGATAACTGTTGCTTAACCCTGCAACATATGTCTTACCATTTCAGATACTGCCCTTTTTCAATGCACTTTCTTTCTGTATTCCACGTATTGGATGTTTATTTAGACAAAAGGCACTGTGTGAAAAGGTGTTAACTTTTCTTGGTGCTGTGAGAAGGAATACCTTTTCACTCACATTAGAGTGAGGCGTTAGCCACCAGAATTTACTGATGGCACCATTTCATTTATTTAAAAAGTTCCACCCATGTAAGAAAGTGGGTGTAGTTGGATTTGACATGTGTGCAAACCACTCACAGTTTAGAGTTTAAAACACATGCTATGTTTTGGCCTTTACATTCTAAATTTGCTATGACATACACATTGTGTAGCCAGACCCTGACCACTTACAAAGACCCTATTTGAGAATACTAGAATTTCCAGGGCATGAACCACAAGTTGTGCCATAATCTAAGAAAGACAGAGCTACTACTCTAGCACTTTGATTTTTGCAGAGGTTTGTTTGTAATCTGTTGATTATTGTGGATTTGCTTGAGGGTATTAAACACTGATGAGACACCTACTGAATGCCAAAACCTCAAGGTTAAGTAATTGTTCAGCTGCACATGGAATGGTTGTTGTGAACATTTAAGCACATGCAGAAACTGCATAGTTCTTCCAGGGATAGAAATTTCTCATTGCATGCCACTGCATTTCCATGCTACAGCTAATATTGATGGAATTCTTCATGTGGCACCAAACCAAAAGTAAATATGAACCCATCTTTTCCCATGTAAGTCAACACAGCATTCCACACCTCAACCGGTACATGCTTCATTGAAACCTTCTACAGTTAATTATTATGACTTAATTTTTGACAAATCATTCAGTTTAATGTCTTGTTTTTGAAGTTGGCCTACAATGGCACTCTGTATAATGAAAACAAAAACGACTATGAAAACAAAGAAAAGCGTGTATAATGGATTTTCATTTGTAAACTAGAGAATGTAATTCCAGGGAATTACGAGTGCATGAAAATGCAAACAGTCTAATTTTACATAGATAAAAGTATATAGGCCTACATCAAACAGATGTAGGTGGTCAGAACAGCTGCCACAAGATTCTAATTGCTTAATGGCTCTAGTGTGATGTCATAAAGGCCAATGTTAAGTCTATGGGGAAAATTTTGATAGTTTTTAATTAATAGTTTAAAAAGTATAAATGTTACAAAAATAAAAAATACATAGCATAAGTGTCCTTTGTAAGACCTACGCAACACAGTTTGAATGAAGTTTCTACATTAAACGGTTGAAGCTGTATTAAACGCACAAAATTGGTTAGAAGAAGAAAAAGAAGAATAAGAAAAATTCGGATAACAATAGAGTGCATTTTCATGCACTCTATTAAGAAAAAAAATTCGGATAACAATAGAGTGCATTTTCATGCACTCTAATAAGAAAAATTCGGATAACAATAGAGTGCATTTTCATGCACTCTAATTAATTACAGCAATTAATTGCATATATTGATTATGGTCATTTGTGGTAATGATGTCGCGGCCCAGAAAGGACTAGGGCAGTTTCTTTCACACTTCTGAAAGTGGTGCAGTCAAAATTACGTTAATGTGTACTTAAGGTACATAGTCAACTTAGGCACTTAGTCCACATAGTTTAAACAAATAAGGAAATTTATCCAATACAATCCGCATAATGCGTGACTGCAAAACTACTGGCTTCGTCAGTTGCTAGGCTACTTTCCTTATTCCTTTTCGCTTGACAGGGCATCCCGCTCAGAGTGGCACGTTTACTATATTGACATCCACAAACCTACGCTGGCACGTGACCTGATCAACGTCACTCAACGAAATCTGCATGGGTCCAGAGTTTGAAGTCTGAAGTGGCATTCCGTCCAGATAGATAAACAAATCTGACTTCATTAGTTTCTTAAGCTTTTGAATTTGCAGTTTCCTTTGAAACATCATCGCCTTAAACTGTAAACACTGGATCTTAATCAAACCCAAAAAAGAGGCTGAAAATACTGGTAAGAGTTCGCCGTGGTAAATTCATGAAAATGCACATTCTGTTTCAATATGTATTCAGGTTTAGTGTAAGTCCTCCTACTTATTCCGATATCCAGCTAATAGGAAGTTGAATGGTTTTATTTTATTTGAGCAAACTTAGTTTGTAAAATACCTGCTGTTTTTGGAACGCTGTTCAGAAACTTTACATTTTAATAGAAAAAATGGCTTTGGTACTAGAAACAATTGTGAGCAAAATCCATTAATGGGCTTATTCTAGGAAGTGTTGTAGGTCGGTGCGTCATTTTTTTAATTGAAATCAGGTGCTCGTGGTATTTCCTGGCAAACTGGTCATGTTTAGATCTGTTGTTAAACATTCGGTTTGAAAGGCACACACAGTTGACCTACAAACAGCACTCACGACGAGCTGATTTTGTTAGTGTTTCCCTTGATGGTTTAGCAATAATGTGATTGATATTTTTATTAAGAAAAATACCTGTTAAAACTTTGAAAACGTACAGTACATAAAACCGAATAATTTCCATGTCATAAGGGTAAGTTTATTATGAGAGTTTTTTGGGGTCATACCTAAATGCCACCGAAGCAGTCAGATATTGTAAGGTAAGTTCACCGTTGCACTTGGTGACTTGCCAAGTTCATGAATGGTTGTCACTTTTTACTAGCAAATTTCCCCTTTGAGATGCGATCTGAAGGTAGGATGAAACTGGAAAAGAGCTTGAGAAGAGACCATGGGCCTAATTTACATGCTTTAAAAAAAAACAAAAACAAAAACAAAAAAAACATTGTCTGGAGCAGTGTTTCCCAGTCCTGGTACTGGGGGGCACACTAAGCATCCTTCCAGCTGAGCTCTCTGTTGAGTTTGATCAATCCATTAATTGAGTGCTTAACTGGGTGTAACATATGGGTTGTTGCAGGTTTTCACTGAAGTCATAGAAATGTTGAATAAATAGGCTTTATTGTGATAGTTATTTAACTGACAACAACACATTTCTTAAAAAAAAAGTATAGGAGATTAATTGTAAAGATGTCAAACAAAAATCAGTAATCAGTTTACATTTCTCCTAACCTAATCTAATGCCACTGTAAGTCTACCAGTCACTCTTCACATGACATGTAGCCCCAAACCAGTGAGAAAACTGAAGTTTGTTGACTGGTTCTTTTACCTTATAAAAATGACTGAAGGTTATGAATAAATGTGGATCCAGATCATGCCAGAGGTGCTTCATTGGGTAACTTTGGGAGAATACAGCGGCCAGTCTATCTCATGCACTTTGTTTTATACCTGGACATTCTGTTGAATATGTCAAACAAATGGCTGTGCTTTGTGATCCAGAAATGTAAGAGTATTATTCTGCACAAAGTAAGATACAATATGTTTAGCATGAACATTGTTTCTGTGTTACTGAGCAGTAAACGATTAATCAGAAAAGTCAAATTCTAATCTCTATCCAAACTGTATTGTATTTCAAAGCATTACACCTTCACCTCTGAACCAGCGCCCTTGTTCAATGCAGTGTAGTTTGTACTCTCCCTGCATTTGATGTACCCTCTCCACATACCATTGTGCTTGAGCACATTCAACTGTGGCTAGCATTTGGCCATTTTATGTCAGAATATCTTCATGTTCTTACTCAAAATACTGTTCAAAATATCAAGCCAACATTGGCATTAAGGTAGTTGTCTTGTTGTCTCCTTACTCTATAGGAACCGACATGGCTGTGATGATGTCCAGTTGGCTGTAAGGCACTTTGGCATGCAGCCAGATGGTCTTGGAGATATCTTAATCTGATATACAAGTCTTGTGCAGGGCTTGTGATGTGTAGCCACACTGGTTGCCATTAGTCATTTTAATGTATTGCAGCTGCAAGGGTGGTAATGTCGAAGTGTTTTGGGTCCCTGGACATTGACATTCCTAGCCTCAACATCTTAGTCGCCCCCCTGTCTCTACCCTGTGATAATATTAGTTCAGCTACCATGGCATCCACATTCCTCCATTCTACCATGCATGGAGTGTTAAAATGTGTAAGGAACAAAGATGAGCATTTCAACTTTTACAACACTTTGTTATTATATGAACTGAATTAAAATATTATTAATAATTTGTGAACATATACTTCTGTGACTGCCTTTTTCCAGATTAGAATGGGTTGTTGCAAATGCAGTGAATGTGCAACTCAGTATGCTGTGTTTGACCAGGCAGCAGGCCTTCCAGGCTGGTAGGCAGGTGAAAGCTGTTTATTCCTGCTGTAATGTGGATAATGAAAGGCAAAATGCCACAAGGTTAGCTGTCTTCTTACTATAAATTTTTACAACATCATTCTTAATGCTGAGACACCTGAGGCTTATGGTTATCCTATTTCCTATATTTCAGTGGTTTTGATATATAGTTCAGAGGGCTGTGTTTGGTTACACTTAGGAGCAGGTCATGTTTGACCTAAAAGTCTTGGTTTAGACACCCTCAATTTTGAGAACTATTTTGCAGTCTATGGACTTGTATATTGAGGATATATGATTTGCACATGTATCCATCAGGGAAGTGAATTTATCAACTGTTAGCATGTGGAGTAATTATGTACAAATGGTGTTCAACTGAACATGCAGAGATATAACTGAAAAAGCTGACTTTGAGATTTTTGCTGTTTGCTGAAATCTGAAAATGCAGATTTCCCAAGACCAGTGCCACCACCTCTGTGGCATCAATTCTGTAGGTAGTAGCCTAACTCTTACCAGGTCCTATGTTGGGAAAACATGTTGTGCTAAATGTGGAGGCTTTGCCTGCTAGCCTTGTGGGGTAATCTGAGGGGTATGCCATGTAAAAGTGGTAAAGCAAATTTAAACTAAGCCCTAAAAAATTTCTAGCTGGCTAAGAAATCTTCTGAGCCAACTACTCAAGTGATGCTGCCAGCAGCCAATGAAAAAATTCCAGACCAACTTAATCAGTTTTGTAGCAGCCTTATTGGTCAAAATTCATGTCTTCATTGGGAGGATATGTAGGGCATGGTGTCATGGTGACACAATTAACGACATTGATGTAGTGTCTGGACCTTCTTGACTGACTCCATGGGGAGATAACATTTGAGCTCATTTAGTGTGTCAGATGCCACTCATGACAGTCAAGACTCTAATGTGTATGTCTCTCAGGGCTCCAGACTTCACATTGGAACACTGGATATAGAGCCTCCCTATACTCAAATGCTTAGTATGTTTTAAAACATTTACAGCAATTAAAGATGTGTTTGTGATTACAATTTTATTTTAGGAAATAATTGGTTACGTTTATCAATGATTAGTACTCAAAAACCTGCACGTCAGTGAACATGAAGACTGAGGAAACTCAACCAGTGAGAATTACAATAAATCTTAGTTTGCAACTACTGGAAGAAACCTAAATACCATGCCTCTCCTCTTTGGTTGAGGTTAAAGTGAACGTGTTCCTCAAAAAATAAGGTTCATGTTCTTCACTAACAATCAGTGAAACATGTCAAGGAAAAGGCTACCGAGTAACTTGGGAAAGATAATGTTAAATGATTAACTAGAAATATATACTTTTCCATTATAAAAGTGGACTTTTAACTCTGACACTGAAATGGTGGGTTTTAGCTTTAGCTACATGTCATATGTTATTGTGACACCCTGAAACTTTTTCCAGAGGAAGTGGGAGAAAGTTGTCTGAATGAAGTTTTGTCATTGATTATTGATTGTTTTTAGAACATTCTGGACATAGCGATCAAGTTTAGGCCTTCAGAGACCATCCAAAAGGTTCTATCCAAAAGAATATTTAGTCTATGCTGTATGATGAATTAACCACACATAGTCTTTGAAGCTTTGAAGCCTTGTAATTTATTAACATCCATGCCATACAACATTGTCTATCAGGTCAAGCAGCTTCCTACTGCCTCTTGTTGTATATTCAGTGAAGGTTTACTGCTGGTCCATGAGTGTCTGTTCATCTACCCATCTATCTTATTTTCTAAAGACATAGTATGTCTTGGGTAAGCCATAATCTTTTGGTGAACTGACTATGAATCAGAAGTTATTTAGGTATTTATGGACTCAAGGGTTGTAGACAACATATGTTTATCACACCCTTTTAACACCAAGTTTACAGGATTTGGCAATGATTTTTACCTCTTCATGCAATATGAGCTGTTGACCAGTTGTCAGGATCAGAGTGAAATACATTGCAGCTCAGGACTTGGTCGGAGGTAGACAGGGTCAGAGACCTCCTACTAATTTCCTGGCCCTGGATGATTGTTGGGTGTCCCAATGAAATTCTCACTCCGAAAGCATTCCCAATAGTCAGTAGGAACTAAGGGAAGGCTGATCAAAGCCTTGAAGAGGAAGGTGAACCTCAGTGTGGGTGGCCTGGTCCGAAGATAAATCTAACATTTGTGTTTGTTTTTCATATTTTGAAAAGGGAAAACCTGTTAGTTACATACTTCCATGTCCATTGTGTGTGTGTGTGTTTGTGTGTGTCCATTGTGTGTGTGCGCGCGCACGTCTGCAGTCCATGCTCATGGTTCCCAGGTTTTGTTGGAAATAGGTGCTTTCACATGCTATGAACCAGAGCGAAGTAATTAAATAAGGTTATTTGAAAAAAAATTGTTCCTGGTGTGCATTTAGTTGTCACAATATAATAAAATCACATTGATGCATTTTCACACAGTTGAAATTAATGCAGAATAATTATTTTCTTGTTTTAAAAAGTTTGTTATTAACCTTTATTTATTCAGGTGAATCCCATTGAGATAGAGGTCTCATTTTCAAGAGAGACCTAATGTACATAAGATAAAAATAAAATAAAATAAAAACATTCATGGACAAATCTCAAAAGAATTTACAGTTAACAAATGACAGTAGAAAAATGCAATATTGTAATAAAATAACACATAAAAGATATTTAAAACACATAAAATGCCAAATTAAAAGCACCAGCCATTTATCTATTGAAAATAAACCTCATTAGTTAAAACAATTTAAAAACAGTTTAAAAACAATTCAATTCTTTTTTTTTTGTTTTGTATTGCACTTTTTACAACACAAGTTGTCATAAAGCAGCTTTACATTGTTCCCTGGCCTGAGACCCCCTGAGAGCAAGCCTAAGGCAACAGTAGCAACTCCCTAAATAACAGGGAGAAACCTTGAGCAGAACCCCGCTCAGAGGGGGAGCCCATCTGCTTCTGGCCGGTACTGAGCAGATAGAATTAGAGAGAAAACTTAATAGTTGGCAATGTACTTCAAGACATTTAAGATTGATAGACAGATTGCATTCTGTTTTGGGAAGGTTTAAAATCTTGCTTCTAAATTGTTGATAACTTATGAGACTATCCATTTGTAAAGTGCTCTGTAGCTTATTCCATGTGTATGGAGCGTAAAATCTACATGCGGTCTTTCCACGTTTAGAATTCACCTTAGGTACATGGAGTGTGAGCCAATCATGTGTCAGAGTTTGGTAAGTCCCTACTGGTCTGTCCAGAAGAGATGGTAATTTGCCAATAAGGGCTTTGTAAATAAATAAATACCAGTTCCTATCACGTCTCTCCGAAAGAGAGGACCAACCAACCTTCTCATACAGAATGCAATGATGGGTGCCATAAACATCACCAGTAATAAAGCAGAGGGCAGAATGCTTTATATTATCATAATATTAGACGCTTATGTGAAATACACATATAGCAAAAGTATGAACACATCACTAAAAATCCTGTTCATCATGCTCTCTTGTCACTGTTCTCAGATGTGGAAGGTGTTATCTGCAGCCCTGCCATGTATAAACCCTAGTTGTATGATGTATGTACCTTTTCAATCACAAGACCCCATGATAAGCCTTAGCTTAATCATTAAGTATGAGTAGTTGCTTGATCCAAGGCTCTCCTTGGCCAAAGCTCAGTATAGGAGAGAGTACCTGTGGTTTCCTCTAGATGGTGTGCTCTTCCAACAGACTGGAAGATTTTTAACCCCCTTCTTTTCTCATCAAAAATCTGTGATCTCTGCAAAGTTTGTCTGCTGTGCAAGTATTTGCTGCACCAGTGTGCTCAAATGTGCAGTGTTTCCAGTCTTTTAACATTTCTGTTAGAGGCTGGTAAGATGACAACGAATATGGTTACATTATAATATTTGAAGATCAGAAGCAAAAATATTGCACTGTGCTTGTAATGAAGGGCAGTAATATGTTGATATGTAAGAAATCTGAGGGCACAGAACAGAAACCACAAAGGGGAAGCTGCGTCCCTTTTCTTCTAAATGAGCTTGTGTATTTATATGTGTGACGTACACTGATGTACTATTAGTGTATAATCTAAAATCGGGAAGTGAAATATATGCAAATTAAACATGATTGGTCAGATTAGTCATGATGGTTCCTATTTGTTTTGAATTGCTGAACTCTTTACAGGTACAAAATGTGCTTTGTTTCTTTCTAAATGCTTTCACATATAGATTTGGACTGTGATCCACTGTACATGTTATGTTGCAATGCCATGGGCGTGATTCAGTTTGCAAGACACTTCAAAGTAGGCTGTACTTACTTTTTATGGCATTCGATCATAAAATCCAAGATGGGGTTAATCGTTACAGAAAGGTTAATTGGTATTGGTGGTGGCTGTGGTGTTGGATTGGGGGTTGGGGGCATTGGTGGCAATGGAAATAACGTCTGTCAGAGGATAGTGTGGCTTTTTGACAACAAGGCCTCTGTTTCCTGCAAGATATTGAAATTATATTATCTTAAAGTTTATCAGATTATCAGATTATTCCACAAAAGTTAATTTGATTCTTTGAAAGAGCACCTTGAATTTAATTTGACAGGCTCTGTGAAAGAACAACTTGCAAGCCTTTTAATTTCCATGCCTGCAATAGTGGATGTTATAATTGGCCAAAATGAAAACAAAATTGAGTCTCGACCGGTTCGTCCTGTTTTTGTTCTCTGCTCAGCTGGGGGTTGTATGGTTTCTGTGGCGCCTCAACTGTCATCTCATTTCTGATGCACACCTTAGACATCTTTTTTTAGTGTAGCCCCTGGCTTCTAGTGTAGAACTTTTAGGACAGGGCAGGAATGCTCAAAGGAGGTGTCACTGTCTACACAGTGGAAATGAACTTCTAACTATACACAGACTCACCAAGGCAGACATTACAATCTGGGTGCATTATTATTTGGACAAAGGATTAGTAATTAGTGGGTCTTTTAACTCTTACACATCTAATGTGCTTTATTGTTTCAGCTGGGGTATTGCCAGGTCAGTGACAGAGAAGAAAAGGTCTGCATCAATGTCTTTTCTGGTGACAGAGGTAAGACTGCAGGAGTTTGTAATCTTTCTTTATCATTCAAGAAAGTGTACGAGATAGCTTGGCAATTAACTTCCTGCGTCAAACTGAAATGATTATCCTTTTTACGTCAAACACTAAAACTCCTCTTGTATAAATGCTCTGCTATCTCGGTCAAATGCCTTACTCAAGTATGTGATTGTGGATCGACATGGTAGTTGCTCCGTCATAAACTCTTATCTGTGTTTTTGTAAATTCCTTATGCATGACTTGGACTCTTCAGCCACCCAATACGTATGCATGTCACTCAGAGCCGCAAGACGTTAAAGCAAAGTATATATATTTATTTTTTTAATAGAATAATTGATTCTGCTGATTGAATTACAGCACTCTTTACATTTGTTATATCAAAACAATGCCATCACTCTGAAGAATTTTAATAGACACTATGAGAAGAATTCCTAGATGTTAAATAAGGAAAGAGAGATAGTGGGAAGCATGGTCTTGAAGTCTTTGAAATGTATGCAAAAAGTTATTGTATTGTTTTTTTAGTATTGTGACACTATGCCAGATGGAGATGCACATACCTATTTAGCAGTGGATAATGGTATATATTCCAAGAGATTTTGGGGCTGACTTGGCATTTGCTCTCAAAGCGGGCAATAAAGACTTAAACGCCCCTTTTCTGATTTGTAGATCATTGAATTTATGCAGCCAGCCTCCTGGCTGTGTCTGATACTAAGCAGGTGGAGAGTGGAGAGCTGCTGTTTTACTTGTAGTATTGCTATGTGTTATGGATATTGTGGTATAGTGACATAGAGATATATGGTAGTGTATGCACTTGACTTAGTTTTCTGTGCTGTCTAGTTTCACATAAGCACAAGTTAACTTGTAGTGCTATCATGGTATTGTGCCTATGCTCACTAGTCTGGGAGCATTGTTAGCCTGGTCTGTCATTGTTGCTCATTTAACTTGAATGGATACACACAAACACTGTCCTGGAAGTTGCTCTGGATAAGAGCATCTACTAAATGAATGTAATGTAAGAGCAATTTCATTATCTAGCATAAATAAAAATGAACACTGTGTTATCAAATAATTTTAAAGATAAATGTCATTTTATGTATTGCTACATGAAACTAATTATAAATACAGTAATAAATATATTACTGTGTCTTCAATATATGTTTTTCTTTGTATGTCTTATGGTATGTCAGGTTGCCTGTAGCTGCTAATTTCCAGCGCTGCCATTTTCAAGTCAATGACAGAAATATGTGCTTGTAAACAAATATTAGTAAATAAATCAGTAAAGCTTTGCTTTGTGGTCTGGTTTGAGTTTATTGCTGTTTACACTGGCAGTGCTAATCGTGGTATGACTTGCGCCATGTGATTGTCGCTTGCCGCTCTTGAAAGGAGAGAGGTCTTTGGAAATTGTACTCTACCTAAGTGAGGAAAAAATATCTAAGAGAGGGTGTCAGAGCAATAACCATGCCATCCAAAGCACAGAGAATTATCAGTAATTTAAACACACAAAGAAACTAGACAGCGTCTGAATTCACTGAATTACAGACACAAACACATTTTTGCTTTAATGGCAAAGAGAGAGCTTGAACAAAGGACAGAAATTATAGTCACAAAACAGGCTGTTTCTCCCCGAGTTTGGCTTTTTCCCCACCTCAATCCTTTATCTGTATTCTGCAGTGATTCTAGTGCTGTGTTCAGTTTGGTCTTGGCAGATCACAGAGCCTCTGACTCTGCTGTGAATTGTGGCAAGTGACAGCATGCATTTCTGATTTTCAGTGTGAAGAAATACTTTGTAGAATCAGTGTGTGAAATTTACCGTTAATAGTATTTACCTGTTCCCTCCGGTTGTGTTTACAGAAATCAGATTGCAGCCTTAGTAAATCCTTTAAAATCCCTCAGTCTCCTTTTTAAGCTTTCTTACTGAGAGAGATGTCTACAGCTATAGAGATGTCTACAACCTGCATATACTGTGGTCTTGTTGCTCTTCATGCGTGAAATATGGTGATGTAGCAATCACTGAACTGAACACTGTATTGTAAATATGGTTTGAATAAAGCATTGTGATATTTAGGGCTACAGTAATTAAATATGAATTGTAGGCCTAACTTCTCAAATAATGTGTGCATGTCTTTGTTTGACTGTGTGTGTCTATGTATTATACGCATGTATGTACATGTAATTTTCCAATGAACAAGTTCTCTATCTTGTCTTGTCTCTCTCTTTTTCTACTAGTGGTATGAGCACTTGATGTGGAATCCACATTTTAAGAGCATTTGTCTCTGGGAATCATATTCCACTTAGTAAGAAGTGTAGCATGCAGCTCAGCAGGCAAACAGGCCCTGGATCCTGGTTATGCACACACCAATGCAGAGTGTCCCAGAGGCACTCTGTTTTCCCTTTGGTCTGACAAATTGTCATGCAAATATATGAGGTTGTTATTTCTGCATAATTTTGTGAATATAGTACAGTGTCTGGAGCCAATATAGTGTCTCGATAACACTGTGCAGCCAAGGAGCCATCGGTTAACACTCACTTCCATGTTGGATTACAGCCCATACCACCACATTACCTCTGAACCAGTCCACATGGACAACACAGTGTCCCCACACCTGCTGTTTACTCTGTCCCGCCATTTTACTGGAACAGATTGACTCCTCAGTGAACATAACACTGTGGTGATTTACATTTGGCTGGGTTCTGCTATATTGTCTGTGTGCCCAGGGATGACGTGTTGCCCTGTGCTGGTTATCCAGCACCAAGCCACCATAGGCTTTGATTGCTTCATCCTGGAGCTGCTGTCCTAACCTACAGCAGCTGATCTGGCCATGGTGATGTGCCACTCATTGGTTACAAGCATAGAAAAACATGAAAATGTCATGATGGCATCCAAATGTGCATATCTACAAATCATTATATCAGGTGTGTTACGAATATACTAATGCCTGAACTGAGCCACCACCAATAACAATCTCTTTTACTGACAAAAAATCCCATATTTATGTATAATAACTTATCTACGTGGATACCTGTGCAGGACAAATGCATTTTCATTTGCATCATTTTTTATTTATATTCCATTCTTTCAGTCCACTTCAATTTTTGGCAGGTTTTTATTTTCAGATTCTCTCTTGAGGTGCTTGAAACACCTCCATCACAGAGACATAAGAGAGGTATTACAGTGCAGTGGTGGCAGAGGAATGCAGAGTGGTTTAGCACAGTCTAACTGGTCATCACCAGTCTAGTAAAATTATTTTAAATCCATACTATGAAATTGCATACTATCTTAATGCAGCACTGTTCTATTGAGAATTTTAGCATTCTAGAAGTAATAGTGTGTCTCTGTTGACGTTTTTAATTATTCAAATGTTCCCATGTTCTACATGACAGGACCCTGTAAGATCAGTGTACAATTCTGATCCAAGATCTTGCTGACAAGAGCTTTGTAAAGCCCTTGAATGATATCTTGTCAGAATTGTACTAAGATCCTGAATAACCCCAAGAACTTGAAAAAATGCCACAGGGATCCCTTAATTCCATCATCATTTTAGATGAACCATTTAAAGAATTACTGTACAAGATTATGGTCATGTGCCCTATCATTGCAGAGTGTAATACAGACAGCCCCTGTGAGCCGGACTAGGGTAGGGCTTCTCTGCATCATCTTCACCTTAGCCATAAGCTGCTAAACAAGAAGGCTGATCTAGGGCAAGTGTTTATGGGCTTACTGTGGATTTATTGTGTAAGATGAAAGAGAATGATAGTACTCACAAAAGCAATAACAGTGATGATCATTGTGGTAATGACTGTTGCTGCTACTATTTTTATAATTTAATTTTCTTCAATATATATGTACCAGGATACCATGGTACATCATACTATTATATTCTCTATGCTGTAATGCAAGGGTTGAATGAAAGAAGGAGGGCTTTTGATTGCCTCTGTTGAAGCTGATGCAGTAATGTTTGATCATGTCTACTACTTAGAATGTTTTTCCTCAGGGGTTCTACACTTCAGCGGGGTGCCCAGCCTAGCTATAACGATTTCCTTTAAATTGTCATCAGATGGCAGCAAAAGTAGCTGGTAATAAGGATGATGTTGGTCATTGATATTTTTACTCTAATTTCATCATGTTTTATGATCATATTTTGATAGATGTAAAGATTCTTTAAATAATACACTCTTGGTGGGCCAGATGGCACCCTGACCTTAACTGTAGCCACATCTGCGCTTTGTTTTGAACCTGGGTGATGGACATGTGAAGTAGTTGGCTGATACTCATCACATCAGAGAGAGATCTTGAGTATCATGCAAAAAATTGTAGGATTAAAAGAGCTGGTTCACAGGCCTGAGACATTATACATACACATTAAGACTCCACTGTAGCTCCTCCAAAATTCTTCAAAACCTTTTTACCCCTGTATTTATAGTGTGAATAACCTATTGCCATGAGCTGCATAGCAATGAACCAATTAATGCTGCCTGTTTGCAATGACAAACAGTGACGGTAACAAATTCAGTTAAGTTAGACCTAATGTTAGCTCTACCTGCTAGTTGTACCTTGCCTGGCCAAGCACTGAAACCTGATAATGCAGTGCTTCTAATATTGTTGACCCCGTATGGTTTTCGCTTGTGTTGTACTGTACCTCACTTGTAAGTCGCTTTGGATAAAAGCCTCTGCCAAATGAATACATGTAAATGTATTGTACACCCATCCTTATCTCCCTCCACTGGCTACCAGTGATGGCTCATATCTCTTTCAAAATGCTGGTGTTAGCCTACTGGGCAGTGCGAGGTCCGGTTCCCTCTTATCTTCAATCTATTGTTCAACTCTACATACTAGTCAGACCACTGAGCTTGATCTCTTTAAGACAGTTGGCTTCCCCCTCCTCGTGCAGTTATGTATCCCGGTTGTGTCCTTTGTCTATCTTAGCAGCTGAGTGGTTGAATGAATTACCTGTTGCGGTTAGAGTAGTTGAATCCCAAGCCACCTTTTGTCACAGAATGAAGACACAGCTCTAGATACGGTACCTCATTTCCCCTACCCTACTGTGATTTTTTTGCTCCTCTTTGATGTATTTTTTTAAATAGTAGGTTTGTTGTCTGTAGTTTTTCATTATCATAATAATGGAGATATTGCGTTTGACTTATGTTAAATAGCATACATTTTTTCGTGACCTCAGCACTATTTGACACTGACACGTGCTTGAATATGCCTAGTTGTGTCCTTGTTTTGTACATCATTTCATGATGTTTTATGAAATGCATTTTGTGCTTGCACTTCGGAAGTTGCTCTGGATAAGACAATGCAAATGTAATGCTTTGCTTGCAAGTTTGCCTGAAGTTTTGAATTACACATGAGGAAAAGACAAACCTACAGTATATACCCAAAATTCAAAGCGCAAAGTCTTTGCATGCATTAGGGGAATTTTAAATCAAGTCCCACATTTTCTGAAATGGCACCATAATGGGCATAATCAGTCAATTTGTTATTATTTTGTTATGTTGCATTTAAAAAAAAAACAAAACAAAACAAAATAATCCAGGGACAACGAGAAAATTTATTCACTGACCCTGAGAAAGGGTGGTTGAGGGACTCCTGGAAAACAAGGTAAATGTTTACAGTGGCATAGAGTGACAAAGGCAACAATTCATTGCATCAGTTCCAGTCTATAGTCAGCATGGTGGACCGGGGATGGCCTGGTGGCCTCAGTGAGGCTGTGAGCAGTGAGTGAGAATCCTCCATCCAACAGCACAGAGTGCAGCAGTGATCCAAGAATCTTGTTTGTTGCAGCTGGTAAATCATTAGGGGGCAGTATGCAGGTGCACTTTTTACTGAGATGGGAGGAGAGACAGAGAGTGGGAGAGAGGGTAGTGGTTAGAAGAGGATGACCAGGCAATCTGGGTACAATATGTTATGGGACAGTGTGACAATTGGTAGCCACAGCAGGGATAAACCATGGCAGAGTACAAAAGGAGGTGAGCAGTAGGGCTGTGCGATATGACCAAAATCCCATATCCCGATATAGGTCATTTCATGTCCCGATAACGATACATATCACAATATAGCACATTTTCTGTAAATTCAATGAATAAATAGTTTATATAAAATGACCACATGGAAAGGCCTATTTCTTATTACATTTTGAATTATATACTTGACAAATAAAAGGTACCTACTCATATTTGATTATTTTTCTCCTTTTATTTAGAACCTTTGTGCAAATTCTCAATTAACCCTTTCGCGCGTACAGTCACACTGGTGTAATTAGTTGTTTAGCACGTATGCTAAAACTGGTGTGATTAAAACACTAGATTGAAAAAATTCTAGCAAATTTTTGCTTTGAGGAAACAGCGATTTAGCGTTAAAAAATATAGCAAATGCTAACTGAAAACTATGAGAAGCTTAATAAACATAAACCATGTAACGTAACATGCGTGCTACATAGGGTTAAGCATGTAACAAAATATAAAATATAAAACATTAGTGTATATAAAAAGGTAAATAGAAAACACTTTTCAACTATAGTTCTGTGTCACGTTCACTCTCCTCCGTGTTTGTTTGTGTTGCCTACATGCAAATTTCCTGCCTGCATCCGTGCCATGTGGAATAATGCAAAGCGTCATCCAAATGACGTCCAAAAATATTGCCGTAAAGTGTGTGATTCACGACTCAACGAAATAAACGATAGAGCATAATATGAAACGATAGACGTTTTTCTATTGTCACACGATATATATCGTCATATTGCACAGCCCTAGTGAGCAGAACGGTTAGGCCCATGGCCCAGAAAGGCAATTCAAGACTGTCCTGCCCCATTCAGAGCAGAAACCAGCTAAAGTGAGGGATTGTTGCTTTACAGTTTGGGGAATTTATGAATGTATGATTGAGTAGGATAGAACTGTCTTCTTACATTTAATCAAAAAATGTTATTATATTTTATTATTATTTTATTTGAATGAATTGTAAAGATTATCTCCCCTACAGGGGATTGTTAAAAGTTTATGTGATTAAGAATTCTTTATGAGTCATTATTTACAGGAATAATCTTGCATTCATCATTGATGAGGCCTCCTCTGGAAGCATGCCGATTGCTTTATTGATGTTGCTCATTTGGCAGTTTATGTGGTCAATTACTCTGGCTGTGACATTTGGTGGAAGGTCTCCCTGCTGCTGCCCCTGGGAGGGACGACTGCACTCAACATGCACCCAAATGTACACAGTAGAAAAAATACTGACAAAATTAAGACTACAGTTATTTTGAATGAGAGACTTGCATTTTGAAAACTACTAACTTGGGTTTGAAGGGCATTTTGTAAATAACACAACTAAAATAATGTTGTTAAATTTACCTGAATATATATACATTATGAGTTACTAATGTGACAGAAACTGATGCTTTGATATTCCTCAATGCGGAATGAGAATAGGTGTAGGTTAATTTCCCTGTAGTCACCTTCGTTAAATTAATCTTGAGCAACCATGCTTTTGCCAACCTCTCCTGGTCTCGGTGTGAGCAAATCACAGGTTTAAAATTTGTATTTGTTACAAAATATCAACACTCGGATACATGTCTCTTATTTAAGCCGTTTTCATTCAATATTTACCTATAATTTATGTGGCACCTCACTGGTACGTGCAATGAACTGTGAAGAACAAACAGCACTGTAATAAAAAGCAAATGTTTTATCAAGCCCGCAATCTGCTTTATTAGGTCACTGTATCTCACTGTGATTATAGAACTGACGTGCGTGTGATTGGCTGAGTGGCCTGAGCTCCTGTGTGGAGGGCAGATGGGAGCGTTGTCAGGCATGGGCATGCCTCTGTGGTTAACTGGACCCTGTGTCCCTGTGCCGTAAGGGACACTGTTATAAGGCTCACAGCATGCAAGCAAGCAAAGGCCAAAGGCAGGCACACTCCAGATGCCATTCATAAGACACCTCCCCCTCTTTTATGTGCGTTTTTCCTGTTGCCCTTTTTGAATACGTTTGAGTGATGCTGATACTTGTTGTTTTTGTTTCTTTGTAATGACTGACCAGAATTCAGAAGTGCCATTTGTGTGGGGGTGTGGAGCTAGGAAGAAAAACAGGGGAATGTCCAAGACTCCTGCTTTTCTTTATTCAGACAATTTGACCATATTATATCAGCATAGATGACACAGACATAGGATCACTGGTTGTAATCTTGACACATGGGCAATTTTTCCAGTTTGTGTAAAGCTTCCTTGAGCTCATCACTCTGCAGTATTCTAATAATTCTTTTTAGCTGTGCAGGAAAGACAGGCAGAAATGATCAAATGTGCTAACTCATAAACCTGAAAATTTAGTCCAGTGAGTGGATATTGGAATAATGGTGTCCTACAAATGGTTACAGGGTGCACTATGAGTTTCAAGAGTTACATCTGTGAAGGACATTGTAGTGATTATTATAAGAGGATGTTTCTTAAAAGTGAATTACAAAAGACGGATGATATTATATTTTTATTAATTACTTTAAACAATGTCATTTTTAGGCAAGGTCTCTCTGATAATAGGTGCTGCATCTTTCATTCATCATACTCTCCCTGTCTTTTAGAATCTTTGTCTCAGCTACATTGCTTTGGTTGTTCTTGAGACTATTGTAAGACCTAAGACGGTGGCATTTTCTGTAGCTAGAAAACATTTTTCTCAACATATAACTCAACATGATGGATGTTATGGTAATTACCATAAGGTAAAAGATTGCTGTAGTCAGTTTCTAAATGACATTTTTCACCTCTCAGGCATGATCATACTTGACCAACCTTTGTAGTAGTACATATTGTGAGTGAGCTCAATTTGAGTCTTATAAGCAGATTGCTTGATACTTACAAGAGTAGTATTTGAAACTGTATTACACAGTGTAGGATTCATTCTGTCCCATTGTGTTTGATCATTTTATAGCCCCTTGAAAAATATTTGGACTGATTCAAGGGAAACATACAAAACATGCAGAAAACCAAAAATGGTTTTCCAAGCATTTAGTCATCTCTCCAGCTAAAGTCATCTCTGGAGAGTTGTTAGGCACTTGAATGACATGGTTTGTTAAAAAGAAATATCTAAAATAATGTTAAACCATAAATGAATAGAATAAAAGCAGGATTAAACATTTCCAGGAACCCACGTTCAGACTTTACCCCACTACATAAGTAGGGTAAAAATACATTACCTCTTGTTAGCCAATACTGTAGCCTAAATTAACATGAAATAGCTTGTTTCATCTATTTAGCTAGTGTGAGCTATAAGAGCTACACTGAGCTCATATTCAAAATGTAGCTAGTTTCTCGAACCTCTCTCCAGCTGGCTCTGATTAGGCACATATTCAGGAGGACGGGTGGCAAGTTTGCAGTTCAGCCCGTGGTGACTGAGCTGAGGTTTCCCACTGAGTTTGTGGTCTGTGCAATTAGCTGGTTCATGGTTGGTTTCAATACTTAAATTCTCTGTAATACGAACAGGGCATTAGAGGACTGCATGCTCTAAAAACTCTAAAAAATAATGTCTGTAATATTTGTGACCTGTGTTTACCAGACATTGATGCTTTTTAAATGCACTGCATAAAAACGGCTCAAAATGGGCACCATACACATTCACGAAAAAAGAAAAAAAAAAGATTAAAGAGCTCTGAAACAAGAACGGAGGGAAAATAGATATGTTTGTAGGTTGTAAGTAATGCTTTGTTAGATAATGGATGTTGGACAGCTTGAGTGTGTTTAATAACATATAATAAGGCATAATTACAACATGAGTCAACTTTGTATTTTCACAGACACCTGAGGGGAGAATTTACAATGAGGACAATCTACTTTTGCTATTGAGACATAGATTTTAGGTTGCTAACACTCCTGTCCTTTCTCCCATTTGCAAAATTTGGGAAGATTAATTATGTAAATCAAGCACGCTGCATTTCCCTGATTTGCATATCAGAACACATTTGTTTTTTTTTTTGTGTGGTAATGGATTTTCCAATATCTACACACTGACAAAAGACTTTCATAGTATATAGGCAAAGTGTGTTTCATTAATATTCCCCTGTCACTATTGGGATGAAACACAAATTCAGTTGTCAAAACACTGCTTTTCTTTCTCCACTTTCCTTACTCCTTTTTATAAGCTAATTAAAACTGTTAATTCATGAAAGCAAAACCACCAAAGCTGAGTTTCCCCATAATTATTTTATATTTTCATGTATTTTCTTAGAGGGTAGTAAATTCACCATTTCACATCATAGTGAGACAGATTATATTATAGCTGAGTACCTAGCGGGAAGTTGCACTCCTTAGTTCAAACATGTTCCTTCCACTGTGACTTTCCTTAGCTACTCCTGATAGGAGTACATCACAATTGGCTGCTCATTGTGTCATTAGTCATGTGGCTGTGCCAATTGTTTAAACTGATAATTAAGTACCTACAATGACACCTGGAGGATAACTATTGAAATACAGGTTTAAATCCCCGCAGGGATTTAAACCAGGGAAAAACCTGAAGGTCTGTCTTGAGGTGCTCTCCCTCCAGTTTACACAGTCCCCTTCTGGTCAGACACATATATACAGTAATAGTAAATTCTTTTAAGAGGAATACGTCATTAGGGCAATATAAGTTAATGATGGAATTGCAGGATCTAGGAAGCAATTTAGACAATTTTCCAACGAGGCAGTACAGAAAAATGTCTTGGTGGGCCTCCTAATATTCAGACCCTGTATGCTACTTAGATTTAATGACAACTACACTCCTCCCTCTGCTGCTCCTCTGCTGTTGGACAAGGGCAGGAAGCAATCCTGCATACCCTGTGCTGCACAGCACAGAACTCTTACAGGTTCCCAAGGTTCTGCACAGACATTTTGGAAGCAGTTTGACCGCACAGTTGATCATTATTATTTAGTTCAGATGACTGTGATGGCGAATCATAACCTTCACTCCACTTGCACCACACTGCTGGCACCTGGCATTACTGGAGCAGGACTCGTAACTGAAAGGGTGCCGGTTCGATTCCCCACTGGGGCATTGAATTGTGGGTTAATTGTGGGTTGGGCAAGGTACTTAACCCACAATTGCCACAGAAAATATCCAGCTGTATAAATGGATAAATTGTAACCAATGTAAGTCGCTCTGGATAAGAGTGTCTGCGAAATGACAATAATGTAATGTAATTGCAATCAAGCCTTCAAATCAGTTGTGTTCAAAAAACATTGCTCAGCACAGATATGGATTTAAAAATGCTGTTTGCCTGGTAATGTGTTTAGTGCATATGAGTAGCCCATCTTACTCTCTCAGTTTATTCTCAAAAGTGTTCACCGTCACCCTCCTTTTGTTCTGTACATAGTGCTCAGTGCTAGCAAACTTCATAAAGGAATGACCTGCACTTCTGTTTCTCCACTAGCTGCAATTCTCCCCCAGACAGCCCGGGCTCCCTCTGCAATCTGACACATTACACTTTTAAGATGAAATGTGTAGGGAAAGCTGACACTATTTTGATGTGCAGACACTTAAATTGTTTTTTCTGTTTCCAATAGCCCCCCTGCTCATTGCAGTCACCCTTACTGTGTCACTCCATTGTTGGCCAGTTTATTACTGTTCCCTCTCCTCATCACCCTGTATGTATCCTGCTGTTTGCTGTGGAATGATGGCTGATGCTTACCTTGGGCCAATTCATTTGGAGCTGAGTAGGCGCTGCACTCCCATGTTCAGATTACTACTATGACTAAATAAGTGTAAATGGCTTCTTTGCCTTCACAGTGTGTCTCTTCACTAGGAATCCCAATCTCCCTGTTCAACAAAGCCTTTCTGTCTCATTCTTTCCGTAAATGTCATTTGCTTCTGTCTCCACAGCCTTGAGTTTTAATTAAATTCTCATTCAAACTGGAAACCTCTGCATGTTTTTTTTTCTGTAATGTTCCTTTTTCTCACCCACAATGATGATGTAGTAATGTTTCTCTGGGTATAAGTGAATAACTGCTTTCCTTTCAGTTTGTTACAGTGGTGTTGCAATAAGGCTATGAGAACATGGAACAGCCTGGAGACTTATGTCCTTTTTTATTGGAACACCGAAATAAATGGAACAAAATGAACTGTGTGATCTTGACTGCAGCACAGCTCAATTTGAATCCTTATGAGTCCAATTATTTCTGAGGTTAGCATGACCTAACTAACATTCATTCATTCATGCTGTTATTAAACATTGCTCAAAATAAAAGATGACCTCCTGCACAGTTTTCCTGTGATATGAATATAGTATCCTCCAAATCACAAATCTTAATCCTGAAAATTTGAAGATCACATTTATTCACACCTTTAAGCAATCATTATTATATAAATATTCTAAATAAAAAAGGATATCCACACAAATATTTTGGATTTTCTAAGATTAGTTGAAGTTTCTGAATCTGTATTGACGTGTTCAAAGGCTTCTTGTTTCTCAATGTTATGAAAGGAAGTAACATAGAGAAGAAATTTGTCAGTAGCATACATTATCAAGGTTAAGGTTCTTCAAAAGCTGTGAGATGGTTGTGAAAGAATAAAAAAGGCAAGTCTAACATTTTCCACTTTAGTATCTATTACATAGAAATTTAACTATAGTGGTAAAGTGGCAACCCTGCCAGGAAGAGGACATAATTGTATCTTGCACCCAAAATTTGGTTCTCTGCCAGAAAGCTCAGCTTTGACCGTGAATTGATGTTCCAACATGACAGTGATCCAAAGCATTCATCCAGATCTACAATGAGTTTATTACCTGAGCACAAAGTCAAAGTTTGCAGCTGGCCATCTGAAATTCCAGACCTCAATCCAGACTACCATTTCTTGTTCAGATTAAAGAAAATAGTTCACAAAATTAAAGCTAAAAGATTTGAAGATCCTTCTGCAATTCTGCAATTCCCCCCCAATTCTGGGGGGTGTGGAAAAAGTATGATTAAAGTAAATATTCAGAATTTTAATCAAGACATAATCCAACGTGTATTTGTTTTTGTATTATATCATGCTTTTGTTACTATTTCTCAGGGATATGGAGGGTAGTGTACATCGAACTCAAATTTATATTGAGTTGTCCTCCCTTGTTCTCCCTTTATACCCTTTCCTTTCCTTTTATGGAGAAATAGGAAGTATTCCATCTCACTTACATGTTGTCATTTCACAGAACAATATTTAATTGAATTACTTTCGCAAAAAATGTGATCAAACAGCCCCCTCACCATTTTTCTTAACAAATCAATGACAGACTGTTGAAAATACAACGTATTGTGCAATTGGTTTTCTGACCAGACTGACATTTTGCAGTGAAGTGATACTAAAGAAAGGAATGGTATTTGAAAAAGTTTTGCTGTCATTTATGTTTGATTAAATTATGTTGTGTGACAGATACATATTTTTCAGTAAATCCTATTTTTAAATATTAGCTATGATCTACCATAATCTGATCATACAGTCATGACCTCACAGAACTTGAGTTTGTTTTTAGGTGGAAACAAAGATGTATCATGAGCAAAAGTAAATGTATTGTACTAGAGCATTAAAAATTGACTTGTTCCCAGAAATGGGTCGAGACTAATCCATTTGAAATAGTCTAAAATCATTCAAATTGAATTTGAGAATCTTTGAAGGTAAACACTGATTTTCGCACTGTGTTTAGAATAACAAAATGCCATTGTGTGCACTGACATGGCATGACCTGACATGAATACATGTATCAGTGTTCTCTGGCAGAGCAGTGAAACACTTATTAATGGGTGAAACAGAATGTGTAAGATTTACAGCACTGTCGTTACTGTCAGCAGATCAGAATCACAGGACAATGAATAGCATCAGACAGAATGAAAGAGTCTTGGACTTGATTTTACTTTGTGTTCGTAGCAGTTCGCTCTTGACGGAAAAGACGACTCATTTAGTCAGGAATGCTCTCAACCCCTTAGAGAGCAGGCTTCATGACTGAGACTGCGAGTGTTGGGGATGCATAAAGGAGGAGGTGGTGGTACTGTACACAGAGGCTTCAGTTGCAGATATTATGGGCAGACCATAATGTCATTGCACTAAAGAGGAGACACATATCCAGCTCTGTTGTCTGTATCTTTTGCATTTTTTACACAATTCTCATGCTGCACAATGAAAAAATTCTGTTCTTTCCAAACCTTCCATCCAAGTGTTAGCGAGGCATCTCCCGGAGATAATTCCTAACTTGGTACATCAGTGCTGCGTCCGCCCTTTGTGGTCCTTTGTAGCGCCGTACATCACCATTCACATGCATGTTAGCCTTTTGTTTTTGTCCTACCCATAGACAGCTGGAGAGGTCTTTTGTCCCAGCTGACTGTAATGGAGGGGTAGTCTGTTCTGTGGGCCTCTGTTAGACAGCGCACAGCCTTTGAAACAATACTGCAACCAGTTAACAATGAGGGGCACAGGTGTATCTGCCGTGGGAGCCCAGTGACTGCACGAGAGAGATCAATACACCTCTATATACTCACCCCTGGTTCTTTCATTACAGACACAGAAACCAGTCCAGCAAGGCTTTCATTTAAGAAACAAGCCAAAAGATGTGTGGTGCTTGGTCCCGATTCTGCTGCTTGTCACTGTAATTGAAGGTTCATGGGTGAAGCCTGGACACGGAATTCATGTTATCTTTCACAATGCTCTTATTTCACATGGCCCCAATTGGATGACACATTTTTGTTCACCAAGATGCTTATAAAAGACTGAGAGCCACATAATTACTCTGGTCATCCTTGATGTGGTCATTTAATGGGGCTAAAATGGAGTTTTGACTCTTCTCTTCTCAAACCTCTTCATGTTGTATTGAGCTGATCCTCTTCATTGTTTTATCCGATTGTCCATATGCAAGGGATACACTGACTAATGCTGTCGACTAGCCAAATAAAGTACTGGTTTGTGTGTGGGATTGTGATGTTATCACTAGAGTATAAATGTTGCAAATACAAACTGTATGAAATTATGATTTCATCATTTACTTCAAGCATAACACAATTCTTTATTTCCATCTTTGAAAAGTGCTGTATATAGGGCCAACAATTTTTGATGTCCTTTTCCCATATAGTTGTATAACATGTTAAAATGCACCTTTTGGTACGTGTGTCCTCTTTGGTACAGAGGCAGCGAGACTCCCTGGAGCGGAGTATGCTGGATCCCATTCCCAGTCTAACCACCAGCTATGCGGTACGGAGGAGGTTTTCCGGTTCCCTGCACCTGCCCCCTCTCTCCCGCCGACACTCCACCCAGGATGCCAGGAAAATGCTTGATCTGGATGCTCTCTCCAAGCTGGCACTCTCCAGGCTGGGGGCAAAGAGCCTGGACACTATCACAGATGCTCAGTCAGAGGCCGGGTAAGAAGGCTTTTAGTGTTCTTATGCTGTGAGGAGGGTCCCCACGATTTCTCTGCCCATGTTTCTCAGCTCTGTCTGTGTCAGTTAAATTATTCTCACAGTGTTGGGATATTGGATTAAAATTCCATACATCTTCCCTTCAGGATCAGGAACAATTAATTTAAATTAAGGAATGCAATAATAAGTACTCTTCCTTTAGGTGCTAAATTTGCCTTAAATTGTTTGACATGTCATATTGGGCCAGTTGGGTCTTTAAAAATAAAATTAAAAATTTACTTTTGTTGTCATTTCAATGCATTGTTTACTTGGTTTAGTTTATTAGTTTATTAGTTTATTTAGCAGCACTTGTTCACAACACATTAGTTGCACCCGATTTAGCTATTTGGCTAATTTGCATCTGCAGTCCCTGGGCAGGAAACACATTAAAACATTGAAAGTGTTAAGTCTGTCAGAATAGAGTTATAGCATTACCCTATATTGGTGGCGTTATTTGTTATTGATAATTCTTTGGCTCATTTATGGTGACCCTTTAATTTAAATAGATCTGGTAACTATTTTCCCACTTGAAAGCCCAGCCACCAAATTAAAGTACAAAAACAGACCTAAAGCCAAATTGTTGGTTGCAGTCACTCAGGCAAAAATTATATTGGGTTGGAGGATATGTCTTGGCTGTTGACCTGCAGATCCGTGGGCTGATTAGATCAGCAGCAGGTGCACCCAGGCAAGTGTCCAGCACCCCCACCCCACCACCCCACCACCCCCCAATCCCCACAAAACCATGTTTTATAATGGATTATTATGTGTTGTATAACTGTCACTCGCACAAGCATGAAGATCGTAAGGCACACTAATCTTGCCTATGTTTGATTTATCCACGAAGGGTTATAATAGAATCCCACATCTGAAAGGCTACTGTCATTCCTCCTTCAACTGTAGGTTGTGAGAGGTCACATCCTTTATTGTGTGTTTGCGAGTTCTGAGATTGTATTATTCTGGCTCTGGTTCCCCTGTTGCTGCGGCATGTTGATGCGTGAGTGGGAGAGTGGGGGCAGACGGTCGTCGGTTATGTTGTGAAACACAAAGGAGCGGGAGGAAGCTTGTGGCGTAAGAGACCCAGGTGTTGTGTCCACCTCCCATCCTTTATTTTCAAAGAAATTTCAAACAGATGTTAATTGCTTATTGGCTCCAATGTCAGGCAGGGCTGGGAGTGTCAAAGGAGAAAACAAGGCCACAGTTAGGCAGGGGCTCAGCTGGCCTTGTTGTGCTCCATGCACCCATCTATGAAGATGTACTCCCCTAACACGCCTTCCTGTCTGTAAAGACAGGATAAGGGCACCATGAGAGACAGAAGGATTGAAAAAAAGAGAAAGAGAAAGAGAGATTACTTTAATGAACACATCAACAGGGTTAATTTTAACCCCAAATGTGTACTTCTTGTGTAATACACTTAATTTTAAAACTGAGACTGCACTCATTGTATTTAGAGCTCCTTAATGCAGGGTTTATTACCTATTCTACCTTTTGTTTCTGTCGTTTGTCATATTTACAGCCAAACTTGATAAACCAGTTAAATAAGCAGTGGAATTTTTAAGCATTCAATGTAAGAAAGAGTGTCCACTTCTTGAGTATGATTTGCAGTATCAATCTAGAGCTGAGGTGCATTCTGGTGGTCTTATACAGTATATATTTAAGTATATATTTGTTGTGGATGCAACAAATCTCTCCTGTTTGGACTAATTCTTCTTCAGCTGTACATGAAAGCAAGGTTTCACAACTAACATGAGGTTGTTGTCTGGCCTCTTCTGTAAGTAGGGTTGCAGTTTTTCTCTTGGAATTTTTATGTAGTAAAGCAATAATTGCAATTATGAAACTTGTTTTCTTATAACAACTTTTCTTTGAAACACATGAACTAGCTGGTGCATGTTGCTTCTGAACTTCAGTATGCAGACTTTTTTGTTTGACAGGTGGTGATGATACCCGTGATGTTATTGCAACTGCTGTTTTTGTAGAACTGTGTATTTAAATGTGTAGTTTTTATGTCTTTCCAAAAGAGTTGTTAGTGGTTGATCACCAAACTCTCATTTCGATTGCATGTAATTATAAATAACACACACACACACACACACACACACACACACACACACACACACAGTGGTACAAGCTGTGGCTGTGTTCTTTCCTGCGATAAAAAGATGCATTGGACTGTGTTGAACCATGACACATTTTGCTTTCCAAGAAAAAATATTCAGAGTATTGCAGGTATTTTTATATATGGAATAAAATGTGTTAAGTCAATAAATGTAAGTGTTGACTGGCTAACTGTCTGATTGAGCAAAAACTTGCAATATGAGAAATCAGGACCAACAAAGAAACAGGGGATAGTAGCTGCTGCAGTGAGTAGGTGAGGTGGAAATGTCTGTGATGATATGGGACAACTAGGACAATGTCCCATTGGGACAATGAGAGGGGACTTTGCTCAGTGGTGGAGGGAAAACTAAAATTAAGTGAGAAATGAATAGCAAAGGGACATAAAAAGAAATTGTAAATATAACACAAAGTAATCGAATATTTCACGAATAAAATGGTTGAATCGATATCCAGTGGTTTGTGGCAAGGAGATCTCTGCGTTTTATTTCAACCAGTAGCAAGCGTGCAGTCGGATTATCTTCACACTAATTCGAGTTGTCGCCGCTCCGATGATGTAATGCCAATATTGCACGTCTCCAGCTTTACTTAATAATGAGTGGTCACAGAGGAAAAATCTCATAGGTTGGCTGGTCTTTATAACGCAGGCAGATCAGTCTTCTCCTCTGTATCCTGTCAACACGCTGGAGAGCGCTATGTTTCACGGCGAAGTGCTGCGAAATCGGAAATGTGTGGTTTCATTCCACAGTCGGTAGATCTACGTACTAAATTTAAATGGCGGTTTTATTTAGATTACTTCGCTTTTTAAACAACATAAGTTCTCTGTTGACAATTATTACTGTAAGATTACACAAAATTAATTCGTGATCATATTCCTAAAAAGGAATGAACCGAAAAGTAATGCTACAGTACCGCACTGTACTGTATGTAGTTTGTGTGATATTAAGTGTTTGGGAAGGTTCGTTTGGACTTTGATATTACCTTGTAACGATAAACGAACTGTGATAGAGCCATTTGCTCTCACAGTGTGAGATCATCTCGGTGTGCCAGCTGAGGAAGTTTCCCCTGGACTGTGTGGATGACTGTCGAGCGACGACCTACACATTTCAGTACCACCTTTCCGTGGACAGCTCTTACGTGCGACAGAGAGCGAGCCGTTTACTTCGGAAGTGAAGCCGTTCATTTGTTATTCTTTTGCGGTGAGGTATTGAAGTCGTAATTCTGATGTACTGAGGTAGGTTCGACGCCTTTGGTTTCAGGAAAATTTAGGGAGTTTTCATAAAGTGAAGCTCATTGATACGACTGTGGCCGTGGCTGTTTCTAAAAGCAGTGGAGGGTAAGGATAACTGAACGACTTCAGGCATGGAGTGCACGGCTCTAAGCAGAGAAGGGGCTGGTTTCGCCAAACCACCTAAACATTTGTGGCGGCAACCCAGAACTCACATCAGGATCAAGCAGCGCTATCACTCGGACACCGAGAGGTACTTATGCTGCAGCAGAACAATGGAAAAGCACCGTCCGGGGCTCAAAAAACCACGAATGTCCTGGCCATCGTCATTTCACAAACGGTAATTCCGAGTCCGTCTTGATGTCTGTCCAGTTTATGTCTAATTTTCTCTGTCAAATTCTGCTGAATTTATGACGCCGTCCCCTCAATTTAAGAGTAAATTCTACGGCTTCAGTTAAAGTAGTAATGCAGAGCCAGTGCCAACTTCCCTACTCTTCCCAATTGATATATATTACCACTGAGGACAAAAAATACGTGTCTTTATTTTCACAAGAAAGTTGTTATACGGACTCTTTTTGCATTACTCACATAGCACGTTATTACGTGATAAAACATCATCAGAACGCGATCATTGTAAAAACTTGCCAAGAGGGTTTTGGTTGGAAGCTTAGCAGCAGCGCAGTCTGGTATTAGCAACAGTGCTCGGTTGGGGCTGCTTTTGGCTGCTTTAGACTTAGGTTGACATTCAAAAATAAATAATTCCCTTTCACATAGATCGTCTGATATGGAGAAGTCGGACCAAAACGGACCAGATTTCTTACAGTGTTTTTAGAGTATCTCATCGCACCATGAACAGAAGCCTTAACTTGGTTGAAGAAGTAGACTATTTGTGCTACAGATGAAATGTTACTCTCTTTTCCCCATCGGCCCATCATTTCATCGCGCACAATCACAGCGTTTCATCACGCAATAACGTGATAGTTTGTGTCAGGTCCTAAGGTAATCTTTACTACAACTTTTAAACTTATGGTAGCCACGGTGTAGGCACCCAATTTATTTGTTTAAATTATGACCAGACCCATTTCCGTTTGAAAGCAGGCAATTTAATTAACATATTTAACACAATACTGTTTGCATGTAAGAGCCAAAATTGTCTATGAAGGTCACTTGATAAAATAATATCCGTTTGACATTCCCTTATCTCATTTTTACTGAGACTTGTATATTGTAGGACACATGTTCAACAGTTATCAGCTATACTGTTATTAATGTACCTAGGTAACTGCTGTCAAGACATAGTTTATGTATTGTGACATTGTAATACTGCATACATGCTAGTTTATGAAGGTGATAATATTGATAAATATGATTACTGGTTATTATCACTAACATCTATTGCTATGTATTGATCTTTTGATGCTTAATATATTTCTCAAAAAAGTCATATTTAAATCAGACTTTTACATTTTTTTTATTAAAGTCCTTTTAATAGAAGGTGTTCCCACCACACCCAGCCTGTGTTATCGTTTTACTGAGTGCATTCTGAACCACTCTACTATGTGTTAGTAAAATGTATGTGTGCCTCAGTCATGTACAAATACATTATAAGAGGGTTCTTATTTTGCATACATTCTACAATGCATGTACATTCTTCTTAAGCATTTAAAAATCTGACATCCATTTTACATTACAAACTGTAGCACACCATCCAGCTCTCAAGCCACATTCACAAGTAACTCAGTGACAAAATTAAAAGTAATGGTGGGTCAAATGTAGCTAACATACATACTGTATATGCTAATATGTCATTCATCTCATTTCTCAATTACCATCAAGATGCCAAGTTAAACATAATTGGAATCCATTATTGTGTCAGTCAAAAGTTCAAAGTGAGCTCTAATCCAAGAAACCATTTAGTGTTTAGTAACTATTTCCAAGAAATATGATAGTCTGAGCATTTCAGAGCCAGCAGATTTAATTCGATTTTGGTAGAAAGCTTTGCACTGGAGCCACACCCTCAATGAAGATGATTTTTCTTGCAATATAGCAGGCTGATAGTTTTTGATATCTACTAACTTACTCACCAAGAGGCAAACTATCATGAAGAGACTAATAAGTGGAAATTTAGTATACTTTTTAGGTTTATATTACAAATGATTATGTGAATCTTGTATTTAACCACAAACAACACGGCCAAGCAGTAAGCCAGTAGGTATCCCAAGCTTGATCTTTTGCTTTCTACAGAAAGACAATAACCTCATGTTGTCCATATTGAAATACATGTGTCTTAGACTCAAAAAGCACAACTGTGCCGGGCATGGTGAGATTTCTTTGCCAGCCACAAAGGGGGACATTCCTCCTTCTGACCAAGCTGCATCTAACATGCTACCGTTCTTCATATCATCACTGTTAGCTAGACAAATACAGCTATATAGAATACTACTGTATAAGTAGCTCACAAACATTCTGAACTGTAATCAAAATATATGGATGCAGAAACAATTTACTCCATACTACAGTAAGCAAAATGTCTGGCTAGCTGTTGACATCAGTCAAGATGCACCTTTCCTCCAATTGTCATCCACTCTGCTGTGGTGCATGGTGGCGCTTGTAAAGTAAACACTATCCTGTGGCTGTGTGAGAGTATATTGGAGGATTATGTTTGTCTTGTTTCAGAGCTCCTAGCATAGGGGATGTTCTGGACAGGCAATTCCAAATTGGGTGAAAAAGTGGTATTTTTTTTTTAATTAAAAAAAGTGTTTAACTAAACTGAAGTCTTTGTATAGACCAAAAAGGTAGAACCACTTCATAGTTCAAATTTGAGAAAAGGCACAAGGTGTGTGGTTTTAGTTCTCTGAGAGTGGTCCCATATATACACTACGGATTGTCTGCTTTCCACCCTGGGATGCTGATACAGCTATGCATTTCTCTGACAGCCATGAAAAGGAGATAGAACAATGGTTCTATCTATGATTTTTATGTAGAGGCTTTCTGAGGTTAAGAAAAAGAATGAGAATTTGAGTCGACTGAGAATGGTTTTCTTTCTTCCCTGTAAGTACTTCTTAGGCTCACTATTAACGTACTAGAGGTAGAGCATGATCCTGCTGTCAAGACAGAGCAGTGTATTCAACGCTGATATGAGATAATCCAATATACTACTTATGTCTGTCAAAATGAAACTTCACAGTTGGATATCTTTTTTAGAGACTAGAAATGAACTGGCCTTTGGTGGAGGTATTTCATTTCCTTACCATGTGGCATTATTTTGTGTATTTTCCAGTATAGTGCGCTAATAATTTTTCTTCTTTGAAGTGCCAATAATATTCTCACAGCAATCCCAGTTTTCTCAGTTTTGGCTTTCAGTACAAGATAATTAATTTATTCTGATAATTATTGTCCCTGGCATTATTTAGTTGTGTTAAGATCCTTAATTATCATTTCAACTTATTTCAGTAAAAAAAAATAAACTGTTTACAACAATTCAGATTTGCAATGTAAAAGTTGCTGCTGATTGTTTGGCATTGAGATTTGAATAGCTGAGAATCGGAGAGAGCTGGAAGTAGGAGTAGAGATGTGAGTCATGGCATTGTGCTTCAGATTCCTTTATTTAATTATTTATAAATATATCTTTTCTGTTGTCCCATGACATTTATATCCCACACTGGATGACTCAATATATATTGCCAAGGTAGGGAGTTGAATGTGATGGCTCTTGGACTGAGGCTTGAGGGCGACTAATGCATTTAGTTAATGTTTGCAGTCCTGTTGTGTCATGTAAAAAAGCATCCTAGCAAAATACATCTGCACCATTAAGGCAGGTAAATACCAGAGTGGGTGCAATTCCATCCCTAGCACAGTGCAAAGAGCCATAATGTAGAAGCTGGTGGGAGTGCCCGCTGACTTGCAGCTCTTTGAAATCAGGAGGTAAAATTTGGATTTACAAAAATATTTAGTGTACGTCAATGCAGCTTTTAAAATCTATTATGAACAGCATTTTCAAACCCCTGTGATGCTATCTGTTTTTATTGATTAATTTTTGCAGCACACATCATGTTTGTTTCTTCTCACCGTAGAGTAGCGTGACATTAGGTTGTACAGAACATATCAGTAATTAGGCTTGAACACAAGTCAGAAGACTGCTGGGACACATTCTTATTAAATACAAGCTGGTGGCCACTGTTTGGTCATTATTAAAAAATAATTCTGAATAGCAGGTTGTTTCTACTGTAGCTCTGTTTTGTAAAATCCTATTTTTAGGTTTTTTTGTGATCTCACTTGATCTCATTTCTGTTCTCTCACAGAACAAGTGTATTGAGCTGTGCAAAGGTTATTTCCTAATATAGCAATATGTTTGTTTATAATAACTTTTTTATATCTATCAAGGACCATGAAACATTACATTTCCCAGGATATAATTTTAGTTGTGTTCTATCTTTTAAGCTATTTGCTGTTCACACATCTATCTAACTGGGCATTTTTGTTTTGTTTGCACTGTACATTAGAGCCAGGCTTTTTCCATTTGTATGTTACTGGAATAAACCAGGAATTTATTTCACTTTTTTGCATGTCAAGTGAAATTATTGCAAGATATTTTTGTCAAGGCTGCATTTGAACTTATAATGTGTACCATGGCCTCTTTGGTGAGACTTAGAGTTGAAATGTTTAAATTTAAATAAGGGGATTTGCTGTATTGCTATGGAACTCATCTTTTTCCAGGTGCAAACACCTGATTGATGGAAACGTTTAGGTTATTGGGGGAAGAGCAGCAAACACGCATCCACATAGGTTTCAGAAGGAAGACATAACGCATGCCACCCATGGACCAACAGTTTTTATTCACATTGGGCAGAAGAGTGTGGTTTAATGCTGAATTCACACCAACTACAATGCAGAAGCGGAAAAATGCAGAAAGTCACTGATTTTTAAATAGACAGGAAAGTGTCAGCTCATAGGGCTGCAGCAGAGCAGCCCTGTTTGTCCAAACAGAATGAAGAGAGGAGATTGTTGTTTTCTATGGATTTATTGGAGCTGCACTATAATGAATGTGGACATCTTCCTGCTCAGGTTGCGCCTGCTACACAGTCTGTTACCCCACCTCCTTAGGAGAAGGCCGACAATCAGATGCTTCCCATTTCCTTAGGTTTTGCACTAGCTAGGACCAGTATTCTTATGCTGAGTACAGATAGAAGCACAATTGATTGCCGTGTGTTTAGGTGAAAACTCCTTTACCACCCGGCAACCCCCAGGTTGTGTGTAGCCCTGGAGAATGTTGTATACCTACACGGGCTAAGGCTCTTGTGCATCTGTGGTATGTCTCCTTTGTTTTAATATGTCATTCCTTATTTCAAATTAGAATATTAAAAGAATCTGAGTATGTTTGGTAAGTTATGTGAGTAAAATTTTATTTTTTAAGAAAGAGATCTATGTCAGTGCCGCTTAAATGTCAATGCAGGCTGCACGCTATGATACTTGACATAAGAAACCACGAACCCTCTGCTCTGCACCGCTTTCATTCCGCATTACCTGTGGCAGTATGGTCTGGTCTCGGCACACCATCTCCAGTGTCAGTTGACAGTAAGGCTGAGCAAACAGGGCATAAAAAAGCTATTTAAAATCAGACGACATGGCAGAAGGAGCTGTTCTCCATTGCCATTATTCATTGACAGAGAAAAGACTGATTTTCCACAAGACCACTTGCTCTTTCTCCACAGGCAGTGTGTTTACTTGGCTCTCATCAGCATGCAAGCTTCAGGCCTGCAAAAATACTTTGCAGGGGCCAAGTGATTTATTGAAGCATTAGTTATCAAACCATGCACCAACCAGCACCAACTCAGCAGTTTCCATCAAAGGACAATAATTCAGCTCTAGATGAAATGCTGGCAGTTTTCTCAGTCGCTGTTTTTCCACTTTCTGACACTGGGCAAAACAACTTGAGCCGATTTACAAGTTTGTCTCAGATGGGTAATCACGATTTCTCACCAAGCCCAAGGCTTAGGCAACCAGACATAAGTACTGATGTCATCATAAAATCTGTGCTTGCTGTTTAATCCAGCTATCAGAAATAATCATCAACATGTTGCTCTGACTACGCCTTAATGGCTGGACTGTATTTGCCACTGGAGCAGATTAACTCACAAAACCCTTCGAAAGTGTGTGGGTCATGGTCTTTACAGTGCCATTGTGGAATACAGACACTCTCTTCCCCAACCTGAGTCATTACGTATCATATGATTTATTGTCAGATCCTGACTTCTTTTGCTGGTCTTAGTTCCTCAGTTGTGCTTTAGTGTCAATTACATTTTATGTATTTAGGTGCATTAAAGCACACTTTGGACAGTTATCCCCTTTCTAATTAAGTGTATGCATATCAAGATCTCAAATGATGTTTAATAAATTACAAATGATTTTATTTATGTCATGTATAAGTGTGGGATGATTTGAATGGTATTTCTGTGAATTAGTCTTTGGAGGGGGCTAAAAATGGTAGGTAACAATGTACAGGAGGGGTAGAATGTGGAGCGGAAGATGGGGTTCCTTGTGTGATAAGATGTGTAGTTCCCTGAGGGGAAAACACTATGGCTCTTTGTGGAATGATTCTCTGTGTAATAAAAGGACACATCACTTTTTTAGGATTATGGATGTGAGTGTAATATGATCACACACAAAATATGACAAAATATCACTTTTTTTTGAGTGTGCTGAGGGGTCAGTTTCAGCTCTCTTGATGGGAGGCAGTGAGGTGGCAGAGTGGTGTGTTTCATGTGCCATGGGCTTACTTTCTTTTCATTAGCTTACATGAAAGGAGAAAAATACAGAAAGGTTTGGATGCTGTTTCTGTTTTGTGTCTTTCAAAAGCCTTTGCCTTTTTGCTTTACTGATTAATTAAGGATACATTTTCCCAAGAACCAGCATTTGGAAGGATTGATTGGTTATTTTGACATTGTTTTTGATATTGATGTGAATCGTTAGCTTTTCTGTTTTATTAAGCATTGCCTCGTAGGAACAAACAACACTACTCCCCCGAGGTATGTTTCTATTCAGGAGAGTGTACAATTTGTCTTCCTGTGTGGAGATTTCTCTGGCCCTACCCTGCTATTTTGTCTTTTTTCAATTCTTTTCTTGTGAAAAAGTACTGTAATCAAAATGCAAAATAGCATAGATTTAATGATTTTTCAAGATTGATGACCTGGTTTAGCTTAGCTTGCTTGTGTCTCACAGCTACAGAGCTATTTGTTTCCCTTTAGGATCAACATACCACTGCTGAAAGCTCACATTTTCTGTTTTTCAGTCTGATTTTTGAAACTAGGATCTGCTTCAAGATCTTGGCTTTGCCCTTAGCTGTTCTAGCACAATGGGAGCTGGGGAGACGGATGTTTACGCATCCACCTGCGGTTTAAGCGCCTGTGGCTGGAAGTGACCAGATCACCTACCTCCTCAACCATGCGGATTGGTGTTTCATCTGCAGCTTAGCTGACCCATTTGAGACGCTTGATGTTTGCTTCAGTTTTTATTTCTTGCTGTGAGGATTCTGCTAAGCCATGCTATTCACCAAGGGCAAAAAAAGAGAATTCGCAATAGGGAGTGGGAACAGGGAGCTTTCCAACTCTTTCCCTGATGTTCTGCATGTATGATATAGAGATCTGTATTGTTCAGACCTCCCCACATCAAGGCCCTGCATATTGTCTCCCCACCTCTCTAGACCTGCTATTGAGCCACCTCCAGATGAAGGACTCTCAGCCTAAGGTTTTATGCCACGCCAGTCTGCAAAGCAGGAATGTAAATGGCTGCGCACATGTCCGTTTGTCAGTCTACAATTACACACTTGTGATTCATCTCAGTGTAATCAGTGACTAATACTGTGAAAGTTGTCCAGTCTGAATATTTGTCATCAGGCTTGAAAAGTACAGCATAAGTCCAACGTCAGGACTTCCTCTTTTGTTTAGTTGCAGTGTTTCCTTTGGTGGGCTGGTTGCAGTCTCTGATGTCACATGACCATGGACAGTTGTTTGGGCCCGGCGCTGCCCTCCGCCATGTTTCACATACACTCTGATGTGTTTCAGATAGGGCTGTGTGTGCTGTGAGAAAAGAAGGTAGCTTGGTTAAGGAGAGGAAGGCTATGTGTAGGGTGGGGAGGGGATGGGGGGTTGAGGGACATGGGGGAGGGGGGCACATCATCCCTGAGAGCGCGATAGAGCAATCAGCCCCTTTCTGCAGGGGGTAGAGACGGAGCAGGTATCAGCAATCAGGCTCTCCACAAGCTTTTTCCTTATAGAGCACATCAATCAGAAGATGCTGCTTTGTAAAACAGTTATACAACTATTGTGACATTGATTGCAGTAATACTGATACTTACATCCCATCTTTTTTCAGTGAATAGTCACTTCTGTGTGGTCTGTGTTTACTGGCTGTGCTTTCCCCAGGAGATTGGTGCAGAGCAGCCAGAGTTAAGGGGACATGCTTGTGGAGTTGCAGACAGTTTCCAGCACTTAATTGTGTGGAGTTAGAGGTTTAAGGAGTGGCATCCTGGTAGGATTCACTGATCAATGCCCCACAGCACCACAAACCACAACAGCCATTCCATAGTCACTCACAATGTTGTGACATTTATAGACTGGAGGGTCTGTTGGGAAAAATAATCATTAGAAGGCAGGATTCTTGGCCTACATAGATGTTGTCCTGAGCAATTTAAAGGTACTATCTAGACACTGGAAGCCAGTATGAACCATTTTAATTGGAATGCTATGTGTCCCTATTCGTGCACAGATGAGGGATTGATTCTGATGCCTGAATTTGACGATGGGAAATGAGAAATGCAGGTTTATCCTCAGAAAGAATCTTTGGAATACTCAAAGTTCCCTTAGTCTGTAATTTATGCATTACAAGTAAATCCACCTTACTTGACACAGCATACATGAGATGGTAAAGAATGTGTTTGTACTTTGTCTGGTATGTTTCTGCCCTTGATATGACTTTACCTGAATCTGTCTGTCTCTGTTGTTAATGTAGCAACGACACCTTCAAGTCTGAACAGACTTAACAACACTCTTTGGCCCTTGTTGATGTCAAGAGCTGTGCTTCTGTGATCTGATCACAACATAATGTTATCAGAGCCTTGGGGATGACATCCAGACAGGAGGTATAAAATGTGTCTAGAGCTCAGCAGCACACTCCTTTTTCTGTAACCAGTATAGTGCAACGACACAGCGCCTCATTAGTACTGTGCTTTGTGTTGTCTTTCCACACTGATGGACACACTGATGTGCTGATTTCTGCAACAGTAGCAGCAGCAACAGATGTGGTGTCTCTCATCTCCATGACCTATAAATGTGCATGCTTTCTCCAGATGCTTTGGGATTCATGCTATTTGTCTTATCTTCACACCATGCCATCACACAGCATGATTCAAACAGTCTCAGAATTCCCCAGATTGTACAATATCTTGCTGAATGTTTGTCATGATCATAATAAGAGGAATGAAGGCTGGAAGAACTGAAAGGAGTGTTTAGGTATTTTATGATATAACTGACAAATAAAGCCATAATAGCTTTTAAAATGTATGGAATTATCAGTCCATTGTGGATAAAGTTTGTTTAAATCAATCCAGTTGCTAAATTTTGATTTGATGGTGTTAAGCACACTTACAGTTAATGCTACCAAGTAATAATTTGTTTCAAGTATTATTATTTGTTGTGAAGCTGCAGACTTCACAAGTATAAGTAAAGACGTGTTGTAATCCCCACCCTCTCCATTCAATATCTTCAGGATATAAGAACCTAAACCTCAGCCACAAAGACTTAAGACCTCAAAGACCAGAATGACTATTTTGCTGTGTGAAAAGAGAAAATAGAGAAGTCATTCATGTCTGATACTGTAGTTATTTGTAAACAGATTACTTACATTTTTACCCAAGGAATTATTCATAGATGTAGTGCTGACCACACAGAAAGCATCATAAAATATTCTACTTGTTCACCAGACTACTAAAAATGTATTTTATGATCGTTTTATTATTTTTCTTAAATCCATACACAAACAGATGTATTCATTTGGGATCAACCAGTATGGAAACACTGAAATTACACACACATGCACATACATACACTCAGACACTGAGTAATCTATCCAGTAACCCATCAGTAAATGCAGTCTCTTCTGCCAGATTTTATTTTTGACGCTTGTCTTTGACTGTTAACTCAGCCAGCGGTGGAGACCAGCTTCCCGATCCATTTCAGCAGCAAACACAGAGACCTGTCACAGAAACTCACTGTTAACCTGGTGGATTTCCTCCACTTCATGCGTTGTTCCTTTGGGAAAGTCTTTCTCGGTTCCGGTGCCTTAGTGTAAAGCAACTAAAAGGTGTGTTCTCGTGTCCACGTGTTGTTTTTCCAAGTGTCTGATCGCTATGTGAAACACCAATATCATCACCATGAGGCTTCGCACTTGTTTTTCAGTCTGTCCCCTCTCTGAGAGAGCATGTTAGAGGGGTGAGAACTGATGAGGAATGGAAAGGCTGCCCCTTTTCCAGAACAGTGTGACAGCTGGGAATGGCTGGCTTCACCGGTGCTGCTGATTTGCACAGCTCTCGAGGTGCTTCTTATCTGATCTCTGGCAGCCTGACGCACCCTGGCAACTTGCTGGTTTCATTAGGAGCAGCGGCTCCTCTCCATCTCCCTCTTCGTCTCACAAACGTCTGCACAGATGCACCTGCTGATAATGATCACACCAGAGCCTGAGAGAAGAAGCTGTGGAAGGACTTCCTGACAGACACACACACACACACACACACACACACACACACACACACACACACACACACACACACACACACACACACACACACACACACACACACGCACAATTTAGCTAGCACATTTTCAGTTACAATGCAGTTACAAATGTCTTTGTAGACATTGTATCCTTATCCTTCTAGTCAATGTGGAAAATATAAGGTAATTTATTTGACTACAGTGCAAATGAACAGTACATTTCTTATTGTTCTCCATAGAAGTACATAAAGATATTACTCGGTTTCTGTGTATATTTGAATCATATAGCTTAGTTCAATAGACGGTGAAATACTTGCTACATTTGTGGTATAGTATGTTAATGTGTTAAAAATCTTTATGCAAGTTAGAAACCATACTGTAAAGATATCAGTGAAAAGGACTAGGTGATAAATAGAACCTGTCATATTTAGAAGTCAGATATAAACCAGGAGCCCAAACATAAATCCGGGGTATGAGCCATGAGGATGTTAAACTAATGCAGGTCCTTGGACATCCGCTGTCATTGTGTCTCAGGGCCTTGGACTTCCACTGCCATTGTGTCTATACATCAGTTTGATAGAAGAGTCAGAATGTGGACCTTCATCTGTTCATCAGTTCTGCCAGACTGAGCCTTCTTTTTTAGACTGAACAGACACAAAGCTAAGAGAAGTGAGACTAAAGTGTGTGTGTGTCTGTGTAAATGTGTGAATGCATGCTTGTGTCCATGTGGGCGCATATGCACTTTCTATTGTCTTTCTTTTTAGAGATGGGCTGTATGAGTGCACAGGGGAAACCTATGCAGATATGTGATAGAATATAGGGCTTATAGAATACAGAATAGATACAGAATATTAAGATGAACTGTGACACCATGATTAATGTAATTTAAATTGATTATATTTTATAGTACCGTATTTATTTTTAACTTTTTTTCTTAACAGTAGCAACAGGAGCAGATGTGGTTTCTCTAATCTTTATGATCCGTAAATTTGCATATATTGCTTGATATTCAGTTTTTTTATGTATTCACACATCCACACCTGTTAGTGTGTTAGTGTTGGCTCAGTGTTATTTCTTCCATTGTATGGTGTTGACATGCCTGTTCAGGTTTTAGAGAGAACCCTTTCAGAAGTTGTTTCAGCTTAAGTTTTTGTTTTTACTCAGCACCTCAGGAATTCAGCAGTTACACAGTATGATGTCTTAAGAGCTGATGAGTTTATGGTGTAGGTGTGATTGTATTTTAATAAATTAAAATTTAATAGCCACCCAGGGCTGTGCTCCAGAAAAAATGTCTGTATATTGATTGCATTTCAGTTATTTAATGTGTTTGTCAACTTAATTTGATGTTTCTGTGTAAAAGTTGAAAAGTATTTGAAAATAAACCCCGTGGAAAGTGTTTTAGTGGATAATGCATCAAATTAACCACCCTTATAAGACTTGTGTATTAGACTCTGTGGCAGTGAGCATAGTGTACACATGATGGTTTTGATTTGTTTAGGTTTTTATCCATCATGATTGTGAGAACATTATGAGGCCATTGAGTCCATCTTGACTCATCATTTTGCCAATGTCTTATCAAGATTGTTATCAAGATAAACTGAATGCACTAGGTGCTTCAGCTATTCTTTAAAAATCTGGAGTACAATTTTGCTTTTTAATCATGAGCAGTATGAATATAATGTCTTTAAGGACAATATCAATAGTGGACTCACATGAATATGTGGTATGTTTTGGCCTTTGTGATACTTAAAATTGTTATTACTAACATTGCTATACTCATATCTAGGGTGACTAACAGTGCATTAAAAATGTGCGAACAACAGTGAACAAAGCCCAGAATAAAACTCATTTTAATTCTCCAAGATCTTCTCACAGCTTAGTTCAAAAGAAATATCTATGAGAGAGTCCTGCTCCAAAGTATGACTTTTAAACCAAGTGACTAAAAAGCTATGCCATATGTTTCCCAGCCTTGCCAGAGAGCCCCAGAAGTTTCATTTTTATTGCAAGTTAGTTTATTAGTTATGCTTGTAACCATGGGCAACAATCTTAAGTTTCAGTTTCCTGGTCAGATTTATACCAGCTGGTAAATGCTAAATCATATTTTCCAGTGGTTTCTACTAGAGAATGTGAAACATGGTGTCATCCTTTTGCAAAAACTCTTAACAATTAGTTTTTATGAATTTATAGACAATGCATTTTCATTGGAAATGTTATAGGTGAACACAAGATAATCTCTAGCCATCATAGACAGAGACAATTCATGCATTCTGTGTACTCTAGTATAGCTCCACATGACGTCATACACAGTCCTCAACTTACCTCTAGCTAGAATGCCAGATGAGAGCTAAGATTCAGAATTGGATAAAATGAGTTGTATGGATGGAGTCTATGACATGTTACTGTTAAAAATAACCATTCCTTGACCGTAAAAAGGGCTGGTTTTCAAATGTTTGTGCTGTGGGGGAAAAATCATTTCATTTCAAAAGGAAAAAGAAGATTCTTCTGTGCTCAGTCATAGTCTCAAAGGCCGAGGTTTGTGTGGGGGCTGGAGAAGATGTAACGAATTTCCCAGAGTGAGACGGCCTTCGAAAGTCATCCTGCTGTGCTTTGGAAACATTTTTTGAAAATTGGGAGATGAAGACTGATCAAAGCTATGGATAGTATGTTATTGATTAAATGTTCTAGTGTCTCTTGCCTTTTTCTCTAGGTCTTTGTTCAGTCGTTCCAATCTCGCTGTTGGTGTTTTTTACATGTGTTGGGGGTGATGGTGCTGTCACAGGCTCTTGAGAATAGAAAAAGCCCTGGCTTTGTCTCAGAGAGCCAAAGGATTTCATTGCTCTCCTCAGAGGAAGCTGCTCAGCCAGAAATGGCCAGAGAGGGGGAGAGGGAGCGTGAGAGAGAGAAAGAGAAAGAGCAGAGATTCTGAAACAAAAGGGGTCACCTAAAGCAGCCACTGCTCCAGTAGCAATAACTCAGCCCAGCTCATTCTGCCTGGCTTCAGCCAAAGTCTTTTCAGATGAAACTGAATTCCACTGTGAATGTGCTGGGCTATGGACTTTTATTTTGGACATGGCATAAATGCATGTCTTTCTTTCTTTCACCTTTTTCCAAGTTCCTGCAAGCATTTTTACTTTTGCTGGGTAAGAAATAATGTTATTTGATGAGAGCTGGAAAGGGGAAAAAATCAGCTTGATCCCCCAAAATTCTGCTAGTGGTTTTAGCAGAATGTATTCAAATCATTGCTATAATTGATAAGTACACCATGCAGGAAACAATGATAACAAATAGTTTTAGGGTAAGTAATATAATTATTTATCAACTTTTGTGGTCTAAGAGACTAAGAAGCAGGTATGTTCATGAGATTTGATTTTTTTTTCATAAGGTTTTTATCACATGTCAAACATAGAGTGTAGAAATGTCACTGACATATATAGTGGTACTGCAATAATTTAACAATTGGTCTTTCTTGTGTGTAATGTCTCTACAAAAATAGGACAGGTGCTACTCTGCTGCTGCCATCCTCATAGGCATGTAACAAATTGCACAGTGCTTGAGAGTGGTGAGATGAGCAGCCAACATTGCCACCCCTGTCCCCAGCAGAACGAAGCCAGTTTGTTTCACCACTGTGGACTCCCAGTCATCGTTGCCTGCTGGCATTGCTGGTGTTGAACCTGGGCTGTGGAGCTCAGCTTGTGCTCAAATGATTCATTTTTATAAAGTTACATGGCACAGCAGTTCATGTCTGTAGTGATTCAGTCCTCAGGGACATCATGGTCATTTCTGTAGGAAACCACAAAAAGGTCTCATTCTTGCTGCTGTGTAAGTATGGGCTAAACCTCACCAACCCCAACAAACTTGACAAATGGCATACCTTCCATCCCAATGAGGATGACCTCTAGTCAGGTTCAGAGATTTTGAAACCAAAAAATCAATAATCAGTTATTTTGGCAGTTATTAAGTTCAGTGTTTCATCAAACTTTACCTTCTATATAAAGTTACCTTCTATATCTTGAAACAAAGTGCTATCATAGGTATCATCTTCATTAGACTCCAATGCCATAAAATAAGAAAACTAAGTAGCTGTCTCACAAACCATTATGACTCATCAGAGAAAAATCTTTGCTTTGCCCTGTGCTGTGTTTTAATGTCAATTTAATTGCTTTCTGCTGAAAGGGCATGTCAGTAGTCTTTAGTCTGTGTACCATCAATGTATTTGAAAACGGCTCAAACTAGACTAAATTACAGAAAGATGTGATGCTTCCTGTAAATTACACAAAACACCATTCAAAGATCATATTAAAACCTTAAGCCATAATCAATGTTTATTAACTTTAAGATATTTTTAGGGGAGAATATACCAATACTGGTAATGGGAAAATGAACTAAACAAACCTCATAGATATTCATTGAGTATACTTTCACAGGCACATATGCAAATGCCAAGAGCTCATATAACTGTATGTAACAACAAAACTATATTTTGTTGAATAATATCAGTGTCACCGAGTCATGTTTATTCTCGCATTCAGCCGACAGCCACCTTTCACCCCTCTTCTGTGAGATGTCAGAATCTGAGTGTGGACTTTGTCAGAGACCTCCAACAAAAGCCAGTTTGCTATGGAAGGTGGAGTTAGTGAGCCAGTAGGGGGGCCTCTTCCTGCCTGGTGTCTTCCTGATGAGACAGCTAATCAAGGTTGTGACTCAGTGTGGTCATTAAAGATTGAATGGCACTCGTGTGAAAGAGTAGGGATGTTTTCTCATATTCTCAAGGCAATTTCCCAATCTGGTTCCTTCGGTCTGACTGTGTGATTACTTCTCCCCAGCCCTAAAATAGAAGTATTATTCTTAATTCCTCTCTTAACTTGAATTTCTTCGCCTCTCCAATGCAGCTGATGTGTAATGAGCATGCTTACACAAAAAGGCTAATGGTGGAGGATGTGATGTCACGCTTCTCTCTGTAAAGCTCTGTTTGGAAAACTCCTTTGGGATGAAGTCAGCATATAAACAACTCAAAAGTAGTCCAGAAAAGAAAGGCCTGCTCCATACAGAAGAGACAAGGTCTTTTTTGTATAAATGTAAATGCATAACTTTGATCTCCTGTGTCCTGTTTACATTAGGTACATCAATGTGTAAAAGTACATTTATAGCCTTTCCTTTTTGGACTTTCCTTTTTCTTGAAGGCTTTTCTCATCTGTGCAGAATGGGTCTTTTCACTCCTTTGTGGTTTATCTTGACTTTTAAGTACAGTAAGTCCAGGACACTGAGCTGTTCAGCATAGGCGGTGAGTGATTGACTGCACACAGCACAGTGCAGTCTCCACTGCCACATTAACTGTGTGCTAATCGCCAGCTTTTTAGCAAAGGCATCCAAAGCATTTTTGGAGCTTGCTTTAAGACCCTCAGATGCTTCCTGCCTGTGAAAGGTTCACTCTTGAGTCTGCTGTGCTTCTGTTGCTGCAGCTGTGCCTGTACTCCTCCGTGGGGTCATTATTTCTGCAGTGCTGCGCCATTATTCTTGGCCCATTTAAAAGCAGAGCAACTCATTTCAGATTCGGGTACAGGGAAGGTCACCGTTATACCTTGAATGGCTTTTCAAAAAAGTACTGTATTTGCTTTTGAGAAAATAATGGTTGCCTAGGTGATTTGTAATACTGCAATAGACATTGCAGGATAGACAAAATTCTGTTTTTATGTCAGTCAAGTGTGATTTTAACATTACGAAGTATTCATTTCACCATAGAGTTGAATTCTTGGAACAATATGAATCTGTACACCACCAACAGACCCCTTCCTCCCTTCCCCCCAGTTAGTGTGTGCCTGTCCAGTTCTGGCACAGCTTTGACAAAACTCTGAAGTTCTGTGTTTTGGGGCTGTTAACGCGCTGCTTTGATTGGCAGGTTGACGCGCAGATGCAGTGGTGGCATCTGTCTCAGTTCTGCTTGAGTTTCTTTGAGAGGAGCCGTCTCATGTGGTCTCCTCTCAGTCCCCTGGAGAAATTGCTGAGATCTGTCAGTGACTCTCCACCATTCTCTGAGTAGTTTTCACTTTCTTTAGATGGTTCATATTTATTTTCTTCTGATGTAAATTGGTGCCTGTTTGCAAATTTTGAGTGTATGGTGTCTATGTCTCTTCCATAGTTTGGTGATTCTATTCTGACCCTTTTCCAATGTATATAATAATATGCCATTTGTATGTTGGCAATAAATGATAAATGATAATTGCATGCATTATCTCCAAAGAGAATGCATGTAAACAGGAAAATCATGCAGTCGGAGTTTCAATCAAAATGAATCCAGAGACAATTATTCCAAGGTTTGTTGGGTTGAGCCAATTTATAGTGCAGCTTTGTGTAATTCCAAAATACACTAATCATACAATTTGTGTCTCAGGTTGTGTCTTGGTGGTGATCTTGCAAAGTTTATCTGAACTTTATTTGGAAAGTGTTGTCTGTCACCACTATTAAATGGTGTCTGAGGACCTTTCCGTTAAAACCTGATAATGGTTTAAACCCTACCCTGACATCTTACAAGTGGATGTCAGTGAATGATTGTTTTTCTCAGTCAGAAAGGCATAGTAGCATTGCTATGCACTGCACATCTGCTATTTGGTATGATGCAGTACAATTTGGCACATTTATGATTGATTTTACTAAATTTTAGAATATAAATACATGAGAATGTGTGCACACAGTGAGACTGGGAATCTAGAAAATACACCATGTGTTCTTCACAGCTGGTGCATGAAAGCTGTCCCCATCCATTAACTAGGCATGAATTCGTCAGCAGAGGAGGGAGCTGTGTACACATGCTTTAGGTGTTGCTCCTGTAACTACAGGCCTCAGGATCCATTACTGGAGAAAGGACAGGTAAGGAAGTGGAGCTAAGTGCCATTAAGATCCATGCAGCTCTATTGCAGCTGTCTGCGTTTAACAGAGGGTTTTTATTTTTTTGTTAAATCAGAGCGGCTAGAGTTTGTTTTCTCTCAGACGGTGCTGGCGGCTGTGGCTTGTTGCTTTTCCTGGGTGATAATGACCCTGCGAGTGAGAAAGGAGCGCGTTGCCGTCGGTGCCGGCTTAGTGCCAGTGGAGCCAGGAGTGGGCGGCACTCGGCGCTGTGGCAAACCTGACGGTCCTCTCCTCTCTCGCTTGAAGTCTGACACCGCGCTCGAACAGCGTCTCTGCGCTGCGGTATGTGCATGCGCGTGTGCATGCATGTGGGTTGCGAAATGCGTCACAGCTTCCCTGAGAGATGAGCATACAGCAGAAGTGGATCATTCACAGGATATCAAACAATACTCTAATCAGTATTCAGTTCATTACTCTGCAGGTTGACCCTGCTCCATGGCCCTAATACTCCATTTAATAAGCTCCTCCTGTTAGCCAATGACAGTATGTTTTTCTGATGAATGCATGATATAAATGGAGACTTTCAAATCCCAATTTACCCTGGCCATGACCCTGAGAAGAAGCTATTTAATACTTTTGAAACTGTCCATGTGCAATTGTTGATGTAACACCAGGCTGTTAGCACAGCAAAGCATATTTGAGCAGCGCACACATCCACACTAGAGATAGATAGCAGTTAAAAACAGCGTTGCTGGGTGTTTATATAAAACACGCATATCACAGCCTCAGATCTGAGGCACTAAATCATGGTCGGGGCTGTGATGGCATTGATAACAAGCCAGTTTATCTGTGTTACCTCCTTTCATGTGACCGTTTTTGTAATTATTTATTCTGGTAATCCCTCAAAGCCTGCGCTGCGAACAGGAGCTTAATTTAAAAGCATATACTGTATGGTTTTCAGTCCGATAGGGGGAAAAAAGCTACACATGCAGTAGATTGATTAAATTACATTTTGTAATAGTAAGCAATATGAATTTTACATTTTACTATTGTAAATGGTGATTACAAAGACACATGCACATGGCGCTTTGGACCTGTTTATGTCATGATGAATGGCATTCATGTGCTGTCTAGACATGGAACCTGCAGTAGGCATGTTCAGAGAAAAATGAGCTGGCATCATAGTAGCTTAGTGAGCACTTTTCTAGGCCCAGAGGGACTGCAGGGGGAAACACTGCTGGTGTGATGGAAACATTGCTTCATTGCCTTTGCACCAAGCCGCTGATGAACTTGCAGTTTTCCTGTCGTTGATTTTGCTCTGAAGGCAAAGGTTGTCTTATATTTCACGGAAGTGTCGGTCATTCATTTTCCCCTCATCTGTGATCAAAGTCCTTTCTAGGCCAAAATTCATTGCAAGCTCTAGCCTCCTGCTCTGATGTTTCCTCTACATTCAGCTACACTTGTGTCTTCTCTTCTGTTAAAACTTGATATGATGTCTTCTAGTGTTGTGTAACAATTTAATTGGGACCATAAAACTATATTGATGTGATTTAGTATCAGAAGCTATGAATCCACAGAAGCTTGGATTTGTACATAAAGACATCCTGTAATAAACCATATAAGAAAGATGTGGATTTTTAAAATCCAGGAATTAAGATAACACCACCATGTAAAGGAAGGTGTAAATAATTATTGCTTATTAAAGTTATAACAACACCCAGCAAGTAATGGCATGTGATATACCTTTCATCAGGTAGATGTCAGATTAGTTTAGTGGTTATATATCAGTTGCACATAGATGCACGATATCTTTTGATATTTGTTTCCTACAGTAGGAGCCCTTTGACCCCCTCTGCACAATGTCTGTGGAAGCTAAATGTGTGTACATGATGTTCTTCTAATGTAATCGTTTTTATATGTTTTTGTTGAATGATGAAATATTTAAATCCATGCTCTTAGTGTCCTGATTATTTACATGCATTGTGACTGTCAGAAAATCAGCACTGCACCGATTCGAGAAATCTTGCTCTCTCTCACTGCACCATCTGGTGGTTGGATTTGGCAAACATTCCCTTCACAGCTGTGTTTTATTTAGATCAAACCAAATGGGTGCCTGCTAGATTAAGTTAGTTTCTCTCTGCAGACTGTCAAAATTCATAAAATTTCAGAATAATAAAAGAATTTGAGAAAATTCATGTTGAAGTTGCATCGTTTCTGCATTATTTTACATACAGTGTTTTCAGTGTTATCCTATTTAAATATAATTTGCACAATGTAAATTCAGAATCCTGGAATACAAAGTCTAAATGCAGAGGTAGTGTATCCAGGTAAGAGGTTAAAGAACACGCATAAAATTGCATGCAAAAAAGCAAAAGAGGCCTGGTAATGAATGAATCCATGTTATTTTAGCTCTAGTCATTTTTAATTTGAAGTAGTTATTAGTTTTCTGAAAGGGGTACCATTATTATCTGGACTGAGGAATAGCTGTACTCAGTTTTAGGTAATTGATATTACTGTAGAATAATAGCACAGTTATTCCAGGTACTTAGTGTATTGTGGTCTTTTTATTTTACCATTGGATGTTCGGTTTTAATATGTATGTATGATTGAATAGGAGTTGAATGGTAATATTACTGAAGGTCCCTGCCAACTGAACTTAGTTACACTATGTGACAGTACATTGTGTATTTGAGTTAAATTTGTAAAATCTTGAATCCAGTATTTCTTTTGGGATTCGCTGGGATTGGGCAGAGTGGAAGAAGTCATCAGAGGAGGAGGGCTGATGTAGTACAGAAAGCTGGTCTGTGTTCCCAAGCTGAATTCCAGAGGCCCTGTCCTCGAACAAATGAGGTCTTAGGTTATTTTCCCTGGAAGAAGATGGTGCTCAGCTGGGAGTCGCAAGATCGAAAGATGGTGTTTTTCGCTGATAAACAAGCCCCACAGGGGGTAGACTACGAGTCATAGATACTGAGCCATCGTGATACCGGCGGTCCTCTTCAACCTTATCTTTTCTCTCTTTTTATAGTCATGACCCCTCATGTGACTCTTTCTGGCAAACTCTGAACATGTGAAAAGCAAACTGTAATATCTAGGATAAAGCTGGGGACACCAAAATGTGATAGTGTTAGCATGTGTTTGTAGAGGGAGCGTGAAAGCAGCGCTGGTTCATGTTTACACGCCGATGGGCTGAGAAAGGAAATGATTGTAAAGTAAACTTTTTTTTAAACTGAACATGTCCTCTGCGGGTTTCTCTGCATGCTGGGAGGGGGGATGGATGTTCTGCTGTGGTGGTAACTTACTATAATTCATCCAGCCATATTTAGTCTGCGGGTGGGAAGGGTTTGTAGTTATGTAAACAAAGCCAGTCCAGGAGGGGAGGGATTGCACTGCAATAATGTCTGTGTTTGTCAGGCGGGACAATGATCTCTGAAGCTTGTCCAAAAGGGAAAGGGTGAAGAGTGAGGACATTATCGTACATTTCTGGATTTCTGTTTGACAACGCTACGAGCATAGATGCCTTGCTTCCAAAAAGGAGGCACGTCCCTCTTTGGGAGTTTGGGGAATATTATTGCTAGACCTTGAGTGGGCCGCGTGAGAGCGGGAAGCCAGAGCAGAAACCAACAGAGCAGCAGGTCAGCGTTAGTGGACGGGACGCAGGGACGCGGACAGCATGAGCAGGGTGTTTTTGGAGAGCTCAGAGGAGGAACACTCCCCCACCAGGACCCAGGCCATCAAACTAAAGCCCAGGTCCACTGGAGTTTCACCTGCTGGATCCCCCAAGATGTCTCCTCGGAACTCTCCCCGCAGCTCCCCGTGGAACTCCCCACTGCTGTTCCGGAAGCTGATGATGAATCGAAGCATTACCCTCCAAAGGCGGTTCACGCTGGCACACACACCCAGGTAGAGTTCAGTCTCGGCATGGCTGGCAGGGGCACGGCACAGGACCCTTATCAGCCCTGCCTTTATCTCTCTATTGTTGGAAGATCCCTAATAGTCTACCTTTTATGTTGTGCTCCAAGGAATCCTTGACCAGGATTCCTTTGAAACACAACCTATCAGCGATCTCAGCCAATGGCATCGTGATAATCAGGCTTTGTTGAGGAGTGTCACATTGCCAGCTGTGACGCTCGTGCTCCTGTGTATCATATAACTCAGCATCACAAGGCATTTTTGCAGGGCCCGCACACAAAGCCACTTGGCCTTGTCTAAAGGTAACTCAAAGTTGAAGTGAGCAGTAATGGGCCTAGAAACTGATACATTTTGAAGTGAGGTTCTGTGTTGCTCCATGAATGTGTTCCTTTGTTCTGGCTGAGAGAAAAACACCGGCTCTGCTGGCCTGAGGTGTTCTCACTCGCTGTAGCATCAGGCTGTTGCCGTGTGCTGTTCTGTTGCTATTTTGTACGTAGCAACCTGAATTTACAAAACAACAATCCTTTTAATCTCAAGAACTTTGTTCTGAATATTTTCTTGGCCCTTTCTTTTACCAGTACCCCAAGTCCTTGGAGTCAACATCTATCTGTGCACCATCTCTGTGTTTCTCTGTAGCAGGGGACACTGAGCCAAAATAAACTCTTCTAAGAAGGTCCCCCCAGAGCAGCACAGAGATGCACAGGCAGGGCCCAAGGGAACAGGTCCTGTGGAAGTCTCGGGAAAGCCACGCTCTCCCTTAATGTACTCTACATGTTTCCTCCTATCCCCTCTTTTCTGCTTGTCTGTTAATAATTCGTGGGGTAGAAAGAACTCAGTACACAGTCTATTTTTTGAGATTGTATTTTAATTAGCAAGGTTTTGTCCCTTACCATGTGCCCCTCTTACCTTTACATATTCAGGCCATTGTGGCTGAAGGACATTTTATTTCCCTGGTTCACAGAACAGAGAACACATATTAATGTTAATGTGAAGAACCTCAAATGATACAGATTTCCAGGGAGTTTGGTACAGACCTCTACATCACTGCTCACCAATAGTAAAAACAATATAGAATCTGCCAATGAGATTAATGTGAAGGCTGTTCATAAATTGGTGGTCTGGCAGACTAAATACTGTTTTTCAGTAAAGGATACTGTACATATACCATCTACTCCACTTAGAAGCATAGCCCATTGGCAATATGACATTTTCTGATAATATTATTCAAATCATCATTGAGCTCACTATGGTAAATTGAATTATGCATATATCAGTTGAGACATCTCTCCTCATTTTACTTTAATGTTATAGAAAGGAATTAATCTTAAGATACAGCATCTAATTCTAGAAGCAGTGCCTGGTAACTGTACTTATTTACTTTGTTTCATTAAATAATTTATCAATATTCCAATTCATAATTTATGGGGCATTTAAGTAAATACAGCTCTCCAATGACTTAAGATGAATGTTATTGAATGCCCAGTAAATCTTTGTGTCAGTTATACATTGGGACAGTTTGCAGTTGGTCTTGTGGTGGTGCAGATGAACACAACATGACTGCATTGCTGCCTCTGTGTGAAATAGATTACCATTGATTAGGACATGACCTGTAGGTTGTCTGGGAAACTTGAATCAGCTTATTTGTAGGGAAATCCAGTCATGGCTCTACATAACTCCTTGTGACTGTAGACTAAATTTACAGTATGCCCTTAAATTCAAAATCATTTTTGTCTTTTGCTTTTCTGCCCAAACTTGACTCATGCTTTGTGTAGCTTGCAGCTTTGCAACAACATAAATAGCAGAAAATTTAATAATCAAGTGAAAAAAACTAGCCAGAATGTGACCTTTAAGGCAGCTAATAAATGCCCTAACAGTTGTACACATTAGATTTCATTATGAAGTTTTCATATCCGTAGAAGAAGGTGTAGTTTATATCAGGGATGTAATAAGCTACTGGTAATTACTGGTGTCTAACAGAAGATGGGATAATAATGAATGTGTCTTCAGATAGAATAATATTCTTAAAGATGTACTTATGTCCCTTATGTCCCGACTGATTTCATTTTGATTATTTTTACATTTGATAAACACTTGGTGTACCTTAAAAAACAGGAAGTAGATTATTTCTACTACACTCCTCCCCTTCATAGATGGAGGTCACCAGCTTCTGTTGGGTTAGAAACATGTGCAGGCTGCTTTCTGACCAATGCCCTTAAATGGACATTCATCTTGTGATGCAAGCCTAACTTCAGTCAACAGGTCAACTGCCGTGTTCCTGTTACTTCTTCTTTTACAGTCCAGTCTGTGAGTTGATTGTATGAGGCAGGTTCCTCAAAATTATTAGCCAACAAGCTAGCTAAGTCACATTGGCTTATAGTAATGAAGTGTAGAAACCTGCTTTGGCATATCACATATCTTAGAATCACATTTTAAGCCATATATAATTTTTAAGCGGTATATATTAAGTAATATGTTGGAAATGGAAGAGATGAGCTAAATCATCATCCTGCAAGATCATAGGGCCCTTGGTTTACTGTATTGTTTGAGGAAAGGTTTTAACAATAATAGGCAGGCTTAAGAATGTGCATGATCTGTGGTGGCAGGTTTCCGTAATAACCCAAACCAACATTATGGACTTCAGGCATTTCGCTAAGTGACAACATGGTCATAAAAGGACTATAAATGGGGGACAGTTACACAGAGGAGGAGCCCAGACATGCAGAAAGAGAAGTGTTTAAACATGAGCATACATGCACTGTGTACTTCAACAACATCATCTCCCCCAAACCATGAGGTTGCACAGTACATTTGAAAATCAATGAATAAGTCTAAGACTTAGATCAGCCTAGCTGCAGTGCAACATAAAAATACTGACCAAACAGACATCCAGGGGGAGGAGAGAGGCACTGCAGGAATTAAAGGGTGGTCTTTTCTGTTTTGTGTATGATGTGCAGTTGGTCACTGACAGTCTTCCATTTTTGTAGAAATGTGAAGCATTAAATAAATAAATCAGTAATGTCATCTTCTAGAGTCGCTTATGTCTTGTAATTTCCCCAGTGTTACCCAGATGGGTTGGGATTAGAAGCAGCGTTTAGTTTGGCTGCACAGCAGAGCCCAATCATAGAGGAAAATCTCTTGTTGCTCAGTTAGCTCCCACTCTCCTTGTTGATCAGGGTCTGATTAATAAACTTAGTGCCTCCCCATCTGCTGTAGTTGGCTGTAGCTATGTACCTTCAACTTGCACATTTTGTGCAATAGATTTCTGTTTGGTCTGTGTGTGTCTGCGCATGTGTGTATTTGCATGTTTGTGGGTGGGTGGATGCATGAATGCATTTTTTATGAACAAGTCTATCATTTGTCCAGACTCCCTCCCGTTTTTTTTTTTTTTTTTTTTTTTTTTTTGCTTAAACAATCACGTCATCGGTACAAAGTTGTACCTACAAAGTTACATTTGCATTGCAGTAAACTGTTTTATATTATCTTGTAAACTATCTCTCCCTATGTCAGTGCAGGGTGGAGATTTTTTCTTATTTGTGTTTTGTACCTCACCATCTGTAGTTAGCAACTGAGAAGAGGCAGTAAATCAGCATACTTTACTTGACTTTTATATAGAAATGGGTTATTTAATAGAACTCAGTGTCAGGGCTGCCCATGACAGTGTTATTTGAAGCTGTTTTTGAGATATTGGGTAAGTGTAATGTTGAAAGTGTAAAAGGCAAACGATGCCACTTCTTGAAAGAATTTAGCAATTTTTTACTGAGCGAGACCAAGATATAGAAAAGGTGGGACTGTTAGAGAAATCTGTATGCTTGTCTGAAATAATGCAAGCAGTTGAGGTATACTGGAAGGAAGAACTCAGCTCCCAACATAAATTATTTGAGTTACCATCACAAGAGATAAACAAAGCTTTTAGAATGGCAGGGAGGATGTGGAAATTGTTTTGAGTGAAGCCTTGTAGGGATTTCGGAGTTTCTCGTGTGTTGGTGATGGTTTGCAGAAGATAAACAGCTGAGAGAATCTTCACAAAGGTTCTGTGTGTGGTAGCAGCTGCAGAAAGAGAGTGCATGCATAGTTTTGACAGAGTACATGTATACATGTTGCAGATATGTCAGACCATTTTGCCTGGTCAAAGTACATTTGTAGCTATCTGTCTCTGTGTAGCAGCTATCTCTGAAGGTGACCTCTTTATTTTTTGGAATTTGGTATAATTCTTCTTAGTCCATATAACTGATTTCACATTAAGCTTTATTAAATGTGGTTCATCCTAGGAATCTCAGCAACTTGTATAATATGTATGTTTTATCACCATTTATGATGACATCCCTGTTGGAGAATAAAGAACTCTCTGCAAAAAACAAATTTCCATCATCTCCTATCATGACTGATACCTGTTGGCTGCCTGTTAGTAGTGCTATAGCCAGTTAACATAAAGCCAGTTAGAGTGGAATTAATTGATTTGTTTGTCAGTAATGATATGCCTATGCATTACCATATAGGAGTCAAATCTAGAGTAGAGCACTTCACTGTTCATTCATGTAAAATTTCGCTCAGCAAAGGAGTTTTTGAAAGCCAGCAATGAATATGCCTGATACGTGACTGTAAACTCTCGGGTAGAGTTAAGATGGCGGGGGCAAGTGATTTGTTTGTACTCTGATTACCTTATAAAACAGAGTAAGAATAACACAATGGGAACGAGGATTGTGTGTTTCTGAGATTTCCATGTCATGCTGTTTGAATGTGGCTCTGGGTAGTGTATACACTGGAGAGCCATGGCGACAGGGCTGTAGCTAAAGTGTCTCTACCCCAGCCTCCCTCTCAGCTGTCAGGCTCAGGATGAGACACTGGCCAGAGCCACCACATTCCATTCCTGCAGCCCCTCAGTGGATACAAGGACCAAGAAGTCCCCATCGTTAAACCCAGAGCAATGGTGTGGTAAAAACAGCTGTCTTTGGGAAAATAGGACTCAGTTTAAGTTCCATTCTGCAGTTTTACACAAGTGACTGCATGAAATGCAAATAATCCTTAAATGAAGGTTGTGTTGCTTTTAAAAGTTGTTTTTCTTATCCTTTTATCTTACCCTATCACTGATGAATAACTGCTTTCACTTATGAATTCTGACCTGTCACCTTCTGCTTTACCACTCAGGTTCAAAAAAACCTGTGGGACATTGTTTCAGATCAGTTACATGCAATCCTTTTGCTGTCCTAGAGAGATGTGGTATAGTTTCCAGATAGACCTACAGTACTGTTATGAAAATGTGAAATGCCACTAGGCATCATGTTGTTCCTATGAGGACTCAGCTTTCTTCGTTTGGTTAAAGATACGACTGACCAAACCCAGGGGGAGCAATGGCAGGCAGATTGTATTAGGCAACTATATATATATATATATGAAGTGTGGGAAATGTACATACCTTTTATAAATTGTTGAATAGCCTAAAATAATCCAGTTGATATTAACAAAGATTCTAGCCATTACCTATTTTTGTCTGACACAAATCTGTTTATTTTAGCAATAACACATTAGCATTGGGGAATGTGGAACCAAAGACTTTGTATCAACAAAAGCCGAAGTAACTTGAGTAATGACATTTTATTTTTCGATTAGTTTTTCCTAATGATTTTTCCTTCTTTTCACCCAATTTGGATTTGCAGATTGTGCACTAGGCTTGTCTGTTTGCCCACCCTCCCTTTGCTCACTGAAGCTGCTGAAGCAAAGCAAGCCAACAGTTGTTTTCCACACTGCAGGTTCCACAGTGATCACGGCAGGGCAAGTGGTTATTAGAGAATGGGTATCTGAGCCATTAGAGGGCACCGTACCAGAGAGATGGTGAACCATACTAACACAGCCATGACCACACCAGGTGGAAGAAAGCCACTTTGAGCCACCACTGTGGGCTGTCAGTCATCGTTGGCTGATTGCATATGGGGGGCTTAAACCTGCACCGTAAGGCTCAGCCTGAGGGTGGAACCACTGAAGTGCACATGAATAAATTATATTTTTTATAAAGTTGATCCACTGTCAAGTTATATTTCTGTTCACTACGCCTGGGACACTTTCTGCCTCATGGTATGCACAGCTTAAGTAACTTCCAGCTTTAAATCACAGGAGATGCTGGTGCTATGGATACACTCTGCTGATCTGACCTCCTGGCTGTGGTTCAGAAACCACGTGCTGTCCGCTGCTTAGGCTCATTCTGAATGGCACTGTGTAAAGCCCAGCAGCAGGTGTCAGTCTGGTGGAGCTGTTGGAGTGTGTTCCGTAGCCACTGTTTTTTCCCCCATGGATCTCCTGGAGGATCGCAGATGTGGCTCGATACCTACCGTGACTGCAGTAGCTCCTGCCCAGAACGTGTTTGGCACAGAATTAGTTTGCCAATGCACTTCTTTAGGGGAGGGATGGAATCTGAATGCCTCTGATTTACCTGAGTTTCACTTTAGCCCCAGCATTTGCATTCTGAGCACAAACAGGAATATTTGTCTGCTGGTAGCATATGTGAAAACCTGCATCAAACTGCCCTCCGTAGGATACCTGAATAATACCAGCCTCTAATTGGAAATTGGGATCATTTACAAGGCAAAATTAATCAGTTTGCCATTAAATAAGTGGAGCCAACTGTATAGTCAACATTTCAGGACAATGAAGCATTGCCACATGATGAAAAAAGACTTTGGGTTCTCTGCTTTGATTAATGTGAAGCCAGCTCAGGAAATGGTCTTTGCCACATTAAAACACCAAAAAAATGTATTTACTCATTATTTTTCCTTGTATACATTTGATTTGTGCATGTTACTTTCAAATAATGATATTACACAATCCTCAGAAAACATTACCAGTGCTGATAAGCTTTGGTGAATTTAGATAGCAAATGCATTTTTGTCTTGTCCAGATGTCAGTCCCAGAGAAAAATAAAGCCGTATATCATGTAATTTTTAACTGAAGCACCGTTGTTTCTTCAGAAATGTAAATAATGTAAGTGTTGACAGGTTATACTGAATATTGTACCATTTCAATAGGTAGAATGTTACTTTATTCATTTCAGAAGCAGTGGGGAAAAATCACACGTTACATGACATTCATTTAGCAGATGCTCTTATCCAGAGCAACTTCCAGCACAAAAGAACAGAAGTGGATCCATTCAAGCTGAATGAGCAACAGTGTCAGACCAGGCTAACAGCGCTCCCAGACCAGTGAATGTGAGCATAACACGATTCACTCCCTACCACAAGTTAACTTAGGCAACCTGACTAGACAGCCTAGACACTAAGGAAAGCCAAGTAGGCCTTCACACACTACCATACATCTCAGTATCCAAAACACTTTGTGATACTACATGTAAAATAAACAGCAAATAAATCAAGTGACAGGTGCTGGGGTGGGGATTGTGGTGGAACCAAGATGCAGTCTGAAGAGGTGGGTCTTCTGTCTGCATTGGAAGATGCCCAGTGATTCCGCTGTCCTGACCTCTGTGGGAAATTCATTCTACCCCTGAGGGACCAGTACAGACAGGCATCGTATCTAAAGGAGTGACCCTGTCAGCATGGGACGGTCACTTGCCCCGTAGTTGCAGAGCGTAGTGGTCTGGGTGGTACCTATGGTTTAAAGACTGATTGTAGGTATGAGGGGGCTGTCCCATTCGCTGTCCTGTATGCCAGCACTGTCCTTTATGCTACCATGCCCTACTGTATGAGCAGTACTGTCCCATCTGAAAACAAGCAGTGGGTCTAGGTTTTTATGTATTCAACTTTGACCTGTGGGTATTGTAACATTATAGCTCCATAGTAACCAGAAATTTGTCTGTTATTGCATGGGTACTTTATGAGTGGTTGAAAAAAATTAAGACTAGTTGAGGGCTAACTGCCTGTCTTACACAAACAGCCAGACTATCACAAAGCAACAGTATGTGCCCAGAGAGTTATGCAATTAAATATTCTGAAAACATTCACTCGCTGTATTTGTGTAGTGTATTAATCATAGCACATATGCTGAAAGCTGACTGTAAGATACTTTTTCTCTAATTAATGGTGAGTTAAAAGAATAAGATTCTTTCAAAATTTTGCAGCTGAGTGAAGTGTAAGTTATTTTGATGACAAGAATACAGTATCTCACAATAAGAAATGAAGTTGTCATGTTTTGAAGTGATCTTTTCTACTATTTCTATTTATTTGAATCATAAAGTTATTTACATGCAGCGTTTTTATTTATTTCCCCGTTTTTGACATGCTTAAAATACGTTTATGTGAAATTTAGTATAATCAAGGGCAGTCTCAGACTACTACTTCTGTAGTAGAAATCCTTCACTTTCATTGCAAATGAGCTGTGCTTCCATTTATGTAGAGACCTGTGTCTGAATATCACTAGAAGCGAATTGTGTTGAAAAATGTGAAGTGCAAGACTGCAGTGGTCTCATACAGTACTTAATATCAATCAAACAGTTCCACAAATTAGCACCAGAGGGTGCAGCTGAGTGTTTTTTGGGTGTATGCTTGGTTTGGGGGCGGGGAGGGGGGTGCTTATTTCTGAACCTTTTTTCTTAGTCAGGCCCACGTTTTAACTTTTAACCAACAGTATGCTTTCTGATTACCAGCTCGAGTCTAGCAAACAGAGCTCTCTCTGTGCAGTTGTGTGGGGACTGACAGATCAATAAACATTTGTTTGTTTGAGTTTCATGCTCTAATGAGTCTGTTTGGTCCTGCTGCAGCTCTGACGGTGCATTGTTAGGGCAGAAGCTCTGAGACTGAGTATTTTGGCTGGCATGCTAGCAAAATCTGGGCTGAGTAACCTGAAGACTGGAGGTCCAGCCCACATGGGATTCCCAATACAAATGCCAACTAAATAGCAGAACAGGCATTGACCTCAGTGTTTCATAGAAATAACTAAGGGTAGAGCTACAATGGCGCAACTGCTCTGACTAAGATAAGAAGCTATACCTCAGAGAGTCATTAAAGCTCAACAGCTCATTAAAGGAGTACTGATCATGAGAAAGCATGCTGGCTAAATGTGTCATCACAGTTCATAAGGGAAACACAGACATACAGTAAGACAGAGGAGAGAATAACACCTCAGCTCCCAGTAATAGGTTTTTGCATGCCTGAGAAGTGCTGGCAGCCATGCAAGTGAGGAAGAGAGGTGGAGAGCCCATGGGGCATATTTATGCATTAAGTGTAATACTGGATAGAGTCTGGTCCTTTTTTTTCATAATGGGGGAATGATCAGACACAGTTCCTTAACTTTCTTGCCAATTTCTAAACCTGTTTCATTAGAACTGATGTGCGTATGCACTGTCCCAGACTGGCTTGCTTAAATTCCCCTCTTACTCCATTTATTTATGTTCACATATGTCTGTTTGACTATGGTGGTACACTGTGCCTCTTGTTAGGGTGTACTGGGTGTTGCGCATTGAAAGTGAACGTCAGAAGTTTTGAGACTCCACCCTGCCACAGTCCATTGTGCAGTAGGTGGAATTAAATGGAATTAGTGAGGATTATGATTTTTTAAAAAATGCTTCAGACTTGTGTTCCGGTGGTTGATTAAACAGGGATGCCCTATTAGACGTGAATGTTAAACCAACATAAAACTTAAAAGCAACACCCAGCTTGGGAAGAATGTGTTAAACATTCTGTAGTGCATAGATGCCCCCCCCTCCAACACACACACCCACGTACACTCACACCCACACACCCCTCCCCTTATCTATTGGAGCTAACAATACACACTGTCATTATTTAGCTGCAGGGAGAGCAAGTTGCTGCTTCGCTGGAAAGCATGTCGATTCCATGTGTCAGGCTGAGCCAGTGTGGGCAGGCTGAGCTGGGGCACCCGGTGTGAGCCTACGTCATACGGGAGGGTCTCAGGCAAGTCTCAACTCCCAGACACCGCGTGGGGAATCAGGACCTTAGAGCCCCAGAGCTCTGGTGTCTCCTCAAGGCCTTCACAGCTCCGTCTCGCTTACTTGCATTTGAGATGCTTCTGCTCGCTCAGTCTGGGCCAGAAGCAGCCGTGCCTCGGTAGAACTTTGTTTTGGTGAGACTTTTCATGTTTTCATACAGGGATATCTGTGAAAAGAAGGAATCAAATATGGATACAGATGTTTGATGAGATTCTATTCCAGGAAGAATCTGAAGGGATTATTACAGGCAGCACACTTTGGCAAGAGGCTGAATTTGAACTTTTTACATTTTCCTTTCCTGTCCTTGTTGACAGTTGTAAGTCTGAGGATTTAGCTTTCCTTTGTGAAAGGAGGAGACAGTGTGTTCATTGGACTGAAGAGGTGAAAGTTGAATGAAATCTCGACTTTGGAAGAGCCATATTTGGAGGGATTAGCTCCATTACTTTGCCGTTGAAAGGAAGCTGGAATTTGGCATCTGTGAAATAGGAATGAGCAAGTCAAAAGTTCAGGTTTACCGCGCTTGCTTGCTGATCAGCACCCAAGAAAAACAAACTGAGACGTAATTACCAGTTTTGGCTGCCAGCTGATATAAACCACAGTCTCAGCACTAATTTAGCCCTGCCTGCCAGAGACTGAATGATCGGCTCCCCAGGTCACTGTGAGCCTTGTCAGTACTTGTAATCCATGGGCTCCTCAGCACCTCACAGCCTGTGAGAAAGCCGCAGCTCCTCGACTGAATGAGTGCATCACTTTGCACACAACATCCTCTATCGAAGGTCGCTTTTAAATTTTCCAAGAATACTAAAAAGTAAAAAAAAAAAAAAAACTAGAACACTGGAGGACAAATGAGTCAGAAAATTTACATGAAAACAAATTTTCTCCGTCTGTTTGCAGGCTTGCCTTTGGGGTTATCATAACACCATAGTTTCACTTCACGCTGATTCAACCGATTGAGGAAAGTATCTGAGAGCTTTCGCAAGAAGGGCCACTGCACTGCTTTTGGCCAGTGTTGTGCTTGGGCCTTCCTGGTCCTCCAAGACACAGTGGGTACAGGCTGCAGAGACCACTGGAAAGGATGCATTGCATTTTGTTCTTTATCAGTTGCCTAACCCCTGCTACACACTTGTTATTCTGCTGACAACTGCCGGTTGTGCTTGTAAGCCGTAAATATGATGAACAAAGACTCTCGCTTCCCCAGGAAGGGTATGCCATTGAACCATGGTTCTGCTCGAAGGCACTCTTGCATAGGGTATGTAACATTTAACCTTTCTTGTGTTTTTCATTTTTTGTCAAGACTGTTCTGACCAAGCTGTATTTCATATTCATCAAGCTTTTCATGTATGTTAGAATATATTTGAATCTATAAGCAAATGACTTTTTTATTCCATTTTACCAAGCTTCACACTTGCATGTTAACCCAAGGTCCAGGAAAGTTTATTTATATAATATATAAATATAATACAACATTTTCCTACTGACAGTACATTCAGTTATTGCTCATACAGTAGAGTGACCCTAAATTGCATGGAGGTAAGGGGTCACAAGTGCACCTCTGCCAGTGTGCTGAATGTGAGTGCTTAGATTGTGGGTAGACAATTTGAGGCATGTAAGTATGCTGGCGGAACTCCTCATTTCTCCAAACCGCCAGCATCTGCATGTCTGGTCATTTAAAACTCTCACCAGAGTTCTGGATCAGCTGGCTCCCTTTAAAAGCCCCATCTCTTCTGGGAATGTGGCACACTATTTATAGCAGTGCAGAGAATTTTGTTAGTCAAATTTAAGTGGCCCCCACAATATGTCTCCATGGTGTTACTGTTGACAGTTGTCGTCACCAAATGTGTAAGAAAAGCTGACAGATCAAGCCCTGGGAGCAACCAAACACATGTGCTCGGCAGGCATCCTGGGATTACAGTGTTTTGGTGCAGTGGTAACATGAAAGAGAAATCTGTTTTTTCAGTGATGCAGTTGAGTGAAAAAGTATGGATCCTACAGTATGTGTATGGCTACAACCAATGCAGTCGATGGATAGCAAATTTAAATGTAGTGAATGTCTTACGCTGTCGTTTTTAATGCCAGAAATTGCACAGAAATCTTGTTGTGTTGAGGATAAACATATTGTCCGTGTCAGTTTGGTGTTTTTCTGAGTTGTAGACATCTTGTAGTCATGACAAATGTTATTTTTTCTGTTAGTCTCAGACATTAAGAACTGAATTGCGTTCTTTGCATCTAAGCATTTTATCCGCGCAGTTGTGTCTGTATGTCTGTGTGTGTCTGTGCTTTGTTGTTGTGTCTGTGTTTGTGTAAGCATACGTGACATGTTGAAATGCAGGGTGTGTGCGCTGCAGGTTGTGGGATGTGACTGTTCTGTGTGTTTGTGTGCTTGTCAGCGCTGGCACCATCCTGCCCAGGGGGCATGGCCATGGAATCGATGGCGAAGCCAGCATCCACTGATGTCCAATATGGTGGGGGGCAGGGGTGGGGGCTGATGCAGCCCCGCAGAGTCAGGATGATTAGACATGCCATGATTCCATTTTAGGCACAGAGAACTTTCTGTGGGGCTAGACATGCAGAATTGTATCCATCTCGCAAACAAGTCAGAGTCAATGCACACGTGTTTTAAATGTTTAGTGGCTGAGCCAGTTTTACCTGGTCTGCACTGCCTTATTTTTCTCCATCCCTGGAGGTGTCTGGTTCCAGTGCAGTATCAAAACTCTAAAATTCTTCGATGATACTTAGAGACATTATAGATTGTTTAACAGACATTGACCATTTCATATTTTTCAAATGCTTTTAATTGATTTTTCTGCATGGGTTCACACTATTCAGCAGTATATTGGAAACAAGAGCTGAAAGTCATTTGTGATTAAAAAGTTAAACACAGTGTGACTGTACTTTGTTGAGGAGTTTGAGAGCATCATGCCATTTCCTGAAGCGCTAACCCTGCGCCATGCCTCAGGGCTTCACCCAGCCTCCTCCAGATGTACCAACATCATAATCACATGAGAACATCAAAGGCAGAATCCTCCAAGCAAAACCCTCGGTCAGATGAGACCAGAGTTTTGTTGCACTCTACAGAGTAATCAAAGCATTCTGCCACAGCACTGAAATTATATCCCCTTCCCTGAAGATGGCATGTTTTGGTTTTCCAAAATTCCAAAATATAGAAGGTATGAAGAAACAAGGGGAGTACAGCTGGTAATCGTGGTGAATTAAAAGCACTAGTTTAGGTGGTTTATCAGGGTTAGTGTAAGGCTTAGGGGATGGTCGAGGTGTTTCCAAGGACACTCATTTGGATCTTCGACCTTAGCCTTTAAAAGCTCACCAGAAATGCCTGTAAACATGTATCAAAGCAGGCATGAAGACACACAGCCACACACACACACGCACACTTTTTCGTCATGAGCCTGCCACAGTCCATCACAATTTCATTCCGCTCACAAGGGAAGCCTTTTCACTCACAAAAACAACAGTACCCTCCTCCTGCCAGGGCCGAGACAAACAGCTGCCTGTACTGCAGTGATGTACAGATGTTGCTCTCCACAATGGCCACTCTGATGGGGGTAAAGTAGGAGAACACCTGCCACCACACTGAGATGAATACACTGTTGTAGAGGGTGATTTCACACTCTCTCCATGGGCCATTCACTGGAGAGAGTTCAAAAGACATGATTGGCTTGACTGCCTGGTTATTGGTCAGTCTGCCAAAAAGTGCAGATAAGAAGCAAATATGTGAAGAGATTTTAGCAAGGCTTTCACTGGACAATCCCTCATGCCACCTTATTCAGCAAGCCCTGTACTGGGGTGTTAGTCTAACTTTGTTCTTTGGGTCAGAGTCCCTCTTGCGCTTCCAAATTTTAGCATAGCCGGATTAATCCCTTTGAGTAAGGTCTGACTCACAACATAAGTATGGGGAAAAAATGGGATGGCAATTAAGGTAACAATGACAGGACAGCAGCGTCAGTGTTCACAAGTCCCATAAATGAAACTGCCCAGAATAGTTCACAGAGCCTCACGTGGTGGCTGCACCATTCACTTGTGTCAGTTCAAAGCTTTGTGTTTTCAGCATGACTGACTTCCCCAATCGCTCCAAACCGCCATCAATTTCGATGGCTCCATTCCAAAACAAACAATACTATCTGCTATGTTGCTCAAGCGTCTCCTTTTTCCATATGAACAGTATCATCTTTCATTTTTTAAAATTGTATTTTATATTCAGAAGATTTTTATCAAAAAAGAGTTGTTATAATTTGAATTAAAAGAATGCTTTTATATGAGTGACCTCTGTTGGCTGGGTGGCGTAAGGTAGTGTTTGTTCTTTTTCGTTCACATGCTGCATTCTTGGGAGATTTGCAAGATGAAAGAACGATTTACAGCTCACAATCAGCTGTTTGTGTTGTATATTAGGGTGGCTTATTTGTACAACTGCATGAGATCTAGCTGGATATGATCTGTACATCAAAGAGTTTTCATCCTGGACTGGGCAGTTAGGGATCCTGTCTTTTCCTCTGTGCTGTTTTGCAGAGAGCTGTTTGCATCTTTTCTTTTGTCTGCTCCTGTCTTTAAATATGAGTCTGTTTCAAGCAGCTTGGAGAAAATTCTTTGAAAAATTCAGCATGTGTACTTCAGGCGTACTTCTGCTTGACAACTAAGATTGTGTAGTGCGACAAATCTGAGGTCTGACAGTAATTGCTATATTGTGCACCTCACAGTCTGAATGTGGATATCAGGAAATCCTGAAATTATGACTGATTCCTGTTTCAAGCAGGGTTACATAAGCAGTGAGTGACTGCCAACATCCAAGATAAAATAACCATTACATTCAATAATATTGGAATGTGCCAAAATGAAAGATGTTTGCTGTGAGCTGTTAGTGTGTCCTGTAGAAATGCAACAAAATATAGCAAGAGAACCATGGGAAAACAAGCATAAAATGCACAAAAAAGGCACACCAAGATGAAAACACAACAGAACAGTAGGACTTTAATAACCTGTGGCAGGAACATGGGAGTTTATTTTATCTGGGCAGCCTGATAGAAATAGTTGGTAACTTTGTGTGTCCTGTGAGTTATGTTAAGTGCTTGATAACCTTAAAGGTCAGCATTAGTGACCAATGGGCAGCCCTGCATGACCCCAAAAGTGTTACAGAGTCCTGAGGTGATGACACAAAGTATGATTCCCTGATTTTAAAACCTGCATAGTGTGTGTTAGCCCAGGCTTCCCCATTGCTGCAATTTCCCCATTGTAATGTGCATTAGGTTCTCTCTCAATACTCTCACCAGGGGTTTTCAAAACATTTTCAAAACTTCAAGGAAATAAGAGGATGCCATTTGTGGTTTTTTTATTAGCACAAATAAAGTGCAGTATTACTACCTGCATCTTACATCACATTCTAGGAAGTATTCAACCTTTTATATATGTCAAAACTACAAATAGAGCAAATTAATATCAACGCACATAATTGTCTGCATTGATAGAATAACTCTGAGTATCATACTGTCATAGTATCGTACTTGTTAAATTATTGCACATTCTGAATTTCCACAAGGGGGTGCAAAAACCTAAGCTAAGATTCTAAGACTCCTGCTGAGTGGGAGGGACAAAAAAAAACAAAATGGCATGACAAGAAAGACTAAGTTTTTGTCTTACAATGTCCTGCAGTGCAGTTTATCCAGATTTTTTTTATCTTGCTTTTATATATGTATTGCTTCAGCCAGTGTAATTATTCAGCAGTGTAAAAGAATTTTGTAAAATGCAAGCTGTGTAGGTTGCCATTGGTAAGGGAGTCTGCTAAGCAAACAGAAAAATAAGACGGAACCCTTAGGAAGCCAAGTGAACTCGATAGACTTGCGCTTCCTGTAGGGTTCCGTAGCCCTTGCGAGTTGCTGTCCTGGCATCTGTTCTGTGTGAATGCCAGGGTGTGTGGCCAGCACATTGCTCAGCCCGGCGGGGCTGGAGCAGTGGGGTCACGCCGAGGTGCATGATGAAGTGCTGTGGCACTGCATGCCGGGGAGCAGTTATCTCTGGATATGGTTACCCAGTGGGATGGGATGTGGCGTGGAAACAAGGCACATTCTTGGCAAACTGTCGTGCATCTTTTTCATGAACGGCAGTTCTTCTCAGGCACGTCACGTTCAAAGTTGGGATTTGTTGTATGCTCCTGACATCGTGCAGTGCTGTAGCAATGGGCATGGAGCCCCTCCCACACCCATCTTTTTCCTTTCATAATCCTGACTGTGTTCCACAATTATTATTTTTTAAATAGTTATCTAAGTCATGTCAGTTTCTTTTCCCAGTATCATGAATGCATTCAAAGCGTATCCCCTGAGATTTGAACTTCTTCCACTTTTTGTTTCTTAAAGCTTTTTTTATGTACACCAGTCTTGCCTGCAGTGACATTCTGGTATTTTTTGCAGTAGCCTCTACACTGGACTGATTGCTTGAGTGTAATTGCAGACAGGGCAGTTCTATTTTAGTTCATCTGCGATGAATGTGAAGGACAAGTTCTAACAGTAAACCTCTCTCTGTCATTCTGTCAATGACAGTGTCATCTATTGCAAATTATTTTCCAATGGATCCTCACTGATTAATGATAATGAGAATCCAACCCCAGCAGGCTGGGGGGTGGTGTTTGTGGCTGCCTCCTTCCCTTCGTCAGGCAAATATAAACCATTGGAGTCCCCTAAAAGGGTGTGTTCAGCACTGTATAAACTTGTAAAACCAAAGTATCCAATGTCCAAGGCCGCTGAAAGTGTTTTAGTAAATGCTTGTATCAATCCATTGCTGTACTTGTATAGTTTCTGACAGATTCACTGTCTCTCATCATAGTGAATTTTATTATGGATACTGTAGTATAATATGGTGATGTGTGAAGAAGAGCAAAGGTTATGGAATATCTATGAGTATACTTATACTATGCTCATAGGTGTAAGTATATAAGTGCACAACTATGAAGTTATAGTTATGAGTATGTAAGTGCAATGAAAAAGTATATTTTTGAAATTGCGGTGAAGAAAAATCCCTTGCACCACTTAGGTATTTTACTGTTAAACCCCAGTAAATACTTTGCTGCTTTAGGAGACTTCCTGCCTCCAGAAACATGAGCAAGTGTTTTGATTTCAAATTCTTATCAGGCTCATATCATATTGTTCAGTTAAATTCAGCCCAGTTGCTTCCTAACGTTCTCCAACAACTCGTATGATTATAGTCATCTTCATCTTCTGAAGACATGACTGCAAGCGCATAGAGAAACAAAGCAGGCCCAAACACTATAGTCTGGCAGTCCTCAACCGTCCTCTGGCCTGCAGCCAGTGATGTGTGAGGATTGCGTGTAGGGAAGAAATTCATACCACTGTAATGTAGAGAACAGGAGGGGGGTGGGAACATGTGTTTACTTTCGCTGTTAGGAGAGGACGACAATAATGCCTCACATATGTGAACTTTAGGCCCGGGATCTCATTCTTCAGACACGGCCTTGTTGTAGAGCTCTCCTGAGATCTTCTGGATTGCTGGGGCTTTTGCTCATCATTTTTGCTTAAAGCACCAATCAATCAGTATAATTGAATTGCTCATTGAAAAAGCAGTTTATTATTGCGCTGAATAGAAGTTATGCAGCATATCAGCTGACCATATAAGGGGTGCTGAATTTAGAACAACACATGAGACTGTTTACTGCAGTTGAGAAGGAGGGCTTTGGGTATGCTAGTTAAAGAAAAAGCATTTTACTTACTTGCTTAAAGAACAATTGTTTTATTTTTTCGACTTCTAGCAGCTAAATGTAACACCTAACTTAAGGATGTGCAATTCAAATAATTTTCCATGACTTCTAAGGTTTAGTTTTCATGTAATTATCCCCAGTTTTTCTCCAAATTCTATATTATACAGTGCCTCCTTTGCAAGTCATGACAATAATATGCGCCCTCCCTCTTTTTCAGCTCATAGCATTAATAACATGGGTGATATCAGTTACTTTGTACAGGTTTATGGGATTGACAAAAATTGCTTTCTTCATTTTTGTTCATGAAAAAAGCATTGCATCAAGGTGCAAGTACTCCAATTGGTGTTCTCATGGATAAATATTGACATTAGTAAAAATTCTGAAGAATAAGTTCAGGCAGTTTCTTGGTGTGAGGGAGCTGTAAGCACTGCTATACTGTGGCCCTAAGAGGTGAGAAGCGTAGTGTTTGGTAAATCACACTATTATGTGCGTCATCCATTTCAGTGCAGTTCAAGCACCTGTGCCTTGTTTTTCACATATCCCTGTAAAACATCTGTCATTGTTCCACTACCAAGCTTTTCATATCAAGCTAGTACCAGAAACAAGGAAAAAGATGTTGACATAAACACTCCATAATCTAGTTTGTCAGTTTATAAACTCAGAATAAAATCTGCATTGCTGTCAAACTCAGATTAGAGTGTATTTTAATCTTCTGGAGGCCTGACTCCCTTCGGAGAGCTCCTTACTTTATCTGTAGACTTCTCTCTCGTTTTTGCTCCCTCCATGGTCACAGGAACAGTGTGACCAAGTGCAAGACAAATATTAGTGAAAGAAATACCTGATCTTTTCTGGTATATTTTTGTTTTGTTTTGTTTGACTTTACCACACGGTGCAGCTAACACACACTAAGCATGCTCGGGCGGAGAAACAGAGCACTCCTGTTATCCTGCAGCCAAGGTTTTACAGTTGAAGCTGAACTGTGCTTTATGCAGTAATTTCTGTCTCACTGTTGCAGGAGCACTGCAAAGTGAAAGTACATGATGAAAACTTCCCACACCGTTATGGGGTTGTGTGCTTTATGACATCCTTAGTCATTTTACTATTGTAAAAATGTTGACAATACCACTTGACTGGAGTGGACTCCAAATGTGTGACCATGGCATGTTTTTGTGACCAGGTGAATCAGGTGAGTCAGGAGTGTCATCATTGCTTTTTTATTGCTTTTGCCAGATATTATTTTGCTTATGCAGTATCTGAAGATGTATACATATATGTGTTTCAATATCTGGGAAGATATATTACCTGTCTTCTACTGAATATCCAGGCCAGAAAGCAGAAAGAAACAAGCTGGCGGATGAGCAGAAAGGTCAGGGTAATAGATTATTTTGGCTGGCACCACAGAGGGGCTGGTTAGGGCAGGGTGAAAAAGGCTTGTACACAGGAGCCACAGCTGGCTGAACCAGAGGACTGAGGCAGATTAGAGTGCTTAGCAGCTGCAAAAAACACGCCTGCCTCTGAATAAGGTTAAGGACACTCAGGTGCCAAAGGTTAAGGCAAGTTATTGATTTTTGAGGCACAGAAACTAGAATTGCTATTACTACATACATTTAAAATGTGGGATGCTAATCCACACAGCCTTGGATATTCGTTGTCATAATGGACACTAATCTGGGGTGGTAAAGCAAGTTTCAAAGACATACATATATATTTTTAACATATAGTGACAGGTGACATTAAAAATTCGTAGGCTTATGATGGTCACAGTGGGATAAAAGCTGCTGCAAACAAAAAAAATGTCACAATAGATTGCTAGATAGGACCTGGTAGAGTGATGGATCTGACAGAACTGTCCTGGATAAGTTGGAAAGTGTTTCAGACGACTTAATTGGCTAACTGGGTAGCCAGTGTTACGGACCACTACCCTGAGTGGTATTGACCACAGAATGTTACAACCACTCTACAGTGATTGGGTTTTCAGAACTTCTACAAGCATGTGAAACGACTTGCGGAGGGAGGTAAGCTTTGTATCTGCATTGCACAGTCAGCCATATGACTTCCTCTCCTTTATAAAATCAGCCACCCACGCAGTAAGTGACGTCCTCTACTTCCTGTGGTGAATTGAGGGGTCAAGAGCATGGATGGAGATGTCCAAGGTTGTGGTAGTCACATGTCCAAAAGTAAGCCACAGGCCAAATGGGAGGTGCACTTTGTTTGTTGACCAGGAGAAGGTTTAAGTTTAGCAGCTGGCAATGGGAGGGAACTCCTTGATACACTTCACATGATGTAGCCTTTTTCGCCTCTTCAAAACTAAGGCTTACACCATGCTGAGCTCAGACCTACAGGGGTGGGGGTTTGGCAAAGTGCAAGCTGTGTCAGGACTGGGAAACAGATGTGGAAAGTTTGGTTAACTTATTTAACAGAGCAGTGCAGCAAAGGGGAAGCTGGTGTCTTTTGCTTTTAATTGAACCAAAATTTTATTCAAGACAAAAAACAGCTGTATTTTTGCTCCTTTGACTGTTATTTTAAATTTATTTGATAAAGCGACACCCTTAGATTTGACTTAGCTGTTTTTTCTACGCCATTATGGTTTGTAAAACTTGATCCAAATTTTGAACCATGTCAATTCAATCATATTTCTGATGTTTCCACAGTCCAGAGTGGACTAATTTTCATGTCCTGCACACGGGGAATCAGCCTTTGCCTCAATACTTGCTTGCAGGGAGTAATTGACCATAAAGCATGTTGCTAGACTACAACGGAATCATAATGCTAACTTGGAGTAGATTCTCATGACATCAGTAGTACCATTGCATTGTGGGTTTTTGAAGACTAAGAGTCCATAGACTGTAATACTCCATTCCAAACAGAACAAAAGCAAAAAAGGGCAACCAGAGTAAATGCCTTTTGCATGTGTGACAGATATGATAACAGTTTCTTTTAACATGTTTTTACGAGTAGTAATGGAATATGCAAATTAAATAAAGATAATTGGTTACAATGTTGCATTGCTGTTGAGAAAAATTGTCCATTATTGTAGAGTATTAGGTGCCCTTTAGCCAATGGAAATAAATTACTACGAGTTCTAATTACAAGATTCTAATGCCACGAAAGAAAATTTTCTGTTTAGTTTATACACAAGTTCTAAAAGGGCTCAGATTCTGTTCTGTGTAGGAAGGGACAGTTCCTCCAGCATTGAGACTGTACTGTGAGGGCTTGGCAAGATGTTGACTTTTTAAATACCTTGATTCATTCAGTGACTCTCTGCCTGTCTGTGCTGAGGTCTACAGTGACATACTATACTACTGTGAATTAGTGAAAGGAAACTAGTGTATGACAGATGTAATCCCTGGTTTGCATACCTGCTGTCTAAAACAGTTTGCAAGATGTCTATGCGGAATATGAGAAAGTATATAATGTGATCTGAACTATGGTCCATGTCTGACGAACTGCTCTCCAAAGACAACTTTCTGCTCCTTTGGATTTAGACTACTGCAGGCTCAGAAAAACAGTATATGTCTTAAGTGCAGACCGAGTTGTGCTGTACACCTTGGTTGTGGCAATTACAGTATTACTGTTGCTGGCCTCTGCTTGTGTACTTAAAGGGCCTCTTTCTATGTGTCAGGAGTGTAGTACAAGACATGACCAGAGGAGGAGCATAAACATGTACTATCTGTTTATGTCACCCTGTCACCTTTGCCTTTCTTCCAGATGCCTTCTTTTTATTTATTCTTCTTATTTGATATTTTGGTGCATTAAAACACTTAGTGACAGGTTAAATGTGTGTGTATGTATATAATACACAGACACACACATACATATTTTATTTTATTACTTTCATTATACACACACTTAGTTTTATCAATTGCACGTCTAATAGTCAATGGCACATGTCCAAATATCCAAAGATGTAAACAAAATGTAAAAAGTTCTTGTAATTAAAAGGTATAGTTTACATTTCAATTGCATTTGGGAGTGAGAAGCACTAATCTTGACTTTCCTCTGAAAAGTGAATCCCACAAGCTCTGGCACTAGACACTGGTTTGGTCAGAAGCACCCCATATCTTAAACGGGATATGCGTGGGAGAGTTGCGTTCATGATTTCTGATCCTTTCCAAACCGACTTCCAGGAATCGCTCAACCGCCCACTCGCGCTTACCTCAGTGGCACTGTACGTATGGCCTCCCACCCTCATGCTAATTAGAAAATAATCCCCCTTTTCCCTGTCTTCTCCAGACATGGATGGGATCCTCACCCCCACTGAGTAAATATTTAGAAAGGCCTCCTGATCTCATCGGAGCAAGTTCTCACTGGTGACGTTGAAGTGAAAGTCCGCTCTTGAGTTAGTGATTTTGCAAGTGTGTCCGGATCTGTTGGTAGGGTTCAATGACCAGATGCAGGTAGCAGGCATTCTGTGTGTATTTCCTTGCTTAGTGGTTTTGGTTTAATGAGAACACTTCCTGATGTTGACACTATTTGTGTTTGTTTGCTGCTCAGCTGTGTGTTATCCATAATAATAAATGGTATGAATTTGACAAAAGTTATGTTGTCTGTTAATCAAAAGTTTATAAACAATATATTATAATTGTATTTGTATTACATTTAACCTAAAGCGCACTCACTGGATGTGACAGAGGTGGCCAGTGGCTACTTATTTCACCCATTCTGGGATTAAGGCAAGTGTGGCATAGTGATAAGGAGCAGGGCTTGTAACCCAAAGGTTGCTGGTTCGATTCCCCACTGCTGCCATGGGCAAGGGACCTACCCCAGAATTGCCTCAGTAAATATCCAGCTGTATAAATGGACAAAGTTGTAGCCTATGTAAGTTGCTCATCTGCTAAATGACAATAATGTAATGAGATGTAAAACAAACAAAAAACAAAATAAAACTTGACTATTAAATAACAACAAAAAATAATTAAGACAAAATGCTGTCACCAAAGGGTTCATACCGCAAAGAGCAAAAGACAACATCCAGGGCTTTTTCTATTCCCACTGGCACTGCTGGGTTTCTTTATAACCAGGCTTGACGAAGACAATGAGCAACACCAGGGCTGATTAGCAATCAGCCTTAGCTGTGCAGGTGCATGTAGGGTTAACCCCACCGCTGTCTCAGGTCTGCAAGCCTTCTAGGTTGAGAGAGACAAGAGAATGAATGAACAGCGGGGAAAAAAAATTTAAAAATGCAGGAGCCCCTTCTATTTCCACACCCCCCTCCCCATGCGTCTCAGTGCCCTCATACCGTCTTCATGAAAGATGACAAGGACTGCACCCTAATGTTACTGTGACCCTCTTATCTACTTTATTTTTCATTCTCAAAAATCACTAACAGCGGTAAGCCAAAGTGATTCCACAAGACTGTACAAAAGGAAAACAAGTCTTATAGAGGGAAGGGGGTATTTTGCTGATTGCTCTCAGTCCTCATTTTGATCTATGAGATCAAAGGAAAAGAAAAGCACAAATGATTCTAAAGCCAACAGCTTAAAAGTGCTCTGAATGTGCATTCCTCATGCCTCACTGAATTCATTGAATTAGCATGTCAAAAAAGCGGGGCTGCCTTTATGTGTGGTTTGCTGGCGATGGGTGTGTGTGAGGGATGTGAAGAGGATCAGTGTCAAGGCATTGCAGTAAAGGGTTAACACTGGAGACAGTCTGAGAAGGCTGGAGCCATGCTGCCTCTGAGCCCGCCCCTTTACAGAGCTGTGACCTCACAGTTAAATTGGCACTTGTTCACGCACATGCACACGCACACGCACACACACAGTGCTGGGCCTGTGTGTCTGGGTGTGCGGGAGAGAGTCTCTGCTTTTACATGACTTCAGCTGTCAGAGGGAGTCGGGGCTGGGGGGAGTTGAGCAACGAGGAGCAGAGAGGAAAGCAGTGAGCGAATGAGTGAGGGATAGAGAGGGAGGGAGGGAGAGAAAGGAGCATGTGTGAGTTTGAGAGCTGGAAAAAGAATGAAACCATGGATAACTGCAAAAGGACGGTGAAAACAGGGCACATTGGAATGGAAGACAGAAAACTTAGGTAACGTGTCTTTATTTTTCATTTTTTTCCCCTCTCGGACAAATCCAGACACTTTCCTCAAGATTTTCAAAACAGTACTATGCGCTCCTGCCGGGGTGTGCGCGAAGCATGCGGCAGATGACAGGCTCCCCATGGAAAGAAATCTTACCGACACAACTAGCCCAAAAGATGACACTCTGAAGAAAAAATGTGATTATTTGAGAAATGGGATCTGCAGGAGGAAGATTTGATTTACTTTTCAGAGAAGAGGAATGAAAGAGAAAAATAAGGAGAATCTTCTTCACAGCTTGAGTGAAACTCTCAGAAGCATTCTATTACTGGTGCCAGTACTGCTACTTTTTCCTTCGTTCTTTTTGACATAACGTTTGTCAGAGCGGCTATGGGAACCAGGTTTAACTTGAGGAAGCCAGGGTCGCGTGAAAGGAAGAAGACAGGCACACGATAGTATCCCCAGTCCTGCCGAGACGGAGGAAAGGGGGTCAAGGGAGAAGGAGAGAGTGAGACAATAAAGACAGGGGGAAATATGAGTTTGCCGACAAACTGTGCATTTTTCCCCCCTGCCGACCGGGCATTCAAAGTGAGGAATGGGAACATCTGTGGATCCCCATGTGCGGTCAACCGGCCCATCGACATCGTGCAGAAGCGCAGGCGGTAACACATTTCTCTGTATTTTCTCTATTCACATATGCACTATAATGCTTTGAATATGCAGTGTGCCCTGCTGCACACATGTTGTGCTTACTTGTCTCAGCAGTTTCCGGGGTTGGAGCAGTGATTCTGAGAGGAAATTGTGAGACACCTATTTCGCTCAGCCATGTTGTGACTTTCTGAGGATGGCATCACGGTGCCAGCGTGCTGTAGGTGGCGGGTTCTTTTCTCGTCCTGGTTGGCTTAGCTTGTGGCTGCAGGACACCACACGGCAAGAAACCGTCAGGCTGTAGCAGTGGCTGAGCTGTGCAGTGGGGTGGGTCAAGCCTTGAGTTTGGCCTAAGGTTTCACCTAATTGCAAACACATTGCTGTGCTACGCAGGTGGAAGTGGGGACTGCTCTGTTTTCGTAATGGGACATTCTGTGGAGTTCTGGTTTCGGGGCTTTTTTTCCCCCACTCTTGTCCTTTATACTTTGTCATGCAGCACACAGAACCCACAGTAGACCCCAGCAGATGGCAATGACTGAAAGGGACCATTATAGTATCTCCCACAAGGACACATGTGTACATAAGTTGCTCTGCTCCTGTTCGTGGACAGAATTAGAGAGGAAATATGAGTAATCTGACATTTTGAACGGAACTTTGCTTGCTCTTGTATTAACAGAAGAATGTGGGAAAAAATTCTGCAGGAATGGTTTAAGAGTGGATAGGGAAACACAGTTGCAGACATTGTGTGTCACAACCATAAGCACTTAAGGACTTGAGTGAACCCTCCAGTTCATAAGAATTTATTTTATGGAGTGGCTCTGGATTGCTGTGAATGCTACAAAAGATAACAAAATGCAAAAATAAACAGTAAACACCATTAGATGCCCTGTTAGATTATATATGTATAAACTGTTGCACACATGAAAAAAATAAACAGATGACCTAAAGTGATTTAAGAGATACAGGGGAAATGGAGCCCTGGAGCTTATACTGTCCCTAGGGTGTCTGTAAATGCTCTTGGAAGAGCGTCTCCTCTTTTGGCCCAACCTCTCCACCTTGTCAGTCCTCAGTTCTACAAGGGGAGGACATCCAGAGACATACTGAACACTGACTGTGGTCTTCAGTAGACTTCCATTGGACAGGTGATATGGAAAAATATCAATCTGATCAATTTAGCAGCCCCATTGGATGTGGGATTTTACCAAATTCAGACACAATGAGACACAAAGGGGTAAATTTCCAACTGAAATTTCCACTGCCTTCAACAAAAAAGACATTTTCCCATGTTTCATTTTGTATCATGCTTTCATTAACTTTCATACAGCTTACTGCTCCTAAAGTTTATTGGTATTAAAGTAACATTTAGCACATTGAATAATAAATGGAATAATAGTGAATAATTGAATGGAATTGTTTGTTGTGAGACTTTAATATTTAGTATTTCTACATAAAATATAATTTCACATTGTATGTGTCATAGTAATGTATGGACTGTGTACAAATTTTGGACAACTGTATGTATGGAGCAGTACACAGTTTATGCAATTTAAGAGATCGAGATGACATAGAAAAATATCCTTTGTTCTGTGTATCAATTAGAGAATGGGTGTACTGTCTGGGTTTTTTGTTGGTTTCTTAGTCTCAGAGCAAAAGGAAATAACAAGCGTGCCCCACATTTTTTAAGCCCTCACAGTTAGTGAAAGGGGAATTCAGAAGTATGCATAAAACTCTGATTCCAAATTGGACAAAAATCGTTTTTAGCAATGCATGACAATGTATATCATGTTTTCCATCCACTTTGGTTTTCACTTATAGTAGTACCGACAAATACACCAGATTTGCACCGTTCCTGATTTACTTGTGAACCTGATTGTCTGGCGCTTATACATCTAGAATGTATTACTGACTACAGATTTTCTTGAATGGTCATTTGAAATAACACTGTGTGAAAGCTATTATAAATTAATTATACAATGATTATGTTGCCTTGCATTTTCAGGATAATGGCAAGTATATCTGTTGTGGAGCGTGGCACATCACTGTTTCACAGAGCATGATTCAATATAAACATAGCTTTGTATATCTCAATACATCAGGCAGCAGTGTGGCATAGTGGTAAGGACCAGGGCTGAGGAACAATCAGTAAAACATTCATGACCATAAAAAGGAGAATAGATAATAATATTGTAATTATCTATTATATATCTAATATATCTATTATATAATAATATAACGTAAAAGTAAGGCGATTACAATGATTTAAGACCAGCTGTAAAACACATTACTCTTCTTCAGAGCTCTACTATCCCAGTTTAAGGATCAAATCTCTAGTTCATTATAAATGTTGTTATTACAAGTATGTTATTTCCTGTGCAATTACAACTCTCCTTCAGCTAATATCCAAACCTGTCCAGTATATTCAGCATTATTTTAAAACAACAGATGACCACAGAAGTAGTCACGTAAATATAGTCACCTTGGTTACTTGTATGTGTCCACTTAAACTCCGTGTTTATGCTCTTTGCTTTTCCTGCAGGTGAAGATCTCGTATATTTCCAATGTGACGTAGCATTGTGATTCACATTGTGTCCTGTTGATGATGAATTAAATGGTGTCAGAATCTGTGATGGGGCTTGGATGTCCGGGCAGCAGCCCACGTCACGGAGCCGCCAAATGAGCGTGATTCAGCTCAACATATTTTTTTTTCATCCGGGCAGCCTCTTGAAGTGATCCCGCTGCTTTGTCACTGCTAAAGAAATCGAAAATGAGGCTGGAAACTATGAGTAGATGCATAAATCGTGTATTTAAAAAAAAGCGCTTCCTAAAAGTGTGTTATTAATGGAAGGAAGTGGGCTGGTTGAGCGGCAGTGTTAGCGTTAGTGGTGATATGGTCTGCATGTGTTTGTCACAGGGCAGCTTTGGAATTCCTCATGAGCGCGTGTGGAGCAGCAGAGTTAAAGTGAGGCTTGGCACAGAGACCGAGTGCCACAGAGAGTGCCATCAGTCTGGGTCAAACTCAAGCGCAGTGCTACTCTCGGCCAGCGCTGCTACAACACTCATTTAAGCATACAGAACGTTTGAGAATTACAGTTTAATTAAATGAAATATGTTTTAAAAATCACATAAGCATGATGAATTTTTAAAAACGTTTTAAAAATCACATACATTTGATGATTTTTTTTTTTGGTTTTGTTTATCATTAAGATTAAAAATAGTGGAGCGCTTACATAAGCATTAGACCCATGTTGTGGAAGAATGAAAAAATAAAGGTTAGCATCAGTGGCAGCTTGCTGAATATCCTGTTGGCCTCTGGCTTGATGAGATAATTATGAAGAGGAATAGTTTGATTAATTGGCACCACGTCAGGATAAATGCACGGGGTCAGTCACTTGTACATAAAACGAAAAGAAACTGGATGATGTGGCCAAAGATGTCTGGGGGTAATTTCACAGAGATCAATTGTTCTCACAACTGCTAAACCATGTCATTGCTTCTCCAAAGAGCACTCATTTTATAAGGCATACCTAATCTCTATGACAACCAAACACAAACTTTGTCTAATTATACGTTGTACTCCTCCTCCGATATTTCTCATCAGCTACAAGTAAATTAGTCTTTTCAAATAAATTCTAAAACATCTATACGTCAGTTACCATTCTCTGAGACAGCAGAATTTAAAAAAAAACTGTGGTCAATGATACGGGGTCATTCATATGTGTTTCTCTGTAGGGCTTTCTCACATGGGCTTACTTATGTGTATGACTACGTATTATGTCTTCTCTGAATTCCCCACCAGCTCAGTGCTTGGTTCTCTCTCTCTCTTTCTCTCTCTCTCTCTCTCTCATTGCCTTGTAGCCTAGACCTGCACTAGTTTTCAGTCATTTCTCTGTCATTTGGGGTGACAAGAGGGAGGAGAGAAGACTAAGGAGCATTACACCGAGAATGAGCAACTCAGCCTGCTTTTCATTTCTCCTCAGGTTCTAATTGCTTACTTAGAGAGGAAGTGGAATAACTTGCTTTTCCCGGGGCCTTAATCACTTACTCATTGAAATGTACCTATTAAACCATGAGCCCTATTTTAAAGCGCTCCTGCTCCGTGCTCTCTCTCCTCCTCCCCTTGTTGTTTTGCAGAGAGGAAAAACAGGCAGTCTCTCTCCCTGTGCTCCTCAGATTGAGGTTCTATGCCCAGCTGCTTCGTTGTTTAATTGCGGCAGTCAATGAATGGTATAGGGTGTTCGATCGTGATCGATGCGGGATCCAAATAAAGAACTCCTCTGCTGTCACCCTAATCAGGCTCCACAGGCAGATGGCTGAGAACGTGCGGCTGTGAGCGGACGATCACTGTCCTCTCGGGGGGGATGGGCCGGGAGTGTGGGCTACTCACAGGTGTGTGTGTGTGTGTGTGTGTGTCTGTCTGTGTGTCTGTGTGTGTGCGTGTGTGTGTGCGTGTTATATCAGAGCCACTTTTCTCATTCTTTTGTTTTGAAAGGTGCCGCCAGTGCTTCATATTACTTTCAGCAGAACTCCATGTTCTTCACAGCCATCCCCGGCTTAATTGTGTGGCTTAAACACACAACAATTTGCGACGTCATTCGAAAGCTCATTACTGCCCACAGTTGTCAAAACCACTCGGGAGGGTGAAAAGTTTGCCTTTACCTGATGCTTTTCTTGAACATGTCCCCTTTACCGTTATTGTCTATGTGCAAAGGGAGGTCTTTAATCCTACAGCCTTATCTGCCAAATAATAACATAAAAGTTTGTGGAACCAGCAGCCAGGACAGGAGATAGGCTGAACCTTCATGTGTTATCGGTCTGTAAGGGTGCATCTCCAGACGTGAACTGCGCCGTCTCCAAACAAACAGGCCCATGCGGAGGCGCAGCGGCAGGCTGCTGCTGCCGTGGCGCCGGGGAAGGCTCTTGCACACACGCTTGACGTCAGTCACCAGCTGCACGCAGGCTCGCTCATTCGCAGCGAAGGGATTTTGGCCCCGCCGAATAAAACATGTCCACCTCTTTTCCCCCATCTTTGTTTTTCTAGGAGGGGTTTTTGATGAGGAGGCAGAGATTACGGCCTTGGCCGCCTCTCCCTCTGCCAAATTTTATTTCCCTTACATACTACCAATCAGCACAGCAGCCAGCAGCACTCCCTGTTTTAAAGTGGGCGGTGAAATGTACAGCTCTCCCCTTAGCATTCAGGCATAGCAGGGAAGGCCAGACAGCTCCAACCTGTATGCAGTGAGGTGCATTGTGTTTATAACAAAGGAGGTTATGTGAGTGATGATGGCTGACACTCCTCTAATCAACAGTAGAACACTTACTATGCGTGCAATGTGCGTTACATGTGTGGTACAGCACAGCACAGTCCCCCTCCTGCTGTTTCTCAAATGTGGACCGTTTACATAGTGCTTCTGGGCTGCATATCCCTGTCTTCTACCAGCCACTCTTGATGTGCATTCACGTGAACTGTGAGGCTCAAGGGGAGAGAGAAGACTGCAATATTATCAGCATAAGTACAGCAACGTCATGGACAAGGAGCGAGGAGCCACATGTGCACTGGGATGATATTCCTGTAACAGAGGGGCCATCTGATTGTTGCTCTGACATATTTGTGAGGGAGGCTGCAGCTAGTCAAAATAAAAGCAGACAGATGCTTGAATCTCAATTCTTCTTGTATGGTTTCAATTCAAGAAAAGAAAAGCATTGCTGCCAGTGCCAGGATCCCTCTTTATCTATGTTCTGTTTTGTGGTTATGATGTGTTTGTGTGGACAGGGTCTGCTCTTCCTCTCCGGGCTGTCCTGGCAGACTCAGGCGGTAAGGGAGTTGAGGCGAAGTGAGTTGACGTGACAGAGCGCTCAACGACGAATGTGTCACAGTGTCTGAGTCAGTCGTATTCTGCAGAAGAAGTGTTCTGTAAAGAGAATCTCTCTCTGCCAGTATCCAGCAGTGGCTGTTGGCAGTGCTCACTCTGTGGTTAGACCAGCACAGGGCCCTCACTGCCTGACAGCAGCTTATCTGTCTTTTCCAGACTGAGCAGCAGGCAGTTCTGACGTCACACAGACAGCTAGGATTGATAGTTCAGTGTTCTGGAATGCGGCAGCAGTGACATTCTAGAAGCAGGGTGGCCTCATTTGATACACATGCTCTGGAACAGTGCCACTTAAATAGACAGGCTCCTCATCTGTGGGTTAATGCATGTATGTATGTGTGTGCACATCCATCCATCATTACAAGACCACCAGTGTTGCACGGCTTGATAATTTCATAGAACTTCAAATTATCACTTCAGTTCCAGTATAAACGCTGCTGATTCACGCTGGTTTGTACACTGTGTACATACTTCTGATAAGGAATAAGGGAGAGCAGCAGATATATGCCATTCGGCTGTTAACGGCGTAAGCAAATTCATAAGAGGTCTGTCTGTGGCTTTAACCTCTGGTCCCAGACTTCCCACTCAGCACAGGAAACCACAGTGCTGTGTATTTGCTCTGTTCACAACTAAAAACGTCCACTGGCCAAGTACAGAAGCATTGAAGTTAAAAGTTGTTCATCTTATTTGCAGACAATGAAATGTCTGCAATCAGTGAAAAATGTACGTGTTCCATAAATATTGATTACAAAAAATTGGAAAGTCCTTTTTTTAATTTTGAAACAATTAGTTGTAATTGAAATAAGACTATTTATGAACTAGTTTGAAATAAGGCTATAGTGATGCATGGAGGAATCAAATATTTAAACTGCAGTTTTGTTCACTGTTTGTTGCTAGGTTTACGCCGGACAAAACAATAATGCACGGATGATGCTGTGCTGGAAATTCCTATTCCTTGGACCTCATTCAATGAGGATGACTGCAAACTGGTGTAGGATGCTCCTCAAGAGTGGTTTTTAGTGATACGAAATTACACAGTAAATTAATTGGTTAATTGTAAAAAAAATGATCATTTAAAAAAATGTATTGCATAGACAACTAGCATAGGAAAAGTTTTGATGTCTTTACACAGTTACACTAATCTTCTGAAAATGTTGGATCAAATGCTATTGCGGTCTGGCAGGATACTAATGGGTGATTTTTTAGGAGCACTGAGATTCCAGAGTTCTGTCATGATGCTGGGAGCAATCCAGACATCCATGGAAGCTCAGTGCAGAGAGAGAGGAGATACAGTAGATACAATGTTCACCTGTTCACTGTCTGCCGCACAGCCAAGCATGATAAAGAACATTTTTGAGTTTTGGCTGCTCTCCTGTGGCAGGACTCCATGACATTATGCAACGTGAGGAAAATGTCTGTTGAATCTTAAGTTCTGTGGTCGCTATGTTCTAGTTATCAAACACCATGGGTGCCATGACGAATAAGATCTTGTGCTGCTGGAACAGAGAGGGGCATTTAATAAAAGAAACAAAATATTGTTTTTGAATCAGGGCTTTAAAAAGGGGGCACTGTCTGAGTATATGATGAATTGGGACAATTGTCCTGATTCAGAAAGAAAAAAAAATGCACTCATCACTTATTATGGATAATAGTAGATCCTTGTCAGTTCTGTCACTGTTTTTTTCCAGCATATCAATGTAAGCAGCCACATGCTGCAGCCGCTGACATGCTGTTTGTCGCTTGCCTTAGTAGCAAGAGTAATACAGTCACTAGTGATATAGCCAAATCCTGAGTGCTAATAGTGAGGTCCACAGTTCAGCTGAAGTACATGGCAGCGTGGTGTGGCCAGCGCAACAAAGGACATGGTTTTTTTTTTTCAGTGTAGCATGGGACGTGTGCTTTTGCAGAAATGCGTGAGATATGTGCTGCACCATGTCTGCTTTGTTTGCCTTCTGCAGTATGCCGAAACTTGCTCTCTGTGTTTGTGTGACATTTTTATCCTTTCATTATCTTAGATGATTGGAATTGTGTTTCATTTTTCGAGTGCGCATGCTGTCCTTCAAAAACTTTGGCGGCTGTAGTAATCTCAGTTTGGCAGAGGTGTGGAATTCTGGGGTAAAATGATAGCAAAGGTATTTTAAGAACATATAAAACTTATGCAGACTTACTATTGTGTTGGCGATATTCACTGACGCCGGGACAGTGAGCTGTTGTGTGCTTTCCTGCAAAAAATCAGACAAATTATCTATGACCTTTTCTGTTTTAAATGGAAATTGCATAACATGCCGTTGTGCTGAATTGCAGTAATTCTTAAAAATGGGTGGCTGTACCTCTAAAGGTAACTACCTCACTGATAGAGTGACTGTGGTGGCTGGTTTTTGCAGGGGATGCCTTATTGTGGTGCTTTCAGGCCCATCATCTGTTCCTTTTGGAAGGCTTTATAAAACTGTTCCATACCATTCTCGCTTTTCTTTCTGCACAGATAGGAGACCTTGGGAGGGAAGGAAAAGGAAGTGAGTTCAGGAACACACAGCTAGTTTGGAGTAATCTAAACATTTTAAAGACTTCACAGGGGAATGGTATGGCTTGTAAATGGAGAAAAGGCAGAGTTCTGGAGCACCAGAGAGCTTGAGGACTGTCCTTTTCCTCACCAAGTAAGGATTTCATCCTTGGTTCAGTCAGTCCTGATACAGAGCCAGCAGCACTGGTATATGTTCACCTGGAGCTGAGCACAAGCAGTATTCACCCTGCCTCCGCAGTGATCACAGTGGGGTTTTCTTTGTGCAAAGTGCATACCTATTGGATTCGCCTAATCCTGAAAATGCCAGGGGACTCTAATCTTCTCAGTTTCAGTAAAACCAATCCATTTTCAAATATACAAAGACTGAACCTGTGTGGTGTTTAGTGGTGTGATGTGCCATACGTATGTATACAATGCACACTAAGCTTATCAAGTGTGTATATAATTATCATGTTTCACATAATTTATCCACAGGCAAATACTCAATGCATGATGGTTAATAGGATGGATGGAAGCCTTGAACCATCTATCTTACAGCATAAGCATTAACAGTTGTCTCATTTGAAACCTGATTTCTCCTCAGGTTTCTTTGCAGTCTTTATATATTTTTTTATCATCAGCTTGATGGCATACTGTGTTTTAGTTGTGGCTCTTTTGTAAATATACCCTATATAGGTACAAGCAGTGATGGGGTATGGGGCTGAGCTTTAGGTGTGGCTAAACACGGTAAAGGCGAAGCATACACACAGCTCTGAGCAATGCACCTGAAGACACAACACCAAGCAATGCAGTGCATTTCAATATTATGACCTTAAAATAAATCACAGAATGTTTACTTGTCATCAAATCAGTTTCACTGTTTTAACTGGCATGCATTATAAAGCACTGTCCATCAAACTCTTATCAGCCATTGCACATCTCTGACATGAGCAGAGCCTGAGTTATGAAACATTTTACATTGTTTTATTATGCGCTTGCTGCTAGCTAGTGTACGAGATATCTTGTGATGACATGTTACAGGTAGGTAATCATTACCACAGCCACCGCCACCACTTACATGCTCTTCCTGTATTCATAACTTAGCAAGTGGTATCTGGTAGTGGTAGCTGCAAGTGACCATCCTTAGCCTTGTTTAAGGAATAATAAGCTGTACAATTATGTAATCAGAAGTATTTTTCTGATATATATGTATATTCATAATCATTTGCTTTATTAGTAGTGGACATTGTAGAAAAAAAAGGAACTCTGTCAGGGTGCCTTCTTAGATTTTTACCAATGGTTCCTGGAGTTGGCTATCTGCTAGGACTCTGCTTGCTTATGTATTGTCTATGTTACTCTGCAAACATGTTTGGGAAATTGTGTGGCATTCACAGTGAGGACTGAGTGATGGAACATGTGGATGATTGAAGTTATACCAGTGTGTTTTATTTGTAAATCATTACAAGCATTTCAAGTTTTCTTTCCACAAATGCAGAGCACACTTTACATATCTCAATAAATGTCAATTAGCAATTAGTGTGCAATTAAGGCAGCAAATACTGCATGGATTTTCCACTTGAGTTATTTTTTTCTCCCTGAGATATTCAAAAATAATCAATACTTTTCCATCAATATTGATATTTTGAAAACTCATATTGGAGGCATCTGAACTCTTCTGTCAATGTGCACAGAATGCTGATTATTTAACTTACACCAGTTGGTGTGCATTTAATGACATGGCTGTTCAGACTATTTCATTCTGTTTTGAAATGGCTGTTCCATTTGTGAAATGCCCAATTCTATTTGATAATGTAAATTCTTTTTCTAAAAGTCAATACCATTTGTGTTTCAGTGATTAACTCTACTTTTTGGAAGTAATGGAATTTTGAGCATTTTAATCAGGCTAGAATTAGAACACGGCCGTGCCTTAGATCCCAGTGATATAAGGTCAGTGCTGCACCAGTTTCAGGTATTTGTTCATGCCATCTCCCAAGATACAGGTTCAAGACATCACTCACAGTATATGATACTGATCTAAGGTATGTGTGTTTAAAGCATTACTGTATCAGTTAAGTAATACTGTTGTCAGTGATGAGGTTTCTTTTGACAGGGCTTTATTTACTTTAGATAACTTCATGTACTGCACACTAGAACCTCAGAATACCATTACAGAGCTGGTTAAGGAGTGAATTAATTTGGATGTAGATTTTTTTTTTTTTTTACCACAAATCTATAATGAATAAGAGAAAAGTTGACAGGTCTCCATTTCATGGAATGTGTACATTTGTGGCAACATTGAATGTGTTTAACTGTAAACTATATGGTCACGATCAATGGCAAGATGCAATTCATGACATTATAGTGCAGTTTAGACCCAACTTTGTATGCTTTTCTCCCTACAGCACACTCAAAGTTCCAAGTTTGCGTTTGGCTGGGTAGGTGGAAAGGAAATCGTTTGCAGTCCCAGGTTGATGCACCCTTACATAAAGCACCAAGCAAATAGAACGTGGGGGCAGAAGTCAGTCTGGTTGTAATTTGTACAACTCAACAAAGCAAACTCTTTCTCTCTTGCCATGGTTTAACCGTTTGTGCATATCTGTTTTGAGATTGTCTCGTTGTCTCTCACTGTGGGAATCCTGCCAAACAATCTCTTTGGCCTCCTTGCATTCAGGGGAGTGAGCTCCAGTAGGTAGGCAAAAGGTCACTGCAGAAATGATAAACCTGTTGTCATGGGAGGCACTCTGTTGGCTTGGTGTCATCTTTTCATATGTGTGAAAGTCAAATTTTCCATCTATAACATTTATTGTGACAAATGTGGTGTTGCCTCTCTCTTCATCTTTGGTCAGCTATTGAAAAGTAATCAGCATTTCTGAGTTATTCTTGTATTCTTTTATTTGATATAAATGCTTATGCAGAGTGAGCTGCTGAGAATTTGTAGATAAAAGAGCAGAGCAGAATGCAAGTGCAAAACACAACTCAAATTGTACTTGCACAGAAAACATTTAGTAGCAGTAACATTTGAAGCTGTTTTACAATTACTACAGTATATTCAATGATACAGTACATCTAATATAATTCTAACCAGTCGGTGGTCAGGGAGGTTGTTGAAGAAACTACTGTCCCATGAGAATCCTTCATTTCTTTGTCTTTCAATCTGAGAAGATCACAAAATCTTGAGACTCTGTTTTGTACAATAGTGGGCTGCTTCAGTCCTCCCTCAGTAACCTGAATCTGGTATCTCATTTGTATCCCATATTGACAGGTGTTTCATAATGAAGCCTCCTCTGTGATTACATTCCTATGAAAAGATGCTGAAGTTCTGGAACAAGCCTGACTATTTATACTGGATATATTGTTCTAGAGCTCATACAAGTGAGAGAGACAAAGACACATTGCAGGGCCAGGTGGGCTTATGGTGTTCTGTATCCACTGAACTCCTGCCTGTTTCTGAAGCCGCTTAATTAGGAAAAGGCTATGTGATTTCAAACAGTGATTAAAACAACCGCTAGGAGAAGATGAAGTGTTCCGTCACCTACAGCTGACCCCAGGTTGAGTGGTTGCCAGTTAGCATTGGTGAGAGAGACTTGACAGACCACACTCAATCCCAAGATTACCATCAACAGTTCATCAGGATGTGTTTATATTTTAAATATATTAATCCCCAAAACATCCCCAAAGCCCTTCCAACTGGTTAAAGAGGAATCAGCCATCAGTTTTAAGCCTTTACTCAGACTTGAAGACATTAGGCACCAAAAACAAAGCTATTCATAATGTTTGGTTTTATGTACAAATCACTACAAGATGCACACTTTTCAGTGTATGTTTTACTGTATAAAACAGTACTTATATGTTCACAAAAAAAATTGTGTCAGAAAATTGTAAGAAAAATGGTATTATGAATGAATAAAACAGAGGGCAAATGGGAAATAAAATCAAATGTTAAGAAAGAGGAAACTGTAGGTTTCCAGTCATATATGACCACTATGACTGAAGGTGACCATGCGTTCTTCCCATGGCAGTAAAAAAAACCTCCTGGTTCTTGATTGATCACTTGTTGATATATGAATTGTTGCATTATGGGGAAATGAAAGCATATCCTTTACAAACCTGGACCATGACATGTTTTTTGTTTTTAAGGCTGTGGAGGTCTGATTATGCACAATGGAGGGTGTGCAGGATATACAGCAAACAGCCCAGACCAGGAACTCTGGGTCCCAGTGGGCAGCTTATGCAACATGGAGGGAGCATTCAAACAGCAAGGTTTCATGTTCTTCATGTTGACCCCCTCGATGGCCTGTCTCCACCCCTTCTCCCGCCACTCAGAGGCCTCAGGAATTGCATCAAAACAAACGTATATGCATTTTTTTTAGACTGTCATAGGTCTTTGAACAAAGTACCACGCTGTTCTTTCACACGCTCCTGAAAGACAAAAACAGAGTTTTGTGTTTTTCTTTAAACAGACACTATGTCAGTCATCCTCTGGTCTGGAATTAGCACTGCGCTGTAACGATAACATCTGCTTCTCAGAACAAAAAGGAGCATGCTCTCAGATCTTCACCCCCCTCCCATGGGTTCTTATGGACATCCCAATCCTGCTCAGCTGGTATCCATCAGGAAAGCACTGTAGGCGAGCGGTGACACTGGATGGCTCTCAGCCCCAAGTTTTGGGCCTTTTCTTACAACTCCTTCTTACTGTGTTGCTATGACTGGGTGAATTCATACATGCAGGATTTACTTTTGGTCTTCCAGTGTTCTTCAACTGAACTGATGCTCAGTAGCAGTCCTACATCTTGATGATACATTATGGTATCAGAAGCCATCTTAATATGTTGTTGCCTAGCTGTTTATGAAAGTTTCTCTTTTTTCCTCACTTTCCAGCATAAAGGATGTTTACTCATGAGGGACAATGATTGTTTTATCTGTGGAGATGTGTACACATTTAATTTTTCCCCCATGATTGTGTGAGAGAAAGGTCACAAGTTCCCATTTCACCACTGGAGAAATGTTGTGGCAGGCCTGTATTCAGGGCTTAAAAGGGGAACACACAAAGACTAGCAAGTGTAACTTCCTACAGTGCTCCCATTCCGTCCGCTCTAAAGTTCTAATTGTCAGTTTATGACGTTGTCAACAAGTGTTTCTATGGGAGCTGTTTGTGTGTTTTGTGTTGGTTTTGGAAGGCTGATTCTGCATAATGGTGGCCTCCATGGGAGAAACTCCAAATGGATTGTAGATGTGAAAAACGTGTCTCCAACTATACAAACAGAGGCCAATCTAGAGGGCAGACACTGAATCAAAGCAGGAGCACAAAGAGAGAAAGCAAAGGTCAGATGAGAGGGCTCACCCATGATTTGGCCACAGTTAACATCTATTAAAGTTATGCATCTCTTATTAGCTTATATACAGTACAGCATGTGATATCAGCTTCTACAAAACTAGCCAAATGACAGGGTTTCTTATAAATAGAAGTAAGTGGCTTCTGGGAAGGATAGTATTTTAACTACCAAATACCATCACTCATTTTAACACCTCTACCTACATATTTTCCTTGGCCAGGAAAAATATTGGGAATGAATTGTCAGAATGTCTGTGTGAAGCAGCTGTATGTGTCCAAACCAGTTGTACAGCAGTTTTAGGATATGATGCTCAAGCGCTCAGGCCATGTTCGTCTCTGTCAGTTTGACAGTGATTTGTAAGTGCCTGAAGCATACAGAAAGGAATATACAGATTTCGAAGACTTGTTTTGAACCTACAAACTGATACTGACAGTTTGGAATGTGTATTTCGCAACACAGCCTCTCACGTTCCTCTCTTATGGAGCCTCAGTAGCACATGCTCTGGTACTCACCAGCTGGTTAAAGCTACTGCTTTCCATGCTTGCCTGTCTGATTGCGATATTAACTCAGCCCAGTAGAGGGAACCTCTCCCAAGAGGAAGCCATTCAGATGTCAGCACGGTTTTTATGAATAACACAATAACCTATCCTCTGCCTACACATTTCTCAACCTCTGTTTCCCCGGTTTATTTTGGGGCTGTTTTCTTTTCGCTCCCTGGTCCGTGGTAGTTTGTTTTTGTTTGCAGGAGTGAATGGAGGCCTTGTGAACATTGCGGGACAATGGCACTGGCTTGTAGTCTGTCAGTGAGGGGGGGGCTTGTCAAGTGCAATGCAAGCTTCCTGTGGAAGCTGTGTGAGTTTAACCTCTGCCACAGCCTCAGTCCCTTCTCACCTTCTCCCAAACCCCAGCTCTCCAAAACACCCATGTCATTTGGTGCAATCACTGTGTACTCTTATGAAGCCATCTTCTTTGTGTGAGGTGACTTAATGTGGACTGGAGCTTTATGATACAATGATATACAATGGAATAAGTGTAAAAATAATAACGACATCAATGGCCTTGTGGGCCATATTCAAAACCTTTTTTTTTCTCAAAAGGAAAGCATGACTGTCTTTTGATGTATATACAGTATATACAGTATGTTTAGTGTTATTTTAGTGTGTGCAGAGAAATGCTCTCTTTACCCACCAAAAGTCGAAATGAAAATATTTGATTTTTCATTTCCGGAACAGTTCCTTTCAGATGTAGCTCTGTTTGATCCTTCACTGAGTTTCCTGTCTGTGAAACTGCACAGGCCTATGGATCTCCAAGTATGCAAAGTTTCTCCAGTTTCTTGAATGCTCCTAGGCATTATGAGTGATGTTTCTAATCAGACTACTTAAAATAGAACTGGAACTGTGTAAAACTATGCAAGCATTCTTGATTTCATGGTATAAACAGTCCATAAATCCACACAAAAATTAAGTTTCCCTTTAATCCGACCATAACAGAACACATGAATTGGACCTTGGAGGGAGTTGTTCAGGCATTTGTCATTCCAGGCTTATTTTAGATGGCTGTGGATGATAGCCTGAGAATGGAACTGCATGTTTATTTATTAGATATTTAAAGATATGTTCTTTGTGCAAATGCAAACAAGACCCAAAGCTTTTTAATTTTCGCTCGCTGCTAACAGGCCATTAGTCCACACGGAATCACTGTGTCATAGTTTGCATTGTGTAAAGGAAGAGACTTGATCCTTTGTGTGATGACGCATTGCAGCCCATGTTTCTTTCATTAATAAATTAGTCATCCTGTGACCACATGGTTGAACATATATATATATATATATTTAGCTAATAAATCACTACAGAATCTGTTCTTATGTGCTTGTTGGTAGAAAATGTTGTCAGTAGACATTTTTATGTTGAAATACATCCAAATATGTAAATGTGCACTGTGGAAAGAGACCATCCTGTGTGAAGTTGAACAAATGACAGTTAGTACTACAGCGTAGCCACAGAGTGAGATGTGTAAGCAGAGGAAACCAAAACAATATCAACTAATAAAAAGAACATCATAAGCTGCTCAGCAAGTAGGGTGAGCTTTCAAACAAAAACAGAAAAATCGCATGAAGGAAAGACGTGGGTGGATTTTTTTTTCTCCAAGACCAAAAATAGCAGAGCAGTGACTTCTTATAGATGCATGTATGAATATTTATGAATGGGGAGAAGCCTCTGTGCCTGATGGAGCCGGGTGCTCACTCTACCTGAAAGCCTATTAATAGCCACTCTGCCTCCGCTCCCTTGCTGAAGGAGGATATTTTTAGCCATGAACAGCGCAGCCACATGGCAGAAATGGCCTGGCTGCTGGAGCTTGCAGAGATGTGCCGTGAAAACGAAATCAAGGGAATGAGCTGGAGAAGAGGGGTAGTGACAGCGCAAGCCCTGAGCACAGGTATTTTTAGACGAGAGCTCCCCACCCCACCCCCACCTCCACCTTCCCTTAGATTCCACCGCCGCCCCCGTCAATCCACTTTATATAAACACTTGTGCTGTTTGATATGATTATCTGAGCTGTGCGGAGCCACCCCCCCACCCCCCCCCCTCCTTTCTCTTGTGTGTGTATATAAATATACTGTCACATGAATGGCGGGTTCACTACTGATTATATAATATCTGTTCTTAGTGCATCAGCTACTGAGCTCTGGTGAACTCTTTGGAATTGTGTACATACAGCTAAAACTAAAAGATGACCTTAGACTACAGCAGTTAATACTAGCTGATTCTCCACATACGGTTTTACAGTACAGTACAAAAAAATTAATTTCAATTAATTAGAGAAGGAGAAGAGTGACATATGATAGATATATTTCTTTCATGGTGATGTCCAAGGTCTTGAAATGTCACATCACGCAACTGGACATTATTGCATAGAATTATTATTAGTATTCACTTTGAGACCTAAACACCATCTTGCTACTGTAATACATGTTGCTCTATGCTAGCTGACAATCATAGTGGCTTTGTAACTGTATCATACCCAATATTCACCAGAAACCACATAATATTTTATACCAAGAAGTTTCTTCGTATGGGAAGTAGTCTTGTTTTAGAACAAACTGTAATGAAATGACTGCATCTGACAGATTCCCACAGGGATGTACACAGTAGCTTAACTGCACACACCAAAGAGAATGAGCTATTCAGGTTAGAGGCTATTGTTCTTTTGAGTAAATGATTCAGTTCCTGTAGTGACCAATATTCATGTTTATTTCCTTAACTTGTTCATTTCAATGAATGCAAACCCAGAATTTATAGAGAAACCTGACCACTGAAATTGTGTTGAAAACCTGACTGAAAGCCCTTTAAGAGGAACGAAATCATGCCATAGATTCTCTGTCTTCTCAATTATCCATTGGCTTCTATGCTGTTATTATTGTGCGAGTTGTTGTTAATATTATGCAGTTGTTAGCATTTCTTTAGTATTGTCCCCAATCGGCACTGCTCAGAAACAGTCATGCACTACAATTCATTTATGCATATCAAACAGCACTTGCGTATTGACATCACAAGGGCAAAATGCCAAGGATTGGAAGCCGTAATTGTTCCCAACAGGTGTATAAGAGCTGTAAAATGGGGGAATGCTGCAGTATAGTAGAGGGGAGGGGGATGTGAAACAGGCCAGTGATTGGGATTTCACTCTACCTGAAGGGGACTATTTATAGGCACAGATGCTCCGGCATCAATGAGAGAGGGCTATTTTTAGAGCTCACTCATACATCACATCGACCTTGCAGCTGCTGCCTGAACCTCCAGTGCCGGGTGGCTTCTTTCCTGCTCGGAGGTCCACGGTCGGATCACCCTGTGGAGGGACAGAGAGGAGTGAAAACGCCTCACCTCCTTGTACTTACAACTCTGGTCCTGATCCATAAGGAAAGAATTGCGACAGTAAATCTGGGCTTGTGTGTTGGGCGGGATGCGTGCTGCATGCGTAGATTTGATTTTCATCAGTTTCATTGCATTCAAGGAGATGCACAATGAACCATTTAGATCTTCTGAAAGAGGTCCAAGCATTGTCCCCTGAAAAACTGCCATTGCAGGGGAATCAGTTTAATGTCCCTTACATGAAATGGAATGGGTATTGATTGATTGCTTGATATTTTTAGGTCCAATTTAAAAGCAAGAGCAGGTATGAATTGGGTGTCAGCAGCCACGCAATTTGTTTTAGTGCCTCGGACAGAGGGGAAGCAGAGGTTTAGCACATGTGACGTATTCAGGTGAGGTCAGTGCTGACGTCAGTGTGATTGAGTTAGAGAAAAGGCTCTTTATATTTACAGAGCAGCTGCCTCAATGCCTGCCTGGGCACCTCCTTTCATGGCTAGGTCAGTCTTTCTCAACCCTCCCTCCAATTCAGACCTTTGCCTTTTTAAAAAATGAACGCAGCACACCAAATACCGTTAAGGTGAATGTGCTCTTTTATGACTGTTAAATTAATAGTTGCAGAAAAAAACATAATTGAGTTCATGAATGCATTTCATATCTTCCCTTCTTCTAACAACACAAGGAATTACTGCTGGCAGGGAGAGCATAATTATGACTGCATTTGCCTGCAAATAATTTACAATGTCCTGTTCGTCAAGCAAAAGGCTAGTACCGCTTTTTGCATTGTCAGGCCTCATTATTTACCTTGAGCACCTCTGTCTCATATTTCTGTGGTTGCTATCAGAGGTGAAACAAGGACCTTTTTCAACACAGTGGAAGCCAGGATGTGTGCGCTAATGGTCACATTTATTCTCTCTCCCCCCAGTTTCGATGTTGAAAATGGGCTGTCGGTGGGCCGCAGCCCCCTGGACCCCCAGGCCAGTCCTGGCTCGGGCCTCGTCCTGCAGGCCAACTTCCCACACAGCCAGCGACGGGAGTCCTTCCTGTATCGCTCCGATTCGGACTTTGACCTCTCGCCTAAGGCCATGTCCCGGAACTCCTCCACCGCCAGCGAGCTGTGAGTGTCCCCCGACCCTCTCCTTCCTCTCCTTAATCAGGTCAACTTCACCCCACAGGGCACAGCACCGGACCACGGGACTCTAAAGCCCAGGGCCATTTTACTGTCGGATTCTCAGTAGCCAAACAGGATGCTCTTGTGAGCAGGGAAGGAAGAAATCAAAGGAATAACACAGTATCAGGAAGGGCTGGTGAACATGTATTCAGCATTTGCCGTTAATGTCACATCTTCAAGTGAGCAGGTGATTGAATAAAAAGGGCATCAACACTATTGGCCCCTATAAATAATAAAGATGTAGATGAAAACATGGAAGCAAGTTCTATACTCACAAAGCTCACTTTTATTGTCATTATAGGCATATAGTATGTTTGCACTATTACATATTCTTACCATTAATAACTGCAAACAATTATTTGAGAAGATCTGGGCAAAAGAAGTCAGAAGCTTGGAGGAGGATGATCATCCAATGAACTCTGCTGAAAAAGATACATGTGCATTTTCTTCAGAGATTAATGTTATTTTTCCTGGCACTCTGACTAGGAGATGCATGTATCTTTATGACTGCTAACTTTGTATCTTTTCAGAGTTTTGTTTGAACAAGTAAAATGAGAATTTTACTTTGAAAGGAAGAAATGCTTCTGACATGCTTCAGCTTGGCTGACTGGAACCGAAAAGGCTGAGCCTTCTAAATCTCAAAGACAAATTAGCGCAACTCATAAAACCATATTGCGCTGTGGGTTTGGAAAATCTGTCCTGCTCCAGTTTAAAAACCACTATTACCCCATCCAGATGCTCTTTCCATCCCAGCCACGTTTGCATGTCAACCCCTCTGTATGAGGACTGCGCAGTCCCAAATCAGCCATTTTATTATTATTCCTGTTTATTTTTCCAGCCTGTGTGGAAGCCAGTTTCCCTGGTCTGAATAGCTTAGTAAGGCATTACTTGGTCGCAGGTCACCAACTCTTGCTTGTGTTTTTAAAGGGAAGAGGGCTTGAAGCACTGGGAGGTCAGCTGGCTGGCTCGGTGAGAGAAGCGTGTGAAAAATATTGTCTTATTTTCCTAAAACGGCTGCTGCCCCACACACTCCTTTGCAGGTGTCAGAGTGCCTCCCTACCCCCTACCTGTAACCAGTCTACTTGAGTGCCCATCTCCCACCCACCCCTACCTACCCCAAGCCCCCTTATAACAAGAAGTTTGCCTCCTAGTTTAGCCTAGTTTGTGCCCCGCATGCATATCTGCAAGAGAGTTGTCTAAACACCCCAAAGGCTTTGAAATTCAGATGCATTTGTGCATGACCCATGACATAAAGGGGATTGACTCTCTCCTGTCCCACAGTTCTCACAGTTAACATGCATGCCACCCGCTTCACCATCTCCACATAGCTTTGCTTTTCTGTTGGTTGAATTTTTAAATGTGTTTTTGGTTTAAATTTTATTTCTTACTGATGCAATTATTTCACTTCTCACATTTATGCAAATAAATCTGTGTTCTAGCCTCTAATGTGTCACTGTTATGTCTGGAAATGTTATTGTGTATTGTGCCAATGTTATTGTGTGGATTTCCTGTTTAAGCCCGTCCTTAACCAATACATACATTTCTACCAAGTCCTCACTGTATGCTATATTTTTGTGAACTTGATTCCAAGTCCTTGACCTATTCCTGTATGTAAAGGTCATGCTTGCACCACAGTGTTGCGTTTGACGTAGGTCTGGGGCTCTAGTTTTTCCAGGGACAGTTGAACTATTTTTAGATGACGCTGAGACCAGGCTTTGGCTAAAAGTCTGGCAAAATTTTGTTTCATTCTGTTTTCTTCTACTCACACTGTAATTCATATTGTATTTTTTATTTTCTAATTTCAGACATGGTGAAGACATGATTGTGACACCATTTGCACAGGTCAGTCTGTTTCTGTTGATCACCAAATGTCACGTTGTAGCTTTTGATTTATTTTACTGGTTCAGGGAGTCACCGAAAACACTGAAAAAGCTCTTCCTTGTGTTTACAATATGTTAACGCTGTTAGCATTGAGGAAAATTGCAAGACATCACAAGTGCAGCACAAGTGGAATTGTTTCATGCCCAGATCAAAGCCTGCAGACAAGCTTGCCCTCCCCCTCCCCTCACCACTACAACCAAAAAGATAGGTGCTATTAAAATGTCTGATTCAACATCGTGATGAGAATCATCACAGTTGAGGCAATTGGAGACAAAAAAAAAAAAAAATGTGAGACAAAAAAAAAAAACTTGATAAATTGGAACACTTAATTGGCTTTGTGGTGTAGAGTGGTGGAGATGCATACAGATTGTAAAGCCCTCAGCTGTCATTTGTAATACTTAGAGTGCAGCATGTCCTGCACTTAGTTCCCTTTTGATGCTGAGGCTCACCAGATGCCGTTGCGGAGAACGGCGGCAGTTCACAAAGACAGACATACGGTGATGCAATCTGTGTGGATGGTGTTCCATGGGTACAAGGTACCTAAATGCAGCAACACCCCAACCCTGTACGCTGAGGCATACATTACGCAGAGCTTGTGTCACAGCTCGACTCAGATTACAAAACAAGACGGCAATCCAACACCAAGAACGTCCATGAGGATGCTGACAGACGAGATATCCTCTAGGTTTCGGAAACGTGATAGCTTTTATATGCTGACTGCAGATCGAGCTGTTGAGTTACGAAGACACATGACGCTTGAGTTAGAGTGGGCTTACGTCCGTAGCACATTGATGTTATGCGGGATGTACCGGAGCTCCTAAAAAGCCAGAAGATACGTGGATGACTTAGACTGGACATTGCAAACCCAAAGAGCCTTTCTTTGAGACGGTCATGTGACCACATGTGCTGAGCAATAATGGAGAACACCCCTGCCATGGCCACGCGTCAGTTGTGTGGTAACACGGTGTGGCCCTGCCTGTGCTGCAGGTTCTGGCGAGTTTGCGGACAGTGAGAAGCAACTTTGCGGTTTTGACTCATCTGCAGGATCGTGTGGCCAGCAAGTAAGTTATTTGTCATGAATTCCCAGGCTCCCAGCCACATACCACTACCCATACTGTAATTTCTCTCATTCAAAGCACTTTTGAATGAAGCATGCATCTCAGCACCACACAATTAACAGGCATGAATTTTTATGCCCAAAGAAAGAGTCACTGTTGTTTTGGAGATACACTACAGGTCATTGGTGGTTCGTTTTGCAAGTTTGTAGTAGAGGATGCTATTAAATATATCCCTTGAATATTGTTTAACTCTTGCTGAATCTCATATATGAATAAACAACGAGAGACCCATCGACCTTACTGTACATTAAAGACAGAATGGGCTGGTGCATTTTGGTTGAGCCCTACCTGGCATGAACACATTTCAGATTTCATTCTACCTGCTCCTGTCCATTCACAATTCCTGTCCACTCCACAGAAGATCATCTGGCAGCAATCCTCCATCCATGTGCAAGCCAAACCTACCAGGTCAGTGGGAAAATCAGTGGGAATTCGATACAGTTAATTAGGAAAATGAGAAGTCTGGACATTTTCACTAGTATCACACTAGTTTCACACAGTTATATGTGTGTGTGTGGTTTTTTATTGTGTTTATTTAATATAATATTCATATGTCAAGGTTTAGGAGAGGAATGTCAGGGCAAAAAATTAAAATAAGAAAAGTGTCTTAACAGTTTCACTATGAAAAAAAATTGTATCTGTCATATTTCCAGTTACTGCAGATCCAAATGTATCACAGTGCTATTAGGAAAACTTCAGATGTTAAAGCTTTTGTCACCTTTTTCTGCTCTTTTGAACTTGACATGTCAGACTGATTTCACAGCAGTCCATCAATAATATTCGCTACCTGAATTTGGGACCAGTAAATCAAGAGGTCTGCACTACATGTGTCTGCCTGTATGTGATGTACCCCTGGGCCCTGTGTTTTTGTTCATATTTAAAGTAGGGACTTCAGTATGCATTGTGCCTGTTATTAAATCAAATGCCACCTCATTCAAGAGGATTATGCGCAGGCGCATGCAAAATTTGTCAAAATGTGTCACTAACAAGAACTGAATCCCTCTCATTTTTCCACCTTTTTTTTCCTGATCACAAATGTAAACATGGTCCATGGTTTCCATGGTAACACAAGATGGCCGTGCGCTGACACAAATACTCAGAAAGAGTACCGTTAGTTTTTTTTGAGACATCTAGCTGTAAAAACGAAAAGAGCCTTGCTGAATGTTTTTTTTCACGTTTTCATGAAGCTTGTAATGAAAAGGGGAAAAGAAAAGCGCACGGGATGAATGAATCGTGGCGTCTCCAGCTTTGAATGCACCTCTGCTGGACACAAAACAAAGAGCTCTTTACTCACCTGCTGCAGAGAGCAGAGGGAATGAAGGCTTCTCAGGGATAAAGTGAGACACAAAGGCTCTCTCCTCTCCAAATGCCACTGTCAATGGGCACACAGACTGAGTGCAGACAATCAGTAGCGGACACATAATCCTGGAGGCAGCAAGACGTAAAAAGGGAGGTCTGATTGCTGAAACACTTTATTACGGCAGCGGCAGAGAAGAAGAACAGGCTGTCTGGGGGGGTGCGGGCATCGTGGCAGAGCATCCCGGCGATGAGGAGAGGTTGCCTGAGGAAGTGCCAGGGCAGCCATGGCAGTGTGGGGGTGTGTCGGGCTCCGGGGAGGACGACGGAACGCTGAACCCCTGACTCTTGTTGCGCCCCGCAGAGGAGACCTATCAGAAGCTGGCCATCGAGACGCTGGAGGAGCTGGACTGGTGCCTGGACCAGCTGGAGACCCTTCAGACGCGGCACTCCGTCAGCGAGATGGCCTCCAACAAGGTAAGCTGGTATCCCTCACTGCATACAGGCCCGGAGTGATCTGAACCCACACTAAGTCCCCACCACATGGGTGATGAGAACTACAGCTGCCCCGTCCCATCCACTGAGATACACAGTCCCCTGTGTTCTCATCAGTTCCTTCCATCTCTCAGTTCTGAGGAGGCAAGGAAAAAGGGGTTAACCTCATTCATTCAGAAAGATAATTAATGTGATCAGGTGACAAAGATAGAATACAACCATACTGTAGGCCTCTAAGGACAACATTTGTGCACTTGTGCTAGGTCCAGTTCTGCAGGATGTCGCTCACATGTTGTAGGGCACAGGACAGCTATTTTTGATCCACACGTCCAAGTGATGATGATTCTCTTAATAAAGCCCCTGTGCATCTAATGTACTGTCCCAGCTTGTGGAGTTCATCTTTGCTGTGCTGTAGACAGCCTTGCTTAGTTCCATATATATTGGTCAGTTCTGTTCACTGCTATATGACAGAGGTGGTGGAGCATATGGAAGATGAGTATGGAAAGCTCATTGGGATTGTGAGGACTGTGAGTAAGTCTCCAATCGGATGGTGTAACTTCACATGGTTTACTCTGGTCTCAGGCTTTGGCATATAAAGGCCAACGTGACTGTCACCTGCTACCTTAATGTCATATAGCCCTTGTTTCAGTCATGGTGGTTGTTGAACATTTCAGTCTAGTTGAGACACGCAAAAGGCGCTTTTTTCCGTATTTCTTTTTTTTTTTAATGGAAAACTTGCTGCTATTTTTGAATGAAGCCGCTTAGCACATACCCCGTTGCACCACCTCCCTCCGCCCGCCCTGTCGTGTGCTGGAAAATGTGAATGAGCGTGGAGCTGTGGATATGATGTCATGTTAGAACCACAGTGAGCCAAACCCCATCCCCCACCCAGGCTGCAGCTCTCCTCTTGTGGGATTCCACCATTGGCTCTCTCAGATCCCACAGACCCGCTTCATGCAGCAGCCATGTGCACAGCATGCTCACATGTGCACAGACACACACACGCGCACACACACACACACACACACACACACGACTCGTACTCATGTGTGCTGCTGCCATCACTGAGGAGCCTCCACAGAGCAGAATGAAATATCTGCTGTCTCAGGAGATCACCCTGCTGCTGCTGATGATGATGTTCCTGCACCCATTTGGAGTAGGGCATCACATACAAGTGTTAACGCCATGGATATAATACAGTTCTGGTCTACATTAACAGAAGGGGTGGGATACTTAATGTATTTAGGAGGACACATTTAGTATTGTATTACATTATTAACACTTCAACAAAGCACATGTATTGCAGAATGTTATTTTATTTTCTCATTTGCCTTAAAATGAGCCATAGAGTTTAAATATTTTGTGAGCTATTAACCAGGACAAATCTTTGCTGGAGGTTCACTACCTTGCTCGGGAGTTACAGGTATGCTCATGTCTCACCTGAGGGAAACGTCCATATCTAAAAAACACCACATTCTGCCATGTGGATCTTCTCCATTTCAAAGGGGCGATCTTCAGTTTTACTGTAGAAGTATGCCATTCTAACCATGCCATTTGACCATATTGAGGTGTAATTAATCTGCAGTTTTCACTTTGCAGTATTTTTGTCCTGCTGATACAAGGATTTGAGCAGCACTGTTTTTGTCCTCAGTCGTAGACTCAGGCTCTCAAGAATCCCTCATTTCTTCACATGCCTCTCTCACATACATACACACACACACACACACACACACAAACATGCACGCATGAATGGATCATCCCATTGAAAGAGTTAAGCAGCCTATTGATCATTTCATCCTCCCAGTTCACACTCTGTGCACCCGCTGCATCCCTCCCCCCTCATCCAGCCCGTTCATACCTACGCCTCCTTTTACCACAGCCGACCAATCAGAGCCCTTTCTCTATCCAGCCTCTGTTGCTGAGAGCTGCTGATTGGGTAAGGGGCATCCCGCATGTGAGTAGTTCAAGGGGAGATACCTACTGGGGAGGGGAAGAGAGAGAGAGAGAGAGAGAGAGAGAGAGAGAGAGAGACTGAACTAAGGAGAACCTTCTTTCTCAGTCTCTCTCTGTTTACAAGAGAATAAACAGCGCACGGAAAGAGAGAGGCTAAGATCACAAGTCAGCCATGCATTCTCGTGCGGGCCACCCCGCTGGACGCACAGCCCTACCCTGCTCCCTCTGCACGCACTTGCCTCTCTTCAGTCCATGGCTGCTGGGGCACCTAGTCTTCGGTTAGGTGGATCCTCCCTCTCCCGTGCGCGTTGTGCTGTGCACGCTGTCAGGTTACAGTGGAACTCCGCAGCTCAGGTGATCTGGACAGGTGCACAGAGCCTCCCGCAGCGCTACACATTTCCTGCTTTCCACACATGCGTCTCTCCACGCTGAAATGCCAGAAGTCAACTATTTGTTTTCTGTGTCGTGGATGTTCATTCAGGTAAGAGGGTGCGCTGCACTCCACATGCTTATTGCAGCTCATTGACGGGGTGCAGGGACGTTTCCTCTTGGGGGGAGATTTGTTTTTCCTGGCTAGAAATGATAAAATGATCCCTTATTGCAAACTCTTTGGTTGTTCCAAAGTTTGTACTGTTTCATGGCTGTTAGCCCAGCTGCAGACATAATCTGTAAAATCAGTGTTAAACGTGTCAAGTGCTTTTTTGGTCAGTAATTAAATAGGTTGTGTTCAGGTTTAAGCCGGTGTTTCTCAACCCTACTCCTGGCGGCACCCTGTCCTGCATATCTTCTATCTATCCTTGCTCTGACTAAACTCATCTGACTAAACTCATCAGTGGCACATTTTATTAGCTGAGCACACCTGATTTAATCAAGCAGCAAGGATAGACAAAAGATATGCAGGACAGGGTGCCGCCAGGAGTAAGGTTGAGAAACACTGGTTTAAGCAATGGAAGCTGGGTTGATGTGTATATTCAGTGCTGCTTTTACTTTTGGAGAGGTTCTGAAAATGGCCCTGTCCTTGTTTTCAAGTGAGTGTGTGCACGTGTGTGTGTGTTTCCATGCAGTTTCATTTGAGTTTTATTTTGCCCATATGTATGATTACATAACACACACTGCACAGATGAAAGACAGTTCCCCTGGAGTATGCAGCATTACTCCCAGTTGCCTGTAGCTACTCTGACTGAGGGTATGAAGATATGGAGTGAATGAATAGCAATGTACTGGATGTGCTGCTACAAGCTGCTTTACTGTGTTCATTGGTATGATGCTCTGTCTCATTTTCATATTACACTCACAGTACACATAAAAGAGAGAGAAAGCTTTACTCTTAAACTACTTCACTGAGTACTTCTACATACTTTAACATTGTATTCTGTAATGATGCCAGTTTCAGATTCCATCTTATCACTTTTTCATGCTTATTTCTTTGATAGAAACATTGTTTTCAGATGGATTGTTAAATAGACTGTGTGGGAAAAAAAGTGGGATGGGTGTATGTTAATTTCTATTTATGTGCATGCAAACACCATTACATGACATAATAAAAAAATTCTAAGCCAAGGTTCCTACCTGGCTGCAACAGGAGAGAGCAGCCCCAGAACAGATAGGGTCCCCATCAGTCACTCACTGGCCCATTAACTGACTGAGTGGCTGCCATAGTAATGATATTTTACCACTAGGGGGCAGCAGCAGAGTCATCGTAGCCCCCTTGTGAAGTGTCTGTTCAGGTCTTGTTTCAGAGCTGTAACTCTAAAGTGTAAGCATGTCAGTACAATGGCTGCATCTACTTCATCTTTCTTTCTTTTACTGTGATGTATATGTCAAAAGGTTAATTTACTCTGTCTATACAAGCTGCACTTTATAAAAATGTTTAAAAAGCTTATATTGGCAGGAGTGACTTGAATTTGAGTTTGCATTGATGACTGTTCCAAGTTCTGGCTTTTTTGTTCAGTCTCCCCATGGCAGAGTTTAGTTTGGAAGAGGACAAGAATGTACTTGAATATGAACTGAACATAAATTCTCTTATAAGTCTAGCTATACTCACTGCCTTTTAGGAAGCTGATAAATATAGTTACCAGCGACTTGAGTTATGTGACTGAATCATGTGGAGATAGTAGTTGTTATGTCTTTACCATCTGCTGTAGTGCTAAACTTGATTTGAGAGTCTGCCCAGCTCTACAGTAGTAACCAGATTTTTTCCATTTAAATGCTGTATGTGTGGGTATGGAGACCTAACATATGTGTGGTTAATGTCTTGTGTTTGATCCCCAGTTTAAAAGGATGCTGAATCGAGAACTCACCCAGCTGTCGGAAACCAGTCGGTCAGGGAACCAGGTGTCAGAGTTCATCGCCAGCACATTTTTAGGTGGGTGACAATGCCAGCTAATGTAAGGGGCACATTGAAGTAGCCATAATTCCATATAGATAAACTTTAAATGATGATAACCCATAAAATGATTCATACTCAAATGTCTTTAAACATTTCTGAAAATACCGAAACAAAATAACGGTAGGTGTAGGTTTGCATTAACTGTATTGTATGCTTATGAGTGATTTTGAATGGTGTGTATTGGACACCATGTTTGTGGCGAAAGGGTGCTTTCTTTTTGTGTGACCACATTTGTGGTAAGTGTGAATGTGTGTGGGTGTGTGTCTGAGAACATGTTGCTCATGTGTAATTTTGCATGTATTTGTCAAAAGGCATGTGTGTCTACAACTACAAGCATCAATCTCATAAGTATAAGATTAAGGTATAAAGATATGGGTATAGGTATGCAGGCATGGGTGTGGGTGTGTGTATTTGTGTCTAAGTGGATGTTTGAGGTAGGTCTTTCTGCGAGTGTGTGAGCATGTGCTTAGGAGTGGAAAGTGGGGGACAGGAGCATGGTCTTTAAGGAAGAGGCAAAAATTCCTCGACACATTGTCTGTTGTTGCCATGGGGATGGTAATATTATTAGACTGCTTATTGCGTCAATACGCAGTGTTTAACTAATATTGTAATGGAAAGGAGCTTCATCAAAATGGGTACAAATGGAGAGAAGATGAATCTGCTAATATTTGTCTGTTTAAGGTTCATTTTGTTTTGTGATTTGTTCTGATTGACAATGAGTGCCTTGGCATTAGGTGACAGGAAGAGGGACGAATTATGAGATAGGTGAGATCATTCTGCCTAAAACCATTGTGTCCTCTATCTCAAAAAATGACAGTATCTCAGTACCTCTCTTCTCTATTCTCTTCTCTTTTGCAGTGGACATTTTGTGTTCTCTGAAAGGGTTCAATAACCATGAGATGATTTTAGTTGCCAAGCTATATGTACTCTTCATGTCTGAGTTTTTCAGAACTTTTGTCATTACACAATAGAACATGTTATGCAACAGAATGTTTTTTTTAATAATTTAATGAAATTAATTTTGTGTCTTTTACAACACCTGTAAAAGTACTCTGTGTTTGTGATTACGTTACAGAAAAGCAGCATGATGTGGAGATCATGTCCCCGCCTCCCAAGGAGAAAGACAAGAAGAAGCGTCCCATGTCCCAGATCAGTGGGGTGAAGAAACTGACCCACAGCCCTAGCCTGGCCCCCACCAGCATTCCACGCTTTGGGGTCAACACTGACCAGGAGGGTCCTCTGGCCAAGGTAAGTTTGGCCATTTTCCACTGCAAGTGTCCCAGAGCTCCAGCTCGGTCTCTACTGTGATCCAGATGTTAATATAGCAATTTCTAGTTTGTAAGTCAGGTTCTTTTTCTGATTGGAATCGAACTTGAATTTTCTAGGAGTTTGAAGATATCAATCGATGGGGCCTTGACATTTTCAAGATATCAGAATATTCTGGGAACCGCCCATTGACGGTAGTAATGTACTCCATTTTTCAGGTAAGAATTGTATCAGTGACAAAAGCTTTTGGTATTCTATCCAGACCTTGTGGTTCATGTTGTTCTTATTTTAGCTTTCCTTTGAGCTGTCTGATGAATATCATTGTCAATTACACACCTCATGTGCAAAGCACAAAAAATCCATATGGTATATTTCTGTAAAAGTCAATAATGTGCATAGGAGATTGGCTGATCACATAAATAAGAGCTTCTCATGCATTGTGACGTCCTCAGATATATACTGTTAGGCAAACCACACCATATTTACTTTCCTCAAACTGTGGCTTTGTGTGTTTAAAACCTAAAATAAATATGTATTTCAATGCACTATTTAATTTGTGATTAAGGATGTGGAATAATTTTGATGATGGCGGTGATTGGATGGTTAGGGCATTGGTAATGCTAGTGGAAGCTGTGTAGGGATGTTGAGGATGTTGGTTGTGTTTGTGATAGTACTGATGGGATGGTGGGGGTGTTGGTAGTGGTAATGGTGGGGTCTATGTGTTGAGGGGTTGGGTGAGAATGGTAGTGATGGTTGTGATGTTAATAATCAGGATGGTGACAGTAAGAACAATGTTCTGGTGTTGACCCATACATACTCTGCTCCTCCTCAGGAGAGAGACCTGCTGAAATCTTTCAGGATCCCTGCGGACACTTTCATCACTTTCATGATGACGTTGGAGGACCATTACCATGCCGACGTGGCCTACCACAACAACATCCACGCAGCTGATGTGGTCCAGTCCACCCATGTCCTCCTCTCCACCCCTGCACTAGAGGTGAGTCTGGACAGCAGGCTACATGGACAGAGAGAAGGGTCATAGTGAAAAAAATAAAAACGTTTACTTTTGTTTCATTCCATGGATAAATCATTCTTTATTTCAACAGGCTGTCTTCACTGACCTTGAAATCCTGGCAGCTCTATTTGCCAGTGCCATACATGATGTTGACCACCCAGGGGTCTCAAACCAGTTCCTCATCAATACAAGTGAGTGTCTCTCCGCTTGTCCGCTCACTGGCTACAGATTCACCCCAAAAATCTACATAGTCTAAATCATCTTGTTCACATATGTGACATTGCTCTAGCTAGTCCCTGCAAATTCAGCTGCAGTTGGGGCTTGGGTTAAGGTTAGCACCATCATGCCTATTGACAAGAGCTCATTGGAAAAGATCAACTGTTTGGACAGATCTGCTTGTCTGCATAGACATTCTCTAGGTCATCCCTAGAAAGTAACATGAAATGTGCACATATCTTTCATATTTTCCTGCACGGGGAAGCGTGATTCCAATAGGCATTTTAAAAATTAAAACCCTGCTCTAGAAAATATACCAGTTAGGCTTTTCTGAGTTTGTGTCTTGTGTTTGAGTTCCTAATGGTGCCCTCCTTTTTTCGGCTGTTAGACTCTGAGCTGGCGCTGATGTACAATGATGCATCTGTCTTGGAGAATCACCACCTGGCTGTGGGCTTCAAGCTACTGCAGGAGGAGAACTGTGACATTTTCCAGAACCTTAGCAAGAAGCAAAGGCAGTCACTGCGCAAGATGGTCATTGACATGGTGAGAGAGCCGGTGGAGAATACAAGGGGTCCTCAAGTTAGGTAGTCCTGGAATGTGCCAGATGAAGTTGCAGGAAAATTATCAGGGGTTAGGCTTTAGACCTATGACAGTCTAGAACTGTTCCTGCACGTTTTCTAGATCAAATGGTTTTTCTAATTGAAGGCATGTCTTAAAAAATGCAATTTCACAGACGAGAATTTAGAGAAAATGTTGGTCTTGTTTGTGAAAGACTAATTGAGCACCGGCCAGATAGGCCAGGTAATCCTCACGTAATCAATACTGCAACATTCGAAGTTGACCATCAAATCTTGTGTTTTTGTTTTTACAGTTAAGAATACAAGAATACAAACAAACTATGTCTGTGCTTCTCTGTAGGTTCTGGCCACTGACATGTCTAAACACATGAACCTACTGGCAGATCTGAAGACCATGGTGGAGACCAAGAAGGTGACCAGTCTAGGAGTGCTTCTGCTGGACAACTACTCAGACCGCATCCAGGTCAGAGCACATCCCGGGTAGCACATTGATGAGGATAGTGTCTCTTGTGAATTAAGAACACTATTTTCAGGGTGATGTGATCACTATCATTGTGATGGGTCAAATCAGTGCCCCATGCACTGTATGCACACTTGGGTCTTTCATCTGGTTTCCAGGTTCTCCAGAACATGGTGCACTGTGCTGATCTGAGCAACCCAACCAAGCCGCTGGAGCTATACCGACAGTGGACTGACCGCATCATGGTGGAGTTCTTTACCCAGGGAGACCGTGAGAGGGACAAGGGCATGGAGATCAGTCCCATGTGTGACAAACACAATGCCTCCATCGAGAAATCCCAGGTCAGTACAATTACGGGCAGCAGACTAATGGTGCAATATACAAAAGGTACTGTTGGCAGTGTGTCATCAGTTCGTCACCCAAGGAATTCTGTTGGGTTGAAACGGATGGAATAGCCTGGCATTGGGAGCATAGCGTTAGGGAAAAAGACTGTAGGAAATAATTTGTACCTAGACATGTAATGTTTCTTTTCCTCCACCACAAGGTTGGATTCATTGACTACATTGTCCACCCACTGTGGGAGACCTGGGCAGACCTGGTTCACCCGGACGCCCAGGAGATCCTGGACACGCTGGAGGACAACCGGGAATGGTACCAGAGCATGATCCCCCACAGCCCCTCCCCAACCCCAGAGGACCGGGACAAGGAGGGCAGCGCGGGGGGCATTGGAGGGGGTTGGGGGAGCGGCGCTTCGGGAGGAGACAAGTTCCAGTTTGAGCTGACCTTGGAGGAGGAGGGAGAATCAGACACTGAGAGCCCTCCTGAGGAGGAGCAGCTGGGGGCCGCAGTGGGGGAGTCCTCCAGATCATCCGCAGAAAGCAAAGTCCGGCCCACATCCCCCCACCCAGGACATGCCCTGAGCCTGGCCGCCATGGCGGTGAGGAGCCCCCGCCACAGGACGTTGTCCTCTGAGGTAGACACTACTCCAGAGAGGGAGGATGCGGACAGAGAATTTGACCAAGAAGGGAATAGCGTGTCATTTTTACGGCTCGGCACGTAACGGCGGACTCCAGCACTTTTTTGTCCGATTCCTGAGTTTTTGTTTCTCCCCCGGCATGTTATGGGCTGAGCGGTAGCACAGAGCAGCACAGTGGCAGAGGGCAGAGAGTGAGGGTGTGCTTCCAGCAAGTCTGTAACTATTACTCAGACAACTGTCGCCTTACACTGGAGATGCCTCTGAAGATAGCCCACAGTTGTTGTTTTTTTTTGCAATCTTGTGGAACAAGAATTAATACTTCAGTTCTATTTTCGCCAGATGCGCCTTTTCACCCCTACTTACATGTTGTTTTTCGATAAGTGTCTTAGACACAGACTGCTGTATTTGGCTGATTGTGCAGTTTCTGAATGTAACTGCAGGCAAATCAGCCATGCTAAGGTCTACTGACAGAGCAAGGAATTCTACTCAAAAAGTCTTCCTTTGAATGACTCTATATGATGTTTGCAGAAGAAAAGAAGAGGATGAAATATTTTAACATTACAGGGTCCTGGGATTTTTTATACCAAAACAGTTAATTGAAAAAAATTAATTTGACTTAAAAACATTAATTGATATGTTCACTATTTTTTTGTTTCTTTGTTTAGTCTCTTAAAATATTTTAGAGAGTGATCAGTAAACTGTGGCTACAGTTTCACCAAATATGTACCTGATTAGTGAGAAAACCATGACATTTAACCTCAGGGTATGAAGAGAATAATGTTTTAATGTAGCAAGGACATCTTGGGTACCCCCATAGCTAGACTGTCTCTTTTGGGTCTTGGGTCTGTCAGACCACTTTTTACAAGGCTCTGTGAGTTTGTCCAAAAAATGGTCTTGAAAATGTGTTTGAGACTGATCATTTCTGTGTGTCTGGCGCCCCCTACTGTACCATTTTTTTTAAACTTCACCCATAGTTTGGGAACTAAAGCAATTAAAAGTGGTAATCAGCATGATTTGGGTGCCAGTATTAAATGTTCTTTGAATGGGACTGTATAGCTGAAATATTATGACATTCATAGTATTTCCCCAAAAATATGTGGTCTGCTGTGGTCCATGTTCAGGGGTACCCAAAACAAGTAACTTTAAATTTAGAAACACCACTTACACTCATTTTTGTATTACTTTTATGTGACACTGTCTCATTTTGTTGTCAGATTTTTAATTTGATTTGATTTTGTTTTCATTGTATTCTAATGATTCTTGTCCACACATGTTTGTGTGTTCTTGACCTTTGTCAGCATGTTATCAGGCTGCCTCCACTACAGCACTTTACAAACTTTGTCACAAAAACCATACAGCTTCAAAGGGCTTGAGCCAAACCATGTTCACATACAGGGCAACTGACTGAGGGATGCTGTTGTGACCAGAGTAACCTGCTGTGTTACTTAATAATGATTAAGTTTTAAGGTTTTGTACAGAATAATTGGGTACATAGGACTACAGGGCAACCTCTGTGTCAGACCTTTTTTTCCCTTTATCATATTGATTGGTGTCCTGCTCTTCACAGGGGCATAGCCAATGACAATGGAGGTGCCAAGCAAGCATGACACAAAGTGTACTGTAATTTCCATTTGCCACAGGCTAATTTCCATTGATGGTTGCATTCTTGTTAGTGTATCCCTGTTTACTCCCTTCGATTTCACCATACACGCACACACACACAAACACGCATGCACACACACGCACACATGCTACACATGAACACATACACACCAAGTGCAGGAGACACTACAGTAAACTTAATCACTGTGAACTAAAGATTACTTATCAATAGTGAAATCAACCATGGTACAGGGGTGTTAGGGCAAATAATGAAGATCGATGAAAATGTACACACATTATCTTATGGCAACTCGGATTGACATGAAATTAGAGACTTAATCAACAGCACTTTATGGGTGTAATTTGGTGTATTAACATCCTCAGATACAGCTATTAACACTACATTTTAGTTTTATATTCAGTATGCATCATCTTTAGTGTCGTTATCATTGAAGCTGCTGCATTGTTTCCATTTCCATCATAGATAGAACAGGACCACAACAGTATAAATAGGATTTAAATGTCTGTAAGTAAGCACTACATTATGAATGTTTTGTACATTTTTACAGTCAAAACTATAAAGGGGAAATTATTTTTTTCCTAAAATGTAGGAAAATGTAAGTACACTGGTATACTTGTACAATAGTATTCCATCCAGTCAGCTGTTCTGTAATGAATATTCAAACATCTGAAATTTCAGAGCCTTAAATTTCAATGAAGAGAAACTTGACCCTATAAAGGGCACCAACTACAGGATCCACAGTGCCATACAATGTGTAAGTGCAGACAGCCAGGGCTCCAGCCAAGAGTTGGCTTGTCTCCCATTCGCTCAGTTTTGGGACAGTGCCATACCATTATGTACCATTTATTTCATTTTTAGATTATTTTTTTCTTCTTTTACATTGTGTAAAGTTTGCTATTTATTCTTTGTGCGTATCTGTCAGCAATGAAGTACTGTACAAAGACTTTAATTTTCATGTCTTGGAGCCTAAGAATTCAAACGTACCTTCCAAGAAAAGAAGCGGAACATATTTTAACCACTCCAACATGTTTCTTTGATTTGTTCTATTTTGTTTACCATTGAAAAAGCCAAAAGACTCCACAATTCAGGTTGTACTAGAGAAAAAATACTAATAAATAATATAGGAATCTGTCCTATGTGATGTTTAGTTTTGGTGTTGCTGTGTCTCTGTTCTGGTCTGACTTTTACTGCAGTCTTGACAATCCAAACAACATTTGCTACTGATTTGTAGTTCCCGTTTTATCTGACAATTGTGTACTTGTTTTCTCTGTCATTAAAGGAAAGAAGGGTCATGCTCTTTGAATTCTGGATGTTTTTTAAGGCATCATGGTGAGCATTTAGACAATGTGTATTGGGTTTGTAATTTGTTTTAAATGTTTAACATTATCCTCAATTTCAATCAGAAAAAATAACAAAACTTCCATTTTGTCATGTCTACCACTGAGGCAGACATCATCCATTTATGTCAGATTAATTCTGGATTCAGCATCATTGAAAACAGTCAAAAAGTGCCATGCTCATGTGACCAGAAATCCTTTGTTCTTTTGGTTTTTGTGAAATGTGCTTAATATTCAGACAAAGCACAGACATGGTAGCTTTTCATAAGCAAATATATACGTACATTTAAGGGAAGAAGGGCAAAATGGTCAAACTAACAATCCTTGCCTTCTGGCTTGAATTTTTTTTTCTCTGTTTCATGTATGCACTGTCCAGTGGATCTTCAAAAAGTGCCCAGAACCATATTTCAGAGCATCCCATGCATATGTATGTGCATCATATAGATCAGACATGTCATCACCACTGTTTACATGAGGACACGTTAAGATCTGTCACCTTTGGGACCTTGCAGATATGGTTTTGGCGGGGGAACAGGGTCTCAAATAGGACAATTGCTCAAAGAGCATTTCCAAATCCGGATGAAGATTCTGGTTCATGGACTCTGTCCCCTTCATCCTTTACACATTTCCCCATAAATCAAATGTGAAGAAGTGAGTTTTTCATTTGAATTTCTGCCACTTCATGATAGTGTCATCTGAACTTTTCTGTATTACATTGCCACAGAGAGAGCCATCACCTTTGATGAGCCTGCTATCCGTAGCAGAGGGGTTCATATTAAATGAATATGGGTTTGTATTTTTGCATCTCTTCTTCTCACAGTCAATCAATGATTACATTCACTTAAGTAAGCAAGGCTATTTAAGGGTACTGTAGTAATGGCTATTGTGAGGACAATGTCTCAAGTAGCCTATATCAATCAAATCAATCAGCTTTGTTGTAGCACATTTTTACAATCAAGATTGTCACAAAGCCCTACTTCAGATGTCATTGAAGCCAATCTCTGTACCGATATGCACTGGACATGGGATTAAACCAACGAACTGCACCGTCAGACAAGAGATTTAAACATTTACATTTACATTGTTTAAGAAAAATTTAAATCGTCCAAAGCTGCGAACATCGTTTCCATTGCAATGTGTTAGGTACCCTGAGAAAAATGATAGCTTGTTTTTGTTCATGCAGCCACATGAATGAGTGGCTGGAGATGGAGGGCGCTGATACACATCCCATGCGTAACGTATCTGGAGGATGTAAGGATAAATACTGTTATTGTTAATTGCAGAGGAAAGCAGTAAAGATAAGGAGAATAGTTACGCATGAAATCATTCTCCGGTTGTCAACAGTCATTGCATTTCCCTAACAGTATGCTGGTCACTCACATGTATTTACTAAAGTTTAGTGAGACATAAGCGAAGCTGGCGCTGTTGAGTGGGTAGGTTCTTCTACTAATTATTCTTAATGTGCTTATTAGTAGCAGGACATTTGTAGTAATAATCGTCGTCATCATCATTGTCATCACAACAACGTAAAAGTCTTGATATTTCAACGTAACAATAATTATAATAATCACATAACTATTTAAGCGTCACAGCAATCTTTCACATTCAGCCATTTGCTTCTGTTTATCCGTTTATTTATCTGTATTCGGGTAAAACCCTGCAAGAGCAATAGAAGTGATCATCGCCAAACCACATTTTGCCAGAAACAATGTTACAGTAAAAACATATGGTGGTCAGTCTTTTGCATATATTTAAAGACAATTTTCCTCATAAATGATACAGTGGCTCAGATGGTGGAATTAATAATGAATGGCACCGGGATTAACGCGTCCTGAATATTTTAAGGTTCGGGTGAGATCTTAGTCCCGATTAGTTCTCTGAGGTATCAATCAACCCCCTGCTGTCTCTGGAGCCCGCCTCTAGTAGTCGGCGACTGTCAATCAAGTGACGTTCGTGCTTCTGCAGGTGCAAGACGAAGTGCTGCATTGGTGCAATTGAAACTACAATAGAATTTACATTTAACGGTAAGAGGATGACTATTTTCATTTCGCACATTTGACTGTTATCTACCGTTGGAGAAAATGAGTGCTTCGCTGTTAATTTCAGTGCTGTGATGTCTGAGGGCATTTGTTCAATTCAGTGAGGAAGGAATAACCTTCAGTTGACACAGGATGCTTTAGAGAGGAACAGTAATAACTGGAGATACTAGCAGGGAAAGCCATATTTTCCTTAGGGCTGGTATATTGCTAAGTTATTTTCGCAGTGCATTTTGTTGTAGTCTTTGGAACGCGCGTCTTCATTGCGTTGACACCTGAATGGGTAGCCGAAAGGAACATCCATTATACGTCGCGTTCCTGTAGCGACATCTCGAAATTTCATTTATTCAATTCAGAGGGCAATGAAAAGGTTTTTCGAAATTGTAAAGCAGAAATATAATGTTGGAAAACATTAGTGTGGCTTGTAGTGGGGCGAGGCGATGAATTAAATTTATTGTAGCCATTTGCCACAGGTCACCGAATAAATGGCAGTCGGTGTGAAGGGAAAGACAATATGTACCCTAAATACTGTGAATATGTTGGAAATCGTGGAACACGATGCCATTGTAAATATTCTGTTGACCACTTAGCTACAGATTCGCTAGGATGGTGGGCAGCTCGAACGAACGGTGCGCAGTCATGGACGTTTCGTCTTCCAAGTTGGCTTGGTAGGCTTGTTTTCATTTTTAATATTAGAGGATGTTGATTAAGTGTGGAATCTGGAAGTTCCAGCGTGGGCCAAAGCTGTATGTCTTTCGGATCTATCAGCCTCGAGTGACCGCGGTCGTGAAGGGATTTTGGAACAGTCACACGGTATCTTCATCTGTCTGGGCGGTACTGACATGTTGACATCATGTCTGCGTTCTGTACAGTTTTAGGTACTTTATCTTGTGAATTATAGTATACCATTTTAAGCAGAATAAGACTAGAATACATGGTTTTCATAAGGCTACAACTTCATACCACATGAAGAGAAACATCCAGCACCGTGTCCGAAAAACGTCAAGTATGTAAGCATTCATGTCAAACTAGGCCTGTTCTGAGACCGTCACACATACTGTATATGTACATACAATATATACATTTAGACCAGTCTGGGCATATTTGCAAATAGTATAGTCGGTGATTAGCAAAGGAACTAGAATGCTGTTGACACTTTATAAAATGCCTCAGGTCTTATTACTACCCATTACAAATCACCAAATGCATGGCAGGCTATAGTTCTTCATATCCATGGATGCTTTGCAATGTCCTGCAAAGCACTGTGCACCAGGCAGATGATATGGAACATAACAGCATTAAAAATAAAGGGAAGCAGAAGCTCATGCTCAGGAAAGAAAGTGGCAGAGTCTCTTCAATGTTTAATGGTTTAATAGTGCTCTCCTGTCTAGATGGACTGCAATATCCATAGACTTGCAAAGATGCTCAATCCTCAAGCCAGCCTTACTGCAGCAGTTTTTTTTCTCCATCTTAGGAAACCTAAAACAGCCCCCACATCCTTAATTGCTGTGCTTCACTGAGGCAGTGACAAGCCTACAGAAGGTATTCCTGCTTCAGAAAAAGCACTGGGGGAATCTGTCCTCTGAAGCTGTAGCTTATTTGGCTCTGTGATGTTTATCTTCAACGGAAATGAAGAAATATGATAAGGAGGAAAAAACTGTTGGCTGTGGTATTCTTGTCAGGATGTTCTGGTACAAATGAATCCACTCATTTGCAAGATAACATTACCTTGCAGATTTTGCAGATATGCCCCACCCATTTGGACTAACAGCTCATATTTCTATTCTGCATAACGCTGAATATTGTACATTACATTTAAATGAATACATATTTTACAAAGCAACATTAATGAAGCAAATTTATCGGACACAACATGATATGTACAACACATAAGATTGGTTACCTCAGTATAAATATTAATGCTAGGCACATTTATTATTTAGGTATGACAGTATAAGACCAACCTTAACATTTCCCCTAAGATACTTTGTTGCTCTGTAATCAAGGGGAATCAACTCTGATAAGCTCTTGTTTTTTAAGCATCTTTTTTGTGAAATCCGAGGGATATTAAGGCATTAACAACTCATACTGGCTTCGAAACTTCAAACACCTCTAATAAAATACAATAACATTTTATATAAGGCAAAGTTAATTAGCACTATCTAGCAGTTGGGGTGGAGCTGAGGTTTAGTTAGGGAAGCTTTTCAAGCTTACACCAAACACAAATTCTTATTGCTTAACTCAGAATGGTCTCTTTCTGATAAAATCATGTATAAATGGAATTGTAAATACTTCATGTGTCATGTACTATGTGACACATAGACCTGTGATGTCACAATACTCTGTAATCTGTCATTGTGATCCAAGAAGGCATCTCGTGCATGTGCATGAAAAATGTGAACTTTAGAAACTTAACAATAAATAAAAACAATTGATTAACATTTCTTCCTTTTTATAATGAAAACAATCATGTAAAGTTACAATAGTAAAGTAACAATATAAGAATTTCATGTAAATAGAATAAGGGCTGAAGACAGAAGCCAATGAAGGGGAAAGAAAGGGAACACAATATAAAAACATACTAATGTCATCTTATTGTATGCACTGTACAATATATTTCTATGTATGTTTGGAGGAATAAGCAGTGCCTCATAATCTGCAATATGTACTGTAAGGTATGTATACCATTGGTATCATGGTAAGATAAACCATGAAAGCTAAATTCTCGGAACTAATACCTAACATTTTTCATGGTTTTATTCAGCATGTTTATATATTGTGTCTATGGGTCATCCCAACAGAATTTACCCATAGAATAAGAAGCTACAGCGATGTGCAGTCACTCACAAGACAACACTGAGGCAATCTAAGGTGTCTGGCAATGCCATGACATTATATTGTCTGTACACACACAGCCAGGGTCTCATTGTAATGAAGAGTATAATGAAGGCTCAGGTTTCTTGATACCCAATATGTTGACAGTTCTTTTTCTTTACCTGGTGCCATAACTCTAGATGCCTGTTTCAGAGATTCCTGAGATCCTGACACTGAAAAATGACCTGTTCCATTCCGAACACGCTTCAATAATCCAACATACAAACCAGAAGGATTCTTTTCATTTGTGCAGCATTATTCCTTATTTTTAATTAGAGATGTGATTAGTTTAAAATGAGAAACTTGTTCTCACTTCATATCAAATGAAAACAGTGGTAATACATTTTTATTGGATAAGAGACCCATGTCTTATCCATCATGACTTTTGACTTTTGGCTTCTGATTGGCTGTATGCAGTAGTCATTTGGTAAATTAGCCTGGGCTGTGATAACAGTCTCTTAACAACTTCACGCGTGTCCCTCTCTTCTTTACTTTTCAAAAAGAAAAAAAGAATAACCACATAAATGATCTGATTTAAAGACTCAGAGTTCTGGTTTGTGTGTAATCACAATTGCTGTTTCAGCCTGCTCAATATTAAGTAAACTTCAGGACTAGCTAGCTTCTCTTTCATATCTTCCTATTTGCTTTTTTTCTCAGGCAACCACTGAAGAGTAGAGATGTAACTAATTTTGCTAATCCTTAAGGTCTGTGTCAATGTCAACAAAGATGATATTCATTTTGATTTGTCTATATAAATACGTTGCACAAGTTAAAGTTAAAATATTCAGAGAATGACATAAACTGACAAACACTACGTAAATCAAGACTGTGATATGATCTTTTAAATTCATCATGACAATATTGGACCCATGTTTCAAAACCAAACAATTGCCAAAAAAGCTAAATTTCTACAGTCTTCATCTTCATAAGATACAAAATACTGGATATTGTTGGCTGCTGGGATTGGAACAGCTTTAGTCACACATGCATACTTCTGCCGGTGGATAAAATGTCACATACTTTTCAACTTCGCAAGCTTTAGGTACATCTGACTGCTTAGATTTTTGAAAGATGTAATGTACAAGAAAGGTAATAGAATGGTACAGTACTTTCTTTCAGATTTCATTTCATTGTGAAGATAATTGGTATGTCTTACTGGGAAATTGAGGCAAAACCCATGAATAAATATTGTCCTTTCATTATTTAGATAGATGTAAAAAAAGTAGAGATGAATGTGGTGTGGATGTCAGTGGGAGAAGACATGGCATCATCCAGTTTTGATATTTGGTTCCTCAGCAGAAACATTGCCTTGTTGTTCCTTTTTTCATGTTGGCTATGAATTCACCTTTCTTCTACACTAAGCATACACAACATTCAATTAACATACCAAGGTAATGGTTGTTAGTGAACATTATTCACCAAGGCAATGTAGTTATACATGGTGTGCATTATTACTGGATTATTATTACCCATTATGGTTATTGTTATATATTATTGTGCTGAAGACTGGTAAAAGGAACTAGGATTTTCCTAACGCACTTAAGTGTGACACATGGAATTTTCTGATGCATTCACACAGCCAACAGCTGTGTTTCACACAAGTCCCACGATGCACCATAGGAGGGCAAATGGCAAATAGAGGATAGGACCATCCTCCACTGAAGGTATCTGAGCAACTCAGTTATCATAAGTGGACTGCTTGTGATTCTTGTAGAGTATTTAAATGGTATTAGTAGAGGAATCATTCTGTCCTAGTATTTAATATATACAGAGATCTAACCAATTAATTTCATACAGTGTATGCCTAATAAAGATTGAGCTAGACCTGAATGCTGCAATGTCTACTGTTGTGATTTCAGTTCAATAATAAATAACCTAATTCTGTGTGAATTCCCAACCATTTCCAAAAGTAAAAACACCCAAATAATCTTGATACGAGTCTTGGCTGGGAACCAACCATTACCAAGATCTCGTCATGATAAGAGCAACTGATTATGTAGCAGATGAGAATATGAATGATACTGCTTCATGAACTGTGTGTTTAAGGTTTTAAGTTTTAAGAGAAAGACTCAGGTCACTATTAAATCTAACCACTGAGTGCTTCTAAACCTTGAGTGAGTGTTTTTCTCTAATGCATTTTTTCTTTCCTCCCTGCTACTTCCAAGCCCATGTACTGCACAACTTACACATTTTTCATTTTACATATACTGCAGTTGATTTAGGTTCAGGTTAAGTATTTTCCTTAGGAATAAGATGACGGGGCTCCACTGTAGTCTCCATACAGACATTTACTGTATGCCTAGTGTGGCATAGTGTTGTTATTCAAAGCATAGTTCCCTACGCACTATGACACACTACCACCCTCAGTTGAAACCAGAGTTTTATTATCCCTCTTATCCCTTGCATGTTTACTAGCACGGGCATTGACATTTTTATTTGAATGTGCTGATCTTTTGTATTTCAATATTTCAATTAAATAATCCTGCTCTGTACATACTAAATGCACTAAACAATGCATAAAGTACTGTAGCCCCCTTAAAATAGCTGTGCAGTGTTTAATGCAGAATTCCTGGTGGAAATCTCTGTCTGTGGTTGTTTGATGATGTAATAAAGATCATTATGTGAGCAGGGCGTGGGGAGCAGCAGAGAGAGCAGTCCCTTTGGGATCATCACAGACTAAAACAAGACTGGGTGATGGTAGGCCCGGTCTTACCAATGAACGATAGTCAGGCAGAGGTAGCTGCATAGCGAATTCATGTATTTCATAAACCCACCCATGAAAAACCCACACTGTTGTAATGCACCACACGTTCTTGGCTGAGTGCAGCTAGGCTTGTGTAGTATTTTCTTATCTGAAACCTGTCAGGTTTTGTATGCCAGTGTGAGACACAAAAGGGAATTTCATTGAGAGAATGCTGATGTTTCCTCTCTGGGGTTTTTTCTTTGAGAGAAATTAGCCTTGTATTTTCAATTCTTTTTGAGAACAGTGCTGATGCAAGAGTATTCTTGTATTAATAAGCAACAGAGGCTATCTGTGTACAACTCCACCAGCAAGAGTATACAAGTCAGAAAATCATCAACTTTTCAATGAAAGTGTGAACATGACAATAGAATACAGGTTGAATTTAAAATAGAAAGTTGGAACTTATTTTTAGAGGGTTGAAACAGAAAATGGTTTTCACCTTATGTTGTTATCCTGGTATAGGAGTGTGAAATGGAGAGTAAGACAGTAAGGAGGTGGGCTGATTCAAGCTGCACCACAAACCCTACAGTCAGAGGGGACATGGCAGTGCATGAGTCATCATGACTAGGAGCAGAAGCATTCTCGTTCCGTCAATTCCCTCGCCCTTTCTAGGGGTCTTTCAAGAAATGTTGCACAATATCTGTTCGGACACACCTTCAGCATGTGGCAGTGTGGCAAGATAGTTTAAAAGATACACACACCGACTGTTACACTGAAGTTAATTTCTGTATTTCTTTGCCCTTCGGTTCATTTCTGACATTTATTTATGCTGCCAGTAAAGATACATTGTTGCAGTTCCCTCTCATCAACTGCACTTGCTGCAATTCCTCTTTTGCACATTCTTCTTAAATACTGTTTTTCACATATTAAAGATTGACTGATTGATTAAAGAAGACTGTCTCGATACATGAATTCATGTTTAGATTGGAGGATATTTAATACGAGGCATGGTGTTGAGTACAATCACCAATGGATCTGAATGAACCAGATATTCACAGGTTATTTCAGATACTGGAAGAACCATACTACTTCACCTTGATCTCATTAACACAGCTGGCCTGTTTTGCAGCAGCACTGTCAGTTGTAATAGTTTTCAAGACCGATTGGACAGCATATGCACTAAACACAAACAGGCTGTCATGGCTGAGGTCCCTGGTCACACCCAGCCATACCTATTATGGGAACAACACACATATTTTCTCAGCGTCAGCTTCTCACAGCATTGCTTTATAGGGTTCAAAGTTGGCAGGTTTAATGTTCATAGTGTCTAGATGCATGTGATATTTTGTCACTCCATAGTAGGTCATTGGCCATAATTACAGCCACCTCACTGCTCAGGAGAAACCTTAGTGATTGAAACACACTGAATGAACCCAAGCCACTATGTCCTGTTTTCTTCACTTCATGATCCCTTCTTTGCACAGTAAAGCCCTCTCACATTGCAGTCAAAGGCTGTTCCAAATCGATTTGTCTTTTTAAAATTTTCCTGGGACATTTATGTAAGATGTGGCTTTCGCTGTTCCTTCTTTCTATGATAACAATTAATCTGTAATACTGTAATTTATAATGCTGTAAAATTTGGCCAGGTAGTATGTGCATTACCTTTTTGAACTTAGAATGCCCCTAATTGCACTCAGGCACTGATCTCACTAGGTTGCACCAGTAAGAATCCATTCTGTCAGCAGCTGATTATCTCTGTTTCCAGCCACCTAAAGCCAAGTGTTGTGATCTTACAGTGGATTATGTGGTGCTTCATTTAAACCTAATCAGGTAGTAGTGAAACAAACCGTGCTTGATGTGCTTGTAGTTCCCTCCTCCAGCCCAACCTCCACCTTCTGGTGCCTGACAGGGGGTAGCAGCTCTCTGCTTTTAGCCTGCTGTGGGTCAGGCATGCTGGGTATTGGTGCATTTCCTCCAGGGAGGCACCTTGAAGGGTGGAGTCATAGATCACAGAGCAAGACCAGATATTATACAGTTGTTTCTATGATTATTTAGATCTACAATAAAGTTAGGTTTCCCCAATTATACTTTTGACTGAAACTTAGTTTTTTTGTAACATGTTTTCCTTCTTCTTCACTATAGTGCAATGCTAATTCACAAAAATCAATAGGAGGGACATGTACTTTTTAACTTGTGTTTGCTACGGGCTAACTTGCCCAAGTTAACAATAGTCATGAAGCATTGCTGTGAATCATGACTCCATTGAGCGTGGTTTGAGCAAAGATGGGGCAAGCAAGCACCAAATTAGACATTAGACCACAAGATGCTTTTGCTGAAACGTTCTGTGAACATAATAAAAAAAGGTAATCTCTATTGGAATAGCATTACTGTGCAGTCATGTAAGTACAACTAAATTGTAACTGATAGATGTAGGAGAGCAGTTTAGTTGCATGTGCAAGTGAATCAGTCATCCTGTAGTGGTTTTACTCGTCTTAGATCCAGCAACCTACTTATGTCATTGAGAACATTGGCCAGGTCTTTACCCTGGTAGAACAGCCCAGGGCTGCATCCAGAAGGAGTGATGGATAGTGTCATTGTTTGCATTGCAGAGATGTAAGTGTGTTCTTTCTGTTCTTGTGGCAACTGATTTTTCAGGCTGCTTACTTTAGCTTGAATGCCATGTTTGCTCCTATTACTGGAAACTCTAGTGTTTCAATGCTCAAAATGAGAGGGCTGCTTCCATGTTTAGATCAGATTCTAGGCCTTAGGGACTCTGGGCCATATTGTCCTGAAGTCATTGTGCATTGTGAGCAACCACAGTGTGATCTCCACTGATGCTGCGCTGCTACTCTAGACAGTGGCCCGACTGAGGGAGTTGGTCATTCAGTGTGAAATCCATATGACTTTTGACATGAGCCTCTCAGATTTCCTTACATATTGGCATATGACTTCATGTCGATTGTAAAAAGTTTACAAAATGCTACCTTGGTCACTGGATCTTCAGAATCCTCCTACCACCAACCTGTGTTCAAACAGTGAAGTTTTGCATTATTGCATATTTAAAAATTGAAATGTGAACATTCAAAAATATTCAGAAAGACTGTATTGGGATGTATGATTAGTAAGGCTGCAATATTTCACTGTGGCCACAGGGGTCACAGATCACTGGAACTGCAGAGATTCCTTTGCAATCTTGAAAAATGCATGACAGCTTAGTTTTTTTTTAACTTCACAATGCTGTTATTGTCCTCATCGCTTTGGTAGATAATACCACAGATAAATCATAATGAAGGAAAGGAGATCACAGAGTTGTTTCACAGGACTGAATCTGTGCAATCTCAGTTTACGGAAGCAGTGTTCTTTTGAAGCAGTTCGTTCCATCTTGTAGGGAAACAGGTCTAATCCTGTCAATGCCAAAGACAGTGCCAATGTATCAACGTATTGCTGAGTGCAGTGTACAAAAACTGTAAAAGCTATCCAAAACTTCTGACATACGACTGAAGTTACCATCAAAGAGGTATAAACTTCTCTTTGTGGAAATCACTGATGTAAATAGTGATTTATTCTCAAGTGATCTGATGTGTTAGGGAAAAGTAAGAAAACCTGAGCTGTTTGAGGAAAATGATGAAAGAGTATTTGAAGTAATCGCTCGTGCGTGCTTCTGGTGAATTGATGTGATAAAGCTCCGTCCCGTTAATACCCAAGCTCAATATGCACTGATGAATGGCTCTTTTGATCGATAGCCTTTTTCATTCAGTAAGTTTGGCTCGGGCTGCTGCAGGCCGCTCAAGGTGTTAAATCACTTGTGCCCAGGTTGTTGGCACTGTAGTTTATTGACTCTCCCCTGTGGAACCTGCAGTCATGTCTTATCATACTCCTTGTATTATACCTTATTTCTCTCAATCATCTGTAATATGGCAGATAGTATTAGGATAAGCTTTTATTTCATTAAAGGTTCATTTCAGTTAATTTCAGCAAGAAATAGAATCTACATATTCCACAGTTCTGACAGAAAGCTCTCATACAGCACAGCAGTACCCCACAGAGTGGCAAGAGTGGGTGTGAAGACTGGGTGTGAAGAATATTTGTCAACACAGGAATCTCACCAGTACCCAGGCTGTAAGTCTCCTCAAGCAGCAGGTTCAGACAGAACTGAGCTGTTTTATGTATTTTTCAAACAGAATTTGATTAAAATATGTGTTAGAGCAAAACCTAAATCCACATGCCCCCCTTTGAGAGCAGGTAGAGAACTATTGTCTCCTATTCTGTATTCTAGGTCAGGACATTTGTAGAGAGAGAAACTGAAAGAGTCTTGTAATCCTTCTTTCTCCTGTTACTCTCTTAGATGGCTTCAGCTACAGATGCACGCTATGGACAGAAGGAGTCCTCTGACCAGAACTTTGACTACATGTTCAAGATCCTGATCATTGGCAACAGCAGCGTGGGGAAGACCAGCTTCCTGTTCCGCTACGCTGATGACTCCTTCACGCCTGCTTTCGTCAGCACCGTGGGCATCGACTTCAAAGTAAAGACCATCTACAGGAACGACAAGAGGATCAAGCTGCAGATCTGGGTGAGACCCTCTTTTCAAAGATCATCCAGCTGCCGTTTCTTACACTGTAAAGAAGCTCTTACACAGTATTAAGCCTCAGATAGATGTTCAGATAGATGTTCTTCTGTATATAGTCTTCATATGATTTGACACTCATTGTGAGATCACTACTTATTACAGTATGCATACCAAGTCACTTGAATGGTTCCACCCAAGTAAAGATTCTGATATTACATAATCAAATGCAAAATATTGTTGGGCTGAAAAACAAGAAACATTTTAAAATGACATTGTGTTATACTGTATGTTGCATAAATGCATCTTCACTGACTAGGTAGCTAATTAGTCCATTCTTACTACATTACTGGTGAAAAATATACATTTGATGAAGTCATCTGTAAGAACAATAACCTGTGTACTGCAGATTGCCACCTCTGTCTGGTAACATTAACCTTGTTTGAATAGCTAATAACACAATGAGGTAGATAGCTAACTAGAGGTGCTTCAACTACAATGGTTTATTAAGCTAAGTACATTGCTGGTGTTGAATACACTTTGAACTGTAATTATTATCCACAGGAGATTCTAGGAATTATAACCAAGAACAGAGAGACAACATAATAAAAGAAAAAGAAACACCAAGCTGAAAAACCAGCACATCAAAGCTATGTGCCTCTGTTTTACATCCTTTCAAGTATATCTGTATCACTGGCTAGTTTTCACTGCCACTGGAGTCAAATCTGTTTTGACGAATGAGTATGAATGTAAAAAGTAACTAGACTGACAGATTCAGGTCACTACTTCATGAGTTCCATATCAGTATCTGTTGTGGAAACGGCTTAAAGGACCCTCAGCTATATGAGGACCCTTAGCTCCCGGTTTTTCTGATTATGCTTATTTGAATGTCTCATTGGTAACTCAGTCTAGTCTGACTTGTTTCTCATGTCTGCTGCATTTCAGATGAAGCCTATATATGAATTGTTTTTTTTAAGGTGCACGCAGCTAGTGTGTGAATGAAGGTGCTTTGTATAAAATGCCCATAATGATGCTTTAGCACTATGACCCTGTACCCAGGTGCCTCTTTATATTGTTCCCTACATTTTCCTGTTTTTTACTGGACCCAACGTCAGGTAGAATTAAAGCTGTCATCAGCCCTGAAAGGGAATTGAAAAGGAGAGGGAAGTGAGTGTAGCCTGGGAGCAGGACCTAAAGTAGGGCTGCATTAGGGCTCTTTCGCACTGCCCTAATGCATGCAGCATGAGTTCTCTGCAAAGGCAAGGTGATGTCATCACACACAAATAGCTGAAAGTAATGCGTGCTCAAGAGCCCTCCGTGCATAGAAAATGATTTAGGCCTAGAAATGTATTCCACCCACCACGTTCACCAGGACTGTTTCTCACATTATGCACAAATCAAAAATGCAGACATAGTTTAAGTGAGGGGCATAGGCTCTATTTCTCCCTTACGTTTTCATTCTCGGAGCAGAGCCACGGAGAGGGCGGTGAGTTTGTGCGTGTGCGCTCCGGCTGACTCACGCGCGTGCACACTGTGACAGCAGGGCAGCAGCTGGCAAGCTGGGGGGTGCAGTCAGGAGGAGGGATGTCTCGCTTAGCCTTTTCCTGGACACAGCCCTCGCAAGGAAGCTGCGAGCCAGACCATTGGACGGTCCCCCTTCCCCCACGATACGCATTCGCCCCTCCACCTCCCCATCCCCCATTGCGCTGCGCAGCGCACATCCTGCAGTCAGCTTAGCGCAGACCTCAGTGTGTTGCTGTAGGGAATATAAACCTCCTTCATTTTAACACGTATTATGGAAAGCACCATACAAAACCATGCCACATGCTCAGCTGTGCTCCTGTATATCTTGATTCTTATTCACATGTTTACGGTCATACTTACTATGCGTTATTCGAGTGAATTAAAATAATTAAACCTGAATGGAGATGCCGTTCCACATTTTCTGGTCACAGTAATACTTTGTCCTCTGTAACCTCCTGCAACAACATTAGACATTGTTCTTACAAGGCACATTTCAGAAAGGGCAGTGCTGAGAATCAGGATGACAAGACCTAAGCCCCTGAGCATTCATTAGAGCTTAGCTGGTAACTCAATCAGCCAACCAAACAGCATAGGCTTGCCAACATCTGAGACGAATGTTGCCAAGCCAAATCAGTGAAGCGCCGTCATTTTTTGGCAATGTATTTAGATGATAGTATTAGTATTACCAGAACATTTTTAGATTACGGGATTTGGTATGGAGCCATACTTACTTAAATTAGGCCATTTCCATTAGGCCATCTTACTTGGTTCCACAGTCGATAATTATGTAGAACTCATGCCTGTCTTTGGAGTTTCTATCGGAGCAGACTGGGATGTTTGGGATTAGTGCTTGTTTTCATATGGCTACTGTGTGCTTCTATAATTTTCATCCTATTGTGCTTTTGATGTCTTCAGGACACCGCTGGTCAGGAACGCTACAGGACCATCACCACAGCTTACTACAGGGGTGCCATGGGCTTCATCCTCATGTATGACATCACTAACGAGGAGTCTTTCAATGCAGTGCAGGACTGGTGGGTGGCCGCTCTGTAAACAGGAGTGTAGTGTTGATGTTCCGCGATTGCCGCAGTGCTGAAGAGAGACGCACTACCTACTAACTATCACTACCTTAAAGGGTTAAAAAGAGAACATGAAAAGGAGTTGGTAACCTATTATGTGGCATTTCAGCAACTCTTGGAGAATGAAACTTAGTGGTTGAAAAGACAGCAACATGTAATTATGCAGGAAAAAAAACACACAGACGCATTTTAGTAGCTCCTTCATGCTACTGGTCTTGAAGAAAAAGGACACAGTAGGCCTTATGTTCTGGCTCATTCCTAAGGGTTCCAAAAGGACGAACCTCACCAGCGTGACAGATGAATGCAAAATGCAAATGCAGAATTGTTATCCCATTGTAAATATAGGCTTATCTTACATTTATGCATTGCGCAACTAGCCAGACTAGTTTGGCTAACTCCAGTCCAGCCCGTCATCAACATCAACTTCATACATAGGTATCAACTTCACTATTTATATTTGTCTAAGAAGCAAACATTTAAGCATAAGGCTTTAGATCAAAATGTCTTTGAATGCATGTTTCCCATTATCTTAATCAGGTGTGTCCAAATTTTTGACCTGTACTGTATGTCACTTTCTCTGTAGCAGTAACAGCTCAGCATGCCTGTATGCCTGTATAAAGCAGCAACAGTATTAAAGATAGACTGATATTGTTAACGTTAACATTAGTGGCAGTCACCTTAGTGCAGCTGAATGCCACATCCCCTTAATCCATGGGTGCTGCTGTTGGTAAGGTGTAAGAGTGAAAGAGTGTGTCTTCTAGGTGCAATGCCTTCTCTCACCACTGGGGCTCTTGTGTGTTTTCTGCAGGTCCACCCAGATCAAGACATATTCCTGGGACAACGCGCAGGTGCTGCTGGTGGGGAACAAGTGTGACATGGAGGATGAGAGGGTGGTTGCATCAGAGAGGGGCAGACAGCTGTCTGAACACCTGGGTGAGTTTGACAGAAGCACTCCACCTGGGTAAGTTAGGAGAAGTACTACCTGGATTAGATAGACGGTGCTGCTGAAGATTTGGTACAAGATTACATTTGCAAAGAATCATAGTCAAGATTTCTCCCAGTCACAACTCTGAGCTTCCTTCACTGTCTGAGTGAGTGTGATAAAAATTCTCCACCTGGGTAAGTTTGACTGAAATACTTCACCTGGGTGACACACATTTCCACTGACAGCAGTGCCTGCTGAGGGGTACATTGTAACCGTGGGCACTGAAGGTATGAATATGCAGAAACATTTGTGAAAAACTACATTCAGTAGGCTGGTCGTGTCAACAGTGAAAATGAGTGCACAGAGATACACTGTGAAAGTAATGTGTTGTGTCCTGTTTGTCATGGCGTTTGCAACAGGCTTTGAGTTCTTCGAGGCTAGCGCCAAGGACAACATCAACGTGAAGCAGACCTTTGAGCGTCTGGTGGACATTATCTGTGAGAAGATGTCGGAGAGCCTGGATGCTGCTGATCCGGCCGTCACGGGGGCCAAACAAGGGCCACAGCTCACTGAGCAGCCAGTGCCCCCTCATCAAGACTGTGCTTGCTAAAGGTTTCTCCCCTTGCCCCTTTCTCATCTCCACCCCTCCCTCACTCTCACTGCCTTGCTCCCTGCCACCAACACCTGTTATGGTTGGATGGAGCAAGTAAACTAAGCTCCCCCATTATACGGAAGTCTGGTGTCCTCTTATTCCCCACCCTCCTCCCGCACTGTGGTCTTAAAGCTGAAGAGATTTTAATGCATTTTCTTCAGGGCCCACCTATAATTTTATAGCCTAGCTTCTATTCAGTGTAATACTTCTGAAAATGGAAACAACATTCTGAATCTATTTTTTAAATATCCGGCAAGAAATTGGGACAGACATCATAGTTATTACTTGTGTTTTTAGCAAATCCTAGAAAACACTGTAATACAGGATGTGTGTGGGAGTACTTCCTCTGTGTGAAATGTAAACACACCTACATATATTTATTACTTGCCAATGTACCTCTTTCCATTCTTGTCTCTTCTGCAATCCCCAATATGCCTGTATCTGTCATATATTCAACTGATCGCCTTCATTGTTTGTGCAGTGCTGAAAGGTTCTCATCCTTTTAGATTGTTTTTTTTTAGAACTGCTTTGGTATATTCTGTGGAAAAATATGCTCTTTAATCACAATAATTCTAGCAGATAAATATTTCCCTATTTTTGTTTTTTAATGTGTATATAAAGAATGTGCAGTATATGATATCTATAGATAGATACTTTTTGAAAATGCATTTTAAAAAATCTAGATGAATCTAAAAGATCTATACAAAATGGGAGGCCTATGTCTTAGATGAGTTTGCGTTAGTTTTTAAAGTGAGCTGTTTTTTGTCACATGGTCAACCGCCCTACCCAAAATTGATCATGTTTCTGTTTGTCTTGCTGTGGCGGTGCATCATGTAGTTTGTTATAGATGGAAACATCACTAGCTTGCCCTGTGTCAGAACACAGAACACTGCCTCACATTCACTACTGCAGATTCCAGCACCACCACCGGGTCATCAGTATTATAAACATATTCAAATATGCGCAGACATATTCAGATACTCTACACTGGCTCACAGCTTTACACCAGGATTTGCACTGTCATTGCTGAAGTCAGGCCAGCTTGTTAGGTTTTTTCCAGTTAAATTTGAATCATTTTATATTTGTGTTTTCTGGTAAGTAAGAGTGGCACTGCTCAATTTTCTCAGAAATAGAGCATCAGAGAAAGCAATTGTATTAGCAATGAGACACTAACAGGAATGACTTCAGGGAATTGCATACAACATCAGTCAACATGCATAAATAAACATAGTGTTCATTGCTTGTATATTCTGTTTTTGTTGTATTATTGCTTGAGTACAATTATCTGTTGTTTGTTCAAGTACTTCAAATCAGCATTCCAAGTTGTCCTTGCCTGCAAACCCTCAATGCATGCTGATTAAGAGGAGGCTCTCAGCACATGTTTAAGACATTTACAGTGCATGAGGTGATCCATAGGAGTATGTGGTAAAAGTGCTATCTGCTAGCGAGATAGCAATCCGTTGCACCATTTTGGGGACCGTTAAAGCACAGCATTCCTTCTCACGGGAGACAGTCGGTGTAGTGTTACTGCCATCTCTTGTCCTGGGCTATTATGCAGAGATTGTTATTGTGCAGAGAGCAAAGGGTTGTCAGAGAGGTGTTCCCATTGCTCTTGTGAAGGAAAAACATCACCAGTTTCCTTCAATACTGCTTTATGACCAAAAAACTACTACTTGAGAAGCTGGCTAGTGACAAAGACTGTTTTATCTGTAGGTCACTCTGTGCATGCACACACACACACACACACACACACACACACACACACGCACACACACAACAGGGTGGTATTATTGTTTACAGACCTTGAAGGGCAATGTGATTTGTAAATCAATATTTCCAATGCAGATATATGTCATTGTCCTAATTAGAAAGATGTGCTTATGATGTAGCTTAGCCCAAACAAGTTGCTGTTCCATTCACCACTCAGTCTTGTTCCTTAGATCGTTTTCAGAGTTGCTTCCATCTGGATGTTGAGTGTAGTGAAACCACATGTGCCAATCTTGATTGAATCTACAACAGGAACATGCACAATAGTATTGAATTTGAAAACTACAAAGCAAGACAGATGAGAGCAGTTGTTGGTTACAGTGTTACAGTGGCTTACTAATAATGTTGATCATGGCTGGGATTTGTGATATGTTACAAATATTAACAGCTAACGATTATTTCGTTTTTTCAAGTAGTCTTACAAAGTGTCATGCCTTGATATTGGACCTTGCACCAAAATAGGACATCTCAAAATCTTAGCTCCACTAGGGAATAGGTTTGTTGAGGTTGTGTTGGCCTGTCATGACCTGCTGTGGGCCAAGACAGTGGACAAGGATGAAGTAGCAAGGATTCCCTAGTCTGGCACAAACTTTGATTGGACCTTTTTTTTTTGACTGAACGCATATCTTGCATTTCACAAGGAAAACTAATTTTATAGGAAAATTAGCATGGCAGTGTGATTCTAAGGAATGAACTAATCAAGTGAATAATAATAATTTCTGAATAAATTCTTAATGTGTTTCTGCTTTACCCAAAGTTATGTGTTGCTGTTAACATGCCGAATGACCAAGTATCCTCTCCTCCCCTGTTAATCCAGATTTTCCTCCAGCACACTGATATCACTGAAAAGTCTAGTTCTGCCCTTTTCCTCTGCTATACTGTCTTCCTTGCTGTAAATAAGAATTGTAAATAGGTTTTAGTCATTTATTTATGAGTTACTTGTGTTGTAATAACTCCAGGCCTGCAAAAAAGAAGAAGAGTATCTGGAAAATAAACAAAAAATACGTATTTTCTCTGCATTCATTTTAGATTTGCTTGTGAATGATTGTGTCACTTTATTACAAAGCAATATACAAAAATAGAATAATTTAAAAAGTAAAAGAGGTTTTTGACATTAGCTGCAAAAATCTATATGTTTTTTGGAAATTTTCTTTTTGGGATGAGAAATAAGGAAAACCAAAAGAAAGGGTCTGTTTTCAGCCAAGTCACATTATGTTTTAGAATCTGGAAAACGTCAAGAAGAGACAGCTTAAAAAGCAGGGTCTATTTCTAATGGCTGCTTATCTGAGTGGGTGTTAGATCAGTGAAAGAGATGAAGTGAACAATGAATGAGGAATTATCTCAATAGTCATTTGCATTTTGAGTGATGGAGTGAAATTTGTAGTGGCTGGTTGACAGTAGAAAGCAATGTAAGTTTATTCAGACTTTGTACAAGTTCAGGGTCAGACCCACTGGAAGAAAACTTTGAAAGTCAGGCAGTGGAGGCACTGCCTGTAAATATCTAATACATTTCTGAAAATCATTGTTTCCAGCTTTTGTTTTATAACCTCTTTAAATAAATTTAACATTTCTGTTCCTAGCGTTGGGAACATGTTACAGTGAAAAAAGCCCCAGTTTGTTTTTAGTGTTGCTTGTTTTAGAATTCATTTTATAATGAGATTTCGTCTTTTTTCAGTTGTGCATCCCCTTGTTACTGTATTGCGACATTGTTTCTTGGTTTACATTGATTTTTACTTTGTTTTTCTTTTGTGGGCTTATGGTATACACTTAGGGATAAAAAATAAATGCATCAACTTATTATGCAGTAGTCTACACAATGACAATAAGAGAAAAAATGGTGTCAAAATGTTAGATTGTGAGCATTTCCGAATCTGCTGTACATGTTGTGGAAAATCAATAAAATGACAAAAATAAAAAGTTTGTGCAGTTAAGAGGCTTCAGTTTCCTAATTTAATGTTGAATGAAACTGTAGCATGTGAGAACTGCAGTGGATAGATTACAGTCAATTGCATTATAATATTGTGCTGAAAGACTGTGACTTCCACTGTGTCTATATATATGTGTGTGTGTGTGTGTGTGTGTGTGTGTGTATTTCACTATACTATGCACACAAACTATGCAGACAAACTGAGTTTGCTGGATGTTCTGAGTATATGGTACTGCAGTGAATCAGAATTCCTCACAGAGGTAGCCCTCCTACAGCAGCTAGCACACTCCCAATACCACCCCATTCCACACACAGATGCTCCTCACTGCCATTACTGTCTAAACATAGCTGTGGCTTTCCTTGGCTCCACCATGTCTTACCCACTCAGCTTTGAGAGCTAATCCTATTTAAACAGATCCAACGGCGATCCCTTGCTGCCCCCCACCCCTCTGGTCTCCTACACCTTTATTTTTAGCCTAGGCTCCTGATACTGGGATCAGAGCACATGTAAAACCATCTGCCACATTGCATGGTATGACTCCCCATGTCTTTATTTGTGCTCCTTTTTACATGATGAACAGAAATTCCCTGACTTTCATAAAGGCCAGTCAATCAGTCAACACCTCAAACACTGTTTTTTTTTTATAATGTTACATCTACATTGTGAGAGTCAAAATACTTTGCCCGCCTTTTGTTGTGCCATTTTTTTCACAACAAAATAAACAGTTTTTACAGTTTTTGCTTTGAATTGTTGACACTGTACTTGACTGTATTATTTGCAATTCCCTTCATTCTCACTGGATCACCAGGTTGACCATTACTCCCTTTCCCCAGTGTCTGCATATACTGTCACTTGACAGATGTTTGTGTTTCTCCTGTTTTTCTGACAGGTTCCAAATGTTAGGATGTTAGATCTAGATCCCTCATTTCTTTGCCAGATTCACAGAAGCAATTTCTCCTCATTTTTGCACCTACTCGATCAGTGCAGAATTCTGCACATCCCACTGTACCACTTATTGTGTAGATATACTTTTGTGTCATGGATTCTATGTATTATACGTGAATCCACGTGCAGGAATTTCACCGCTCAGTCACAAACGTTTGGAACCAGTAGCTCCATAACGCTTTGATGAAGGTAAGTTATGAATGGATGCAGACTGTGTTGTGCCGGACATATCTGATAATGATTATGACATTTTAATAACAGTTTAATAAAAGATAAATGTGGCATTCCCCATTAAGTCTTAGAACCATCTTGACTCTTCATACAATGAATCACCTATTCTAAACAATGTTTTCCTTTCTTAGTAATCCTTGCCCATAGTATTGTTTGTAACTCAGTTTGTACTATACTTTAAAATAAAGTGCAACCATTCAACATTTCCAGAAGTGGAAATTAGCCCAAATTTAATTTTTTTTTTTTTCCAAAATCTGTACTTCTTGCAATTACTCTTGTGGTCTTGTATATAAGTCAATAATATAAGACAATATTTAAATCATAAGTGATTATACAATGTAAACAGGTCAAATTATCCAATGTCTTTTGGTTTGCATTACCAATATAATGAAGTGTAGATATTTTAAGCATTAATTAAATTAATTTACATTAAAAACATTAAAACAATTCCATTAATTAGACCTCACAACACACCCTGGCATCACACAGACTGCCATGCACTACACCTTTTTTTCCAGAAATAAATCTAATGGTGTTGAATGCTGAGTATCAAAAATATGGACAAAAATCTTTGAAAGAAAACGTTTCAGAAACCTTGATCATTTTTTAAGAAACATCAATTGACTTGAATTTTTAGATCATTGGATCAAAATCTAAAATTAAATTCATGTTACAGAACCACCTAGGTGCATTTAAAACTGCTGTATTGAGACACAAGTGCAATGAATGCAATCCATCTGAGTTTATACAGAACAAGTACTGTAGAGAAGGCAAATACAATTTTAAGAAGGTTTAAAATTTAGTACAATCAAGTGCTTGAAAAAAGGTTTTTGTATTAGCTTAGAAAAAACAGTATGATTTAAAATATTGAGGTTACTCCATAACCTCAGGGCCATATTGAAACGTCAGTATATTATAGGTTTTTACTTGATTTTTGTGTCCATTAAATAAAAATGCTTTGTACATAGCTGGCACCCCTATAGCACCATATATATTCAGTCCACACCCTGATGCCCTGAGACTTAACATTTATGGAACTGAAAACAAAATTGCATTAAGTTGAACCACTAGAGGGCTCACTACGCCATCTTAATATTGACAGTGACTCTTATCACATCTCTACAAATGTATACCTGACATGTAATCAGCATACTTGCTCTGTACCCTTGCAACTGCTGCCTACCTACAAATTGCCTTCTGTGTGCTCAGTGGTGGAATACGCAGTGCATCACTGTTAGAATAGTGATCACTCATTACCCTCTGAAGCCTCACCTCTGGATCTGCTCTGAAACTTATACACTTGGTCTAAGTCTCTGAGGCTGATTCTCTGTGAATGGACCTGTGATTGGCCTGACTAATATTTTAGGTTACATATCTATTTAATAATTATTTAACCAGGAAAAAGAACCATTTTTATTGTTTGTAATTTATTATACCAATCCCCATAACGGCAATTTGTAATTTGCATTACTCCTTACTTCTACCATTTGTTATACTCAGATTTTCAAAATACAACAGAGGTAGGTTATTTGGTCAAAGATAAATAATGTATTTGTCATTAGAAACACATCAAATTAGAACTGCAATGTTCAGATAGCTTAGTCATATTTAATTACCCACCCAGCAATACATTCTGCCTACAGTGTCAAATATCAAGCATTTTGCAAAAGATGCGTTTTTCCCTCAGTGGTTCACGTATTGGCAAAGATGTTATAACTTTAGATGTGTTTTACCATTAACATTTTGTTAAAATCTTTCACCAGCTTTGGAAAATGCCGTTGCAACCCCTCATTGTGTATCATTTTCACACTCTACAATGTATTGTCTGAACACACAAGTTCCCCAGAATGAATGGAAACAATTTATGTGAATTGAACACATGTGGGGGTTTGACTGCAGAGCATTCCCCTCTCTTCATAGACCCTAGAGAGGCACCAAAGAGCTAAGACCGTTTTCAATTAGTGAAGCATGTCATTGATACTACCCAGTAAGCCAGATCAATTGTAGCCATCTGTTGCACACGAATGTTGTATTTTTTAAATAATTAAATAATGATGAGCATTTTGAGTTGAGATCTTCCACGTCTACAAAAATGACTAATAAACACCCAAGATTAAACCATGCAGTGAACAGAAGATGCAACAAAATTACTGGTAGTGAAACAGACTGAATAAATACAGCACTAACCGCAGCATATGCAAGTTACCACAACATGCCTATCAGAAGTTACGGCTTTAATTCTTAAATCAAATAAACAGGTGAAACTGTTTAGCAAATTTTATTAGATAACACTTTTTGGACACAATATCCAAGTAAAAATATATATCTGGAATGTGAAAAGACAACACAGTGCAACATAAATAAACAAAGCGAAAAAGCTCATGACAAACATATAACCGCTTCACATTTGAAATAAGACACTGCAGGTCATTTTATATAAAATATACATTTTTCATCTGGTCATAACAGCTTGTAAACATTTAAGGCGTAATAAACGTTAAGGGCATGCGCTCAATGACACCCTGCGATTTAGTAGCATTCATCGAGTTTGTCTCAAACATGCATTTTTTTCTAATTAGTTCAGTTCTTCAATAAGGCTGATATTCAACAGTGTACAAAACGATGGAGCAATTATTTGCTTCCGTCTTCTTTCACGATGTAACGAAGTTAAGTCTTGTTCATATGTATAAAAGAATCTGTAGACGCCTCTCACTAATATGTACAGGATTGTGTCACTTGGTAGTGTCTTCAAATTTCAAGTCCTTCGAATAATCAATAAGTAAACTGTCTCTGAGCTTATGTACGGAAAGTCATCTCCTCCTTCTAATAGGCTTGAATTTGATGCGGTAGTAACTGGCACCCGCTGTTCACATGATTCATGACCTTCTGTTTCAGCTGGGCTACCTGCTCCCTGAGCAGACTCGCCGTGGAGGCCAAGTTAGTATTTTGCGTCTTCAGGGTTTTGACTTTGTCTTCCAGCCTGGAAATTCTCTCCAGTTTCCTCTTTCGGCATTTGGACGCGGCAATTCTGTTCCGCAGCTTTTTCCTCTCCGCCTTCATACGTTCCTGCGTATCAATGTTGATGGGAGACAGTGGCGGGCTGTCTCCGAAGCTCTGCACGTCAGGAACAGTTTGTGGTTCATCCTTTAAGGGTTGCACCCGCGTGTGCGTCTCCTGCTGCGTGCCCCCCAAATGATGGGAGGGAGGTGGCGGAAAGGGGACAGTGTCCGTGGAGTAATTGACTGTGGTCCCCAATGAGCCGCTGCCGTAGCTGTTCAGGTTTGTGTATACGGGTAGATCTGGGTGCACAGTGACGGGAGCAGCGTTGGTAGTCAGATCCAGGCTGCTCGTCTGCACACATGTTCCTCCGTTGAGCTGATTCTGTTTGTGGAGATCTTCCAGAGCCTTGACGAAACCTTCGGCGAACTCCTGCTCGTCACTCAAAGACTTCTGGAAAAGGAACTGCGAGGTTGGTGTAGTTGTGACCATGCCATTGGTCTGGATAATCAGCCGCTCCAGTTCAGGTGAAGCCAGCTTCAGTAGCCCGAGGTCCGGGGAGTTGAGGATGCCTTCGGCGTCTCTAAGATGCGGCTTCAGGTTGGAGCTTGGGTCACTCAGGTTTAAACTCATATCCTTCTTCATCATGTTGCCGTAAGAGTAAACGCTCGTGATTCCGCCAGTAGTATTCAACACATCATCATGATAGAAGGGTGTTTCCATTCTAATCCCCTCGCACACGAAAGGGAAAACAGACGTCGCCGCTCAGTGATGGCACCGGTGTTCAGCACTTAACAGAGAATAGAACTGTCCGTGAATTCTGTTTATATGGCGTGGTAGCAAGCTAACTAGCTAAGAGGCTAGCAAACAAAGTCAACAAGGTAACCAACTTCCTCGTTTAGGTAGCTACGACTTGTGTGATTAATCGCCTCCTAGCTCTTTGGTTAAAAAAAGTCCAAGCGTGTCTCCTATTCCGTCTCTTATGTAGCCTTCTCGTGAAAAGACGTCAATGACTAACTGGCTGCTTCCATTTCAATGTCAATACTCGATTGTAGCTGGCACTAGAAATAGCCAGTCTGTTGTATTTTCTCACACCCCGTGCCTTCTGGTTGACACTGTTAGCATGGAAGCGCACTCACTGCATTTTCTAGCCTTGCAGATTCCATTATGTCATTTCAGAGCTTTCAGATTGGACAGAAATGACGTTTTCTTCCTGTTTTATTTGAATAAGGGGACGTACTAGCTCCTATTGCCATGGAGAAGGCGGGTAAACTGCAAACAGAGCAGTGCATTGTGGGTATATGTAAAATCAAATCGAGGGTCGTTCTGGGGGTGCGGAAGGGTTGTGAAGAGAAAACTGGGAGAAGCTGACCGACAAGGGAAAGGAAGGATACATGGACACGTGGTGTTTGTACGATGTGCTTTCATTTCAGCATATCCAACGTCAGACTTATGTAAAAGCATACAAAAGGGAGTGCCCTCTAAGTTATCTTTTCCAGTTTCACGCAGTAAGCTTGTTCTAGAATAGGAATGAAAGGGAGACATTTACGCGCCACGGTGAGAATCTTCGATGAGCCATATGGCTGGACTGTTCAATTCAGAGAACCACCATTACATAAAACAATTACACTCATTGTTGGGCCTTGTTTTTTATGAGCTAGTTCTGTTTATTGATTTATCTTGTGGTCTCATAATTAGTTGTGTGTGCAAGAAACTTGGTCTTATGAGTCTTGGTCTTGTACCCAAGAAGTGTGCTTTGCATTTTTTCACAGCAACACGTCAATGAATGTGTGGAATGATTTTCCCATTTCAGTTGCTAGCTAAAATTTTATTTAGTTATTGTATCTACAGCCTGGGGAAGGGTGACAGGACAATGTTTAAAAAAAACTGATGGTAAAAGTCACTATCTATATGGTGTCTTAGGTGTGTAACAGAGCACTGGATGTGACTATACATGTACAGAAACTGGATGTGTATCAGACCAGGCCTATCAGGGGGCCCTATGTGGGCGAGCCCTAGATAAGCTTTGATATGTCCTTCTATAGAAATAATGCAGCTACTTAGCTGGATTAGCTTGCTAGCAACAGAAACACATATATGCACCAGCTATTACATTGCTTTGGCTAGTTATTTAGCAGGCAACTCATCTACCTTCCTATATAATAATTAGCTAGCTGGCTAAAATAACTTACTTACTAGCCAGATATAATAACCAGCTAACTTATAATAATCATCTTGATAGCTAGGTAGGTAACTTACCAGCTCACTATGTGTATGCATAACATAGCAATCTGCATGTTGCTTGCTAGAAGTAGATGTTAAGGTGGTGTTGGTTTGCAGGCCAGTTATTGCTTAGTTTAAAATTTTTCTCTCACACTATTCTTGCAGGGATCAGCAACCAAACATTACTTGCTGAGCTGCACTTTTTCTCTCAAATAAGTATGTTATAACATGCCACTATTTCTGTACACTGGGTAAAGACAGAGGGTGACCCCAAAGTGAATTTTTAAACCCCCTCCCCCCCGACTTCTTCGTTATCCCTACTATTCACTGACTTGAAGTGGCCCAGAAAGGGTTTAGGGCATGGTGATAGGGCATTCAGTTTACGTGACAAGGGAGAGGGGTGGTTTGGGATGGAAATAGACAAAATGATATATAAAAGTATGCCGACTGCAAGGAATCAGCACAAGACCCAGGGAGATCCAACTTAAATCCCTGCTTTTTCACTGTGACTTCATTTATCTAAGGGCAAAGGCTAGAGATGGCCCTCTGTTGTGCTAGAGGTGGAGAGTAACGGTGGAGGTGGAGAGTCAAGTGATATGTTAAAAAACAAAGCACTAACTCCTCCATACTCATTGCAGTTGGGTAATAACGATTGCTTTTTTATGTGAAATCAACCTCCACTGTAAGCCAGTGTCTGTTGTAAGCCAGTGTCAGTAAAACAATCAATTCTTATGTCAAAGTACATTTTCTATAGGACACATAGCTGATTTACTATTTAACTACGTAATGCCTAGGAAAATTATGTTAATACAAAGAAAGAGAAATAGGACGGAATAATACATGTTTAAAATGGAACCATTCGCTCTTTAATTGTATTCATTATGCCATCATGATCGCCTGTTCAATGCAGTGACAGATCATCCAAACGATTTTCATAGCATATTATATATAACTATATAGAACAGTTACAGAGCAATGCTTGTGAGGAGGACCCTTTAAACCATACTATCACTTTAAATGTTTAAGCCATTTCAGCAGCCCGTTCTGCTTGATTTGTAGAATCTGTTACATTTAAAAAATATTGTTGCTTTGTTATATGACAATCTACATTGTCCTACCTAACCAGTAAGTGGCCAGATATCCATAGAAGCTGATACGTAAATCAGCGAAACAAACCCCGGCAACAGCGCGCTCTCCTTGTGGAACGAGCGGCACTGCGGCGCAGAAAGGGTTGCGCGCAGGAGTGTGCGTCACAGGTAGGACCATTTCTGCGAGGCGTTGCGTGGGCGGACCGCGTCTGTCTGTGATGTCAGAACAGCAGGCGGATTCTTGTGGGTTTTAGCGGAGGAAGTCGAGAATGAAGGGAAGGGGGTGATAAGGCGATATTTGTGAGAGGAGCATGAATGAAGTCGTAACACAGCAAATAGACGTGTATGGTTTGTTCATGCCATGGAAACCTGGATAATTCCTTGTTCGTTTTTCCTCCTTAAACCATAAACTTTATAACACTACGTATTTATAAACTAGGCCTATGTAGATTATTTGCCATTTGCTCTATAAATATATTTTAATGTTCAACTGTGAAAAATGAGTAAAATTACACGATAAATTCCAATTCTGGAGTTCGTAAACAAAATGCACCTCACCGAATACATCAAATACGAATAAAATATTTTTCATGTTACAATGCACAAAGGCAAGATTTAGGAATTTCTCATGCATACTTTCCCGTGTGCTCAAAGGAGGCGCATAAATGGAATTCATTCGCCGTCAATACAAGCCATGCACCACCATGTTTGTGGACAGAGAGGGCAGTGAGGGACGAACTGGCGTGTCATTGCGAAAGGACAGATAGGGACAGGGACGACAAGTGACGACCAGAGGGACCGTTGACTTTGAGCGCAGTCATCATCAATACAGACATATGGGATATTAACCATCATTTACATCATTGATCCGTTTTTACATATGTTGCACTTTGGTATTCCTGAGCACTGGTGGCCCTCTTGAGATGCAAAGATAGACTCAAGAAATCATTTCACTTCTCTCTACCTTAAAATGGGAAGATTCAATTACACAGTATGTAATTAAATATGAAATGCTTCATATAATCGGGTCACCTCAGAAGGGAAAGAGAAACATCTCAAGCTATGTTGAACAAGCATACTTTTTTGCTTATTTATTTATCATGGAATTGTTAGCAAGGAAGTGAGTTTCTAGGCAGATTTGTTTAGAAAACACATTTTGGCAGAAAGTAATCAAGAGGATCTACCTTTGTGTTTGATTTGGTAGATGCTATGAAAGCATAGTAAGTGCCTTGATGCTGGTCTCTACTTTCCTATGCATGCTTTTTCATTTCAAACGTCTGTGAATTGCTAAGACAGTTGCTAAGACAGATGTTAACAGTACCCAACTCTATCTTTGTGAGGCATGTTTTTTGGGACCCATGACGCAGTTTCTAGGTGTAGGTGAGTTTCTGGATGGAGTGGTGAGGGGAATCCCTGCCACGGGTAGAGGAGGCCAAAGTTTAACTTGAGAGGCCAGAGAGTTTTCATCACAGGTTCATCTCTCTGACGCATGTTTTTGAAGCCACATAGCCCACTCAACCTCCCTTCCTCCTCTTCTACCTTTTTTGTGGGTTTTCTGTGTCAGAGAGACTCAGTTTGCATAAGTTTCAAATTCCTTCCTGTGAAGTGCAACCAACAGTTGTTCAAACCTTTCTCTGCCTTGTAGTTTATAAGCTTTGCATCCAAGGACCTCCCTCATCTGTACCAAGCACTTTCTAAATACATTGTCCACCTTCTGTAAACCCTCCAGCTGCTGCCTCTTCCTAAAGGCTTTCAGGATCACACTCATCCATTTGATTAGATGAGATATATACAAATAATATGAATCAGTTCATCACAAAGAACAAATCACCAGAGAAAAAAAATACCACTGGTCACATACATACCTTTCAATAATGATTCAGCTATATTCAGAGTCCTTGAGGCTATTCCCCTCCAGACTGACCAATGAAACAGGGAGAGGCACATATTCAATACTGAATTTTAATGACATCTAAAGATCAGTCAGACAGCCTTACCCCAGCACAAGCAATACCCAATCATGACTCAAAACAATTTGAATTATCTTTGTATGTCTTTATGATTTCATCAATCATGTAAAGACCTTGACAGAGGAGATGAAAACAGGCAGAGATAACAGCCAGCAGTATTTGTCAAGGTGATGAAGAGGATGCAGCTGGGTTTTTTCTCATTAGCAGTGTTGCTGCTAATGAAAAGGGAAAGACCTAATGCTTCTAAACCTCACATACAGGGAAGTCAGAGCGGTAGAGATATCATGTGGAGCATGACAAGGGCAAATTAAAATCAAACATTTTAAAAATGACATTGTGATCATTTATAGAAATGAACATGCTATAGGCTGCAGATATTTGGTGCTGTCTCTGTAAATACCCCCAGCAGGGCGGTAAATTGGTGCTCAGTTCTAAAAATAGCAGAGGAAGTGATGACGCAAGCAGGCTGCCAGCATCAGCAGCGCAGAATAGGATGGGCATCATCTGTTGCTGTGGCAACACTGACATGGAGTGTGACGCAGCTGGTGGGAAGTGGGGAGGGGGGACTGCAATACACAGTGTTGAGGAGGGGGGTTGTGTGGGAGGATGAAGGAGAGTCGTTGTGGGGGCAGATAAAAGCGCTGGAGTCATTAGCCATGTATTTTTTAGCGTTTCAAAAAAGCAGCTATTACAGACCTGATTACTGCAAGTGTCATCATTTCCTGCCTTCAATTTATGTCTCTCTATCCTTATACTAAATGGATTGCAAATGGATTCTACCTATTATATATGCCTTTTACACAAAATTGTATTCATATCAGGACTAATGGGGAAACTGGGGGAGGGTGGGAAAATGACAGACATCTAAATTTAACACAGCAACAAGAAACAAGAAAAATAAACTACCTCATTCCCAAAAGTGATAAAATAAAATGAAAATTCAAGATGTCAAGTCAAGATGTGTCAATCAATAAAAGAATGTAAATGAAACTGGCTCTGACAGACATCTAATAGCTCATCTGCCAAACTGGCACTCCAAAGGTACAGCCCTTTTTGCAACAGCTTGTGACAAGATCCATGGTGCCTCCTAGCAGTGCATTTCTTCTAATGCAGAGGATGAAGTCAGGGGAAGGGACAGTGGCCAAGAGTGTGAGCCCACCAGGGGGAAAGGGAGCCATGTGTCTGCCCAGTTGCTGGGATCCTCACAGATGTCTATTGTGCTACCCTGGCAGCTGATAGGGTGACTCACTTCACAGTGTGATAATCCATCCCGCGCAGGCTGATATACCATGGGAGTGCCTGTCACAAAGAACAGCACAATCACAACATCACAAGTCAGTATCTCCATACACCATGCACTTCTTTATGGACAATTCTGTCATTTCTATGAGTTTTTTTTCATTTCATGACTGACAATAATTCCTCAGCAGAGGGAGTCCTCTGTTTTCCTGAAGAGAGCTGAACAAATCCACGTGAAATGTGGCTTCAGTGACGCAGAATGGATAACAGGTCCTTGATAGTGATTAATTCTCACTGGTTAATTCAAAGTTGTCAGACACTTACCCTATAAACACGTTTGCATTTTCTTTTTCCTGAAAATGTCCATTCATGACATCTGTCATTTGTCTGCAGCTAAAACATGCATTCACATACAAATACACAAACCATGCTGCTTCTTTACAAAGGTGATTTGCTCATAGATCCTTGTTGTGAGCATTCTCTCCTCTGAGGTTAGAAGCCAGAATATAAACTCTGGAACACAGGAACACCCCCACCCCAAGTGGTACATAGTCTACAGGAACATACTGTTCTGTACAATGTATTAATGCTACACTCAAGGATTTGGCCCTGACTGGTTCAGGGCTGTAAGTGAACATTCAGCATTCAAGTAGGTGGCCTTAACATCATAATTTTTAAAATCAAGCTCCCCAGAAATAAAGATCTCCAAAGCCAGACAAAAGAAGCTAGTTAGTTTGCCAGTCCTCTTTATGAAGTCTTAAGAAGGGTCTCCAACGATCTCTTGCAAAATGAATCATCAAATCTAAGAAAAGGGTTTACGATTACAAAACAACCGTAAGTTAAATTTTATGCTTTACAATGCTAACAAGTACTTTTTAAACTTTTTATAAAAGAAAACATATTGGAGTAAATAGTCCCAGCTCTAGAATATTATCATACCTCTACATTGTTAAAGAAATCCCTCACATGCCTATCTTTAAATTGTCAAGCACAGTACCAAGTTAAAGATGGAAATAATGTCTCTTGCAGACATTGCACAAAATTCTTTCAACCAGTGTCTGTGCATATCTCACTGCTTGCCAGCACGGGCTGGTCATAATAGGCACACCAGTTACACAAAACCAAGATGACAACATCTGATCTGAAAGTGAGTGGGGTGTTTTTAAAGTCACTCTAATCTCCCTTTCTTTTCAGTGCTGCACTTTGCCACCTTATCTTTGCCAGGTTTCTTCATTTGCTGTCCATGTTCAGCTCCAGGTATACTTCTCCCACAACTGCCAAACACATCTGTCCTTAAAACAGGAAACTCAGTGAAAACTTGTGTAGTTTGCAACTATGAGAAAATCAAAGGTTAACACTCAATCAATCAATAAATTAATTAAAACAACTGAAGTTTGATTTGATTAATCAGACTGATTAGTCGACTGGTTGCTACACCCCTATTATTTATACAAACAAGACCATCATTTTTACTTACCACTGAGCCATAAAGTGAATGCTCCAGAGTCTGTCAGCACCTCCACCTCTGCTACTGGTCACTTTCTCTGTCATTCGACATGTAGTATGCCGCTATTCAATTAATTTGGAATGGGGGCCAGATTATGAAAATTATCCCACATGAGGGGCCAGAATATGAAATATGGCCAAAATATGAGAAATCACATTAGCAGTTACAAGATACACTTGCACTGTAGTAACACACATATGAGTGCATGTAACAACTTTTGAGTGCATATTGTAAATGCATAGAAAACAACAACATATGAGTGCATAGCATTGTATCAAGACACATAGGCCTAAGTTATTTCTAAATTCAAATGGCAACATACGCTCTGTTCAGAAATCAGTCCCGGTGAGCCATATCACATCACTAAAATTTTGAATTTCACTCTTTTAACTAACAGACCACATTCATTATAGTAAATGCAATCGTAACAACAACACATGAGTGCAAAGTATGGCATTGTATCAATCAATCATTTTTACATTCAAAGCACGTAGAACAAATTTGCCATGACAGAGTCCATGGTCTGTTTTAACTCGCCACAAAGTTTGGCACACAACAGGCTTTGGTGGATAAGGCAATGTAGTGATCTCAGCTGTGGAGCCACAGCAGCCATATTTGAATAGGCCTGTAATATGGGTTCCTTTTGTATAATTTAGCTCAATGGTACCACCTTGTGGCCAAATTTTGAACAACTTCTAACGTTTGTATGTCACTTTCAGAGAGAAAAGTAGTTTTGTCTTTACTGGTAGTCTACTATATTCATCTCTGTCCAAGAGGTGCAAATGACTTCTCACAGACAGGTGTCTGATGTTCATCCAGTTATCACAGCTGACCAGGTGGGCAGTGGTACATCTCCCCATTCTTAAGCTTCACCAAACATCAAGAACAGACCACAGACCCACTGACATCTCAGATGAATACAGATCCCTGTAGGGCTCTGTACATTTATCTTATAGCACAAACATCTGAATCTGATCATGATCCATACAGTAATATTTAAAAATGTATAGGACTGTATCTTGTGCTTTTGATCTGGGGTAATTCAACTACTGTCCAAAAATGGTCTTGAAAGAATCAGTTCTGCATGTGCAAATCCATCTAATACCTCAAAGAACATTGTTCTTTGCCTTCCTTTGTCAGTTCTTCAGAAGAAATCATTTGTCTCTTTCTGACCACATAGTCTGTGCCCTCCATTTCCAGGCTTGGGTCATTTTTCTCTGTTGGCCTTCTGATTTACACTCTGCATCACCTTCAGTGAAAAGGGAATTCTCAGCTTGTCTCTCACTTCTCTGGACATCTTTTTGTTTTGTTACCTTCATCGGCTCTAGCATTCAGTCCCACTTCAATACCCTCTTTCACTTGTTGCTGTTAACAACATTTAAAAATTCTTTCTAAGATTGTTGTCCATTGATAATTGAAACCCAGTTGTGAATTACCTGCAGTATTAATGGTATGAACCTCTTATTACCTTTGTCATGTCATTAAGACACAGTGCTCTAAACATTACTGTGCATTTCATCCATTCTGTAAATAAGTATTCATGCCCCACTGAATGCCTTGCAATGTCACGGTCCTTTTATTGTACTAGCAATGTCCCAATACATGTTTTTTTCGTGCTCTGTCATTAAATCCAATTTTAACCGAGAGAGAGAGAGAGAGAGAGAGAGAGAGAGAGAGAGAGAGAGAGAGAGAGAGAGAGGTGGGTAAGAACGAGAAGGAAAAAGTTGCAAAAGATTGATTTTATTTTGTTGTGTTGCATTTTGTGAGTTTGTTGTTTTTGTTCTTTTTGTGTGAGATTGCTGTTGCCTTTCATGTTTTAATTTGTTTTCATTTAGAGAACTCAGTTTAAAAAGCAGGCCATTGATGTTATCCTTTGAGAATATATGTTGGCTCCTTTGCCCTGTAGATGAATAATCATGTGTCCCCAGACAGTGATTTATATCTTACTTGTCACTGTCCACATACCACATATTTATACTGTTCATCATGTGTAAGTATATTTTAATATATACATGATAAGCATTTTGGGCACTGTTCTCAGCTAGATTTCATCCTATCTCTCGGGCGCATATATCAGGTGTCCTGGAGAGGTGCCATATCAGCTCCTTGGATCTCCCTGCATGTGCAATCAATCCCATGCAGCATATACAGAATGCTGCTGCTTGACAGGTCCTCAATGTCCCCAAATACTCCCATGTCTCACCCTCCCTGATCTGACAGCTAACATCCACTTCAAAACACCGGTATTAGCTGACTGAGCGGTGAGGGGAATGGCTCCCTCTTATCTTCAGTGGATTGCCCATTCCTACACACCAGCTACACCACGGCGCTCAGTTTCTTCAAGTGGCTTGGCTCTTCCCTCCTCTTGTAACCTCACATTCCAGTCATGTCCACTGTCTGCACTAAAAAAATCATGAGGAAGCTTGATGGTCAGCTTGTCCATCTCTTTTGGTGAGACACTTGACTCAAAGATGTGATTATTGCAATGCCTAATCAACTTTCTGAGTCTTATTCTAGAAGACCCTGCAACTGTATGTCAGTAATGGTTCATCTCATATCATGCACTCTTGTTAAACTGCTTGTCTTCTTTTGTATTTTTTCACCTGCTCACAAAATGATCTTGCCTATGAGATCTAGGTACAAGATCTCATAGGCAAGATCATTTAAATTTGAATTGCCACAAATTGAAATCTCCAGCTGAACACATTTGGCTTGCCTCATTGCTACACTGACACATGAGGAAAGCAATCCTGTGATATTCTTGCATACAGCCATTGGATATTTTTTGCACTCCAAGTCCCACAGTGCACCACAAGAAGGAAAACACTAAATGGAGTATAGGCACAATCCCCACTGATGCTATTGGAGCAACTCATAGGACCCTGGCGAGTCACTAATGGATGCTATTGAATAGTGCAATAAGGGGACCATGGCCTGGGTAAAACTCCCAGATAGAGCAAAATCAATTATGTTCTTCTGCTGCAAACTCCTAATTGTTGGCAGTTTATGACACAGCCAAGACTTGAACTGGTGATACCTTTGGCTGTTGGGCTCAGCTGGCACTCAGAATGAGCATCTCAACCAAATGGGCCAGTTTGACCCCTCTTCAGCTAGCAAAATATGTGACTTGCCTTGTTATTCCATCAAGTCCCAGAGAATCTGTTTCTCTCTGCTGACATGGTGCGCACATTCACAGCTTACTGATGTCTGGGAGTAAGTGAGTAGGTTATTCCTGCTCAATTCACAGCATATAAATTCTTGTCTTTGACACTGACACTGTGTCACCAGCACTACAGGAAAGAATGCAGAAACAACCCCAGACCAAATGACCATCTGAAAAAACCCTTGGCTGAGTAAATAATAAGCTTAGGCATTTTAATAAAGTTTGCCAAGGTTGGTGCAGATATTCATGAGGTTTCTTCCAGATAAAATTTTAAATTGTGTTAAAAGGGCAACATTGTTTTTCTTTTAATATGTTGATAAATATATTTAATTATTAATGTCAAACAATCAGGCACCATTTTATCTGAAGAATTCTATAAAACCAACCTAGCTCCCTCCTCTTTCTGCAAGTCCTTGTTCACATTACCTACTTATTACTTACTGTTAAAGGACAATTCCCAAGTCTTCTCAAGTATGGCAGGAAGGAGAGAGAGAGAAAACGATCTAAATCTGGTCAATATTTGTTGCAGTTTCAATGTCCCACAATGAATATTCTACTTGTAAGAAGACTCTTGCAAAAGACAGCAGTAAACACTGAATCCGCACACAATGTATGCCTGTGATGTTATGGCTTTCCATTCAAAGGCATACTGACCATGCTTTGGCAGCAACTACATGCAGAAATAAAGTGTCCAGGTGAAATATATTTTATAGACACAAGACATGGACAAATGACAAACCAGGACACCATAATTCTTTGTGAGATGTAAAACAGGATTATCTGGAATAACAGAATAGTCTTCATGACCATCAATAACATAGTAATAATAATATCCATTCCACTTCGCCTTTTTTCATATGGAGGACCAAACTCGCCAAAACTATTAATTAGTTAATAGAGAGGCTACATATTAAGAAATATAATAGGCCCATCGAATCAATAAACAAGAGTTCAAATAAAGAAACACACCATTTTAAGGATGAAGTTATGAATCAGTTCTATATTAAATGCATTAAAGAAACATTTTTCCTTTTGGGCAGTGGGGTTTGATACCACCCTTTTATGACTGAAAACACTCATTAGCATACTACCGATCATTTTGCGCCTTCTGGTTCAGCATTTATCATATTGCTTATGACAACGACAATTGAGCTTAATGTTTTAAAACCTGAAGAAAAACATCCATCAAGTATTGTCAGATAAATCAATCTACAGTAGGCTATAAAAATGTCGGTTGCAACTTTTCTCCATTCCGCATGCGTGGCTATTGACTGCTCAGACATCCACCCTTGTTTTCCCTAAGTGAATTAAACTCTTACACATAGCCTAAGTACGTAAACCATTTACAGGATTTGCAGGATTAATTGCCGTTAGCTTTCTAAAGTATTACCTGCATGTGCCTTTGTAAGAATGAGCGCTGGAATGCTGTTGAGCTGCTGAAACACAAAGACGCTGCTGTAAACCGTTTTGTCGTGCATTTTGCAAGGGTTCCAAACCAGATTAGCCTGATATTTTCACGATTCAAAAAGTGTGCCTCTGTATCATACTCTAATACAATCTTAACAGTTAAGCGTGGCTGCACTCTAGTCCTTTCTTGCACCTTCAGTTTTGGTTATGGCAAATTGTCCAGTAGGACCTGTTGTGGTCGCGTATACCAATATTAGCATTCCACGTTATGCCACTTCACATGCATGCTTTTTAGACATCCGCCTTGGGAAATGAAGTAGTTCTCCGCCGCTGCTACTTGGCTTGATTGCACACTCTAGTGTTTCGAACGTAATCGGCACAGACGTCCGCGACTCGTATACATTACCACAAACAGTAGAAATGCACTACTATCACAGGGGTCACTTTTTCCAGATGTGATCTAACAGCTTTAAAAGTGTAACTATAAATGATTTTTGCGAACACGACACACATAATCGTATCTGCAGGACATCACTCCAGCTGACTGTTTACGTATTATCAGCTGATGCAGGTGTCTTGCGTGATTACGTCAGACGCCGTCTGTCAAGGAGAAAGCCAGGAAGACGGAAAAGAGAGGGGGAAACCGCAAGTGAACCGGTTGGCGTCAGGAAAAGTGAGGAGACAGGGCTGAACCCTTTCACGGGCTGACGGAGGGGTGGATTGCTTGTGAAACCTCTGTAGATAACATACAGATTATTCTAGACACTTTAACGACTGGAAGATCATGGATAACAGCAAGAGGACTGTTATAGTGACAGGTAAGCGTGTTGTCAACTTTACTCTGTTTGCTTGGTTTTGTACGTTTCACATTCCGGTTACTCCTGTGTTAAAACCGGCGGTTGACAAAGTGTAACGATGTAAAATGTTTTAACACCACACGTTTTACGTTACCCGTTTTTCCCCAAATGAACGAAATTAATCATATCAATTACATTCAAATACCGGTTTGTTTTTTTCTGTCGTGAATTCGAATACAATGTCAGCAATCACTTTATATGTAAACCTGTTTATTGGTTTCATGTAAAGTCAACGGCGCTAACAATGTGGCGATTTAGACTAAATTCCTAAATAATATATTGATCCATCATTTTTTTCCAGTGTTTTCACCTGAATTACATATTTGAATGACGAAAACAACGTATGCACAAAGAGGCAGATATAAGGATTAAGACGATTTCACAGAAACCCAGTTTATTTCTGTGTATGATGGAAGGAGTTAATCCAATCGTTTTAATTATGGCAATGAAGTAATTTGTTGCCATTATTGTGTCTTAAAATTTGACATTATTACCAAGTAGGAAGTTTGAAAGAATATAGTTTTACCCACTCAGTCAATGGCTGTAAAATGGTATGCTATCGTACTTCAGTATCGTGTGGATTGTTGCCACAGTTGCTTATTTACTTTATCAGTTTTAAAATAAGAAGACTAATAGACAGAAGTTGTTAAGATAAGACAGCTGCCTGTTCCCGTAGACTCTCTTCCAGACACAAAGCCCTGTGGAAATCTCGGGTCAGCCAGATAAAAGATGCAGATTGCCTGGGAACAGTCTGGCTCACAAAAGAGAGCTGGCAAGCAGCTGCTGACCCCTCTCTCCCCCCTCTCGCCTCCCCTTCAAACAGACAGCCCCCAAGAGAAAAGAATGGACAATTAATCCTGGTGACAATGTTACAGCATTCAGTCAAGATACCATTATAATCCATATACTATAAGAATTTCACAACTTTCTTCACCAAGGTGAATACCAGGGTGCTCACTGATATAAACTGCTCTGAACTGGTTACTGGTTTCAAGACATTTAAGTAAATCTCAAATGTCCTCCACAATGGCTATTAAGTAGCTTCTGGAGAATGTTCCATTTTTGAGTGGGAGCAGCTCTTTTTGTATGTTAAAAATCAGATGCATTCTGTAACATTTTTCCTAGTGAAAAGAGTCCAAGCAAAACTTTTCTGACTGTTCTGACATATGAAGCGTGGTTTGTACCACTGGTGATGTTGAAGGGCTGGAGGAAGTCTGAACCTTGGAGGATGAGATGTCTCCTCAGACTGGGTGTTTATCTGCATAGCCCAGTCCCCGGTTTTTACTGGTTCTTTCAGACTGGAATGTAATTCCTGTAATGGAAAATTAGCCATAGATAACATCCTTGTGCCAGTAGCTTGACTAATGTCTGATACACACGTTTTTACTTTAGTCTGCGTTTAGCTCTTTTAATTTCCTGTGCGAGTTTGGGGCTGACACAATTCTTGATGAGATTTTCTGTGTACAAGGTGAAATTGTACTTCAGCCTAACACTTCAGATCAAGTTGTGTGTGAGGTCCTATGAGTGACAAAAATTGTTCTGGTAGCAGCTTGTGAGTAGTGAGTGGACAACAAGCAGCCTTGAAATACTCACTGATACCTTTTGTGAGTCTCATTGATGCCTCCATTCAATAAAGCAATGTGTCAGCAAAATGATTATTTTGATTATTTTTTGTTAGATGGTGATTGTGTTTTCTGTAGAACAACTGTGGAGGAAGTGACAGAATTGTGGAATGAGAAAGAAAACAAGCAGTAGACTTGTTTCATATTCACCCAAAGTACAGTAGTTGCCACTTTTAAGACACAAAACAAACCTTTACCTTATATCTTATAATTGAACATGTACTTATATCATAATCCCTCAAGTTGAGAGATATGTTGGCCTATGTGTTTGTATCGAGTGCTATGGACTTGATCGAGTGCTATGGACTTGGACAGATGGTAGTAATTTGATGTTACGCTGGGCTTACAATCAAATAAATGTATCTTTCATCAAGTAATCATTGTATTTCATGACTTTTTTTCTGACTCCATTTTCATACTGGTATTAAAAAACAGCTGGGTTCTAGTACAGAGTGGCAGCTGCTTTTGGTTGCGTGAAGGAGAGACTGGGAAGTGAACGTCCAGTCCTGGGAAGTCCAGTTGATGCTGAGGAATCCAATCAGTGTGACTGTGTTTCTCCTCTCTGCAATTGTCACAGCCTCATTTGGTTCTGCATGATAGCAGAGAAGGAACTGTGTTCTGTCTGAACCCAGCTGGGACAGACGGTATGTGAAACACAGGCATAGCACAACACACTTCACAGAGGTAGGCAGTGACCACAAGTTGTATCCGAGGGTGGACTGATACGAGTTTTTGATTTGCCTTGTATTGTGTTCCGAAGTACTTCTGATGGTTGGTGTCCTCAAGATAAATGTGGAGGAAGTGTCTTTCATCAGGACCATTTACATTGGTAGTGCTGACAGTGCTTCAAACTGGACCAATACTGTCAATTTCTTTTCACTGCAAAGGACTTTTACACTGGATAAGTTTGAGACGAATGAGCATTAATTGGTGTTTCCCATCCCGGGTCTGAGGGGCACACTGTGTATGCCTGTATGATATTAAATGTTCCGGCTGAGCTCTCAGTTAATTAGATTTTATTGAGGTGTTCATTGAATAATGATCCAGATTTGCCATCCATGTAAGACCTACTATTTGTCTTTTTTTTGGTTTTTTGTTAAAGATATGAGTTATAGGTAGTGACTTTGTTGAAATAGAAGGGTACGTGTTATGTTTTTTTTTCTCTTCGTTTGAGGCCATTAAACAAATTGAAAATACAGACATACTCATGAATACAGATTTAGGGTTGAATTATTGAATGGAGCCTAGAGCTAACAATCTATTGAGCTTAATTGAGCCAGCTGCTCAGAATTTGTGGTAGCTATTCATACCATGCTTAATAAACCATTTAAAAAATAATTTATTGGAACACACCCAGCTCAAACAGCACATTTATTTAGCAAACTACCTACAGCAGGTTCAATGTAGGGATACCATATAAAGGTATGTATTCAATTAGTATTTAATTAAGTGAGAGCTCAGCTCAAAAGAAAGCCAGTACAGATGGTGCACCCCCAGAACCAGAGCTGGAAACCTCTGATCTTGACCATGGATGAGAAACCTGTTTTTGATGGCTGTAGGGTCTGCTGGTTTTTGTACTCCATCATCGTTATTAAAGTAAGTCAATATTTTGATTGTAAGTCAGTTCTGAGTTTCACTCAGGGTAAATTAGTTTCTAATCTAAAATTAGCACAAAAACATGCTCAAGGCTAGTGCTGCCCATTCATGTTTTGTTTTGTGCAAAAGCACTTGAGACAAAAAGGTAGAGTTGTGTATGTGGAAGGTAATATAAGATTTTATTTATTGTTCTCATCTCTGTTCTTTTATTTTTAGGTTTTGGGCCTTTTGGAGAACACACTATCAATGCCAGTTGGGTGGCAGTACAGGTAGGAGCCACTTGAGCAAATTTCAAATGCTCTGCAAAGTCCTTCTTTGACACCACAAATACAAGGATTTTCATTTCATGACAGTACAATGCTTTACACAGGCTCCTTTAACATCAGAGCTCATATGACCTTTTGAAGACTAGGAGTCTGGTCACTAATGTTTTATCCCTCAAATCAGTGTCTGAACAACAAAGTGACCACAGTGAGGAAACAGTGCCTTAAAGTAGAAGCATATCTACCAATCTGCCCTGGGCCTTCCTAGAAAAAAAAACATCAAAGTAGTTCTTTCTATAAACACCCTTCCTCCAGTGATATAACATAACTTAAAATAGCAGTTGTTTTCAGTTTGTGAACTGTGTGTCACTGTGATTTGGTTTGGAAAAAAATGTCCTGTTTATGCATGTATGGATGAAAGTGAAGATAAGGGTATGGTGATGTATAGTTGGTAGTTTTAGTAGGTATTGTGTATGACAAGAAAGTTTCCGTGATAAATAATGGCTATTTTACTTCCTGCATTTGTAAGGCCTTTTGCCTGTGTGGAGAAATGCATGTACCCCATCATTGTTCAAGGCTGTGAGAATTAGCAACACAAGCTGAGACCTTTTAGTCTGTCTCCTGCTCTCCTTCACTTGTGTGATCTGCATCTCAATGAGGAGGGGGAAAAAATCAATTTAAAGCAACTTTACTAAGTGCTTGCAGTGCAGCTAAGCAGAAGCTGAATGGGCAGTAAATTTAGTCAGAAATTTATATATTGGTTGTTTCTCAAAGAAATGGAGATTTTAGAATCAACTAAAACTAAGACATGAGTCATAGTTTAACAATTTATATTTCATGACAGGTTTTTGTTTGTTCTAGCATTTGTAAAGCTTTGAGATTCGCTTATATGATTTTTGTCCTAAGTCTTTAATATATTAGTCATTTGGCAGTTTTCCCCCATGAGTCATTAGGTTAAAGAGAGAGCTTTGATCAGTTTTTTGCATTATGACTGGAGGGCCACCTCCTGCATTGCAGGACTTGAGAGAGACCTGTAGAACCTGACACAGCTCTGCAGTTACTCAGGGTGATTACTGCCCCACTGTGTGTGCAGAAGATTTCTAAATAATAATCATTTTTAAAAATCCGGAATTGAAACAATGTGTGTACGTATCATGTCAACACAACAAGTCCTCACTTAAATCTCTTAAAGAAGACCCGGGCAGGCAGAAGAATAGCTAAAATAATTCATCTACTTATATAATTCATCTACCTAACTGTATTTCAAAAATTATGCAAAATACAAATTTGACATTTGTGCCATTGATGAGAATAACATGCATGCGATCTTACCAGAAAATCAGAGAATGGCATGTCAAATGGTGCTTTGATTTCATTCAGAATGACCCTAAAATTCCTTCAGGAGGGAGAATCTGATCTTGCCGTTGTTTGATGTTATTTAAACTGTGTCATTTTTGTATGGAGTAAGGATGTAGTTTGCCTGCAGGGTGGTTGTGAAGAAACATGTTGTCCGGATTGAACGGCAAGTTGATTTAATTGGAGAAGCGTCCTTATCTGTAGCCTGAGTCATGATGCCTTCATGAGTTGTGAATTTCAATTGAGCGGTGGAGCACAAGAGAGGTTAATAGGTGGACTAGGTTGGGGGAAGGGTACGGAGCGTTATTGGGAAATTAGAAGGGGACAATGGTTGTCAGGGTGTCTAGACAGACCTGATAAGGATATTAAACGCAAACAAAGGGCTGCTTTGTGGAGGGGTCAGGGACTTGGTCAAACAAGCCTCGTTTCAATATTTATGGGGACCAGCAGCCGAGGTCTGTGCTCCTGTGTGGGGGGATTAGAGTTGGCTGTGGGAGAAGTCACACTGAATGGACATTGGATTTCTTTCTCCCCCCGTCTTTTCTCCAAAATGGCTGTGACATTACTTCAGTATTGTCTTATTATTTGTTGCCATAGTCTGCTTTGCGTTAGCTCACTGTTTCACTGTGTATCTAGAGGGATTCATGTTCAAGATAGAGTCAGTGCTGCACACATTTATTTGAATCCCCAATAAGCATCTGTGACACTTAATTAGGTCAGTTGTTTGAACGACTCACATAATACTTGGAAATAATAAAGATTCAATCATTTGATTTTGTTTTGATAGAACAAGGTTAGTGTAATTCTGTAGCGTGCATATGCATATACACTCACATATACAAACATACAGACTTAGTGTGTGTTTGACCACACATACTGTGGTTACTGGAGTTGGAGACCAAGAGAGTGCAGTGTTTCACCAAGATGACAGTTTCTCTGTTCTTCCTCGTCTCACAGGAGCTAAAGAAGCTGGGGCTGGGTCATGATGTGGACCTGCATGTGTACGAAGTGCCTGTGGAGTACCAGACTGTCCAGAGCTTGGTGCCATCCCTATGGAAACAGTACCATCCACAGGTAGGAAAACAGAGAGTACTTCAGACTTATTACCATTCTTCCACACCATTAACAAGTAACAAGGAAGCTTTGGGGATATAGGAACTTTTTTACTTTCAGTGCTTTACCTTAACTCTTTTAATTGTGGTGAGGATTTCAGATAACATGTTGAATCACTGGCCTTTCTAAATGTGACACAGCTGTTGAAAGACAGACATACACAAGCTCTTGCCGAATCGAGGGCTTTTTTTTTTTATATCAATGAACGAGATACACCACACCATTTAATTGAAGTGAACCTGTCACATCATTCACAGATTTCTTTTTGAAGGTTAGCAAATGGAAATTGCATCAATTAAGCAACCTCCTGCAAGTGTGGTACAAGGTCACCAAGGTCTGTGTGCGTGTGTGCGTGTGTGCGTTTTGTGCACAGGGGTACACAAAATAGTGGAAACAACAAATGAAAAAGATTCATATTTTGAAGTAACTAAACCGCAATTAAAAAGGAGTCTACAAATGTTTCATATTAATGTCAATTCTCATTACAAACATGTTTCTGCTATAAAAGACATTTTAAAATCAACACTTTAATATTTGTTTCTGAAGCATCATGAGAGATCTACTAGAGAGAGATCTAATTTTGAAAGAGGTCAAGTAGTTGGTGACCAAACAGCAGCCATGCTAGTCACAGAAATGGCTAAATTATTTCATGTGTCAAGCAAATCATGAGGGGATGTGCCAAACAAGGAAAAACTGCATTAGGAGGTAGTCACAAATGAAAGCTCACCAACAGGGATAGACAGACACTTAACAGGATAGGTGCTAGAAACTACAAAACAACAGCCTCAAAACTTACCACAGAACTGAATCTACACTTCGGAAACTGCTTGGCCAGTGCACTACAACGCATAACCTGGTATAAATGAGCACAGAACCTTTACCTCTGAAAACCTTCATTAGGTCTGATAATTACAGCACATGGTAAAATTACGGCCAAGAAATATATGGCCATTTTAAAGGACCATGTGCACCCTATGGTGTAAACATTGTTTATTCAAGCTGTTCCTATATGCCAAGGCTGAACAGATTCAAGAGATTCATGAACAACAGGAGAAAGTCAAACATCTTCCATGGCTTCCCCAATCACCAGATCTAAATGTCATTGAACCTTTATGAGTTCTGGAATGTAGAGTGCAGAGTGGATTTCCACCTCCTTCATCTCTCAGAAAAAAACAGGAGGCTTTCCTTCTTGAAGAATTTTCCAGTCACTCTCTAGAAATTGTTCAAAACTTGCATAACAGCATTCCAAAAAGGACTGAAATTAGTCTGAGGGCAAAGGGCAACCCAACTTCTTATTAGTTAATAAATATTTATATATTGCATGATGTTTCCATTGTTTGTATACCCTTGGTGTGTTTTGTGTGTGTGTGTGTGTGTGTGTGTGTGTGTGTGTGCGTGTGGATGTGTATGTTCAAGTATAACAAGGGATGGCTAACTAGACTCATCTCCATTCACAGCCTTCCCTCTCACCCTCTAAGCCTCTCCTTATAAGGAATTATGCTGCTGTCTGTTCTGGATACAAAAGTGTGTGTTGTCAGTTCCCTGCCAATATTAGCCTCTACAGCTGTGAGGTCAAATCATGCCCTAGGCTTCTCCACCCCCTGTGTGTACCTCTTAGTGCACACCTGCCTAATTCCTCAGCTTAGTATTTGGACTCTATAGCACCTCCATGTGTCGTTAGCCCTGAACTGCACACCGAAAAAGAAAAACATTGCTGTGCTGAGCTGATGGGAGCCCCTTTTGCCAGGAGGTCCACTGCTTCCTTAGGCTACCCTCCTACCCTGTGTAGGATGTAGTGTGTAGCTGCTCAGTCAAGAAATTGTCAGTTTTGCTGCTGGTGTCATATGAAAGGGTTGGACCCGGTGTTGTACAGCATGTCTGCTGTCCTCTCCTTCCTCCAATCCCCGTGGTCTGTGGCAGCAGTGTAGCATAGAGGAGCAGGGCTTGTAAGCGAAGGATTGCTGGTTCAATTTCCCACTGGGGCACTGCTGCTGTACCCTTGGGCAAGGTACTTAACCCAGAATTGCCTCAGTAAGTATCCAGCTGTATAAATGGTAGCCTAACATGTAAAAATTGTAACCTTTGTAAGCTGCGCTGCATGAGGGTGTACTGCTAAATGACAATAATGCAATGTCTGATAAAGTCAATGTGGAAGTGTTACCTGGCAGCAAGCTAAGGCTGCTGTGACCAGACTGAGGGGTTGTTGGCAGGGTCACATCCTCTTGCCTGGCTGTTACTTTAAGAGTCAAGGCACTTGAACGCCTTCTCAGATTCCCCACATGGGACCTTTGCCGAACTGCCTTTTGAGCTTATGGCTGGGCTAAGCTTAAGACTACACTCCATAAACATGGCCTCTGTACTTACATCTATGAGGCATGTAAACAAGCTTTACGCTCTGTCTGTATCTCATCGTTTTATGTCCAGGCTCTTGGTGTTGGAGGTTTTTTCAGCCACCTCCATGTGCTTATGTTGAGACAGCGAGGTTGAACACACTGTCCCGAGTCCAGTCTCCAAGGAGCCATGTGACTCACACACAGGACATCAGAAATACTGACTCTCCTTGTATGTTACAGAAATAAGGCATGTGGCTGTGTCTTGTCTAAGCAGTACTTGCCTGTCTCGATGATGGATACAGTTGGCTTTCTGCAGTTCAGTGGCTTTCCAAGGCCCTACTTTTGGGGTGATGGCCCACAGCAGTAGGGAGGAGGTTTTCTCAAATCTCTGCTTGAGGTCTCTCCCTTTCATTTACAGAAAGTCACTTTGGAGACACTCTTATCCAGAGTGACTTACAAAGAAAGGGTACAAGAGTGCATCTAATAAGGCCATATGAATGACAGTACAAACAGAACATGACAGACCACATATGAACATGTGTCAGTCCATCACAGTGACCCCCTTGACTTTTATGAGATTTGAAAGCCTAAAAGTGGGGAGATCTTTGGCAGTACTCTCATCTGTCTTTAGGACAATTGGGGAACATTTGGGTAGTCTCTTTATAGTGCAGCATAGCTCTCCTACTTGTACTGTTTTACCGTAACTGTGCTGGTTTTGTTAAGACAGTTGAGATTAAAGGATATGGAGACACCCACCACTGTGGGCGGTCTCATATTTCTCTCCACTCATGAGGGCAGGATTGCATTCCTCTGTGTCTGGATACACTCTTCTTCAGCTGTTGCTACAGGTGAATGTGGACTGTTTGGTCTATTGACTCTGTTGAAGAGAGAGCCTTTTCAGAAAGTACTGGTTTCGAGTGGGGCCCAATGCCACCCCCCATGTGAAGCATCTGTTATATGGTTGATCTCATGCTTTGGCATGTTGACTGAAGTGAAATAAAGCAGTGTTGCAGATATTCTTTGAACCACCAAGGTCAACACACAACATGGAGCTCTCAATAGGGAGTATGTTGTAGGGTGTACTTTGCGAAACAAAAAGATGATTTTGCTCGTACACAGCAGTATTATAGACCATGGGGAACTTTGTACCAGACTCTGGGGGCATTGGTTAATTTTATATTCTATCCTTGTAATCACCTTCAGTTAGTAAGCTGATGTCATGTGTGTATCTACATAAACATTAATTTGATTTGCATAACATTTTATCTGATGGCTTTTTACTAGCTCATACTTTTCTGTCCAAACTTGCATTGTAACTTCTGTTATCTTTGAAAATGTCCTACCACTCAGCTGGTGGTGCACGTGGGACTGTCCGGGATGGCCACTACGGTCACCTTGGAGAAGTGTGGTCGCAACCACGGCTACAAGGGCCTGGACAACTGCAGCTTCTGCCCTGACTCTCAGTGCTGTATTGAGGGGGGACCCGACTGCATCGACTCTGTCATTGACATGGACTCTGTGTGCAAGAGGGTGACCGCTGCGGGGCTGGGGGTGGCTGTGTCTGTGTCCAAAGATGCTGGAAGGTAGGTTCCCCTACTGTCTGGGAAGGAAGCCATTGTCATAAGAATTTCCCATTTCATTAAAAAAAGAACATAGGGTATTCCAGACAGATACATTTTTTCTTATTTCAGGGATTTTAGTAATGCTATACTTTGCAGTGCTGTTTTTTTCCCATTTTAGCCTGAACCATTTTAGCTCTAGAGTGTTGTAGCTCTTTGCCTGGGCCAAAGTCTTTAGTTTGCAACAAAGGCAATCTGCCTAAGTGAATAAGCACATAGGCCAGTGGTCAGACAGCTGTTAGGTCATGTCACATTTATAAATTTATTGCACATATAGGATATTGGAAATGGTTATCATTCTGCTGTGAAGCTGACTTGAATTGGAATATAGCAACATAACTGAATGTGTTTGGATAATCTGTATTCATATTAATGGTTCAATAATGTATGTATAGACAAAAAATTAAAAACTGTATTTGGAGAACTGGATTGAAACAAATTGTCAGTTTACCAAACATCAAACACCTACCCTAGTCTTGACAGAAGCATGCAGCGCAGTCTGTTTGAAAGATGACCTGCTGTTAGACTACTCAATTAAGTATACTCAAAGCTTGCATAAAGAAACACAACAACTAGTTGCCTGCCTATTCACTGTCCCCAGTTTGTAAACAGGAGCTTCTTTGGTGTTTCTGTTTAAGTGACAAATGATATTGTACAGCTCCACTATAGTCTCTCTCCTCATAACCAGCATGTCCACACTGTTGTCAAACAGACTTCCATCGTTAACAAATAATCTCAAGGTTAGTGAACTGAAGTGGAAGAGTTATAAAAATGAAACTGGGGTGCATTAAACCACCTCTTTGGTAAAGCAATGTAAGTGTTTGTGGTGAAGTGTGTTTTCTGTGAACACTGGTATTATATGTTTTTTATGCAATGTATTTTTTTAATCTGATGTGGGTTAACTTAGCAACAAGCTACAGAACAAACACAGAAAGTGAAGTTCTTGCAGATGATGTAACAACCAAATTATTCCACTGCATTCAACTCTGGAAATTTGATTCAACTAACATGCCATCTAAATTGACTAACCTAAATTGACAACCTAAAATTTGTATGTTCGTGCAGCCTTTTCATGTTTATTTCTATACATGTTTTAATATAATATTACCAGGATGGCTGTGGAAAAGGCTGTTTTGAAGTGTGCTCTTTTCCACAGTATGTTTTAGCTTCATGTTACGATGGAGAATGTAGCACTAAGAAGGTATGTGCTACCTCCTGCCATGAGTAAAGAAAATCAAATGAATTGAATCTGATACTAACAAATTTGTTTTCTTCAGTACTGTCTTTAAGCATAATTATCCTTTTTTGGTGGTGGCAGGTTAATTGGCACTGCTCTGAATGCTATATATGTTGTAAAACATACACATTATTCATACATGCATGCATAGGTTTATGTTTTGTTAAGAACATTGTGAAACATATGCACTGCCTGTTTTCCCCTGCCAGGTACCTGTGTGACTACACCTACTATACCTCTCTGTACCTGAGCCGGGGAAGGTCTGCCTTTGTGCATGTGCCCCCGCTTGGGAAACCATACAGCGGGGAGGACCTGGGCCGGGCTCTGCAGGCCATTGTCCAAGAGATGCTGGACCTGCTGGACCAAGCCGAAAACAAAATCCATTGCCAGCACGGACACTGAGTCACCTCCAGTCATGAACAGCAAAAGCCAACTCCCAGACAGACCCACCCCCCACCTCCCTACAAGGGATTGCACTTAAACACAACCAGCCGGACAAAAACGCTGAAGAATTCATTCCCTCCCTCAGGCTTACCCCCAGCCTCCAATCTACATAGACACCTCTCCATCCGCTCACCTCCCATCAGCCCCTCTGCTTCCAGGCCACCCTGCGTCTGAGAGAGAAAGCTAAAAAGGATCAGAGGACTGGAATGAGAGAGGGGTGCTCAAAAAGCAGTTTGGCACAGATGTGGCTATTGGCGAAAGGCGAGGATATGTCAAGGAGGGAACAGTTTCCATACACATCATAGCGCTGTGTGCCAGTGGCCCCGTGGCATATCAGGTGAGGGCAGCTGTTGGAGGGATGTTTATGTGTCAGTATGGCACAGCAACACTGAAACCCAAAGTACAGACCTCAGAATTCCCCAGTTCAGAGTCTAACTACAAGCTCCATCTTATTTATTTCTCTGTCTCCAGTTCATTATCTGATTTTCTTAACATTTTCCCATGTGTACTGTCTTGTTGGATAGTTTTATTATTGCTATCACTGTAATTTTATTTTATATTTTGATCATCAAGCATCGCTATTGTTGATATTGCATTTTTTTTTCTTTTCAAGAAATGAGCCATATAGTCAAATGTCTGAATTCATTATCACTGACCATGTGAAGAAAGCTTGTCTGCCAGTCACAATGTTGCCATTAAGAATACTTTAGAAATGCAGTTTACCTTGATCTATTGCTTACGTTTGTGTTAGTGAGACTGTGGTCAACATGGACATTGTTACTCTGTGTCCTTTTCCTCATTGGAAGCATTCTAGGACTTATTCTTTTCATCTGCATGATTGCCAGTCTGGCTGGAGTCTATGCTCCACTTTTTATTTCTATAACATTAACATAGTCAGAAAGGCTACCTAAGAGCAAATACTTCCATTTTGGTGCATTTTTATTATGAGGTAAATGGTGCATAAATGGGACCAAACGTTACATTTGCCTTTTAAAAATGCAGTAATGTTTTGACTAAATATGTTTTCCTTGTCCGGTTACAAATGGTTAATTTAGTTTTATGAGAAACCCAAACATCTGCTGTTTTACATGAGGAATACTGGATTTTTTGGCATTCTTTTTTTCTTTATAAGAAGCTATACTGTACCTTCTGTTGTTAAGGTTATTTATTTCATGGAGGTTGTTTTGTTTTACATTTACAATTATCCAGGTTACTATTGTGATAGCATAGAACATTTAGTTTTCTACATTTTTGGGTACTCCATTACCGTTATAAATACTTATGTCATGTACACCTCTCATCTTCCAGTATGACAAGATGTACTGTAGACTGTATGGCCTTTATTATGACTTGTGTGTGACTTATTTTGTATGACTATGTCATAAATATGCTTGATTTTAAGACACAAAAAATGGATATGGTAAAAGAATTACACTTCTGATTTTGTACTGTGAAAATACTCAAACATGCCTGATATTGTATGCAGAAATGTTCATATTTTGTAATCCAAGAAAGCTCTGTGTGTATCCTCTGTGCTTTTAAAGTCTTAAATCTTCATCTGTCTGTTATTTGAGTTTTAATGTTATTGCTTTTTAGTTTTTAGAATGTTTTACAAACATTCCTTCCTTTTGGGAAGACATGGATCTGAGGCCTATCATGCAAGAAGAACTGATATCCTCAGTAAGCAGATACATGCTGAACCTTTCTCTTTCCCATATGTGTGACTTATGCCTGAGATGATATAACTACACTGTTAGGAAAGCAGTGTTTCAACATTCTTTACCCTACCTTTTACCAACAACCAATTCAATGTTCTTTTTGTGTGTAAGTCACATACTACCCTCTAGTGGTAGAGATTAATAATAAGCTATAATAAGATATAACAATTTCCTACAGATCCCCCCCAAATCCACTGTTTTGATTCTCCTCATCTTTTTTGAACAAATCATTATCTGTTTACTTGACAATTTTGTTGTGTCATCTGTTACTCTGTTTTATATAATTTTTCTGTAATTGAGCATGGTCAGTGTATTGCTGATATTTAAAACGAACATAGAATCAAGTGTATGTTGTATGAATGAAAAGATTTTAATTTAGTCAAATACTCCTGGTGCTTCACTCATGTTGGAAAGTTTATTTAGATGTCAGTTAATTTTATCTAATTTTCTTAAATTGGGGCTATTTTATGCAAACATTATTACAAGTTTGATTCCATCTTTACTGTAGAGTACAGTGCACAGCATAACAGCCTGTGTATTCAGCTCATGTTGCTCCAGACAGGCTACTCTGACCATGTTTCTGTCCCACTAATGCACTGTCTGGGGACTTATAGCCTTCTATATGCTGATTAACCACTCAACAGCATTTACACCGTTCAGACAGATCAGATGCTGCAAGTGAATAGAGGCTTTGATATTTCAAATGAAAAGTCATAATGAAACTACATTACAAGATTTTCTAACATTAATGGTACATTATTAAAGCTATAATGTGACCATCACATTATATTAAAATATCTTGAGCTGTGCCTTTTAAAACCAAAATACAGTTGGAAAGGGCTGTGCAAATGCAGAAGAATGCTCTAATGATCAAATGTCTGCAAAATTAGTCCCAGTAAATGCTCCTTCCAAAATGAATCGTTTTACATTGAGAAAAAATGTAAAATGTAACCTACCTCTTCCTCTATTCCCTTATTTTAAATGTGATTGTTATTGTTTATTTTGTGGTATACCATATATAATTATGGCACCTAGATTTATATCAAAGTCCTCTGTATAGGAAATATATTTTCCCACAAATATTTGGTATTACGCTCTTAAGCTGAACCGTGTCTTTGTAACTTTGTAAGTGACAGTGATCTTGTCATTGAAAAAGGCTCTAATAGGCCCAACATTTCAAAATGGTTTTAAAAATGAAATTAAAGAATTGAATCCTTAATTGAAAATATTGTGGAGACTTTCTTTGCCTGCATGTCAAGCATGTGTTTAAGTTAAATGACACTATACAATAGAGGTCTGCTACTCTTTGCTGAAAATTAAAAATGTGTATCTGACTTTAAGTCATTGTGTTACATAGACTTGCACACCGTGGTGTAATTGCTGTGTTGCCAGAATTGCTTAGGGTTGAGTCAATACACAGTTTACTCAGTTTTGAATTTCTACAATACTCTTGCCTTACCAGCTATACAGTTTTAATATTGGGCAGATAATGCGGAATGACTTGTTTCTTAGTTATGGTAAATGTTATATTACTCAATATTCTTAATATGCAAATTATTGCATGAGACACAATAGCTGTGAAAATCACAGAATTATAATGGGGTGTCAAATGTAAAACATGATACAAATATTTTTCCAGCTTTAAGCTGTTTTATCTCACATTGAAGAAAATATGTAAGAAAAATTCAACATTTTTACAGGTTTACATTTTAACTGCAAAGCTTCCTGTTTGTTTATACAAAGTGAGTCAAATAAATTTAAAAAGCAAGCCATCTTAGAGCAGCAATATATAAGCTTGATATCCTCTCACGTTATTGCTTGTCAGCCAGGGATGGTCCTTTGCTCCTCAGAAAAACTATAGCTTGAAATGTCCAGATATCACATCCCTTTAGACTTCTTCAAGAGCTTCTGTGGCCATTTAGGGGAAATATCAAATAGTATTACCATTCTGTTGTGATCCAATGGACTTATCATGCTGAATTCCAGCTTCAAATGAAATACTTGCTCAAGGCAAAATGTAGGCCGACTATCATTAATTCCAGGCTAACACAAAAAAAGGTATAATGAGAGGTGCCTGTGTCTGCGTCATCACTTTTCCGGCTTTTAATGCAAATGTGCAACGCCGTTGACAGTACATTGTTAATGAATTTATGCGAGCAGGGTCGGGAACAGCGTGACTGCAGGCTTTGGACCTGTTAGATGCGTTGCTTATGGTGCATATTATTTACACACACCCATTCATGTTAATATTTGTTTAGATAAATGCTCATACAATTGTTTCATTAAATGGATTGCAACCGCAACCACAAATTATAATTTGAAAGTTTTTATCTGTTTGTCCAAAGTGACGATAACACTGTTTAGTTTGTATGGAAGTACACTACGCTGATCTGTTGCTGGCTAGTGTTGTTCATTAACACTTGTTTTTAGCTGCTCCTTTATTATTCATTAACACTCTTGTTTCTTAGCTGGTATTTCTTAAATAGTTCAGTGGCACATCTGCAAGATTGTGTTTCATTTTTGATGCAATATATGTAACATTTATCTTAATATTTGGAGAATAATGCTTGTGATGATTTAATTTATGTTTTGTAATGTACAATTAAAACTTAATTTTATTATTCACACTTTGTAATAAACATGCCAGTTACTCTTTTAAATCAATGTGTGATACATTTTACAAGGTGATCCAGTAAAAAATGTTATTTTCACAATTTTTCAAGTTACTCTTTTCACATTATGTAAAAATCCCTCTGTGTATACGTCACTAAAACTTTGCGCTCTACGTATGTACGCTGTGTTTAGCTGGGAATTTCGTCAGTGTTTGGTGTGGGAGTTAAGGCTCTCGAGGTGTTCGAATTGTGTTTTAGTCCAAATTTAGCTCGGGATCACAGATACTCATATCTGGTGTGGGAAACCTGATTGTTGGGACTCTCCATCGATTCTGTCCGCGCAACAGAAGCTGTTAAATCTCAAATACTAGCGAAGAAATGAGCGTGGAGGCGTACGGGCCGAGCTCACAGACTCTAACCTTCCTGGACACCGAGGAAGCGGAGTTGCTTGGAGCCGATACCCAGGGTTCGGAGTTCGAGTTCACCGACTTCACTCTTCCCAGCCAGACGCAAACGCAAGGCCAAACCCAGAGTCAGCTGGACAACCAGGTATGTGCGCGTTATTGGCAGCAAAACAAATGTGGAAAAAATGAACGGATAGCTTTACGTCCGTTTCTAAACATGCCGCCAGCGTGCTGGTAAACTCGCAAGCTAGCGAGATAACGCTAGCTGACTGTATCGAAGAGAAGCCACTTTAGGCCTGCATCGATAACGCTAATTCGCGAGGCTCTGGTGTTTTTAGTTTGTTGCAGGATATATTGTAACGGTACGTTCGAGGAAATTAATTGTGTTAGGGTATGTAACAGCATGGTTTGTGCCATCTCCAGCTTGCCGCCAGAATAGTAGCTAGCTAGCTAGCTAGCAGAAATGGATATGCGAGCCTTTAGCTAGTGAGCAGCAGGCCCCGTCAGCTGGCGAGCAACCTGCATGTCTGTACCGTGCCACATCTCCTATCAGCATAACGGCAATGTTGTTAACTAGGTTGCCAGCTAGCATTACATTTGCGATCAGTAGCATCTCGTGAAACTGACATTATTGCCGTAGTCTGCTACATAGTAAAATTTCCTAGCTAACGGATCCCGTTGAGCTCAAGAGTTGCATGTGGCTGAATATGACTGAGTTTTCTGGCCAGCGACAAAACCCGGAACAACATAAACGTTTCTGACCAGCTAGGAGTACGGTTGTTGGTGTTGTGAAATGGCCACGTTGCTTTGAACGAGATGCTCTGGTGTGGGACGACAAGGCTAGTTAAGTCTTGTTTTAATTCGCTGACTACCTTTGTCCGATATTCAACAAGTCTGGTGTGTAGTGGGATCAGTATTGCCTGTTAGCTAGCTAGCTCCCTCGCCCGCTAACTAGAGAAGAGTGAGACTTTGCATGGTAGGTACTTGAAATTCTTTGCTGGACTGCAATCTAACAAGGCAGCATTTACCACCCCTTTATAGTTTTATCAGCGGTATAGTTGCTGTAGGTGACTTAGGTTGACGAAGAAACATTTTTCACAGCTAGTATTAGCTGTACGGGTCGTTAACAACTTTCAGTTTTGGTGTTGTTGTCATACTGGACCTAAAGTAAACTTGCGAGTGTTTGTTAATAATAGCCGTCCATTCTGTCATATCAGTAAGTAAATATATGCTTTATATATGCAGTTAGCTGTTTCGGGAGCAGTATTATCTGGCTTAATGTCATGTTATTGACTGGTAAGGTAAGGTTACTGTTGTTACCATTGTACGTTAACAGTTTGAGTTTAATCTGGTAGCGAGCTAAATAAATCAAGTGAATTCGTTTTCTGGACTCTTTAGCTCGTTGAGTGAAAAAAGTTGTTTTTTTTTCATTTGGGAGACTGATATCTAAAGTCACAGAGCATTTTAATATATAGTTTTGTTTTTTTTTGTAACTTTTAAATGAATGGCATCCGTTGAGATGATACTATCTTCATACCGCTGCCGCCGTAGACAGGTTATTATAGGTTTGCCCTAGAGAAATGTAGGTGTATTTATTGTGATTCTTAAGGATATTCCTCTTATATGTAGGTAAATGGGCCCGATGGAGTTTTGCAGAATGGAGGTGTTGATGATGCTGTTGCAAAAACTAGCCAACTCTTGGCGGAGCTGAATTTTGAGGAAGATGAAGAGGACACCTATTACACCAAAGACCTCCCAGTGCATGCCTGCAGGTAGGGGAGAAACAATATGTGCCACTGACTGCCCTTAATATAAGCAGGCTAATAACTTGATTTGCCAGTGGTTTCCTGTCATGCTGGAGTTATCTAAAACATTACTCTAAAATTGGTTCCTGTAAGAGATTTTTGTTGTCCAGTTTGACAGAAATAAAAAATACAGATCAATTAATTCCTGTATTTATTTATGTTTGTCATATTTGATGTGAGTTAATGAGGGGTGTTGTCGTTCAAGCTACTGTGGCATCCATGATCCAGCATGCGTTGTCTACTGTAACACCAGTAAGAAGTGGTTCTGCAATGGACGTGGCAATACCTCTGGAAGGTCTGTATTATCATAAGCACACTTCCTTACATAATTGTTTTTTTTAAATCAGTGCTATGTGCTTGCATGTTATGGCTGAAAGGTGTACAAATGTTTCATGCGGAGCTATTGTTCCCTCATTCTTTCAGCCACATTGTGAATCACTTGGTTAGAGCCAAATGCAAAGAAGTGACTCTCCACAAAGATGGACCTCTGGGGGAGACGGTGCTGGAGTGCTACAACTGTGGATGTCGCAATGTCTTCCTCCTGGGCTTCATCCCAGCCAAGGCTGACTCAGTGGTTGTGCTTCTGTGCAGGTAATCATTTGTAAACTATAAGGAGGTACAAGCTGTTCTCCTGGAATTTGGGGCTTTTGGATTGGTATGGTGGTATGAAGTCAGGGGTCATAGTTGGCTTACAATGGTTGGATTGGTGGGTCAGTTTGCTGCATTTTGAGTATAAACAATCAATTTAAGTGTGCAGCAGCCTTAATGCATTTAAATTTATATATCTTAAATGAACATTTTCTGTACTTGTCTTAAGCTATTTGCATTTATACATAGTACATTTGTAGTAATAGAAATGATTTTTCTACTATCCTGTTTAGCTGAAGTCTAACTAAGTTTATTTTACAGATATATCATTCATTACTTTGGCTCCACATTTCTGCTTTATCACATATCTTCTTGTCACATTTTTGCCTGCGCTGCAGATTTCCATCTAAGCTTATCCTGGGTAGATTGAATTTGGGAAATGCCATGAATGCAGTCCTCAAAGTGACCACAACATTACTGAACTTTTACCTTTACTGGTTTAATTAAAATGATCTGCATTTGTAACTTTTTGTATGCAATTATTTCTGACATTAGCCACGAGACCCAAGAATTCATGGCCATCTGTGGGCTGATTGATTAATGTTGTTTGTTCTGGTAACAGGCAGCCATGTGCCAGTCAGAGCAGCCTGAAGGACATCAACTGGGACAGTTCTCAGTGGCAGCCACTGATCCAGGACCGCTGCTTCCTGTCCTGGCTGGTGAAGATCCCCTCAGAGCAGGAGCAGCTGAGGGCTCGGCAGATCACTGCGCAACAGATCAACAAGCTGGAGGAGCTCTGGAAGGTACAGGGGAACACGTATATGAACCAAAGACCTCACCAGACATGAACACAATCGCTACACTGAAATGACTGGATCAAACTGTTTTTTTAAGGTCTCTTCTTGATGAGTGAGAGAGGCTTTCACAATGACCAAAGATTCATATCAGTTGAATTCACACACCAGTATCAAAGCAAAAGCATATTGATTCAGATTCAGGGGACCAGACTAACCAGCAACACACTGTTGTGTGGAAACTAGATTCAAACAGTCTGGGTTTTTCACCTGGGTACCCAACTAGGATTTGGCAGTACATTATATCTTTGTGGGTGTGATTTATTTATTTATTCATTTATTTATTTTTAAAGTCTGAGACATAAGAGTAACGAAATTGGTTTCTATACAGTATTTGCGCAGTTCCGAACTGAGTTTTAAAGGAGTTGTGGGTACAGTGATAAGTTTTTATGACAATGAAAAAACATTAATCTGTTTACCCTCTGCAGACCTGGCATGTGGTATGTGTCATGTGGTATGGCTGTTTAAGTGCAGTTGACCTCTGTCTCCCATATCTCAGTGTCTAGTATTATTTTCATTTTCCCCTCTGTGTATTGACAGGAAAACCCCACGGCGACCCTGGAGGACCTGGAGAAGCCTGGCGTGGATGAGGAGCCCCAGCACGTGTTGCTGCGCTATGAGGACGCCTATCAATACCAGAATATCTTTGGTCCGCTCGTTAAGCTTGAGGCTGACTACGACAAAAAGCTAAAAGAGTCCCAGGTGGGTTTTTAAAGGTATTCGGCCAACCCTTGTGGGCTCCCGCTCCTACGGTCTTATAGTTTCCGTTTTGTATATATGAAAAAAATTGTCTTGTGTTTCATGTTTTTTTCCTTTTCTTTGTATGCTCTACAGACCCAAGATAATATAACGGTCAGGTGGGACCTGGGGCTGAATAAAAAGCGGATTGCTTATTTCACACTTCCCAAGACGGATTCAGGTGGTAATATTTTTTGTTAATTTTTTCTGTCTACAAGTGGTTCATACCATATACATGCTGAACCCTGCATCCCACGCAACCCAAACCTGCATCCATGCGTGTGTGTGTGTGTTTGTGTGTAATATGTGTCACGTGTTTAATTTTTTATTCATTTTAACCACCAGCATTGTTGGGTGCAACTGAAAACAATATTTTTCTCTGCTTCCTCCTTCTGTTCTTCCTGTTGATTTCTGTAGACATGCGTCTGATGCAGGGAGATGAAATCTGCCTGAGGTACAAAGGAGACTTGGCCCCGCTCTGGAAGGGGATTGGTCATGTCATCAAGGTCCCGGATAGTATCCCTTTTTCATTACCAAAAGCAAACAAATAAACCAGGTGGTCATGGACAGAAGTTTTTTCATAATGTTGTTTTTTTTTTTTAAGTAGAAAGTGCATCATTTTGGGGTGAATATTCCTTAATGTTGTGTTAAAGACTATGGGGATGAGATTGCGATTGAGCTGAGAAGCAGTGTTGGTGCCCCTGTGGAAGTGCCGCACAACTTTCAGGTCGATTTCGTTTGGAAATCCACCTCCTTTGACCGGTAAGATGTGTTGAATTTGTACAATGGATGTTAATTTAGGTTTTGCATAGATGTTTTCAATAACTTTGTGATTACTCAAGACTTGAATACTCACTGCATCTTCACCCTTGTAGAATGCAAAGTGCCCTGAAGACTTTTGCGGTGGATGAGACGTCTGTGTCTGGGTACATCTACCACAAGCTCCTGGGGCATGAGGTTGAGGATGTCATCATTAAGTGTCAGCTTCCCAAACGTTTCACTGCACAAGGGCTTCCTGACCTCAATCACTCCCAGGTCTGTCCCCAAGAACTTTAGTGTGGCAACAGTCATTGCAATTAATTTATGCACCTGCTTTAGAAAACGCTCTTCAAGTTCTTCAATCTGTGATGTGTCTGTGTGCTTTTTTTTCCCCACCCTCACGTATGCAATAATGGCTAATCTTGATGAATCTGTTTTGCTGTTGACTATGATAACCAGGTGTACGCTGTGAAGACTGTGCTTCAGCGACCCCTCAGTCTCATCCAGGGTCCCCCAGGCACTGGGAAGACTGTCACCTCTGCCACCATTGTGTACCACCTGGCCAGACAGGGCAACGGGTAAGTGCTGACGCCAGGAGCCAGCGTGTCAAACTGGGTAGTGTATCTCTGTGAAAGTACAGCCACTGACATCAGCTGTGTTTGCACTTTCAGCCCTGTGCTGGTGTGTGCTCCCAGCAATATTGCAGTAGACCAGCTGACAGAGAAAATCCACCAGACGGGACTGAAGGTAGTGAGACTCTGCGCCAAGAGCAGGGAGGCCATTGACTCCCCCGTATCCTTCCTGGCCTTGCACAACCAGATCCGCAACATGGACAGGTAGGGTGCAGGCCATGGGGTCTCCTCCAGTGCAACATTCAGACTTTATCTGTGGAGTCATTGTTTGTTTTTAGTGGATACATATAAGAGTTTATAGTGCTTTTGAGAACTCGCAGTCATCAATTTTCAAATTGCTCTTGAAAATTTGTGCATGTATACGTTTGAAGTGTTGAAGTATGTAACAACATGATAAAATAAATTACGTTGATAAAATTGCCAAAGATTATGTGAAATCTCCTTGGGTTAATTTAGGATGAAAGTTGGGATGAGGTGAACGCTCAGTCTCTATGCATACTGTGTGCTCTCAGCATGCCGGAGCTTCAGAAGCTGCAGCAGCTGAAAGATGAGACCGGGGAGCTGTCATCTGCAGATGAGAAGCGCTACCGTGCTCTGAAGCGCACCGCTGAGAGGGAGCTGCTCATGGTAAAAACATCTTTGTTTCTCAGTAAGCCACATCATGCGCCCGTTAACCCTGTGGTCCTGGTTTGTTCTTCATTGCATTTCTCCTCTCTCTCTCTCCTCTCTCTCTCTCTCTCTCTCTCAGAACGCAGACGTGATCTGCTGCACCTGTGTGGGAGCGGGAGACCCTCGTCTGGCCAAGATGCAGTTCCGTTCCATCTTGATTGACGAGAGCACCCAGGCTACAGAGCCAGAGTGCATGGTGCCTGTCGTGCTCGGGGCGAAACAGGTACAGCAAAAGCGTAGAGGGAAGTGTAGTGCAGTGGTAAAGAGCAGGGCTCATGGCCAGAATGGATGTTAACCCCAGAACTAATAAAGCCTGCATGTCAAGATCCAGCATCAGTAGTAATGATAATAATAAAGTTTTTCTCCCCCTCACAGCTCATCCTTGTGGGGGACCACTGTCAGCTGGGCCCAGTGGTAATGTGTAAGAAAGCTGCCAAAGCTGGCCTCTCCCAGTCCCTGTTTGAGCGTCTGGTGGTGCTGGGGATCCGACCAATCCGCTTGCAGGTGCAGTACCGCATGCACCCAGCCCTCAGCGCCTTCCCCTCCAACATCTTTTACGAAGGTTCTCTGCAGAACGGAGTCACCGCTGGTAAGTTGGTACAATTTTACCGTCAAACATGACACTCGTGGCCTTCTGCCTAATGTTGAGAAAAGTGAAATCTGACGTCTTGTGTTTGTGCAGCTGATCGCATCAAGAAAGGATTTGACTTCCAGTGGCCACAGCCAGACAAGCCCATGTTCTTTTATGTGACTCAAGGACAGGAGGAGATTGCCAGCTCAGGAACTTCCTATCTCAACAGGTGTGGTACCCACAGAATTTGTAGAAGTATTTTGCTTTTAGTGTGATCTTTCAGTGTCATTGTCTGGTTCTAAATCTCTTTTAATAAACCTTCCGCTTCATTGTAGAACTGAGGCTGCCAATGTGGAGAAGATCACCACCAAGCTGCTGAAGGCTGGAGCTAAGCCTGACCAGATCGGCATCATCACCCCCTATGAGGGCCAGCGCTCTTATCTGGTGCAGTACATGCAGTTCAGTGGGTCCCTGCACACCAAACTCTACCAGGTATGCAAAAGGTTTATTCTGGGCAAAGGTGTTAGATGACATTTCCAGCCAATGTTCAAAATGGGAAGGATTTTTCAACTTGTTGTGCAAAATGTGGTATCTTCTTAAGTTTCTTTAACTATGTTTTGCAGTTTATAAATTGTTTTGTAATTTGGGGAAAATGTACATAGCCTTTATTTGAGGAAGCTGATTAAATTCAGTGTTTATACCATTGTATAATTCACCTCTACCTTTGCCTGATGAAGAATTTAATTTATGACAGTCTTGGTGCATGAGGCATTTGAAGTTTGTTATATTAAATTATCCTTCTTTCTGCTTCTTACTGGTACTTTGATCACATGTTGAAGTTCAATGGTATTAAGTAACATATTCAGGTATGTAATTTTCATTAATATTCTTCTTTTCTTGCTCTCCTGATTTCAGGAGGTTGAGATTGCCAGCGTTGACGCCTTCCAAGGCAGAGAGAAAGATTTTATTATTTTGTCCTGTGTCCGAGCCAATGAACACCAGGGCATTGGATTCCTCAATGATCCACGACGTCTCAATGTGGCTCTTACAAGAGCCAGGTAAAACCAGATTTGTGCATACTGTCACCTTTTGCCGATTGAAAATTATTCATTGTTTTGGCCCTGTACATTTTGAGGTTCAGTTTCTCCATGTAAAGGATTGTATAAACAGAAGTAAAATGGATTAGTGCAGTGTTTATTTTAATATACAACTCAGTAATAATATCATGGAAGAAAGTAGTGGAGAAACTCTTCAGATTGTGCCATCATGAAAAATGCAGACTTATTTGCAAGTCTTTTTAGTCTCCATAAACAACAAGACATTCTTGGATGGTTATTTCCCATTTAATGTTTTTCAAAAGAACAGTCACGTCTTTTTTTGGGTTCATTTTGAAGCTGTGTTAGATATATTTTGGTATTCACCTTTAAAAACTAGCTTGTAAAATTATTAGAATTCATCATGATCTTATCAGCTGCAAATAGGAATTAACACTCCAGTTTTTGTCTTCAAAGACTTAAGAAGAAAGCTGTATTATTAGGAAAAAGGGCGATTTTTGATATTTCAGCAAATGGTTTGGGTTTCCTGTGCAGGTACGGGGTGATCATTGTGGGGAATCCGAAGGCCCTGTCCAAGCAGCCCCTGTGGAACCACTTACTGAACTATTACAAAGAACAGAAGGTGCTGGTGGAAGGGCCACTCAACAACCTGCGTGAAAGCCTCATGCAGTTCAGCAAGCCCCGCAAGCTGGTGAACACCATCAACCCTGTGAGTACTGGCTCTCAATGCACCAGTAATGTAATGTAATGTAACATGCCAAGAGTGTGCTTGGTAGTGAGAAGTCTGTGGTATAACCAAACATTCTGGTCTGAAACCCGGTTTGTGCCTTGTTTTTAATACCAGCCTTTCCATGTAGACAGTACATAGATACTATTTTTACACAAAGTGTTCGCATCATTTGCCTAGAAAATTTTCCAGGGCTGAAAATGAAGAACATGAAACAGCTGGTGGGTTATTTTGGTGTCACAGTTTGGTTAAGAGTTGAAAAAGAAGACAAACAGCAGTCTGTCCTGGTCATGTGAGATCATTTCTATTTGAAGGCTGGGAAGGACTTCTGGTTTTTGTAATGGCCAGCATGATGAGAATTACACGTATAGCCTCCAGCTCTGAGTACGACTAGGTCAGATGAGTAGCTTTCTGGCTGGTTGGTAAATGGAGTGCTAAGTAGAGTGTCTATAGCCAGGTTCTTTACAGTTTAAAACTATGCCAAAAGGTACAGCCAGCAAGCTACATATACTCAGTTGTTGTGTACAAGTAAATGTGTGCAGTAATGTGTACTTGACCATGGTCTTTTAGGTCTAAAAGGTTAATGACTAGCACAAGCCCAGTTGTAAGTGCTGAGCTGTGATGGTCTCTGTCTGTGATGGATTTTGATGAGTGTTGATTTATTTTAGGGTGCCCGTTTCATGAGCACGGCCATGTATGATGCTCGAGAGGCTCTGATCCCTGGGTCTGTGTATGACCGCAGCAGCACAGGTGAGGGCAGTGCGGAGTGTGACACTGGAACGCTCTCCATCAGGCTTCTAGCTACAGTCTTCACTGTGGATGTGATCAAGACACTGAATGTGCTTATACACATTGATAGCTGCCTGTGAAGCCAGGCAGTAATGACCTTGGGGTGGTCTGTAGGTTAAGCATGTGTGCGTTTTCTTGTCTGCAGGGCGTCCATCAAACATGTACTTTCAGACCCATGACCAGATTGGCATGATTGGGGCTGGCCCCAGCCACGTGGCTGCCATGAACATCCCTATTCCCTTCAACCTGGTCATGCCCCCCATGCCCCCACCAGGATACCTGGGCCAGGCCAACGGTCCCGCAGCAGGTGGGAGAGACTGTAGTCACGCCCCCCTCATTCAGTAAACTTTCTTGTGCTGTGAGGTGCACATTATCCAGTGAAGGCCAAAATGTTTTTGGAATCTGGAGATATTATCAGTTTCAATAGTTTCAATTTCACAAATAAACGACAGTAGACATTGGGTTTTTGTTTGGTCTGATGTCTGAATAGGAGGATACCATTAACTGCTCCTACTCAAACATGCATTTTTTGTTCTGTCAGGTTTTCATTGGATAAGGTGTATCTTGCAGAGTAAGATATTTTACTGAACTCTACTGAGTAATCACTCAGTCTTTGAATTTTCAAGGAACTGTTTGTGAATTACAGATTTAATTTGAAATATTGGTAAAATCCTGACTAGTGCCATTTCCAAATCCCATCAACATCAGTTGTCATTGCATGATTTTGTGGACACCTACAAAGGGACCTGAAACTATGCACATGTCAGATTTAAGAAACCAAGCATTTGCTTGAGTTTGAATATTTAATTTGCGTTGTTTTGCAGTATAACAATATTTCTATAGAAATGCCAACCACAAACTTCAAATAGTAGTGGGTGGGTTGCATTTAGGTTGTTGCTTCATTTGCTTGTTTACAGTATGCAGATGCCACCAGTCATGACAGAAGGTTACCTACCACATTAGTACATCTGAAGATTTCATACTGTGCCAGTTTTAAATTCTTTAAATTGGATGTGTTTTAATGGAAAATCTTTTTTTTCCCCTAAACTACATTAATGAAGTGCAGTATAAATTTGTTATGTAGTTGGTGCTTAAAATCATATAATCTATGGTAAATTTGTCAGGGTTGGCATTCCTGTATCCTCTGTGTTTCGAATGTATAGTGGTACATGTCCTATATGTGTGCCTGCAGGACGTGGTGCTCTGAAGGGGAAGGCAGGCCGTGGTGGGCGGCAGAGGAATCGTGGCATGGGTAACCATGGCAGCGGGCAGGCCAACATGCCCAACAGCCAGGCCAGCCAGGATGTGGTCTCTCAGCCCTTCTCCCAGGGGCCTTTAACCCAAGGCTACATCTCCATGAGCCAGCCCTCTCAGATGAGCCAGCCTGGGCTGTCCCAGCCTGAACTGTCACAAGTAAGTCACCTGGGACCCTGGAAGTTCTGCTACAGTGTTTGCCATGCCTGGTCTTGAGTGATTTGAATACTGCTCAGGGTTTGGCATTACTTGCTAAATCTTCACTTTAAAAGGAACATACAGTCTGTGGTATCAGAAGACAAATATAGCATATTTGTTTTTACTGCTCAAACAAATCTAAAGGATTGGCCACAGGAGTGGCATCATTATTTACCTGGTCTGTCACTGTTGCTAAGGTAACTTGGATGGATACATTTCTGTTCTCTTGTGCTGGAAGGGACTCTGTGTAAGAGAAACTGCTTAATGCATGGAATGTAATGTAATTTAGGTGTTTTAGGCCTTCTAACAATCACGTTAATATATTATTTATCAACTAAGTCTAAAAGTGTATAAAATACAATAGATAGCAGTGAAGAGATGTTAAATCCAAATCAGTGGTCAAATTCACATCGAAATCAACCCTACTTTTGTTCATTTGGAACTAGCATACACAGTAGTCCACCATTACTGCCAGGGTCTGGAATGACAAAAAAACACTGTGTTGAACACATGCTGAAATAAGGTGACTCTCTTCCTTTTAACAGGACAGCTATCTGGGTGATGAGTTCAAGTCCCAGATTGATGTGGCTCTGTCCCAGGATTCCACTTACCAGGGGGAACGTGCATACCAACATGGCGGCGTGACTGGATTGTCACAGTACTAGAGTGTGAGAGAGCACATTCGCAATATTTACTGTACTGATAATGGCAACATCTTCACCAACTGATGCTGAAGCATGTTATGCATTACATTTATACATAAAATGTAATATTTGGTCACTAATTGGGTGTACTAACTATGTTTATTCTCTCAGGTAGTGGGAAGACGAGCTAGGCTTGAGTTGAGCTTAGTTCATCCGCATTTTAATCTGGGAAATAATAAAAAACCAAAAATGGATACCTGTTTTCCACTGCTACAACTGAAGCACCACTGTGTGAAAGCAACAGGAGAGAGAAACCAACCAATCACAAGAGAGAGAGAACGAGGGACAGCCAGGAAGAAAGAGTGGGGGAGAGAGAGAGAGAGACCACTGCTAGCACACTGAGACAGACGTGAAAAGGAGAAGAAATGCTGCATGTGGTAGCGCTGTCGGGGAAGACAAGTACCTTGGTCTTGCATCGAGAAAAAACGAGGCAAATCCCAATGAAAGAAGCCCATCCCCTCCTCAAACCCCTTCACCGTGCCCTTCTCCGAAGGAATGACCTGTTGGCTGAGGACCTTGCTCTTCGAGCAGAGAGGGAAAAGACATTCTCAAGCAGCTCGCAAGCTCATTCTGTTGTCTCCAGAGAAGGAGTAAAGGGGGCAAACCGCTTCAAGCAGGCAATATAGAGTCTTTACCTCAAAGTTGATCTGTTCTGAAACTCTGCATTTGGTTCCATTTGATTGGACTCAGAAGGCATAAGAGTGGTGGTGTAAATCTCTTAAGCCAGGATATCATCAAATGAGCAAAGCAGTTGCTAAAGAATAATAATTCATCTAGGTCAACTTTGAGTGGCAAAGATTTCTGCATTTAGTCTGATTTGAAGACATTCTGAATTGAAATGCCTTTGATTGCTGTAGAAATTCATTGGCTTTTAAAACAGGTCTTTCACAAGGTGGTTTACTAAAAAAATATGTCCCTGGTGGAATGGCAATTGGACTATAAAAGAAAGTGTCAAGATCTGAGCTGTGGACCTGAAAGATCTGTAAACATGAGAGTTTTACTGAGGGCACTTTCTTCTTGTAGAATACAAAAGAAAAAAAATACCTTTAAAAACAACCAGCATTGAAGAAAACTAACTTGGTGTAATTTGAAGTTGCAGCAATGGCTTATTGATCTTCATAAATGAAGGAAAGCAGGGACAGTGAAATGTTGGCCCTTTGTGCTACAACAAAGAGTTTCAAGGTTTCAAATGCTATGTGTATGCTTAGATCAGCTACTGTCTGATAGAAGGGGTTTTACTGGGAAACAAAACCCCAGCTGCCTTCAGCTAACAGAGTTGCCTGCTAAAAGCAACTTACCAGACAAAAACAAGAAAGAGATGGAAGTTCCTTATATATAAAATGTGTGAATATACTACATATATACTGTATATATACATACATACATACATGTAATATGGAGTCACTGTTTAAGTTGCAGAAAGCCGATGGATACCATAGGAAAGGAAGGAGAATTATAAAAGGAAGGTGGCTGAAAGAATCTGAATTCTGAGTTTTTCTTGGGAACAGATTTGATGCTCTAAATCTGTGGATACCTTTCATTATGCGGGGACCATGCACGGACATTTAAGTAAGATCAGAGCAAAAGAGCAGAAAAGTAGAATCTGATAGACCAAGTCAGGCTTTGATACAGGCTGAAGTAATGTGCTTGTGCAGTGCATTATTTGCATTTAGAATGTTACATGGATATCATGCTCCCAAATCTCCTATGCCCAAAGTGTTTTGGTATTTTCTTTACCCAAGTCAGTTTTGGAATACCCTGAACTATTTCATGAAAGGAGAACATAATGACAAATCTATTAGTGCCTATAACAGTAAAGACTTCCTAAAATTATGATTTGCAGGTATGAAGTAGAACGCACCACAAACCCTCTTCTGAATGTAGGTATAACTGACCGTACCAGCTGAAACCCACTGCAGTACTCAACTTTAATAGCAGCCTTTTTTTACTTTTAATAATACTGGAACCCTCAAAAATTTGTTTTTTTGGTAGATTTCTTAAGACAGACAGATGTAGGCCACCTTCCTTCTATCAGAAGAGTTGCCACGTAAAATGATTGGCCGAAGGGTTTTTTCTTTTGTAACTTTGATTTTGTGATTGTTTCATGTTTTTCTGTAGTTTGAAGGCTAAGGTTTACCTATTGTAGATGTCTCTTGGTATATGTGGCTCCCCAACCCAACCGTCCCATTGTGAGTTGTGTTATAACATCCCATTCTCCCTTTTCACTGATTGAAATAATTGCTTTTTGTTTGTGCCATTTTCTTTATCAACAGCAAGCAACTGACAATTTGCTACTCCATTGAAATCGTTTCTTGGCATTTGGTGATAATGGGACAAATAATTGGATTTTTTGTCCAACTTTTAAAGCTGTCCTTAATAAACTATTCGAAGTAGTTTTACAGTATGGAATAATTGTTCTTGACTATCCGTTATGCCCGTTTTTGTTTTACAGTGGCCTACCTGATTTATTAGAGCACTATGAGAATGTAGCCATTCTACCAGCTGTTTGTGTTTTGCCCATTCATTTCAAGCTATCATAAAGACATTGCCCATTCATTTCCTTGAATGACAATCATGCTAACTTCATTACTATGAATGTTTTGGAGAGGCAGAGCATGCTTATTAAATTGACTGATGCCCAGTGACAGCATTTCTATTGTCAGACTATGACGAGACTTTGTTTTCCCTCTAATGTAACAACTTGTCAATAAATGGTACCCTCCCATCAGAGAGAAAATGTTCTCAATGAAATTAATACCTCACTACTAGTGCTTACCGAACTGACTGCCTCCAATGTTGAACTCAAGCCAAGTGAACATTCGTTAATGGATGTCTTTTTGGCAATTGGCAGCACTTCATTACCTTTCATTTTGCACCTTAAGTTTCTTTTTACCGAGACAGCATGAGTTTCACTGGGGGTTACAGTGTGACACTTAAGCAGCACTTTAGCCCTTAAATCTCTAGAATGAAAGGAGCAAAGTAAACTCTGCTCTGTGTAACAGTAGACCTGTAGGTAGTAAAGACTCTACCTGGCTGCAGACCTGCCAGAGTAAAGAGAGAGCAGTTGCTTAACATGCTCCATACATGTAGGGTGCTAGCTCCGCTATTGGAACTGATCAGGACAAGAAAAGCAACCTCACTAAGAACAAGTGTAACTCGGGTCTTTTTCCCCCTTCCAGCTCAACCTAAATGATCTTTATAAAGTCATTTTGTACATTTCCTGTTTTGAGGGTTATGAAAAGAATACATCACAAATGTGGAGTGTTCATCTTTTTTTCTGTGGAAACTTTTTTGATGATCAAGAAATACACCTTGTAACACCGATCTCATTCCTGTAAAATAATTGAACTTCTCAGAATAAAGGTTGCTTCTCTTTGTCTATTCAAAGCTTGTTGTTCTGATATTAAAAGTTGACATTTGTTTTGAAAATGTAGTCTTTATTATTTATTTGCAAAACAGCATGCAATAATTGTAAAGCTTTTGTAAAGTCCTGTACAATGCAATAAGTTTGGTCTGACTTCCATTGATCTGATGCGGGTCAAACAAGGCCTTTTGGAGTTCACACCATAGGCCTTGTGTCGACATTCCTTGAAATTTAACTCCATCTAGATCTCCAAGCCAGCAATTAGGATATCCAGTTCCTAGAATAGTATTAGGTTGTCTGCATCTTTTGACTGGATTTCTTCTTCCTCTGCAGTTTCTTTCTCAGCTTTGCATTCTGCTTCTTCTGTATGGTCTCCTGAATCCTCTCCTTGAACTTCCTCTTCTCGCTCCTGATCCGCTCCAGCTCAGCCTTCCTCTTCTGCTCCATGTCGGGGTCCTGTGGTGGGAAGGTAAAATGCTACAGATAAGTTGAAGCATCTTCAAACATTTCTGTATGATTCATTGGATGGAGTTAAGTTGTGATCAAGCCAATACAAGAAGGAAAATGAACTTCTAATCCAATATCTTGATTCCATCAAACCATAGATCAGATTAAAATCATACATTTAGAGGACCAAACACCACAGGTGCAAAGCACATTTACTGAGATCCTCCACCACCGCTTTAAAAACGGCTATAAACCTGACAGCTTATCAAACGCACAAAATTTGACAGGTTTAAAGAGGGCAATGGACAAAGCAGATGCACCTACAAGTCACACGATTGGGCTAACCAATTAATTTTGGAATATATACTGGATCAACAATGTCTGCGCACCCTTTCAAAATTTGTTTTTGGTCTCTAAAAGGCTGAAATCAAGACAAGTCACACTTTTTTTTGCTTGACAATAAGAACTGTTGGTAGGCTGGGCTGTGTTGGCTTTGCACCAAACATACTGGAATTAAGGCCAAAAAGTTCTACCTTAGTCTCACCAAGACCTTTTTCCACATGGCAATAGGAGATCCAGAGTGTCTTTTGTATAATTCAGACAAGACTGGATGTTCTTCTCTGTGAAAAGTGGCTTTCATCTTGCCACCTTACCCCACAGCTCAGAATTGTGTAGAACACATGATGCTTGTGCATATGGTGGCCAGTCCTTGCCATGAAGTCCCGCAGGTCTTTTAATGTTGCTGTGGCCTCCCTGAGGAGTTTCCTCCTTGCACGGTCATCAGCATTGGAGGGATGGCCTGATTTAGTCAAGGTCCTGATAGTGCCATATTAAATCAATTTCTGGGCTATTGTTTTTACTGTGTTTTATGATATATTTAAGGCCTTTCATATCTTTTTATAGTCCTCTTCTAATCTGTACCTTTCAACAATTCAATCCCAGAAATATTTTTGTAGCTACGTGTTGCCCATAGTTGTTCCGTTACATTGGCATACACTAAGAAACAAGGAAACCTGCTGAAAAAACCTACAGGAGCAGCTGATTTTATCCTGAACTAATCAGAATCACTTCAGCTGGTCACAGGTGAAGTGAGTTAGCTTTGGGCATGATTTGGATGGTGAATGGTTAGACCTGAGTACAATTACAACTCCTACTATAAAGCGTATAAATTTACGCAACCAAGGTGTTTTAGTTTTTACATTCTAAATTAATATTCACAAATGTATTGCCTTTTCTTTTTACTTTGATGTGGGTTACCATGTCTAAATGAAAGTTGATCTTATTTAATGGGTTTTCATTTCAGGCCTCAAGGCTTAAAGACAAATTCTGAAAGGGTGTGTAGATCTGCTGTCATGACTTAAGGAAGTATTAGACTGCAAAAAAAAAAATTGCACTAATTTTTGATGTTGGAAAACAATCATTCAAAACCCCAGGGATAGCGTGCTTGAAATGTGCTGTGGGAACCTTTGGCAGCCCTTTCAATGAGCTTAAAGGATTGTTTGTAACCATAAACTCTGCCTGAAATGTAATGCTGAAAATACATAACTACTTCATCGCTGAAGCATGTATTCTGTGTACAGGGGTTACACCCAGAGTGACAACAATGACAGTAACAATGAGTTTCAAAATTATGTGGGCGTTGTGACCTTTTAACCACCTTTGTAGTTAAAAAAAAAACATAGAAATACTTGACTGTATTTACAGTTCAGTGCACCAAGCAAAGAGCAGCCATGGTCCAGTTCATACTTACTTTTCCTTCCAAAATCATCTGTTTTCTTTTGTTAATTTCTTTCTTCTCATCAAAATCTGTGGACTCCAGTTTCTATAAAATACAAAGAAATGTACTGAGAAAAAATGATTTTCAGTCAGGAATAAATGCAATGACATGTACATTTAAAGTAACCATGTGAAAGATCAAGAACAGAGCCAGAAATTATGTGATGTGCACCACATGCCCAAAGGCAGAACTGTCTCATCACACAAACATGATTTGTATCTTACAATTTCACACTCTCGCCTGGTCACATTGACTTGGGTGAGGATCTTCAGTACTTCACTCTCCTCCACTGGATACTCCTTCAGTTTAGCTTCTAATCAAACAGGAAAAATAAACCTCTATTAGCTTGTTAGATAACTCTTTATTTCACCCCATGTCATAATTCATAGCAGCTGAATATTTTAATGCATTTTCATACAGCTGCCACAACATCAGTTCTGAGCCATCCTTATCCTTTGCAGCATTTATTCATCTTTGAATGGATGCCTCTCCTGGAACCCATGATAGCCCATAATTTCCACTTCTCCTTCCAAACATTAATGAGCACTGAGGAAAGCATTTAAACCCTGGAACGTTGCTGACTGCAGAACCGGGCTTGTCAATTACTTGTCTGAACAGTTTTTGAGGTTTCTCCTGAAAACTGAAAATTTAAGGCAGTGTGCAGGCATCTCACATAGTGTATACATAGTTGTACTGAAAGACTAGATCGTGGTCCCAGTCTAAGCATCAATTCCTTATAAATGAAGAAACAATCATGCACACATAACTGCCAATTTACTTTTAGCAAATCAAATCTGGCAACCTCCCTGCTGGTTACTTGTTGCAGTTTACAAGGTAAATTGGGGTAGCTGCTTGCTCATTAGCATATCATTGCAAATAATGCAACAGGCAGAATCAAGGTTGGTGAGCTGTGGTGCTACTCATAAGTGATTTGTGAAACTGCAGCATGGAACAGCACCAAGAGAACTTAGAAGAGCTTAATGTCCCTATAGCCATATTTGCCATGACACAGGTAAGCACTGTCAGCTGTAAAGATTGGTGCAGCTCTGGAGTATCTGCATGAAGTACTTACGGATCTGCTCCTCGATGGAATGGACTAAATGGATATCATACTGTGTCACCAGGGTAATAGAAACACCATGTCGTCCTAACAGAAAGAAAGAACGTGGTTATCAGAGAGGAATATTGTGTGTAAAATTTCTTCAGTTAATAAACGCAAAAACATCAATTTGAGAAATGACATTACCTGCTCTGGCAGTTCGGCCAACTCTGTGAATGTAAATCTTGGGCAAGCCAGGTGTGTTGTGATTGATGACAACTTGGACTGTTGGGATGTCCAGACCCCTGAAAACAGCCCAAAAAATTTTCAGTGTTTAAAATACGTTCGGTTTGCATGTTCAAGGAGAAGGCCATCATACAACATATTTTTATTACTATTATTATCATACCTGGCAGCTACATCTGTTGCAATAAGAATCTTGAAGACACTGGACTTGAACTTGGCAAGGTTGGCAAAACGTTGTTTCTGAAAATACAAAAGTTAAATGTTTGACAAATCTGGATGCTCTTTACTTTTCAAATGTAGAGTACACTCTAACCACTGCTTTTCACCACATCTCTACATTCCAAATGGGTATCTACCACTGCATGTACAATGGACTTATCCTGCAGTTGTGAGAAATAGAGGTACCAATATCAATCCATGGGTATGAACAAAAACCATCTGGTCTGTAACAGGTTGAGTTACCTGTTTCATCATGGAATGGAGAGAGATGGCAGGGAAGTTGAACTCGCGCAGCATCATTGTGAGGATTTGGCAGTTCCTACCATAAGAAAACACATTAAACAAGTGGCCAATTTTCTCAAATAAATTGGAAATTCCAGGATAATATGAAGATTCTCCTGGAGATGTCTTTCTGTGCACTTGGTGGTTTTGACATTGTGGGCCATACTTGCAGGTGTTTGTGAAGATCATGATGGACCAGTCTTCATGCTCATCCTGGAACTTCTGGATCAGATGCACCAGGTAAGCATCCTTCACTTTTTCAGGGGTCAGGATGTATCTTTGGTCCAACTCGTCCACAGTGCGCACCCTGGTACAGAAAATCAAAACATCAAATCAACATATGAAAATTCATCCTCCTACTTTGTTCTCCATATTAAAGAATGAATGGAAATAAAGATTTGATTTGATTATATTGTTCCGATTTGAGTGGGCATGTCTGCTGATTAACAACCTTCCTAACAAGCCTTACAGAAGGCGTCAAATGGTGACAGTACACTGTAGCAGTGGCTCTTACTCTGACTTGCTCTCCCAGAAGAAAGGCTTGTTCATGGCGATGCTCTTCAGCTCCTGCAGGGTATCAGTGAGTGTGGCACTGAAGAGCAGAGTCTGCCTATTGGCAGGCACTATGCTGAGGATGACCTCCAAGTCTTTTGTGAAGTCTGTGCATCCCTGTTCAAGCAGGCGGTCAGCCTCATCCAAAATCTAAAGGCCAGAAATGACAATGAGGTAGGGAATCCTGGACAAGCTCAAAACTTCATGAGTTGTGCACAAGGAATGGTCATTCAATGACTACTAATGAGAACACAGCTAATAATTGCAAACTAGATATCCCTAATGCCACATTTTTGTGATTTAGCACACGTTAAAATAGGTAATAGTAGTAAACACATGCAAGTATACAAATTGTATTCTTCTCTTTGGAACTCACCAAAAATTTGATTTTTTGCATGCTGAAGGTGTTTGAACTGCGAATGTGATCTGCCAGTCTCCCTGGGGTTGCCACGACAATGTGGGGCTTCTTGGACAGTTCCAGGGCCTGAGTTACCATATCTGTAGAGGATGCACAGCAACACACCAGTATGTTCATTACTCTTCTTTAATTCATAACAATTTACTCGGGTGTACTTGTTAAAAATTTTGCAACCTTAGTAAAATATACAAGTTCTTTGTAAGCTAATATTACCCATTCCTCCGACGATTATACAATCCCGCAAGCCCAGAGGTTTCCCCAAGACCCTGAACTGCTCTGCGATCTGATACGCCAGCTCCCTGCAAGTGATACCAACAAAACAAAGACTCCAGAACTTTATCCTCCATAACAATATCACCATACAAGCGTCTGAGATTTTTTTTCGGAGTAGCATGGACTTCAGATCCCTTTTTAAACTGTGGCATACAGTTTGATCCTCTGATCACTGAAGGTATTCACCGACCTGGTGGGTGTAAGCACCAAACAGAAGATACCATAAGGATCCTCGGACAATTTCTGCAACACTGGCAGTACGAAAGCAGCAGTCTTCCCGCTCCCTGTCTTAGCGCAGCCCATGCAGTCGCGACCTAAATGAGATGAAATCGGGAAACAGTTAGTGCGGTACATGTGATGTATGATCAACGTCCAAAATGTAAACTGCGAATGTGGCAGGTATAGCCATTAAGTTAGTTCACTGGCAAGCTCAACGACTTCATACCTATCTAGTTAACTAGGAACCGATATCACATGAACCCTTTTCATACAATTGTATCCTGTTGTAACAATCCAGTTCACTGACAATTGAATAACTATAAGATAGCTGGCTTGCTAGATGGTAGCTAACGCTCACCTGTGACATAACGTGTTCTTACCTTCTAGAATAGCTGGCATACAGTTTTCCTGGACTGGTGTGGGTTTATTAATTCCCATTTGTTTACATTGTTGAATCAGCCAGTCAGACAGCCCAAGAGCTGAGAAATCCGACATTTTCCTCTTTGAGAAAGAACCCTCCTGTGTGTTATTCTATATATTTATTATTTCCAGTCGGAGTTAAAGTGGTGAGAAAGCCCACAACAGTAATCAACTACATTGAGGGAACTCGTGTTGCAATGGTAGGGACGCATTAATTATACGTAACGACTACGTCACTTCACGCTGCGATTGCAGGATGTATGCTTTACGGCACTGTGACAGCGCTGGCACCGTATCGTATTGCAAGCCATTTGAAACATATTGTTGTGTATCTATTTTTAATTCAGTAAGGTTTTTATGAACTAATCAGTACTGCCTCCTTTTCGGGAAGCGTTTTTAAAGTGATAAGTGGTAGACTGAGTTTCATTTTTCACGTTAATTGTTCAGTTAACGTACATTTTCATAGAAATTGCGATTTGCATCATGAAGGTTGATTTTGATATCAGTATTATAGTTGCATCAAGTTCCAATTCCATCCTTACTTGTTATTATTCAGGTTTGTAAGATCATCAGTTTTTTATGATCAAGAAATGTGTTTTTGGTCTCAAGCGATTTTAATCACAACTTTTTACATCGAAGATTTAGGTTCCACACGTTGCAACTTAATTACACTTAATACGTTTTACTATTGAATTACCACATACACAGCTGAGGAAAGTAAATTATTGTGTCTATTGCTTACTCTGAGAAGCACACCAAATGAATTTAATACGGATTGAATATCCAATAATAGTAATGTAGCTGAAAAAGCTTTGTGATAAGAAATAATGAGAGCCTGATGCTATTCATGAATCTTGAATAGCCTAATTGGCAAGCTTGCTGAAACACATAAAGCATACTATAGTAGACTGATCTGCTTTTACACTGGAATCTGCATTTATTATACAAGATGGGTTAACACCATTGTTAGTCTTATGGTTATCAAAATAGCCCATACTTACTATAACAACAAATGGAAGTGTAAGTTGTCTAGTCATAGCAGGTATTGTTTACACCAGCCCAAATTTTGATACAGCTGCACTCAGGTACACCTCAGCACCTTGCTGATGCTGATCTTTTCCAGCTCATGTTTTGATGTCAAGTGGACCAAGCAGAAGTACTCCTGATGTGTGATTTTTTATGCAGTATGTATACTCATGAATCAAGATTATTTTGTTCAAACATGTCCTCCAAATGTAGCAAACATACTTATTTGCCTTTTCGACAACACTGCAAGACATATTTCAAAATGTTATAATTATAATGTGTTGTATTGTAATAAATACAACTTTCCAAGCCAGCCTATAATGTTAAGAATTTGTGCTGAATTTCACAGTCACATAGTACTAACTGTGTATAGTCACATAGTACTAACTAAGAGAAGGTTCATTCTGTGCAATGTACCCAAATGGTTCAAGCCTAACTCTCATCATGACCAAGGCACTATATACATACTGCATCTATTAATGCAGCTAATTAAATGGACATATCAGTGTGTGTTTGTGCTCTTAAGGGCACAGAAGACACATTCATCATTCCCTACAAGTGCAGGTTGTTATTATGAACAAGGGGTTCTGAAGAAGTGAAGAGCTATAACTTGATAAACCTGGGAAGTGAACTCTTGTGAGCTCTTCCTTCCAAGTACACATATCTGACAAATCTCCAACTGGATGGCTTCCCTAGGAGAGAGACATTATTTTCACAAGGTAGTATTTCAATAGAAGTGCCAATTGCAGTCTATTCCAAGTACCCCCTGGATACATTCCAAGTACCCCTAGAACACACTGCTACTATACTTACATTGCATATTTCCATCAAATCACATTAGCAATGAAATATATTTGTGTCCCAGTAGTTAGCTGAAACCTGTTTGTGGTGTATTATCACACTGAGTTATTCTTTTTTAATTGAAATCAAAATATAAGAGATCATAGCATGGTGTTTCATAAGCAGCAGAAATGCCAGAGTGAAAATGATCATAAAGCTGGAGCACAATGATGTCTTCATTTTGGCAAGGTGTTGTGACTCCTGGTCGCCAACATCATGACCTATCATTGCCTGTGTTTGTCTTCCCAGATGAGAAATTACTGGCTGTGAGCACTCCAGATGGCAAGCAAAAGCATGCAGACTTAGTACCATACCAATGGAACAGAGATACTGTGCTCTTGATATGGCTCCTTTCTGTGTTTGGCTTAATTTTATCATGCCTGACATTTAACAGATTTTATGACCTCATTACCAGTGCCTAATCACCCTCTGATTAATGAGGTGATGTGGTCCTTATGCAACAGTTACAGTCATGCAAGCATATTGAGGTCAGTTATGAGTGATCAATTCATTAAACAAATAACATTAAATGGCTACTAAAAACTTGCAAATATTTGTAAAATCTTGCACATAGAATGATATGTAGCCCTCATGGGGTGATATGTTTCTTTTTATACTAAGTACATTGACCTGGTGATTGTTTAAATCAACTTTGAGATTAATAATGTCTTTATGATGATGTCATCTTTCTCAGTGGCAGGTTTTACAGTTCAGTTATATCTCACTAACAGCTTCAGCAACAGTGTTCCACTGTGGGTGTCCTTAGGATACCATATAGAAGTTCTGTTTTGTATTTTATCCAGATCATTGTTAATTATGGCACCAATTAACCTTCTCTGAGATACTCTTTAAGCATTAGTTCACCTGTATTTTTTACTTTAACATTATTAGCGATATTATTATGATATAGCAGTCAACATTTGTAATGAAAAGGACATCCTTGCAGTTTTCCTTTAAGGGCATGATGTGGTAATTTGCCTGTCAGTTTCAATGCTTCAGCGTATGACTTTGTATTCTCCATTGAGGTCAGGTCATTAAGGCTCGCCAGGGACAGCTATGCAGAGGGAACAAGCAGTTCATGTCTCTTTGTGCCTCTGTGCCCTAGCAGTGTCATTTCAGATGTGTATCCATGTTTGTCCCATAGCTACTTAGATACTTAAAAGATATGGGCATGAGCTTATTAGAAGAGAACATTACTTGGGAGAAATAGGTTGTAACAGAATTATAGTTATGTTCATTTACATTACTTTAACAACTAATTCAGGTTTTATTTTATGAGGTTGTTTATAATAGTCAGTTAGTTCAAATATGACCAGGTCAGTGCACCATGTGATTACTCCAAGGTTGAAATGCTTAGCCCTGATTTTGAATGAGTTTGACTGTCTTCTTTCTGAGTTATTTTTCAAATGGCCTGTCTCATGAAATCTCCACTAGAAACTGCCTTTGGTAAGCTGGTATAGTCTAACTTATATGCAATGCAGACAAAACCTAAAAGGGTATGATTTTTAAAGTGAATAAAGTTGAAAATGAATAGAATGACTATTATGAAAAAGTGTAGCAGCATGCAAAACCAGATATATTGTATGTGTTTGAGTTATACTTTGGCATAGACTTTGTTTGACAGCTAGTTCTCACCATACTAATTGCATTTTTCAGTGATATGAAATTATACTGACCTAATTTCAATGAAAGTGAATTGAGTGAGCATTCAGTCATGGAATGTAAGTTTTAGAGACACATGTCTCAGGAGCATAGCTGTCATCTTTCCCCCTTAATTAACTTGTGGTATGTGTTTAACTGATGTGAAAGCCTACCGCAGCACACAAACCACAGGATGTCCTCAAGGCTGAATTACGGTTTAAAGAGTTTTGTTGTTCCTGATCACATGCATTACCTTTCTTTTGTCATTTCTGGCCATTCACTGACAGACACAAATGTTCTGAAGAAAGAAAGAAGGTTTGTGGTGACAATAAGAAACAATTAGCTGGTGCTCTTATTTACAAGGTAATCATTTACAATTTAACAGATTCATGTTTGATTACACAGACATATCCTTCTGAAATACCATGGTGTTCTTGCTGGTAAGCATTCCATCCACTGTCCCCTTGCCAACATATACCTAAAATTTACATCAGTCTAACACAAACCTTTTCCACACTTTTAGATCTGAAAATATAAGAGCGACCAATATGCCCCCTTTAGAAACACTGACACCTAGAATTTGAAGGCACTCATTATGGCCTCCTGTAATGCAGACCCTTTAAAAATAATCGAGTTTAGTTGTAAAGAGCATGCATCTTCAATAAAAAGGTACAGACTGGATATATTCACAGCACAGTCCAATGAGAAACGCGTGTACAGACAGAAATAAAGAACATAAAGTCAACAGAAAGAAAGTAGGTCTAGTGGGAATCTGGTACCACAACCGTTATAGAAGTATCAGCTCAATGTAGACTGTAAGAATGTGATACACCGGAGTCGCTTGCGCAATGCTAGTAATAATGCATAGTGCAGACGTCATAAATATGCCATTGCTGTAAATAACAGGAGGCAAAACAGAGCACATCTTCATGCCAGACTGTTTTGCACGTATGTGCCATTCGGACGTTTATCTTCCAGTCAAGCGTCACATGTTCTGTTGAATCCGTAAATGGATTTGATATTATCCTCTTTCAGTATAAAGTGAATAGCATACAAAGCCAGCCACAGTGGGCATTGCTTGGATCAGTGATTATTGGAATACCCGATATGACTGGTCATAAAAATAGGTTCCGTCGTTGTGGGTAATTTGATACTCAACATTGTAACCAGCAGATGGTGTAGGAGAGGGATTTAAACCCAAATGGAGCCAAGAAGTGCTATCGAGAGCAGTACAGTCCCGTGGTGTCAGGGCAGGAAAACGCGACCGAGCAAAATTGCAGATTGCCTTAGGGTTGGACCATCTACACTTCTACAGCAAACAAATGGAGACATTAATAAATGCATATTAAAACCAGAATATATTGATGTTTTGGTCCGTACGACTAATTGCCTACAGTAGTGAATACAGGTTAAGGCACGTGAGGCTACAAGTCAGGTGAGTATACTACAACCCAGAAAGAAAGAAAAAACTGAGACGGGGATACCTACGAACAAAGAACAACAAAGTAGGTACGATTTCGCGTTGAAAGAAGGACACCGCACGAACTTGGAAAATATCTTATGAGCTGCACAAACTGGATTTAAAAGAGACAAAACCCCGAATCTAACTGTTCTTTTATAACGAGGATCCATTGTCCACGTAGTATCATCGCCTAGAAGTAGGCTACATATTTTTCCTCACAGTGAAATTCCGGTGGAAATTTGTGAAGCATCCGGATCCGGAGACGAAAGAAAGGAAAAAGGAATATAACGCACATATTTGCACTGCTTAGAATTCTGTCGGAACTGGAATAAAATCCATACGAAAACTTAAAACCTTTACAACGAAATGGGGTGAGTTTCTTTTTCTCGTCTCTGTTATAAGTTCCCATCAGTTGCATTGTCACTTTATCCTTTCTAAAACAGCTCCCAACATTTGACAAAAAGTAAAGTTTGAGACAAGTCTCATTTAGGTGTAGCTGTAGCTGACTTTCCTAAGTGCCCAACTAGCTCAAAATGTGCCATTTACTGTATGAATGTAGGCTATAGGTCATTCAGCAGTTACAGTCCAAATCGCAGTGCATGTTGAAATATGCAATGGCAGCCCCGTGAAACACAGTGGGCACTTTTTTCATCATTGGCCATTTCTATAAAATGAAGTGAAATATTGCACATCGAAGTAAAGCATAGCGCTTGGAGCTGATGCATATTGTTCTTGGGATCTTGACATTAATGTACTGTTTACTTTCATTATTTCACATCTTTCGAATGTTGTTTATATAGACAGTCTTCCGTTATGAGTTGGATAACTGATATGGACAACAAATGATTCTGTGTACTAGATTAATTCTTCGCTGCATGAGGTCAAATACATTATTGTTTCTACTTCGTCCTTCGGTGTCATTACTGTTGCATATTGAAGAGTGTGTTTCACCCCTGATTAGGCGAGGGATCGAGATTGCACTTTTTAACGAACGTCAGCATTTGAAGTGGCTATATTAGCGTGTATTGTGTCTCTACCTTACGTGTACGTATGTTGAGATGTATGAAAAATATAAATACAGCTGTTAATATTGTCTGTTCGAAATAACAGATAGTGTAACGATTGGAGCTATTATGAATGCATTTAAACGTCCAAAGTCCTGGTAATCTGTCCTTTCAAAAACAATGTTTTTTAATACTACAAAGAAATTCGATATTTCCCACGTTTGTGATATAGTGCACCAGAGGTCCCTCTTTTCCAGATACATCTCGTCTGAATATAATAATAACTTTTCAGTAAATCTGATGCTCAGGGCTAAGAGCCACAGACTCACGTCCAGAGGACCTTTATAGGGTTTAATGTCATACAGGCATCTTGCAGAATTACCCGTTTGTGTTTGTAACGTTTATTAGCTTCGTAATAACAATGAAACAAAGCCCCATTCCGATATGAGAGTATTTATGAGTATATTTACTTCGTTTTAACAGTTTAGTGATGAGTAAAAAGCATAATTCAAACATCAAGGTGTTTGGAAGTAGATTGTCTATTAGATTATAGCCTCTAAGCCATTAAACTAATGGTACTAGAGCCTGTACAGTAGAATTGTAAAGTGGATGAAGAAATTTGCACATTTGTGTGGAAAGGTACACAGTTCACTTCATCCATTTGGGCACCAGTGGAGGCAGTCAAATAAAAGACTGAAGAGATTGTGGTGTGTTGATTTGGTTCTGGACATTCTAACACCATGTTTTAGTATCTAAAACATCTTCTGTTACAGTGGACTTCTTGTTTATAGTTACTGAATGTAAGTGATATTTTTGTGTGTGTGTGTGTTTTTAGACTCATTGGACCCCATCACAACCTAACATGATGTAATCTCACATTTAAAGTAATTGGTTAACAAAAGAGTTGCTTTGATTGATGTCAGTTGAATCATACATTAAGAATAGCCCCAAGTCTGGCTAGTATTTTTGCTACAATAACATTTCTCTTTATCTTTTTCTACCACAGAAAAGGAGCCTCGCCTGTCCAGTAATCATGTATCCACAACACAGAGAAAGGTACTATCCTGTTTAATATGTTTGTCTTTGCTCACAAGATGTTGATTTCAAATGGTTCCCCTAAGTGTCAGAGTTATGACTGAAAGTTATGATTTGGCGTAAATAGCTAAGCTTTGATGAACAAAAACATGTTTCATGCATGATCCTCACAGAATGCAGGAGTTGACACTGGAGCTTTATATGTTTATGCTTCATAATACACACTTCAGTTATTTGTATATCCATAGTAGCATTTCTTTTGGTATTTTTAATGCTAGCCAATAGATTCTCATTTGGTGACATTTTTCTTCCATTAAAGTTTCTGCCTCTGTGAACACATTACATCACATTAAAGCTTCCTGCCTTTTCCTGCGTTTTTCTCTTCGGGTGATTAACAAATTAATGTCATAGCGTGCTAATCTAAAGAACCACATTTCTGACATTCAGCAGTCAGAAAGTGGTGACTTTCAAGTGTTTTTTCTTATGCTCACATAAATTAGAATTTCTATGTGCATAATAGATGGTAGAAATGACCAGCCTTGTGGATCCAAGAGTACATAGCATACCTTCCATGGTGATTCAGTCTGTGAGGAAACAACCAGTGCCTAGAATTCTAAGAAACCTTCCTACTTTCTAGATGGTTATGTCCATGATGCACTGAAAAGAGGATGTCGTTAAGGTATCGCTAGCTACCTGTTCAGAACAGCTTGTGATGTTGTAATGGCTTTATGGGCTTACCAGGAAGGATGAGTTAGAAATAAGAAAATTTGTTTGTTGGTTCAAAATGTTTCTATTTCATATTCTTTACAGTCTGTGTTCCCTGTGGATGCATCTCAGAGGATGACTAACAGCAAACGTAATAAAACATGGAGCTGTTGGCTCAGAGATCTTTTTTGTTTACACGTGTCCAAACATAACCTTGATTTCCTTGGTTTCCTTGGTATTTAATAATTAGATCAAGTAGATGGTTATTGTAGATGTCTGGAGATGTAGGGCACAGCAAGTATTTGATGTGAATTATATATGGACTGTCCCCTCCTGTTGGGGTTGCTCCTCCCAGTCACGATGGCTGTATGTACCAGTCCCCCAGTGGTGGAATGAACTTCCTGTTGGGGTCAAGACAGCAGAGTCACTGGCTGTCTTCCAACACAGACTGATGACCCACCTCTTCAGGCTGCCTCGCGGTTCCCCTTCATTCCCCACCCCCTAGCATCTGCTGCTTGTGCCAGTATTTCTTGCTGCTTATTTTCTTGTAGTATCGCTATGTGTTATGGATATTGTGATTTAGTGACATTGACACATATGGTAGTGTACGTACTTAACGATTTCCCATAGTTTTCTAGACTGTCTAGTTTCAGATTAACACAAGTTAACTTGTGGTGAGGCTTGAATGGTGTTGTCCAGACAACCATATTAAACATGTTTATGGTCATAAAATAAGATAACATACTGACACGCTTTCATGGAAATGAATAAATAGATTGAAATGCTTTGACTAATTCTGAAATGTAAAACTGAGAGTTTAAACACCAAGCATGGTATTGTTTTTGTGGTTTATTTAATCACACAGATTTTCAGTTGCTGTTGTATTTTCAGCATACTGAAGCTGTATAATCAGTATCTCTGCTGTTTATTTGCAGCATATTTGGATTTTACAAATCCAAGAAGTTTGAACACTGTAGAATGTTCCCAAAAGACTGTTTGAGCTCATACTGGTATTTACCAATCTTGTTTATTTAGCCTTGCAGCAGAAATCACAAAATGAGGAAAGGTGTAGAGAGTACAGGGAAAACTGGTAAATGAGGATTAGTTGGAAATAAAATGGATCTGTATCTGTATTTTTCTGCACTTTTGTGGTACATTTGGTGGTTCAGAAATGCAGATAGGTGTGCCAGAGGAGTTGGGCCCTTAACCCAGTTGGCTTCACTCACAGTAAGAGGCAGCGACTTTTCTCAGTGCTCATGCAAGATGACCATGAGCAGCACCTGGTGCCATGTCAGACAAAAAGTGTTCACTGTTGGATTTTTTAATCCTTAACTTCAGATTAGTGTAAATTTGAAATAGTGAAAGTATGTTATACATTTGATCATTTTGATGTACTTCATGCATAGTTTTTTGTCATTCTGTGTGTACAGAAAATATTGAGAAAATAAAGCAGGTTGAACACTGGAAGCGAGCGTGTCCGTGCTCAACAGATACACAACACTGCAAAGTACAACCCTGTCTGGGTGTCCTACTGATTGTCAAACTCGGAACTTCACCAGCACTTCACTTTAAGCTTGCTTAGTAACAGAGTGCGTCCCTGGTGCCCTGAAAGTGAAAATGTTCTGTAGCTCCGGTATAAGTTGATGCTGCTTCAGTTGCTGGGATGTCTCTGTGCTGTAGATCTGGAGAGTGACCTCTGAGGAGGCCCATGCAATCCTCTACAGCGCTCTGGATCGGACCGCCTGGGAGATGAATTACAGGACTGGGTTAAACAGGAGATGAAGAGATGAGTGAGAGGGATTAGAGGGCAGTGACCTACAGTGTCTTACAGCGATCTAGCACAACGGGCAGCTTACTGAAGGCTTGTGTGGACATTTAATCTTAAAAGAGGAAAGAGAAAGAGTTGATCTGATGATGTGGGAGCATGAATTACAGAGAAGTGTATATTTTTGTTATCTTTCTTAAATACCTTGTTACAAATATAGCACCCTAGATAAAGATGCATTAGTGGGTAATAGTTGGTCATTAACGTACATAACCTACCTCTGATGTTGATTTGTACTGTTCATTTATGTGTAAATGAGGTCTAACCCTGGTATAACCCTGTGTTGAATGCATTGCCACTACCCGTATTATCTAAGAACCGTGAAACGTGTCAAATTCAGTTTACACAAATATGAATCTTGTTTATGTGCACTACTGCTAGAGACAAGGCTCATGCCTGTCTTTGCATGTTGATCTCAGAAGACTGACATCTACCAGTGTGTTTCTGCTGACAGATATGAACTCACAACATTAAGACTTCCTGTCAGTGGAGAGAGGGCAGAGAGATAATCATAACTGAGCACTGAGTGTCTGGCACAGTCATTTATATTGTATGCTGCCATTACCCTCTCTGTCTTCACAATGGCAAGATACGATGCATGTGTGCTTTTGTTTTATTGCAGTGGGCTGGGATTTTGGAAGCTAGTGGTGTAATTATCCTACCAGCTTACCTGCTCTTGAAAGAATGATGAGGTAATGAGGATGTCAGAGGGACAATGCTTCAGATTCTGTCAAAGCCAAAATAATAATGGTGTTGGCTCGCCTTATCCGCAAATGCATGCTCGGTCCCTGGCATGCACAGGATTCACAGGCATGTGATTTATCCAGATACTGGAAGAGGTGACCATGAAAGAAACCATTATTAATTCATCACTGTGCAATATTTATATGAATTTGTAGGGTATCAGCTTGCATACGGAAAAGGAAGAGTGATGAAAAATAGATAAGTGAGGATGTCAGTCTGGGAGTGCAGCTGGGTTGGCCTTTCTCACAGACTAATCCAGGTGCCTCATGCTGAAGCCATGTCCCTCTTGATATTCCTTTGCCCGTTGTTGTATTCACCAGTACTCATGTGATGATTTTGTACACCTCCACGCTGCACATGAGTTCTTATCATCAGTCCTTCAATGAATAATTCCCAGGGAACATCTATGCAGTTGTTTATTTTATTTGCTTTTGAAAACCCTGATGTTGGCTGTACTTTGTTCTGGATGCCCTCTTCAGCAGCCTTCTGTTTCAAAAGCCTCCCTCTGTCCAGCCTAAGCGCTGGTTAAACATATTGCGGGCTTGAGGTGGTATTAATTTTTCCAGACAGCTCTGGGTAAAAACTGCATGAATGGCGGTGACGTTTTTGCTTTTAAAATGTCATAAAAAATATTTACCTAATCTCTCGGACACCCGCCCGCTGTATGGGAGTGGGGGAAAGGGGAGGATTTAGGGAGGCGCAGGGGAGGCTGATGCGCTGCGAGCGGGTTCAGCTCTCATTCCGCCTGACATTCCGCTCTCCCCGAGGGTCTCTGACACCGCAGCGCTGCATGGAATGTGCCAGCTGGCCGGTCGAGCCCCCTCTCCCACAATGTGTGTCACCCCCCCTCCCCCGCTGGGGCCTCCCCTTGGGCTGCCTGCCTCTCTAACAGACGGAGCGCAAGGCCCCTGCTCTCTCTCTCACACGGGCGCTCACCAGGCGGGGCGGGGCGGGAGACCTCTCTCTTGCGTCATGGCGCTTGACGTGGCCTCCTTATAGGCAGGGGATTCTGTGCTTCTATATGGGCTTAAGGCAGACCGCCATTTATCCAGCGCTCACAGTATGGTGCGAGATCTGTCAGTAGTTTCTCTATTATATTTACTTACGGAATGCAAATGCATGTTGTGAGCAGTTAGTTTAATCCTGTACTAAGGAGTCCACACCTATTTTGTAAAAATTGTAAATGTTCTCTTTATATTGCTGCAGTTTTCTGATGAACACGTTTGCATAAACTCAACATCAAGCTATGGACAATACAAAATGGTAAATTGGTGTCTCGTAAGGCCAGCGTATTTGGGGATCAGTCCAAAGTTGTCCAAATCTTGCAGCTCTTGAGTGGATCTGGGTTTGCTTTCTTTACAGCCATTCTGAACTGAGCAGGTTGGGAGTATTAGGGAGTCAGGGAGGGGACGGGCTAATTGAATGAAGCAACCCCCACTCTCCCTACTGCCAGCAAGCTTTAATCCATGTTAATCTTTGTGTGTTGTCAACTGGCATGTCTTGACCTCAACCCCATGCACACAGGAAAATTGAAGTCCTTTGGACTGGTTATTTCAGTGCAATGAATTCACGTTGTGATCAGAGTGTGCAGGGTGATGTGACTGGAGACTCCTCAGGGATGTTCAGACATGATTCACAGACTGTCAGGAAGCAATTTCATTTACATTAGTAGCCTTGTTTTTCATTGTGGCCCATTAAATCGGTGCATTAAAAGATTAAGTATGGTAAGAGATCTTGAAATCTGAGGTCAGGATGTGTCTGCTTGTTCAACTGAACTGTGAGTGAGCCAGCTAGAGCCTATAATCACATAGATGAAGGTTATGAAAGATTAATAAAATATTTATTCATTCAGTTCAGCCAAATAGCAGACTGCAGAAGAGGAACAGCAGAATGAGAGAGACGTGATTGGAGTCAAATTGTTTCTGTAATCTATGACTTATTGCCCTCCATTTATTTAAGCTGATGGTTCATGCTGTTGTGTCCATTTTTGAAATCTCTAAACAAGAAATCTTCTGTCATCTGCACATGGAGAATATAGGCCTCAAAAAAAACAAAAAAGCACAAGATTATTGTAAAAAGGAAGGCTTCAGTTTATTCTGCAGACGGATGGCCACTCATGTTCTTTTATAGCGTAATGAAAGTGTATGCGAGTATTCTCATCCATTAAGTTGCATTACTGTCTTGTTTATAAAATCATTGAATTATGATGTGAACTGAGCAATAGAGATTGATAATGCACAGTTATTTACATCTGAGGAGTGAGAAGGAGTATTTATTGCTTGTAAAGGTTAGACTAAAGCAGAATAAAATGTCCCTCATATCTTTTTAGGTACTATAATAACAATGCATGCATACATTTATATACAAATGGTATTGTTACATATGCTCATGCATGTATATCTTCTCTACATTTCCCCTCCTAGGGAGCAACCCCTCTTTAGTGCCAGGGCGCATGTTTTCCAGATCGACCCAGCAACCAAGAGGAACTGGATCCCTGCCAGCAAACATGCTGTTACTGTCTCCTTCTTCTATGACGCTAACAGAAGTGTCTACCGCATCATCAGTGTCGGGGGCACCAAGGTGAGCGAGGCTGCTATGACTGCCTTTGTGCTATTTTTGCAATGGGCATTTCGATGTCCTTGCCATAGAACAAATAAATGCAATATTTCGTTGACTGGATGGTAGCTGCAAAAACCTGGTCTGGTCACTTAATGAGAATATTATGTTGTTGAAGCTGTGCTTGTAATTTTGTCTGTTCATGTCTTGATTCAGACTTGTTTGATAAGTGTGGTGTTCACAAGACTAGATGTGGCAATTTGGTCAGATTAATAGCCATGGTTGTGTTCTCTGTCTTGAAATGTCATGGATTTTATAAATGTTTAAAACGAGTGCTGTGTGGCAGGACATTTAGTGCAGGCATTTTAAATCTCTTTTTGTTTGCACAGATTGATGTGTGGCCCAGTTTAGAGTCCATATTGTAATATATATTTTCAGACTCAGGGTTCAGAGTATACTGTTTGGATTACAGTTTTCTTCATCTTTAAAGAGATTAATCCTTTTCCAAGTATGCGTGGCAGTCCACATCGGAGACTGTAAGTGACCTTTGGGAAGCTGGTAGGGAAGGGCACACTGCTGGATGAACCCACAATGTATTCTTAAGATGCCCTTTCCCTCAACATTTGGTCCAGAGTGACACAATTTTTATACCAAATCATGTGGCAAATTTAATTTCATACAGGTTTCATTTCATTAATTTCATATAATCAGTGTTGGTATGGGCATTTTGAGTAGTTTTAGTATTCAAATACTCTAAAGGGAGTGAAAATGAATAATTTAGTACTTGCAAGAATATTAAAAAAACATTTTGATACTGAAGTCTGATTTTAATGCTAAAGATCTAGCAAACATTTATTTTTTCTCTAAGACTTTGTCTTAGATGTTACACATGCCTGTACTGTGGGACAAATACATTTTCTTAAATCTGTTATATGTAATGGAAGTTACATTCGTCTAAGGTATGCAAACCCTAGGGATGTAGTGGACATTGGTCCCTGTTGTTATGGTTACATTTCATATGCTGGGTAGCTGGTTGGCTAGCCTGGGTATTTCATTCAGTACTGTTGAGGCCAGCCAGTTAGCTAACCTTTGTTTAAAGAGTTTGAAACAATGACATAACTATGACAACAATTGTTTACCAGGAGTTTCACCTGGAATTCCTGGCTGGAAATCTCAAATCAACTGAAATTAATTAATTACTGGAGGTAAAATTTAGCTCGCTGGCTGGCTGTCCTAATAGTCATCCTGCCAATCCAGCATTAGACATAAAAAGGAGAATTGGGTAATTCTGCTGTTTCTTCAATGGTGATGTGTCTACTTCATGGCAACAACCACTTTCTAAATCAGCCAACAATTGTTATTGGAGTTGCAATTTGTAGATACTTTCTCCGCTTAGCAACTAGTCTAGAGTCAAAATCTAAAATTTACTGAAAATGGTGTTATGATTGGGGCTGTGCAAACTGATCTTAAAAATTATTATTGAGGACAGAAAGTTCCTGGGGCCTGCAAATTCAATCCAGCAACAGGCAGATGAAGGGGGTTAAACTGTGTCGTGGATGAAACAGTATTCTGTTCAAGAGAAAATAAAATGGCTATGTCTGTAATCATGGATCTGTGAAATGAGCCCAACACCCGTGTGACCTAATTAGTATGGCAATAATCCATACTTGAGTAGTATTGTCAGTTTTCAAGCAAAAGATACTTGTTCAGGTGGTTGGGTAGTTGACTATTCAAGCCCATCTGTAAGAAAATGACCTACCATTGTCTTCTTTATCAGTTGTAATATACATGGGCTTGGGTGAAGATCAAGGCTTGCATATGAGTCTGCTAAAAGGGTGTTTTTCAAATGTGAGCTGGAAATTGAGTAAATACATGCCTCCTTTGTGCTCTTTTGTGTCCTTCCGAGATATTATCCATAAAGCCTTTTAGAGATATTTTCAAAATGTGATGGCATAATGGATTTCCATGTAAAACATTTTTTTCAAGCAGCAAAACAAAACATTTTGATCATTGAAAGGGACTTCATTGTGTAGGCTTTTTTTTGTTACAAACCTTCTTATGTGTTCCCCCAACTCTGCAGGCCATTATCAACAGTACCATCACGCCCAACATGACCTTTACTAAGACCTCTCAGAAGTTTGGGCAGTGGGCGGACAGTCGGGCCAACACGGTGTATGGGCTGGGCTTTGCCACAGAGCAACAGCTGCAGCAGGTAAACATGTTCAAATGTTCATTCACTAGGCATCTATTTTAATACAATTAGAGGCGTTACAGTCAATGAGGATAAAGGGGTACAGTTCTTTGGCTTGGAGTCTTAGGTAGGGGAATCTTGCCATGGGATGAGGTTGTTGATCCCCCCATTGGACATCATATGTAGGAGTAGAAAAAGAAAAATAGGAGATGGGGTGGAAGAGGGATACTGTGAACAGCTGCCACAAAACAGAAGTGGTGAATGGGTTTTTTATACTTGAGGATGGGATGGGTTTGTTAATTGTATTTGATTGGCTAAAAATTTGCTCTCTGAATCTGGATTTGGAATTTCAGTTATTGGACCTCACAGTATAGTAAAGTTTGATATACAATTTGACATACATGTAATTTAATGGGTTTGCATCTCTGTCACTGCAGTTTTCAGAACGCTTCAAAGAGGTGAAGGAAGCTGCACGTCTGGCTCGGGAAAAATCCCAGGAGAAGTTTGAGCTGACCAACCCTGCCCTGAACATCGCCGCCCCACAGGTGACATTTTGCCACTCCAGATGTCTGGCTGCAAACATAGTCAAGTGTTGTAGGGGACCACATGCCTTTACAGGGTTTTAATTCATCATTTCAAGTTTTTCCTCTGAGTGTTTAGTACACACGCGCATACCTGTCTGGCACACAGGGGACATTTACTCTAGGAATTTCTTTTTTGTTGACACATTTAGTTTTATCAGCCTATCAGTTATACATTACTGATCCTGTGTCCCTGTCAGAGGCTTCATTTTGGGGAATCTTGATTGAGTCTGAAATTGGAGATATAAAAGCTTGTTTTGAGGTAGCCGGAGTAACCTTAATGCTTGAAGGGCCCTGGAGGAAGGACACAGGGGAATGTGAATGTGAAAAAGTAAGAGGGAAGAGATGTGTCATTAATCTCTGACAAGGGTTGAAAAAAAATCTAGGGTACTGCTGGAATGATCACACACTGAGGACTCTGTCATCCTCTCTGTCAGCACGGGGGGATTTCGAGATGGGAATTGTGGTTTGTCAGGTGTTGACTGATACAGGGAAATTGCATGTCAGAGAGTTCTTTGTGCCTCTACTGAAGGCACTCAGCATTGCTTTGGATTGTACACTTATTTGCACAGGAAAGCCCCATGAGGGAGGTGCTCTTCAGCTCACTCAACGGTAGCTGATTACATGCAGGGGTTTGAATTATGACACACACTGCACATGTGCTCTTAGTGGTGGATTTCATAATGTTCTCATGGGAGTAAAAAATAGGTCTCAGGTGTTGAGCAGCAAAACTATTTATATGAAGAGCAATGTACATATACATACAATTTAAAAATAGTTGTTGCTATGGAATAAAAGTACACAATTTACACCAGGTCCCCCCTGTTCACTTGAAAGGGTCCCTTTTTCTGTTTTCCAGAGAGCTCTTGTAAAATTCCCCAGAGTTTGTGACACTGTGTGATTCTGTAACTGGCTTGAGGTTGCAGGGGGAAAGACCTGTGGAATCCTGGTGAGCTGAAGTGCCAAAAATATTGACGATTAAATAATGCAGTAGAATTTAAGTGAAAATGTGTTACTTTGCAAATATTGTGTCTATTTTTATGAAATCAAACATTGGATTGAACCATAAAAAAATGATATTTAGGAGCAGACAGAAGGTCTCTCCTTCAGTTCAGTGGTGCTGGTTATTTCAGCAACATAATTGGAAATCTGTTTTTGTGTTGAATGCTTATCCATTGTTTCATTGTTGGAAAAACATGCATTGAATGAGGCAGAATGCAGTTGTGTGCAGCCAGCAACAATGACAAGGGGTTGGTAAACTGTAATGAACCATGGGGAAGGTAATGTGCACACAGTACAGTCTAATGTGAGACGCTTTGTCAGTGTACACAAACATGCTGTTGAGCATCCAGTGCGACCATTCTGAACTGTATGACCATTCTGCCATATGACAATAATGGCCTAAGCCAACACTGGAAAGTAGTTCAACAGGAAGGCTTTTGAGATAATGGCTGCCTGCTCTGATGGTTTTGAAAAGGTTTAGATGGAAAAAAAGAAGGGAGCAGTTACTGTCTCAGCCCCAACTGATTTGAAATATAACGTGTTAAGTTCAAAAGGTAGCCTATCAGTTACCATTATACAGCACTGAGAGCACCTTGACAGCACCTCTGCTGGCATTGCTAGCTTTAAAACGGAAAGAGTATGTGAGTCAGTCATTCGGTCTTTGGTACATGTTTGAAACTTGTTTGCTATCTGGTGTTTCTCACACTTCTCCTTTCCCTGTGGATGTCCCCTTCTTTGCTATCAGGTTTTTCACCTTTCCTCTGCTTTTGTTTTTACTCACCTATTAAAGGGGTTTTCGGAAAAAAATACCCTGAAAATCTATTACTTGTTTGGGTTTGTAATTTCCACATTTCAGTAATCATTTGCTTTCATTAAGACAGTGATGTGTTTGGTTGAAACATTCTAGATTGAGATCTGTTTTTCAATTATTGTAATAGCAGACTACATGAATCATACTGCAAGCCCAGATGTGTAAGCAGATCATGCAGACATTTTTTGCAGTGGTGGTACCATGTAAATATAATGTGTCTCTAAGGACACTGAGCGGAGGACAGGATTCATTCCCTGGGGCCAACCTATTCCCTGAATGGCAGTCTCTCTGGTACCTCTCAGACAGTCTGGGAGGTCAGACAAAATGGGGTGGGGGGTGGATCTTTGCGAGAGGACAAAGTGATAGACAGAATTTGTACTTCTAAAGTGAGAACAAACACACTCATCACATTTCTGGCAGAGGGCCAGGTTTGAGTGTCACCATCATCTAGTTTTTTCTCACACTACCTTCAGTCATCAGTGACCCTTATTATACCCTCCAGCAGGACTGCACCCCTTTGCTTTTCTCCTTCAGTACCCCCTCTTCCCTGTTACATGTTACATTGGGGCTGGAGATCCGAGGTACCTCTGTGATCTAGGGTGCAGCTGGGGTCCCATATGGAAGGGGCATATGTGCCTGGTCATGTACAACAGTAATTTATATTTAATCTGACCAGGGCATGAGGAACTCAAAACGGTGGCCAATCTGGAGCAAAGAAAAAAAAAAGAAGCGTAAATATACCGTTGACTCATCTATAAATAAAGTTGATTGTGGCTCCTAAAGAAACTATCTCTGCATGAACAGGAAGGCAGAAAACACAGAAAATAGGACCTACAAAGTTCCAGATAAATAAGTAAATAGCTTGCATGTTCTGGGCCTGCAGTGTTGTTCTACTTGAATATAGAATGCTTTCAAGTGAGGGCATTAATATTTAGTATCAATTTGAACTGATGTAAAAGATTTGTATATTCGGCCGTAGTCCCTTTCCTTTAATCCCCGCCATAATCAAGCAGTGTTTGACGCTAACATTTTCACACTGCTCACATGGCTTACACTGCTCATTTGGACAGTTCAGGTTCACACTGGGATCCAAACAGAGGAATCTTGCTTTCAGTCATTGGGTTCAGAGCTGACTTCACATGAGGGTGGCTGGTGGGTTTTCACTTACCTGTATTTCTTTCCCCCACTTACTGGAATGTTCTGCCATGCTGCCATTGCATGGGATTTCTCCTCTCACAGCTCTCCCAGGTGAGTGTCCCTGACATTTCTATTCACTCTGTCCTCTAATGGATCCCTTATTCCATTAGTCCCAAGTGCTTGCAGACATTTCATATTTTTCTTGTATTATTGTACACACCTCTCCACCCTGTAGGGGAATGTTGTTTGTCTTTAGTCCATGGACACCTTGATGCACTGTAATTCTTGGGTTTCTGATGAAGTCTTAGTCTGAGATAAGTGAGACATGTATTTACCTCACTGAGCTAGAGTGACTTAATACCCTCATGGCAACATGGTGAAAAGATATAGATTTTTTATTATTACAGTAGTCTGGGTTATTGTGTGATTATTACAGTAATCTGAATTATTATTAAAAACTGCACACTCGGGAATTGTCTCTATGGCTTCCCCTTTTGTCTATATTGTCAGTTTAAAAGCCTATATCACTTTCCCACTTTGATAAGCAGTAGGAGATGGTGAGAGAAAAAAATACAGGAAAGATGTAATCCATTATTATTTATACATGATCGTTTACATGTATAATTTAGTGTTTTCTGCTCCCTAGCCATTGAGTTTGGTGTGGAGATGCTTTGCCAACTCTGATTTTTCTGCCCTGCCTTTTATTTTGAAGTAAGCTTTCTTCTTTTAAGTATATGTATAGATATACATTCCGGGCTACTCTTGGGATTTTTCCTCTCACACTGTTAAGAAGGCAAGAGAGGCAGCACATCAGGCTCTGAAATAGAAATGCTGGAGGGAATACACACAAGCCGAGCTCTAGATAGATAAATAATACAGGGCTTTCTGAGTGCAAGTGTGCAGTGCGTTAAAAATGCACTTTATGCTTGTAGAGCTGAAGTTTAGCTTTCTGTGTTTCACCGCAGGAAAAGGGATACGTGTGAAACCTAATTCCTCCGCTTGGTTCAGGAGGGAGGATATAGTGGGATGCATTAGTCAGCAAACCGATCCTTTATTAGGCCTTTGTTGAATCATAATTCTGTTCATCCTTCGACGTGAAGAATCAGACAGGAAAAATCAGACACGGGTTGCACTTGTAATACAATGCTAAGGACGAGATTATACAGAAAATAACACTTTAAAATAGTAGAAAATATGTTATGTAATGCATTACCCATATTGCTTAAATTATCTTGCTTTGAAATAGTTACAGTTGCTTGCTTATTACTCCCTCCTAGCACACAGTTATATGTAAATATTTATACCATGTTAATGTTGGTGTTGTGTTGCAGATGCCCTATAGCTGATTTAGCTGATATAGCTGGAAACACTCCCCTTTCTGTCTGTTGTTTGTTTGGTTTACTGTTATATACACAGTTGTGTGGTGATATAATTGCAACTTTCTCTGTACATGTGTTATGATTTACATAAAGTCCTAAAAATAGCAAGACACCACTGAATTTAGGCTCTGTTATAATGAAAGAGCCAGATGCTGCTCTGTACTCAACAGAGTGTAGCATGTGTCACATTGAACAATTGAGAGACCCTGGAGGGGAGAGGGAGGCAGAGAAGGGCCAGGGGTTGGGGTGGGGGTGGGTTAAGGTCAGGTATGTGTTTTTAGGGCAACATCTGGTTGAAGGGCACCTGTTAACGTCCACATTCAGACCATGTGATGCCCTGGGGTTTGCAAACCCACAGAGGGGTTTGACCATCTTTTCTGTGGTAAAATTTCTGTGAAATAAAAAATCTGTTCATGTGATGCTAGATGTCACAGCTGATTTCATTAAATGTACTCACTGAGCTGTAGTATGTGGTGATAATGTTGTTTGTGCTCAACAAATCATTGTCTGTGATGTGTTATGTATTTCTGTGTCACATGTGTTTGGTACCATCAGGGTATCTGGCACTCTTTCAGGACAATGTACAGTCTTAATAATCAAGATAATACCGCTTAGATGTATTGACTGCATTCTGATTGTCAGACGACTGGTGGGCCACTGGATAAAAGCTGTTTGAACATGATCCTATGCAGTCTATGACTAAGGGAGGAGATCCACCTTTCTTATATCAATGTCATTGCATCATACATCTGCTAAGATGCATCAACAAAGATTGACGAAGTGGTGGAGATTATTTAGAAAGACAGGGTGAGAGTGGAAGGGAGAAGAAGAGATGTCATTATTTGTGAGAGATGTGTTGCTTTTCTGCTCGCTCAGAATATGAAGTTGCTCGGAGAAGTGGGTTAAGGGCACATGTCTGCCTCCAGTCATCTCTTTTGGACAGCACGTATGAATCCTGGCCATCTTTGTAAGTGTTTTGTCCTCCTGTTGTCCCGCAGGACCTGTCTGAAGACCGGCAGTCACCCCCGTTGCTGTGTGTCAATGGCCCTGGGGAGGACAAGCTGTTTCGCAGCCAAAGTGCTGACATCGAGCTGTCCTCCGAAAAGGAGCGCATTAAAAAGATGCTATCTGAAGGGTAATCCACCTTTTTATTTATATACTAGAGTTTTTTTGTGATTGTTTTTTCATAGTACATCAGAGCAGATATCTCTGTCATCTCTAATTCACTTCTATATATTAGTGTTGAGGTTGGGAGATGGGGAATTGGGATTTTTATTGCAATCCTGTTGGTGTGCAACTGCAGAGATGCTTTTTTATGGAGCAGTCACATTGTATTGTCTGACAAGTTATGCTTTCTCATTTATTTTCTGGGGTAATGATGACACTAATGAGCCAAATAGCCAATGGATTCACAGGCTTCTAAGTAACATCCTGAATTAGATTACTGTGACAGTGACACTACTTTATATAGCATCCAATAGCTCGTAATCTAATATCATAAGTATGCAGGCCTCATTTGACCGTCACAGCCTGGTGTTACTGGATGAGATATGGATGTAATTGCTTTATATATAGTTTAATTCACTTCTGCGGAAAGACAGGAGGAGCATGGAAGAAGAAACAGATAAGTGTTTAATGGAAATCATTTAAAGAGCTATCACAGCTATAACTTAGTTTGTGCATGGCTACCTTTGGAATTCTACAAATTCAATGTTGTTTTGCATCAGACGAGCACTTGTTCAAAGAATGGCAAAAAGTTAAAAAATATTCTTCATTATATCAACTGTTAGTAGCTCAGTATAAATGAGTTCTACCTTTCACACGGAGTATAAAAATTGCTGCTCATATTTACACTGATTATTAATGCACTGATATTTTTACATCCACTACTTGCACTGTTTACTTCATTAGTCATCTTTAATTTCCCCTCCCCCATTCAAACACTCCCAACTTTACTTACCTTTGCTGTTTTATCAGGCCGCATTATTCCTCCTACTGTGGGATCAAGGTGCGTGAGTGGGATGTTGAACTCAAGCTGAAGGAGGAGAAATTATCTCTCTTTAATATGCTGAATCACATTTAAATTAATCACCCCAGTCATTTGGGCTGTCACACACATTCACTGTCCTGCCATACTGCCCCACATCTTCCCCACACTCACTCGTGTCGCCAGATATACACGCGTAGACACATACATACATAGACACACACACATACACACACAAACTTTCCTTACCATTAACCCCTGCCAAGAATTTTACATCCAACTCTTTCTTGTCCACAAAGGCTATCCTGTATTATACATAATGACAGCTTTTGTAACCGGGTTGCCATGGTGAGTCAGTAGCTAAATGGTTGTGTACCTCCAACCCCCTCATCCCCGCCCCCCAAAACCCTGCTTTCTCTCCTCTTCTACTTCAACCTAGCAGAATCACGCATTTATGTATAATTACCAGAGCAGGAGAAAATAGATCATGGTGGAAGAGACAGGATTTTTCATAAAATCATCACCTGAAAGTGTGGGTCTTTCTGCATACTGTGGACTGTGGGTAAGTGGTGTGGTGTGGAGGTCATTGGCTGTGGCTTTGGGGGCAGGTAAGAGGCTGCTTTGTGTGTGGCAGGCCCTTCAGTGGCAGCGCTGTGTCTGCTCTGGAAGTAGCACTTGGATAACCGCTGCAGTATCTATGCGACAAAATATGTGACAAGCAGAACAATCCCTGGTTGTGAATGGGAACTTCTTCATCTGTTCCCAAGTTTTACATTGCAGTGTCTTTACTAATATCATTTTACAATTTTCACAATACTCGGATTCATTGCATTTTTTTGAATGAAACTGGATAACGGTGTGAGTTGGTAGGCAATTGTCGTTCCAAGATCACCAACTCTCCAAGATCACCGACGGACTCCTTGAGGAAACAGGAGTTTGCTTGTGGTGGATGTTGCCTCCGGTGCCTGAAAAACGAACAGGGGCCGTCCTCTGACAGAATGGCTGTCCCTCCCGCTTTGGCCGTTTCCAGGTCGATATGCGAGATGAACTTGGAGGCGGAGCTCTTCACGCTGCAGGACAGCAACGCAAAGCTGGTGACCGCACTCCAGGAGGCCAATGCCAGCGTGGAGCAGTGGAAGAAGCAGCTGGCTGCCTACCAGGAGGAAACAGAGAGGCTGCGAGATCAGGTGAGAAGCCGCGAGTCTCTCTGGCAATCTGAAGAGGGCGCTAAGAGACACTGATTACACAGCGGGGTTCTTTCAGGTGGACCGTTAATCATATTTTACAGTCTTAAGTAGAGCTGCTGATTGTGCTGCATAATTTAGCCATGAGACAGGGAATCTTTGGCAAAACAGGGACAGGCAACACTTAGGGAAACAAGGAGACTTTGAAAAAGTGGGAAGAAAGCAGGTTGTGTCAAGGGATCTGCTTCTGCTCCTTGGTCACTCTCAAGTTGTGGAGGTTGACATATCTAGTTTAGCTGAAGGGGGGTGCTCATACAGATCCTAACTAAAAACAAAAACTCTTTTGTCCTTGTGTTAAAAGGCTTCTCATTGGCATCAAACAAACAGCAGCAACAAATCTGTTAGTATGTCACACGCTGACTACCAATTTCATGAGTAGAAATGAGCTACCCATGTATCGATTGACCTAAGCGTGAGTACAGTCATGAAAGTTTAATAATTTTAAATTCAAGACTATTTTGGGAAATTGTTAAATTGATTCTCTGAAGTAATTTCAATCAATATGACTTTCAGTCGTCCTCTGTCAAACTTGAGTTTTTTTACAGAGAAGATTACTTGCCTTTTGTGCCGATTCTAATTTCACCATTTTTCATAGTGGCCCAAAAGGGCACAACATTTGTGGCTGGTGGAAGGCTGCCTCTTCTGCAACAAAGTCAACCAGGTGGTTGGAAGTAGTTCATGTCTCCAGGGGGTGAAAGAGGGAGGGGTATTTAGGACAGCGGTATCCTACTTCCACTGGCCTAGATAGGAGGAATGAAAAATCACCAAAGGGATCTGGCAACCATTCATTTACATAACTCCTACATGGTTAAAAATAATCCCCTTCTTCTCAAGGCTCTTGAAGGGCCAACAAGTTTTTACAGAGGCCTGTTTTTAATTTTATTTTGGGTATTCTCTGACATTGCAGCTTCCCAGCCTCTTTCATCATTGTGGTTCACATTTGGCCTTACATTGTGCACCATGAATTGTGGCAGGAGTGAACCTCTTCACTGCATATTGTTGAGTCATTTAGTGAGATAGATTGTAGTTGGCACTGCTGGCCAATCTGAGTATCATTTTCAAGGTTAGTCTGTTTGGAATATGCGTCTTTATGATGTCCATGTATTTATGTTTTAGAATCACACATTTTCAGGATGGATATAAATTTCTGTTCTGTTTATGGGTATTTTCAATGCTGAGTCTTGAGCTACATGCTGTTGTTGGGTTTATAAAGTTATGGTGTGGTTGACCTTTAATGTAGGAAATGAACTCCTGGGGGACTGCTGTCACATGTGGGTTTGATGGTGAGGGGTTATGTCCTGTGGAAATGTTTGGTACTCTGTAGCAGCTTTCAACTCTGATTGGCTGATGCAGTGGAATCCTAAGGCTATTCTTTGAAATTCCTTCTAAAAATGTAGTCTTTCTGTGTGAGTTTGTCTGTGTGTGTGAGAGAGAGAGAGAGAGAGAGAGAGAGAGAGAGAGAGAGAGAGAGAGAGAGAAAGAGAGAGAGGAAACAGAAAGCTCAGTTTTTACATCAGAGCATACATCAGTGTCTTTCTATTCAAGTTTTTCTGTGTTCTGTTCTGTAAAAGACATGGACAGGACCAATATTTAGAAAAAAATCAGGAGTCATGGCTGTACAAGTGTTTTAAGGCATTAGTCGGATTGTTAATAAAGGACGATGAAGGAATGAATTGCTGGTACACACAAAGCGCTGTGATGAGGTCATTGACGCGGTCATTTGTGTTTTTCAAGGGGTCATTTTTTCTCTCACAGTATCACTTTTAATTTTGGCGCATGTTACACTGCACGTGGAAGCTCATGCAGTTTGGCACATAAAACTTCTATGAAAAATGGTAGATTTGCATGCTGTAGTTCCTCTTGGCTCCACTGGCAATTGTTCTGAATCTTCTATTGAAGGGAGAGATGGCTCCCTTGAGTTGAGGGAAATGACTGAGTTTATTTACGCATACCTATGTAATAACAATATAATGAATAAACTCCATGTAGCTGATACAGACTTGGCCCTCCTGAGTCTCAGACTTCTCGTCATGTGACTCGTGCTTTGGACACGTTCCCTTCCAGGTGGCAGAGCTGGAGGCCCACGGAACTCGGCAGGGTGGGAGTGACACGGTGAAGGACGAGCTCACTCAGTCCCTGGAGGAGCTGGAGGCCCTGCTCAAGGCTAAAGATGAGGTGAAAGCACAGAGGGGAGCACGGACGAGTTTGGCCAGCAATCAGCTGCATAAACGAAATCACATGATCGCTTACTAGTTCCTGTCCACAGGTTCAGGGTTTTAGGTGGCACTGGAAACTGATGCTGTTCTTTGTTTTCCAGGAGCATATTTTATGTTTGTTGGAACTTTAGAAAGCTGGTTACACTTCAAAAGAGTTGGCTGTTAGGCTGCAGAGCCTTGTGACTCTGTACACATTTCATTTAGGGCTATGATGTGATGCAACTAAGTATTGTCACTTTTTGAAGATACTGCAATATCTTTCATGTGGGCTCTGGATCAGTCTTTAAAATAAACTGTGCTCAGTTTTTATCAACACGTCTTACTTGGTGAAGCAACCACTAAATATATAAAGTGTACTGCTAAAATTTGTTAAATCAAATTACTTTTAGAATGCAATAAAGAGACTGCACTATGTGAACCTGTTTGTTGTTCTCAGCATGATTGATAGTGGATTGTATTCACTAAGCCAACAGATATTTATCACTGTACTGCTGACATTTCTTGGCATAGATGCTGAACTTGTTGTAAGATATGAAAATCTGCTTGCGGCCTAATGACAGACATAAGAACAGGAAATTAGAAGAATATGCTTCAGTTGAGGGGTTTCAGATGCTTTGTGCTCAACTCATTATTTTATGTCGTAACTGAACCTGAATCTAGAAGGTAATTATGCATCATTGGAAGCTCCTATTTTTATTACAGTAAGTGTCATTTTGATTTTAGTCAATCAGGTTGGCTGAGCTGTGAAAGCCTAATTTTCTCGTCATTCAGAGGTGAAGTGGTGCTGTCATGTGAGCATCTCTGTCCTTATTAATCAGATGTTTACCAGTGATTCACTGCTCATGCACTGTTGGATTTAATGTAGTGAAATTGCAGGGGGAAGAGTTTCATGCATATTTAAGGCTAATATGCAGCTCAACCTCAGAGCCATTAGCGAGTGCTTCAGGCAAATTAAATAACAGTCAATTACATTTTTTGTTGAATCCATTATACAAGACTATTAATGGCTTTTAAAACTTTTGTAAACCTTGTCTGCTGTGATTTTCATAATACACCACAATGCATCCTGTTTAGTCATATGCTCTTCCTGGAAAGGATTGATTAAAAAACCTTGAGTTGTAATATTGCGCTCTACATCCTCCTTAAACAGCTGTGCTGAGAGCAAGAATGAGTGTGGGACTTAAATATCACTAACAGCTAATGCCAGGCTGAGTATGACTCACCATGACACAAGTGCAGAGATTTCTGGGGTCATTTCTCCAGTCTGTCATCAAATATTTCCGGTACGCGGGGGAGTTTGTCAAAACAAAGCTACACTTGTGAGCAGGTTCTGGAATTGTGAGTTTTGAAAAGCAAGAAAAAAATAACACTTTGACTCACGCAACTTGCATATGAGCTGAGTCTTCATTGTGCTTGCGTTCCAGGAAATCCACATTCTGCAGAGCAAAAAATCGGATTTGCGAGAGCTGGAGCAAGAGAGAGAAGAGGCTGTCCGCAGACTGCAGGTGAGCTCAGAGCCGATTAAGTAGGCATGTTATAGACTGTTTCATTAACCAGTCAGTGCAAAAAGGCAAGACCGTTTGTGTGATCCCAGCTTAAAATCTTCAGTCCAATGCAGCTACTTGGTAAGGTCAGAACCAGTCTAAGAACACTGTTGGTGAGCTATAACTTGCCACAACTCATGGAGTTCACTTCTCCCTTTAGTTGTCTTTACAGACATGACAGCTGTAGCTACCTCAAGGTAAATAGGTAGTGACTAATACAAACACTGCTCTGACTCCTGGGAACAGGGATAAAGTTGGTTTTTGTTTGAAATTCAGTCCTTTCCCCACCAGGGGAGAGGCAAACAGCCTGCCTCTGATTGTTACCCCGGCACTGTTTGGTACCCTGAACACTGAAATAGGGTCCCATTGCTAACTTAATGATGAGCTGTTGAAAATGGGCGCCCACCTCTCTTCCTGGTCACCAGGAGCTAGAGGCACGGAACTCGGAGCTGGAGCAGCGCGTGCAGAGTGTGGAGCAGACGCTGACCTCCTCCCTGGAGGAGCGGGCCCGGGCCGACGGCGAGGTGCAGAGGCTCATCGAAGTCCTGGACGTCAAGATCTTTGACCTGAACAACCTGCGGCAGAGCCTGGCCAAGCTCATCGACAAATAGCCACCACTACACTGAGCCTGGATACAATGGGGAGAGAGAGACAGAGAGAGAGAGCATGGCCAGATCTATTATAGTGTAAGCACAACATTTCTGCAGAGGATCAAAGAGAGAGGGAATTCTTGTCTGTCTGGATTCGTCTGCAGCAGCAGTCATTAAAAGCAAATCACGTTTTCAACATGTTGAAGTTACGGTGCAGTGAATCCCAAACAGCATGCTTTCTGTCATTTTTCCTCAGTGATGAAGGGAGTTTTTCATTATCACTTTTTTTAAAATTCTTTTTTTGTTGCTTTACTTGATTAAATTCAAAGGGGTCTATTAAGGCACCTTTGAAATGTTAAAAATTGTCAGTATTATCAACAGAGCAAAAGGTCAAATGTTCACTTAGTTTTATTAATACCGTGCCAACAACTGCCATTTTTTTCAATCATTAGTATTGTCAGTGCTGTCATTACCTAATCAACGTGAGGTTTGGAGACTCAGGATCACTGTCTAAAGACCCTGGGATATTGATGTTATTGGTTCCCTGAAGGGTGGAAAGAGGTCAGTGCTGGAAGCTGGGAAGGTAGCTGACACCTATTCCACAGATCATCATTTGTCCACTCCCACATTTTTTTTATTTACATCATCACACAGTCATGATGTAAATTAAAAAAATGTGGGAGTGGACAAAACATGCTGTGTTATGAGAATAACTTACATTGCGATTATGTAAAACCTTTTAATAACAATCAGTCATAAGTGATTATATTACAGGACATATATTGCTCTATAGTTTTATATGTGCATTTAGGTACATATAGAAGCTAATATCAGTTTACCACATTAAATCTGTGTACTGTATGTTATCAAGGATGCAGTATTTTTGATACATTGGTAGCTATAAGGTGAAAATGAAAGTGCCGAGTTCACGAACTAATATTACGGTCCGAGACCAAAAGAAACTGCTTATAAGGCAGGATTGCAGTTAACTGTGGTCACAATAGTTCTTGCTTGGTATTATGGTACTATGTGTGGTGAAAGGGTGAGATTGTTGTAAATGACTCGAACTTGTTTTTTTTTTTGTCTTTACATTGTAATCTTACAACACTAGTCATGTTAATTCCCTCTAATATTTTAAGGTTCTTGTTTAGTATCACATTCTTCAAAATGTGAACATACAAGTTAAATGTGTGGTGAAGGATCAACAGCTTGTTTACAAGGAATACAATTCTATATGTTTTTTCACAGCATTGATAATGTGGTGATATACTGGATCAACTATCAAGTCTGAACTTTCGGTGTGACTTTTGATGGGGACATCTAAATGTTACAAAAAGTCATCTTATTTGATCAAAATTTACCATCCAATCTGTCCCCTAATATTATTCCATGGTTCCTTTTAGACAGAAAGCAGCAGTATATTCTTCTGCAATGAAAACATTAAAACCCAGTAAGTGCCACTTTCTTTATAGTACTACTTGCTCTCAATTTCAAGTTCAAAATATAGTGTGCACATGTTCTTCGTTTAACTACAGTGATAGCATACATTCTGTATGACAGTCCTGACATTTAAATGAAAAGTTAGCACTAACACACAGTGTGTTGAATACTGAGGTACAAAGAGTAAAAGGAAGCACAAGGAGAGCAAGAGAGGTATTACGTATATAGTGGGAGTTATTACAGGAGTTTAGAATATACCAAAGACGCACATGGAAATACCACTTTTTTCTTAGAAAACTGGACCTCTCATTTATTTCATCATGTCTAACTGGAGTGTAGAAATTAATATCACAGAGTACATCATAGCTCATCAGAGGAATAAAACCCACATTAACTATAGTCCTGGCAAAAAAACATGGTTAATGTCATTTACATTAGGTAGAGGATTCCTTGTAGTTTGCAACCTTTTTTGTCAAGATTTTCTAGAGTAGTTAATCAGATGAATGGAACCCACATTAACTATAATTCTGACAAAGATATGGTTAGATTTGTAGTTCACGTTAAACAGAGAATTCATTGTAGCTTGCAAACCTTTTTGTCAAAATTTTCTAGAGTAGTTAATGCTGTCTATATAGTTAACATCATGAACCTGATTTAATTTTATCCTGTGAAAAAGGAAGCTTTTAGCTAGACAGTAATGGATATGTAATTGCTTTCATTTGCTGTGTTCTCTGCCCTGACAACTGTGTAAAACTACAGATAGGACTTCATATACTGTAATGTGAAGGCAGAAAGAAGGGGCTGTATGGTATGGTGTGAATAGAGCACTATTCAATACATTTTTAAAATATTTGTCTGAAAAAGAACACAAATGATGCTCTTTAATGGATTAAAACCAGAAAGAATTGTAAGATGTCTCTCTACTCAACTAGAATTACATAATATATCTTTACAACATGAGTACAGATCAGTATGGTGCCATTGTGTGTGGGTTTTTCATGGTCTCCCTCTAAAGAATTAAAGTGCATTTCATGTGTGATTAGAGCTTTTGTATTCCCCTGATGAATCTTCTACTCTAATCACACTGACAAATAAAGACTGAACATTCTACAGATTCAGTTCAATTAGACTTGACATTATTCATTTTCCCATGGATAATGTTCAATAGAGTTGTGTCCTCATTTTTGCAAACAATTTAGCTGATATACGTTTTCATCGCAAGTGTATTAATATAGTTATCAGTAAAGGTATGCATACACTCCAATAAAACACCACTTTTAAACCTGTCATAGATCCTTGAAGTGTATGAGATTTGTGAGGCTTTGAGTAAATAGCTAAATGGTATGTAATATGGTATGTAAATGCTATGTAAAAAAAACCCCTGATATTGTTACAGTAGCTGTAATGCACTCATGATTTGTTAGTAATGGAGCACAAGCCCACACTGCAAAAAATATTTTCTTCAAAAAAATTTCTCATTCAAAATCTTCAAATAATAATGTGTAAGATTATTACAATAAACTCTTCACTCCCATTTTGGAATACAGCACATATTTGAAGACATTTCTAAAAATGAAAAAGATAATGTTGTTGAAATAAAATGGCAGACATAAGAATCTGGTATAGTAAGAAAATACCCAAGAATATTGATCTTGTCCATTTTATTTTAAGATATGTTTTGCAGTGTGGCATTATTCCCAGAATGAAATAATCAGCCCAGAGACATTTTGCACCGATCTGCCATTGTGTCTCTTGCCACATTTGGATCTGGAAATAGATCTATATGCATGGAGTACAGTAAATAAAGTTTCTGTCCTTTTTATTATTTTAAATATCAAAACTGTGAAGTATGAATGGCATAGTTGTTTATGAAAGTTATGGTACATTTAGCATTCAGCACTTTCAAACTTTTGATCCTTCATCTCTAGATATGGGTAGTAGTGTATTTTTGACTAGAACAGCTTTAGGTTTGTGGAAAATATATGTATTTCCATTTCATGTGCACAGAAATCACATGCCAGAAAACAATTTGCAGTGCACTCTATAAAGACACACATGTTCTGTCTGCAGCACTTTTAAGTGGAGATAGCCTTTTGATTCTGTGTAGAACCTGGAATGGTAGCTACTTGAGTACCAAGTGTGTCACTTGCTGTCATCAGCATTGTAGACATTCTTCTTTGTGCACTTGTCACAGAGTCAGTTTGCTTGCATTTCACCTCTAGAGTTTTGATTTTTCATAACACATTTTACCCAAGCTTTTTAGGAGCCAGTGATTGACGACTCCACCTGTTGTAGGGACTTCTAAAATGGTGAAAAATGCAGAAGGTCCTGACATTTTATTTGGTACACAAACCCCAACATGCAGTTGTTTAAAATCTTTTGCATTTTTTGCAATAAAATGTTTTTTTTGTCCAGAAAATTCAGTGTATCCCCTTTCACTGGAGTAGAGACACTCCCCCCACCACAAGCCCTTTTTGACAAAAAAGAAGGGAGTTGTCAATCATTGGCCATTGGCCTTTTAAACATCCCCTCAGTGAAACAGAGGTGATGTATACACATCAAACAAAACTGAATATTATTCACATATCAAAACGTCACACTTGCTAGAATAGTTATGCACTTTATGCCCTTTTCTCCCCTTTCTTGCATGTTAGTAGACTCTGGGATCACACACACACACGCAAAAACATTTACCACAAATTTGATCATATGCATGTGTTATGACAATCGATGGAAACAGCCCTAAGGTCAATAGTTATGTTTGCAATCATACAATTTGATAGCCTGTGTATTTTGATTAGCTGACAAATGTGAAAAAGCCATTTTTGATTTTACTGTGAGTCTTCTTAGATTTGTTTACGAAAACCAAGGATGCCTGCATGCTAAGATTGCAGGGAGACATAAAATCGGTCCTGTACTGGAATTTCACCAGAGAATTGACCACATGATATATCCTATCAGTAGAGTCTAGAAACTGTTTTACCTACGTAAAACCCCAGGTCAAAAAATACAACACTTGAAAAATAAAGCTTCCTCTTATAACAGAAATCAGCAGCTAACTCAATAGTAGTTAAGTCTGTAATGCCTGAACATAACTTGTTCATTTTAAATAAAAGCACATACTTGGGTATTCTGTGAGACTTGGCTCCCATTTTTTCTCTCATCTCTGCACCATAAGATTATCTAAGAATATCTCAAAGCTGATGTGACAACTTAGGCTGCATTCAAACTGACAAATTCAACCTTTTATGTAGATGTATAAGAACTTTATACAAATGACCAATGAAAATACAGTGCTAAAAACAATTACATTGCACTTGTACTCCAACCATTTTTACATTTGCGTTCTATTCACATTTAGGGGACTTTTCTTCAGTCAATTCATACAAAAGTGTATTAGGTTCTGTAGTATGCAAAGGAAGCAAACAGAGCCACTTTAAGGTTTTGTCACCCTCCAGTGGCAATAAAATCCAACACCAATCTACATTTTATAAATACAGTAGATTCCTCTTAAAGCTTCCTTAAATCAATCTTTCTATCACCTCCACCTCAGAATTCAGGACACAACAATCAATTTACAAGCTTTGCTTTGACATTAATTGTATCTTTCTATATGGTTTCACACCCAGCTGACAAACACAAAAAACAGAAATCCCCCCTCTCTACTTCAGCTTCTTCTTGGGGCGCAGGTTGTTGGTGTGCCCACACTTCTTCTTGCGGCAGTTCACAGCACGGGGGTGAAGGCGAGCGTAACACCTACAATAAAAGATCAGTGTGAGACCTATTATCTTTAATTTTGCAGCACTGTATATTACAGTTCTCTCTACACACACGGACATTATCATGACCCACATGGGGGGGTGACCCTGCCAGCTGTGGCTCTGACCACTTGCAGGCTAACACACACAATGCCAAAGGGAGGAGAGCCACACAACTACAATTAATCACAACTGTACATGGCACAGCGGGTCCAGCGGATCCTCTCGGAACTGACACTTAGGAAGGATCAGAGCAAAATTACCTTACATTACTGTCATTTAGCAGATGCTCTTATCCAGAGCGACTTACATATGTGACAATTTTTTTTTTACATATTCTACATTTATACAACTGGCTCTTTACTGAGGCAATTGTGGGTTAAGTATGTTGCCCAAGGGTACAGCAGCAGTGCCCCAGCGGGGAATTGAACTGGCAAACTTTTGGTTACAAGCCCTGCTCCTTATCACTACAGTAATCCTGAGTCACCGGTTTCACTTTCAAATAAGTAACTAACTTTCTCTTGATGAGTCCTACGGTGCAGTTCTGCATTGCGCAAATCTGATGAATTCCTCTGAGGCCTTACTTGCGGCAGATCATTTTGTCGCAGTTGTACTTCTGGGCCAGCTGTCTCAGAGAGGGCTCAATGATTCCACCTCGCAGGCGCAGCACCAAGTGGAGAGTGGACTCTGAAAGCAAACAAAACCATTGTGGCAAAGTCAGAAACTGAGTCCAAGCAGCTTTTGAGGACAAAGCAGACTTGCGACTGTATTAAAGCCGCATGTTTTCAGCACAATTAACAAAACTGGAGTACTTGTTCACTCATATGTATGTGTTCCTACCTTTCTGAATATTGTAGTCAGATAGTGTGCGGCCATCTTCAAGCTGTTTGCCGGCAAAGATAAGACGCTGCTGGTCAGGAGGGATGCCTAGAACAGACAACTTCATTATACTGGGGTACAGCTGACAATGAGTGACATTATGTAACACTTTGTAAAGTTAGCCAATTCTGTTCCTAAATCCTGTTCCAAGGGAAGCACCATGTATGCTGGTTGTTATTCCAGCTGTGCTCTCAGCTGGATTGATTGGACCAGATTTATATCAGGAATCTTTAAACAAATCAGTAATGCATACAGCTATTCCACTGTTCAGTCATTCTTTGGTAGCTAGTTAACCAAGTGCTCATACTGAACGAAAACCTGCACACAAAGTCGAGCACCAAATTGAGAAACTCTTGAGTCAGTCAGGCAGCTTGCTAGCTAACTAGGCAGTCAGGTACCTTCCTTATCCTGGATTTTTGCCTTCACATTCTCAATGCTGTCGCTTGGTTCTACCTCGAGCGTGATGGTTTTCCCAGTCAAGGTTTTCACGAAGATCTGCATCTTTTCAGGCTGTAGAAAAATGAGATAAAGTTAGCTACCTAGCTGGCTACTTTACTAGCCGGCTGCCTAGTAACATTAGCTAATTCAGCAAGCTGACATTTCAAAACGCCTGTTTCGATTGGAGCTGTTGACCAGCTGGCTCATTGACAAAACAGTTCTTCATGACAAAAGTAAATAAACTGTTTGGTCGATAGCTGGCAAACTAAAACGGCTGTCATCTAGCAAGCTAACTGTTTGCTAACCTTTTTGCAAGCCTAAACATCACAAGAGCATGAGTGCTTACGGGACAAAAGCAAACCTAGGACAGCCATCTAACGTTAACATAATAGCTTAGCATTTCATCAGTGGGCCTCTTTCACATTATTCCCTCTCCCTAGCTGGTTCCATACTCATTCAAACTCCAGTGTTTAACAGACATAGATGCAACGTAAAAACGTGTCTGCCAATTACTAGCATTGACATACTAGCATTAGTATGTACTGTGTACCACATATTTTACTAAACGAGTTAATGTCAGCCATTCTAATAGTAACATACCCAGCCACACCACTGCAAAATGAAAGAGAGCAGCCCGGAAGCGTATTTTGCATCACGTCCTCTTCACGCACGCGTTTTAACTTGTCCTATGCACCGCGCACCTTTTCTGCACACTGATATTTGGCGCGCCTCTCATAGCCTAGGAGAATTAAGGAACAGCAAACGTGTTCCTTGACGTTGATTTACACCATGATCTGAAACGAAGTAGCCTTCCGTATCTTCTCAGTGTTGTGGTTAATGTGTTAGCAGAAACACAAGTTCCGACCTAGAAAGCAAAACAAACAAAAACAATGAAACCACATTTTCAATTATTATTAGAGTGCATGAAAATGCACTCTATTGTTATAAGAGTGCATGAAAATGCACTCTAATGTTATCAGAATTTTTCTTATTAGAGTGCATGAAAATGCACTCTATTGTTATCCGAATTTTTCTTATTCTTCTTTTTCTTCTTCTAACCAATTTTGTGCGTTTAATAAAGCTTCAACCGTTTAACGTAGAAACTTCATTCAAACTGTTGCGTAGGTCTTACAAAGGACACTTATGCTATGTATTTTTTATTTTTGTAACATTTATACTTTTTAAACTATTAATTTAAAACTATCAAAATTTTCCCCATAGACTTAACATTGGCTTTATGACATCACAATAGAGCCATTAAGCAATTAGAATCTTGTGGCAGCTGTTCTGAGCACCTACATCTGTTTGATGTAGGCCTATATACTTTTATCTATGTAAAATTAGACTGTTTGCATTTTCATGCACTCGTAATTCCCTGGAATTACATTCTCTAGTTAATATTAACTTCTTTACTATGAACATACTGTAACAATGTTAACTAGCGTCCTAAATTGTTCTCTGGTTCGACTGTATAGACTGCTCAAGAAGTCTGAGTTAACAGGTTTCGGTATTTTATAATTATTAATATTTGATCATCAGTGATGTTTTTGCTGTGGCAAATTGTGTACAATAAACTCACACAGCTATATTATAGCTAGCCAGCTTAGACTTGGCAGTGAGCTAGCAGAAGCAGACTATAATTAGCTAAATTAATCTGTTTTAACTAGCCATGGAGTCCTCCCCTGTTTCTTTGGATTCATGAAATTTTCAGGTTTCATAATTCTGACAGACTTAATGCATCCCAGTGCCTGCAGGTTATAGCTACCTACGCAAACCACGTGACCCAAAACCTGCTTTGTGTTTAATAGTTTGCAGCAACTGTCTGCTTGTAGATTCCTTTGTGAATTGTTGTATTTTACGCATGACCAATATCCTCTGTTGTTGCATACTGTCATTGACAGAACAGCAACATTTGGCAATGTCTTAATTTGCTTGTGTGTTCCATTAGCGTCTTTCAAGAATAATAAAGACTGATTTATAGTTAAGCGAATAAACACACACACACACACACACACACACACACACACACACACACACACACACATATATATATATATATATATATATATATATATATATATATATATATATATATATATATATATATATATATATATATAAAATAACCAGATGCTTGGGTGCCATGACCTCTGTGTACCAATAGATGTCACCGTGGCACCAAAAGTCATAGCGCTTCCAAATGATGAAATAAACAAAACATAGTTCCTCTTCCCCATCAGCAGGCAATTTAATTGCACACTAAACGTCAGTTTAATCATATGGTTCGGAGAAAATTCGTGTGAACGTCATGTCTCAATTAGGCCATGACAGGGAATGGCTTGGCACCATTTGCTGGCGCGCCCCTTACTGCCCATTTCAGACTATGGTATCTACTTGCTTGATGATCTTCATTACTTACTAGAGCCGATCATTTTGGCCTCACTATCTTGCTACGCAGTGATTATCTGTCAAGTACACCCAACGACCGGGAAAACAGGACAGTGAATAAAGAGGCCTAAGCGAAAACGTAGTTTGTCGGAGCGTTGTTCCAATCAGGTGTTTTGGCAAATAAACACAGATCACATATGTGCATTATAGGGGAGACACTTATTTTTTTTTAAACAAGCGAGGCATGATAACGATAACACTTTATAATACTTGTCACATAAAAGAAACAGAAAAAGATCCAATATCAGTTAAGTGTTGCCCAAAACTCGCTTTGGTATTTCCATGGTATTTGATGAACAGTAGTTTTACTTGCGCGAGATTAATCGGCAACCCTAGTCTAACGTGGTTCTATGACATTTCTGCAAGCCTTGTTACGTGAGGAATTCCAGAATTGTCACTCTGACGCTCTGTGATCTTAAATAGTGAGAAACTAGTTTATGCAGTAGTGGGGTTCCTCCGAAGAGGAGTACTTTTTCTCGTAACAGCAGTCATTAAAGATAAGTGTAAGTCCCGCACGAAGACATTTTTAGCCTCTAATTACTCGAGCTGCACTTTAACTTGCCTCAACGTTTTCTCCTCTCTCCAAAGAGATCTTTACATTTTTAACGTATAATTTCGCTAAAATTAACTCAGGGAGCCCTGGCTGTGTGTTGAAATTTTGTTGGAATGATAGGCCTACATTTCTGTCGGGTGTATTTGTTCTGAATGGTGGGCCTGATGCATATCTGTGGTGTCTGCCTTGTGTGCTTGACAATGGCTTTTGTTCCTGTGTGGATGGTGGTTCCCTTATGTTTATGTAACATTTTGCGTTGTTTTGCTGGGTGTCCTTTGCGCTTTACCGCTGGAGTTACTCTGGATAAATGCATCTACTGCATGTCAACAATGTAAATGTAATGTTGTATGTACTCATCTTTTTTGTTGATCTAGATAAGAGCATCTGATAAGTAACAAAATATAATGTAAAATTTAAATGTAATGTATTTTGAAGACATTTGCTTTGGCATTACAGCCAACTTTTAAAATTTATATTTACACAATCATAGGTTAAATACATTATTTTATATGCCGCTGCATTGTTTTCTATGTCACTGTGTGAAAAGTTCTTTGCCATATCAAATGAGATGATTACTGGACATTCCACTTTTATCTCAATTCCTATAGCATCGCTCTTATTAGCATAATCAATGCTTCCGTGTCTTTGGTTCAACAGATGATGGAGCAGTGAATCAGTAACACGGATCTGACTGAGTTGTGAGCATTCTGACGACTCCGAAGTCTCCACACGCTTTCGTTATGGATAGCGACGTGTCTGATGGGCCTGGAGGCCAGCATGACATCCCCTTCAAAGCGCACAGCTACCCAGTTGTACTTTCCTGCTCCGTCCCAGACTGGACCATGCAAATCATTGACTTTCAGTTGCATGGAGACCCAAGAATTGTAAACTACTGCTCCACATATGCAGACCACTACCGAAGACCACCTTCCCAAGTCATGGCTATCAGTAAGAATCAGCAGGAAGAGAAACTCTCTGACTCAACACCCAAATCCTCACTCATCAGATACAATCCTCAAGGTGAGAGACTTATATTTGAACAATTTGATTGGACTCCACTCTCATGAAAGTCTTGAGGCTGTACATGTAATGTAAAACTGTTGATTTTTACTTAACTTCATTTTGCAACCATGACATGAATTGTTTCCAGGGATTACCAGAGTTTTTAAAGTGTGAAATACAATAAGGTGTCTTTTTTGTGAGCATTCTGAAAGGTTTGTTTTGACATGCATGTTCCTTCACTCCCACATTAAATTGACCTATTTTCAGTTCATGCTTGTGGTTAGGTCCTTTATGTAACCCTTCCCATGACAACTATCCAACACCTTTGCACCCAACCCAGCTCAAGGTTTGCCCCAATCCATTTCTCAATCCTGCAAATTAATGATACCTGCCCCTTGTAGCTACCAGTACCATGGCATAGTAGATTTATTGCGGCGTTACTGATTTTCTTAGGTTTTCTGTGCAATGATCTGAGACAGAGATCTATGGATCTCTGTACATAAGATAAAGAGTGGAATCCGATTCAGATACTGCATCTGAATAAGAAAATTTCTTATATCTATACATCTGCCTGAATTAGATGCTCCAAGGAACCAACAGAGAAGAGACAGCCTTCCCCCAAGCTCTGCATACAATGAGACATATCGGTTCCGATGGTGTGCTCCCCCAAAGCCTGTCAAGCAGGTAGTACAGACTATGACACAGTTCTGCAGACAATTAGGTTGACAGATCAGTATGTGTGAAAACTCCTGAGCTAAAGTGTCATAAGGGGATTGCATAAATCATTGCATTCTTTCCAAAATTGACTGAACTGAAAAGGGTTACATTGGGCAATATTTTTCATGAATTGAATTATACAAGACCCAGACCTTAGACATACTGTAGGGTATATAATCAGATTGTGTTATTACAATACAGTTTGTTTCTTGCCTTTAGGTGAGATCTGTTTGTTGTGTTGGAAAACTTGTGATAAACATATTGTGCATTGTCCCTGATGCAGTCCCCTGCAGTTATGCTTGGAGACCCAGAGGGAACCCATGAACGTGAAACCAGCTATGAAGCTCATTTCTGCCATAAAGGGACAATACGGTATCTTCCCTGTAGATATGAAAATTCCTCAGCTGTCAAGCTGCCTAAAACAGCTGGGTGGATGGGTAACATGGAAGCCAGAAACAAAAAGTATTTCAGTTCAGGGGCATAAAAATGTGCTGAAATTCTATTCTACTATTCTATTTTTTCAGACTAAGAATCTGTCCTGTGTATTGTTGGCAATATAAAAAACAGTTACTGTCTTCCTGTGTGATAGCCCAGTAATTCAGCAACATCAGGAACATCAGATTACTTTTGGGGAGTATGCAAAGAAGTGGACAACCACAACCTCTGATTTCCACTCAGCGGTTGAGACAGGTGAACATTTTTGCTTTTGTAATCTTGGACTTTGTATCATATCATCACAGGTGCACAAGTACCTGAAATTTAATGATGAAGTGACAGTCTCACCAAAGTCTGTTCCAGTGGTCTCTTACTCTCACGCATACCTCTGTTGGCCCTGTTTCAGAACCTGTCCTTCGGGTTAAGAAGGACAGGAACTTCAGCTGTGTGCTGAGAGGGGAACTGGATCCTGAGCAAGACCGAGAAAGGATGGCGATCACTTCATACAAGTTCTTCTTTTCTAAGGTGAAAGCAAAAGGTTACTGATTCTTCCCTTGTTGCATTTTTTGGACTGGCGATAACATATGAAATTTTAGAACTGTAAAATTCAGTAACAGAGATGGGGGTACTTCCCTGGGTGGAAATCTCAGTGCTAACTGGGCAGGGGTGGGCTTTATCTTTTCAGAAAGACCCCAAAGAGCCCCTGGTGCACATTGATGGACCCAGCACTAGGACAAAGAGCGATGTAGTACTGGGGCAACTCAGTAATGAGGATCTTCCCTACGCCACGACTGCGAGTTTGGACTATCCCAAAAGGACTGTAGTCAGGGTCCAGCCAGTCACCCAACCCCCGGGCCATGTGCTGAACAGCCAAGGTGAGACTAAGAAAGAGGAAGACTGCTGCAGCAGCAGCCTTTTCCATAGGGATTCACACAAGATGTAACTTCATATTATTCATATTGGAAGTGTGAACATTACTAATGCAATTAGTAACATTCAGAAAATACTGTAAACATTAGAATGGCATTGTAAGTCACTTTGGATAAGAACATCTGCTAAATGAGGAAACTGTAAATTTAAATGTAAGGACACACAAATATGTACCATCATAGCGTTCACTTCAGGAGGACATAGCTGTGGGGGGAAAAAAATACAGCATCCTTGAATGGGATACTGTCTGAGTACTTTTGACTTTATAACACATTATATAAGGTTCAGCATGAATGTCACATCTCATTTTTGTATTTACTTTGTCTGTTATGAGTCTATTTTAAAGGTAATGTTCCAGGATCCATTGAAAGACAGGAGGTGATCAGTATATATGCAGAACTGTAAGGAGACAGACTTTGTGTGGCTAATGATATTGCATATTGATGTTGTGTATTGCTCCCCAGAGGATGGACCAAAACTGACCACCATGCAGATAGAGTACCGCCCAGTCAATGGCAAGAGGCATATGCTTAGCCTTGAGCGGCTAGAAGAGGTACTGACCTCACAGATGGCCTAGTTATACTGTTGTTTTTCTGTTCAATCCTGTGTACAGAAAACAAAATAGTGCTAGACCAAATGTAATTGACACATTCAACAGCATTTCTTCATTCACAGAGTACCTGCACTGGTATGAGCTGATGACTGAGATGACTTTACAGTATCATTGTATAGCGATGTGCAATCTATTGCAATGCTGAACAGACAGAAGATATCATTTAGAGTCATCGTTGCACTTCTTTTACCATTACATCACTGGAATTCTTATAACTTTCTTGTGTGAATTAATGTAATTATATATAGTTTATACAACTGGGTATGAATTATTGCAAAATACAGACTGCATTTCATTTACAGTCATTTTATTCATAAAAGAGACTCATTGTATGTTGCACCATCAATAGACCAAATATTGAAAGTAATGAACCCCAGCCATGAGTTTTTTGAGTCTGTTACGGCTTACAGCACACTATACATTTCCCCCTACCCCTCCCCTTTACCCAGTGCTGGAAGAAAAGCACAGAATAATTTTGTGAATGTCATGGCTATGATTTATGCCTGGGTCTATTGAGTTGATGTAGGACTTTGCATTTTTCTGTTTCTCTTCTGTCCTGAATTCATAAATTTCTCTTGTGATCCACAGATTAAAGGCAGTCACATTACTCCTCCAAGCAATGAGGTGTATTTCACAACGGCCTACAAAGAGGTTTATGGGCCACCAAAGCCCCTATGCTGGACTGCGCGAGCTCGTGTGCCTCGACAACAAGTCAGTCACATGCCCTTTTAAAGAGAAGACAAGCCACCTACCTGCTGCTTGGGAGCTTCAACAGTTCATCACAGCCCCTAGGCTCTTTTAGGCTAAAGCCTCTCCCCCCAGCCATGTTGTCTCATGTGCATAGATGGCATGTCAGTCATGTGCCCTTTATATTTTACTTTATTAAACTGTTATCAGCCACTACCAGTTGTGTAAATGTGCTCTGTGCAAGATCTGTCCACTTAAAAGTTCCCACCAATGCAGAGATTGTCCTGGCTCCTTCTTGTGAAAAATATGAATTGAGGACAGTAGAGATCAAATGCAGATGGGACAGCCATGAGTGGATGTCTTAACTCCTTTTCCCAGTTATGCATTTTAGACAAATTTACAACATTGTATGACCTGCACAATGTGGAAGGATCATGAAACTTTTGGAGTAGTTTTGGAAGGACCACTGAAATAATAAGACTGACAGAGATACCCACCCAAATGCTGGCACAGCATTTCTTCTGGAAACCTACTATTTACACTCTTTTCATAGAGAGAAATGACTGAGGCCAGTGACAGTATTCAATGCTGAAGTTATGATTATTGTTCTGCCACTGAATAGCAAACCATTGAACCGCAAACTTAAACTTTTGGGGTGTCTATAGGGCCATGTGGTTTCTTCACCCCTACCGGTTCCACACATGGATGAGTCATCCCTCAGTGTATAGCATTTTAAGATCCTGAGATAAAAAAATTTAATACATATTAATTCAACAAACGCAATATCATCCTCTAATTAAAAAACGTAGGGTCAAGAGTGACAGGAACCAGCACTCTGCACCTCTTATTTCAGCCACTGGGTGGCAGGCTAGATCAGACAAAGGAAGGGCCGGTTAATGAACAATGAGAAACGGCGTTTTGGAGCAGAGTTATTTCAACGCAGCTTCTTGTAAGTCTTATATTTTACCACAGGGAGGCGACATACCAGTTTTGTACAGTTTCAGGCGAGAAAGGAAGCAAACAAGTTTTATTTATCCCTCTTACTAGTTATTCTCAGTTTCACAATCGAGAGGAAGGGTACATATTGTCCCCAAGATATGACTTCCAATTACAGACGCAACTGTTCCAGATACATTCTCTTGCGTGTTTGCCTTTGTATACACATTTTCTTTGCTTAAAGGAAGTGAAGTGGTGTGATTATTGTTTCATTTTCTCTGAAGAACCGAGTCAATTCAAACATTTGCAACTCAGACAATTGCTACGTTTCTGCCTTTCAAATACAAAGTGAATGTAGTGTAAAAACATGAATGTAGTGTAAAATGTAGTGCTTCTGTGAACTGTGACCATGCAATGCGAGTCTTTGCCTGCATGTGTTACAGATCGGAGTTTGAAAGAAAACAAACTGTTCCAGATCAAAAGTTTGGTTTCACAGTTGCTCTCGAGTACAGTGTGAAACAATTTGTTGTGCTAAATTTCCAGTGGGAGGAACATTCAAGTCTTGGGGCATGCTCAGTCAGCTTGTTTTCGTCTGAGAACCTGGAACCATCAATCACCACCATGCAGCGCGAGCTGCACTCGCTATCCACACCCAGTGAAGATGTTTATTAACCAAGCGACAATCTATGCCAGGGGCCTTACATAATAAACTTGGAAGGACCGCCCCTTTAGCATCGTGTTTAAGGTACTTGAAGAGAAGTTTCCTCTTGCAGTTTTGTTTTGCAAGTATTGCGCACAAGAGAGCAAGCTACCACTATTACACCCAGAAGGGACTGAACATTTAAATCGCAAACAGGAAATCGTACTGAAGTTACTGCAGCCTTGTAGCGATAATATCGGACTTGAAGATGATTTTCGACAAATTGAAAAAGTTCTACATCGTCTTCGACTCCCCCGAAATCGACTCCCCTCCTGTGTTCAGCAGCGGGGATGTTGTGTCCGGCAAAGTTGTCCTGGAGCTTGCCGGGGAAAGCAAAGTGGAGTCTCTGAAGCTGCACGCCGAAGGCTTTGCTAAAGTGCATTGGACTGAGTCTCGGAGTGCCGGGGCCAGCACTGCCTACACCCAGAACTACAGCGACGAAGTGGAATACCTCAACCGGAGAGAGGTGCTTCTGCAGGCAGGTCAGTCATTCAGTCAGCGAAGAGCCGCAGCTGGTGCGTGCAGTGTGTCTTGTGTCTAGGACAGATTCCGAGGATGAGAATTTCCTCGGACAGCTGAAGTCTTACTGAGAACAATGGACGTCTTGTTAATTGTCAGGCGGAGACTCATTTTGCCTTATGAAATGGGAAGTTTTTTTGTTAGGGATGTATGTGTCGACAGCTGCAGATTGAAATAAGTTTAACTGTAAGGAGTTAAAAATGGATTGACTAATGAAGAACATTGACTATAATTGGTGAGCTGTTGCCATCATGTTCCTGCAAATCAATAATTTGGAAATATGTGTCCCTTTGTTTAGGTTAGTATTTTCATTTGAAGAGTTGTCAGGTCAGACTTGTTTACAACACAGCATCGCTTTCTCATCGAGTCTTTGGATTTTAAATTGAAAATGTTATTTAATCAGTTACTGAAAGTTTCCTTGGCCGAGAACACAGAAGGTCGCAATATGGTGATGTTTCCATGCATTTAATAGCCAATAGCAAAATGTGTTTGTCTTGGAAACCTAGGTTCTACATAAATTACTTTCCTCAGGTCAAACTTTTTATAGTGATTGAACAGTTAACTATATTTCAGAACTGCATAAAATATGTGAGGTTTTACAAAGAAGGTTTGTGTTACACTGTAGTGCATCAGCTCATGAATCTGAAAAAGAAAGTGTTCAGTTTAAAGGAACTGCGTCTGATTGTAAATAGGCAACAGCAGCGTGCATGTGATAAAACTGAAACCAAGCTAGTAACCAACAGCATGTATATAATGGGGATTGGCATAGACTGTGATTTGTGAGTTGTGTTTATACAATCTTTTTTAGTTGATTGGCTTTGAGGTACATCTTTTGGAACACTGTGAAATTGCAAAACATTGATATTTATCTAATTTTTCTGCAGACAATGGTGACCTCACTGTTCTCCCAGCTGGCAGACATGAATACCCATTCAGCTTTCAGCTGCCTGAAGAGTAAGTGTACCCTGACATTGCATTATCCTGCATTAATCAGTTTGGAAGGGAACACTGTACAGTGTAAACAACATTTTGCAAAATAATTATAAAGCATTTCTTGTTCCTCTGAAGGAAGTTTGACTATTTGAGAAGGCTTTATAGCATGATAATATGTTACAGTGAATTTTCAACAAGGCAGTCTTTTGCAATTCAGTTCTGACTGCTGTCTGTGATCACCAATAGGACCCTGGTGACCTCTTTTGAGGGCAAGCATGGCAGCATTCGTTACTGGGTGAAAGTGAAACTGCACCGACCCTGGACCACAGTGAAGAAGATCAAGAAGGAGTTTACAGTTATTGAGCCCATTGACATCAACACACCCACCCTACTGGTAAGAGTTTGCAACAGGGATTTTTAGATGTTTTATTTCTTACATGATCTTGTTTATGGACTGCCTGGTTTGTATGAAAGTCAGTCCGGTTCATCTTTTCATCATCCTGTCAGGCTCCTCAGGCTGGTACAAAAGACAAGATGGCAAGGATGTGGTACCGCAATTTGGGGCAGGTGTCAGTGACTGCTAAGATTGACCGCCAGGGATACACACCAGGTAAGAAGTAACCTTCTCTTCATGTGCATATCTTCAACCCTCCCCATCCCTGCCCCCCATTGTGAACCAGAGTGAACTGTCTTCTCATTTTGGTGTGCCCCCTAACCCCACAATGTTCCAAACCAACCACTTTTGTCCCTCTGCAGGTGAGGTGATCCCCGTCTTTGCAGAGTTTGACAACTCCACCTCCCGCTCTGTGGTGCCCAAGGCCTACATCACACAGACGCAGACCTTCATCGCCAGGGGCACCATGAAGCAGAAGCGCTCTGTGGTGGCCACGCTGTGTGGCGACACGGTGGGGGCCCGGCGCAGGGAGACCTGGCACGGTCGCGCCATCAAGATCCCCCCCATTGGGCCCTCCATCCTACACTGCCGCATCATCAAAGTGGAGTACATGCTGAAGGTCAGTGGCCATTCCTGGCCTTCAGCGTGTAATGAACGCTGAAAACCGTCAACAGAGCAGGGCTGAAAAAGGCGGCGCCATGGCTGCCTGTGTAAGGCTGTGTAAGAATTGCACACGGTCCTAAGCTGTCTTTGTGCTCTCCTGCCAGGTGTGTGTGGACGTTCCTGGGACATCCAAGCTGTTCCTGGAGCTGCCTCTGGTCATGGGCACCATCCCACTCCATCCCTTCGGCAGCCGCACCTCCAGTGTCAGCTCCCAGTACAGCGTGAACCTGGAGTGGCTGCGCATGGCCATTCCCGAGCAGCATGAGCGTAGGTGTCCCACGCTGGTTGTGTCATTGTGTCCTGTTTATATAAAGGCATGAGTGCAACAGGGGACTGAGCATCTGAAATACATGTCCTCTCTGCCATTTACAGCTCCCCCAGATTACAACACCATTGTCTCCCAGGAGGAGGCTGAGCAGAACACGACGCCCCCTCAGGCTGAGGAGGACTTCAGTGGGATGCTGGAGCGCCCCCTCTTCACCTACGTCCAGGAGTTCCGGTTCAGGCCTCCACCGGTGTACAGTCTGGTGAGTTCACCTCATAATCGGATCTAGGCACATTTGTTGTGGGAATAAAGGGGTTTATGTTACTACTCTTGAAAGCTTTGAATTATGGCTAAAAGTAAGGGCATATAGGGGTAAAAATGAAATTTGATGTTAATAGAGGGTTGCAGAGTTGTGATGAAATGCATTTTGGACCATTTCTGAAACTTTTCTGTTCGTGCTGGCAGGTGGACCCCAACCCTCAGCCCCTCAACATGAGACCTCGCTGCATGACGTGTTGAACGGTTCATCCTACCTGAACGGCATGCGAATTTCTGACAGAAATTAAGCAGAAGATTAAAACTAAGTGATTAGTTTTCTCCTGGACTGCTCTTCGGAACTGGAGCCGAGCGCTGGGGAACTGCCCTTGCGGTTGGTCGGACTGGTGCGCAGCGGAGAGAAGGAGCGTGAAGCATCGACAGGACCAGAATATGGGAAGACCCTTTGAAAGGAAAAAAAGGGACTAGGAATGTAAAGGAAAGAACATTCCCCTTGTCCTGTCGTCCTCAGTGATATGCTCCAGTCCAAGTCCTCAGAGCTGTTGTTTCCTCCCACTAGTGGTATACAGACACAGTGCTGTGTTTGTGTGTGGGGGACTGGGAAATGTTGGGGAAGATCACTTTGGGGGGTGAAGGTTACTCATATCTGCAGATAGGCTATTGCCAGCTTGTTCTGCTGGACAAAGGAGCCGCATTTTATCCAGGCCTTGAAAATGGATGATCTGTAACATCCCCTCCACCATATCCCACAACCTGAAAATGCCCAAACCTGCATTTTGAAGGTAGCCTCTCAGCTTGTGACCCCTTTGACAATTTCTATAACGGGTCAAGCAAATGAAGAAATTGAAGAACAGGGCACATTACATGAAAGTCACAATTTTGGTTAGATGCAGAGGAGTCAAAGGCAGTCTGATCAGAAGGTTCATACAGCAGGTTTTGACATTAAAGGTAGGCGACACGGGTAAAAAAAGTGAGCGAAAGGGAAAAGCGTGAAAGCTTCTAGTGTTTGTAAAACGAATTGAAAGCATTGCATGAGGATATTTGGGAAGCATCTGCATTCTTGTCTCTCTGGCAAGGGAAAGACATTGTGTTAAGATGCCTTTTGCAAACTGTCGTGTGATGAAGAGAGTTTGAGGATTGAGCATGTGAATGTGTTGGAAAAGTTAATCTTGTGTAAAAGCTATAACACAACAATGTCTGTATGCAGAAATGTTGACATGCATAATCTTTCCTCAGAAAGTAGGGGGGATTCATATTTTATGATCCTCTCTGTGCTTTGGAAATGCCAAAGATTCTAGTGAAATAAATCACTCCTTAGACTATTCTCAGCAGTTGTTAGTGGATTAGAACTGCAAATGATGCTGCATTCAGTGTGAAGCATAGCTTCTGAAGCAGCAAAAGAAGAACAATCTGAGCCATGTTATTGGTGCATTTGATTAAAGCCAGATGCCTGTCTTGATAGTATACAGTTATGATTAAACTATTACAGGACAGTTGCTCAATGGTACGTGAAGCTTTAACTTTGTGATGCCACTCTGAAGTTTGTTACTGCAATACATTCCAAAACTGAGAAGTTTTCCCTCTTAACCAAAGAGTAATGACTTCTGTTCACCAACACTCACTGTTGTGATGTGCATGGCATTCATTTTAAACTGAATGTATTTTGTATACTTGTTAATGCTGAATTACTGAACTTGCCAAATTTGTAATTTTGTAATTTTCTAAATAAACAATATGAAATACAGTTCTTTGTTATGCATCTTTTATCAGTAAAGCACATTAGGTTTGGGAGAGAAGAAAGCATTGTGAGTTACAGAAGGAATAGCAACAGTAACTAAAAAGTATTTTTTAAATAAATGATACATTCTGTTTGGCCCCTACAGTATTTAAGTTTCAGGTTTGATTTGAGCAAGAAAAGCAACAGGAAAGCTCATCCTGCAAGGAAAACTACATGTATCAGGTCAAAGCATGGTGCTGATGAGACCTGTATATCTTGCAAGTGAGTAGTCAGTCAAAGGATTTGGGAATAATTTTGTTATAATATGAATTGTAACTTGCAATAGAAACCATTGAGATGATGCAGTCAACTACACAAAACCAAATCTTCAGTGCAAAGATTCATCATGTATTTACATGACACAATGACTGCATAGTCTTGATTTATTAATGATTGTGCTTTGTTTTCCCATCATGAAAAATTATGCATGAATCATTACATTTTTCGACTATTTGATATTTTCCTATTAGGTTTAGACACAAAGATTCAGTGTCTACATAAAATAAATGGTTCTGTCTAGGTTACCTAGATTAAATTCATATCAAAATTGAAAACAATACACAGAGTTGTTCCTGTATTTTTTCATGCTTTCCCTCTTTTATGCAACCCTGTCTGGAATGACCAATTGTGCATTCACTGAAAGGCCAGTATTGCCAATATTACATGAATTAAAGCAACCCCTTTCACAGGGACTTCCCTTTGTTTCCTTTTGTTAAACAGGCCTGGAACAGCTTTTGACCTTATAGCCATTATAATTTTTTTTGCTCCAAAGACGAAAAAAATATCTATGCAAACAATAGCGTGGTTTAGCATATATGCACTCTTACGAATAAAATCTAAAGATAAAACAATGGAGTGAATTAGTATTGATTGCATAGGCCTTTGTGTAATAAAAATGTGCATGGTACAAATTGAAATGAAGATATTTTGCTTGGTTTGAATCTGAATGCATTTTCTATGTGTCTAAGATGGAAACACTCTGCAATGTACAAGAAAACACTTGGTTAAACAATTTATTCATAGCAGCGCTTTTATTCTTTATCAGCCATTTTTTGATATCTCTAAATGTCTACAGCAATACAAAAATAATAACCTTATATTGTACAATCTCTTTGGTAACTTCATGCAAGAGGTGTTTCATGTCTCCTCACACGTTACTCAGATTTTCCCTCTCCTTCTGTAGGAGAAACCTAGTGTGACAGATCCTTGCTAGTCATTGTATGGTATCTGAAACAAAATAGGCTGGTATGCACTTCACTTCTATGTGTCTACGACTGCAGAGTTTCTAGATGGAGATTCGCCAAGCTGAAGGATGTATGCTGCTAGGCAAATTCCACTTCACAGTAATTTCTGTATGGAGAGAGAAGAAAAACAAAACACAGCAAACCGGCTTGCCCTCTGTGTTTTCATCCCAGCTAATCCTATCACAATGACACCTGCCTTCAGTATGTAAGAAACCAGGGAGGTAGGTACTGCTGTCATTTCTCAGAAATGAGCTTAATGCAGTAACAGTGAGGGGAAGGGCTGAGTGTTGCAATTATTTATTTGTTTCACTGCCACACTTGTGGTAATGGTTTTGAGTGCGTGTGTACATGGGCACACCTGTGTGCTATCTTTATTATCATTCATTACTGTCATGTTTTCACTGGAGGTAAATTCTAAATAAATCTAAATCTACTTTGACCGAACCCCTCAAAATATGTATGCACGTAACAACAAGGGACTTACCAAGGTTTGTATGTCACTCTGGATCTACAGGCTGGTCACAGGGGAACTGCATCAACATGGTAGCCAAGTTTAAATACTCTCAGAAATAGTTATTTAAGTTACATAATTACTTAATTATTTAAGCAAACCTGTTCTGAAACATGTTACTTTAGAAAAAAGAGTGAGAGTCTGGACTTTAGATTATTATTATCAATTTTAATGCCTGCACCTAGATCTAACTGAGGTGCAAATAGCTGCCTTAACTGATTATATGCAAAGCAAAGAAAAAAACGTCTTGATCCCTGATTTTCAATATGTTAACAGAATATAGTATGACTCAACAGGCATCTGTACAACCTTTAAAACAAACATCACAAACATCAGTAAAAAATTCTGTCTTTCAGGAATGTGCCAAACATGACTGAGCTTATCAAGTGACATATCATAAGCTTGGCTGACCTAGTTGGGTCCAGTGATACACTATCAAATCTCGGAAACCACTGAATAGTCATAAATGAGAAGCCATCCTGTGCCAGTTTGATTTACAGCATTAAGCATGTGAGATACAGATGAGAAGAGCAAAGGCAAATGAGGTTCATGTCACTATATGGGGAGAGAGGGAGAGAGAGAGAGAGTGTTCTGTGAGGAGGACCTGTTAACCTGCCAGAACTTCCTCTGTGGTGCAAGTCCCCCAAGGTGATTCCGGAAGTGTACATGATGTTCTAACTGCTAAACACAGGCAAGTTCTCCTCCACTTGCTAGCTGTACAGTGTCTCATGGTATTTCTCTTAGGTATTTGTTTACCACACACGAATGCCCTAACAGCCCATGAACATGTACTACGGAGCCTAGGAATTTGCAGTCTACTGTCACAAATGCTAGTGACATGTTAGCCTGATATTTGGTACACGCAAGGCTGCAGACAGAGGGTGGAGATGTACTGTGCTGTGTCCCTCACTTTTGTACTTGGTATTCTGCTGCAGCTGGGTTATCACCTTGTCAAGGATGCTCATCTCAGTGCCGATGGTTTTGTGCCTTCTCTCTTTACCCCTTCAGAGCGAGACAGAGACCATGAGATATGGCAGAACAGCCTGCAGTTCACCATGTAGGCCATGAGGCACTGAGCAGCTAGTCAAGGTTGCCGGCAAGAAGTTGCTCATACTGTTTATTCTTTATTTCTTTATTATTATTTTTTTAATCTGATCAAAGGCTAAAACCTCAAACCAGCACAGCTCTCTTGGAGAGCACAAACCCTCAGCTGATGATTAGTTGTGCATTTTAATTAAAATATGACTGTAGCAAAGGGAGAGAGCAGTCACCCCACCTGGCCTTGAACCCAGGTCTACAGGGTACCAAGCCTGTGGCTTGACCGCAATGTGAAAGAGCCAGGCTTGTTGGGCTGGCAGTCAGACTGCATACTCAACTGTAGTGATGGCACTCCGTCACACTGCCCTCCCCTTCGGGAAGCGTGCCCTCGCGCATTCCCCCACCTCCCAACCCAGGGTGCCCCACTCATTAGTGCTTCACCCATCTCTGGGGTCCCTCACACCACTAGTGCTTCACCAATCTCTGGGGTCCCTCACACCACTAGTGCTTCACCCATCTCTGGGGTCCCTCACACCAGGGTCGACCTAACCTGGGGGTCCCTCATACAGCTCACACACTGGGCACGCCTCCGATGGCCTTGCGGCCAGCCATCCCACTGCTAACACCATATGTAGTGAAGGGAGAGAGCAGTCACCCCACCTGGCCTTGAACCCGGGTCTAAGGGGTACCAAACCTGCAGCTTGACCACAACACCAAAGAGCCTGGCTCTTTGGCGTTGCGGTCAAAGCTGCAGTTTGGTGCCCTGTAGAGTGGGGTTCAAGGCTGGGTGGGGTGACTGCTCTCTCCCTTTGCTACAATGACTAAAACAGAAGGTCTAATGTCAGTTTCCAAAAACAAATAAAAAAATGAAAACAAGTACATTAACTTTTCTCAATGAAAATAATTTCTTTTCCTTTCTCATTGGAAAGCAATTAACTGTTATGTCCCTCAGGTATATAACTGTAGAAGCACCTGTATACCCTGGAGGTATCTTGAGGATTCGTTGCCCTGTGGGAGTGTCAATTTTTGCCTGAGTAAGCCCAGTTCCACATTAAAAACTCACCACATGCATTACATTACATTACATGTAAAGCCATGTCACATGCCAGAGTGCTTGACTGACATAAGGTGCATCTGGACAACATTGTTTGCAACAAGCATTCCAAATCCATATGTAACACCCACAATATGAAACTGAACTGAAACAGAAACTGAACTGTAACTGTAGCTGAAATAACAGCAGCTGAAGCAGTTTTTTTCTTATCTCTATACCTGTTGATGCTGGGTGTGTGAGGACTCCATTGCAGCTACCCAGTGAGGCTGACAATCTAACATCATTACTTTAGTTGAGGAAAAAGACATTTTCTCTCTCTTCAGAAAAATGTGACATGGCTTTATTTAATTCCCTGAATGCAATTGGAACCTATGAGAAATAAAATGGAGTGTTCAACTGCAAAGAGAACATATCCAGTGATGCAATGTGATCAGGACTGGAATAACTACGTTTGTGAAGTGCCTTTGATGATTCCACTGGTCTAAAGCACGTGCATGAAAAGGCTGCTGATAATATTCACATTCTTCCTTGTTTCAGGGTTTACAAATTACTATCATTGTGCGATGCTCACAGAGAATACAGCTGGAGCGTTAACATTTTGCAAGGACAGGGGCAGAAATAAGGTTTAAAAGTATTCTGTACCTTCCCTGCCCGCCCCTTCACCCCTTACCCTTCTATTTAGCAGCTCCCTGCACAGTTTGCCACTTCCTTGCCACTCGAGTTTCCATCTGGAGGCCTTGACATCCAAGGCGGTGTGTATGGGTGTCTCAGAGATACTTGTTGACTCTGCCCAGTGGAGGATCAGCTGTCCGAAGCTCCCGAACAGCTTCATGGAAATAAGACTGACTTCAGAGAAAGGCCAGCCAGAAAAAGGAGCCTCTTTTAGCAGCAGACAGCCTGCAGAGCTGCACCTTGCCATCTGGAAAACTGTACCAAAAATATTCTCTCCACCAGGAAAACAACCATATTTCCTAGGCCAGGAAAACAACAAGCTGGGTTGCTTTTTGGAAAACAACTTTTTTCTCCTCTGGTTCTATCAATAACCGATGTCATTATCTGTCTTATAATGAGTGGAGGGGTTTTCCACAAACTCCTTGCACCTTACAAATTAAGACCTGCACTTATTGATTGCCACATCTCATTGTAGCCCAACAACTACTAAGCTGTTTGTTCAAAATTCTTCTTCTTTGCTTTCTTGGCAATTGTTTCCTCCAAGGGGTGATTGTACATAACATGACAAATCAAATTATGATGCAACCGGAAACAACAGGAAGAACAATCAGCTATGATGTGAAATACACTAATGTAAGTACATCATGCAATATCGTGGAATATGTAAATGTTTTGGATGCTGACTTGTCTTATGTTGAAAGGTTCTGAAAGTGTTCTGGTTATGATCTAAAATATTCACATAAATCATGGTACACACGAGCAAACATAATCAAGGAGTATTAAATTGTTGTGTGTTGGAAAGACACATTTCTAATTTGCCCCACCACCTCAGTTGTTACTCCTATTCCCTTGCTGCAAATTTGCACACAGTATGTCACAATGTGACATCGATGATATGTCTCCCTACTGCACACAAACTCTCTGTGCACTCACCCTATGTCAAATGCATCAGACTCATTAGTATTTTGTTCAATTCTGAGATCTACACGTGGCTGTCTTGTTTGGACTCATACTGGCTGTGTGCCAAGTTATGGGTAAGTTACGTGACGACTGCATGAAGGGGAGGGAAGAAATGGATTTTCTTCAGAACTAGAAGGAAAAAAAGAAAAGAACTTATTTTCCTCAGCAAGTTGCAAAGAAGAATAGTGGTAAGCTGATGAGACATGTCAGTTATGTCTTAAATGTATTGCACAATAGCCATGTGTTCACAGCTGAAAAACAGCCCTTTATGCAACGGGCTGAATTCTAAAGCTCTACATTACATTACACCTCTATGAAGACACTTTCTTGTCATTTGTTGTCATCTGTTGTGTGGCTGCTTTCACACAAACACATAATTCCCCCTCCCCCACCACCAGCACTACCACCACCACCAAAAAGAGGAATGATAATTTTCTTAATGAATTGTCATATTGTGCATATTGATGTTAGTGAACTGGAACTTTATTTTAATTGTACAGGATCGGCTTGTTTCCTTCATAATCATATCACTCACAAGTATTCAAAACATAACTGTCAAGAACTAACATTATGCTCTGTTTTAACAATAACAAGCAAGGATGGAAAACAGTTGTTTTTGCGTCAATTTCTTTTGTTCTTTAGCCAGTGTAAACACGTTCACGGCTATTTATAAGACGACAATGTTTATAATCCTGAGGTACGTGTCATTTTCACGGTAATCACGCTGAGTCTCTCGTTTGTAATGTATCAAATTATCATGACCCACATGCTATTAAAATTTTCATCGGGAGACAGAATTTGAAGAGACAATGTTATTTCCCTGTTATTTCCATCTTTATCAAGACTTTAGTTGACAATTTAAGCTTTCATAAAATCTTATGACATACACGTTTCTTTCTTGTACGAGCAAAAAAAAAAAAGAAGTCAATGTACTGAACCGCATACTTGACCGTATTAACCAAGTCGTACGGTGGACGTAATTCGACCTTGCTTGAACCCGTGGTGGAGCTGTGCAGAGCAGGGTAAAGTAAGGTTTACTTTATTTTTCATCCCTGTGGGCCAACGATTCCACGGCTTACCGTTGGAGGGTGCGCGTTTCCCCGGGGATTCGGCATACTGCATCCTATCCTAGCACTTGCCTTTTACTGCGACAACCGATTTTGGATTTGACACTGCATTTTTTGACGCTCAAATTGTGTGTTAGGATGGATCTACCTTTTACCTCATATCTGAAATGCGCTATATTCAAGGCCTTTGTCAACGACAGAGTATGCAATTGCCTAACTGAAGAACACACAGAAAGAACCAATATGACTCATTTATCAAGAAAACACCTTCATACTCTTATTACATTAAAGACTGGACTAAGTCAGCATGATATCACTCACTGTTTTGGGTCTTCACAGCTGATATTGTGCATCTTGAGCCAAAAACAACCCTTCCCTGGCAGACCATGATCTGGGAAACCACAATTCTCAGCATTTTGCTCCATCTTTGCAACTGTTTTCACAAAGGCTAGTTCTGCATCAACAACTTCAGACCACAATCAATGGGAGGATCCAAGTGTGTCCCCAACTGGGTCAAGAGTGTCTTCCTGTGCAGTGTAGCATAGTGGTTAAGGAGCAGGACCTGTGACTGAAAGGTTGCTGGTTCAATTCCCTGCTGGGGCACTGCTGTTGTACCCTTGGGAAAGGTACTTAACCCCAATTGCCTCTGTAAATATCCAACTGTATAAATAGATAACATTGTAATTGATGTAAGTTGCTCTGGGTAAGAGTGTCTGCTTAATGCCAATAATGTAATGTAATGTACTTGCTATAGACCTCCATATGTAGTTGCCCATAGAAAGCTGACTGCAGGGTCATACACTTTCCTGGTACCTCATTTTGCAGCCGTTCTTTGCTGATTATCTTGATGTGACAATGTTCCTGCAGGACACTGTACATCCTTGTGCGGAATCTGTAACAGTAGCTTTGTTGTGAGGTGAGAGCATGACTGTTATACCATAGATGTCCAACCCAACAGAGTGAAGCCCCACTGAATACACTTGTGGAATGAGCTGGGGCATGCAGGGCTCAGTGACCGGTGAACTAGCACGTGCTGGTCTGACTCTATGGTAGCAACGGGACAGAACCTGCAGCCTGGTAAAAGCAGGCCCTGCAGCTGCACAGTTTATGATGCCAATGGTGACTACACTGAAGTAGCCTGATGTCTACCTCATATCTATTCAACAAAATGTCAATGCACCTGATACCCAGATTTTGCAATGTTCTTAATAAATGCACCTGTGTAATTTTGTGATTCTGATGGGTAATGTGATTTTGATGCAAGTCTGGAAGATACTATGGGAGATCCATTGTAGTTAGTTGACATTCAATTATCTATTTTCTACACAGTGTTTAAGGTTAACTGACAAATATATTTGAAAATGTCATTCTGATATTTTCTGATGAAAATGTACAGTCAGTCTTTATAGAAAAACGATGTGTTCTTAAATGAAGGGCAACTTCTCAATTCTTTGTTTATCACTATAGAATAATGCTCCTGCCTGCTCTTGTGTTTCCTGTTTGGAATGGTTCCAGTTTGTGCAGACTTGCTTCAGTTAAACCACAGTGTATACTGTGATCTCAGTAGGCCTCAGGCCCAAATTAGGAACTTTTCTGAAAAGAACAAAAGCAACAGCTAACATTTCAATCCTAGAGTGAACCTCTCAATGAAGATTTATTGTGCTCTGGTGAGTCAAATCAACACTGGAATTACATTATCAAAGTCTTGATCTGGGAGTCCCACACAGTGTTATCACTAGTTTGAACTGGTTGCTTTTTCTTTTTTAGGTGGCCAGTAGATTATATAATTGGTCCAGGATGGACTTCTGAGAAACAGAACAGAAAGGACTTTAAAACAGCCCTCTGTGGGTTCATTTTTTTGCTGCTCTGAGATTTCCTCTTTTTACAGTTATCCCATGGGAGAAAGCTCTCCTGGTCTCTGACGTCTTTCAGTACAGAGAAGTAAACAGAGTGAAGCACAGGGAGAAGACTGCTGTAAACAAGCATGTCGTCAATGTCAATAAGATTTAGTAGCACAGACAAAAATATGAGATGAAAAATACCTCTTTGTATGTGATGAAAGAGAATTGGGTAAGAGACAGAGACTGGAGAAAGAGAGAGAGTGTAACTGTATTTTGAGTCTTACAGGCCCTCTTGTTCTCCTGACCATGGGAGACGACTCAACCCACCACAGTCATAACAGATCCTCTGTGTGTTCGTCCACAGGGAGACAGGAACAGAGGGATGCTAGCAGTTCAATGACCACTGGCAGCAATGTATAAAACATTACTGTGTCACGCCATGGCAAAAACACTCCCACTTATCTCACAGTGACAAAACAAAATTTCCTTCTGTGCCAGCACGTGTATGATTAAAACGTATGATTAAAACGACCTCTGTATTAAAACGTATGCAGACCGGTGCCATAGGACTGCTTTTCTGCACGTCACAATGTAAAAAAAGAGAACTAGTCTTGCAAAAATATGTGATACAGAGCAATAAGGAGAACAAAAAAATCTAGAGACAAAAGAGAGAATGTGGGACAATGTGTCCCAGGCCAATGAGGGAAATGGAATTACCCAAAATGGCAGGGTGTAAAAGCCTGGGCTCCGTGTCCCTCTCCTCTGTGAAAGCTGGAAACTATCTGGGTCACAGGTAGTCTCCCTTACTCCCATTTGACCTTTCAGTCATCAGCTGACAGGGCTGTCACAGGGCTACAACGACTACACCAAGCAGCAATCTGGGCACGGAAAGCCCTGTTCATTTGAGATCTGGCAGCAGATCTGCCTCTCAGATCTACATATTAGAAAATGTTGACAAACAAGTTCTTATTTTCCCCCTGTTGGCTATCACCATCTGGGCTATGTTCCAGCCTTTTGGACCTGTTGTCAGGAAACATACAGAGATAAAGAACAATGGTGATATTCAGTCGGTTAGTAAGAACAAATCACTGGAATGCGTTACCTGCATGCAAACAGACAATGATATGAGTAGTGGAGGGCTGTACATTCTTATCTGTTAGTATGCTCGAAACTGGAGACTGAGTATATTGCATATGGTGTAAATGGCTATAGCAGCTACCTGCTACTTGGTTACTGAAAATTTTATGTGACCATAAGTTTATTCTGAGTAAATCTTCTTTGGTATATTAATTATGTTTCACACTACTTCGAGGTACATTGAGGCGTATAACCTCAACGATCACCAGCAGATCATATTACTCTGTTGCTGCTCTGTGACCTTGAATGGATATGTAGCTGAGCAGTGTAGAGAATTGTCCTGAAATGCATAAAAGGCTATTTTATTAGAGTTAAAATGCCTGAAGCCACCAAATTGGTGTTCAGCTCATACACAGTAGCTGTTCTTCAAAAACACTGCCATAATCTCTGAAAAGTTATCATGCTCAGGCCCTCAGGAAACTGATGCAAAACATCTACAGAGGAATCTTCTCAACTAGCCATGTCATATCTGGGACAGATATTTTTAACTGTCAAAGAAAAGAGCACTGCCTAGACAAGCAGTCCTTTTGTACTGAATATTTTCATGCATTCTCTACACACCCTGGACAGAGATACAGAGTGTAGCTTTTCAAAGCAGAGTTGTCATAAACAACACTCTTGCAATCTTTCTGCTGAAAACTACAAACAAGTGGCCTGACATATCTGGTCAGTGGCATTATAAACATTTAAATGCTCATTGGTGCATGTAAAATTAAAGAGTATTCCTCTTGGTTTCCTGCCCAGCTGAACCAAGCTGCATGTGTGTTTCAGTCTTGTAGAATGGACACTGGCAGGTCCTCTCTTCACAGCAGCGTTGACTTGGCCTTATCCTGCAGTCAGAGGCTGTTATTAGAGTAGTTTAATGAAACTCCTGTGGTCTGTGAAGGTTGTGAACTGCCTGTAGCTGCTGTCTGTAGTGGAGAGTGTCACATCTGTGCTGTGAATCAGAGCTCCATCTGTTGACCCTTCGCTTGGCTTCGCCTGGTGTGGTTGCTCCTGAGGCTCCGTGGGTCGACATCTGTTTCACCACCATGTCTCTTTGCAAATGTTTGTGTCCACCAGTTTGTTCAAAGCAGTGGATGTGTATACTGTTGCATGGCCCCGGGCTGCTCCCCAGCCAAATGCGTGCTGTGAAAGATGACCCTTTCGAGCCTAAATCACATGCGTTTGGCTGTCTACTTTAAGCAGATGTCATTGTAAAATAAAATTAAATGTAAAAAAGAAATAGATTGAGGTGCTGTTAATCATGCTCCCATCTCCGCTCCAGAGGAATATGATTGCTTTCTGGGTCTCTTTGCACACACATCTGTGTTACTATTTATATTGTATCTGAATACAAAGTTTGGGTGTGTATGTTCCCTGTTAGGCTTTCTTTACAGATCAATGAACAAAGCCTGTGTTCTGTACATTATGTTCTGGATGCCACTGTGACTTGGCAGTGATCACGTTTAACCACCACAGCTACTGTTGAGGTTGTTGACTGTGTATTTTCCATTGAAGTGGTTGACACTATAACTGCTCATATTCTCTCCTGTACTGCACTACACAAGCAGTTGCTTCAGGTAAGTGGAAATGAAATGGCTGTTTCACTACAGTACTCTTAGAATTCAAGGCTATTAATTTGTGTGCACAGCACCTTGAAACAAATGTTACTTGTGTCATTATCATTAATTTATCAGGGAGACAGCTACATGAGAACAAAACTAAAAGACAACATTAAACAAAAGGACAAGAGACACACGACTGACCATTTCCATTGATTTAGAATACAAAAAATCCTATGCTATGCTATGGCAAAGAAAAACTCAGTATCAAAAGAATATGACTTAACAAACAGAAATTACTTCACAACTGACTTAACAAAATTAATATGCTTGTTCTCTCTTATGAAGAAAATACCAATTTATTAAAAAACACAAAGATTCTGGTGAATGCCTTGTCTGAAGACTTGGAGCTTGTTAAACTTCAAAAAGGGAGGGGAGCTTTGTCCAGAAATATGGTTTTAACATTTTCTTCCAATTTAGTCTGCAAAAGGAATGATACAAGGGATAAAATAGTGCATGGGAATGCTCACTTTTACAGCTTTCATACCAGTATGGTGTATTAGGATCAACCGTACCATTTCATTCAAGAAATATTCAAGAAATTCAACCCAGATGAGCAACTCTTCTGTGAGATGTTTTTTTTTCTTTCTAAATCTGCCTCTAACACATGTGAAAGGTTATGTGGATCTACTTTGGTTTCTGAGAATAAACCCCTGCTAAAATAAGAGAATAGGGGTGTCTTTTAACTCTCTGTACTGACCCTTAAAGCAAGCCCAAACTATTAACAGACCAAACAGAGCAAAACAACACCACTAAAAAAGGTCTGTACAGCCCAATGCTGCAAAAGGTTGGGAGCAACAGGAACCACAGCTAGTCCTTCAGGGACAGTCTGGGACTGAGCCGCTCTCAACATCAGGGGGAAGATTTCATTTTGGCAGATCATCAGTAAAATTTCCCTCATTGCCAGACATGAAGGCATGGAGCTCTACTTGTGGGAATGAGTAGGCAGCCATTAAAATATGAGTGCCCTGTTGCCTACTCTCACTGCAGTAGGCTATGTTTTTCACAACCCTGGCTGTATACAGTATATATTAACCTTTAAAGGTCCTATTAGGGCTGCTTTTAAAATAGGTCAGAGCTGATCACATGCAAATCTCAAATATATACTGTACATACTGAAACTGTGCAGAGTGGGAGGTCTGGTTTTAAGTTGACAAAACAAATTGTGCCAAAGCTATGCAAGGTAATCAGTTTATGCTGTAAAAATGACAGCTATTTGCCTCCTTGGTAATGCATCAATTTTTTGTGTACACACACCTGACTGAAGAATGGTAAAAGTAATTATCCTCCTAGCACAGTCTGAGGATTTAGGCCTGCCTTGCCAAAGTCTGTACCAGTAGATAATGTTTCTCCCATTTTCTTCTGCCATGGGAAAATTGGAGGAAGCTCTAAAGGAAAAAGGATGTATATTGCTGGTACCTTTATTGCTATTTGTAGTGACAGTCAAATCCCTCTGTTAGGAAGGCTAACCTTGCAAACCCAACAGAGAGAGAGCGTGTGTGTGTGTGTGTGTGTGTGTGTGTGTGTGTAAGAGAGAGAGAGAGAGAGAGAGAGAGAGAGAGAGAGAGCAGGCATATACATAAAGGTATAAACCTCTCCTAAAATGGATTTATTGTCGACATAATGAACTGTTGATTAAAACACTGCTTGAGAATTTTGAAACAGAACTGTGATTGATGCAGAACTGCTGAAAGCGAGGGAAGCAGATATGGAGATGAGAAAGTTTGCAGTGGAGCTCAAGCTCCTGGAGCTCACAATAAACTGTCAATTCTGGGAAAGCCTGGCAAAGCCCGGGGCCTCAGGGCACCTCCGCTGCCCTCCGGCACGAGGCTCTCCAAATACCGCAACCCCCTCACCCTACCCTGGTGAGGCCCAATGTTTGCGTCCATCAAGTGAAAAGGAAACTGAAACTTGCACTATTTATTTTTTATGTTTTCCTGCCTAAAAAAAAGATTGTCACAACCTGACCAGTCCAAAAAAGGTCAGTCCCAGGAAGTCAGAGAGTGGTACCCACCTTTGTTGAGCTGAGACTTTAGAAACGTGTTTATAGACAGATACCAGGTATGGCACAAGAGCCTCGGTGAATGACTCATTATGAATCACCAACAGACACAGTTCTTACGTGATGTAAAGTGTAACCAAACTACAAGCCTTACATCAGATTCATATTTGTCACTCTTCTCTGGGAAAAGGGGAATTCTGTGAGCTCTGCCATTGTTAACATACCTGTGACATGTGACATTCCATAGGCTGTGATGATAATGCGGGTTATTTCCAATTGCTTGGGCCTCCCGCCGACTTGCTCAGCGGCCGATGATGTTATTATTGCACAACTGGAGTAATCTGTTGGAATCTCCCTTCCCCTTATTGCTTACTGTGCATCAGATACTGCATCTTGTAATTTAAGCTCCCTATGCCCTGGTTATTCCTCAACTATGCTCTGATCCAGCTCTATTAGCTACACGCCATTGGATGAACAGGGCAAGTTATATCAGTTCAAATCAGCAGTTTTTTTCTCTCTCTCTTGCTCATATGCACACGTGCACAGACACACATCCTCTCTCTCTCATCCTCTGACTCTTATGAAATAATAATCACAGTTCTCAAAAGCGGTGACAGTAGAGTCAGTATGGTCCTGTTATGCAGCCTAACCATCATAGCCCTCATGTCCTTGAGCCATTCTCAACACAAGTGCTCCTGTGATAGGAGTGCCACTCGGGTTTCACCAAGGCCTCATGTTGCCCATGCTCGCTTGGTGGCGGTAAGGGAAATAGATCACACGGGTTTTGGGGAACAGTGCTGACATTAACGTGACTGCATTGTGCACATAAGGAAGATGTGGTGATGGGAGATGCATGAGGCCACGAATGGCAGCCTGGCCGTCTTCCAAAGCAGGGTCAACACAATGCTGAGAGAGTGCATCTGCTGCACTCTAGCATAGCCCTTAAAGCCCTTTCATTAACAGACAGTGACGCTTTGTGCCGGATGCGCTTTGCCAATGAGTGGCTTCTTCCATTCTGGCCCCTCCCTCATTTTTGATAATGTCGGTTGCTACTTTCAGGGCAGTGCGACTAGCATATACATCATTCACATTTACAGTATGAGCAATAACAACAGAAGAGATAATGTGAATATCTATACAACCTTTCGGCATTTACAGTTTGTTATTTACACAGGACATTATGCCCTTTCCATCCGATAAAAAAGGTACTGAAAACAAAGCTCATCACCGTGCTATTAAACAAAGATTGCTGATGAAATGTGTGCAACACTTCTTGATTTTATGGTGATATTATCTACTGATAATAAACATCATACTTTAATAAAACAAAAAAGAAAATAGTTGCCAAACGGAAGCACAGAAAAGAGAGATTTCAGATGATTCCTGCCTTTATCAGCCATCAGATCGCAGATTTTGGCACAGGAAGAGGGAGAAAGGGTCCGGAATCAGATAACCAGGTTGGTTGATGAGTGAGACAGGCCAGGTAGAGTGCAGCCAGGGCCAGCGCTGAATGGGGGAGGGGCGTGCTAAAGGGTACTGGGGGCTCAGGAATGTGTTTTGCACAGAGTCCCCATTGTGTCCTATCTCCTGGTCGCGAGTGCTGCAAAGTAACATCAGGCTCCTCTCGGCAGGACAGGCCTGACAGACAACTGGGCTGCTCCTGTGCACCGCTGGATGGACTCTGTGGGGACCCTGAGCTCCACAACATCATTCCAAGGACATCTGTTTCATGAACAATCCCCTCCCCCTCTTCTGACACTATGCACTGCCTCATGTGCTCTAACAGTCTCCAGACATATGCCACAGGCCACACCTCCCTTAGAAAACCTAGCTCTGGCACCAGTCCAGCTGAGAAACGAAACAACATATGGAATGCATGCATGACTGTATGTGTGCCCGGCCGAGCGCATAAACCTGTGTGCGTGAGCCTGTGTCTGGGTGTGTGTGTCTGCATGTGTACCTGTGTGTGTGTATGAGAGGGAGAGAGAGGATGAATGTGACTGCCTGTTTGTGGTAGTTTTGGCGAATTCTTGGAATAGATAAGAAGAAATCTGTAGCAGGATCATGCCGTCTGTCACACACATGTAGTGTGCACGCATTTGCCTTTGCTCTGGCTGGTGGTGATTGGACTTGCACGGATTTGATAGCTAGCTCTGTGTCCTGTGCAGCTCCATACACACTGTCATTGTTGAGCTGCAGGAAATGGAGGGAGGTGTTCACTGCAAGGGTCATTATTAATTGGCACATTTTGGGATAAATTAGCTCTGGCCCATTGAGAATATATTACAACATTTATTATTATTAAAATTATCAATATACTCAGTTTCACAGAACAAAGCAAAAAAAAAAAAAAAAACAGAAAGTTAAGCTTGATATATGAATAAAGAACAAGTGCTTAATCTACTTATCTTTTTGAGGCTTTCAATGCAATTTAATATATTTTTTTAAATAGAAAAATAAGTTTTTCTTGATATTGGCCAGGAAAACAATAGCAGGCTGTTGAGTACATAGAAAACACAAAGTGTGTTTAAAGAGCCCAGACTGAGCTCTGTGGTTTCTCAGAAGAGAGACACGCTGTTTCAGCACACCACAATGCCCCTCCTTTGGCTCCTCTGATTGGCTCCTTTGTCGTCAGGCACATCTCAGGAGAGAACAAAGCTATCTCCAGCCAATGAGAGAGCAGTGGAAATCTCCCTGTTTCACCAACGCCTATTTTTAAAGCCGAAACAAAGTGTGTAATGACATCATCTGACTTTTAAACTGAAAACCACAAGAGTTTAAAAGGCAAATAGATCACATTGGAGATGCTCCTGCAGACAGACACAGCCCTGTTGCTAGGTTTCCTGTTACTCTCTTTGCAGGAGCTCCTGCAGACAATGACATTTGACCTGTTTGCAGGGAGGCTTTGAAGACCTGAATTCAGTAATGCATTGCCTCTAGGGAGTTTTCTCTTCAAAATGTTCATTGCTTCTTCAAATCACACAACATATGCCCACATGTGCCAATATTTTAGAACAGTGGTATTGCAGTGGTCCATTCTTTTTGTTCCTGGTTGCTTGCATGGTGTCTTTGTATCTGTGAGCTGATGCAAAATATGTGGTCTTTCAACTTTGCTGGTGGAGTATGGAATGCATGCAAACAAACAGCGGAGGTCATACTGGGGTCAGACCTTCAGAGCTTATGCACACTGCCATAAAGAGTAGAAAATTAATCCAAACAGGTACTTGAGTTTTGTATTTCTGTTATATTCATATAATTCAATATTTATTTAGTTTGCCATGGTTCTAACGCTGTGTTATGTGTCAGTAAGTGTGAAAGGGTATACACAGCAGGTACACAATGCTATCCCTCATTGGTCAATTCTGCTATCATGGTAATTGTGGCTAATCCATTTCCGGTGATTACCCCTAATAATAGTTTGACTTGCCTTTGGCATTCAGTACTGGATGGGATGAGTAGGAAAGAACATTGTTTGTATCGTGTACTTGAAGTTTTGCATGAGGACTGACAATTAGTTGATAGCAAAACATACCATCTGTAAAATATCTCAGAAGTGCCCTGTGGTATGATTGTACTTGTCTTGGTTGGACCTGTTGGTTTCATGCATACTGCACAGTCTCGTGAAAGAACAGTGTTGGGGCCTGTGCTGGGATCTCGTTATTACCTTCATATGGCGGTCTTGTGCAGTGATACACTTTGCTGGTTGGGATACTTACCGTACTCTGTTCACATGACCACTCCACCTGAACCCTGACACCTACATCTGTCACATTGGATAGAGGCTAACAGGGCTTTGCTGTCATTTTTAATCCGTAACGCTGCCGTTGTTTTAAAAGTCCCATGACAGGATCAGGAAAATGTTTTTTTTTTTATTGTTATTATCATTGTGGCTCATCTGTCACATGAGCCCACCACAGGAAACGGTCCTCCCTCCCCAGCGTGGGTGGAGGAGGAGGGAGTTGAGGGGGGGAGGTTTAGCCTGTCAGTCACCTCTTCCTGCCTGACAGTCATTGGTCAGGGCCCCTACCACTGTTACTAAGGAAGAAACAGTGATGGTGGCGCAGCATTTCTCACCAACGTGTTTGGACACAGGCGAGGAGTGCCTTTTTTGCACCGTTTCTAACTTCTGCAGGCGTGCTTTCCCCTGTCCCCGGCATGCCAAACTCGACCCTGGGCTGAGTGGCTGCCTTCATGCTCCATTCATCAGCCCAGAGTCAGCGGCCCCTCAGAGCCTCGTGTCCGGGCGTAACGGCGGCTGGGTCACAGCCTGGCTCAGCACGCTCATAAACCTGGAATCCGGCGCAGTGCAGGCACATGAGGGACGTGCTGTTGCTTGGCCCCTTAAACCCAGGCAGTGGTGGAGGAACCGGGGGAGGAAGATGTGGTGGCTGGAGATGGGGCCGGAGGGAAAGAGGGAGAGGGGGTCTGAATGAAAGATTCAATGACACTGCAACACTCTTCAATTGGAATTTCAGTGTTGATCCTTTTTATTATTGAGTATATTTGAACTTATTTGATAGATGTACATTAATTTAAGTTATTTGACCTAAGTTAACTTGAGTCACTGGCCTAACCAGTTGTTTGCTGAGACTGACTGTATTATTTAATGACAGTATTAGCTTTAGCATAGCATAGCTGTTTTGTAGTACTTAACAAGAAAATGAGATTAAAGCAATTGTGTTCACATCTTTGAGTCTATACCAACACTCTAACCATGTATTACAGTCATGTTATCTAAAATTTTAGCATGGTGTATATGCCTCTAGATGTGAAAGAACCATTTTCCAATAACTGTATTGACAACCTAAAATGAGAGCAAGCTAAATCAACAGGGAGATAATAAGCTCCTCATTGCTTTGGTTGAGACATTGGTTGGGACTGGAACCTGTGTTTGTATAAGTATTTAAAGGCCCCCTGCCCTGGGACCCCTGCTGCAGAATGTTGGTGCTTGGGCATTCTGGGAAACGATTATGGGGCCACTTTCCAATCACTCCAGCTGTGGAACTGATTGAAAGCAGGTGTTTCTCCTGGCTTCAATTCCATTGAGTATTGTAAAGAAAAAAATAAATGTGAGGCAATTCTTGGGCTGACAGAAAACACTGTCATAAACAAGTGGTTTTCATCAAAGTTGAACCAAGCCCAGGCAGAAAATCACTCTTTACTTTGGAGGAGCTAGCAATTTAATGTTGCTCAGTATACTTGTTAAGACTCAGCACTGAAGCATAGAAAATCAGCCGCATGTTATGCTAGCTTAGTGGTAAGACCTCTACTCTACTCTCCATCTGCTTTGGATGTCAGGACACAGAAACAAGACCTGCCTGTCCATGATAGGTTGGGTCCAGGAAAATTAGACACAACAACATAACTAACAGCTCTTTAGTATCCCCTAAGAAATTTTCATTTTTTGGCTTTACCTGCACATTGAGGGCAAGAACTGTAGAGCTCGGAAAGCATGTCTTTTTTTCATCTTAAAAACTAGAGATACATGGCATAAACAAATTGCTTCCCTCACCAACACAAATACACCAAAAAGACTGGAAAAAGACCAGAGGACAGACCGGACCATATGAAAGACCGGACAAAAATAAGCCAAAATCCATTGAAAAGGCAGAGGTGAATGACCGTGTGAAACGTGCAGAGAGGAAAGGAGGAAGTGCGAGTCTGTGTGCATGTGCGTGTGTTGGGGTTGTTGAAAGAAGGGGGGCGGGGGCGGAGGAGGTTAGTCATCTGCGTTGTACTGGCTTGCACCGGTTTGTGCTGCTTTTAGCTGGCATGGTGCCATAGTGAGGTGGGGAGGTTAGAACAGAGTGGCAGTCAGGTTACTAAGCCCCTCATTTACTTTTCATGTGTAGACAATCACAGCAACTGCCATGCTAAGGAACATACTGCACATGTGTCCTGTGTATGTTGAGATCTCACTCTTGGCACTGTGTCATGATAGATCCCAAATATGTTCAGCTCTCTGCCGAGGGAGTGACTTTGCCCTGACCACACATGTGAACCACTGCCTAAATCATTCATATTGGTTCAATTCACATGGTTATGTTATCTGACAGGAATCGATCCACTGTAATTCTATTGCGTTTTAAAATGAGGTAGTACATCTTTCAACACTTGAAGGAGCCTAAGGCAGTCCTATAGCAGTGAGTGTTTTGTTCGAATTTGGATAATGGAGTCCACAGTCAACCCTTATAGAGTTATAAGGCTGGAGACTATCCATGTTTTTGTGAGGTGAGGCAGCTTGATGTACCAGCATATTTTGTGTTTGATCCACAACAAATCCTTGTGATACCAGCCTGTCCTAAGGGCAGCTTTGACTCTCACCGGGGTTCTGTGATCCACCGTGCTGCCGCACACGGCACAGACAGTGCCCTGTGACCACAGGTCAGAGACAAGAACCCAGTAACAACACAGGGGCATAGACAGGAGCAGGACTCCAGTGTTTACAGGAAGACAATGCTGAGGACCCTTGGAGTCTGTTTTCATACTGTAGTCAGTTTTGTTTTCTTTCTGAAGTCATCTTAAATATGATTGTTTGAGTCTGAAAGCAGGGATTGTGAAAGAGGATCCCACGAGGGTGTTTTGTACAGCTGTTGAGCACAAATATTTCTTGGAAAAACATTGAGAGCAGTGGTTTGGGACTCCTGTGGGAAGTGGTATTTTACTTTGAAAGAGCACACATGTTGAAACGCAAATAGAGAATACTAACTTCTAACACTGCTGACATTTTTGTCCTATTAAAAAGTATGATTCAATAGTATGATTCAAATATACAAGTAAGTATATTGGTGTAACAAAATATGTAAGCACTTGATACTACATACATGCTTACTGTGTATTATATATAATACAGTTTTCATATATACCTATACAGTCTCACACAAAACAAAGACCCCTGTGAAGTTACAGCTCTGGCTCTATTCTCTGTGCATAAATACTTGTTAAAACACTTACCAAAGACATATATTACTTTCTGTGTGGCTGACAAGAATTGATATATTGGGAAAAATGGAAAAACTAATTGCTCATGATTCATCTTTTTCATGAGATATTTAATTTACTTACTTGGCTCAGTTTTAAGAGGTATAACTATGTAATTTGTGCAATAATAGTCTGTTTTTCAACACAAGTTTTATTTACTTACAAAAAAAAGTTCTCTGAAGGACCTCTCAGTTAGATGGGAATTCAGTGAGGAGCAACATTTATGATTATATTATTATATTGTTCAATAATCATCAGCAGCAGCAACTGAGTCATCAGAAAGACACAATATGTGGACTACTTACTAACTCATCCTTTAGAAGGGAAATGTACTGAGGCCATGTTTACAATGCCAGACTTGGCTTGAGTTCCCCTTTCTGTCCATTGTCTGTATGCTTCTGTTGTCAGTCCTACTAGATCAGGGAGTGAAGCCTGTTGACAATAATACTTAGCATGCTTAGAACTTATGTGCCACCACCAAAGTGTACCAAATGTAATAGCTGCAATGGAAAGCTGTGCAAGTGATATGTAGTACGTGTCTTCCAGTAAATGAATCCATTATTCCATTTTTATGGAAGTATAGCTGCTTATTGCTTTGTTGTATTATTAAGCATCATGTTTCTTGCCTTCCATGAACCATTGTCAATGGAGAGCAAAAAAACAAACTTACCAACACAGCATACATATAGTGTACACTGTCATACACACAAACACTCAGTTTTCACATTTGCGCAACTGTCACCTCATGTTTGTGGCAGCCTGACAAGACAGTGAGTTCTGTTCTTTGTCCACGGGAATGTAGTCACTGTTGCTGTGTGCATGTGAACACACAACCTAGTGCAGCACAATACCTAGTGCAGTTTTTCAAGCCAAAAGAGGTGTGTGAACAAGACCTCAGAAGAGTTTTCCATAAATAAACTCTATCTTGGATCACACAATGGAAAAACTAAGAGTAGGTTTGCAAACTGAACATTTTCCAAATTGCTCTGGCTGACTCTTCAGGTGTTATTGATTTGCTAGTATGAATAGAACCAATATTAACATGAATTTACTCTCTAAAGCAGACTGCACAGCTATCAAAAGTAAGCATGCATTTTGTTTGCTGGACCTTTGTTTTGTGGGATCACAATTTGGTTGCAGGTTACAAAACATGAGTAGAAGGGTCCTGAACTCCTAAGAAGCTTCAGAATAGGAGCTGTCCTGCAGTGCAGAAAGATGATGGATGCACTCCACACCAGGAGGCTCCTCTGTGAGTTACGAGGTGAGGTCAGAGGTCATGGCCTTTCCCCTTATACACCCAAACTCAGAACTGGATGACTGTGCTGTCCCCAGGTCCTGGAGGGTAACATTCCCTTTCTCCCTGTTAGTGCTGCACCACAGTAAGCAACCATGAAGCACTCACCAAAATACTATCCCCTCCTCTGCCTTACAGTGGCAGGATGGTATTTCATGAGGAGGTGTGGGTTAAGTTTGTGTCATTGTGCGAATTCCAGACAGAACTCAAATTCCAAAAATTCACACACACACATCCACGTGCGCATGTGTGCACGCGCACACTCCCGCTCATCCACCCTGACCTCACACTTACTTACTGAGTGCGACAGTAGGAGACCTGACGAGATCTTACGTGAGAGGTTTGGGCAGAGGCTCCAGTGTTTTGTGTCTGCTGCATGTAAGACCGACAATTGAGCCTGAGGGCTCTCCCTCTGGGAACTGCAGTGGCTTTAGTGAAAATACCCTGCTGGATCTGTTTGTGCTGTCCTGTCTCTGCTCAAAGTGTACTGCAGTTGTGCATATATATATTATTATCGGTGTAAATAACTGGGAAGCAGTGTGGTGCAGTGGGCTGGTAACCAAAAGGCTGCTGGTTTAATTCTTTGCTGGGGCACTGCTGCAGTACCCTTTGGCAAAGTAATTAACCCCGAATTGCCTCAGTAAATGCCCAGCTGTATAAATGGGTAACCTGTAAAATTGTAACCTGCGTAAATCGCTCTCAGTAAGAGCGTCTGCCAAATGACAATAATTTAAGTCCATTTTAAATTTCAGCAAAAACAGATTCTGTATAATGTATGTACATGTATACTGTACATTCAGACACACACACTACAAAAATATAGTGTATATATGTCTTGATGGCAATTCCTTTACAAAAAATCTGCTTTTCATAGAATAACCACTGGGTTGGGAGACATATGGTTAACTTAACTTGCAATAAGAGCTACAACCTGGCCACATGGAAATAAACTGTGGAGCATCTGGACAATACATGTTACTTCATTAACACACTGCAGAATGAACTAATAAACTAAAAAAATAATCAGAACCTTCTCTTTTCTTGAAAATCCCACCCCCTGCTTCATAGGTCAATGTTTACCCAATCAATTACAGGCAAAAAATGATGGGAATGTTTGGCCCTGTATGTGTGCATACATGAAAGTGTGACAATCACTACATATGACTTCCTCATGAAACCGTGTGACCTCTTATATAACTTTAAAAATCACCTGCCCTTACACTCTTGTCTATACTTCATCAAATGTCTCCATAAGACAGGAGGAGGGGGTCCCGTTTCACTTCCCAGGAATGTGTACCTAAGACCCTTCCAGGAGAATGTGATGGGCTGCTTGGGGAAGGTTCAGTTGGTGCTAGTCTGAGTGATTCAGTGAGAGAGAGAGAGAACTTCTGGAATAGCCCTGAGGGTCGGCGTGTGCTGGTTTAGACCGGTTCCTGTTTCCCCTTCACAGACATGTAAATACAGGCCTGGACTCCAGCCAGCATTAGTCACCCCTCAGTCTTGAGAGAGACTGAGAGAGGGGGAGAGAGAGAGAAATCGAGAGACTGCCAAGGCTACACCCACACAGACAAACAGCTTCCCAGAGTGTCCAGGAACAGTCTTGGCTGCTAAGCAGAGCAGCGGAGTGATGGCACGGCTTCCGAAGCGCTGCGGCCTGGACGTCAGGGCCGTTGTGTCTGAGACAGCTGGAAGAGCAGGCGTAGATGTAAACAAGTAAGAATGTGCAACTTAGGTAGCAGGCCCAGGTGGTGTGACGGGGACACAGCCTACAGATTTGGATATAAAAAAACATGACATACCCTTTCTTTCATTTCATGTGCTGATTTTATTTTTTGTTCCTTCAGTGAGCAGGAAGGAGCCTCTACTCCCCACAGACTGTGTTGGAAGTAACAGGGGATCTTATAGATGTTTTTGCATGGGTTTAATTAATTGTCTTTACCATAACAATTCTGGTAATGTCCCCAGTATTACTATAAATATAATATTATTCTTAATCATTTCACAGTTGCCCTTACCCAAAGCAATTGACAGCAATAAATGTCAACAGAAAAAAATTGAGTTAAAAAATAAATAACATAATGCTAAAATGAGTACGCAATTAAAATGCCAGGGTCAGTGTCAAATAAATCCAGAAGGTATTGCTATATTTGAAAACTGTTCAAGCCAATGGGTTTCTCAGTAAGTCTGAAGAAATGAATATGAGCAAGTATTAATAGCGACAGTCCCAAATTAAGTCCTGAACCCCCACATAAACAATATCAAAATATCCCATGCATAACATCCTCCAGTGTCCTTGGCCATTTTGATTACTTCATTTCAGGCCTGGTGTCCATCTCCATCTACTTTGTCATGCAGTATTTCTAATATTGTTGACTCTGTATGGTTTTTCGCTTGTGTTGTATTGTACCTCACTTGTAAGTCGCTTTGGATAAAAGCGTCTGCCAAATGAATAAATGTAAATGAATAAATGTAAATGTCTACTGATTTTTTTTTCCATGTAGACTCTTATGCATGTAATCAACAACATCTTGTTCTTTACCTCTGCAATTTATTCATAAATTGGCACCATTTCAGGTTGCTTTTGGGCTTGAAAGCTGATTAGCAGAGTCAGCTTTCAAGCTTCTTCAAAAGCAGAGAAGGTAAATATGCTCAGACACATTTGTTTAGATCAAATGTATTTGTTGTTAGTATTATACAGGGACATACGTATTAAGTCTGCAGTGGCTTTTCATTCACCTGACCCTGGTTTAATTTCATAAACACAAAACAACCTAACTGGTTTCTGTTTGGCAGGGGCATGTCTGGGCCTGTCTCCGTGTCTGACTGAGCGAGCAATGTGAAAACAACCTAAATGTGTCGACAGGTGAGTGGGGGCATCTTGTTCTGGGAGCCAACAGAGGTGGAGGTGATTTCCAGCGTTTCCACGTTCCCGAAATACAATGCAGTGATATTTCCTTGATTGGTGTGGAGGCGTGTTCTCTTTAATTTCACTGATTCTCACCAGTAATGTTAGGCAAACACGCTCCTGAAATGATCCGGTGGCAAAGAAGTCATTTCGCCATGGCACACTGTATTTCTTCTGTGTTAGACTGTTATCAGAGGTGCACTAGTTCTCTCTCCCTCTGTCTCTGGCTTTAAATGGAAAGACAGTTCAACGGGTTTGTTCAGGCGAAATATTCTCTCTCCCAGAAGGGAGCTGGGGGAACCTGATGATTAGAGCCAAGAGATGTGATCAAAACAGCTTCAAAATAGGGACAGCCCCCAGCACACCCTTTGCAACCCGTTCCATTTATACTAACTTTAATGCTGAAATATGACTGGTATCTGTTTACCGCATTCTTCTGCTCACTGCACCCTCTCCAGCAGTGCACATATCATTCAGGGGTAGCACTCAGCTGTCGGGGCTCTGGCTTGGCTGTGTGGCTTGTGGCACTTGGGGCAGCATCAGGCACTGGAAATAATATAAGATGAACAACATTTTTGCTCCTTAATGATTAAATTCCCCCAAAAACACTAACACCATACCCCTGAAACAGATTATACCTATAAACCCAAAATCTATAGAAAGGAAATTCTGTAGGCATCTATGTAACTTTTTTAATGCTTTCACATAATGATAACTGTATTAACCGCCATGATCACTGTATCTATCTGCAATGGTCCTTTATCCTACTTGCTATGCTCTCTGTCACACTGCACCTTGCATGTTGGGTAAAAGGAAAACAAAAACTGCAAAAAAGAAAAAAAATTGAAAATGTTGAGGATTCCAGTTTAGATTTTTATTTATAGTTTGTTCATTATTGCCTTGTCACCATCACCCTCCTCTCTCAGTTCACAGCACCTCAGAAGGAATATTTTATGAGGCCAATGGCATGTATATTTATTCATGGAAAGGCCAGTCCTGGCACTGAGGCCTGCTAGCCTCAGGGAGGGAGGGGGAGAGAGAAGGAGAGAGAAGGTGTGTGTGGGTGTGTTTGAGTGCACAGGGTGGGGGTGTCGTAAAAGACTGCAGTGTCACACGGCAACATAGTCAGCATACTTCCCTGTTTAGCTGGTCCCCTTCCCCCTTCCCACTGGCAGCCCCCTACCCCTACAACACATATTTACCAAAGCGTTTGGGCAGAGGCAGAATCGAAAGGTGTCTGCTGAGTCAGAACAAGCAGAGCTGCTATGACCTCTTCCCCAGATTAGTGCACAAGCAAAAAAAGATTGTTGACGTGGTGGCGCATTACTCGCTCATATTATTTCTTCATGCTCAGTTCGAAGCGTGCCACATGGACGTGTGGTTTTAACGACTGTTCGTCATTAACGTCTGAGGTTTGCACAGGGAAACGAAGTAATGATGAAAGCAATCGATGACAAAAAATTAGCCTAGAAGCTCACTAAGGTCTGAGACACAGATGCGATCACAGTCCTTGTAAGGCAGGCATGTGGTTGACGGTGAAAACACCTTGAAATTTTGTTTTGCCTTAGCAGGATCCATTCCTCACACCCAGGCTCCCAAAGCTCCTGTTGTCCGTATACAGTCAAGATCCCCACTCGCCCCCTACTGCTTCCTGTGTGAGAGCGTACAGTACAGTTGTTTTTCTTCTTCGCCTTGTGTTTCCAGTTGGAAACGAGCCACAGAAACCACACTCTGCATGCATTTCCCCAACCTCTCACCTCCCCAGCCCCCACACACACCGTATCTCCAGTCCCCTTCGACAAGTGGCTCAGATTTGTTTGCCTTGGTAGATACTGACACAGGAAGGTGTCGGCAGTGACTGAAAGGTCACTCACTTTTCATGGCCGATACAGTACTGCAGGCTCTCTTTCAGTTCATTTCCATCATGACTTGAAAACAAATTTATTTAAGTGTAAAGAGTCAGAAATTTGTGTACATGAGACTTCTACAACCATTTCCTATACTACCAGAGACCTGAAGATCGTTTTTGTGGGACTACCGTTTGTAACTTAATGTGTGTACACACATACACATACAATATACTATACTATGACCATTTTATAAACTGCCATATCTATCTTAGATATATGCTACATATGGTGTAGCATTGATAGATGGAAGTGGTTGTATGCAGTCCAACTTAAAATATAAACTCAATGAGATCTTGAACTGTGATGCTGAAACAAATGTGAGCCATGTTTTTTCATGTCTCATTCTAAGATAAAGGCAGTAAGACCATCAACAGGCATAAAAACTGTTGAAGACAAAACTATTCATTTTGTCTGATGTTTCACAATTACTCTTGAAAAATATTTGTTGTCACTTATGGAACATTCTTTGGGTTTATTTATCCATGGGTTTATTTTAGTCTACCAAGCACACTAAATACTTGATTACATTAATATTAAAACCAATATTAATCCATGGCACACAAACAATACATATGAAGTGAATTTCAAATCAGTTATGTATTTACAGAGCACACACTTGCTACTTTTGTGTCGGTGGAGCTGTTTTGCTCAACCTATTCAGTAATACTGGCTGATTATTCTTTCACTTTGTCATAAATGATCACAAGTAACTTAAAGTGTTCATACTTCATTATTAACAGTAGTTTAAGCTTTAACTTACATGTGTGAGTTAACATCATTTTAATTTTTTTACACTCATGTGGATCTTGAAAACAAAGAATTAAATGTGTTATTTTTTAGCTTTGAAGAGAAAAGCATTTTGTTTGTATTTCATCAAAATACATATTCATGGAAATGACTGCATGCACTGTTCTAACTTTTTATCCTGCAGGGGCATGAAAAGATGCACTGTACATGAACTTTGCTGTCATTGAAAACAAACACTTTGAAACTCCAAACCACTGATTCACATGTAACTTCTGCCCCCATGTGGTATACTGCAGTAATGCAAAGGGTATTCGATGCAGGGTTTTTGATTCTTGATGTATTTGTAGCTAACTCATATGAACCTATTTAATTCTTTATGGATGTGGTCTGTGTTAGGCCTATACTAGCCCAGGACAACTGTGGGCTAGTATACACCTAATACAGTTGTACTGTAATAATACATGCTGTGTGTATTATTTTAATTGAGGTGTTCTATGTAACTCAGGAATAAGTCTCTAAAGTGTCCCTGCCAAATATGTAAAAGGTAGTGTACTCTTGTAACCCCTAAAATTCTTCCTCTTAATGCAAATGAGTCTATTAGTACTGGAAGGTGTCCTGATTTGAAGATGGGTTGAGCTGTGCCTGTTCACAAAAATAACAGTGAAACTGTTGGTTTTACTTTATGTACACACAGATGTTGGCCCAAAGTACTATATCCAACATGTTTAAAACTGGTGTGAAATTTAATCAATCATAATCTTGGGCAAAAAATGTATAGTTTAATCAGGATAAGGCTTTGATCTTCAAAAAACAGCTGAATTACTTATACATCTATTTGATCACATCAAACTCTAGAGTGACAAATGGAGCTATATTGATATGTCCATGCTAACCCACCAAAAAGCAAGTGGCATTGCTCATCAAGACATTTTGCTAAGAGATTAAGCCACTGATCTGTCACAGGAACAGTATTCCCTCAGAATAAGCTATCTAGTTGGACTTCTATTTGCTGTATAAAAGAATAGCATTTATACTGCAGCAAATTTCAAATTCCCACTACAGGCAGATTTTTCAGCCTTAATAGTGTCAAGAAATGGTATTTTAGGGATGGAGAAAGCTTTGCATATGGAACTAGAAAATATGGATGCTGAATAGTTAACAGACAATGAGAGCTGGGTAAAACCAAATCCATCCTATACTGGGTCATTCAAAGATCTCACTGATATAAGTTTACTTGGTGAGCTTCTGTTAACCCCAAAAAGCCAGGCTTTGAAAACATCAGGGACTTTGTCAGTAGAAAATGGGGAAAAATTGTGGCAACAATTTTATCAATTATATAAAGTTAATGCATCAATCACCCATAGCTATAGTTAGCAAAAATGATATACAGGTACTCTCATTTCCATTCAAATTATCAAGAGGCACCCGCCAAGGTAGTCCTTTATCACCATTTTTTGCTATTTTCATCGAACCTCAACCGTGAATCATACATCAAAAAAAGGAAAAAAATCAAGGGAATGACCGCTGGACCAACAGAACACAAAATGTTCTGAAGGCAAGCATCAATTCCTTTGAACTCGATGCGGGCAGCTACAAGGAGCCAGTGGAGCGAGTCAAAGAGAGGCCTAACGTGGGCCTTCTTCGGTTGATTGAAGACCAGGCTTAATGGTGGATGCAGGTAGACCAGGCAAGAGAGCATTCATAGGTCTGTTCATAGGCTACTCTGGCGCCGCCCCCTTGGAGTAGCTCTGCTTGCGGATCATTAGTTGGATGGTTTCCCGGTACATGAATGCCATTGACTCCACTAGATGGCATGCGTTGACGGTAACGTACACTTAGCAATGTACGGCGCCTGCATGGTGTTCTCTCTGAGCACGACGGTCACAATAAGTTACGGCTGAACTTATATCCACTACATGGGATGTTCATCGTTCTGTCATAAGTACTGACGGCTAACGTTGCAGCCTGACATTCGTCTTTATACTTAAAAAACAACATTTACGTGTAAGCTAAAATATGATCGCACCACTGAATTTTGCGCCATCCGCCGGCTGTTTCTTTTGTTAGCATTCAGTATGTTGGCCCGCACAAAGACACCAATTAACGAGCCAGCATTCCGGGGTGCTGACAATCCCTTTCACTCGAACAGAGCTCGAAATGTGGGTGATTGTCTGTGCCTTACTGGCCTGCGCTGAACAGAAAGAAGCTGAACAGAACAACCAAAGATTATGGTGGAAAGCATTGTCTTTCCCTGAAAGATTGGGATGGTAGGCTACCTATACTGCTCTCCTCACTCTACAGTTACGACGAAGTGAAACTAAACAGGTGCACTCTTCTGCAGTAAACAAAGTAAAACAAAATGTCGAATTTTGTTTTCTACAGGTGGAAATCTTCTGGTGTATTTTGGGCAAGTCGTATCGTACCAGGCCTGGCTTTTGGTGGTCGACTTTCATGGACAAGGCATGTAGCTACTCTCAGAGCGGAAAAATTCTGAAATTTGGAGCAACGCAGTGCTCGATTTTCATCAACATCTCTGATTTTACGTGGTCTCCAAAGGCCTTCTGTCCCCAGATGGTAACCGGTGTGCACGAACCTGGCAAAATTACAACAGGAGACATGCTGTAGCTAATTTAGCTACAGTTTAACGTCTTGCATAGTTAGCTAAAGATGGGTTTCAGTCATTTTGAGGGAATTTAGAAATCCATTGATTGGGCTGATTGTGGTGAGAAACACAGTGTTAGCCAGGTATGCAGAACACAGCTGAAGCTGGTGTTGGACGATCTTTGACTAAAGTTAAATGAGAACCTGGTTAGCTAGCTATCTCGCTAGCTAAATGGCCAGTTGTGTCCTTCCGTTGGACTTAGCTGACCAGCACTACTATAGACGTTTCATGTTTTGCTTAGTTTGCCTAGCTAAACGTCAGGCGTTCCCATTACTTGTAGGGGAATCATGAAATCCTTTAATCGGAAAGTACAACGTAATTATTTACAAAATATATTGCTTTCTCTTTATTTTTTCGGTGAAGAGTAGCTTTAACACAAGAATGCAAAATATCATCTGGTCATCTTCGACTATTAAAAAAAAAAAAAAAAAAACGGTCGTCCCTGGGTGGGCTCGAACCACCAACCTTTCGGTTAACAGCCGAACGCGCTAACCGATTGCGCCACAGAGACAACTGTGCTATATAGCGAGCCGCATTATCTAGAAAACCAAGTCAGATGTAAGTAGCTGGATAACTTAATTGATGTAATCCACGTAGCATTAGCAACATTAAGATTTAGGTACTTTGAAAGCATTCCCACCGTTAGGTTTTATGTAAGAGGTTTCTGTATTACCAGATATGTGACTGTCTAGCTCTGGGTTTGACGTCGTGGGGATATCCAGGGATATGTATCTTACTCGCTCATCAGCTGGGTAACAGTTAAGTAGTTTTTCTGTTTTAGCGAGCGAATATCTACACTTTATACCACAGATATTCTATTGGCATAGTTGTACTAAATGTGTGTTTACTGTGTATACAAGCAATGAGCTCCGCTAGCTAGATTTACCGACTTAACATTGGCTTTTGTTGCATTAATACTGTCTTAGCAAACAAAGTGTAGAGCGACTCGCAATTTTTACACATTTACACGTTATAATATACTATCCATACACAGCTGGATATTTACTGGGGCGATACGGGTTAAGTACCTTGCTCAAGGGTACAATAAAAGTGGCCAATCTGGGAGTCAAACCAGTAATCTTTTCGGGTATAGCTAGCTAAATAATATTTAAATTTGCTGTCGTTGTGTGCTCACAAGCAAACTATGGTATTGACAAATGTGCGCAGTATCGACTGTCACAACAAAAATAGTTCTTTTTCCAAGACGGTATATTATCTTTTCAAGAAATCACTTCCGCTCTGTTTCCGTTTTAATGATTGGCATTCTGTCTTGTACAATGAGCGTGCGGACAAACCAATAGATTTGCTCATGTTTTTGGAAAGGCGGTCTTAAATTACAGTGATGTCATTCCAATTTATCGTTCCCAGTGACTCCGGTCTGCGGTGAATGCATGCAAAAGCAGGAAAAGAATGCGACCATCGAAATAAACGTAAGGTTACTTGTAACTTGCTATGTAAGTATCATTAGGATGTGAATAGCTGTCTGGTAGCTACTTTATTTAGCGAGCGAGATATCAGGATAAAATGTGAAAATAAACTTAGTAAGCCCTAGGTGGATAGTGGGTAACTAGCTGCGTAGCTGACCACATTACTAGCTAGCTGTATACCTAGCTAACTTAGCCAGCCAGCCACAGATAACGTAGACATAGGTCTAGTTAGGTAGCAACCAAAGTAGACAATTTAGGCAGCTGATGATGCTTGTTTGTGGCTAGCTAGCTAGCGAGTGGTAAAAATAAGCAGGCCAAGTTACAAAAGTTAAAGGAACTAAGTCCATTTAACCAAGTATGATGACGTCTGTAGGATGTTGACGTATGTAAGAATGGTATGCAGTGAATGGTTAGCAAAAGGTAGCTAGTCGGGAAGTGCTAGAAAGAGGCGAGTTAATAGAATTGCATTACGTTAACCCGCTAGCTAACAAACAGCTAGCTAGTAGTTGGTCTAGGTAGCTTGTCGGGGACATTCGTGGTGATGTAGCTGGCCTGTATGGGAAATCCAGAGTTTTCGTATGTACATTCGCGCACTGTACATGTTGATAATAAGAAAATCATTGACGTCTGGTAATGTGCGAAGAGTCAGACTTATGTTGCTGGAAAGGACTGCAGCTGACCGTACTTTATGCGACAACACAGGTTACCTTGCTAGATACGTTCATGACCAGGGTCAGGATATTTCTCATCAAAAAATCTGCAAAGGTGATAGGTTGTGTTCTTTTCACATTGACGTTTACTCATAACAGTACTTATTGCCAACATTTTCTCTCAGTTGCCGCACTCCAACCAGCTTGGAGGGAAGTTCGGAACACCACTGAAAGATCATTCCGTCTAATGATGGCGGGATTCAGGCAGGAGAATGTGGAGATGTACTATGAAATGGGAGAGGAGCTGGGAAGGTACGGTGGCTCAAAGCTTTCGAACATGTTGTATTTCAGTGGAAAACGTGTTCATGAATGCTGTTGATGCTGTAATATTGTTTAGACTGTTTTAGTCACTGAACAGGTACAACACTAACAAATTGTTGAATTGCGATTCTGTTAAAACGCATAAAAGATGTCTTAAGTTGTGAAATTTGGCCTGCTTTTTGTGACTTGACAGTGTAGGAGTGTTTACATACCAGTGAGATGTTCTTTAATGCAGGCATTATTTACGTAGCATTCACCTGTTTGTTTGACGGAGGCATGTCTTGCATTGATGTATTGTGCATTCTGATTTGATGAGCGTGAATTTGGGAGTGAATGTAGAGACCCTGAAAAAGGAGAGTGATCTACTTGCAGGAAGTCAAAAGCAATTTGACTACCTTTATATGGAAGTATTGTTTTCAGCACGGTATGACATCACTTTCTGGCTATGCACAGACTTTCAGCCTCTTGCCCTGTGTGTAGCTGCTGGGGTGAGGAGGCTCTGAGTTTGCTGCATTGCTCTAAAAAGGATTTCTGACACTACCACCCCCTAAGCATTTAACAGAAAGTATTAACTTATTTGCCATGCTTATGTGTGTTATTCAGTACTCTGATGGTTTGCAAGTCACCTTATAGAAAAATTATTATGTGCTCTTCAGATAAAGGTTGGCATTTCTGTGTCCAGGGATGCACCAGTTGCATGATAAACTAGTGTATGGTAACAGTAGTACTAGTAAGGTTAAGATGACTCTCAAACTTTCTTTTGCTTGCTCTTTCTGAAGAAGTGTACCAACTGCTGTTTTAATAGAGGAGCACCTTACATATCAGCACTGAAATGGCATAATATCAGCTTGTTAATTCTTGAGTTAGTATTGTTATCAGAGCTAGAATACACAACAGAGTGTCCTCCTTGCTCTAGGCTGGTAGTCATCATCTAACTGGTGAATTTTGAATTTTCTCGTTACAGATTTGATGTTGATAATTGTGTGAATGTTTATGCGTATGTGTGAATGTTTATGCGGTGTCTTCACCCTTCTGTCGTCTTTGTCGATCTCTCGCCCCGTCCCCTCTCAGTGGGCAGTTCGCCATCGTCCGGAAGTGCCGGGAGAAGGGCACGGGCGAGTACGCGGCCAAGTTCATCAAGAAGCGGCGGCTGTCGTCCAGCCGGCGGGGCGTGAGCCGCGAGGAGATCGAGCGGGAGGTGAACATCCTGCGCGAGATCGAGCACAGCAACATCATCACGCTGCACGACATCTTCGAGAACAAGACCGATGTCATCCTCATCCTGGAACTGGTCTCGGGTGGCGAGCTCTTCGACTTCCTGGCCGAGAAGGAGTCCCTGACCGAGGAGGAGGCCACCCAGTTCCTGAAGCAGATCCTGGACGGCGTCCACTACCTGCACTCCAAGCACATCGCCCACTTCGACCTGAAGGTGACTGTGGCAGCGTAGTAGGAATCTTTCAGAGCCTTTTCAGTCTGCCTTAATAAACACTGTCGCAGGCTTATTGAGACGTAGAGAGCCTTCCTCTGATGTTTCTGTCCTTGGCACGCAGTTCATTTCACCCACTGTAACTTGAAAGAAAATTGAGCTAGTTTTAAAAGCTCAGAATTCAGATCAGCTCAGAATTTTCTCCATTCATGAACTGTAGAAAGAGTGTTTTACAGAACCCTGGGGTTATGGATTTTACAGCATCTCTGTATCTTTTAGTGTTTTTTGTGCCTATCTTGATATCCAAGTTGACACATGCTTTGTGTTGTAGCCTGAGAACATCATGCTTCTGGATAAGAATGTTCCCAACCCCAGGATCAAGCTGATTGACTTTGGGATTGCGCACCAGATCAAAGCGGGAAATGAATTTAAGAATATTTTTGGTACCCCTGAGTTTGTAGGTGCGACCTTTTTTTCATGTATTTCAGAAATATGAACCACTTTTTGAGATGAAGTTGAAGTCTTGATCTTTGTCTCTAGTTTTATCAATTGCAGGGATTTTATATGTCATATATTCATATGTATGTAAGCTAGTACATAATGAAGTGTGTGTGTGTGTGTGTGTGTGCGTGCACATAGGGATGGGTTATCAAGGCTATTTGACATGTTTCATGTAAGTTGTGCATTAGAACTGCAGTATTTCTCAGGAATCCTGCATCAGTAATTGTGCAGCAAGCATATTTTATTTGTTGAATAGCCTTAATAACCATACCCCCATAATATGGGTGATATTTTTAAAACTACAAGAGATCCCAGTGTTATAATTTGCTCGTAGAGTACTCATACAAGAATATTTCTAGAATATCACGCCAATTTAAAGTGGCTCCCATGTCACACAGAATTTTTCTGTGTTTGTCGTCAGTGATTCTTACTTGGAAAAACAAACTGGAACAAAGTCCATTTGTCTTATTTTTTTCCGGCAGCTCCAGAAATAGTCAACTATGAGCCCCTTGGCCTTGAAGCAGACATGTGGTGAGTGTGAAAAGGATGTATAAATATGTTAACATAATTGGAAATACCAAATAGTTGGAGGAATATTTTTTCTAAATTTTTTTAAACATTGTATTCTGTGTCATTTGGTGTGTTAGTCTTGCAGTCTTGTACCAAAGACTTGCTCTAGGCTTTAATCTCAAAAGTGTATGGCCACCTGCAGAAGTCTTTGTGTGTGTGTGTGTGTGTGTGTGTGTGTGTGTGTGTGTGTGTGTGTGTGTGTGTGTGTGTGTGTTTACGCCGCATTTATACCACACACATGCACACACATTTTGAGCACAGTTTGAAATAGGATGGTGCTTAAATGTGTTTTCTAAGATAAATTGTAAAAAGCCTTTTTAAATTAATCACAAATGTCTCCAAAGTAATATAATTGTGTAACTGTAACTAACTTCTTTCCCCAGGAGCATTGGAGTCATCACATACATCTTGTAAGTATTAACTTATAATGAAATAATATATTAGAAGAGTGCTGTTACTAAAGCAGAAAGTATTTTGGCATTGACCCCTGTCTTTCATAATACTGGCATCAGGACAACCCAAACATTAGTTAGCATCTAGTCACAATATGATTATTGATGAGAAACATACTCACAAGGCATTCCTCTGAATGTCAGTGTGAAGTGTTATTAATGTCAGTGTATGCTATAGTTGATAGTTGCACCTATACTTCACAGCAAGTGAAGTCAAAACAATGTTTTTCCGTAGGCTGAGTGGTGCCTCTCCATTCCTGGGTGAGACCAAGCAGGAGACCTTGACCAACATTTCGGCTGTCAACTATGACTTTGATGAGGAGTATTTCAGCAATACCAGTGAACTGGCGAAGGACTTCATCCGTAGACTGCTGGTCAAAGATCCCAAGTGAGCATCATTGACTGTCAAGTATGGTTGTTGCAACAGCAGAATTTTGAACATCGTTGTGACATCAGTTCGGTTTCATGATATGCCACAGCAAAAAAAACATCTGAACAGCCAAAATAAGACTTGCTTTCATTAAGAGTAGGATTGGGTTTTGGCAATCTTCTAGATTTTTTTGTAATTTTTTAATGAAACCTCAGTTGTGTTGAAGTGTCAGTACTGTTGACGATGTCAATGTCAAGAATGTGGTTTTGAATTGTAAGAATTACGTTTTGCAATTCCACTCTGAAAGGATAAAATATGGTTTATTGGATCCATCAAATATATATTTCATTTATATGTGATGGTGCTTATCAGTTTGTTGACTGGCTGTGTAGACTTTGTCGGAGACCATTTTCTGTGTTTCAGGAAAAGAATGACAATTGAAGACAGTCTGCAGCATCCCTGGATCAAGGTTAGACTAGATCTCCTCTTGTTGATAAAACCTGTGCAATCGGTTAACTGGACACTAGAGCCTAACCTGCTAAAATTCTGCCATCTTCCGCCTCCCAGGTGATAAAGAGGCGGAACGTGCGGCAGGAGGAGAGCGGGCGCAAGCCGGAGCGCCGGCGCCTGAAGACCACGCGGCTGAAGGAGTACACCATCAAGTCCCACTCCAGCATGCCGCCCAACAACACCTATATCAACTTCGAGCGCTTCTCCCAGGTGATGGAGGAGATCGCCGTGGCCGAGGAGGGGCTGCGGCAGCTGGAGCGCAACCAGAGGTCGTGCCGGGAGGACGTGGCTGCCCTGCTGTCCATCTACGAGGAGAAGGAGAGCTGGTACAAGGAGGAGAACGAGAGCATCGAGAGCGACCTGGGCCAGATCCGGCAGGAGCTGCAGCGCACCCAGTCCCAGCGCCGGAAGAGCCAGGAGGAGGTTCGGGCGGCCCTGCTGTCGGCCAACGCCCTCAAGCGCAAGTTCGGCCGCCTGGAGAACCGCTTCGAGTCGCTGGCCGAGCAGGTGGCCTGCGAGGTGCGCTGGGTGGAGGAGCTGGTGCACTCGCTCGCCCCAGAAAAGCTCTCTGGTCCCAGCATGCGATGATTGTGTTTGTTTTCTCAGGAAATACTTCATCCTGACTCCTTTCCTCTCTTTACCTCGAAGGGCCTCTAGGAGCAGAACAGCTCTTTTAAAGAGCTAAAGACCCATTTCAAAGTCTGCCCCTTCTCAAGTTGGGCTTTGACTGTGACATTCATATTTACCCATTCTCCCTCACCAACCACCACCACCACAACTTGTGAGTTTACATCTTATTGTAGTGACTACCTATATTGTGAACCACATCATTGTATTCTGTGTACCCAGTTTTACATCTGTGCTTCCCAAAAACATTCCAGGACAAATTTTGTATCAGTTGTGCTTATGAACAAACTGATATTTTGGCTAACGGGGACAAGTCCAACATATTTACTATAAAAGCTACTGCATTACTACATTGATAAGCTCCATTTTGATTTTCTTGGTTTGAGTACTAACATATATATTTTGCAGGCCCATTTATTACTTTTAGAATAGGTTATTCCATATGCCAGCGCTAGGGGACTGTTAGAAGTATCTCATGAGCTGCTACAGCCTTTTAAAGAATATGTGCTGTATCCTCATGAATGTGCCTGTGCCTGTAACACAGCAATCTTTTGTAGTTGAAACAATGCCAAATATGGCCAGACATTTCACATAATTCCCTAATCTAGAAATAATCGGTTAATAGAATAACGCGGACTTGTATCTAAGGACAAGTTGGCCTAAATTACATTAATGCTTTTTTAGGGTGAAATGACCTGTGATGGGAGTACTGTGAAATGCATGTCTTCAGTAAAAACCCCTTCAACAGGTCCCATGTCACAGATGGCCGTTTCTACTTCACATAACATGTGAAGTAATGGTCCAGTGCTGACCACATGTAAATATAAATCCAGAACTCTGGTGGAGCACTCCCCATGAAAGTAAACTTAACACATCTCTGGTGCCTTTTGAATGAGTTGATCAAGTCGACTACCTGTACTGTAATGCTGAAATGCAAAGAATGTTGACATTTGGTTTTCTTGTGATGTATCTGGAGAAGCAACTCAGGATACTGAATTTTGTACTCATAGTCCAGTGTTTGCAAGCTCTTCCATATAAAAAAATAGGAACACTTGTTTTATTTGTGCAATACAAATGTCTAAATTTGCTACAGAACATAAAGTGGTTTGATGTCACTGTGTGCTTACAGATTATTTGCCAAATATTATGCATGATCTTCATTCAACATTCAAGAATATTTTAATTGTCGTTTTAACAAGTCTTAAAGCATTCCAAGTGTAATTGTCATTTTGAAAGTATATCATTCCTTGTTCAAATGTATGAACTATGTATTTGCTATTAAAATACAAAAATATAGCAGTGTACCGTCTCAATGCTACTGCTTTTAAAGTGTGTAGTTACACATTGTGCAGTTAATGCCTCAAAATCTGTCATGTTCTCAAGCAGCTTGTCTTGAACATATTCTTTTTAATAAACAGAATTGAAACAGTCATATTTCATCATGTTTATTAGAAAAGAATTTGCTGAGATATTTTAAAACATTAAAAAATCTCACCCTCACTGCTGTAGTTACTGTTTTAGGAAGATGTTAGAATAGATGGAATAGGTGTTAAAATAGATCTTTACAAACATGCTGCAAGTATAGTGTTCATGAATGTAAATGTGTAATGTTTTGCACTTTCAAAGTACTAGGTCTAAAAGCATTACCTAAGTCATACCCCAGCAAGAAGAAGCTTGTGTGCTTGCCTGGTAAACCTTTCTACCTTGCCTTGCGACACACCTGTAGTTATTGCTCATGTTCCACTCTTTGATAGTGATAAAGAGGAGTCCAATAGCAGTGTAAGTCCCATCAGTTTCTCTGGATGCTTGAGCAATGCTGTCCTGCGTGGTCACCACAGTGTTGTTGATCTTCCAAGAAATGTCCACAAGACTCGCGTGCAAGCCCCGGACAAAGCAGGCAAGTGTGACAGTCTTCGAAGAAGTTGGCTCAATGATGGAGGGCAGAAAGACGAGCACGACAGGATCAGTGGAGCTCGAAGAACCTTTAGGGAGAACGAGACATTTCTGTTGGTAACCGATATTGAGAGAAATGTTGCTTTTAGCTAAAAGCATACTTTGACCAACTTTTATGAGTCTTTATTCAGCACTACAAATCCTACAGTGCCAAACGTTCTTATAGATATAAGACATATAAACGTATAATAATTGATGATGGATTAATGATACAGAAATTGCTTCAATTCCAGTTCATAGGGCTTATCTGAAAGGTAACATGATTTAATGTAACTCTTGGCCTTGCTGCTCCATATGTGTATACACCTGCGTGAGAAGGTGTTTTTACATGTTAAGAAAGCAATGGCGTCTGGTACAGTAAGGTCAGATTAGTAACACAGTAGAAGTTGTATGAGCTGACTTACTCTCCACAAAGAGTTGAATCCCTTCACTGAAAACAATTTGATGTTGAATCTGATTGTCTCCATTTGCAAGCCTGTAAAACAAGAGTCTTAATTAATAATACCAAGAGTGATAATACTAATACAACTATGAATAATTATCATCATGATCGTTACTGAGAGACAGAACTTTACAATATTGGATGGGTACAGTTTACAGTTGTTCATAATCAGAAATGTGCAATCTGTAATACAAATTGATAGGAAAACTACAGTGCAGTTATCCATTGTTTGTAATCTATTAAATTTACCCCAGTAAAAGTAAACTAATCCACAGCTCCCTTGCCCTCTTCATTCTCTCAGGATGCTTGGCAGTTGATGCTCATGAGCCAGAGGTATGATAAGCAGGCGAGCAGAGTGCCAGAACCTCTCAAGCGTAAATATTTAAATTTGGGTGTCATGTGTAATAGAGTGCAGCTCACATTCCTCACTGAAATGGGGAGGCGTACCTTGAGTAGAATTAATGGGATTATGTCTGTAAAACAGTTTGATAAAATCATTGTTTGCGTTCTCCTTAATCATAATATTAAGGGCTTTTGCTATTTTTGGACGTGGCAGCAGTGGCAATCCTCTGACTGTGAAGTTAATCAGCTTAAGTGATATGGGAGAGTAATAACCATGTTTGGCCTCATAATAATATGGGGTTTATGTAAATTAAAGTGAAAAGAAATCATTTATTCACACAGGTAATATTATTACATGCAGCTGAAACATTCAGAGAAATTAATTGAATGCAAAAGTGTCCTCGAGTGCTGATATAAAGAGTAAAAGTAATATATTTTTCAGTCCATCTGAATGTTTAGTTGATAAAGAACAACTGTATACTATGCATTGCAATAGGGAAAATTTAGGGTCACTGTGTAACTTCAGATGGGCATGGCAGTGTTTGCAGCTACATGCAATGCCTCAGAAATAATAAACTGAATGACTTTGTAGCCATCTGACAGAAGCCATCTGAAAGAAGAATCTTGTACTGGAAGGAAATGTTGTGAAAAGTCATCCATGTAGAACTAAAATGGTCTCCCAATGGCCCAGTATGCCCTTCTGGTAAAAACAGGCAGTTATGGCAGTTATTCCGTTAATAGAAAAAACAGGAAAGAACAGTTGGTACATTTTATGATTTGAAACAGATGTAATCACATAATCAAGAGCCACTTTGATCACTTGAAATCATATAAACATGTGTGAAGATACTCCAAAGGGGTTTGCCACGTGTCTTTAACCAGTTAAGACAAACAGTAAAAAATCTGACACTGAAGACTGCTGCAATCATCTCATGGGCATTAGATCTGAAAAAAATGTATTAGTATTCAATTAAATAAAAATGTTAAAAAAAAACCTTTTTGAATATCCATGCATCCAGGTTGTATATTATATAATATATAATATTTCATATTATACATTAGTGCTTGTTTGTACATCTCTCTCTCTCTCTCTACATATATATATATATATATATATATATATATATATATATATATATATATATATATATATATATGTGTGTGTGTGTGTGTGTGTGTATTATATACACATTAGCATACATTACTATGCTAATATACATTACATGAATACTTTTGTTTATGACTTTTTTTTTAGTATTATAATGTATTTAGTATGTAAGGTATTTAGAGTATATGCTTGGAATAAACAACATATTTAATATTTCATACATTATAAATATACTGAAATATACCAAAACTTGCAATAATTTACATATTTCCAATATATTGATTGAGCTAACAATATTTTCTTTAAAATATATTCTCAATATTTTATTTTGGTATGGGGACCTATTTATTGAATTAGCTGATTTACATATTCAATATGTATATATGATATAATATATAGTATACAACATGATATAAAATATTCACTTGAAGCTGATATTTAGACACTCAAGTACTTCCTAGGTAGGAACTCTACAGTGGGGTAGAAATGGAGGGGAGGGCATGGGGGACACAGGAACAGTGAAGACAGCTAAACAATTCTCATCTACAATATTATACATACTCCTCTTACCCCAGAGACCTGGTTGAAAAAATGCAGCATATTTTATTTCAGAATAAATGGCATAACCAAAAAAAGACAGTGTATACAACAATTTAACAGTTTACACAGTATTTACATTTAACATGATCACAAACATGAAAGAGAGTATACATGTAACCATTGGTACAGGTTTGTTGCTTCTGAAATCAAAACTGAACACCATATACATGGACTTACATAACTATATTAAGCTGATGGATCATTTTCTTCCAAGTTGCAATGTACTCATTCCACAGTAGTACACAGCAGTGTCATCTGTGGTTGTTCTGATTAGTAACTGGTGTTGAAACGTCTCATTTTCCTTGGTAAAGACAGTGAACCTGCTGGAGTTGAATCCATGGCCATACAACACCTTGGAGGTGTTGTTCAGGTGGTAAGTGAGAACCAGATGGGGCCCTTCTCCTGGGCTCTGTCTGTACCAGCTCACTACCCCTGTGCTGTTGTCTGGTAGTAGCAGGCAGGACAGTGCAGCCCTCTGGCCCTCTGTCACTGACAAGCTGGTGGAAGTCTGACACCACAACCCTGAAATTGCACAAACATCATTTCTCTTGTATTTGTGGGCATTGTTAAAATAGTAAAACTTTAGTAGTTGTGCTTTATAGTGGTCTGCAAGCACTTCAGTTTCATCAACTTTATTCAAATGCAGCAAAAATATAGCCTATAACCTATTACAGCTTTAGAAAATGAGGTGTGAATATAACAGTTAATCCACACACAATCACTCTAAACCAAAGGTTCATGCAGATTGTTTCCTGATCTAAAAAAATCAGAGTTGTGTATATTAAACACAAGTAGCATCACATTTGTAAATCCCTTTATACTGAAAATGAATTCTAAAATTCTACAAAACCCTCTAAAATGTATGACATATAGAATGGGAACCCTAATCAAATTAATCATATTTTGTTAAAGGTAATCTTGTAGTATTGATGGTCTTTGAGCATTAAAATGTGAAATAAAAAGCTAATTGCCCCTAAAGGACTTACCACTCAGTGTGATGGACAAGAGCAACAGAAACTCAAGTCTTTCTTTCATTTCCAGCCTTGGGATTCAGTCCTGGAAGGCAACTTAGAAACTGTGGAAAATGATGTCCAAGCTGATACTCCCCTGTTCTTCAGCTGTAATTATTGCACAGTTTTAAAAACCTATTAGTAAAAGTGTACTGCTGTTATTGAAAGAGCAGAGAGTGTGGTGGCTGTGTTGCTGTACCAAAGGTGACGGTTGTCTTATTTCAGCTGCATTCGTTGGTGTCAGTTGAGAACCGCAGAGGAACTGAGATTGCTGGCATGATGTGAGGGAACTAAGCAGACCACCTGGCCCTGTATTTATAAGTGTCACTCTTATCTTGTGAAGAGGCAGCACAAATATTCACTTTTATCTGACAGAGTCATACTATTCACCCTAGACCATCAAGGTCACCATTTTGCGCTGGGCTGCCTGGACTTCCACTGGCTCTATTGTTGCACAGTTGCGATGGATCAGTCTAATTAAATTTCATGATATTTGTGTTGTATTAACAATGATCTAATGGGTAACAGAACCGGCCAGTGTAGCTATCACTTAGGGCTTTAGAGTTGATTCAGTCCCATCAGTTTTTTAGTATCTGCTCAGATCTTACTGATTTACCACCTTAAGGAAGTCAGAGTTACTTTTTGTTACACAACAATATGAGTTTAGTGTTGTTTTAAATTAATGAATGTTGATCTGATGAAAACTGGTGAATATGTCATTGATGATTGAAGGCAAGTGAAAAACAAGACAGATGACTCATCCATGAATTACTCTTTAGACTCCTACATTGACACATATAAAAAGAATGGTAGTTTTAACTAGGACCCATGAGTCTGTAATCCTGATGTGATTCATGAAATTGGCCACACTTCAGAACAAAGCTAGAGACATCTAAGCTTTAATATGGGTAATCCCAAAGCTTGACAGCTTGTATACATTTCAGCAAGATATATTAAAATTGTTCTAGCAGTAGTATGTTTTTTAATTGTGATATGACCACGAATAATACTGATAATAGCTGGAATTAAGGGTCCAGAATAAAAGTGTTTAACCTTTTTAATGGACATTTATTGTGTTTTCATACTTCTTGTTTCATTGTTCCAAATTCTACAAAATAATGAAAGCAAGAATGAATACAGAATTTATTTTGTAAAAGGTACATTTACTTAATGGTTTATTTGATTACCTGCCAGACCCCCTCCTAAGCTGCGTGTGTCTCAGCTCATTATTCAACGTTGGAACAGAGCTGCTGTTACTGCTACTGTGTTAACTTTAAAAGGGTACCGTTATTCACTTAAATGATCAAACATCTTCTTAATTAAACGTTTACTATAGTAAGTCAATGCATATTACATTTTGTGATATTACAAACCAGGTTGCCCTTTGAGGAAAACAGCTTTTTTTCAGAAACCACAGCAACTTTCTATTATGTACTTTTAGCCCATTGTACAATAATTGACAATTCATGGGTTGACAAATTTTCAAATTAATCAGAATTTCAGTGTCAGACAAAGATTAAACAGAAAAAAATAACAGCCCCCAAATCACAAAGGTATATAGATAATTCATTGCATCATACAATACAGTTCGTCTTTTTCAGTCGCATTAAACAAATGGCACAACCCCATACTGACTGATCCCGCAGTGACGCTGTCTGTTCTTGGCTAGCCGCATATATCCTTCCTCCCCCCAGTAAATACCCCAGCTGGAGAGAAAAGACAGAAGCACAACAAAGGAAGGTTACCTTGTAGTACTGCAGAAAATTCATGTCTGCATCATGTTTTATATTCAGTTTATTTAACAAGCAAGAAAAGAGACATGCTCTTAAATTGGGAATATGCAAGTAGTTCCAGACTAAACAAATGGCCATAGTTCAGACTAAACAAATGGCCATATTTCAATGATGCTTTCTGTGCACTCATGTAACAGAGGGCACAAAGGCCCATTTAGGACACAAAGTAATAATTCTAGAGTAGCTGCTCACCTGTTCTTGATTGTCCAAAACTCTTCAGATCCCTCAGTCCCAAAACCAATTAGCACGACAGCATGAGCCTGCTTCCAGATGGAACATTTTGGATCATAAAAGATTCCTACAAGGGGAGAAGGTGTTTGTTGGTCAGAGGTTGGTCTGAGACCCAAGAGCATGGATGACGTGTAGGAAGGCCATAACATGTAGAGGGGCCATGTATTATTGAGCATATTTCAAAAGCTATACATTCTGTTAAATATGATTTCATCGACAAATTCAAGTAAATTAATTGACTTTTAAAGAGTCAGATGCAATTGCAGTAAATGCAAAATTATATGTAATATGACAGATGAAAAGCTGAACATTCTAAATGTGTGTAGTCAGAATTATTGTATTAATATTATTCTATGAACACATGGAGAGAAGAGAAAAGACTAAGAAAGACTTGTCAATCACTATGATGCATTTCTCAGGTTGAAAATGTTCACATCCAATAAAATGGGGATTTAATGGGACCATAAATTATCATTTTGGGGTTCGGATGTGGCTCATGGACTGTCCTGGGGTGGATTGAGAAAGATTCATGTCAACTATTTTTGCTATCAGCCTGGCACTATGATCGCAAAAATACGCTTGTCACTGGACACTATTGCATCTTGGGTTTTACAACTTAAAACTCTTCAAAGGTTGAGACCTTGTGATTGTTATCTCATTGGCTGTATCTGAAAGTGCAAGGATCTGGACAGACCTTTTCGGTAGAACTGGAAGTTGCGGGTAGTCGTGTCAATGACCACGGCTATGGGTCCAATGGTCACCAGAGCATCCTCAAAGGCCTGTTCGTCTCCAGGGGGCACATACTTCCAGTCCTTCACTGAGACAGCATTCTCACTCCTGTTAGCAGCACAGCTCCTCTCCTGAACATTTCCGTACAGAACGAAAGCAATCAAACATGTGTTCAATCATCCACTGTCACAGGTGTCCACAATATCCCTCTCTTTCACCTCCATGACATAGGGGTATGAGGCCTCAGTCTGGATGCCTCCATTCTGCATGATGTACATGTAGGCCAGGCTGGGCCGACCTCCTACGCAGGCCTTATTTCCTGTAGGTGTGGAACAGTCCACCAGCTGCTGTTTGCTCAGGGGGATCAGTTTGCCCGTCTTCTTCATCCACTGGGCTTCCAGAGCCCCTGTAGCACTGTATGCCCAGCAGGAGCCACAGAACCCCTTCATAATGAGAAGAACAAAAATGATCTTAAGGGTTAGATGTGGGGCTGAGTTCTCTCAATAGGCAAAACTTGATTGGAGGTGTTCCATTTACATTTTGATTTCAATTCAAACCTCAGTATAATCATCCACAAAGCATTCACAGAAAAAAAATGTCAAATTATTAGCTTTGGAGAGCCCACCTGATCCTCCACAGGAGTGATGTAACCCATGCTCCTGTAATCAATGCTCTTGATGTTCAGTTTCTGGGCCTCCTGGCGCAGCTCAGAGGCAGAGAGCATCAGACTGTTGCTTCTTGGGGTTCTTGCTCCCAATGACGCCCGTGTGACTTCCACAAATTCACTGGTGGTCTGATAGTCAAGTTAGAAGAGGAGGAACAGGATACATACATTTTTGTTATAACTTAATACACATTATCTGAAGCACGATTGAAAAGCAAAAAATAAAAAACAAAACAAAACACAAGCTACTCACCAGATCTCCAAACTGGTTCATTCCCATTTCATAGGTCTCCTTGCCCTCTTTATACCTTTTGTTATGTTCCTCAATGAATCTGTAGTTCTCTTCCCAGATATCCCTTCTTATCAGATCCCCTGTCTGAAGCGCACAAACCTGTTAATGATCTTTTCCATCCATGCATTTCTAGCTGCATCTACTAACAGTAAACTGTGAAACTGACATGAATTGGAGCCCTCGTTGTTGCTCTTTGAATATGAGCACAGCAGAGTATGAGGACAGCAGAGATATTTGAAATGATTTACCCTCTTGGTGGGTCTCTTGTATTCCATTTGCCATCGTTGCCATTCAGAATCCAGGTCAGGATTTATACAGGCAGCCAGACCAAGGAAGAGAGACCATGGAGCCAGGAAGCAGAGGGCCTTCATGGCCTTTGTGAGACAGTCTGGTGGAGAGGAGAATGCAGAAGGATGAGTAATGCCAAATAACATGTTCAGCTACTGTAAAGTAGGTTACCAAAGAGTGCTCTTCTAATTTTACAACTTCACACAAAATTCATCATATATATCATTTATTCAATTCACGGTATAACTGGACAAGCTGATAAACAATTCCATTTGAACTTTTGAAGCTAAGACCATTTTTTAAATTACCTGGTTTGGAAAGGAAGTACTTTGGAAAGTGTCCACTGAAGACCTTACTGAGGGGTGCGTTCTACTGAAACCAAGCTTCCAGGGGCAGTGGATCTGATGTGTGCCTCTTATACTTCATGGAGGTGTTAAAGAGGTTTAGTAGGTCACTCCTGAGTAAACAGTTTTTTTGTGTGTCTTAAATAAGACATTTGGAGATTATAAAGGGTGGGGACAAAACAAATTGTCTTACATAGTGTCAATATAAGAGTTTTAGACTACAACAGAATGATGTCACTAAAGGAACTGATCTCACTAAAAATGTATTTCTAAACCTTACATAAGTTACATTATTGTCAGTGACATAGGTTACAATTTTATCCGTTTATACAGCTGGATAGTTACTGAGGCTACTGTGGGTTAGGTATCTTGCCCAAGGGCACAACAGCAGTGTCCCAGTGGGGAATGAGCCCTGCCTAGACTAATATACCATAATTTTAAAAAGTGTCATGGTAAGGGGCATAATCACCTCTCACTTCTGTCTTTCCGCAGATTTAAGTACAGATAAAGACTTTTTTTCTAATAATCACACCATTAATAAAGACTATACCTTTGTGCATCATCCTTTGTCTTTGCATCTATTTACATCTGTTTGAATCTATGTACACTGATCACCTCTAAATAACATGTAGGTGTCATGGCATTGTTTAGGGTGTGCTTTTAGGGGTGTGTCAAGTTTTACTGCCTTGTGTTAGCAGGGATGCATTAGCCAATGTGATGTCCTTCCACCCATTTTAATCTCTTGTGCAAATGTCATTATTAACAAGGTAAATACAAAGCAAATCACCATGGCAACTCCTTATCCGTAATTGGGTGCCAAAAATGACAAGTATGTGTATTCTGTATACACATCAATAGACTTTATTTAAACAATTCCATTTATGAAAGTGGCAAAAGTTGGTATTATACAGGATCCATATTTTGACAGATAATAAAAATAAATATCTTACATATTTATTTAATATCTTAATATGCATGAAACTTACTTTGTATACACTTGTAGACTCTGACATTCTAGTGTTGTAATGTTATCTTTGATGAAAAATTATGTTAGTATGAAAAATTGTAACCTTTTGAAAGTCTTTTATATACAAAATTAAAACTATTTAAAAGTCATGGCTCTGTTGCTAATCCCTCTGAAACAAGGCAGCATGTCCACCTTTGATCGTGCTGGCTGCTCTCTGCTGTCCCTGTGAGGCCAGTGGGGCAGCTGTGCACAGTGCTCTACACACACCATATGCACCAACAAATAAAGCCTTATGCTTTAAACTCACGCTTGATTATTTCCATGGAAAACATTCACATCATCCCATCAACAATTACCAATATAGTGAGGACACAGCACACAGCATATCAGCTCATACTGTCACACTGACAGAGAATAGATTGAAACAGAAAACTAAGGATAGAGGCAAAAATAGGGGGAAGCAAAATAAATGACCTTAGTTTATCAATTGGAGTGTCAGTTTAAGAAATCATTTGATTACATTCTACTGCTCTTCTGGCAAAGTCAGACCCTGATTCTCATTCTCGTAAGCCCTCTCTGCTATGTGGTATGTATAGCTTCTCACTGTCGTGCCACTGTTACACACTCAGAGGTGGTTGCACACTCTGCCAGTTGACCGGTGGAGGCAGAGTGCCGAGCAGTCTCAGGGATTGCTTTTGACAGTACTTTGCAGGGAAAGATTGGGGAAGAGACACGTTGGTTATAACAGGCAACGGCTTTGAGAAACCTGGAACTCCTCATTGTCTTAATGTATAAATTCATCTTGCTCCTGATGCCGTTGATTGTTTGTGCTTTTTGCCGGCAGGTTTCCATTATTTGCAATTGTTTTACAAGGACCAGTCAAGATGTCAAAACAGTGTCACAGTGAGGTTCGGCCGGCTCATACCCACCCTGCTGTTTCTCTTCCTTATTTTTACTTGGTGTCAATGAATAAGTTCCCTTCAAAATTTGTAGCAGGGATGAGTGTTAAAGGGGAAGAGATCTTACTTTTCAGGGAAGGGTTTTAAAAAGGTGAAAAGAAATTGAAAGTTTTTTTGGAGACATTGAGGTTTAGGGAAAATGATTTAATTTTGGATACAGATGACATTTTCTGTAGGATAGCAGCTGCTCAGAGCTCATTGTTATGCTTTCTATATGTTCCATTCTACTGTCAGAGTTTTGGTTATGCATTAAAAACATGGATATAATCTAGAAAACAATGTATACATATTTCCCCCAAGAGAATCCTAATTTAAAACAACCATATTCAAATGTAGAAAAGTAGTTATTAACTGTTAGTTTTGTCTCTGATGAGTCTGACTTCAAGATCATATGTTGTTGAATTATATATTATTTATGTCGTATGTTTAAGGCACATCAAAAAAATATCTACTACTATATGGAAACGAACACAATTCATAGATGGAAAATATTTTGTATGTATGCTTTAGTTCTTAATTTGACGACAATCATTTTCAATTGCATCCAAAAATAAAGTGGCCAAGTGAATAAAATCATGTGTAAAACTAAGAAATGTATTTAACTTTACAAAGCACAGAAACTTTCAAGAGCCATCTATCACGAAACTTCCGGAGCTGCTTGTGTAAAGGGCTCGTAATCTGTTGATTATAAATACTTAGTGTGCTTCATTAGTTAATGCCCATAATGAGAGGGGAAAAAACAGTGACAGTACTCATAAAATGTGAATCTTGTTCGTGGGAGTAACACACAAGAGCAAAAATGAGCTGCTGTAGCTCCTACCAGCACCAAACTCTCATTTAACTTAGAATACACTTAAGAGGTCAAATGCAATATGCATACCATTGAGTCCAGGCCTTAATACTTTCCCCAGCCACCACTTACAAGAAAACTGACATTTTTTTAAAAGCGGAAATGTTTAGTTTATACAGAATCCCTCATTTCCCAAAATTCTTGACTAACTCTCTTTGCCAAGTGTCTGCTAAATATAAAACAGAATTATTGCCTAAAAAGAAAGAGGAGAGCTTGAATTAAATACTGATACTCAACAGACAGCCTAACTTTGCACCTTCATCTAAGACACATAAAATCTCGATCAGGGATTACAAGGCACGGCCATTCGCAGTGCCTTGTACATTTATGGGAGAAATGTACATTCTTTATTTTAAAGATTTTTTTTACATTGTGTAGATTTTTGAAAAAAATCCTTTGTATTGTAATCATTATATTATGTCATGTGTGCACTAATTTTGAATTTGAATTACCATTGTTCAATCCATTGCTTGATAAAGATTTGAAACATTCAATCACACCAGCCCAGTTCTGAAATAATTCCACAGTGTGACAGTAAGTTTCAGACAAAGGGGACGACTCCATACTGGCTGATCCCACAGTGACGGTCCCTGTTCTTGGCCAGCCGCAAGTAGCCGTTCTCTCCCCACCATGGGCCCATACTGGAAAAGAGAAAAGCATGAATATTGCTGTTCCCATAGCATGCAGTGTTGCTCCATTCCCAGGAGAGGGAGCTAATCATCTTAACATTAGTTGATAGACTCATCCCACCAACCTGTTCTTTATGACCCAGAATGGCTCAGATTCTTGAATTCCAAAACCAGTTAAAAGCATGGCATGTGTCTGCTTCCAGATGGAACATTTTGGCTCATGATAAATGCCTTCAAAAAAACAAAAAAAAACAGACATGGCCTTTGGTAACCCCTGTCACATACTAAAAGAGGACCTAGATATGCAGGCGAATAGAAAAAAAAACTTAACTGTCCATACTTGTGTGTTAAGGAGGAGCCTTCAGTTATGTTAAACCATACAACCCCAACAACCCTATTCTGATATTAGTCAGCATTTTTGTCATGTAATGTCAATATCTTGTAAACATCAATAAGGATCCTTGCTAAAAAAGAAGAGAGGTTGGCACTGAGTAGTTTGTGGTGGCACTGATAAGGCTGGTTTCATTGATCAGCTTTTTAAATATAATTTCTTTGTATTTGTATGTTTTCTCATTATTTCTGATTAATGTGCAGTGCATTGGGCAGCACGGTTACATTGTACCAGAAACTGGATTGAAGCATGCTCTCTAAAATTTGCAGTGAGGGGTGAAGGACTTTTTTAGCCTTGCTATAACATTCCTGGTAATATTCCTAATAATCCTATAAACAGCAAGGACTGAGCAGACATTAAAAATAGACAAACTATCGAATGGATGTTAATGAGGAGGCTGACCCGAGCGGTAAAATTGGAAGCTTCGCTGTGTGGAATCTATGACCACAGCTACAGGTCCAATGGTAACCAGAGTGTCCTCCAGAGCCTGTTCATCACCAACGGGGACATACTTCCAGTCGTTCACTGTCACAGCCACCTGGTTCCTGTTAAAAGCACAGGGCTGCTCCTAGGTAAAGAGAGAAAGGAGAGGTTGCTGCCATCAGGCTTGAGGTTCATGAGCCTGATGTCACTGCAGTAGTGAACACCACTCCACTAAAATGCAGAAGGCATTCACTCTGGATAACTGGATGGCTCTGTTTGAAAAGATTACAATTATTACAATAAGATAGTCTGTTACAGTATGCATATTTGTCATGTTATTTGCATGAAAAATGAATGGAATATCAGCAACGAAAGACAGTAACTTCGAAGTTGTGCTGCCAAAGTCCTCACCGTATTCAAGCACATTCTCTCACCTCCATGACATAAGGGTATGAGGCCTCAGTCTGAATGCCTCCATTCTGTATGATGTACATGTAGGCCAGGCTGGGCCGACCTCCTACGCAGGCCTTATTTCCTGTAGGTGTGGAACAGTCCACCAGCTGCTGTTTGCTCAGGGGGATCAGTTTGCCCGTCTTCTTCATCCACTGGGCTTCCAGAGCCCCTGTAGCACTGTATGCCCAGCAGGAGCCACAGAACCCCTGTGTATTGTATGTAGGGGTACGAAGATGTGCGTGCAAACAAAGAAACATTGGGTAACAGGACACATTTAAAGTCTCAATTCCTGATGCTAAATGGCATGGTACTTGAACAATTGATGGTCCTTGATTTCAAACAATGAAGTCAAGGTGTTTGAAGAGCTAAATGCAGCTTAGCAGCACCCACCTGATCCTGGACTGGAGTGACGTAGCCCTCCATTCTGTAATCAATACCGGAGACATTCAGCTTGCTTGCTGCCTGACGCAGCTTGGTGGCAGACAGCATCAAATTGCCAGCTCCTCTCTTTGCATTTATGGTAACCTCTGTAACCTTTGCTTTCTTCAAAAATGCATTTACAGTCTTGGGAAAAAAAATTTAAAAAGGGAAGGTAAATGGTTACAGATCGAGGCATCATCATACAGTATACACAATTCATAAAATCCTGTTCAACATATAATAGAAAGGCAAAAATGAGACAGCCCTTATAATACACACACACACATATATATATACATACATACATACATATGTGTGTGTGGGTGTGTGTGTACAAGTGTGCATGTGTGTGAGAGAAGCAAAAAATACAAACCAGGTCCCCAAACTGATTCATGGCCATCTTGAAGGTCTCTCTGCCGTCCATATATCTCTTGTTGTGATCCTCAATGAATCTATAATTGTCTTCCCAGATTTGCCTTCGTCTGTGCTGCATCACTGACTAATCAGAAATATCACCCACATGTTAGGATAATATCTGTCATTGTAATAACACCAATATGAATGATTAGAAAAAAGATCTTTTCAAACCTTTCTAATTCTGGAGGCATTTCGAAATCTCCTCTGCCATTCATACCACTCAGAGTCCAGGTCAGGGTCTGCACAAAAGACTAAGCACACACAAAAGGCCAGCCAGGCCAAGAAAGTCTCCATAGTAAAGATACTAGAGAGAGAGAGAGAGAGAGAGAGAGAGAGAGAGAGAGAGAGATGTTCTTTATTATATATATAACCTGTCTAAGATAGATTTTATTATTTACTAGTTCCTCTTAGCCATGACTACAAAGAGATATTAACGCTGTGATTTGTAATCAGCCTTCCTAAGTCCAGATGTGGCTCCTCTCTGTGATTCTCTCCTCTCTGCCTGAATTTGTGAGTGCTGCGTAACATATATATACCATCCTCAGAAAGAGGAGGCCAGGAAAGGCCTGAAACCATCTGATAAGAGCAATCTGAAAATAGCTCATTAGTCACACAAAGACATAAAATGCAGCGGATGGTGAACTGTGGGAGGATGTTGGTGTTAGAAGATGGAAACTAAAATCTGTTTTTCTTGATGTGCCATAGTGACTAGAGTGCCACATGTTTTGCTGAGACAGGCAGCTCTTAAGAAACCAAGAGCCTCCCTTCTGAAGGGTCCAGGTAGTCTGAGATACGGCCGTTGCTGATTAGTGTTTCATCATCTGAAGTAATGGCCAGAAAGAATTAGTCAGAGATGGAGGTTGGCAGCGCTGTCCGGGGCAGGGAGGCCGTGCCATGTCTCCCCCTCAGCCCTGGCATCTTTTCAGGAAACACTGAGTCGCTGCTGCACTTGGGTTCTTGTGAAAGTGTTTAAAATAAGAAATAGCTGAAGAACCAAACAAGCTCTGTGAACTCTCCCTACGAAGCCACACTCAAGGCCAGCTTTGTGTGGGGCTGGGAGCCCTGCCAGATTTTTTCTTTCTGGGTTGAGAAATGGAAACAGAAACAAGCACACTTTCAGGGAAAGCAGAGTGTCAGATGCAAACGATTTGCATATAAACTTCCATTTTCTCCTTATGATCTTACAAACCCTGAGGATGACAGCATGCAAGAAATATGTGGCTGGTTCCATTTTTCACTATCATGTTATCGCTATAGCTCTCTCTGGGTACAGTGCAGATGTGAAGACAGGGTAGAGTGGAGCAGGTTTGCCTTGCTGACATCACCAGGGGCAGGGGCCACACCCCTTTCCTGTCCCACTGAAGCAGAAATTTGGGGGAAGTCCATACTTTGAAAAAAACCACACCACACAGTCAGAAAACCCTGCCGTCTTCTGACTTAGAGAGCACACAGACAGAGGGAAGCTCCAGGGGCTGATATCTTAATCGCTTACCATTAAAGGATTTGTACCATCGTCAGCACTTCATCTGTCTCTGCCTCCAGGATGGCCAGCTCCAAGTCATCTCAAACCACACGCAGCATTGTCATCGCATTTCTGGCGCTGTGGTCTGTGATTTCTCTCATCATCATCGTGGTGTGGGCAACCTCACCTGACATGAAGAATGCCAGCCAGTGTAGAGCAGAAATTGAGGACTTGAATAAAAAGCATGAAGACATCAAAGCAACATGGCTTAAGGACAAGATAGCCTTGGAGGAGATGGTGGAGGCAGGCAGGGAAAACCAGACAACAATGCGCAGAGAGATCGATGTTCTTACGGGGAGACTAAATGACACCAACACGACCCTAAGTGCCTGCCAGGAGGAGAATGTGAGTGTTGTTTCACAGCTGTTGTTGTTCTCAGATCAGAGGTGAATCATTCACACCTGCAATCTGTGTGTCTTTCCTCTCTGCCTTCCCCTCCTGTCCTGTGACTTAATGGACACATGTTTTATGATTCATTTCGTTCATGCTTCTAGAATAAAAACAAGACAGGAGCTTATTGCTGTGTGAACTGATTGAAGTTATAATACTAAATTAGTCACATTTGTTCTCATTCAAGGCTGTGTAGTTATTTGTTTGAAACCTTATTTAAGATTATAGGTGAAAATGCATCTGTGGAGAAATATGTGTGTGTTTTGAACAAAAGAGGTGACTAAAGATAAGCTACACAGTACACTTTACATAACAAGCACACACAATGAACAATACCCTTCTCCCATGGCTAGCCATGCAAATACACATCAAGTGAAACCATCAAAAATATTAAAAGCAGATCTTCCCATCAGGTGGGAGTGCAAGATCACGGCTTCCTGGAAGAAACGATAGTGATAAAGTACACCACACTCTTTATACATAAAGGTTACCCATACCACTGTAGTGTAGAGATATCTGTTGAACACCTTTATCAGAAAATTATAAAATCTTTTTCTTACAGTTTATGTCTTCATATATTTTTCATTTTTGCTATTTCATTGCATCAGACAATTGGAATGTCACTGAAATATTGGTCTGACCATAGTTGGCACATGCCTGCCTTTTCTCAGAACTTCAGCTATGTGACATAGCTTGTCTTTGGCATTGCTATGGACTGAAAACATTCACCCAAGCTGTAGCAACCACTTATGTTATCTTACATATCCTTGGTAGTTATTCAGTGACTATTTTTGTTACAGGTCATTTTGAATGGAAATGTAACAGCCCTGGAAAATGAAGTTGAGGCACATGTAAAAACTGAAGCTAACCTCACTGCAGAAGTCGAACTACAAAAAGGTAGGAAAATTTAAGTCGCACTGGGAGGAGGAGAATGGCATGTGAGATTTTTGCAGCTCGGTATTGGCTGGCACGAGAGGGCCTCATTTTTTTAGGATATTCTTAGCAGTTTTTCCCACTGTATCCATAGAAACTTCCATTTTAGGGCAAACAAATACACTTGGTTTGTTCCCTAATTTTTGAAACCAAGTATGAAAATGCACATGCAACAGAGAGTACAACTAGTAGTTAAAAACATGTGATGTACAAACAGATTACCCAGATGAGTAACATGGTTTATATAGCTGCAATAGAGTAATCCTAATGAAGGAATTTCTTCTAGCTGCATAATAGGTACATTATTATATCATATTAATACATTAGACAGTACAGATCGTAGCCAATGCACAATGTAGACTTAAACTGCCAACTTTTGTTTCTCCAAATGTATTCCATGTAATGTGAGCTATAAAACACCTTTTAAATATTTCATGTGTCATCTCATAGCAATACCATGACAATTTTGATGTCATTGGACTATACTGTGATGAGGGCTGAGTTAAAAAAAATCGGCAGTGGAAAATATTTAAAATGAAGATTGGTTTGGAGACAGCCCAAAATTTCTTCTCCTCCCTGGGAATTCATAAAATGATAACTGTGATGCAATATCTCAAAAGAAGAGAGTGTTCTGAGAAAAGCAAAAGACCATCTAGACATAGCTGTTACTAGAATCTCTGAGAATGAAGATGATTATGTTTATACCAACTGTTTAGGGGTTCAGCACAAAATGATCCGCTATGGAATCTTATCATGTTAAAATGTAGCATGTTCCACTTGATGTGGGTAGTTGATGTTACACCAGATTAATCAGACATATTGTAATATGAGTGTGGAGCTCTCTATTGAGCTGTTCCATACTGGATTTCCTGAGTTACTACCATTGCCAAAGGAGGAAAGGGTAAGTTCCTGCAAGAAAGCGATAGGAGGAAAAAACACGGCATAAATGTGAGTTGCCTTTGTATATTAATATCAGGCAAACCTCCAACACATCGTGGAATATATATTTGGGGAAACAAATCTGTAGCTATTGAGACCAGTGACAAAAACAGGATACAAATTTTGTGCCTCATCATTAAGAACAGGTTACTAACACCAGCTATGAGAGAAACTGCTAAAATGAGCAAAAGCCCTTTGCTGCACAACTCCCAAAATAACATGTAGATGTCAGAGAGGTCTGGAAGTACTTCAAATTGATAAGCACTTCCAAGCCAGACATTGCCTTATATGTTAACATCACACTGTTATTCATGATATCCTTTTTTTGTTAGAAAAGAGAAATTGCGTCAGTACAGAACAGGAATTCTGTGATGATATATACATTAAAATAAAACATTATGCTTATCCGTGTATTTGCAGGTCATGCTCTGTACTGTGTTTGTTACTTTTGCCATCATTATTTGTGTTGTGATTGTCACATTTCAGAGCGAATTGAGTTCCTGGAGCAGAATTTGACACAGATTTTCCATCAGCAGGAGTCATGTAAGGCCTTGCTTACTGCTGCAAAGAGCCAACAGCAAGCAGCTGAGAGCCAAATGAATGCTTGCGAGTCCAGCAAGCAATACGTACAAAAGCAACTGTGAGTAAACAGTATTGCTATATAAGGCCAAAAACCATTGATAAAGAATATACTCATGATTGAACTAAACTGAGGGAATTGGGCTATGTGCACCGTGAGGTTCATAACATTAATTTGCCATTCTCATAACTGTGTGATGCATCATTCATTTAATATGTTCTTAATTTCAGGCAAAAGTGCAAGAGTCAACACCCAACTACTAGCGAGCCACAAAAGACTGGAAACGGAGTATCTGGACACCACAGTAACACCCTGGCCATGTTCCTCTGCATTATAAGCCTGCATTTCCTGTCTTCTTGTGAGTTAAATACCTTTCAATGAATCTGATTAATGGAGGACCTGCTTAATGAATGCTTTATGCATAGACAGGCAGATACATACAGATCAAAGAACTGTGAATCTTAGCTCTCTATGAGTAATGCAATAATACTTCACCACAGAACACCTACTTCTTCATTTATAATATGGAACCATGCATGATACCACAAAATTTACATTTTGTGAGTGCAGTTCATTTTCATTTTGGTTTAACTTTTTCATTTTGTCTTCAGGAATATGCAGAGCTCTGGGCCTGTTTGGACAAGTATTCCATATGAAAACTGTTCTCCTGAATAGCAAGTTGATGCATCTTCAACCTGTACTTGAAGGACGCAAATGCGTTTATCAAATACTGCTGTAAAAATGAAATAACCATGCTGTTGGAAAACCAGGGAAACAGATAAGGGCTTTTTTCCATTTTAAAATCTACAAAAAAAAACAAACATCGTTATTAAGGGGTAACTTGGTGTAGGACTGACAAAAACATGGACATAGAACACAGACAAACTATATAGAAATACAGAACACTTTTGTGCTATATTTTCTATGATGTACATTGATTAACTTCACAAATATTATTCATAGATATATATTTTTCTTATGATTACAACACAGTAATGGCTTGGTTGATTTACAACCCACCATTAGAAGTTGCTCTATGAGAAGAAATGATGAAAGCAATCTGAATGAACAGAATCTGAATTCCAAAAAATATTTTGAATGTTCTACAAATTTAGATGTACAATTAAAATTGTGGGAAATATTTTTGCAAACAGAACATATTACAATGGTGTAATATTTTTTGTATTTATTTATTCATTGCCATTTCAAAACTTTATTGTACTACTTTAGGTACAGTACCACTCAAAAGTTTTGACACACCTGATTCAGATAATGGGAAACATGCATTCAAAGATATTTTGATCTAAAAACTTATTGTTAAATACTTGAAATGTGTTTCTTAGACGAATGTAAATAGTGAAGTTGATGCCTATGCATGTTTTTCTTGCCAAATATTTTTTAATTAAAAATATTTTTGCCTGTTTTGAAGAATCTAAAATATAAGATAGTTTGATTTGTTTATAACACTTTTTGGTCACTGCATAATTTCATTTGTATTATTTAATAGTTTTGATGGCTTTTTGATTTTTCTAAAATGTGGAAAATAAAAAAGAAAAATAAAAGTAAAAATAGAAAAGCAGGTCCAAACTTTTGACTGGTACTGTAGGCTGAGTAAATTGACTACCACTTACTACACCACTATTTAAACAACGGCTTTTCAATTCACACTGTACACCAATTTGTTGAAATATATCAATAAAGTCTGCGAGTCAAAACATGTCTTTAAATATACCGTATTCTGTTAATACACACATTGCACATTTTCACATTGGGGTCTCATTTTGTGTAATGTTATTTCAGCCAAAGGAATCTTAGATACAGACTAATTTGATAGGTTTATTTGGACCTTTTTATAAAATTTGGCAAATGGACTGGATTTTCTTGAAATCTGTGACTCATCAGTGGCATGCTCTGAGCATGCTGTACATTCAGTCAGACCAAAGTTCTCATTAAAGTTATCAGAGGGCCCCTTTAAGAGGACAGCTTTGTAAAGGCAAACATGTAATATTAACCTCATCCATTTTACAATATTCACTGTACTCATATATAATGTTCAATTTACCCAGGGTTTGCTGTGTTGTAGCACTGTTATGATTCCTCACTCTGACTTTGAAAAACCCTTCATTAGACCGGTGACCCTAGTTCATATCCTCTTATTTCAATATCACCACCTTTAAAATTGAATTTTGGAGACCATTTGCCACCAGCTTGTTTGGATGTGAAATTAACCCATAATGATAAGCCTTTAATGCTCCAATTGCAGGACTTCTCTTTTGGCTGGGTAGCATACTGGAAAATTACTCCTTGCATCCAATTTTTAAATAACAAAGAGATGCATTGTAATAATTTCCATTATCCTTCTGACTGCTACAGAGCCAGTGCTTGGCTAATCTGTTGCAAGGGGTTGCAGCAAGTTATGTTGTAACTTGACTTGAACTGTAACTCCCATAGTGCTTTGACATGAAATCAGCTGTAACTGATATCACCACAAACTGCATGACCTTTTTCTTGCAACATCAAGAAAGAGTCATCTTATTTGCCCTTAGCATTAGATTGTTAAGGGCCTCAGGGCCTGGACTCCTTCAGTCTATTACAGAAAGATCACAGTGCCAGTGACTATGGAAAACATTGTCACAGGCTGACTGAGGAGTAACAGGTGGGCACAGGCACTCTGATGTGTAAATGTTGTACAGCCATGGAGCCAAAGGCAGTGTTCAAGCTGATGGCAGGTGGTGTTCTTTGAAGGCAGTACAACATAATCTCTGCCATCTCTGAAAAGGTGAGAGAGAAGTTATTATTTTGAACCTGAGATAACTCCTTCTAAAACACTAAACAAGTATCATGTGGACACACAACAACCACACACGGATACAGTTACATAATATGGTTACCAGATTTATAAAACTTTGTTTTCATACGGAATACACAACACACATCACATATGTAACCTATACATGTAATAATAATAAATGTGGTGAATATAGTAGCAGTAAATGAGACAGATGCAGTTGCAGATGATCTTCATGGTCTGCCACTTCACTTCAGGACTATGTGACAACTGATGTATACAGGTCTGCACTGAGGCCTGACTGAGCTCATGAGCCAGGGCTGTATGCATGGGATCAAAGTGTTAAATTCAGTTTGCTAATCTAAACTGGCAACACAAGGATGGTGATCTGATCACAGCAACCTTTTCTGAGCAGCTCCATTCAACATTTTGATACTGGTGTAGCTGGTAGCTGACAAAGAGAATGATGTATGCCCATTCATATGATCTAATTCATTATACACATTCTGTACAACATTTGTCTTTGCAAATATGACCACTCAGTCACTCAGTTACGATTACTGGGTCACATTTGTTTTACTTATGTCTCAAGAGATTATCCACAGCAATGAAAGACTGTATGGTACCTATGCACACTAGCATTATATTCAAGAAATAAAAGCACCTGAGAAGATACAACAACTTCACTCCAACCATTAAAGTAAAACTCTCACCCTACCAAAACCCACCCATAAATGAGCATACAAAGGAAGCTGAATAGCATCAATGATAATTTACTGAAATGTCTGTAATACCTATGTGACAGTGGATGGCATCATTTGTTTGTTTATCCTGAAGTGATCTAGGCGAATGTCATGGGATGGAGTCTGCTTCCCACAGACTCTCGATGAGATAGTGATGTGTGTTAGTTGTTAAATAGAATTTTAGAGTGGTAGGTGGCCATAACAAGTATTAAAAATCAGTCTGTCTGGATTATTGTGCCTTTTTCATCACTACATGTGTAAATAGCTTTACAACTAAATAATATTTTTCAGGTAAACACAGTTGTAGAGTCAGTACAGTCACATTAATTGATGTTGTTTGCAATGAAAATGATAAAAGGAAGAACTGTGCAATGTCAATCAATATGCTTCATAAATGATCTTGTGACTTTTTGCAGTCCACAAAAGAGCCACTGGAAACATGAAAGACACAATCCAGTGTTTCCACACTCATACAGAAGTGACTGATTAAAAAGACCAGAGATGTCTGGCCAACATTTGTGTGTATCAGTCAGGCCTGTGTGCATGTGTGTGCCTGTGTATCAGTGTGTCCATGTGTATCGTGTGGCAGGTCCTCCAGACTGTGAACATACATCAGGATTTCAAAATCACAGTTGCATTCATGTTTATGCTGCTAACTAACACATTTCAACTGTTAATTGACATTGATATTACTAGCACTTGTATTATGGATAAGGATGCACCTTAGCTTAGACACCACACTTCCAGTACCACACCTCATGCACTGGGGGGCAGGGTGGAGTTTGCCTCCTGGGAAAATGGATAAAAGGGCAGTGGTGTCAAAGAGCAAGGGGGGTGGAGTCCCGAGTAGAAGCTGAGAAAGAGTGCTCGCGCGCAGAACTCCTCAGGTTGTTTGACCCCGTTTTTTTTTTGTTTGTCACGTTAATTAAAACTACTGGCTAAACGACCTTAGCCCATTTTAATAAAAATAAAAAAAAAAACTGAATGAACTACAACAAGGAGCGAGGGCTGGCTGACTTTGCCGTCACCCCAAGGAGCGGGCCCGGTGTTTGCCCAGGTGGAGGTAAGCTCACCTGTTACCCTCAGTGCTACACCCTCTACATTAGATTCGTACATACTGACGTCCACGTTAAAGCACACATTAGCTTAGGTTACAACCGAAGCTCAGGCAGGGCGGTTACCGAATCCCCTAGACCAACGGAGTGCAGGTCAGTAAGAGTCGATCTAGGCCTGTGTACTTTCTGCCCTTGGGTCTTGGGTTGTAACGCTTGATTAATTGTAGTTTCAGGTTTCGCCACTACAGAAGAGATGTTGAACAAGGACAAACCGACTCAAAAACAGTTTTTATCCCATAGCTGTACAAGCTTTAAATGCCACTAAAATATAATGTTCACGTTCACTGTGCAATAAGGGATCTGTGCAATAAATGTTCATGGTTCTTCACTGTGCAATAAGGGTTCTCACTCTGCAATAAGGGATCTGTGCAATTTTTCTGGCAGATTGTAGATATCTCTGTGTGTTTTTACTTGTGTTTTACCTTTTTTAACTTTTTATATAGCCTTACTTTTTAGATTATTTTTATAGATTATTTATAAGCTTTTCTATTGATCCTTTGCACTGTTGAGGATTGCACTCAATTTTCATTGTAAATGTTAAAATGACAATAAAGAATTATTCTATTCTATTCTATGTCGGAATGAGCACAGGACAAGGGTAACTGGGTAATAATGGTTACACAATATTTTACAGCAATTAAGCCATTCTCATTCCAGTCAGACCCAATGGGTTTCATATTCAGTAAGTCCTAGAAATTTAATATTAGTATTTGTCAAACTGAGCATGATTGTTTCTATTTTTCTGCTCACAGGAATGCTAACAGTTTTATCATTTGTGATTCAGAGACTGTTCTGGTCAACTGGGAGTTACCCTAGATGATAACAAGTACAGCTCGCAGGAACAAATAATAGGGCACTACTGTTCAATGTTAAGTAACATTTAATATCCCTCAAGCTATTATGATACATAGACAAACTACCAGCATCTTTAATATGTCCCACAAGACCAAAGACTAATACAGTCACCCAGACACAAACATAAATACAGAAAGATAACTCAGGCCTTGCCCTGAGCAGATAAAACGTGAGGAGGGAATCAAAAGCGTACAAGTATATGCTGCAGTAATGGTCCAATGACGTAAGACATTCTAAACCCCACACATCAAATAAACTATTCCCCTTTTATTATTGATACCAATGATGAGAATAACTAATCAAGGAAAAGGACAATACCACGGTGCCATCTGAGTCAGAGGAGGAGAAAAGGAGAACATCAAGGGAAGTGCAGCGTTATCATCAGTTAGTGCATAGGAGGAACTAACCATTGTGAGAATGAAGGCCAGAGACTGAGGCCTCTTCCTCGCTCTCTCATGTTTCTATTTGCAGAGTCAGGCTATCTCCAGGGATGGAAGTATTTTCTTCCTAGACGGGAAGGTAATCAGTAAAAATATCAAAAGTGCTGTCTGAGGAAATGGTCAGAGGAGTGTCAGGGAAAATCAGCAGAGTTTGAAAAAACTGCTGCAATTTCAGCCACCCGTGCAGAAAAACAGGCACAGCAGTGCAGATAAACCATGTCTCCCTCCACACAGATTGCAAGTACAACACTGTAAACACTAAATCAGCTGTCTAAAAACATTCACACCAGCCACTAACACACTAACAGAGTCATAGCTGGGAGCTGTATCACACCACTGCAGGGAGTCAGGAGGGGTGGGAGGAGATAATCCAAAATCACATGGAAGAGGAGGGGCATGAACTACATTGACATCTGATCCTGATCCATCTTCTCCACCCAGAACATGTCGGTCTGAACAGCAGCACCCTCTGTGGAAGAGAGGTAATAGATACCATTTCTCCTCATGAGGAACAGATACAAAACAAATGTATGAGGAAAACTGGAGCCCATACACACAGAGAAAAACAAAAATGAAAACTTGTAATTAAATAAATGACAAGCCAGCTGGTACAGCCTGAAAACATGTTACAACTAGTGGTCCTATATATTAACTGGGGTTTAAAAAAACTCCCAAAGTGCACCTGGAATGAACTAGAAAACACCACTGGTAGTACTGTCAAACTGCTGAAAAAGAAAAAATATCTGACCACAGAAGCATTCTCATAAAACTATCTGTGGACAATGTAACTTTTCTTACAATATTGTTTTACCAGATATGGGATGCACAGGAGAGAAAAAAGAGCTAATAAATTACACCAAAGGTAAAGCTCTTTCATTGTTGATCCACAGTGATGATGCACTTTTACATGTACACAGTCTCTCAGCAAGTGTCTTCCATGTATGCATCTATGCAATGGCTGCAATTCACTATTCTTTTCAGTGCAGAATTTACTAAAGGTTTTTCCCCCCTAGACTTCTTTAATGTAACACTTGAGTGTATTGTCAGAGACAGTAGTACTTTACATCAACCTATGTGCGTTCTGTCACATACTTATTGTTCAACCAATAGTAGGGGGTCAAAGAACTCACAGACGATGCTGTTTTATTTACTGGGATATCAGCATCTAGATTAGAATTGCCCAGATTCTGCACAGAGTCTGAATGTTATTTGGAAATCTAACAAACTTTGCAACAGTTTTCAAGCAGATTCACACTCACATCCAGTTTTATAGGTAAATGCATGCAATGGTAAATGCACATCCAGCTCCCATCTCCATTTGCACACCAACATGTAACCTTCATGCTTTTACATGCAAGACAGTGCATTGAGTTTAGCAGTGTAGCTGATCTGCGGTTAACTCCTTCCTGGATGTGTGGGGTACATAATTACAGTGCTGCAAAAATGAAGCCTTTTGATGTGGGTGAATGCAGACATAATTTCAGTTCCTTTCCTTTTCGATATAATATTTTGATAGTTGACGCTGTCGACACCTACTGGTAAAGGGAGCAGATTAGGAACAATGTTAGGGAATTCTTCCTTTCAGTGTAACCGCATCCTTTATATGTAATGCGATTTCTGCAAATAAACATCTTACTAAGATTTACACAGTGTTACATTTTGTGCTGCCCGCCATGTAGTCATAGCTAGGGTTGAACTGGGAATAGTACTGGAATTGCAAGCATGGAATGGAACTGAGTCTGCTATTTGGAAAATAAATTTCACTTTTATTTCTGCTTTGTTGCACTTCAATACTTGAACACTTTATTCCTCAATAAGAACACTTTATTCCTCAATACTTGAACACTTTATTCCTCAATAAGATAAGATAAAGACATGGATTGAACTGAAAATGGGTGACATCAGAATTGTTTTATAAAGAAAAGAATTAGGAACACAATGGGATTTTGTGGGCTATGCATTCTGAAAATAAAGTTAGAATCTGTAAAGAAAAAGACAAAATAATCTGACAAAAATGAAACAGAAATGTTTCGAGATGACGATAAAGACAAAAAGGTGAAAGGTTGAAGATTTCCCTATTCCCAACATCACCTGCAATCATCTCCCCCACATACCAAGGGCAGCAACTGTGCATTCCCCTTGGGAGAGGAAAATACATTTACATATGATTACTAGGCCTCTGTTGTAAGAGACATATTGCTAACCACTGTGTTCACATTTCTCACTTATTTGAGAGAATGTAGCTACTGTTGCTAGCTAACTGGCTACATTCTTCCCCTGAATGCACCACAAATATCCATGATTTACCCAATTCATTGCACCTAGCTAACTATGTTAGCTATTAGTAACCTTAAAATAAGCTTACAATAACTAGCGTGCCACTGTTGCTAGTAGTGACTTCGCAGAGATAAATAATGGTTTCTTCTTGTAATGCTTATCCTTCCTTTTTCTAAACCTATTTAAGTTTAACTTTGTTGACTTACTTAAATTATCCAAAGGCCAAGGAAGTTAATGTGAACTCTCCTTTTCATTCTCCTGAAGGGAATGCAGAATAGTCACTGCCATTTGGTACGTGTGTGGAGACAATTGCAGTTTATTACTAACAAAACATGAAGTCCAATTTTCCAGGACCTAAAGAATGCTTCTCTTTATGCAATTAAACAGCCCTGTGAAATTCTCTTGTGTATAGTCATTTGTGAATTAGAAAAATGACTGCAACTCTGCTCATCTCCTCCAAAATCTCATTTTATTATTTATTTATTATTTATTATTTACATTTCCATGAATTCATTTGTATTCTGAATGTAGATCAAGGCTGCAAACTGAATCAACAAAAATGATTGGAATGCTCTTAAATACATTCAAAACAATCTGTTTGAATGCAGAATTAAAAAAGATGACTTCATACTAACTTATTTGGCCTGTGTAATAACAGTCCAGCTAACTGTGGTGTTCACATTTCTCATTTATCTAAACACATACTGTTGTTAGCTAGCTAGCAAACTGACTGGGTTGCTTGTCTGAATGCACCACCAATATCCATAAAGATTTACCCAATTCATTGTAGCTTGCTAGCTAGCAAGACAGGTTTGTTATTAGTAAGCTAAAGATAAGTCTTTTTTCTCAGAATATTTTTACTCTAATTTCTGAGTGCATACCAAAAAACACCCACTGTGCCTTCAATACTCCTCTGAAGTACGAGTAAACTGATGAACCGATCTGTGAGGAGGTTAGGCTGCATCTTTTCATTTGTGGATTATCTTTCCTTGTACATGCTGATTCTGGGTTCAGATTGCAAACACTCCAAAGTCAAGTCCCTCTGAGAGTTCTGTTGCTAGCAACCTTGAACTAAACAATATCTTAACATCTGTACTGTTTTTGAAAGCCTTTTCTCTGCTTGAACACATACATTTTTCTCATTCATTGCAGAATAGGTCATCACACTGCCAAAATGGTAGCTCCCACAAAGGAGCTGTAGCTCTAGGAGGGGCTGAATTTGGCACTGAATAGGTTTTCCACAACAAGCAGCTTGTTCCTCTCCCACATTGCAGTTCTTCCGCTGGTCCTCATGATTCAACCCCTTAGAGGCCAAAGTCTGAACAAGCTGATGCAATCCAGCATTGCTACAGTAGCACACTAGAGTCTCTGCGTCCTTTGGACATTATAAGATGATGCAGTTGAATGCTGGGAGTGTGCAGCCAATAGTTAAAGGTGCTTGTAGCTTCAAACAGGACTGACCACAGGGCTGGCCATGTCTCCTACCTGGCTCCCAGGAACTCCCAGGAAGGGTCACCCTCAGGCAACTCTCTGCTTCTAGGGAAAGACAAACAGAAATCAGAGATAGACAATAGCTTGGGTGGGTGACTGAGGGAATCCACAACCAACCATAGATCCAGGCCCAGTATTTCTTCTGTCTACGCTATGAATGAGATATGTGCAGCCTGGACTATAAGGGCACTATAAAGAACACTTTTAAAGCACCTATAATTATCTGAAAAGAAGTAACTAATGGTACCAGGTTTAACATTCCTTAATGACATCACATTAACACTCACCATGTAAATGTGTGCCCACACAGGAATGGCCTTTAGCTTATCCAACCACCTGAGGAAACTTCCACCCATTGAATTCCCCCTTGCTGCAGGAAGAGGAAGTGGAGCAGAAGGAAGATAATGACTAAATCACTCCACTTTCTTTTGCAGATGGAAAGTAGTGACAGAGGGTGTGACAGAGCAATGCACAACGGTAGCCATAAAGAGCCGCCAGCAGCATGACTGTGCAATGATAATAAGTATTTGTTGCTGCCCCATCTGGTGAAGTCCTGGCAAGTGTGACTCATTAGACGCATTAACTCTGTGTTTGCTCTTGAACCGAACCTTTTCAGAGTTGTACCAGACAGCATTTGCCACATTTCCCAGAGAAGTTTTAAGATTCATTATCTCAATGTATAGTTATAAAATATACAAATTCAACAACAAACACTAAAGTAATGATAGTATTAATGATCTGATATTCCAGTATGCACAAATGTGTACCATCTAGATGGAAGACCGAGGTAGGGGGAGCAGGGAAATTCAAATAGTGCACCTCTAACTTTGTACAGTACTAATGCAATTAGTAAAATCAGTCACACTATGAAATGCTACCAAATAAACCACAATTCATTCATAATACTGTGAATATGTAGTTTCACAGACATATTGTTGCATTTTTTTTCTGGTTTGTGCGAAATCGTTAAGAGTAATATAAAACCTGCACACCACCAAGGTGAATTGGTTTAGTCTTGACTCTTGGTTGACAGTGTTGGGGGATGGATAATGTATTGATTCTCGAGCGCCAAATCAACACAAATGGATAAGATCTAAACCATCAGGTGCCCAGTTTAGGAAAAACAGGAAAGAAGAAGAGGAGAAACACGCAAAAGATAAAGGTATGCAGCGATGTCATCTCTTTATGAGTATACTATTATGCATGTAATGAAATAGGCTAGGATAACACTTATGTTTGTTAGCCTATGTTGCTTGCTGTGCTATCACACATAGGGTGACAATATTCCGTTTTCCGTCCAACTGGCTTACATAACATTGGATATAATTTCACACAGTTTCATCGTGATAATGTGTGTAGCCTGCAGCAAAATGATTACAACCTAACTAGCATATTATTGATTTGGTTAACTTTCATTGAGGTGACATAATGAAGGTTTTCTGTGATTGTATTGACTAGGTCCTGAGCTCAGTAAGGGGAATTTCCAATGCTGTAGGCTAACTTAAAAGATGTCTATATTATGCTGATATTTTGTATCTTTTGTGATATATTGAGTCTTTTGGGGTGTCCTGTGCCTAGAATTAGCCAAGGAGGTTGTATGGTTCATTTGGTTCCTATTCTGAAAGTTTGATAAATTGTGCATAATGACATGTATATTTAATTGTGCAAGAAATGTATTTAGGGTGTCAGACTCATATACTGTATTTCAATGGAAATTCAGGGGCACTTCTGAAATATTTTGGAGCACCCTCTGGCACTGGCCAGGATGAGGTGCCATCTACCTCCTCAGCCACACAGGTGTCTTCACAAATGTTGTCTGAGCCTGAGGATGAGGATGAAGACCCATTTGCTTCCACTTCTCCCCAGCAGATTAATAGTGTATAGGGTAATAGTGCAATAGTTCTATTTGTCTTTGCTATTTCTTTTTTATATTTATGAGTCTTATTTTTGTATATGTTTTTATATTTATATAGTTTTAAATGTTATGATTATTTATTTGTGTTGTTCCAAATGTCTGAATAAAAAATACAGTTAATGCAGAATGGTGCTTTTTTTTGTCGGCAGGGGTGGAGGTGGATAGACACACAATTTTTGTTGGGGGGGGTGCTGAAAGGGGGGTTTGCCCAGGGCACCATACAAGCTAGAACCACCACTGGTAGCAGGACTACTGCCCACTATATGCACTTTTGTACGTCGCTTTGGATAAAAGCGTCTGCTAAATGAATAAATGTAAATGTAATAAAGAAGCATACAGTGAGGGAGAAGTACAACACTGTTTACCTGGTGCATATAGCTGATATGTAGCCATAGAACTTGGAGTGGTGTGCAAAGAAAATTGCATACACATTTATAAAACAAATTACTTTTTACATCCAGACAAAACAATGGCTACGTTTAAGTGCTCATTAATAATCTGTCTTTAATGTGACTAAGACAATACTCCAAGTTAGGCTGAAATCATGTAAACACCTTAGCCTACTTTGGGTTATTTTAATATGATTCAGCTCTTAGTGGTAGTAAACATAACTGTAGTATGATTTGTGGAGTACTCCCATCTTATTTGCACTCTTATAGGACTATCTGAGAATGTAAACACCTTATTCACATTTCTTGGTTTGTATTAAAACCACACGTCTGTGAAAAAAAAAGAAATTACATTTTCATTGTTAACGACATTAATAATGATACTGATACTAGCTAGCCAGTAAACTATGTCTACAAGAAAGGAAGTGAATGGCAAAAGCCAATATTTTTGGATATAACAAGAGTTGGACTTCTACCTATATGTCTTGAAGGACATGAATATTATGAAATGTGTAATAATGATGCAGTATGGTTCTTATGGATATACACAGATACTTCACCTGAACGAAAGTGGTGGGACAGGACAGGGAACAGTAGCCAATCAGTTTACAATACTGTTCTGGGGAAAATGCCTCTGGCCCCTCCTATTTCCACTATTAAACTGAATTATCCTTTATTTACATGTAGATGGGGGCATTTGAGAAACACCTCTTTTTGCAGAGACATGTAAATGGATTAATTGAAGTATTGTCTTTATTGCACTATTGACAATAATCGCATTATTGAGAGCCTGTAAATGCAGTCAATGTCTGAAGAACATGCCTGCAGCGTGTTAAAAATTATTACGGAAAGTCTGTAGCTGGTAAAGGTGTGGTAGATCCTTGATGTACTTTTTTCTAAGAGTGGCCATCAATACAGGACAAGAATAGAAGTTTCAACATATTCTGCTTGTTTTTTGGTCAAAGTTACACAAACTGGATACATTTTATTCCAGGTAAAGGAGAACCCCTGCCCCCGCCAGTAGGATGCGGGACATCATTCTTGATCACCATGTTTCACACTTATGACACTGTCGGCACTATAACACATAAATAATCAGTCAACAACAACATAATTAAACAATTTACATTGATTATTTGCTGTTCTCTTGTCTATAAGATCCTCCTTTCTTGGCAATCATCCATGCAATCCCAGGAGTGGACACTATCTTTGAAAAAGCAGATTACAATTAAATGAAATATTATTCATGATTAAAGGGGCATTGTTTCAGTAATGTGGGTGTGTGAATTTGTGAAGTCATGTCCTGTTCAAAGACTAGAGCTGCTTTCATTTTCCTTGCTGGGGTTGATGTCATAAGGTTTGTCATTTCAGGGAGGTGGTGGAGCTTGATGGAAAAGGGAAGAAGGACATGTGATCTATATGTTGTTTGAGCATAAATTAGTGAGTTTTTTTAAACAACATAGTTCCACTTCACTTTGAAAATACTGTATAATATATCCTGCCATGAAATTACATTTTCAGTTTGTAGTTTTTCCTTTAATGCTGCTCTGAACCCCTCGCAGGTCTAACCTAATTGCACATCTAAAACACAAGCACCTCCTAGCATACTAACAAGGCCATGTGTAAGGTGCAATGGTATAAATGGCTTATGGTTACCTTGAGCCTAAAATAACTGAATAAATGAAATGCCAAATGAGTATGGGATATAAGAGCACAGCCATTCTTAAAATCACAGTTAGATAACTGGAATACTTCCATGAGACTGGTATTTTGGGGCATTTCACCATTGTTTTATTTGACCTTGAAACCAAGGTTGCTTTGTTAAATCAACTACAATTTTCTTCCAGCCAGTACAAGCTTCCTGTTGTATGCAAAAATGTAAATTTCTTTATACGCAACTGAATGACATGTGCACTGTGTTTAAAAACACAACCATGCATATATTTTGTATTTGTAATTTACAATGTCTTAGTTAAAATGGATTCTTTCTCCATCGTCTCACAAGTATGTTCTTTCATTTGATTCCAGAACCATACATTTTTGAACTGTTAATCTAATCTAAAAAAGGGTGGAAATGGATGAAACAACTGTAAAAAAGACAAAAATGTAAGCTTTATTATTATTGTTATCATTTGGTATAAAAACGCATACTATATGCAGTGGATCTAGATAGTCTACACTGTTAATTTTAAACAGAAGAACTAAAATACACCCTTTGTAATGACAGTTGTTAATTGTGCTTAGGCCTAACCATTCACCATCCAAATCATGCCCATAGCTACCTCACTTCACCTGAAGTGATTCTGATTAGTTCAGTGTAAAATCAGCTGCTCCTGTAGGTTTTCTCAGCAGGTTTCTCAGCCTTGTTTCTCAGTGCATGCCAGTGTAAGGAAAAACTAGGGGTAACAAGAAGCTACCAGAACATCTCCAGCACTTTAGTTCTGAAAGGTAGAGATCAGGATAGTGGTATAGAAAGACATCAAAGGCCTTAAATATATCATGGAACAAAGTAAAAACCATAATCAAGAAATTGTTTAAATATGGCACCACCAGAACCTTGCCTAGATCAAGGCATCCTTCCATGATGGATGACCATGCAAGGAGGAACCTCATTAGGGAGGCCACCAAGATGCCAATGGCAACATTAAAAGAACTGCAAGACTTCATGGCAAGGACTGTCCACCATACGCACATACCAACAATTTGATTTGTTCTCCACAATCCTGAGCTATGGGGTAGGGCGGTGTGGGGGGGAAATCACACTCCAGTCAGTTTAGGAGGTTAATACAGTGAAGTCAGTTATTACAAGTGCACTTGGAAACTAATGCATTAAATCACATACAAAAGGTACAGTATTCAGAAGTCTGCCACTGGGGGAGAATCCCCCAGATATAGTCTAAATACACAGTGTAATGTCTGTGAGCCAATCAAAACAGAAGCGTTAAACATCATCCAATAGTAATGTGCGTCATCATTGATACAGTTACAACAGTCCAATCACCAGAGAGACTTGTCTACAGTACAGAACTTCAAAAGCAGGATAAGAAACCCAGGCGCTCTGCCAACTCATCGGCACCTGCTAGACAGGCAGTAATGAGCTGATGGATAATCGAAACTCACTGAAAAAAGAGTAATTTAAGGTCAACAATTTTCCACTTCCACAGCAGCAAGATGGAAGCCACTTCTCACAAAGAAGAACATCCAGTCTACTATGAATTATGCAAAAAGACACTCTAGAACTCTTGCTGCCATGTGGAAAAATATCTTGTGGTCTGATGAAAGTAAGGTCGAACTTTTTGGCCTTAAATCCAAACGATATGTGCAGCGCAAAGCCAACAAAGCCCATCAGCCTAAGAACACAATCCCTACTGTCCCTGTTGTCATTGGTGGCGGCAACATCATGTTATGTGGCTGTTTGTCTTCAGCAGGGACCAGAGCTCTGGTGAGGATAGAGGTGAAAATGAATTGTTTAGAGATTTTAGAGAGAGATTTTAGAGAAAAACCAGCTACCCTCTGCAAAAGAAGCTGACGGGGAACAATTTCGGTGTGACAATGACCATAGCACAAAGCCAAATCTGGTATAACTAACCACAAGTCCTGGGCAGGCTCAGAGCCCAGCACTTATAGCACAAGGATGCATGCTGATTATTTACCATAATATCTAAGCATCTGAGATTATACTGAAATATAACATTCAGTATCTATAAGGATAAATGGATGTGTAATTTAGGACTGAACACAATTTAACAGATGTGCCAGAAAAGGCAGCTGCAAAGTTATGTTGGAATTGTGATTACAGATAATTAGACCACAATGCTGTGCAGGGGTGATTGTCTTATTTGTTGTGTTGTCTTTTGAGGCCTGTCTTGCAAAAAAATGCTTGTAATCTGCCACTGACAGGCAACATATTCCAAATATATGCACAAATGTGTGCATATATTCTTATTTGGGATTTTATATGCTAACTGCGGTACGGCCATCTGCTTTATTTTCTTTTGCAACTCCTGGAATAATGGGAGTTGTCCTCAGCTGAGCTCCTTGACAGTTTTATAAACTTCTATTAACTGAAAGCTGTTGAGCAATATTTAGTTTTGCATTCCATGATACTAAAATTAAAATATGCCAATCCAATATGCTAGGTCACTGAGCAAGGAGATTACAGAAAAGTTAGAAAGGGCAGTAGAGTATGCATCAACTATGGAAAAATATGTCCATTGCTTGTTCTAAATGTTATGATGCACATTACCGTAGTTTTAGTTTTGATATATGGGACATCAACATATGTTAGCCATATTTTGGGATCAATTAAAGTTTTTTTTTATTTCGGATCACTAAAAATATTGGTTTACCTGCTAGCTACCGCTCTCCCTCTCTGTCACCACCTGCTGCTGTGAGTGTTACCCGCGCTGAAGTGCGTGAAAGATTTTATAAGACTGAGGCAGACTGTCTGAAATAAAGGGGGCGGTGTCTGCCTACGGCGCGTCAACAGGGACATAAATACATGTTTCGTTGCTAAATTTTACCAAAGGGTATTGCTAATCGACAGTAAAGGAATATAACGGTACTAAATAGAGAGAGCTGCCGCGGTATTGGGAATGACGATGACCAAGAGACCCGCTTTAGGATAAAACACAGTGTACGGTTTCTTCTCACATACACGAGAGATCATGTTTGTATTTTTAAATAATCTATATTAAAACACCATAGTCGGCATACTTATCATAAGAAACTGTTAGATAAAGTCCATTGACTTTCACAGGTCCCCGAACTACAATTTAACCCATAATGCACCGCGATGCACAAAACTCGAGTTCCCGTGTTCAAACCAACTGTGCTTTTTATTATTATTGACTCCACAACCAAGATGTCGGCGCCCATGGAAGTAGTGGTGTGCGCCGATTCGGCGGGACAGCTGTGGAACTGTGCCGTGTTTGAGCTTCATTCTGGCACCAATCTCTTATCTTATCGAGGGGGTAACACTTCGTCGAGGTCCCTCACTGTCCTGAACGGTGAATATATTCTAGGAGCCCAGCTTGGCAAGAACTTCATCAATGTGTGGGAGGTACAAAGAAAGGTAACTATGTTAACGTTAGCTCGCTAGTCAGTTAGCGAGCATTACCCATAGCATTAGCTAGCGAGCTAACCACTTGTCAGCTTGGCTTGTTTGACAACCAGTTAGTTAACCTGGTGTGATGGCGACCTCCATAGAAAACTAACTTCCCAGATGGATTCTCAGCTATTATCGTCCCTAGGCTATTCTGAAGGGGTCTATCTTCTTTCCAGTGTGTCTGTATTAAAATGGCGAAATAACACCAGAGCTTGAGTAACAATGTCGGGTTGTATTATGCAGGCTAGGTAGCACAGTGTTAGTTGGACTACTATGTTAGCGGCGTCGGTAAACCAAAGATCTGGGACATAATTTTATGTCTTCACTTGAAAAATGTCGCCAAGCCATGTGCATAGACCCTCTAACAAAGGTGGCCAGTCTGACTTAGTGATGTCAGAGTTATGATCAGGGTTAGTGGTGAACCACAGGTAGAATATTTTCAAAATCATAATTAAGAATTAGTGTAATAATATTTGATACAGCTGTCAAAAATGTGTTATAAATCCACATATCCAGCTGTATGGGTGGATTGTTTTTTTTCTTTTTTTTACACTTGCCAAAAAGGGGGAGGTGATGGCAATTCTTCCCTGCATCCTTCAGAGTTGCACTGGCTGTACGCTTCAAGTGCAACTCCAGGGATAAGTGGCGGTTGTGCTAGTGCCGGTTAATGAATTTCACAATACCAAACAATAACCCTTTTAATAATAGCGGTAATCCGCATTGAAATACATGCTATTTTTGTTCCTCCACATTCTCTTTTAGGAAACAAACATGAAGTCCTGAAGGTCCGCAACTTGGCCACCCCTGCTCTATACAGTTGATGTACTCTAGATATCCATTGTAATATGTATTTGAAGATATTCAACCTTAAATACGTGTATATATATATATACACTCACTGGCCACTTTATTAGGTACACCTTGCTAGTACCGGGTTGGACCCCCTTTTGCCTTCAGATCTGCCTTAATCCTTCGTGGCATAGATTCAACAAGGTACTGGAAACATTCCTGAGAGAGTTTGGTCCATATTGACATGATAGCATCACGCAGTTGCTGCAGATTTGTCGGCTGCACATCCATCTCCCGTTCCACCACATCCCAAAGGTGCTCTATTGGATTGAGATCTGGTTGTGGAGGCCATTTGAGTACAGTGAACTCATTGTCATGTTCAAGAAACCAGTCTGAGATGATTCGAGCTTTATGACATGGCGCGTTATCCTGCTGGAAGTAGCCATCAGAAGATGGGTACACTGTGGTCATAAAGGGATGGACATGGTCAGCAACAAACTCAGGTAGGCTGTGCGTTATTTTGGTACTTCCAAGAAAATATCCACCATTCAGGATGGATCTTTTAGGCCAAAAACCAAACATGAAGAAATCCTCAGACCAGGGTGAGCCCGGTGTAGCCTCAAGCTGACAGGAGTGGCCCGGTGTGGTCTTCTGCTGCTGTAGCCCATCTGCCTCAAGGTTCGACGTGTTGTGCGTTCAGAGATGCTCTTCTGCATACCTAGTGGTTACTGTTGCCTTTCTATCAGCTCACCAGTCTGGCCATTCTCCTCTGACCTCTTGACTGGATACGGACCATTCTCTGTAAACCCTAGAGATGGTTGTGCGTGAAAATCCAGTAGATCAGCAGTTTCTGAAATACTCAGACCAGCCCGTCTGGCACCAACAACCATGCCACGTTCAAAGTCACTTAAATCACCTTTCTTCCCCATTCTGATTCGTTTTGAACTGCAGCAGTTGTGACCATGTCTACATGCCTAAAGATAGTTGCTGCCATGTGACTGATTAGGAATTTGCGTTAACGAGCAGTTGGAAGGTGTACTAATAAAGTGTGAGTGTGTATATATATATATATATATATATATATATATATATAATTTCTAGCAGTTTTTCTAGTAGTTTTTTAATTTATGTCAAATGTAGTATGATCATATTTAGCCATTCCCTTTATGCCATCCTGAGGTCCAATTTGGTCATGCTAAGGGACGTGATGTGCTGGTACTTAGAGGTTCTTACTTTGCAGTTATCTAGCTAGATGTTGAAAATCAAACTAAGTCAGGTGTCATTATATCATGTAGAAACAATGTTTCTTCATAGGTTGCTGTCCAGCTCTTATTAAAATTCAAATTTCAGTCAGATTTGGTAGAAGAATGTAAAAAGGTTGTTAAACAAGTGTTCCATTCTCTCTGAATCAGTGATTCACCAAATTAATTAGTTTCCTATGAGCAACCATTAATGAGTGACAGGCCACCTTCATTTTATCTTACAATCGGAATGCAACATTGTGATCCAACAAATCTTACATTAATTGTAATGGGTGCTCAGGCAGTAGCAATATTAATGCTGCAACATAAATATCAGCCTATGTTAATAATCCAAAACGCTATACAAATTAAATTAATTGGTGTAGTTAGACATCATAATATGTCTAGCTTGTGTGAAATGTAATGGAGGTTGTGTTACTTTTAACTTGAGCATCATTACTCAAACACTGTAACCCCTCTCACAATTATCAGGCAGTTAGCCACATGATTGTCACTGGGTCTGGTTACAAACAGGTCCTACCTAACTTGATTGGACTTTAATTCTGAATTTTGATTCCAGTTGCAAATGTAAGATTGACATGTTGGCATGAATGTATCGGTAGATCCAGAAGACATTTTCCTTGTTTTTATTGTAAGCTGTTATGATTTTAATACTTTTATATAGTTTCATGCATGGTTTCCATGTTGTTATAGTTGGAAAGGGGTGGGTTTCCTTACATGTAATTTGCCAAAGGTGCAGTTCTCTGCTGATAGCTCTCACTCAGATATTTGATTTGCTGCTGTGCTTTCACTTAATAGATATTGCCCCTGAAAGAAAGGAACTTTGGTAATCATTTACATTATTGACTTCTGAATCCTTCTGTTATTTCAGCTGGCAGCCCAGTCCGGTTATATTTTTGTTTCGTAGCTTAATGCTTATGGACATTAAATTGAGGTCACTGGAGTTGTAGTGTTGTATACATTTACTTTTAACTGAACCAGAGCTAGAAGAATGGAATGATGTGAGTAAATTAGCAATTTCCTAGCCCTTGGCTTCACTATACTTTACTGCATATCCACAAGTAGTATTCAGAACCGTTGTACCAAACCATCTGTTCGCATGCAGTTCTGTTCCTGTTATTGATGAGGTGTTGTGCTGCATATTTTCCTGTTTTCTTATCAGGACCAGCTGCAGCAGAAAATCGTGTGTCCTGGGATAGTTACCTGCCTGGCTGCTTCACCCAATGGGCTGTTCCTTCTTGCAGGGATTGCTGAAGCAATTTATGTGTGGGAGGTAAGGAGTGTCTGCAAACCTGCACGACACGAGAAACACACCACATACTGTATCATATCGTCTTCTCCTTTAACCACCTGTTACCTACATTATAAATCAATTTTTACTTATGGTTTGCTATTGTATTGCTTAATCTCAACTGGTCTTTAACTTCTTCCTCGCCTATTTATTTTGCACCAGAGCACAAATAACATTAGTCATCTTTTCTTCAGTTTGACATTGATGAGAAAAACAATAGTAAGTAAATGGTTTGTTGTGTATTGTAGTGATCAGTTTGGTGGCTTTCAGGTGTCCACAGGAAACTTGCTGGCTATCTTGAGTCGCCACTACCAGGACCTGACCTGCCTGCGCTTCACAGACGATAGCAGCCACTTCATTTCTGGTGGCAAAGACAACTTGGTGCTCGTCTGGAATCTAGCCAGGTAACCTTCTCTCTCATATTGAGCAACTTTTTGGCACATAGTGTTCCCAGCCCTCACTATAGTCCTTTTCCTTATCTGACATCAGCTGCCTTTAAGCGGCAAGTCTGAGCCATAGAGGATACAAAGCTATCTTAACTTGACCTGCAGTCTGAGGGGTGTTTTAGTTTTGGAGCCACCTACTTAAATTGGAGTGGTCTACAGTGGTCTGTCTAAATGGTATATTAATCTCATCTCTGGAAATACCAGACTCTGAAGTGGCAGGTGACATTTCAGCACAAGCTTCTGAACCGGGCTCTTTTGTAATGGTGACATTGGTATATCTTCATGCTTTGTGCATCTTTATCCAATTTTGTGCTCGCCTACTTCAGTGGATGTGAAATAAATTCAGCTACGTGCTCTGAACTGTTTTAAAATGGGGACACACACCTAATTGTAATTTAAATTACAGCCCTTAAGGATCGCAATATGTAAAAGCGGACTTCTAATCTTTTAATCTTGAAAGAAATTGGTTGAAGCCAAGAATTTCTCTGTTTTGATCGTGGAGTGGAGAAGCAATAAAATGGTCTACTGAGTATGAGCATTTCATTAAAAATTCATTTTGGTACCCAATTCTTTTCTTTTAGTTATTTGTATTATATTCTAAAAGGTCAGCCTTTCTTCTATTTTGTGTCCTTTGCTATCAGGTGTCTCTCCATACTTTGATCATTCTTTATGTCTGCATTAACATTTACTGCTGCCTTAAAGAGGGCATCAGAGGGGAGAAGTATTGGGAAAGTGAGGGTTCATTAACCCCATTATAGGTGGATGCTCCTGCATGCTGTAAATGACTGACTCACATGAACGAATCAAATGATGTTGCTCTCCTTTGCAAAACACAGACTGAAATCACTGAATCACTGGTAACATACAGTCGGTCACTGGGGATCGCGAAGCTTAACTCTCACGTCACTCAAAACACATAGCATCAAACAAACTTCTCCGAAAACACCTGTATTAGTTTACAAAGTACCTCATTTGAAACCTCTAGAAACTGAACCACCCTCTCCAGCGAGGAGACCTGCATGCTTATCTGCAGGATGCAGCCTTTTCAAATCCATTGTGTTACATACTGATAACATGCAAGATGGAAAGGATGCAAAAGCATTTGAGTAACAGTTTAATCGTTACATCAGTGTGATGACAGATACGGTATAGGAAATCTAATAGTCTTTCAACAAGTGCTACTTTATCCATTTCCAACAAATATGGTAATTTTAAACTTTATGTCAAAAGTACCACTTAAAGTGCTCACTGGAAGGATTTGTTGTGCAATAAATGGCACAGAGCAGGACAAGTTTGGGTGTTAAAAAAGAACACTACCTACATTACCTTTGAGCAGACCAGTAAATAGGTGTGACGTGCAGTATGACTTACCGTCTCTTATAGGGTTTAAAAGTACGTAAATGTTTTAACATTATTGCTGTTCAATTTGTGTTTATATTATGTAATACATACAAAACCTTGTCTTGCTTGTCTCAATTAAAAAAAGTATAGATCTTTGCTTACTTGTACAGTGTAGCTGTAATACCTGTTCATGTCTTTGAAAACAGCACTTGTCATTTTTATCTCTTAAAGCATACACACCAAGTAACCCATGAAAATATTTTGCAGTCATGATCATCTCAAGATATCTTGTGGAGGCTTATGCACTTGAAATAGAGGAGATTATAAACTCAGCTGATTATCTTGAAGTCTGTGAATTAAATAGGAATCACGTTTTTGCTGCTGATTGCCTTTCTGCTCAATCGCATCTCATGTAGTAGCATTACATCTGTGTACTTCACTAAGTGATTTAATTATTTTTTGTTCATATGAAAGGTATTCGAAATTGGTCTTTGTTCTGTTTTTTTAATCACATTACCACATTAAGTCGAGTCAGCTGCTAATCTGTTTTAAGATTTTTTTACCTGTTATATTTCAAAGTCACACACTTTCAAAGTGCCCTGCATTGAATAGGGGCCACCAGAAAAGGTCTTGCAGAAACTGTGAAAGAAATATTTCTGTTCTTCCCCATTAGGTGGCAGTGTAAGCTCTTGATATTGAGACCAGCTCAACACACAGGGTACCAACAGACAGATCGGAAATTTACAGGTTGCTTTAGCATGCACAATGCTTTAAGATCACCACTCTAGCCCCCATTTCATCTGTTTTCTCAGGTTTGCATGTTTAGATCCAAATGTTACTTGAGTCAGTTTTAAAAAGTCAAGATGAACATTGGTAGTCACTATAACCCTGAGCGACCTTGAGACTGTCTCCCTAAACGTTAGTAGACCCACTGCATGGTGAATTTCATTCACAGCAAATGCATTCGAATGGGCAGTGTGCCCGTGCACTCTTTTTTATAAGTGGAGCATGTTGTGTTGCCAGTAAGTTGTCTCAGTGTTATGAGTCCAACATCAAAGACCTTCATTTGCATTTGAAGTGTCTTCTGTGCCAGATTGTTGTGGAAATAACATGAGGTTGTGCAATAATTGATGCGAATACTAAGTCATGGAAGAGTTCAACATCTTCATTGCGTTACATCCATGGAGACCTCACAGTAATTCTAATGGAATGGCATTTAAATGTACTTTATGTACCGTATGCTGTAGACTTCTGTACAGTTTTTGTTGACCTATTTTCTGTAGTCTTTGTCTGTAACCTAGCCAGTATTCTCACAGATGTTGGGTTTGATCCCATTTTTATAAGCTTGTCATGACCTTTCACAAGATGAACAGGGTTGACAACAGAGGCCAGTCATGGTTTTGAAAATCAAGTCAGCTGCGTTTGAAAATAACTTGAATGTTAAAGAAGGGCTTATCCATCACTTCAGTTTTTTAATTTGTTAGTATACTGAACCAGCTCAGTTCTATAAGGGTGTCCTAGAGTTATGATATGGGGGAAAAGCTAGAAAGTGCACAATATTGCCCTAAAATGGGAATAAATAATGCAGGATCACTCAAATTCAGTGGCACTTTGAGGGGAGAAGATGTGCATCTTTTATTCTCTTGCCATAGCAGTTTGCATCACAGCCTCTCACCCGTCCAATTCTAGATTCTAAATTCCCTGACAGTTTTATTACAGAAATAAAAGTAAGGCCCTGCCTGAAATGTCAAACTGTAGGAGTCCTGTTTTCACATTGATTTGCCTTGTTTTTTTAATCCCACCCTCTAATCACATAGTGTCTTCTCCCTCCAGCACCTGGCATTAATAAGACACTGTAGCCACAGAGAGCTACCAGTTGAGAGAGTGGGGTTCCCTTAATGAAGCAGATGGTTGTTCAGACGTTTGAATTGATTTGTGATGCAATGGAAAATGTATGTCCTTATGTATGATGAGTTATTTTTAATGCTCATTTTTGTTTAGTACAGAACTGAGAGCATTAATAATCATTTGGCTTGTCTTGCATTGTTTTATGTTAAAGTTTTTTTTTCCCATTATTATTTGTCTCAGTTTATAAAACAAATATTCTGTAATGTAATGACTGTCCAAATAGTTTGGTTCTAAATAGATTACTTGCATATTTTTTCAAATTGCTGTTCAGATTTTTTACACTTGGAGTTCCATTGTTGTGTATGAAATCCCCAAAGGCAATGTATATTGCCTCCTTTCTCATTTAGCAGCCCATGTTAGCTAGACAACTGTGTGGCTTGATCAAGTGATTTGCAGACATGAGAGAAAGACAGTATATTGTATTGTGTAATGAAAATCTATAGGTTGCAGGGGACAGTTCTAATGTTATTTACATTATTGTATTTTAAGTACAGGATGTGTATGATTTGTATGATGTGTATGATCCATCTGTCATCTATACATTACAGTTGAAGCCTTCAGCAGGGCCTGATACTGTACTCAGGTACAAATCTACTGCTTATTCAGTACAAAATGTTCATGTACTGAACATGTACTGTACATGTATTATAATGGCAGACTGGTCTCACATTATCTTTAATTTCCAAGGAAAAACAGAAAAAATTCAACAGTTAACATAAAGCAATAAGGGGCCAATTCAGATTTGGAAGAGCTGAGTAATTTTTCTGGGCACTTCTTTGTGGATTTTAGTTTTTGGTATTCAGACTTAACTTACACAGGAGCGTATCTCTTAAAAAGGTGAGGTACAAAGTTTCACACTGAATAAATTAATTTCACCCTAGAAAACTACACCTCCCTTCCAAGGACCTGGTGGCTGATACATATTTTCACAGAGTTTCATAACAGCCATGTGTCCTCATTACAGAACACAGCCACAAGACACTCAAAACTTCAATTATGAAAGCTGAGTAGATATGTCTAAGAAATTAAAGCAGTTCTGGAACCAACACGAGCCATTTAAAATTTTCTGTATAAAATGGTAAACCGTAAATAAGGTATAAAATCTGCAAGGAAAGTAGTAGCTCTTTACAAGACGTGTGTGTGTGTGTGTGTGTGTGTGTGTGTGTGTGTGTGTGTGTGTGTGTGTGTGTGTGTGTGAGAGAGAGAGAGAGAGAGAATGACATGACTGCATGCATGTACATTTTAGCATAGTAAAATGCGTGCATGTGTGTGGTTGTGTGTGTATGCATCTGTGGATCACAGGCTGACAATTCTGATGTTACTTAGAGTATGATATGTTAAGGGCAGCATGTGTATGATTGCTCCTCCATCTGTCATCTACATATTACAGTTGAAGCCTCCAGTAGGGTCTCCAACTATACTCAGGTGCAAAGCTATATACAGATTACCCAGTACAAATGTACACATTGTTCTAACAAGTTTGAATATACTCAATGTTATATATTGTTAGTTATTCAATATTAACTTTAACATGTATATTAGAAGAGGGGGTTAACATGTCAAAATTTATTGTCAAGTTGCTATATTGAAACACTAATAGTTACTATTAAATAGTTAAATAGTTACTATTAAATGCAATGATTAGGGCATAACATGCCTTTTTAAATGAGGGTCCATAGACAGTTTTTACAATGGATTGGGTATGTGGGTGTTTCTGGGATTATGTGGGTTGGCCTTTGGTATAGATTGGTCTTGGACATGGGAATAGTAGACAACTCTGGAGCTTCCATTTAAAGGGAGATTGTGGGATCCATTATTTGTACACGGTGCCCTCCTTGCTTTCCTACCCACATTTGTCTGTAATTGGTTGCCCAATTGCTCACAATCTTTGTCAAGGAGGCCATCAGAAAAGCTCTCTTCCTGTGTAGACATTGTTGCTGACTCCCGGTTCAGATTCCTTTCCGAGAATCTCTCACCATTCTACTCAATTGAGTAAACCAACACTTCTCAAACTGGGGGTCATAAGCTTTTAGGGAAGTTGACTCAGATTAGAATGAAATATTAGATTAGCATCTATATATATATATATATATATATATATATATATATATATACACATATATATATATATATATGTATATATACATATAAAATATACACACCAGCACAGGCTGGTATAAATGAGGCAGAGTAAGAAAAAATCAGGGATGCAGATTCTGGCTTAAAGCTGGGTTCCAGTGTAAAAGTGGCTATAAGGTGTTCAAAGCACACAAATATACAAGTATATCAGAAGTTACTGTACAAATATGTGAAGTCAGTTCCCTCCTTTTGGTCCTAGGCAGCCAGACACACCAGTGATATCTCCATGTATTGAGTATTGATAGAAGGGTAGCTGCTGTCAATGTCAAGTTGAGGCTTCACAGATTTTAATATCCTCCTGCATAGTTTGCTGTGTAACATGATAATCAGCTGTACTGTGTTCTTGCATTCTCATTTTCCTTCTTCTGTAGCCTGCAAGTGCAAAGAAAAGGCCATAGTGTGGGGAAATAGAAAGGAAATTCCTCCTTCCTTTCTCCCACAAAGGGAAAAATGCCTCTATCTGGCTGGACATTTTCAGTGTTTGCTTCCAGAATCATTTTTATTTGTGGATTACTTGGTATGGTGCCAGACTGCTCCCTATTCTGTTGGTTCAATAAACATGCCTACTTCTGCCAAACGTACTGTAACCAACAGCTTGAACACATCAAGTAGTAGGTATCCATTTGTATCTGGAGTGACCTGCTTTTAACCCCATCTCACCTACAGTTGGCAGTAAGTAGAAACCGTGTAAACCTGTATGATTGTGGCAAATAGATACAAGTTATCATTAATCAGTGGTGGTTGGTAGGGTATATGAGGTTACTCTAGAATTTTTTTATGTTGAAAAACTAATGCCTGTGTATTCTAAGTTGTATGTTTTTGTTTTATGGCATGTCCCCATTTATTGATATTTTATGTGTTTTTAAGAATTTTCTTCTGACCTTCATTGCCATTTGTTTTTATTATAAAAACAGGATATTAGTACAAGTACTGGAAATTCACTGGTGGCTACTTTGTTTCTCATTATTTCCTCTAGAAGTGATGGTACTTCTTATGCATTGGCTGGCGTGGTGTTTGTATGTTTTTTCCCCAATAATTATATTTCTACAGAAAACTGCTTAAAATAGGTCTCTGTGTAAGTGTACTTGATACATTCTTATTAATTCAAAAGCTTTTTGTCTTTTCTAACCCTCCACTCACTGCTGAAGAAATATGAACTCCTATTTTTGTATGTTTCATATCAAGAAGTCTGTCTAAAGGTTATACATGTAATCTTGTTGGCCAGTCAAAGAATAACAGATCATTTATGACAGATCAATCTTGTCTACTGCTGTATGTCTGAAGAGTGAACAAAAATGTTCAAGACATATACAGTGAAGTAAAGTGAAGCAGTCGACCTCAAAGTCTTCAAGGTTTTCAAGTGATTATGTACATTTTGTTTTATCTGTGACCTATGGTCCTGACTTGTTTGAATGTACTATATGACCTGTGTGGTTTATTACCTGTGGTAAATGACCTTGTGATCGTTAAACCCACAGATTTCTTTGTGTTTCAGTGTGGTGCAGCTGGACTCCTCTCGTGCCCCTGAGCCCCGCCATGTCTGGACCCAGCATTCTCTCCCCATCACAGACATCCACTGCGGCCTGATGGGACCCCAGGCACGAGTAGCCACCGCATCCCTGGACCAGACTGTCAAGGTGGGCTTAGCTTTACAATCCACATTTGTGTTCAGGATAACTGAAGGTTCCACAATGTTCTGAAATTGCTTCTGAGGCACAGTGCATGAGAAGTAGCGAATACCTCAGCCTGAATTATTATCTCATGTATTCAGACAGATTTTTCTGAAGAATTGCCAACAGTCACTGAACATAAAAAGGAATCTTTCTGTGGAGCAGATATATCCAAAAGACTGTATCCAGATAAATTTTCAAACATCACATAAACAGTATTAGCAAACACTATTAATCCAGAGTGAACTAAGGTCTCATAACAGCCTGCTAAAAAGCACACAAGAACACTGGGCACGTTCTGTGTCTTAGTCATTATGCCCACAGTGAAAAGGCCCTATGTCTTTCTAGGGCATGTGTCAGCTGTTTGCAAAACTCTCATATTGGATTATTTGAAACCCAAAATAAAATGAATACATTTGCATTTTGAAATTAACATATTAAGCTGCTTTTCAAGGCCTTCCAAAAGTACACTGTGGTTGGGGAGATATACTCTGATGTTCAGATGATATTTGTATGTATGTGTGTGTGGTGGGGGGGTGTCTTGGTTTTGCAAATTAGCTTTTGAGAAATGCCTGACTCTGGCCTTTCTTCATCTTGTGATTGCTTACATTCTTCACAACAGCTGTAATCACTTTTGTAATAGATTGCCAGTATAATCTAAATGAAATAGCTGGGGTGTTCAGGCCTCTCAAGTAACCTCCCAGTTTTTTCACAAATGGTGATAACAAGAGTAGGATCACCATCAAAGTGTGTATGCCCAGGACATTGCTGTCAGTTTATTTTTTCTAAAGAAAACAAGTTGGATTTCAGCATTTCAGATTTTTTCCTTTAAACAAAAACACATAATTTTCTTTCTGTTTTTGTGTATGCTGTGTATTTTACATATGAAGACCTTAATGAAGATGGTTTGAACTGACTAATTTCAACACCAGGCTAAACCGTCAGCTTGAATCAAGGCTATAAAAATTCGTCCTCATTTGCTGTTCTGTTATTATGTATTCCTATACATACTATAGGATCCTCTACATACTGTAGTATTATGTATTCGTATACATTCCTCTACATTTTATACATAGTACTATATTCTGAGTGTTAGAGGACTGCTAAAATGAGGAAGGATTGGTAAATATCAGATGTTTGTTTCTCTGCTGTTTTCATGAATTAGTCCACAGCTAGAATAAAGAAAACTAAAACGCAGCACCAGATAGTACTGCCCATTTTCATTTGCATTTTATATGTATGTTTACTCTTGAGTATATCAGCAAGTGAATGTACTCCAGTAAATATTTTGATTGGATTCATTTAATGCATATATTCCATAAATATTCATGTATGGCTACCTTGGGGGGGTTTCGTCTTGGAATGAGACCTAACAAAATTCTTTCCAAATTCATTTAACTTGCTAACCAGTATTTATCTTTTAGGCCATAAATGTGGTGAATTGAAGAAAATTAGCATATAATCCTGAAATTAAAAGCTGTTCAAAGATCATTCCTCAGTCATGCATGACCTGAGGAAACCCAGGAGCAAAATATTTGTATTATATTTGCTAATGACAATTTTTTTTCAAGTAGAAAACACCAAGCACAGTTTTTTTAAATGCAGGTAATGTTTGTTCAGTCTTTGTCATCTATACTTTTACATACCTTATAGTGTTTTGTGGATTTTTTTTACTCCACTGAGCATTGGGAGGTTTCTAGCTGCAGGTCTGTTGATTCTGGTTATCTCACAAATACCTTGAGGGATTCTGCACCTCTTGTTATTGGTGATGGTGTGGACTCTGCTGTGTAGTGAAATCACAGCTGTTAACTCAGAAGGAGGGCTGCAGAATACATTGTTACGTTACATTATGTTACATTACATTCATTTAGCAGACATTCTTAACCGGAGTGACTTCCAGCACGATAGAGCATAGGTGTATCCATTCAAGCTGAATGAGCAACTGTGTCAGACAAGGCTAACAACACTCCCAGACCACTGAATGTGAGCATAACACTATTCAAGCCCTACCCCATTTATCCGGTTGTCGTACACAAGGGCAAGTTGCCTCTGACAACCAACCAAAAAAATAAATAAAAAAGTAATAAGTTATTCTCCGAAAGTCTCACCCATAGGCCATGCTGGCACTTTCAACCATGAGAGTGACAGCAGAGATTTTTTTTTCCAGTTGGTCAAAGAACACTTAGGCCAACGCAATCATAAGTCATTTGGAAAAGGAATGGCCAGCACTGATAATAAACCCGCTGCAGATCAATAGTGAATACAGTCACAGATTCTAAGTAGATATTCCAATTTAGACAAGCATGAATTATACAGATTTATGCACACATAAATAATATAGCTTAATGAATAGTCTAATCATACTTATTACAAGGAAAAATAAATAATTGTGATAAAAAATGCTTTTTTAAGGGAAATAAGTAATTCTGTAAAGGAAAAATAAATTATTTAAAGATTATATAAATACTTTTTTTAAACTAAAACGTATGTTGTAATTATTTGACATTTTTCCTCTGCATTGTTTGTCCTGTGTATGCATTTTCCTGTATATTTAAAACATCACTAAATGTGAAATCTTAGCAAGCTGCTAGGCCACAACTGCAATATTACATTAATAGGAGAATATAGTTGTTATATTGTGTATATTATATTGTTACTGCATGGTAATGCCCACCAATTCTATCAAGTTGGCCTGCTAATAGGAAACTTGATGATTGCTCTTCTGTCACTGATGCCAGTAATGTGGAGACCTGTGTGTCCTGTTAAGCTAAGTCGACAGGAATTATTACTGGCTTTTTGAAAATATAAATAATGGCTGTAAGTTGCCATTAACTGTTGCCATTGTAAGATATTATCTGTAGAACCAACATTGTTTTAGGTTAAATAAAATGAAAAGGGAGCTCTTCTCCTGGCCTGGTAAATTTGAAACTTGAAATCTGATAGCTGCGTGATTGATGGTGCTTTCTAGTACACATTCTTTTTTTTTGTGCGCGCTGCTTAAGAACTTACTTACAGAACATGAAAGTAGCTGGCAGGCTTTCCTTCTCCCTCTGAAATAAACAGTTTTCCATGTGGATTTATTAAATTATAACCCAGTACAATGATTCCATTGCACTTTTTTGTTACTAGTTAAGTGAGCCAGCTATACATATTTGCTTATTTGTATTTTCTTAATTGGACACAAAAAATCCATACCATCATTATGCAATGACGCAAAAAGCTCAGATAACATTGTCTTGACTAACAGTGTGCTTGCACGTCTCTTTTCCTGTAGTTCTTTGAAACCTTGGCTGTGTTTTTGCATGTAAGAGTCAGATAGTGCTGGAGGGTCAGTTTCCAAGGTGCTAATTGGTGGGGAGTCTTTTAGAAGAATGTAAAGTAAAAGTTTGGAGGGTTCAATGACGCACGTTCTGTGTGTTGTTACATTGCAAACATGCCATTGCTTACAGTATGTGTGCTTTGCCATATCAGCTGGAACCCTGGAACTGTATTGTGGCTGTATTCCACAATGCGTACTTGCAGATCCCTTACCCGTAGTAAGGAGTACAGATGTTAGATAGCAATCCTGAATGAATGGTTATATAGTAACTTGCAGTTTGCGAATTATGGTCAACATGCCACAAGACAGGATCTCCATCCTGATGTAAAAGCAGAGCATGCTGACAGCTTAACCACTACATGTCAAGAGGACAAGACACACCGTGAATTAGTCAAGAGGGATGATGCAATAGGGGAAAACAAAACCAAAAAGCCTCCAAAAAGTCTGTCATTACAGTCCACTGAAACAACTACAGAGAGATGGCACCTGTACTTACTTGCAGGATGTGGGAGTGGAACACATGTGCATATATTTCCTAAGCCAGTGTAAGCGGGAACCTCAGCATTCCCAAAACAAACTGCACAGGAGATGCAACACATGTGCTCACTTTAAGAGAACTCATCACAACTTTGCAGAGATAGACTGCTTAGGGCTGTAAAGAAAACAGCCCACAGGAAACTATACAAGGCCTGCTCTAATAATGTTACCCTTCACTGCCTGCTGTCTGCAGGCAAAGTCATCACCACTTTCAGGTTGTAGATCATGGTGAATGTCAAAGGGGAGACCCAACATGCTGCATCTCAAATATCTTCTGAGAGGGACCCCTCAGAAGCACCCAGGAGGTGGCCACTTCTCCCAAAATTAGCTTTTGGGGGGGGGTCTACCTGCCCTGGTGAAAGCCAGTGAAATGGCATCTGTGAATCTGTGTGCCAAATACAGAGTGGCCATAAATGTCTGATCTGATCACATATACCTGAATCCCACTTGTATGATCCATGTACCACCTCTTGGCTTGCACCTCGAGTGCATTGTTTATGCCTTGTTCAGGTGCAAGAGTAGGCAGATGGAAGGTGTTCAGTGTTAAAGGTCTTGAGAGAAAGGAACTCCACAGTGTGCCTGTATGCATGTCTGTATCCATTTTCTTAATTTGCTTCATCTGCGTATCATTTCAGCACGTAAGGCAAACTGCCAAAAGACTTGGTATGTATAACAAAAACGAGGTTTGAGACATGTATTCTTTTTATGTTAGAATGTACACAGTTGTGAAAATGGCTCTGCCACACAAAAGTATTGATGTGAGTGTGACCACCTACTTACAACTATAACGTTTGCCCACATTATTCCATGTACACCATGTACACATTATTCCATGCACTCTTCGAAATGTATGCTACCCAGTGTTTTGTTCTGTTTTTTTCCATGCAGTTCAGTGTAATTTTGGTGCGCAGTGCCCTGCTTCTTTTGCCAGTTTTCCACAATTACACTGTAGGTGCAACATAGTCTGAACTCATAAATTAAACACTGGTGATCTGAGAACTTGGGAATAGAGATTTAACAGCTCTTGTATATGCAAGTGAAATGAAGTTTCTAAAATATTTACACAGTCACAAAGTTAACAGGTTTACTGCCATTTTTCCCAATGTTCTTGAACCCGGGCTACGGGTACCAAACATGCTTTGTATGGCAGTCCATACTCAACTGTAGTTTTTCCCAATGCATATCTGCTCACACACTGGGCATGGCCTCGCGTGGCCGGCCATCCCAGACAACAACCCCGCCCGGCCTTGAAACGGGTTTGCATTGAATCCCTGTGGCAGGCACATTCAACTGTAGTGACGGCACTCCGTCACATGCATATCTGCACTAGAACAACAACGTTTGCATTGAATCCCTGTGGGCATTCGACAGTTTGTTTACCTCTTGTTACATAATCATTAAAAGCTGTCTCTAAAAAGTGCAAATCATGGACACAAAATCAAACTTTTCTTGGACTGTAGAAGTGGCTGAATAAAATAAAATATAATGAGGCGTTATATTTAGACATTGGGAGATACAGTATTGGAATACTCTACAAACAGGATCAACCTGAGACATAGACATCGAAGAGCACTGAACTGTGTGGTGAAACTTGAGGTAGATTGTTGTCCTTGTGACATTGGTACCCAGTTAGGTATGAGCATTGCCAAACGGTAGAGGAGGACATGCCTGATATTGAAATGGATAGCAGTGTAGCATAGCAGTAAGGTGTAGGGATCGTAACCGTAATGTTGCTGCTTCAGTTACCCACTGGGGCACTGCTACTGAACCCTTGGGGAAGGTACTTCACCCAGAATTGCCTGAGTAAATATCCAGCTGTATAAATGGATAAAATATAAAAAATGTATCTTGTTTAAGTTGCTCTGGGTAAAAATGACAACAATATAAAATGTAGAGTAGAATTACAAATTTCCTCACTGTTCTAACATATTTAATCATGTGATGACCTGCTTATTTCAACAATGAACAATGTACAAACAACAATTCACTGGATGAAAATACCTATAGTGTTATGTACAGTATATTCTAGATATTGTATCGTCAATGTATTCCAGTTCATTGGTTTTTATATCTTTTGAATGCTTGAGATTGCTGTACTCTTGAAGCTATTCACATTATCTGTGAGATTTCAGATTTCTCTGTTGTTGGAGGCTTAGAAAAAATGCATATTAATTTGGAAACTTGAGAGAGACTGTGTTTGAAAACCTTGTGTAACTGACTCGGTCTGTAGTGGAAGGTGACCTCAAAGTCGATCCGAGCATCTGACATTAAACGTCTAAATTGGATTAGAAATAATCAATCCTCTTGGTTATGCAAACTGGGGCAGCTATTTTTCTAGGGTGAGCATTCAAGCTGCCGGGGTTTGATTGACAGGAGTAACTCCAGATCGATAAACGGTGGAATGAGCACCCATGCTGTGAGTGGGTGGTGTGGCTTCCTGTGTGATTGAGGGAGGAAATAGTACAGGGATGCGACGGTCGCTTGTCAGTGGTCATGTAGCCGGCAATTATTATATGAGATTGAAGAATTTGGAGCTTTGTCATAGGGAGGCTGCATATATGCATACATGTCCATGCACGCTATCACAAACACATATACAAACAAAGATAGTTTTTCAAAGGTCCACAGTTTAAGAGTTTTAATTGGACCTAATGAGTCCTGTTTGAAATGCAATAGAAGCAGTTTGCGTGTAGGTGTTGTCCTGTGCCTGCTTGAAAAAAAGGTAGAATTAATGTCACGTACATGAAATGTAGTCAGTAGTCTTCTAAAAGGTTTTGAAAAGGCAGTGTATGTAATTTACGGCTGGGGGAGGGGTGTGTTATGCCTAGAAGTGGGAGATGGAAACTGATTGTGTGGGAGATCTAAAGGAAGAAGCCGGAGGTTTATCCTGGGACCTAAGTGGTTTACTGTTTGCATTTAAACAACCAAAAGAGTCCAAACAGAGTTCCAAAGCTTAAAAAGTTTGGAACATGTGGTTTTCCAGTGACCATCTGAGTGTTGAATCTGTTTGGTGCCTAGTCCAGCAGCGGAGCAGGAGCAAATTACAATGACACATCAGACAAAAGAGCTTTCACACTCTTTTGACTTTGCGTTCATTGTCATTGACATTGCACTGACAGGATTTGTTTAAATAATCAAGCTTGTCAAATGAGGGAAGAGGCATGACGGGCTCAAGAGCTGTTGGCCTGCTTTGTGTCGTCTGAAGGGATTTGACGTACGCTGGTTCGATGTCCGATCTCTGTGTGTGTGTGGGGGGGAGTTGGGCTTAGTGATAGTGGCCCTGCTCAATGTCACAGACCACATTCTCCCATTACCGAAAGCCCCCAGAGGGCAGGCTCTTCAGCTGGCATGTGGATGCAGCTTGCAGGGGAAATTACACTGCCTGTGTCTGGAAAGTGGTGCTGGATAGGTGCAGAGATGTGAAGGATGCATAAGTACGCTACAGAGAAGGTCATCCTTCTCTTCCACTCCTCTGGATGCCACAATGCAGTTGTTTGTAGATACTGTTTTTAAAATGGTTAAGATGGCTGTGATAAGAGTTTTGCTGTAACAACATATAAGGTGTTTCCTCATTTTGTTCTGTTTATTGTTGTTGTGCCTGAAGAAGTGGGAAAGCATGGCGTTAAGTGGCAGAGGTGATCTTTTATTTCTTTTTAATGGCGCAGTGCTTATTTATACCGTGACAGTTACATTTACCTTAATAGCACTCAGAGAAAATAAATAATTTCAAAACATAAATGAAAAGCAGCAGAACAACCCGAATCAATAAGGCACTCTGGCTGGAGGCAACGCATTTTCAACTGTGGCTTGGGTCCTCTTCAGGCAAACACTGACATTCCCTTGGTGTACGTGACATAAATAAGCACTGAGCCTTTGGAAAGAAAGAGAGCTCTTCTTTGAGAGATTATGGCGTGCTACTGATACTGCGCTCGTGTCCCACAAGTAGTTCCGAGCAACCTATGAGTCCCCGCTGTCGCTACCTTTTTTAACCCGAAGAACATGTCGATGCCTTCTCAGCTCATGCCCTTTTAAAGCGTGAAGAGAATGAAACAGTAATGGTGAATTAGGGGAATTCTCTTAGTATTCCAAGTGGGCTCTTCAGTGTGGGTGAGTTACACTATAATGAGCACTGTTCCAAGCCACGGTTTGATCACACACAACCAAGCTGTAATGGGACAAAGTTTTGCTTCCATCTCTGGTAACTCGTGGGGCTTCAAGTCTTTGGTTGAGTCTGAAACTCAATCTTGTCATGGAAATTTCTGCAGAAAAGGATCCCTCTCAGGTTGTTGGGCACACCCCCCCTCCTCCTGTTCTGCTGCATGGAGAGCCAGAGCACTGGGCCCTCCCTCTTGCTGGCTTGGCTCTGCCTGGCACCTGCCTGGGCTCTCTGCACAGTCCTTTTCACCCGTGACTGCCCATCCAAAAAAGGTTTTATTAGTCTTTAAGCTATTCAATGTCCAAGAATGGCTTTCTGCTATCTCCCACTTTTCCATGGGGCATCAGGGGATTGAGGGGTGCATCAGATCGGAGATTTGGTTTCGATTCCTGTATCCTCATTTGTCAAACCAAAGTTAACGCCTCAGAGCCTCGAAGTTCCACACCCCCTGCTCTGCTCTTTTTGTTTTGATAAACCAGTCTCCTACCAATGGCCACAATGACTAGCAGCCTTCATTTCCTACCTGTAAACCAGCGTATGGTTTGAACGCATTTGTTAAGCGGTGCATTCAGGTAACGTGCCTTCTCCGAGGCTGTCGTGACCTGAGCGGCGAGGCTGTGCTGCTTTCACCCGCTGCCAGCTGAAGACGAGCTGTTGGGTCCCGGCCACGTCAGTGTGACCCCATCACAGGGAAGCTGCCCTGATTAGCTGTTTGAATACGTCAGAGTGAATGATAGCTTTTCCATGCAGAGTCACAGTCGTGCCCCTATCTAACAAGCACAGCAGCCTGCATTGATTTGTGTCTTCATGCCACCTTGCTGCTCTGCTGACAGTTCTCCAGAGAGGTGGGAATAACCATTGTTTTGTTAGGAAAAAAACAGCTTGTGAGTCTGAATCTGCAGACTGAGAATCTGTCTGAAGTTCTCCAGCAGCTTGCTTCTGCAGCTGGTAAATGAAAAAATTAGATGGAAGCAGTTTGATTTTGGTCTTTGTGTGTTCTTATATGCTCTCAAAATGACTGAATTCTGTGAGTGCTTTGAATAGAAATAGTAGGTTGAAAGTCTGTAAAGCTAAACTCAGAAGAATGAATGAATGTGAAATTTCTGCATTGATACTAGACAAATACCCTAGCCTTCTGTAAATAGTGGGTGGTAGTTGTTAGCTATTGTTCTTGTAGCTTTCTTAACAAAATGAAATGTCAAAAACAGAGAAATATTTTTGTAAATCCTCCAGACATGGCAGAAGTGGGAACAAGGCAAGGCATTCTTTTACACTGTTGTGGCTGCCTTTTTCAGCATTGCATTCTTTCAGTGCAATCAAAACTAGATAGCTAAGAGTCTATGTCACCAATGCTTTACGTCATCATGAAATGCACTGCCTCATGTTAAAAATGGTATCAGATCACAGAACTCAGCTAGCTGAAACAGACCAGAAACAGACATACAAACGTAATTATATATGAGCTAATTCATGAATGTATTCCAGTGAGACACTTAGTTGGCAGAGCACTTGCAATATAAGTACTTAAGTAGTGTTTTTCAAATACTCTAGCTGTCTCACTTCACAAATATGTAGGACCTGGCTAGCCTATCATTTATCATATGTTTAGGGTATGTGATTTGATATGAATTGGCATTATGTGGCTGGAATGTCATGTGACGTACCTGTCAGCACCTCTCCTCTCAATAGCCTTGTGCTGCTTGTAAATCTGTGGTTTCTTAGCAGCACTTTTGTAGACTGCTCTCTCTTGAACACCAGCATCTGCTGTTAAAAATTACCGTGAAAAGCCAGAATGGGGGATAAAACTTCACTGGGTTTCAGAAAAACCTTTATTTGCCAGATAGAGCCCCATTGTGAAAGCATCTTGTGTCAGCATGTGCTGTGTCACCACATTGGGCCGCTTGCTGTTTGATCTCATTCTGTCGGTTGGTGGGTTTGCCCACCTAGCAGGAGGCTTTTCAAAACATCCAATTTGCTGTCAGGGTTAAATCTGCTACACCCAAGAGAAAATTCCCAGTAAACCAGCAGAGTAATCATCTGATTGAGTAAGAAAAGAGGAAAACGGAACTCCCAGACTCAACGATCTGCCTTCTGATGCAAGCGCTTGATTTTGAATGTGTGAGTTGTAACAGACACCTGCACAGTGCTGGAAATTCCGTTTGAACTCAGCCCCTGTTTATCAATTTTACATGAATGATATCTAGAAGATGTTCTTTTATTTAGTAGGAAGGTCATTTGCAGTCTGTGCAAGTGGTTTGTTTCATATGCAATTTGCAGACCTAAATGTGATTAAAAAGACAGATTTTACACGTCTCCATGGTGGGCAGAATATTATTGAGATGGACGGATTTGTGACACACAATGAATGCTGTTGGTTTTAGGAGTTGTTCAAAAAATGTTTTGCTTTCATTTCTTTTGTTGAACATCAGTTGTAGCCTTGTGTTCTGAATGTATTGCAGAGACTGCATTCACTGAAACAACTAATCAGTTATCACTTCATGTAATTTCTCTGACTTCCTCACATGCTTCCTTTATGTTCTAAAAAAAATATAAAACCAAAAACAAAAATAATAATCAGTGGAAGTGGCTGGCGTTATTAAAAGGATCTGAAACCCCCGGCAGTGTGGGATCTGACACCGGTTACAATTTGATTGATTAGTACTGTCTGCATGATCCTGGCTTCTCCCCTTTATCTTCTATTGACAAATTCCATATTCCCACCGACAGGGGTCTTAAACATGGTAGAATTCAGTATGTTAAACACATTTCATTGAATGCCTCATGCTTACATTTGACGTCAGCTAATGTTGAGCAAATTCTCTCAGTTCTTAAATTTAGCTACTTAGGCACCAGACTGCATTTAGTTCGTTAGAGAAGCAGTCAACATTTGGGCTATACAGGAGCAGATAATGTATGTGTGGGTCGAAGTCCACGCTTTGTTACAATGTTATGGGGATTACATGGGAGTCTCAAAAAGAGCTGAGTGGGCAAGTTTTCAGTGCCACAGATGACGTGACATGACATGACATGAGATGAAATGAGACTCTGATATAGAGGAAAGTCCATGTAGACATATTTCAAAATAAAGCATTCTATATCGTGATGGATAACATGATTTCCTAATTAGTTTCCATAATTGCAGCTCATGATGACTTTTATTACAATTCAAACAGCTGGTAAAAAATTAGTCACCAAGTACGCCATTATCTGACCCACCTCAGAAAATATATAGTGTCATTTTTTCAAACTACTTAAGCCCTCTTTAGCTCCTCAAGTCAATTCACAGAATGGAACTGGAAAGCATTTATGAAGGCATTTGCATTGCCATATTACAGCCAGTTGAAGTTGCTGAAAAACTAACTGTATTTGACAGCAAGTCAGGAGTAACAGAACAACTTATCCAGCTTGTACGACATATGGATTTTAAGAACATTATTAATGAGGATTGGTGGCTTGTGCTGTTAGGCGGGCTCGAGGCAGGCTAGAGAGAAAGACATTGTTCAGGTAGCGCTTGATATATATTGGGACTAGAGCTGATCAAATACTTTGTTCTGAATTTATTGCTGTGCCTGGATCTGGCGATAGACACTTTAGACGCAGTTCTCCCTAACAGGTCCTTTAGGACAACTGTGGGCTGTAAAACATGTAATGATAACTGATGGTGTTTTTTTATCTCACAGAACTGGAAATTTGAGAAGTGCGTATGTCCAAACATAAAAACATTAGCTCTGGCTTTTAATTCAAGTACATAAATGGGGAGTATTAGTTCTTCCTCCAATGTAATTGTTTTAACTGTGACACTGATTACATTTCTGGCTTAGACTTCTGTTTAAAAGCTTGCTGGATGATGCATTCTGTTCAGGCACTCCCAATTTAGCTAGTTTCTGCACTATTGAAGCTTGTCTTCATCAAGCAGTTTAATTGAAAGTGGAAAACAACATGATGATAAGATACTATTGAATCACAATTGAACTTTATCATTATTTTACAATTATTGCTAAGTGGTCACAGCAGTACTTCAATTTACTTGACTTGTGTCCCCCTAATAAGCCATATAATTTGTTTTCTCATAGGAAGATATATACACATATACATATACATACATATATATATATATATATATATATATATATATATATATATATATATAATATATGATACAGAGAGAGAGATCCATTTATCCATTTAGCATGCCCTACATCTCCTCAATTATATTTAAATGTATTTAAAAATTTAAAAATTTTTTCTCATGTTTATTGCTTTTGTTGTAATTTTTGTCATGGCTATCAAGTCCCCATTTGTAAGACCATCAGCTAAAATTACATGGTGTTGACAACAAATACAAAAATAAATATATAAAAATAAAAAATAAATTGACTGGGCAGTGCATTTAGGTTGTCCTGCTTCACATTCTGTCTGGCCACTCTATATTGCTGGGGTTCCACTATATAATTTTTTATTCTATTATTTCTCCCCCCTCCATGAAATTTGTCATCAGCTCATGCCTTCATGTTCAATATCATCAGCTGTTATGGATTACATGCTGTCAGTCTCTACCAATAAATTATTCAACTGGCTGATGTCGGCGAGTGATAGCGTTGGCTGAAGGAGAAGGGGAGGTCACGACCAAAATCTGCTCCTGTTAGCAGGACGCCTGTTAGGAATGATGAGCACCTCTTGTCACTGCACTGTCACTGTGCCAATTAACTCCTCCCTTCCCCTCAGAATAATTCGGAATTAAAAAAAAACCAAAAAAAACTGTGATGTGAGCTGGGGTGCACAACACGTGGAGCAGAGTGGAGTTTGAATTGGGCTCCGCGCTCATTTAACATGTTCTAATCTTCTTTTGAAAGTTTGGAAATGTCTCCTCGTCTGTTTGTTGCCGCAAGCGTGGGGCCCGGTGCCGGCGAAGGGAGCTGGTAGAGCTGCGGAAGCAAAGCCTCTCGGCCCAGCTGTGGCTGCCGTCTCCTGCTGGAGCTGCCCTGAGCCGGGTGGAAGGGAGCTCTCTGCAGGCGGTGTGCTTTAGCACGCCTGCAGCAGCCACCAGGTTTTAAAGGCAAATCAAATAAAGCGTATCGGAATGCAGCCGAACAGCCAGCAGACTGAGGTGTTTCAGAAATTTGTCTCTTGCCAATGGATATTTTTTTCTTTTTCACCATGTTAAACCGTTTCCCTTTGTCTGTTCAAGCAGCTGTGACCATTTGTTAAACACAGCATGCTGGTTCATTTGAATTTAGGACCCTGATAACTGCTTAGATTGCAACTCTGGTCTTCCTGTTTGTGCAGCCTGAATACTTTAACTTATGCAGACTACTGCTACTTGTCCTCAGTCTCGCAAATTATGCTCGTGTCCTGCTCTCATTATCGTCCCATCACTGGCTTCCTATTGCTCGTAGCAGCAAATTCAAGACCCTGGTGCTAGCTCACTGCGCAGCCAAGCACACGGCTCTTTCCTGCCTGTAGTCAATTGTTAGACATCGGCCCAGTCATCAAGATATTTCTCTCATCTGTGTCTGCACATCCCAAACTCCCTTTTTCCCCCATTATAGGAGGAATGACGTGTAATTGTCAGAACTGCAGAACCACTCACTGTCAGACTTTGCATATGCTCCTGTGAGTTGGACCTGTCCTACACATAACGGCAAAAACCTGATTAGTCCATGTTTGAACGAAGTCTGATGTTGTTTAGCATTGCTCTTTAAGTTAATGTGTAATTAGTATATGTATGGTAGAAGGATCATAGTTAATGTGGCTTAAGGTAATATTGCTACTGTGGATGAATGCTTGCTTCTTCATTTTATTTAGTAAGACACATTTATGTTGCTTTTAAGGATAGTTGCTTGACAGTGTATGAGGGGTACAAGTACCAAAGCCACTGGAAACATTCGTTTGAATGTTCCCCTTTGAAAATTATAACTCATCACAATTATGGTACCAGTCATAGGTATTGGTAGCCATTTTGTTCTTTATTTACATATTTATGTTTTTATTTCATCATATCTTGTACCTTAATGCTCTGATATGTTTCATACATTATGCCACATTAACCTCTTAAATCACTCTGGATAGGAGCATCTGACAAAGAAAGAAAGTAGTGAGTAGGCTCTTACCTCACACAGAGTGCTGTCATCCAGAAAGAAATTGCCTTAGTTTACAGATTGTCTGATGAAATTTGTGTCTTGAGAAAAAGACATTTGACTAAAGCGTTCAGCTAGCCTGAAGTGTTTGTTACAGAGAGTGAAGTAGGCCTGTGGGATGCAATGCTTCTATGAACTTGGCCGAGTGGAGCACATTATCTGAATCCCTTCAATTTCATCACCTTGTTTTGGGTAGGATTACTGTGTTATGTGTTATTGCTACATTATCTTACAGTCAATCTCAGTTATATCTCAAGGGGAGTCATGCTGGGAGGGCAAGGGATGCTGCTGGGGAAGTGAGGAGGTAGGGCTGTTGTCCGTCAGTCCATCAGTTATCTTCTGACTGAGTTGTCCACTCGCTCATCATCTGATCCAGAGTTACCCACTTGCTCATAGTCTACAGAGTCATTCGAAGAGTTACCCATTCGCTTATAGTCTAAAGAGTGATTCAAAGAGTAACCCACTTGCTCATAGTCCACAGATTGAATCAGATGTGTTTTTCATTCATTCACCATCTACAATTGCTGCTGTCATATCTGTCCAGAGTGACACACGCAAACTAAAGCATAATTCTAAAAAGCTGTCTTTCTTATTGAATCATCAGTGAAGTTTCTCCATGAAGAATGCAACCACGGTATCAAAGTCCTTGCCATTTATGCACTCCAAGACAGGAATGCACAAAGCTGGCCTTACATTCAACATGCATCTTTATTGACTCCAGCTTCACAAGCAAATGGCTGAACCAGCCCCAAGCCATTTTTTCCAGTTAAGTGATAAACGACTGACTGATAAACGATGTAAACACACCATTTTCTGGCCTATTGTTACATCAGTTCTTCATACCTTTTCTAGACTTCTAACTAGGGCTGCCAAAATCTGTGCCTCAGCTAATTTTCCTTGAACCAGAATATTAATGTTAGCTTAGCGCACAGTGAATGATCATCTATAAAACTCTTTGGCAAAACAGTTAAAAGTGTCATACGGGGTAAATAATTGGACCTATCAAGTAATTAAGTTAAGGCTGGAACAGAAAAGTGCCGACACTGCGCTCGCTGAAACAGATTTTTATGCCCTGAACCACTGTTCTGTGCTGCTGCCCACTCTTGTCGGACAGACGGGGGTCAGCCGAACACCTCTGCAGTGATGAGCTCACACACCATCCATCTCTGTCTCTCTCTTCCCCCCCCTCTCAGCTGTGGGAGATCTCCTCAGGCGAGATGCTTCTGTCTGTCCTCTTCGATGTGGGCATCATGTCCGTGACCCTTGACCCCTGCGAGTACTCCCTTTTCTGTGGCGGCAGTGATGGCAGCATCTTCCAGGTGGCCCTGTGCAGCACGGTAAGGACTACAGCCCTGTCTTTCTGACCTGTACCACTTTTCTTTCTTCTCTTACTGTTCAGCTTGTTCTCATTTTGGTGCTGAACAGTTAGGTCTGACAATCATATCAGGACTTGCCAAATGTGTAATTTGTAAAGTGAGACATGTAGATCTTTGACTGTTTTTGTTTTCTAAATGCGTTTGGTACACACCCGCAACATGCTGAACCCACAGAGAAATGTGAAAGGGGAACTTACAAAGAGCTGAATGTTATACCTCTACTGGATGTATTGATTTCAAATGTGACCTTTTTGTATAAAGGGAATTTTTAAGGTTAATTCCAATAACATGCAGTATTTTTTTTCAAAATGGAAGCAAGAATAAAAAGCTGCACTGCACAGAATATGGTACTCATAAAAATTGAATTGCAACATATTTTGTTTCCATGGTGTATGCAGTAGGTTCCATATTTAGTTTTGCTGGTGTTAGCCTATCAGGCAGCGGGAATTTCTCTGCCGTATCTGCAAGCAATTATCAGACCTTACATACCTGCCAGACTACTCTTCTCTGCATGCTCAGAACTCCAGGCCATCCTTCTCCTGTCTTGGTCACATGCCCCTGTTTAGAGTGAGCTTGCCACAGTGGCCAGGACTGCAGAATGGCTGGCTGTCTTCTGCCACAGAAGACAGCCATCTCTTCAGGTGCCATCTCGGCTCCCCTAACTAATTGTTGAGCTTGCATAATTTTTTGTATAGCAGTATTGCTGCAATAATTTATACATTGCCACAGGCTGTTGTTCAGGTTTTGATTAATCCAACAGTTAGGCTTTGTTTTAAGCATGGAACCAGCTGCTGTTGCACATTGTGGCATGTTGACAGTAGTTTACATTTGTCTCACATTTTCTGTATGTATGCTCATTCATGTGGCCTCATTCTATAAAATCGTTGTACCTTGCTTTGTAAATTGCTCTGGATAAAACAGATCTTTCATTTTGTACAGATGGCTGAAGCGCCAAAAGCAACCAGCAGAAGTGTAATATCAGCCAATATGTTGGACTAAATCGGCTTAACTATTCTATAAAACATTGGCATCGGCACCAGCCCTAAAAAAAAAAAAAAAAAAACTGATGTCGGTCAGCTGGTTATTTTTTTAGGATTTTTTGAGCTCCTTTGCTAAAAGCAGAAGGAGATGACTGCATGGGATTATTCTGAGGCCTGGCGGTACTCAGGTATTCAGCAGATGCTGCCTAGCCTGGTGGGTAGCATAACACACATGCAAAACTTTACACACTGTCGCATACCTGTGTGTTTTTCCAAGAGCCGCCTCACACTCCCTTTGAGTTCCTGCTGTGGCTTTTCTGTCAGCCCCCGTACTGTATGCTTTTCCCGTTTTTTAATCTTAGGACAGCATCTTTATTTCATAAGAGGGTCCCTCTGATCAGTCGACAGCTCCTTGATGTCTTTTATCAGTGCAGGCGTGGATCATGGTTGCCATGGTTTGTTACTCAGATTTGAGAGTGTGAGTGATGTTCAGTCTGGCACAGCTCTGTTGCCTGTTGGGAAGGTCAGGTCAGGGCATGCCCATGGACAGGCTGTTGTCTGGGAGAAGGAGGGGTGAAGTGGGACACCGCTCCACTGTATTCTCTTTCTACCTACGTTTGTCTCCAAGTTTCTATGTCAGTGTTCGCGAAAAAAAAGAACTTCTTAAGTTCGAAGTGAACTTTGAATTTGTGAACTGATGTGGTACTGGCAGCCATGCTTCACATCCTCTGTACCGTCACTATGTGCATCTCCAGATGAAGAAGCTGGCAGTCCGGCTAAAGCCGCCCCATCCGCCATCCAAGCGTTTTGTTGCTCTTTGGAGGGTGCATCTTCATGCCCCTCCTGTGAGCGACGCAGCCACATCATTCACAGCGGAGTGGGCTCTCCGCTACGCCAGGGCAGGGCTGTTTGTGTTCTAAATGGGCTCTCTCCTCTGCTGGTAATTAAAATGCTGTGGCTGATGAGCTTTCTCCCGTGGCCTGTGGCCCGCTCGTAATGAGCGGGAGCGGCGGTGAAGGGTGCCATTTATCAGCAGGCCGGTTGGGGCCTGCGGGGAATACGCCAGGCCCTCCGCGCGCTCCCATCCTGCACCGCGTCTCCGGTGCAGATCCACAGCGTGTGACGGATGGGGGTCGGACGGGGTCACTGCCTGAGCGGTGACACGCGTTCGCTTGCCGCCCCCAGGGTGACCGGAGACCGGTTCTCCCTGCAGCGAGCTGGCGGAGGGGAATTGGCCCTGACTCATCTGCTTCCCGTGTGCTGGTTTGAACGTGGCTGGCGATTCTGTGGGTAGCTGTCGTCGGGCTTCGTTTGCATCTCTCGCTGTCCCTCTCCCATCCTTTAGAATGTAGCAACGCTTGGTTTCACAATTGCTCTTAGTTCACTGCCGTTTACTCTTTGTGTAGATTGAATTGTGGAATTATGGGTCCTTTGTTTAAACCTTGTTTCCCTTTATGCCGGAGTATACGACTAGAGAAAGAGCTAATAAAAAACGATTGAGTGAGGCTGTGAGGGGTGTTTTATTGAGCACTGCACTGACAGAAGTAGGATTGGATCTGCCCACTCCACCCGCTAGGAGCCAGAGGCATTTCCACGATAAGTCGATCCAGACCGACAGTATATCGGACAACCCCAGATACACCAGTAGGCTAACCTGGACGAGAGGCTAACCAAACAGAAAAAGCCCCATTTATCTAGTGTTAACGAGCATGGCCACAAAAGCATTTTCTCTGTTTACACCAGGTCAGATAGCACGCCTTTGTTCACATATTATTGATGGTTTATGCTAGATTACTGTGCATGTAATAAACATCAGGATTTCCCCATCCATCATAAGCTGTCAAGCAAACAGGTACATTTAGTGAGTGATTGCTCTTATTTATTTGTGAACGAAGACTGTTTTGGCAGCACCAAACTAGTATGCACTTGAGCAGCTCTAGAGCAGTAGGTGAGACGTGGTCAGATGGGGGCTGCCATGTTGGTGTGCGTCAGAACAGCACGTATGTGGCTGGGGCGGATTCGTGGAATCAAAGCTAGAATTGTGCTGCACACAGCTGCGTTTCTTGACAGATGTCACATCTTGGCTCACAGTTTTGTTTTTCATTATCTGTCGCTCCTTACAACAACATTTTCGTTTCTCATTTGCTTATCAACTGATTGCTTTCTCACCACTGAGAAACGTATTATTGCTCCAAATGATCCTCTTGATAATGCCTTCTTCCCTGCAGCATGGCTTCTATAGCAGAACAGGCCCCTTCACTCAGCTGTTGAGCTTGAGTGGTTGGAAGCCTGCAGTGATTGCCTGAGTCAGCTGGGATCATAGCGACAGGGATCGGTACATCTAAATGCAGCTAACAGGTTACCACTCGCCACTGGTTTCAGTCAACTAAAGAGCTGTAGTTAAAACTTACTCTGAGAAAACTACTGTGATACCTTCAAACCCACACGCTGTGGTTGTTTTTCTTTTTAGTATTTAGGTTGGAGGTTTAATAGTGCAAGGCATATCTGCTTTTCTGTTTAGCCCTTTGCTACAGTTTTCCATATATTGAATTAATTTGTAATTCTTATGAGTTTTTCAGTTTAAAATAAGTTATCTTCAAGAAGTGTGGATGGAAATTGGACTGGCCCCTTTTTAAAAAACAGATACTGGTAAATCTGCCCTGAGTGTACTATTCAGAGGCACCATTGGGTTTTTTTATGGCTGTTTATATAATTTGTGCATTAAAGATTGCTGGCTAGATGTGTTTATCATGAAGTAAAAGCGTTCACAAGGGCAAATTCTTTATATTAGGTGAGTTCATAAAGTTTTTCCGCTTCTTGTTATTACACATTTCCACTCTCAACACTGCAGCTGTTTTTGGAATTATTGCCAGGCTTATTAATGTGCATGATTCACTTATTTATTTAATTTTCATATCTCCAAAGCTTGCCTTTAAAGATTTCAAAGCAGAGCTAGTCCCCAATCAACTCCAATGCAGGACTTTGACTCCAATGCCAGTCCTTAGACACTCAATTATTTAGGTAATCTGGCTTAACGATCAATTTGATAATTAAGGTAATTGGAGAAAGCCTAGCAATTCAGTATTGGAACAGTGAATTTAGCAGAATAAAATACAATTGATTTTTTTCCAGTTTAAAGAAAAGAGCCAGTCATTTTCGATTAACAAAGGTATTTGATTCTGTTAGTCTTACATAATGCAGAGCACTAGATATGTGTACCGCTGGAATACATTTGGAAAAGCTGGGGATGGTGAGACGACTGAGTCAGGAAGCAGCTTTTAAAGTGCCCTGTCATTGCAACCCCCCACTCCTCCCCCACAGCAAATCACACACCCCTCTGGCCTGTCCGTGGCCCTCATAATATGATGATATGTCATTATTCAGCTTTCTGTGTTGTCTTTCTGAAGGGATTGGAGCTAATCCGTCAGCCTATTCTTCCCCGCTATGATTGAGTGTACAGTTTTGTTTTTATTTTAGCAGATTTACATTTTCAGTGAATGGTTTCTCAGTTTCGTTTCATTTTTTTCCTCCTTATAATCCTTTAAGCTTTTGAGTTTATGCATTTTTTTGATAAAGACATTTCAAGCTTCCCCTTGGTTGAAATTTTCTGTCTTTCTCAATTATTCTGGGGGAATAGGCAGCCAGTAGTGCGTTGGGACAAATCGCTACCATCATTCTGCAATTATCCAGGGGGTGCTGTGCTTAGGAGATTCAGTTATTACCTGTTTGACTGACGCTAACGTGAATGTGAATTTTATCCTCTGAACAGTGTCTTTACCTGTATGTATTTCGGTCCAACACGTCTTCTTTGTCACAGTGACTACATAAATTCACCTCCCTCAGATGCAGCTCAGTTCATTTTTTTTTTCTGTATCCATTCTGTCTATTTTCCTCATAACTCATCCTCCACCTTACTGGAGCGAGTCTTTCAAGAGGTATTAACGCTCAACCGGCGCAACTTTTTCTGCCTTCTTAATTGTCCTGTTTACAGGATGGAGACTTCCTAGACAGCTTAGTTGTGAATGTGCCTGTGGATCATTGTATAATAAAAGGGATTTCATACTTCAGCTGGGCACACGCTCCAGTGTGACGGGATGCCTCAGTGTGTATCGCAGGCATTAATTCCAGCAGCAGACGAGGGCCGCATTTCAAAGAGAGGCGCGTTGGGGTGTTTGGTTGCTTGTTGTTCAAACTGTTTTTTTGTGCGGCGGGGGGGGAAGACAGACAAGTTTGCATGGAGTAGTCATAATAGGAAGAAAGGCACAGGGACAGATACATAGCAGAGAAGTCCTCTCTGCTGGGAACCAAAAGCAGAGCTATTTTTTGCATTCCTTGGGTTCTGAAATCTAATCCTGTCTTTTCCTCTTTAAAAAGGCATCCAATTTCCTTTTAAATGGTTTCGGACAGCTTTCATGTTTTTAAGTACTTGGCTTCAGCTGTTTAAGGGACAAGTATACATTTTTAAATGTTCTTTTTCCTTCGGTGTCAGATTAATTGGTCTTTTTTTCTTCAGCTCATTTCCACTCCATACATTTTGAGCATTTTTATAATTTCACACTGGACTGATTGCTCTTCCACCTCCCTCCTCTGACTAAAGATTTAAACTGAAGTCAGTCTGCTCTCTTCAGCAGCTGGGCTTCCAGTTGGGCCTTTAAAATCTCCCAGCTGAGCTGTATAAATTTGATTTAGGTTGGATATATAAACCTGGCTCCATTCCACGAGAGATTTTTTTTTTTTTATTCCTTTTAAGTTCACTTGTCATGTTTATTTGAGTGTTCAAATGATGCGGTGATGTCTGTCTGTAGTAGTAAAAATCAAGAACTTCTGGTCCACCCCATTGTGTGCCTTTGATTCAGCCACATTCTTAATCAGTGCAATTGAATCAATCGATCAAACCATTTAGGAGTAGGACGTGGCCAAAAAAAAATCCTGCAATTAAGTAGAGGGGATGGACATGTGAGTGTGTGTACCTGAGATGCAAGCAGATTAGGAGGAGAAGTTAGTTTAAATTTTTTCTCATCTTTCTCCAGTACCCTTGTGCAGTGTCCTGTTTCTCAAGTCTTACTTTTTCCTCTTTCTGTCTGATCCACAGACCCTCAGCCGGGATAAGACATTCCAGTCTGACAGTGAAGGCAACCAAGTTTTCAAAGGACACAGGTAGTCTTCCCCTAATGTCTCCCTTTTTGCTTTACAAAAGGTGCAGATTGCAGTTACAAAGTGAAGGGGAGGTCAGGCAGCTACACGTTGGCAGACAGGGGCTATTTCATGGGGGGTTAAATTCTCCTCCACTATCCTCATTAAATCTCTGTGCTCCCCTCTCCTCATAGCCAGATAGCTATTCTAATCTCTTTCGCCGTATGGTACTGAAAACTGCCAGGGAGTACACTGGGACCACCCCGAAGGAGGCAGGAAACAGCAGGTGTGCAAAACCAGTCTCAGAGACTTGAGCGTCAGCAGGGGAAGGGGGTGGAGGGAGCTTGCAACCAGAGCTTGCCGCTTGAATTGTTTGGTGTTGAAATTTTTTTTTTTTTCTTTCTTTCTATTACCATACCTCGAAGGCAAACAAATGGTAATTAGACTGCTTGTAATGTGTGAACAGAAACAAGCAAGATAACGATGTTGAAGCTGGGTAGAAAAAAAAACAAAGAAAAGAGTTTGGGGGAAAAATTGTAATTTTGTTTAGTGCTGTGGCAGCAAGCCTGTGAGAGTGACTGAGGCGTGAGTATTTTTTAATAGGAGGAGTGTCCAACGTGAGCTTCTATTTTGAGCGCTCTGAAAATAGCTCTCCGATTCATTCGGCCAGGCCTGAGCTTTATATACGCAGCCAGCCGTCACACCAAAAATTGATCAAAAGTTGTACTTCATTTTTTATTTATTTATTTTTCAATCGGCTCATTTAGTTTTTAGTTTGAATTTTTATGTCTTTAATGACGGGAAACTTAACGTCAATAAATGTAGACGTCTTGCCTATTAAATACGGACCCTTATTAAATACAGACAAGAGATTTGGACGCTATCCAATTATTATGTTTTCCTTTTCATCTATTAATTAACACGTTTAGCTGTGTCATGTCTTCTGTAGTCAGTAGACACAGCTGAATGACCAGAACAATTAACTTGAGTTCAACTGCTCTTGCTTCATTCCAGTAATTACCCTATTTGTGTTATAACTTCTTATGCCGAATTCTCTCAGCACTCTATTTAACTTGCGGCGCATTGAGTGGCTTGAAGAAAATTGAAGCTGTGGGGAAGGCTGTCAAGGCTTCAGCGAAAACTGACAGTAAAATCTGATCTCAAAAGATTTCGCTGGGGTGAGATCAGAGGTGTCTTTTTAAAATAAAACATTTACAGAATCAACAAAAGAACGAGACAATGCTCAAGTCTATGGCCCCTTCCACGTTAAGGCCTCAATGGGAGTAATTAGAGGGGGAAAAAAAGCTGTTTTGATCAAGAAATTTAATCAGAATTGATGCATGAGCGGAATGATAACAAAGTCTCTTTTTGGGTTTCTTCTCCACAGAAACCTGGTAACCTGCCTCTCTGTGTCTATGGATGGCACCCTGCTGCTGTCCGGCTCCCATGATGAGACTGTCAGGCTGTGGGACATCCAGAGCAAGCAGAGCATCCGGAGCATCAGCCACAAAGGTGAGTATGGACCAGAGTCCAGTGCTGCGCTGGTCCTGTTTCCCAGCCCTCTGCTTAGCCTGAAGCAAGCCTGTCTTGTTCACTTCAGTCACAAAGTCAGGTGGGGGAAAAAGACCCAGGTTTCTGAGTTGTAACATTGATTTTGCCCCCAAAAGCCCTTTTCCCACCTTCCCCGTTTTGTGGAAAAATCTCCTCCAAAAACACTGTTCTAATCTCTAGGGGGAGAACAGTACACAGATGAGACCGGGGTGCTTGCAGCTGACTGGTAGGTTCACATCAGTAGGTTTTGCTGAGTCTGTTTTTCTGGCAGCCTGTCTGCCTTAAAGAAGCCTCTGTGCTGATTGCAAGGGCCTTGTGACACCCCCACCCCTGATTCATGCACACACATTGTCCTCTTTGATGCAGTGAGTTTTTCCATGACTGTAGTAATTGGAGAAGACTGTGTTAAGGTCTTACAACTTCTCAAGTGAACTGATGAATCAAATTTTATTTAAGGTAGTATTCTCTGCAGGACATTTTCCAAATAGCAGACAGAGGGCTTGAAGGGGAGCTTGTTATTCTCTGTGGACTTCCTCAGCTTTCATCATAAGGGCTTCTGCCCCCCTGCCTTGGGTTACAGCATTGATTCAGTACTTCATGACATTCCTGCTTTAGTGATTTTACACTGTTTGTATGTGATTGCATCACCGGCCCAGTTGTGAACTCGGTGAGTCTCTCACTCTGAATCCTCCAGTGTTTGCTCTCAAAGATATTCATAACAGTATTTTTTCATGTCTTTGAGCCACAGAGAACTTTCAATAGTTCAACAAAAGTTAGGCTTGGAGTTTGATATTCATTAAATCCATTCTTTTTGGGTTTTCAAGGGTAGGTATTTAATGAGTATCCTCTGCGAATCTGACATCCAGATGTGAAACCTGAAAGTTCAGACCTGGTATTGTCCATGGGGGTGTATGGGTTGATTGATTCCGAAAACATATTCCTGCTCTCACACACACACACACACACACACACACACACACACACACACACACACACACAAATCCTACCCTCAGGACTTCATTAAAGCTCATTTGAATGGGTCACTGCTTAGCTAGTGAAATCATTTGACTGTCAAAAACACCCTTGTCCAATACCATGCTTTTTCATTCCCAGGTAATAAATTGTTATAGAAAAACAATTTATCACCAAAAAGCTCTTTACCAATTTGTCAAATGGAGAAGGAGCAGGCCAGCATCGAAATGTGAAAATCAAGCTAATGAATTGTTGTTTTTTTTAGCCGGCCACTGTTGCAGTAGATCTATGTGGAAGCCTAACAATGACAGCCTGTTTCTTGGGCAGAGATTCTTGAATAAAGGTGTGAAGGGGAATGATTTAATTTTAATGACAGCTCCTTATGACTGTATCACATTCTCTGCCACAGATCAGGAACAGAACAGAAAAGGCTTTTCGCCACGCTGTAGGAATGTCAAAATAACTGCCCTACTTGTGCTGTGGATGCAGAATCTAAGGTCCTTTAGACAAATGGTTTCGGATTCTTCGATCAATGAGCTGCAACAAGCAAACAATCACAGAGGCACAGGTCGAATGGCCCACCTCTAACCCATCATTTATCTTCCAGATGCTCCCGTAAGCTTGCCCCCACATCAATACCCTTCCGTAAACAAAGACTAGAAAAAGTATTAAACATTCAGTACATTACAGAAAAAAACGACCAAGCAGTATCAAAATGTGTTTTATGAGAACGTGGCATTTAAGCAGCTTGTGTTAAGAGTGCCGAGTGAAGGCTTATTTTGACAGTGGGGTCGTCTCCATGCCCTGGAACTTCCTGCCACTTTCTCTTTCCATCTCAGAGCCCAGTGAGTTATGGTACCTTTCTGAGGTCCTCATCACAACTGAGTGACGCCAGTGCCTGCTCAGCGATGTAGGGCACAGTCGGCCGGTAATTGAGTCGTCAGAAAGTTCCGGGCTCCTCTTTGCCGTGTGCAGCTCGGCCTCTCGGTGGCTCTTAGACTGTCTCAGCTCTGTGGCATCAGAGAGGGAGTGGAGGAGGCGGGGCGGGGACAGCAGTTTGTGTCAGTCACTCCAGGGTGCTTGGTTACAAAGGCAATTAAAACCACTTTCATGGCCAGTTCTCCTTAGACCGTCACCCTCTTCGTTCTCTTCATCTTTATTAAGCTGTGGCGTCTCGCCAGAGCTAATCAGCTGGGTTGCGGAAAATCAGAAAGCCACTCCCAGGCGAACGGAAGTTTTGAAATGTGTACTTCCAAAGCTGGCCTGCTGTGATTATGCGTGTGTTTAAAAAAAAAAAAAAAAAAAAACCTTCCGTTTGTAGATCCTACGGCCAGCAGATTCCAGTGGAAATACATTAGTGGTTGTGTTTCATGCATCTGAAGTGAGTTCAGAGAGCAGAAAAAAGATTCCGCAGTGACCTGTGAATGACTTCTGCAGACTAGTTATTAATTTCTTTTCTGAAAAACACCAACGGATGTTTTTTTACCTTTCCAAACTGGTTTGCAAGCGAGAATGACGTAGTCTATAGACTGAATCTGATTCTTGGCTAATGTGCAGGAATTTCCATTTCAAGCTTACTATATTTGGGTTTTCAGCAAATGATATTACTTGTACATGCACTTGTAGATGTGGGGGTGTCTGTTCCTTAATTCCACATTTGAACAATGACAATAAATAAATAAATAATAAATACAGACAGATAGACCATGGCTTATACACTGTCCTGGTGAAGAACAAAAGAGAAAGAGGTATGAATTTAGCTTCACACAGACTGCTGACTGTCTCTACAGTGTGAGCGGGAGTGTCCTTGACAGTCTACACTGACTAATCATTGGAGGCCTGCAGAAATATGAACTCCTCTGTGTGTATGTGAATACATGTGTTCTGTTTTGTTTGAATGTAGATATCGATAAACCTCTCAACCTATGTAATTCTCCACTGACTCTCCTTCAGTGCAAAGAAGGACAAAATGATCAGAAAAGTGTAAGTGTGTGTCACTTCTGTCCTATGCAGCTTGTTCATTCACGTAGCTCGCCTTAGAAGTCTGGCAGCAAGAAAAAAAGGATTATTTGACTATTGAGTTTGGAGATGAAAATATTTGATCTATTATCAAGCGATAATTACCTGCTTTATTGTCCTTACCCCTAGCACATAAATACATAGTCAGAATGTCAATCAGAGATGTTTTCCTTGCAGGAATTAACCTGTGGCTCCAATACAGATGATTAGCTTTATGATGGCTTTGTGCCTTTCAGGAGAAATTATTTACCGATGTGCTGCAGTTCGAGAGACACCGTCTCAGACTCACCAAGGAATTCTTAACTTGTATTAACAGAGCAGAGGGCTGGTGGGGCTCTCTCTAGAGAGAGAAGAGCCTCTTCACAGTAATTGACAAAATTCAGGTTGATTAACTATGGGCCCACAGTGACATTCTGACAGATTACACTTCAGACACTTCAGTCTCCTTCACCTGTCTGCACCAGTCCTGCTTTGTGGGTGTAGCTGTCTGCTTATCGTCCTCCAAGGCACTGTAAGCATTAACTCAATTACTGCTTCTGTCGTGCGTAATTACCAAGTATTATTGTTTTTTGATTACCTTCCTCCTGCTGATACTTAATGATCACAAACGAGGGGCAGGTGCGATTGGAAGGACCAAGGTGAAATTGGCTTTTAAAAAAACTTGATCTTGTTGGATTTTCAGATTGTGTGTTAAATCCCATGATATCAAAGGTTTCTCATTCATAATGATTTAGTTTTATTCTGGAAACCACAAACATTAAATCCGCTGCTGGGAGCGTGCCAAGTTTGACTCGAGCAAGTTAAAGGGCCGGAGAGGGACCATTACCAGATGCGAGGCTGCGACTTCCAGAGCGGCTCTTTTTCAGCGGGTTCCAGCCGTTTTTGGCAGTGAGCATTGAAACTAATACAATGATGAGATTGCCATTCAATAAATCTAAAAAAGCGAAGGCATCATACCAGTCATTCATCCTTTTTGGTTTATTACTTTGCAACTCAGGCCTTGACTTTTCTGTACTCCTTTTGTTCCACTTTTGTTGATGTTCCAGGAAAAATGAAATTTGTCGCCTTTATTTAGATCCCTGGCTGTTGTTCTTGCTCCTTTTTTTTTTTTTTTGCATGGGTGAAATTCTGATTCAGCTACTTTCCTGTCTTTGTCCCCTCTGCCTTGTTTGGTTTCAGCCGCTACAAGGATGACTTTTCCAGGATAAATTTACAGTGTGGTTAAAAAGCGTGGCAGATTGATTCCTGCTGGACTCATTTGGCTGAGGCTGGTCTCAAATTCAAATCTGTTTCTGTCAAGGGAGATGCAGGGACACAAGGAGCACATTAACCTCTGTGTTAAATACCGGTATGATTGAACAGCATGATAAGCAGCCCATCCCAGGTCCTGCTGCCTGCGGCTGGTTCTCTGTGAGAGAGAGAGTGAGAGAGAGAGAGAAAGAGAGAGATGGGGGCGGGGGAGAAGAACAGGCTGCATTTGTCTGGTCAAAACTCCAGAGGAGATATCAGAGTGATGTTCTCCTCTCACCCTGCCCTCCCTCCCTTGTTTTCAGGGACAACAGTGGAATTGTCTGACACACTTAACTTTTCAGGACATGTTGGGAGCTCTTGAAAGAGTGATTGGGGCTGGCACCACAGTGTGAACTGGAGGAAGAAGGGGCCCTGCATCATTTATCACCGTTCTGCAGTGGGTGTTGAGTTGGCAACTTGAGTCACTGTAGGAGAATGAAATTCCCACCACAAGAACACCTCTACCATATGTTGTGCACAGGCACTTGAAAACCTAGCACAGATCCAGATCCAGATTCTGGGTTAAAACAAGGCGATTACTTGAATGCCAGTTTACCTAAATGCAAGAACATGAGGCTCCAGGAGAAAACAGTGGCTGGCTTTTGAAATGGTCTATGGAGATTGTTGCATCATGGCTCTTATGTCTGAGTTTCTTCCTGTGTGTGGATGCACATGCTTAGAGGCTGTATCTGCAGTGTGCTGGCAGTGTCAGAGCATAGCGCTCCCCTCCCCCCATCTCCACCTTTGCCTTCCTGACCCTGCCTGACAGAGCTCAAAATTTATGAATGTGTGGCGGAGGGGGCCCGGACCATTAGTGTAATTCTAGTAGTGGGAGCCAGCTCTAAGGGATCGATATCTGTAATTGAGTGGGAGATAATTAGCCAGCCCTGATTACCCACAACAAGGAAGGAATATACTCCCCGGTTAGGCTTTTACACAAAGTGCATTTTAAATGGTCGCTGGGTTTGTTGTTGTTCAGATGCAGGTAGGGTTCTGCGTCTCACGCTCCTCTGTTTTTCTCTTTGCGCTTCTTCCTCTTGAGTGCAGTGATGGCCTACATGGAAGGACACCATCATGAATATTATTTTTCCTGAACTAAAACTCTTCCATTCTTAATGTAAATGGTGTCCTCCAGTTACTGCAAATGTGCAGTTTTCAAGAAACCAAAATGAAAACTTTTGAGGGCTTACTCTCTAATGAAGACAGACAGAAAGAGGGAGGAGACCCAGTCTGCTTTGTATTTACTTACAGTGAGATTAGAGTGAAGATCTATAGCCACCCTTATTAGGTGTAATGTTGCCCTCGTCCTCCTCTCCTGCCGCTGTCCTGCATTATTTATGATGCAGTAATTTATTTTGTTTGACTTTGGGTATTGTATTTATGTGCAGATAAATGAAGAGCAACCTGTTGGCTCCATTGCCTGAATCCAATTTTAATATATGGGTGTTTTTGTTCTCTCCCTTCCGAAGTAGCCAGCTGCTCTACTTGAGATGTTTCCGATGGTCCTGATGCATAATTCAATTCCCTCGCTCACCCCAAACAGACAAAAATAGGGACATCAAGACAGGATTCCTCAAACATGGAAATATTACTGTGGTTTAAAGAGTTATTTGAGGTTGATTCTGGCTTTCATATTCATTCAGCGTTGCAATTAACCATACAGGATGTAACCCTAAGGCTAATACTGTTTTGTCCTAGGCAGAAAAACCTGTTATAACTTTCTGTAACATTAATTTTCTCCCACCCTTACCTTTTCCCGTCGAGGAGCCAGAGAAATCTTCCCCAAAACGGATATTTTCTGCTGAATATGATGACATGGTAAATAACAGTGCTGCAGAATTCACATTGCTGAATCACAAAGGCGCACAGCTGGGAAATATTTACTCAGGGGGAAATTAAGTTAAATAGAGATGATTTGCTCTTTATAAGCATTCATTTTTATTACTTTGTATCATGGGTGTGTTTGAATTTAATTTCCTGCATTGATTAGTCGCTTAATTTAAGAGGCTCAGCTAATGCCTGAAGATGGATTGCATTGTTGAAGATGTTGTAAGTCAGTATTGCTTGAAAATGAAAGCACACCACTGGTAATAATAGACAGTTGAGTCAGTATACAGCTCAGCAGAAGAGCCGGGATGATTGCTCTTTCCTGTCACCAGCATGCTAAATTAGAAAGTAAGCACTGTTACTGTTGATGGACGTTGGTTCTTCCTCCTATATCTGAAGCTACCTAGTTCTGGTGGAGTTGTCTTTGTCATCCCCAGAAAAAAATCTGTTCAAGCAGTTTGGCAGTGATCTATACACTTATAGGTGTTGTTATCAGGCTTCTTCTCACGGCATTGCATTCATCACTGAATTAATTATTTACCAGTGGTAATCTATTTCCATGGCTATTTCCATAACAACATGTAAAAGAGGATCGTTCTTTTAACGTGGTGATGAAACAGATGTGACGTGAAAGTTGTTAGCGTACATCTGTTAATCCAATGCAAACAGCATTTGGATCTTCAGTGTTTTGTCAGACGTAGAATCTTTCATGCTGCTGCATGAACTAAATTTTGACTTTTTAACTTGATTGTTCACCAAATGTGAAATATCCCTCGTATAGTAGATTGCTCTGTGAAAACCAGCAAGATGCAATGGCATGTAACATAAACAGAATTTGCCATGGAACAACACACTGTTTCACGCCCGTACGATAGATTGTTGGTTTAAAATAAGATCTGCACATACTGTAGAAAGCACAAAACACACCCCAGTACGCTTGGGTGGACCTGCCAATTCTGTTTAAAGACTGCTTATAACAACATCTGGCAGATTTCAATAACCCGTTCTTTTGAAAAGTGAATATGCATGCACTCTGTCAAGTGAGATACTTTTTAATTTTATGCAAGTATTGCATGGCAGAAGGGGCAAGATACAGTTTGCTGAGACAACCAGATATGAATGAAAACTAGTGTTACACAGACAGTTCTAGGTGTAAATGTGTTATGGAATATGTACAGTAGGTGGTTTGGTAATGTTAGCTAGTCTAAAGCTATGATTACCCTGTTATTAGGCATGTAAGTCTGCAAAAGCTTGACTTACAACATAACTCAACACACATTATATTCAGGCTAGAGTCAGCTAATCTTGATCACGACTGCTGGCTGGCTAATCACATGTATTATAAAGGAGTGTTATATTCAGTAATAAATGTGTAGTTAATATTTCCTATGCTAGGAAGAGATTCTTGCCACTGGCCTTTTACATTACATGCAAGGTAGCAAGATCATTTTAAATATGATATACCAATACTGCTAATATTTTTGGAATGGACCTGTCAAGCTGTGAACATACACCATGTCTACAACAATATCTAGTAAATAAACTGTGAATTAAATTTTTTAAAAGAATATGCATGAGCTAGCACAGGAAGATTACTACGGTGGCTAGCTTGCTATAAATATTTGTATTGTTTGATTGATGATGAATAGCAACATGTGTTTGTTTATATATATGTGTGTGTGTGTGTGTGTATGCACAGTTACATATAATATCCTGCTCACTGATTGGCTAAGCAAGTACAGAAGCCTCCCCCCCGTGGTAATTACAGTCAGCATGATTTAACATTTAGAATCGCCTCAGCTGCCCCCAAAGCTACTCTTATCAGTAACGACAGGCAGTGCACACTGAAACGATTTCCTCCAAAATTACAAGGAAGCTAATGTGACACCCAGCCATGTGGCTAGTCTTGCCGGTGTGAACTAGACTCACGAAGAAGGTGGAAGAGTGGGTTCCCTCTACTGATGTTTCATTTTTGGCTTTCACAGTAATACATCCTAAGCAGAATCGATAATGTACACTTGGTAAGCAAACCTGCCTTTTGATGAGAGTTTTATGCCAAGGGGTTTAGAAGAAAGGTTACCAAACTCTTTGATTTACATTTACCCACGGTCAGGACAGATAAATCAACCACCCACGTTTTCTTTTAATTTCAACCTCCTTTGGCGTGAAATGTTCCTGGCATGAAGCTCAGCACATAGATGAGGAATTATGGCACTGCATTCTTCCCTCACCCTTGTCAACCCGCCCACAGTTTTAGATTTAGGATTTGTGCCGTGACGTTTAGATTAACGTATTCACTCCACCTTTCCTTCCCAAGTCCCAACCAGTCAGCTGAAGTAACACAGAGTTCTGCTATGATATGCATGATAAGGTTCTGCCTTGTGGAAGCATTCCTTAATATGTGAATGAGTCCTTTTCACAGAGAATAATATTACATTTTCACTTCTCTGGGGGTTGATAATGGACAGCATGTAAAAAATGGCAGGGGGTTTGATGGGGGCAGCAGACAAATGAGATTGACTGCCCCACTCAGTATTCACAGGGGATTTCTTGAAATGTATATTCAATAACATAGATAGAGCTAAAGGGGACTGCCATCCTGCAGCCTACAGTGTGTCCTACAAGACCAGGTTTGCAGAACACCATTGATTTAAATCACAGGCTCAAAATCTATTCCCCCTCCCCTCCTTCCCTCTCTTACTCCATTTCCTTCCTGTGTTTTTTCCTGGCTTTCCACCACTCCTCTTCTGTCTTCCCAACCCTTTCCAGGAGATATGATGGCACTCTCTGTTGGGGGGAAAAAGCATTAGAGAAGCATCTCATCTCTTTATTTTAAAAAGCTTTAGAATTAAATTGACTCGACTGCGTTTTTGGCACAGGACTCGGCCAAGCTAAAAAATATGACATGCTTTGTGGGGAGAGGGAGCTGGAGCATTAATAAATCATCCCAAATCATCAGAAAGTTTTGGAAGGAATCAATCATTCCAGAAACCCCCTCTTGTGCAAAAACAGATTAATCAGCAGAGAAGAAAAGTCCTGTCAGTCTGATGCAGCTGACGTGCAAGACCTTTGGCGTGGGGTCCAAACATCAGGTTCTCTGCCAGTGGCTCACTGCTCAGAAGGTGGCAGTTGGTGCTTAGAATAAAGCCACTGTTTAAAAGGAAAGCCTTTATTAGACCATTGTTTCACAGAGCAATTCAGAAGGTTTGATGGGATGGGAGACCACTGAGAGATGAATGAGGACTGATATGCTTTCTGATATTATGGTTACTGACTAGGGGTGTAATTTGAGTTTATGCAAAACCGCATTGGAACTGTTTGCTAGGACCGAATCCAGAAACTGGCTGTCGGGTTCCACTTCCATTTGCGTTGCATTGTCGGCAATCAAGCCCGGAGGAGAATGTGATACGCCACGGTCTGACTCAGCGATTTAGCGCCGTGAAGAAGAGGGTGTGCGTATTTGAAGTTTTGCATTGACAGAGCTGTGGTAATGTGTGCACCCACCTTGCGCAAACCCCCAGCGGCCACAGAAATGTGGCATCATCTGTGTCAGATTCTTTAAGCTGCTCCTTATCACGTAGTCCTCCCTTGTCTTTGCTCATTTTTTGTCCCCGTTGATGAGAGGGTCCTTTCATTTCTCATCGTTTCTGCAACACGTCAGTCTGCGTGGATGGGAACATTGGGCATGAATTATATCCACTTTCAGAGGAAAAAAAAGCAAGTGTGTTGGGAGGGGAGGTACATAAAGAAGCAGACCCAGGGTGCAATATGAGTCAGTCACTGTAGTATTAATCCAGTGCAAATCGATTGTGGCAGATCCAAACCGCTACGTGGAACGATCCCCCCGCGAAACACCCCCGACCAGGTGATCCCCTGAAACACCTCTGACTCATGGGAAGCATCTGACTCTGAGTTTGTTTGATCATGAGGACTGATTAGAGAGAAGCTGCTCCCAGCCCAGACCCAGCTGCCGCCGCTGCTGCTTTCACCGCTGAGTTCATGTCACAAAATCCCCTGATGGCATTCATCAGCCACACAGGAAAGAAGCGTCTCCCTCTGTGTGCTCACCCTGTCCCCCTCTTTCATGCCGTGTCACACAGCCCCCGGTGTTTCATATCCATACATCTGTGCTGAAATCTAGAAAGAATTCACAGTCGCTTCATTTTTACCTATTTAAAAATATAGAGCTTTGGTTTTCCTTTTCTGCCATTTGTGTGGATCTTGCTTGCTCTGTTTTCACCAGACATCACAGAATTGTAGAGAAATGCAACCATTGTCTTGGTGGGATTTGACAGGTGTGAATTTAACAAACTAAAAAGCACTGTTTGCACAAATTTCATAGTTTCCTGTGTTCTGCATATTTTGTCTGCCATGCATCTCTTAAAAAAAACCTCTTCATTTCCAGTGCAGAGGCTCTCTGCATAAGATTCCGACTTTGACGCATGGAAACCTCTAACAGTCATGTTTGTTTACTGACGGGTCCCAGCTACTTGAGCTCCTTCAATTAGAACATTTAGCTCCAATTGAAGATGATTAATGGAGTAGTCAACCAATAAAATAACATATCTTTCATAAAGATGTAGAATTTATTGGTGATTTCTCCCCCCAATCACATGGAAGGTGCATCTGAAAAAGTGCAGTGGCCATCAATGCAACAAACAACATTGGATCATTTAACGGCTCTACCCGGTTATGATCCTCTCTTCTCTCCTGGCTAACTCTCTGGGAATTAAATGATTGATCCAAAGGATAAACTAAGAAAGCGCGGGATTGTGAAATGGTGATATTGGAGATCTGATAAATATGTAACATATGTAACAAATATAAGATTGACTTAATGAAGATGCATTTTGGCAAAAAAGGAGATTTAAAAAAACAACCACAAATTCAGGGGCCTTCTTAAGTTATAATGATGTTTAAAATGTAATATCACTGAGTCTAATTACAATAAGGTTCACATGTATACCTGTAAGATGAGAAAATGGGTATGATTAATACTTTCAAATTAGGTGATCTGTATTGTCCTAGATTAATGCTAAGAATACACTTGAGGCATAGTTAAAGTCTAAAATAAGGGAGACATCTGAAAGTTCAGGCAAGCCTTGTTTTCTTTCCTGTTTGGATAAGAATTTTATTCATGTCTCTCCAGGAAAATGTAGTTCAGCACAATTCTGAATACATTAAAAAGTGGGTACTGTGGAAGACAACCTATTGTGTGCTGATCAGTTTTCTCACCCCACAGCTAAAAAAGTTTATTTCAGATTCCATCCCTTCAGGATACGAGGATCAGGTTTCTACCTCAGATTTTATTAATGTAAAAAAGGACTTGGTGACACAAGAGCATAGTGGTTAAATGATTTGTGATTATGTCCCTTCATGAGATAAGATGGCTGATTCACCTGGAGCCATCAGTGGGAATTAGTCTGTGTCATAACCTCAGTGGAATTTTGGATTCTGCACATTAATCTCCCTGTACCTGATGCAGGCTGTGCAGACGGCTCAGTGCTAGCGCTGCTGAAAACCTTTCCAGTGGCCAATTTCAGGGAAAGATGTTTCTATCCTTTCGGACAGATGGGCAGTTCCAATGATTTGATGCCCATGTGTGAAATACTGGCAGTAATGGGCAAATAAAAAAAGGGGACTTCGACATTGAGTTCAAGAGTTGAAGAGCGCTAAAGTGTCCAAATCATAAAATTCCAAGGACATCATTTATTTCTAATGATGTGGTGTTATTTTTACTTTTTAAACGTGAACTGCAGAGGTTCCCATGGGTGGCGTCGGCTGGGTGATCTGGGAGGGAGGAGAGTGCTGGCTCAGGGCTACTCTTTGCACAGACATGATCCCTGTCTGCACTGGTCCCTCAGTGGTGGAGTGAACTCCCCATGGAGGTCAGGACACCGAAATCACTGGCCTTCTTCCGACCCACCTCTTCAGACTGCATCTCGGTTCCACCTCAATTACCTGCCCCCTAACACCTGCTACCTCTAGCACTTACTGTTTATTTTACATGTGGTGTTGCAATGTATTTTGGATTGTGTGTTCTAGTGACTGATGCATGGCAGTATACTTGGCTTCCCTTGTCTAATCAAGTTGCACAAGTTAACTTTGGGTAGGGCTTGAATAGTGTTATGCTCACACTCACTGGTGTGGGAGTGTTGTTAGTTTGGTCTGACATTGTTGCTCATTCAGCTTGAATGGATACACTTATGTTCTGTTGTGCTGGAAGTCGCTCTGGATAAGAATGTCTGCTAAATGAATTTAATGTAATGTAATGTACTGTACAGCCGCTCCACACTCGGGTGGCATTTTACCACGTCCGATGGTTATGGTGTTACACTGCTTTCTCTACTCAGCCTCTGTTGCTCATTCTCACAGCCACTCACAGGGGCAGCTGTTAATGTGTGAAAGCGACAGCGGGCAAGAAACCAGGTCCAGATGCGCACATTACTAACCCTAGCCCACCCCCTTTTTTATTTTTTTGCCCCCACACAGGTCCCGTTACCAACGCCTTCATCATCCCTGCCCCGGCCAACATGTTCCTGCCGGACAGCCGGCCCGCCGTGCCCTTGCCGCGCTTCAGCCGCCACCTCAACCCGTCCGAGCAGGGCGAGGGTGCCGAGACCGGGGGGGTGTGCCTGCGTCTGGGGCCCAGCGTGCAGGTCAGACTCCGCCCCGCCGCCGCACACAATGGACGCTAATGAAGTCTGAATCAGGGGCCTTTTGGATTAAACACCTGAGTAAACACACTGATTCAAAAACAAAATATTGAATGAACTTGCAGCATCATGAAAACTTTGAACACGGGCAGGTAGATCGATACTATGATAAATGTAATCTGCCTCATAAAATAAATGGGGCCTTGATTAATGGTGGGACATCAAGAAGGAATAATGGTGGGGCGCATAACAACAGGCTGGTGTTTAACACCGAGTTCCTGAGCATTACCAAGGGCAACCTTCCAGTGTGGCTGCTGTAAATGAATTCTGCAGTGCTTGATTTAATGTTAATTTGGGGAACTAAACCGAGCAGTGCATTTTCCTCTATGGCCTTAGTTATTTAACAGGCTAGTAGTGCATATTTTCTCAATCCTAAATGGATCAGATATGTACTTATACATATGTATTTGCTTGCAAATATTACTGCGAAACATCTGTGTGGAACCTATTGGCAATTCTCTCAGTGTCAAAATCAATTACGTTGCTCCAAATAAAATGGTAATGCCAGGTTTTTAAATTACCTACCACCTGCTCAGGGATTCCAACCATCTTTACAATACCAGCAGTCCAATTTCTCCCCTTATCGCTTGCTCTCTCTCTTTTTCACTTTCTTTCTCTGTCTCTCTCTCTCTCTTTCTCTCGCTCTCTCTTTCACTGTCTGGCTCTGTCACTCTCTCGCTCTCCTTTCTCTCTCTCTCTGTCACCGTCTCCCTCTTTTTCTCTACGGTGTCTCATTCACCCAGCCTCAGAGGTTTTTTTTTTATTTACATAAAAGCTAATCTCTGAGCCGTTAGGAATACACTGTCATGTCTCAAAACGAGCTTTTCGCTCACGCTTTGTGGGGGAAAAAAAATAAAACAAATTATCAAGAAAAGAAAAATTAATACTAATAACAATGAAAAAACAATATTCCTGCTGTGACCCAGGGGCATTGCCAACATCACACATGGCGTCTGCTCACGCAGCGTGCCGCTTAGAAATTAAGTAACCAAATTAATTTTACTGGAGAATTGTTGTTGCTATCGGTTTCCTCCAGCAGTGCGAGCGTGCGTTCTGCCGGGAGTCCAGGAGCCTGCCGCTGGCCTGAAATTACCTGTCCAACCCCTCGCCTTGGCACTGAGGAACGCCATTAACAGCTCGGCCACTTTGTTCTGAGGGAGGTCATGATAAAGCGCGTGGGACGTGGCCGAGCTGAGCTGGGTCTGAGAGCAAAGGGAGCTGGCAGGTCTCCTCTCCTTCCCTCGGTGGGGAGTTACACATCTCGCTAATTGAGCGGTATCTCTGGGGGCAGGGCTCAGGGAGATTATGGGGTACAGGTAGATAACGATGCATACCGGCGGAAGGCCTTTATCTTTTCCCGCCGCTGAAATGCTCAGGACAGGGGGAGCACAGGGTGTTCAGTGATGAAAGGCAGCCTCTCGCAGGCTACTCTTCCTTTCCCCCTGTACCGCCTGTTCAAGCAAATAGTTATTTTGTGAATTTCCTGCTGCCAGACCGCTCACACTAACTGTCATCTAAATAGTAAAATGAAATGAAGTCATCGAGGGTGCTAATAACTGCCGTTGAGCTGAGGTTGCGTGAAAGTGCACCGCTCTCACGTCCGGCTGGCTCTTATGAGGCTTGTGTAATATCCCATTAATATGATGTCTCTCTTCCCTCCCTGTGTGCTCAGTAATGTGGGCGGTGTTTGTTCAGAGCCTCCGTCTGCAGAGTCCACTGAGCTTACTTCTCAGCTCCCTTTATTGACCATGTTGTAAAATAAGCAAGAACACCCACACAGTAAGTGTCAGTGGATGGAGCTGTAAATTCACAGGACTCTCTGCTGACTCCCTGTAAATCAGCAGAAAGGTGATCATAGACCGTTTATTGGACAAGGCCATTAAAAAAGATCGACCTTGTTGTTATCATCATTGTCAGCCTTTATTATCATTGTCAGCCTTTACTGTACCTAGTTTTGTACTCCTCTTGAGAGAGGAGCGCATTCTTTGGCTGTAAGGTAGAGTGAAGTTCTGTGTCAGTTGCAAATCACTTTCCTGAATCCTGGCTCGTCGACTGACCATGATTGACATTGACACTTTGTGTCAGCAGGTCCTTCAGAATAAAAACACCTTGTATGCCCCCCACACACACACACACACACACACACACCACACACACACACACACACACACGCACGCACATGCAAGCATGCACACACTGATGATCTGTTAATGAATTTTGCCATGGCCATGTAAGTTATTACATGACTGATGACTCTTTCCTTCTGTTTGGACTCCGTCAGGGCTCGGAGCAGACGCACTTGGAGAAGGCAGAGAAGCTGTACTCCCTCATGTGTGCCGTCACAGACAAGGTGAGCAGGAAGGTCGGCGTCTGAAATCGACGACACGAGAGACTGCCTTACAAATGAGTTAAAAAAAAAAAAAAAAAAAAAAATGGCTGCAACAAAACAGAGGACGTGGCAGAAAAGGCATTTAATCTTTTGTTAGTGGGAAGGTGAAGGTTTTAATAAGCTCTAGGCCACAGGCTGGACTTGCTCCATTTATTACAACCTGTGAGCCACTCCCGTTCTTTCTGGTGCCTTTCTCTTTTTCGGTTCCAGATTCTCACAAAGGTACTTAGGGAAAGTAGTTGTTTTTGGCAGTGATGATCATTCTCTGAGGCCCTGCAGGTATTGGATGCCCACTGCGTAAGTGTCGGGGCCGTGTCTGGGGATCATAGATTGTGGAAATGACAGGCCATTAGGAAGTTAAGGTCTCGTCACGTGCAGCGCATTGAGCTATTGACCTAGTGTGATTTCAGGTGTGACAGCACCATGGTCTTATCCGGAGGTGCTGAGACTTTATGCAAAGAGCAGCTATCTGTTCAGTATCCTTTCTAAGGAAACCAGCCTCCCTCATGTCCTTAAATCAAAGCTGAATTTCATGAAGGGGCTCTGATAATCAAAACTTCTTCAGAAATTCAGGGCCATGTTTTCACTCTTATTAAGTTAGTGTATGGGGCTGGAGTAAACCATCTATTTTCCCTCAGATCTAGCGTTTCCAATATTGTCAGGAAGCACAATATTTTAACTGTAGGCAAAATGAGTGCCAACTTCAGAGGCTCCCAGGAATGTGTGGTGTAATAAACAATATTCCTGTTCTTAGACTTGGTGTCCTTAGGCCCCCGAGGCTTGATGGCCTTCTGTGAACTCACAGGAAATCCTTGCAATAGCCTTGGTTAGCACATTCTCACTCTGTGAGTGTGCGTGTATGTGTTTTTGGGGGTGGGGGTTGGGGGGTCCGCAGTAGGGATTAGTCAGATAGCTGGACAGGGTCACCAAAGGCACCTCATCCTCCCGCTGATGGAGGCGCTTGAGAATCCACTGCTGTGGCCAGAGTCAGAGGTGGTGTTAAGTGGATTAGTTTCACTCAGTCAAAAAAGGGTTCGTCCCCGCCGGCCAGCCAGAGGCCCCAATATGTTTATTTGGAATAAGTGGGTAAATAAATAAATTAGTGGAGGCGAAGAGTTTTCCTTTCTTAATCCCTGGGAGATGTGCACCGCTGTCATCCTCTGACTGCCTGCACTGCGGAATTCTCCACAATAGGAATGTCAATATTTGCTCCATAAGATTAGGGATGTTTCAAAATGGGATTTCATGACCTCACTGCGAAGGCGAGTGGAAGCTCGTTTCTGCAGGTTTAGATATAGTTCAGTATATTCTAGACCTCCGCTTGAAATTAATTCCCAAGCTCATTTCCAAACATTTGAGCTTTTAACGCTTGAACACATTTCCATAAATATTGGATACGTTTGTTCCTTGAAGTGCGGTCTGTGAATGAAGAGCAGCCATGTCCAGAAATGCTTGGTTTTTGAAATAAACGGAAGTATGCATTAGAAAGCTCAGAAACTATAGGAGCAGGAAACAACTCTTCCACACATCTAAAAATAGATTCTGTAATTTAATATTATATCATGTCAGTCTAGCAACAGGTGAGGCTGTCAGTCTGTTAATGACATAAAAGCATGCCCAGTGGAGCGTGGTGCTTGCCCATGCCTTGCAATTAAGCGCTCTCTCTCTCCCCCTCTGCCTCTCTGCCTGTCTCCTGTGCCGCGCAGAGTGTGTTTGGAGATGGTGAGAACACCAAGGTGCGCGTCTCAGAGCTGGAGGAGGAGGTGAAGACGCTGAAAAAGATCAACAAGGACCTGTACGAATTCTCCTCGCAGCTCCTCACCAAGCCCAGTTAGAGCAGCACCCTCGAGGGTGGCGTCCCAGCTGCAGGGCCCCGGCACGCCGGAGGGGAGATGCCAAGCTCTGTAGGGGGAAGGGGTGGGTTGGGGTTGGAGGGGAGGGTTTAAAGAAGATGTTTGTCATTTGTCATTTTCAGTACAGGAAAAAAAAAAAACATGCATTCCGACTCGCATCAACCATGACGGACTCTGACACCAACAGTGCACTAATGGATGCGCCCGGATCACGTTTGCACGGACAGGGGACGTGAGGCAGATGTTGCGCTGCGCTCCGGCTTTGACACGTAGGGCAGAACGAGGGGGGGGTTGGGGGTGGCGGTCGCTCAGCGACGTGGATCCGACAGCCAGGTGGCACGACGGGACGGAGCGGAGAGGATCGGTGTCACCGTCGTGTCGAGCGAGCAGGAGCCCTTGTTCCGCACGTCTCTCCGGTTCCGCCATCTCTTTGCCCTTCGCTCCCTCACCTGCGCGCTCCGCCGCCCCGCCTCGGCCCCGGCTCGGCCCCGGCGGCGCCCGCAGCCCGCCTCAGCACTCTGTTAAATGCAATTAGGAAGAATGGCTGGTTTGCTTTCTGACACCTGCCCGCTTCATAACTCCGCAAACCCCCCCGGCCTCCTAAAGGCTTAATTTTTAATATCCCGTCCCATCTGTTCCTCCCACTCGGCAATGACACGCTTTTAATGCAGGGCATGTGAGCAGCCAATCAATAAAATGGATTTCCACCGCGATGTTACGTGCATCAAGGTGCAATTTGCATAGGGATGATATGTGTGTTCATTTTGGAAAAGTGAGACCGAATGTGTGTAAACCTCATGGGTTGGTGCTTCATCGCCGTTATCATGCAAATGGGACTGTTTGCCATTAACAGCTCCAGCTTGTTTCCTGCCTCATTTGCCAACGTGTTTTTAATCATCAAGTGTGCTTTTTTGATGCACATTTTCATGTACATATGCCATGAACGCAAATTAGAGCAGGTCAACTTTTTTTCTGAGAATTGTTTTTTTTGTTGGACTGTGATCAGTAAGTTGTCTTTAGCCCAGGGCTCTGTGCTGCTGGTGAGAGGTTTATTTGCGAGTTGTCCGGAAGAATAAAGAGTCTCCAGCGGAGGGGGTTGGGGATGGGGCTTTTGAAATCGCTCTCTCGTCACCACTGGTTTACAACCACAGGCAATATGCAGGCAGCGAAACAGCTGCCTCTTTAATCTGATTCTCTTATTTGCGTTCTTTGATGGGGATCTGAGGGACTGAGTGTTTTTGTTAAGAAGGAGTGAGGGGCTGATATGGGCAGTCTTTTCTTTCCCTTTGTGCTGCATCTGCAGGGATGCTGAACGTGTTTTACAGCATCTCTGCCCGCGCTGACCGAGGAGCGCACGCCATTGTTGACCTCAATTAACTCACTTCTAGCAGATAGGCCTACAGAGATGGGCGTTTGGAGCAAACTGATCTGAGGGTAAACTGGGAGCATCATGGGAAAGGGAGGGGCACTGTTTCCAGAGCTGTTAGTTACTTGTTTTTGTTTGATCTGACAGATAAAAAACAGCCTTTGAATACTGAACTGGTATGTTGTTTTGTGTTTATTAACTTGATGTATCCTATGAAATAAACATTTTTTCATTGACGTAAATGTCTTTTTTCTGTGGTAATGAATCTGTGAATTTTGGAAAAAAGTGTCAGATTTTCTTATCTTCATCCATTGCTTATCTCCTCTATGAAGCAGGGTTTTTTGCCATACATTGGACAGAATAGGCTGAGTAAGAGAGGGGCTTTGTCTGTATTCGTTATTTAAAGAGGGAAAAAGTGGCATCAAGCTGTTAACCTTTATGCTGTAGTTACTAGTGCATATTTTACACACAAATATTTTTGGTTGTGAGGGACTGGACTCTGCTTTTGGCTTAGAGAAACATTTGCTTGCTGATGTGATCTGGTACTCTTTCTTTTAAAATGAGAAAGAAATGAATTTTTGTGAAAAACAAAAACTTGCCAGTGAGGAAGACCTGTCTTTGCTGCAAGAAGCATGAGAGGAGGAGGAGGACTTCCATAAGGTTTATCTGTGTCCCCTGTGACCTTCATCAGGAAGCAATCTCCTTTAAGGTGCAACATCACCTAGCTCTACCCTATAATATGTGAAGAGTGAAAAGATGTTTTAACACGTCACATTATTCATCAGCCAGTGTGCTCATTCTCAGAAGACTGGTTACAACCAAAGGAGACCCCTGGGTCTGCATTTGCCTGGCTAGTCTTCATTTCAATGCATGTATTAGAATTCTGCATGTATCCAGCCTAGCATCAAGTGTGTTCCTTTGGCTTTTGGCTCCACCCTTTTATATCAGATTGCAATGTCCAGCCACTTTCTAAAAACTTGAGATGTGCAGGCAGAAAATCTCTCACCAAAGTATGGAGATGAGTGGTTAGCTTGTTGTATTGCCTTTGTTGAACTGCTTGATTATCTCAGTGAGTGACATACTCAGCCAAATCAATGATGGCGATATGGAACTTGAAAATCACACTGATTGAGGTGACCTCCCAGCTGTGTGTCAGTGTTAACAGCAATCAATACTCTGTTGAATCTCCTCTGTAAGATGCAATGATCTGATGTGCTGTTTCATCAAGTGGGAGGCAATTCATTGTGTCGCGGCATGATTGGAACATCTTCAGCCAGGGTTTGATTTGGATTTTGCCTCTTCTGGCAGTGGATGTTTCCTCTATTTTCTTTATTGTTTTCAGCAGGACTGTGGGAAACAGAATTACAAGCACCTGTTCTTCAGATGTGTTGAATCACTCTACAGGATAACACACATTTCTGATTGAGAGCACTCTCCCCATGAAGCCTGATGCAAAAAATCTTAAGGTAATGCCATTATGTGTAACCCAAACCAAGAGGTGAAACTTTAATTAGTGTCAAATTAAATTTGCTTTCCACATTTTGCACCGGCCCCTCCATGCCTCATTCCCTAGTTTCCACTTTCTCATTTCCCATAATGCACTAGAGAAAACCACTGCTCTCTCATTCCTTCATTGATTTGTTCTGTGAACACTATGGATGGAGTTGTCAGGGGCATTGTGATTCCTGCGATTGCTGTTATACTTTAAAAGGATCAATCATGAAATCCTCAGCTAGTTTTTTATTTGGCATTTACCAGTTTGGATGAGGAGTGACCAGAGGACCTCTTAACAGCAGCTGCAGCACTTCCAGCTTCTGTCTCAGTGACTGTCACGCTTGGCTGGACGCACCACCTCGGTCACCAGTGGATGTTAAACCCCCCCCATTGTGCCGTCATCTGGGGCTTGTCTGGGACACCGCAAGGAAAAAGATGCCATACTTGATTAGTTCATCTCTCCCAAAAAAATAATCTGGCATTAAAGAGAATGCTTAATCTGTGGGTTTCCTGCAATCGATCACTTCTGCGGAGTGCGGACGATAAAACAATGTTTTATCCCTATTCTGCCCTTGTGCAAAGGCCATCTGTAGGAAAATCAATGGAGGATTTTTCTTTTTAATTTTCCTCAGGGGTGAAAGGTGGGAAAATACGAAAAGAACGAGGCGGCATATAAAGCTGAGCTGGATTGATGGTCAGCATGTGCTTTTATTAGCAGCATGAGGTGTCACCTGGATTAATGGAGAGGCCTATGAACTTGATTATCTTGTCTGCAGGTGGCGGCCCACAATGACTTGCATGCAAAGACACTGACTGATCAAGCCTCATATTTAGACCAACAGCCACAGCATGGAAGCGAAAAGCAAAGTGTGAAATGAAGCCAGTACAAGTCCAGCAAGATGTGGGGCACTTGGGTCATACACCAGGTTGTGTATTGGTTCTCACCTGCATGGACAGAATCAAAGAAGTATCGGTTAAAAATGGCACATCACTTCTCGTATCAGATCTCTTTGTTACTTCAGGTAACTTCAGAACATCAAGGTTGCCATTAAACTCTTGCTAGGACACCAGACTACCAGTATCAAGGTAGACACAGACACCGACCCAGTTGCATGACTAAAGGAAAAAGGAGCGCAAGCACAGAATAATTGAATCCATTCTTATCTCCTACTTCCAATGTTGACTCCCATGAACAGAAAGGAAAATGAGCATGGAAATTCATAATGAAGTCAGGAATTGCATTGCTTCTGGATCCACTAAGAGGTACTGCCCTGATTCTTTAACCTCTTTTAATCCCCAAATTTTTGACGAAGAGCAGCATTAACGAGATGGAACTCATTAGCTTTTATCTGCAGAAGTGGCGTGTCCCAGCGAGATCGTTCTGAAAGGGTACACAGAATTGAACACAACAAAACGAGGTTCTGTCGGGACGGCCTTCGTTGTGGCGCCTCCATTGTGGGCTGGACTATGCACTGGTGTGTCCCGCCCCTTGCTTTTGAAGGGTAGGCACTTTGGGGGCCTGTGACGCAAGCGGAAAAAATGAGGCACACACTGATGAGTTTAGTTGGGATGACTTATTTTCCTTTGGGTGACTCAGAGCAGATCAAATAACAGCCTGATCAAAAAGTGTGCCGTAATATCGTGGTTCATCCCACAGTACAGTAATTAAACTCCTCCTGTGTGGGAATGCTGCTTGTAGGATAGAGTCTGCTGCTGTCACTCCATGTACACGTGAGGCATCTAAGCTGGAAACTGTTCAGGGAACAGAAATCCCCCGAAGATTCATTAGCCAGATGCAGCTGGTAACTTTTAATGTTCTTACCGGAACAAGCACCCCTTTGGAGTGTGCCATCCCTTCGTCACTTTCACCGTTTTAGACACTTCCTACTGTGACACTTGCTCAGCAGCTCCATGCACAATGAAGCCGTTGATGTTTCGCTGTTGGTTAGATAAAGTGCTCTAAGTGAAAGCAGCCGCTGAGTTACACTTAACTGAAGGGCAATTATCCTTCAGTTCAATCCTCATTAGCTGAAACCTCACAGGAGTTGAAAATACCTATTGTGTTTTCAAGCACTGTGAAATTCAATGTAGCTCTGTGTGATATCTTGAGTGGTTCAGAGGTATGAGATTAATCTTACTGTGACTCTTCACTCAGGAGGCATGTTGCACATTTTCAGATCCTGTAATGGTTTCCTCAGGTATGCAGTGCCACTGGCAGGATCTAGTCTTGTTTTTGACCCTCTCCACCAAACTACTGTTTCAGTGACCCAATGAGCAATTCCTTAAACAAGTTAGCCCTCCCAGTCTCTAATTCCCATAGAATAATTGTATTGTGTGATAGTGGAAAGATGAACAAATAATTACTGAGAATATTGCATGTTGAGGGAAGCTCTGGTTTCTCAGTGGTTGTTCTCCTAATACATAGAGAAGAGGAGGGCGATGTGATCAATGTGAAAAGTGATCAATGGCAAAAAGAATGATGAAGACAGGAAGTGAGAGAAGACAGAATCAAAGCATACAGAATATGTGGAGACAGAGCAAAAATGTACTGCTGAAGATGGTCAGGTTGGACGGAATAACAAAAAAAGATTGAGGTGAGAGAGAAGGGTTTCCACTACATTTTCACAGGGTGACAAGACTTCAATGATCCCATGTCTGGCTGGGAGGAGGATGGAGCTTGACAGTGTGAAAGAGGAGGAGGAAGACGAGGCTGTCGGTGGTGAGTTTTCTACCATACGGTATAAATTCCTGCAGAGGAGAGGCCATTGGGGATTTTAGGGTGACTCTCACGCTAAATTTAATGGTAAGTGCAAGGATACCTTTGGTTGTGAGGGACCGGACTCGACAATAAGCAACGCAGTATTACTGAATGCAATACCTAGAATCAATTTGGTGAGTAGGTGTCCTTGATAAATGCCTTGCCTGTGTGTTTCACAAGTAAACAAAAAGTTACTCCGAACACCAATGTGTATAGTACGATGTGGAATAAATCTAAACCTGAAAAAAATAAATCTGTCTCTGAACATCATGGGCTTGTTTGGCACCTGAAATAATATACTTTAAGACATTGTTTCCAATCTAAGAAGAAAGGATGAGCAAACACTATACAGGAGACTGTATTTCACACTCTTTAGTTCTTCTCTGTAACATTTTGCATTCTCAGCTGTGAGGTCCATGTTTAATGAGGCAGAAGAGAACGACTGAAACAGCTGCTGGAAAATCCACATTGCTGTGCCTCAGCCTTGAGCTCTGTAGGCTCTTGTCTATAGGAACCTAGTCCTGAGTTGCGATTGAAGTGATTCCTTCAAAACCATAGAGGCAAAGAATAGAGAGAACCTATCTGACAAGAAAATGAATACGAAATGTGTCTGCAAGCTTAAGAAAGTGTCAAAAACTCAGCTAAGTGTCAATACATGCAACTCTGAAAAATATCTGCGCTTGGGTTATATGGCCATCTATAGCATAAAAAATACATTAATGTATGCTTTTCCCCATGTATGCAACCCTGTATATCACCTGTTGTATTTTAGGCTTGTCTCATTGCAGCAACCTCTGTAGTCGTGTAAATGCAATTCTTCAATACCCTCGCACACAACCAAATGTTATTTACCACACAACAGTGAAATGGAAAAAAAAAAAAAAAAAAACTAGGCGCCACTCCCTAACATCATCCAAACAACTTGAAGGCACCTGACAAATTACAGGGAGGCAGAGAGTAGTGAGATGAGGAAACCCTGGCTAATCTACTCCCCCTATCCCCGACAGAATGAAGTCTGTTTGTTTTACCACTGTGGGCTCCCCAACCCCGTAAGGCAGATGTCACGGAACGGTTTTGCACTGTAGGACCAGCTTGCGTTTGCAGATGAGCACCTTGCAGACCGAGTCACTCGGGAGATTATTTAAGATACATCTGTTGTTTTACTGTAGATTTGATACTTTAGATTTTGTGTACCATTGCAGTCTGAAAGACATTGTTCACCTTGGAGACGCACAGAGTAAAAAATGGAGATGAACTCAATATGCCCAGTATTGAATCTTTGGGCCCCAGGGACATTTGAAAGACTATTGAATTAGACCAGAGGAAGAGTTTTGTAAGCAGTACATCACATTTTTGCATATCCCAGTCTGTGTGCAGAGTTCATTTTGAATTCACAGACCGTATAAGTCACACATTTGCTAAATAGTGGTGCTGGCAGTTTTAGGGTTGTACTTGGCATGTTGGTGTGGAGAAAAGTCAAGAGGTAGGGGAGAAGACAACTTTTGCTTATCACTTTAACCTTCCCTCTGTGGTCTCGAATTTGGGACTAGCTGCACATTGATATGTCTGTCCACATCAAAATACACCATAACCTCTGGAGGCTGAATGGACCTCAGAGGGGCCAGGATCTAAAATAGTGCTTGTCATTGCAGGACCCTCTCACTATTCATGAGCACTATGTTCTTGAAATCCCCATGAATGGCAAAATCAACACACACTGTATTGCACCAATAATAGGTTTACATGCATTATGGGATTTGGTCCCAGCACAAATACCATATTTAGTGTAATGTAATAACAAACAAGTAGTTAAAATATGTATACAAGTAACAAGTCATTCCAGAGATAAAAACTCCGGTAGCCAAGAACTAGTTGGCCAGAAATTTTTACAGCATAATGTTAAGGAATTAAATACGGGAATCCCCGACAGCAGAAGTGGGGGGGGTTGAGATCCAATATACAGAATATTTTCTCAGTGTCAAAGATCTCAACGGATCATTTTCTCTTAATCTTAATTTTGCACTGATTGTAAAAGAAACAGCATTCATTCATAGACAAAATGAATGGTTACACTAAGTTCTCAGGTGTTTGCTAGTCCCTTCACACTAGAGAACAACACAGATTAAAAAATAAACAAGAAAAAAACTAGACTGGATTATTTACCTGTTCTACTGATGATAAAGTCATTTTTTGCTGTATTGAAAAAGACATTTTGCTCCCATTTGATGCTGAAGGTGTAACAGTCAATCTTCCACATTAAGGAGTGTTCATGACTTGCTTTTCAGACTCGCAAGCTTCTTAAATACATAGGGTGATCTGATCGTCTGACAGACAGTTAATTAGAAATGCAGGCTTCCAACAGATGCAGAAAATGGCAAAGGAAAGTCCTTTAGGATTTAAAGAGTTTTTCTTGGTTTAGAAGACTGAGTGAAAATAATGCTGCATATTAAACCTGAGTGGCTTAACTGAATATTTATACAGTACCTTGCACAAGTCAATACCTTTGCCATCATAGGAAACAAACAAGCTCCAATCTGTGGAGTTTGACAGACTAACAAATTTGAAGAAGTCAGGGATATGAGAAATTTTGATCAGATTCTTTGTGCCAAAGAAACTTTTTCCACATAAATTTGCATGTAAAAAAGACAAAATATACTCCAGCCTTCTAATCTCCCAATTAAAGTGTCCCATGCCAGTCAGACACAGTGTAATTTTGAAAAGCTTTTTTAATAGGTATGTATATGGCTGTGTTGGTGTGTGAGAGTTCTGAATCCTCTTGCTCCAGTGCAGTGACTTACCTGGCTTGAGGAGAATTTAAAGCATGCACCCCCCCTTTCTTCTTACCCTCCTGTTACATTTCACGGACATGTGGTGCTGTGGATGTACCAGGAATGTTAAAGCAGCTCTGACATTTAAAAGCAGAACATCTCCGGAGATCGTTTCGGTTATTTAAAACCAGTGATGGACTTACTGTGATGTGTCAGCTGGTGTGGAAACAGGAAACAATTGAGAATGGTGTCTTTATTTTCAAGGTAGCCACCAACCTTCGCATGCTCGAAGAAATAAATGCAAAAGGGCCTATTACCACCACTGTTGTGCATCCAGAGAGCCTGGCAGTTTTTTTGTGTGGGTTAGTGATTGGTGGGGAAATTTGCTTGGCTTTTTCAAAGAGTAAGACATAGCACTGAAGACCGCATCCAATCTTTTTTCAATTTCCCTTTACCCTCTTCGTTCAACATGACAACCTCCTAGAGAGAATAGACTGTGCTCCTTTTGCGTAATGCATGTTCAGGTAACAATTAGAAATTAACATAATGAAAAAACAGCAGGGGAATTATCAACACAAGTACACACTTGTGCCAAGAGAGGATAGATGCAGTAATCCCTCAGAGATAATTTCTGTTTTAATTGGTATTTGCCTTACACATTAGCCGTCTTAAAACCTGTTTACATTCAGTAAACCTGCGGGATGTCTTAACACACCAGCAGTCAGACTCAGCCTATGTTTTTATTGTGCTATGCCCCAATGACCTATGCTGAAAAATGAAAAATATTAGCACTTCTAAAAGATGTGCAGCACATCCAATTTTGTATCTGCTCATGAAAAGTGCCATGTCAGAGTAACATTTTAAGCATGGAATCAGATCAGTGTGCTGATCAATACTTCCTTCATAAAAATTTGCTGTCAGAGTCCTACAGTATTGAACTGAAATCTGCACTACTGACAGAAGTGATGGCAGTAACTCTAATGGATGTGGGTGTTTGCTCCATGTCTGGCTTTACTGGGTGGGTGTTGTCACTGAAGCAGTGCATTATGCATTCTGGTGAAGTAGGAGTGATTGTACAAACAAGATTTAATGGCTGCATGATTGTGCAATGTCACTTTGGAGAATTAGCCATGTTTGTGCAGTGGGATAAGTTTTGTCTCCTATGTCTATGTAAGGAAGTGGGTTTCACAGGGCTGGTTACTGCCTGTGAAACAGAGAGGATGGAACTGGTCTGAAATAGACCCATACACGGAGCCAAAATGCGTTTCAAGTGCAAGGACAAGCAAATCCATATTTAATGCAGTACACGTAAAGGAGGCTTTTATGTCAAGTACTTGCTGTGAAGATTCAGAGTTTAATGCCCTTAAAATTGAGTGAAGTGTTACTTTTGGAAACATGTCGCTGGAAAGGAAAAGCATGCAACATCAGCCTGAGAAGGAACTTACAAATGCCTGACAAGGTAAACATTCCCTCAATACTGTCATGGTTCACATGGCTTATACCTGCCCTGTAGTTTGCAGTCTTTAGCATCTTAATAATTATTGTCTCAGCAGTTACTTTTGGCAATTGTATTTGTGCAAGGATTGTCCAAGATTTGCTTCCTTGTTTCCATTTTTGATGTTTTGTTTCTCAGTCTCAGTATCACTTTTGAAAATAAAGTAGTCCATACTGGCGATCCATGTTTACACATTGGTCACCATGCACTCCAAGCTGACAGAAAACCAAATCTTAAAATGACAATTTAAATGTCATGAGGCTACTGCTGGTTCTCAGAGATGCTTCAGAAATGTTTTTACATTCATGGAGTCAATCCACAGGTCCCATAAATAGACAAGCTTACTGTGAAAAAAATTCAGACTTTTGTTTCACCTTGGCTTTGAAATGTCAAATGTAAGATGCTTCTCTTTCTTGGGAGAGAAAGAAATCAAACTGACACACCTTTGTGAACCACACACAAACACACACATGCATACGTACAAAGGCAAATTGAACCTTGGGACAAACTGATCAGCCATTTTTTCATCCAGAATTACATGGATAAGTAGCAGCACCATATGGCAAGGGAGGTGAGTTCAAACCCATTTCTCCCGTTTTCCTCTCCTTTTCACCATGTAAACTAGGGATGCATTTAATTTGTTGTCAAAAATACATTTCACACATCACCACCTTTTTAATTTGACACGGTAGAGAAGGTTCCAGGTAGAGTGCAATATCGAGGGACATTCCTGCAGACTATTATCTGAGTCTCACAATTGCCCATCTTGCCAAGACTCAGATCTCCAGCTGTGCACTACAGACTGCTGGTGAGGACAGGACACTTGGAGGACTGTGGGGGGAAAAAATCACCCTTATCTTCCACAAATCTTAACAAGCTTTTGAACATATCCCTCAACGCAACATTCCATTTAAACCCAAATTAGCATGCCACTTGTGTAAATTAAGCATTCAGTAAATTAACAAAGTAAATTCATAATTAACAGTCAAAACCTGGATACATGTATACTCTGAAGCCCCTCCAGGTTATTTTTGTGACAGATGTATTTTAATAAGCTTTGTTGAATATAAAGATCTGTCACATTAAACATTTAAAAGGCCTCATTTAATCTCTGTCTGTGTCATCACAAGCACTGTTCCTTTGCAGGATATCCAGTTGTTCCCATTCTACTTTGTTAACACCACTTCTGCTGCTACATGGCTACTAGTACTGTTGCTGCAACCAGTATTATTACTGCCACTATGACTGCAAACCATTTATCACTAAGGGGACTCTGTTCCTCAGTCTTCATATTAGTCTATGCTGTAGATGGGCAATGACATAAAGCCGTTGTACAGTCTCATCACATGCAAAGTGCGTTCACATACTTTTATGTGGTATTCAAATTTACTTGCTGTTGAGTGTCATAATTTAATTTTTGAAAGGCTTGATTTCGAGTATTGTGCATTTCAGTTAAAATCTAATTTCATTTCATCAAAAAAATTCAGATATAATTATTTGACAAGTTCCCATGAGAAAGATTTATGTATCAATGTATTCATTCAAGGAGGCATTTATTTATTTATTTTTGCAGTTGTTCCAAATGTGTTTCATTTCACATGCAAATTATTCTCTAATGACACATGTTTGTGAGGTTGAGGTTAGCAAACACATTAACATCAAATTATTTGTAACAGGTTTTCCTTGTTATAGTTGACAGAGCAATTCATTATGTACTCTTAATATGAAAAACAATGATAGCTATCACATATTACAAATGAAAAAATCAATGTAGGACTTCGCAAGAGCTGTGATGCAAATGTGATATGGGTCCTTGGTTAGTTGTTAATTACAGTGAACTAGGAACTTTGCAACTTTAAATAAAGTTCAACTGAGGGATGGTACCTCAACATTGCATTGTTAGGTTAATTTAACTACGAGGAAAGAATACCACACATTGATTTACAAACACTGCTTCCTGTAGCAACCAAGCTGTCCTTGGATATCGCCCATCCATGATCAAGCCCTATCCATCATTTGTATTTTCTGCCATTTGTAATTATTATGGACAGCAGTGGCGGATTTAGGTATGGGCGGCATCTTGCCGGGGGCGGCACGGGGCGCCCCCACCAAAAAATTCGGAATGGTGACATTTGCGCGATCGGTTTTCTATCGCTCATTTGTACATCACGTCAATGATATCATGTCACCATGTGAGTCAATTAACCTTGTCGGAGTGGGCGCCCTGATTCTAGTTTGTGAGCTAGGCAGGCTACTGCCTGGGAATGTCTCCCACTCAGAAGTACGAGATGGGGAGGGGGGTGGGGGTAGGCTGACCTCAGGTGTCCCCACTGGAAGCCCGAGGTAGGGGGAGCGCCGGAATCTATGCAATAGCGCACCTCTAACTTTGTACAGTATTAATGCAATTAGTAAAATCAGTCACACTACGAAACGCTACCAAACAAACCACAATTCATTCATAATACTACGAATATATAGTTTCACAGACATATTGTTGCACTGTTGATAGACACACAATTTTGTTGGGGGTGGGGGGGTGGGGGGTCGCTGAAGGGGGTTCGCCCAGGGCGCCATACAAGCTAGAACCGCCACTGATGGACAGTGTATATGATTACATTAGATTTGCTTTGCAGCAACTGTTATCCAGAGAAACTACATTGCTTTTGTTTTTACATGTTATCCATTATATTTTTTTACAGCTGGACATCTACTGCGGCAGTGCCGGTTAAGTACCTTGTTGAAGAGTACAGCAGCATTATCTGGCCTTGGATATGAACTGGTAACCTCTGGATTACAAGCCCTGCTTCTTACTACTGCTGCCCACTGCTGCCCAGTTTGTGATTTTACATTCTTCAGTTTTAGTAAAATTATAACTTTAAAACGTATTCGTGTGTACGTATTTATAAATTGTTTTGCAACGCTTTAATTACACAATACATACCATGAAACCTCTAAGCACACTGTTACGATGATGTTAGACACTTCACAATTCTTTCGCCATCCATTTCCGAAAAGCCTAATTCCAGCTTTGACTCAAACGCACTCCTATACATACCCCATACATTTAACACAAATAAACTGCTTAGCAGTTTGGCAGAACCTATATAATTTCTTAGATTACAGTCTACTTCCTGTTCTTCCCGTTCTTATTGTTGTCTAAATAAAGTCTAGCCGTTATTTTATGATAACGTTTGAAATCACCTTAGAAATAATGAAATGCATTCTAAATTCGTCATTGGAAATCGTCATTCCAAAAAGAGAAAATTTGAACTTCGTTACATAATAAGTCGCTGGTACAGTGCGCCTCTATGGTCAGTGACTTCTCTTGGTTAATACAGAGATTCTCTTTCTCAGACGGTTGGTATTTTTCCTATGTACAGTAACCGTACCGAGACTTCTGCCGGCGCTGCAGTACTGATGTTTGTTCAGCGCACTCCAAAGCCGTCAGAAATGTTGCCATGTTTATTTAAACCTTTTTTCGCACTCGCAGGTGCAAATTTATAACAACTTGTAACGCGCTTGTTTTTCTTGACTTGTGCTAATTGTGTGGCGAGTTCAGACAAAATTGTACCAAAGACATCGAAACTTATTTTATTTAGGTCAACGAATACTATTAGGGGCAATGAACCCTATCCGCTCAGCACCTCCCTGGCAAAAAACGACTGGAAATAGCAAAACACACACACACACACACACACACACACACACACACACACACACACACACACACACACACACACACACACACATTATATATATATAATTACTGTACAATAATAGCCGTGGATAAACCAATAAACAAAAATGCACATGCAGTTTCATATCGGAATTTCACTGTTATTGATCACAGGTTACACACTCAAACAACAGTTCACTTGTCCGTATCACCGCCTCACGACATCTTCGCCGGTGTTAACGCCGAATGACAGTCGAGCGGCATCTCCGCCTTTCCAGCGTTCACCCCCTCCCCTTCTCCACCGTATCCTCACATTCGCACTATAACTCCATCTATAGATCACCACTCATATCATCGTCAACAAAACGGAATTAAGAACAAAAGAAAGGAAAAAAGGGACAACGAAATAGGGCAAGCAATGCTATCTTCTGACAATACCTCATTCCGATTGAGAGCGAAGCAGGATGAATTTAATCTTCTCAAGATTCTTGGCATACTTTTACTTCGGGTTCCAAGTCGTTCTCCATTCCTTCATCGACCCTTGTCATCTTCATCCCCAGCCTTGCCACATCCTGGCGCAGATAGGACATACCGTGCGCCTGGGTGCTCTTTTGCCTGCCCGCCAGCCGGCCAGGGTGCAGGCTGCCCTGAACCGCGCCCTCACCGGTCTTGCTCAAACTGGGGACAACTTCCTTCCATACAACCTGAGCTTGGAAATGGTGCCGCGCGAACCTCTCAACGGAGACCCGGAGTCCCTCTTCAGGTGCGTCTGCCAGGCTATCGTTGTACAGGGGGTCTCCGCTGTGCTCGCCTTCCCCCAGACCCAGGAAGAGCTCGTACAAGTGGAATTTATGGCTTCTTTTTTGGAAATCCCTTTTATCAGCATCATTGAGCAAGGGGAACCTCTGAAAACACAGGTATGTGCAAAAATTCTATTTTAAGCATTAGTTGTAATATGCATGGCTCGGAAGTTACAGGTGGTAAACTTTGGCAATTGAGCGTGCACAAATAACTCTTGGTGTTTTAACTGTTTTTTGATCAAAAAATATCTGCAAATTGTATTTAAGGGCAATATGTCATCGAGATATGTAAAAATTGCAATTCTTGATTAAGATATGATTGTATATTCTTGAAATTGCTACAAACTTTTGAAAAGTAGACCGCGTCTATGTGTAAGTCCAGGGTTACCGTGTCCCATCAATTTAATGTACAACGATGTTGGCATTCGGGATGTGCGTTTGGAAAAGCAAGAGCATGTATGCATCAAAACCTACCCATTTCTTTTCCATAACGCTCACCCGCAAATTAGTTTACAGTTTCAAAAAATTCTGAAGCTCACAACAGCAGCTTCTGCGTGTGGATTTGTAGATTTTGTATTGTCCATAACTCATTAAGTCATTCAGCTGTGAAGACGTGCGTGACCACAGCACAATGTGTTGGGCAGTGCTGAGGCGCTCGGGTGCGCACAATAATTAGTAGCGGTGTCATTTGCCCAAAAATATGTGTGGGTCACGATGCCAATGTCGAGGCTGCAGTTCAATAAATTTATCTCTACCTTGGTAATCTCTGTGTTTCACATTTAAACGTTATCATTTCGCGGTTTCACTGAACGTTTATATATTTACGCGCCAATTTAAATTAGACTGAATTTCATGTCTGTGCGGCTGATAGGTAACAATAATACACAGACTGTGACGCAGGCGTCAGCTTGGCAACATTGACCATATTTTACATCGTAGCATCCTTTCAGTCGCATAGGCTTCAGTGATAATTATTTTTTTTTAACATGTGTACAATGTTTTTCTTACTGTTTCATACATAATCCTGTATTTGCGTGGGTTGCGAAAATTATATCTTTACCATTGTGTTTGCTCTAGCCTACTCGTTGACAAGTATGTTTTAATTATATGAGACTTAAACTACACTTACAGGTTCTTGCAGTTGAAATTATCACTAGTTCTCCCAGCCAATACAAAGACAGATGCTACTTATAGGTTGTGCGTCTGTTTAATGGCATAATGCGTGGGTACTGATGATATAATTAATTTTCATTTTCAGGCGAGATTCTGCTTAGTCATAATAAATGGCATTGCAGATTTTTCTGTGACCAAGACAGTAATATGTTTGGAATTTTCCCTCGGATATACACCAGTTTCAGTTGGATCCTGTCATCCCTGGTTTACATAGCTATTGCATTGTAGATTATTTGCATTATGTGGTTTTATCTCCCCCTGATTTTCAGCCACCCACATAAAAAGAGACAAAAAGCCCCAAACACTTGAAACTTAAAAGCATCGTCGCCAGTGTGAACGCTCGGAGCGGGCTCTTGCTCCAGGGTGAGCGAGCTGCCTCTCAGATCCCTCCAGGGGCCGTGGGATCCCGCTTAGTATTCCCGGCGTAAATCCTCAGCGCAGGAGCAGTTGTGTTTCTCCAGCGGTGCAGCCAGCTGTAGGAGTCTCCTTCAGCAGAGGAAGCCCTTTATATTCAGCGCCAATGTCCCTGCACTGCAACCGGAGAATCTCATTGTGTTTTTTATCGGAGAAAGGCAGTCCTTTTGGACGTGTTTAAATAAAGTTCCTTATGTAACAAAAATGTTGCGGAGATGGCTGCACTGGAGAGTCAGGGTGAGAAAGCAAGAGATAAGAGATGTGAAACAGGCTTGAGGATTGTGACGAGAGATGAGAGGGCCACACTGTCAAAGATTTTCCCCCAGGTCTTAAACAGAAAAAACTCATCACATTCATTCTGTAATTACTTCCCTCTTGACCCTTTTTTATCATTACAAGTGAGTTTATGTTGGCTGCCACAGACACCTAAAACACCCAGCATAGTCAAAGCTTAATTTTCAATAAGCAGCGGGATGCTAACTTGTTATTTACTTTGACTTACTTTGTGGTGTACCAATGGTGCACAAACAGCATTGCTGCCATTGCAGCCTGCAAATGAGTACTTAAACATGGTAACTAATGAGATTCTTCCTTCTAAGTTGGCAGGGTGCACTGAAAGGGTCATAGGTTCCAATATCAACCCTTCAGGCTGGTGCTTTCTAAGGGCTGTCAAGTCAAGCTGTTACACCTGTTTTGAGTTTACAATATGTAGGAATCCTTCAGACAGTTCCTTTGCACCCATGAGCACTCTGTCACGAAATCTATGCCTCATTTAATGTGAGACAGGTCTCCTCTGATTTGAGCAGGCGTGTCCACATCAACGGACATGCTCCTCTCTTGAGCCTCACATTGACGTGGCTACCATGATATCAGAAGAAATAACAACCTCCACTGGTAATCAGTAATCCCCATGAATAATCTTGATATGCCCAAAGAATATGACATCTTTCTGTATTTGCTTGCCTGTAGCTGTTTACCTTCAGAAAACTGCCAGCAAAGGTGTGTGGTTCTGTTTGGCAGTGTTCATCAATAAATTGCTGTGACTGTTTATCTCTGTGTTGCTGTATGTTTCTTTCATTATTATTTTTGCCTGGTAAGGTGCTCGTGTATCTGATGTACACTAAGTCTATTTTCCTCTGTGTCTGTGTGTGCGGTGATGGCGTCTGTATATCAGTGTGCCTGCATCTGCATGTACTGTAGGAGCTGGCAGCATTTGCCAGTGGAAAACTGCTTACATCACAAGGTACTTTAACAAATTAAAAGAAAAAAAAATCACACACTGTAAATCTTACTGCCGGCTAGGAAAAGTGCACACATTTGTCTTGTTTAATGCCTGCCCATTAAAATCACTTTGGAAGGTTCCTTAACTGACTGTGAAATTATCACTCTTGGCTGAATTTGGAATGGACCACAGCACAAAACACATGTAAAAATAGACTAGCCACCTGGAAATAGTTGTCTTGAACTGTGTCTGTGCACCAATGCAGTCAATTTAGGCAGGGAATCTAGAAATACTATGTAAAGTAAAGGGTTCATGTCCATGGTCAGGACATATTAAATAAAGAGCACTGTGATCATGTAAAGAGGTGTCAGTGTATCAGGTGGGTACGGGATGGGGTTATGTCCATTGGCTCAGAGGGTCGATGATCGATCTGTACTTACCTCACTGACCACCTTTTCCACATATGCCCGAAACCCCCATCCCCCAATCCCCCCAATCAACCTAAAAGCTCCAATTGGTCAGCAATGTAGCCAGTGTCATCCACCAAAAACAAAATGAAAGTGAGGGAGAGAAGGCATGCAGATGACATACCTCAGTCAGGATTTCCTTAGCTGAAGTGCCTTTGAGATGATGAACACGCCAGGGCCTGAGAGATCAGAGACTGCTCTGGGACTTGGCTCTGCCTTGTTGTACTTTATTGTGCAGAGACTGTCCCTGCTTTGGTGATGAAATGTTAGGGGTGACAAGCGTTGTGTCTCTGAGAAATGAAATGTGTTAACCCAAGCTCACAAAGTTTGTTTCCTGGGTGAGTTTGCTGTATTTGTTTCGTAATAGACAGAATGCTGGAATTTGTATTTGAATTGATTATTTTATTTCTGTCTAAACTATCTATTATGACTGAAGATCTGCCATTGTCCCTTAAAATATATGAAATTCAGTTTGAGCATATAATCAAAATATAATTGTTTGCTTGAAAGACATATGGTTACTGAGTATGATGTGCTGTCAGCATTCAAATCTTCTGCCTTTTATGGTTCTGAAAAGACTCTGCATTGCTAACATAGTGTGATGAAAGGTATGACCCTACCCCACCTGCAAATTACTTTTTCATTTTTGAATAAAATATTGACTACAGTATCTGTCTCAGTTTTTAAACCACTCAGTCACTGAACTTTATATAATAATCTGTTCCTCTGGGCTCCCGAGAATGTTTTGTGATGAAAAAATTGATCCTAACAAAACTCAGAGGTTCCTCCTTTGAGTGAGTTCCCATTCTAATCCCAAGACCTCACCGGATTTTGTTTTGGAGCGGTTCATAGCCAGTTGCATTCTGTGAAGGTTATTACGTTTAATGAAACTCCAGCTCCAGAGAGATGATTTTCATGTCTGAAAAGAAACACATATTAAAGACGAATGGATCTGGCCCACGGATACAATAGAAATCCTACACTGCCCAACAGCTCAGGGCAAATGAACAACTTTAAAAAGGTTAACTCTTTTGCTTATGCAACTTCTCCAAGATTGCATATAATTAGGATTATCTAAAAGGAAGGTTCCACACGGCTTTGTGAGAGGGCAAGAAAAAAAAAAAAAAAAACCCCGGGTGTGAAGGCTCTCTTTTCTGCGTGTTTCTTATTCTCCAATCCAGGCTTTGCTGCCAGCAGCAGAACTTCAGCTCCCATAGTCGTCATGGCAGGCCAGTACATTAGTGAAAGAGGTTTGACTCAGTCAAGCTCCTGAGCACCAAAGATAGAAACTGCTTTCACAGTGGCAGGCCGAGCTCCTTGCTCAGAGGACAAAGGAAAGGAAGAGTCACTATTAAAACTTTCTGCAGGACTTACTACACTGGAGACGATGACTCATCAAAGGGGATTTGCTGTACTAATGTCTTACAAAGGTGATTAGAAAAGATAGAGCAGGGTTAACATCCTAATTCTACTATTTATCCTTTAAGGCACATACTATTTCAAGATATTCAATTTCAGGATTTGCCACAGTGTCTCTGCACTTTGGCACAGTAGGTCTGTTGTTTCTCTTATACATATGATGAGATGGGGCAAAGGGTCAATGGCATAAATAGACCTGACTTGAAGAATGCAATTATGACCAGTAAAATATCAGTAAAGTATTCAAATAAAAATAAATAAATAAATTTCCCTGTCACACCACACCTCACAAAAACTACATATGAACAAACCAAACACACCTTCACACATACAAACAGTCTTGCACACACACACACACACACACACACACACACACACACACACACACACACACACACACACACACACACACACCTTATAACGGCAACACCTCTGTCTATTTGGAGTTACTGCCTGTGTCCTAATAACTTCATCAGTGTACAAGTGGTATAGAAACAGGTGTGAAATACCTGTGGGAGATAACCTGTAATGGCTGCCAGGTGTGCTGCAGCGATAGACAGAACTGCTTCATGTGCCCAGGGCTTCACAGTACGTTATCTACACCTGATATACCTGAATGACTGGCTGCTGAAAGTAGGAGTGACCTGGTTTTTCACAACAGGATGTGTATATGACGGTGGACACTATTATGCATGTGTTTACAACTGCGAACTCCTTCCAGATGCTCACTGAGACTGCCAGCCCTTATCTCCATCCATTAAGGATGTCTTCAGATGATACAGCTATTGATACATAATGTGTCTAGTCATTGAAGCACATTTAAGTGATACAGTTGATGATTTACCAATAAAGGTGTTTACTGTACACTTCTTTTTTACCCAAATGTACTAAAAATGTGAGAGACAAGATGTTGATTCACCTTGGATGCTGCAATTTAGCAGTAAAGAAGAGCTAAGGCCATCTTGATAACTGAAATTATTATGAATGTTAATTAAAAGAAATTCTTCCACTGAAACTCCAGAAAACATTGCGCTCCCCCATCCTCTGGGCCGTCTCAGCATGCAGCTCACAGCGGAGCAAACTGGGCACAGCGTTTGGCTTGGATCTGCACCATGTTGGCATCAGATTAGTGGAGCTGTTAAACAATGACAGTGACGCATGAGTTCGGCAAACAATCGCACAGCGCAGCCTCAGATTTGGCTTTCAGCGCACTGAGTCTTCTGTCCCGTTGCTGCCAGTTACATCTTTAGCACGTGCCGTTTCTGTTCTTTTGCCATTTAAATGAGCAAAGTAAATTAAATTCCCATTGGATAAATGGCGGTCTCTTAAACGGGGGGCCCTCTTTTGTCTGTAAATAATGCCTACTATTTTGGTCGGTCTTTTCAATGATGTGAATGGTATCTACTGTTTCCCAAAATCAATATTCCCATTTGTTGTTCTTTTAGGGTTTATTGATCCCAGTGGTCACTAAGTATGTAGGGATTATTCAAGGCATCTTATGCATACATTCATGGCGATACATTTGGCTGAGCTTGAAAACCCTCAAGGCTGATTTTGGAGACTGCTGTAAGTATACCTGAGTCATGCTTTTCCTACTAGTACTTAAAAGACAGTGCAGAATGAGGATGGTAGGATCAAAATTTGATTATGATGAGATCCCTCCAGGTATCTCCACCACGATGTGTTCATCTTATTGGCACAATGCTTGTCCCTTTTTGAAACTATGGGAATTTATGCAACTCATGAAGAGAGGCAACTGTTCAATTATAGCGGAAAGTTTCTGCCAAATAAACAGGCAAACAAAACAAACTCGGCGGGTCACACTTTATATTGACCTGCTTTACTGTACAGTCACTGGGCATGCTCAATGAATTTCAGCCATGTCATACTTTCAGTGTTGTCCTTAATTTATTGCGCATACCTATTGACCTATCGTTACTCCCAGATGCCTTTCTCCCTCTGACGTATTGAGAATTAATTCAGCTCCCTGACTTTTACAAAGGGAACACAATCAGGACCGTATATTTGCTGGATGGACCCTGCTGGCATCTCACTTGAGAGATTATGCATTGTCTTCCGACTGCAAACAGCCTTTTGGCAGATGCCATGTGCACTGCATTCTGCACAAGCTGCTTAGCCTGCCAAAGACTCCCCAGCAACATTGCCATACAGCCTGTATCATAATACAACCTTTAGCAGTGTCATGCTCCCCTTCAGGTTGTAACCACCATGTCTTCATTTCTGGATTCAAACTAACCTGATCTGGTGTAGGTACAGTTTTCAGACCACTCCCACCTCTGACCAAGCTACATCAGTTTTCTTGACACCCCATTTCTTGCATTCACCAGGCATCACTGACGGTGTTTGTTTAGGTAAACAAAGAACACATTTTCTCTGTGTGTTTATTCAAGAGGAATTACCCATAGATATGCAGGGCTAAAATCAAAGCCAACAACAGAGAGAAGTGAGCCAAGAAAACCAGTTTACCACCGATACATCCTGCATAAATATCTTAGACAAACAAAGGAGGTGTGGACATGGTTCTAACCATCTGCCTCTGTCAGAGTCTCTGTTTGCATCATCTTACAGATACAGCAACTGACAAGCAAGAGCTGAGTGTTATGCTTCGGGAGGCTCTGCTAGGTTTTATTTCAGCAACTTTGCAAACAGTAATTCATCCAATCCTTTAATTAGCACAAAGCATTTCTTGATAAAAAAAAAATCAGTTGCTAGAATGTTACTCAAGATAAAGCCACATTTCCATATGCAAACTGGAAAGGAAATTATTACTCTGTTGATGATTAGTTACTGAGATAGCAACTGAGATTGGAAGGAGGTGTTTAAACCTGTTGATTATTTTGAGGCAAGGGGCCATCCATTCTGTGTATGGCGAATTCCCTCAGTGTATTAGAATCAACGACAAGAGGAAACCAACTCCAGGGAATACCAATACTGGTAATAGGAAATAAATGAAAAGTAGTAAAGGAATAGCTAACTCTTTCCTATTCAGGGAAAATGTGTGAAGGGAAAGTGGAGAGGAGAATAAAAGGATTGAGAAGCTCATTATCCAGTCAAAACTCGTCTATTTCAGCTATTTTAATTACAATACAACACAAACAGAATGTCCATTGAATCCTTTATCACTGCAACACATCTCAATGAAAAAAGAACAGCAACAACAATCAGGTGAATCCTGTATAAAAAGCAAGGAAAAAGCAATCCTAGGTGTTTAGCTACCTTAGGATCCCTTAGGATCTTCAAGAGCGATTTAGAAGAACAAGAGAGGGAAAGAGGGTCATGTGGAGTCATTGCACACCACATTTTTCCACAGCAAGCAGGTAATCCTTGACAGCTGTAAATGTTCATGTTAATTCTTATAGATCTAATCATAATCACTTTTTGATGTTCTTAGTCTCTCGCAGAGTAGATTAAAAATAGCTTCTCTCAGTTTGTGGAAAGTCTGACCTGCTTGATGTATCTTGATCTTGATTGTGAACTTAAATGGCAAGCTGAGAGCAAAGAGGAAGATTGAGTCACGCTTGCCACTGAAATTCTCTGAAGAAATCTGAGAGGCTGCACGCCAGAGCACTAAAAGTGCAAACAATTTCTTTTGGATGTAGCAGTGATAGGCAGCATGGATTTAGAACAGACCGTCCCTTTTCAGAAATATTCTGCATGCTTACTTAATATTACAAAATTAGCATGCAATAATCCATCTCTGGTAGTTCAGTGTACGCCCCTTTTAAACTCCCTTTCCACTGGCATGCCATACTGTAAAATTTAGTAAAAGTTCTCATGTGTTTCTATTACTGAGGAGACTGACAATGAAATTTATGATCCTGTAACTTACCTGGTGCCATTCCACCGAGATAAAGACTGTAGGTGGAGTTGGTGAAGGGCATCCTCCTCAGCAGGTGTAGCCTGCATTCACATTCTGTGAAATGCATATTGTCATCACTATAACATCCTCCCACTAACAGAAAGAAATATGACTCCACAAAGGTAAACAAACCTTACCTTCAGAATTTTTACAGATAAACCATAGTTGTCTCTGTAGACGGTTAGATTTTTTTTATCCATTGTCCACAGTCTTAACAGCCAACCATAAAATGAGGTTGAAACTATAGGAGAATTTTTCCCAGCTCCCTGTGCAACACTGTGGCAATCCCTATATTGATCTGTATAGGCAGCAATGTGTTTTTCTTTTTGTAAAAGTGTGAATGCCTCAAAGCCCTTTGTGTTCA